>PUFA01000108.1:4902500-6194994 GCA_003508835.1 Eonycteris spelaea | reverse complement strand
ATGGACTATAGGCTAGTGGTTACCAGAGGACTATAGAGTAGTGGTGACTAGGGTGGGGAGGAGGGGAGGTAGAAGTGGTAAAGGGGGTCAAATATATGGTACCTGAAGGAAACTGGACTTTGAGTGGTAAACACACAATAGAATATATAGATGTTAAATTATAATGTACACCTAAAAATTATATGATTGTATTAAGCAATGTTATCCCAATAAACTTAATTAAAAAAAAAAAAAAACTAAGGGTGAAAGTGAAGACAAAGAATTCTGATTTTTTTTTCTTTCTCTTCTTATAAAAATATGCTCCCAAAAAAGTATTTGATTACTCATTCAGACTGATTTGGAAATGACTGGATATGCATGAAAATAAAGATGTATTGGCTGAACTTCAGGCTCAAATCATAATTAAAGTTTACAATCACTTACATAAAGCTCTTGTATTCAGATTTTTTTTTTTTAGAGCTAAGAGATTTTTAAACTTTAGAAAGTTTATATAGTACATATATTCTGTATTAACATTTCTGGCAGGGCTTGAGGTAAAACAATATAATCAAAAAGTATTTCTTCAATAAAATGTGTTGAATAATCACATAAGTGTATAAACAGACTAAATAGCTTCACGTCAGTTTAGTCTGGAACTTCTTCATCACATAAAATTTTTTTCTGTTTTCAGAGCATTTTAGTTGCTGAAACTATAGATATATAATTGTGCATCAATATAAATGACAGTTTTTCAATTTGCAAAAGTAACTTGCATTTAGTTTCCCTTTTACTTTTTACTTTTACATGACATTAATTTGCACTTTCATAGAATACCACTGTAATTGTAAGCTAGTTAGCTTTGCAAGAACAAGTTAGCTACATAACAAGTAATATTCATTGTTATGTCCACCAACATTTTATCATTGCTTGAATTTATTTATATTATGGTAATATAACAACAAAATATAAATTGGTAGGTTGTTAATCAAGTGAGCTGCCTGAGAACTAGTAAATTCTTTTAGGCTGAATTTAGAAACATTAACTTTATCTGCCTTTTTACATTTAGTTTTTCAGTTGAATTTTGATTGGATGAGAGACACTTTGAAATCATATGAGAGGCCACCCTTCCTCACATTTCTGGAATAATGTAGGCAGCATATTTTATGGTTAAGCTTTCAGGCTCTAAAGTCACAGATTATTCATTTCATCTCACTTCTACTTCTTGGGTAGACATTGGGAAAATTACTTAAATTCTTCAAGACTCAATTCTCTTATCTGCAAAAAAAGTGATGATAATAATTTTACCTTATGGGTTGCTATAAGGTAAAATTGAGAAAAGGCTTATAAAGTATTTAGCATAGTCTCTAGCAAGGGCTACATTTTATTATTACTGTTAAAATAAGAACATTCTCTTGGGCTATTTGATATATGTGCCTTTAAGAAAAAGCAAGCCAACACCATGGATATTTATGATACCACCTGGGCATTTATGTATAGAGATGTCTACATTTGTCCCAAAATATCAATGTATATTTTGGTTCCTTAATCTCTCCTAGTCAACTAAATTAGAGTGTGAGTTCTAATGTGAATGGATATAAATTGAAGGAGAATCTGAATTCTAACTTAAAATGATGACAGTATAGGATAAATCTATCAGTTAGTTTTTGCTGCATACCAAACCTCCCCAAAATGTAGTAGTTTAAAAGAAGAGCTGTCCATTTGACTTACATTCTGTGTTCCAGCAAATTAAGCTGTGCTGAGCCTTCGTAATTCCTTTGATCTCAGCTGGGCTCGCTCATGTGACTGCAGTCAGCTCTAAGTTGGCTGGGAGTGATGGTCTATGATGGCTTCAGCTGGGATGGCTCATCTCTGCTCCACTTTGCCTCCCATCATAGGGTAGACAAGTCTGGACTTGTTGAATGGAAGTTGAAAGTAAGTAAAAGTGTATAACGCTTCACAAGGTTTTGGCTCAAAACTGGCGTTATGACATGCTACTGTCTGAAATAAATCAAAATTTCAATCTCAACTCAAAAACAGAGAAATAAATGCTACCCGTTGGTGGGAAATGCTGCAAAGACATCACAAAGGATATGGATACAGAGACATGAAAGAGATGAAAACATTTTAATCAATGTAAACAGGTGTAATTTTATTGGTAAGAAAAATAATGGTAAGAAAAATAATGACTTGGTATTTGGAAAATATAAGAATGAAAACTGGGTTGAATGAAAAAAATGGAAATTAAAAATGACTGCATCTAATCTATATTTCCCCTGTGCATTATTAAGGAAAAAAATTGAGTGAAGACAATGATTTATCTAACCTGACTCAGCAGAAATGCAGTCTCTGCATGTGTATGGGTAAAATTTCGGAAAAGGAAAAAGCTCTTCCAGAGTTAATAGAGATAGAAAACCCCAACACTTTTACAAATAAAATTTCTATAATGTTTACAGTTTTTTTTTAATTATGCAGACTAATGCACCATAACAAAGACATTAGAGGTTAACTAATATTTTTTTTGCATTTATGATAAGTATTTTTAAATTAAAATATTTTAATCTGTTATTTGGAATTGGAAAATTTCTGATGACAGTGCAGCCTACCTAGTGACTGTCTGAGAGTGAAATTATAGTAGAGCAAAAGGAAGGGTCTTTCCTTATTGTTGATTTAGCTGCATCTCTGACCTATTTTCCCTATGAATAGCTTATTTTTAATATTGTGCATGTTGGCATTTTCTAAATGAACAAGAAAAGCTGTCTTAAAAATGGAATTAATGCTTCTTAGACATTTGTAGGGGTAGATTCTTCGGGGAAGGGGTTTGCAAAGCTATTGCATAAATTCCTGGTATATTCTCTAGTGTAGATAAACCACATTTAATGCTGAAAAATCTTTATACACTAGTTGCATTTCCAATTCTTTGTACTTTCTTTCTTAGTTTAAGAGGCAAACGGTGCTGTTTTAACCTCACATAAACAAAATCCAGAAAAAAATATTCACATAAAGTGTTAAAATTGCTTTCCTTCTTGCCATACGTTACTGCTTAAAATCCTTCCTGATGAAACTTTACCTAGGCTACATCTACTCAGGTACACCCAGTTTAGTTTTTTCTTACCAGTCACCTCGTTATCTCATTTATTCATTCATTCATCTATTCAATCTTCTTTGGGATTCATTATTTCTTAAATACTTATTGGGTACTGTGCTCTATTAAAATACATATAAAATTATATACACACACATATGTGCATATATACAGAGAGAGAGAGAGAGAGAGAGAGAGAGAGAGAGATTGATTATAAAGAATTGGCTTGCACAGTTATGGAAGATGCTGGCAAGTAAAACCTGCAGAGCCAATATCCCAGTTTAAGTCCAAAAGTTCAAAGCTGCTGCAGAACCCCGAAGAGCTGATGTATCATTTGGAGGGCTGTCAGTCACAACAATTTTCTCTTATATGAGGATGGTCATGTTTTGTTCTATTCAAGCTTTCACTTGTTTGGATGGGGCCCACTCACATCATGGAGGGAAATCTTCTTTATTCAGGCTATCAATTTAAATGTTAATCCCACTCAAAACATCTCACAGAAATACACAGAATGATGTTTTACCCCAAATCTGGGCACGTGTGGCCCAGTCAATTTGACATATAAAATTCCCATCACAGAGACCATTCATTTAAAGAACTTCTCTCTTCTTTCTAATATTGCAAACAGCTAATCTGACTAGTGAAGTCAAGTGGAGAAGACCTCTGTGTTTACTGAAACTATTTTCACTATGTTGGTATGCATTTTAGCAGATGTCCTTTGAAACTAGAAACCTGTCTTCATCACTGAACCCAAAAGAGTAATTGAATTGTAGACAATATGGGGTGGGAACCTTTGACGTCAACGCTCATGTGGTCATGACGTAGTATCTCTCAATGTTCAAACTGTAGGAAGAAAGTTGTATTTATGGTGAACTTCACTTCTTACAGCAAGATGTTTTCAGGTGAAACAAAACCTCGGCACAGTAACCTAAAATCTGTGCTTTAAGAAGCCAAATGCTTTCATCAAAATTTTTCTATTCATTGTTCATGACAAAACTATGCCCAGTGATTAACAGTTCTTTTAGAACTTCTATATAGAACAATGCAACTTAAAGGTTAACAGTTAATGTTCTGGAGATAAGCTCTCTGGCCCTGCCACTTATTAGTTGTGTGAACATGGGAAAGCTGTACCTCCACTTCCTTGACTGTGAAAGAAGTAAAGCTGTGTGACCTCGGGCTTATAATTAACCTCTCTGAGTTTCAGATTCATCAAGAAGATAGTAATTATTAATAAAAAACTACTGCCTACGTTAGTTCGAAAATTAAATATAATCATAGATATATAGTCTTAGAATCATGCATTGCAGGTTATTATGGCTAATTGTTACTGATTATGATTATAATTGTGATTAAACCAATGACTTTAAACACAGTCACACACCCACATATTTAAAGGTCATACTACAGCCATCCAACTGTAGTAAAGTCAAACTGTAACTTGCCCTTTATATCTCATGCTCCGATTACTCTAAAATTCTAATTTCATTGTTCCAAAAAAGTCGCTGCTGTTGGTAAGGGTATGTCACAGCCTTCATTAATATTGCTCTAAAAATGAAATCTCTTACAAAATTTAATTTGTAAATGATATTTTTTAAATGTTGTAGAGCACAGTTATAAAATTTAATTCTTTGAATTTCTTATGCAATCCGTTGCCCCTTGGTAATACCATTGCGTTTGGCCCATGCTAAGCAGTTTGCTTGGAATATTCCTCATCTTTACTGCCCCTACCACCAGCTGATTTTCACTTAGCTCCAGCTTACTCTTTAGGTCTCAGCTTGCTATTATTTCTGTGATACCCTCCCTAGTACTTCTCTTGTTCTACTGTCCAAGTGTTCAGTCCTTGAATTCCCAGAGAACTTTGCACTTCCCTTGTAATAGCAGTTACATACCATATTGTAATTACCACTTTCCTTTTCTTTATTCCTGTCTATAATGCAAGCTCATGAGAATAGAAATCCTGACTGTGACGTTAACTACACCATCCCAATACTGAGCTCCTTTCTAGAACATGGAAGATACTCAACGAATACGTACTATATAAATGAAATATATATTTCATCAAAATATATCATTAAAAGTATGGAAAGACAAGTCATAATTGTGAAAAGAATAAACATTTTTGAAGTAATACTCTAGGAGATCATAAGAAAAGTATACCTTTAGGGATCAAACATTTAAATATCAGATTTATCAATGTAACTTTCAAAATGAATAGAATTTATACTTCATCATTTTACAAAAATTTCTTACATTAAGACATTCCCCAAATAGCTTGAAAGTTCATGGTCATCTCTTTACTTTGCCACTAATTCCAATTTTGTAAGCCGGTTTTGACTCTCAGGTATGTTTGCTTATAATACATAATCATTTCAATTTGGAACTTAAGAGAATTATTTTAGCTTAAGTGTAATAATTTACATTAGCTTCAAGGTATTCTGCAGGATGTAATCTTAATTGTTCCTACACTGAATCTAGGTTTTAGACTTCTGATTTGAAATTCTAACATCAGGTGTTCATTAGTTAGACTAGGTTAGTACATCAGTCTAGGATCAATTAGAAAACAGACAGAAACAAGATTGTCATTTGAAGTGAGAAAGTTTAACATAACAATTATTTAAACATAATGGAGGTGTAGCATTAAAGATGTAAGAGGACTCTAAAGAGTGCTCTAGGGCTGGATGAACTTAGAAAGGCCCCCTCCCAACAGCTGGGGCTCAGATCTCATTGGAAAAGCTGTGGTTATAATCAACTGGATGTCAGGCAAGATTGCTGGATTGCCCTGGCCAGAGCTGTCCAAAGTTGCCCGCTGGGATCACACGGGCAGATGCTGATAGGCAGGTGTGGCAAAGGAGTCAGCTGCGAGCGGCTGCTTGCTGGCAGTGGCAGTGTTGTGGTGTACAAGGCAGCTGTGTAAAGAGGGCTAAAGGAAACAAGGCTTCTAGCACAGAGCTGATGGCCAGGGAGAGATTTAGCGGGAGACAGGAGGTGCTGCTGTCAACAATAGTGCTGATATAGGCTGTGGTCACTGGGCTCCAACCTGGACTGCACGGTTGCTGAGGGACTGTATATTCTGGGTGCACAATTGGGGCAGAATGACACCGATGTGTACACACACACACACACACCACACACACACACACACTCACTTGTGGACTGTGCAGCAGGAGGAAAGACAGCACCGCAGAACCAGGAAGAGAGGCCCCTGTCCTTCAGTGCCCTCTGTTGACTAAGCTTAACATCATGCTCATTCTAAAGGGGACATGCTTAGAGTCCAGGTTATGGCCCAACAGGACTAGAGAGTGAATTTGGAGTTAGAGGCAATAAACTGAGAACCGGCCCAGTCTACTCCTGTAGCTCACTACTCCTTCCACATGCACTACCCCCCACACGCTTGAACTCCTCTAAAACACTAAGAAAATGCTAAATGATACAACAGACCATACTGCAGTAAGATATAAACCATACTATTTCAATGGTTTGTCAAAAATAAGATTTATTTCTTACTCCTTTTATTTCCCACTTCATGCTGAAAGAGAGCTCTGCAGCACAATTCTCCTTCAAGCTGTGAATCAGGGCCTTCGTCTGTCTATCTTAGAACTCTATGCGTACTTTTTTTTTTTTTTTTTTTTTTTTTTTTTTTTGCCTCTAATTGTGGAAAGAGACAGTAAAAAGTGGGGGAGAAATATTCATCCTTAACTGCTTTAGTGGAAGTGACAGATCCCTACATCCTTTCTTTTGATGCCTACTGCATGAATTTATCGCATGACTGCACCCAGAAGCTTTGGGGCTGGGAAAAATGTAAGAATTATGTAGACATTTGGTGAGCCCCAATGGGCTCTACACAATTTGTCAAATATATAAACATAAATTACTTTCGATGCTTCATAATGCTCAATAAATTGATCAAATATTTTCAGAGCCACAAGTGCAAGGGTCTGCTTCATTCTGGTGTTTTTACAACATGCAGACTTTTATTTAGCATAGACATAGTGTTGTTTTCTGAATTCTACTTGAGAGTTTTAGTTCCTTAGAGCTGTTATTTATTGCAGACCATTTCTCAGGGGTGTGTCATTAAATGAAGGCTTAGTTACTTGCCTCCAAGAAAAAATAAATAGGATTTGGCCTTTTCTGCTTAAATAAAATGACAAAAGTTAATGATTTGTGTAAATTGAAAAAAAAAAACAGAAAAGAATGAATTTAAAATTAGTTGTATTTTTATGTAACACACATTTATTTCAAACTGTTTTCTAACAAAACCATTTGCAAGCACAGACCTGTTAATAAGAAACAAATTAACATAAAATATAGAAAGATGCCTGTGTATTCTGAGCTTGCTGTATAATTAACCCCAGAGTGAGCTGCACTACTGACTTTTGCTCCACATATTCATCAATTCCCACATCACAGACAGAAGGCTGAGAGTATGCAGTGGATTTATGCTCAGTTGCAGAAATACACAGACCCATGCTTTAACATCTCTAAAGTTCCCGTTACTGTAGGAGAGCATCTAAAGATACTTGTCTAAAAAATATAAAAGACAACAAAATAAATACATCCAGAAAAATTACTCAGAATATATGCACCAAATGTCAATACTGTTTAGGGATGGTAAAATTATAGGTGATTTCCCCCCCTTTCTGTAATTTTTTTCTATTTTCAAAATATTCTTATTTGCACTTTTTGTATTTTATAATAAACTTGTATTGTTTAATAACTGGAAAAAGTGATAAAAGCTTATGTAAATGTGTGACATATGTACTTTTATGTTTTATGAATGTATCAAACATTAAGAAATCTGATCTATAAATAGGAGGAGCATGTTCTGGTACAGGTTAAACAGTGATATGAGGGTCTTACTAAAATGAATAATAACTGCTTAGGAGAAATTTTAAAAAATAGTTTAAAAATGTAAAATTTGCTAAACTATTAAATATTCATGTATTTAATTCCATTAAAAATGTATACGCAGATAAATTTGACCCATATGCATATGGGGAGGGCAATATTTTAAAATATTGCATTATTTGTTTCATCCATAAATATGAAACCTCTCTGTTTATTTATGTCATTGCTATTCTTCAATGTAGTTTTACAATGTTCTCTAAGACTTTCCTTTTGTAAACTTTTTAGATTTATTCTAAGAATTCCCATAGTTTTAGTGGTCATTGTGAATGGAATGTTTTTTTAACAGTATTAGTATCTTTTCAAATTAGTTGTTTCTGATAGAATGCTAATCACTTTTGTATATTGAGCTTATATCACAGAATGCTGAATTATCTTATTATTTTCAATATTTATAAATTGGATTCTCATTGTAGGCAGGCTCATATTTTGAGTATAATGATAATTTGTTTTCTTTCTTTCCGACCTTGGTCTCCTATTTTTTCTTGTCTCATTGTGTTAGCCCATTAAGAAAATGTAGAAGTAGCACTGATCATGTTTTTTGGGTCTCTTATTGTCATGAGAATGTTCTTATAGTTTGAACATTAGCTATAACATTTTTGTGAGATCTTGGTCTATACTCTTTATCAGGTTAAAATTTTACCTTCTATTCCTACTTTGCTAAGAATTTTGATCATGATTAAATGTTATATTTTATCTGATTTTTTCTGCTTTTTTGATATGCTCACAGTATTAAAATTAATCTAGGCAACCCGAGATGAAATTCAATTTGATTGTGGCATGTTCTTTTGAAATATATGGCTGGATTTGGTTTACTAATTATTTATGACATATTTCTATGTGAAATTGGCCTAAAATCATCCAATCTTTACTATTTTATCTAGTTTCAGTGTAAAGGTTATATTAATGTAGAAGAGTTTTGTATTTTACCAACATTTTTATTTTTACTTTTTTAGTTGGGAACAGTTACATCTGGAATTATCTACTCTTTCAGGATTTTCAGGTGAACTAATTTATAAATTATCTGGAAATTTAGTTTATTTTGTAGGTATGTTATAGAGTACTGGTTTAATGTTTATGAAAGCTATTGTAATTAAGAGATTGGCAATTAGGGCCTGGAAGCCAAATCTAGCCTACTGCTTATTTTTGGAAGTGAAGTTTATTGGAAAAAAGCCACACTCATTTTTTATATATTATATATAGCTGCTTCCATACTACAACAACAAAGTTGAATAGTTGAGATAAAGACTGTATGGCCTGAGAGGCTAAAATATTTATATCTGGCTCTTTATAGGAAAAGTGTTCCAATCTTTGGTCTAATCAATTCTTGACTTGATTTTGTAGATTATTTGTTCTGTAGAACTGTCTAATTAATTGGAATTTTAAATACATTAGCATAATGTTCATTTTATTTTTATACATTATTTATAGTTTCTTCCTGCTAATTCCTTACACCATCCTAAATATTTTGTAGAATCAATTTTGCTTATTCTTTTAATTGTGAATTTCTTAGAAGTTTAGTTTTTTAAAAATAATTCATAAATTTTGGGGCTATTTAAATCTTAGTAAGAGTATAAATTTCTTTATATAAAAGATTATTTTTAAATTTTTGTCACCATGATCAAAACTAAATGGTATGGAAAAAGGGGGTACATAGACATATTTGGACTTGAATTTCTAATATGCCTTTTAATTTACAGTGTGACCTTGAACAAATTAATCTAATCCTTCTGAAACCTTTTTTTCTTCTGTGTTAATAGAAATTACAACAGTTACCTCATAGGGCTGTTTAAACTATAATGGGGTGTGCTTTACCTGTAACTTGGCTCAATAGAAATATGAAACTGATTCATTAAGTCTCACAAAATTAATATTCCCCTTCCTTGCTTTCAACTATCCTCTAGTAGTTCAGAAACCAGTTCTCCATGGAAGGGGATAGCATAGACTTTAAAGTGTATTTTGCTGGTGAAAAGTATCAGGTAAATTAGGCAATGATCTATTGGACAAAGATAGGGAAATCAATGGGCATTAACTTTTCTGGATGGTCACCTGGTACCATGTTGACTGTTATCAAAGGAAGTCCTCAATGGAAACCACTGGAAAGGACAACTGATGTGTTTTCTAGGTGCAAATGTGTGAGATATCTCCTTACACTGATTCTTCTGCTTTTACAGAGCTCCTGTCATTGGCAATGGATAGGGTGCCTTGGATCAGAAATTAGTTGTCCTGGATGGTGATGCACTTCCTTTCCACAAGCTTCTTCTGTATCTGCACTCTTCATTCTATTCTTACCAATCAACTTTCTCTTTTATATCTCCTGCATCTCTTTCCACTCCCTGTCACACTTTATAGTCCCTGGAAGGATAAATTCTCTTTTATTTACCATTTTTACCTGATGCTTTTATATTATGTAAACATTCCCTTAAGACCTAAAGTTTTGTAATCCAAATCAAGAATAACCCTTTATTTGCTTCTGTGGTTTCATGTGTCATCCTCTCCAAGGAAAAGGAATATCAAGCAACAGATTAACTCAATGAGGAAGAGGCCTGAAGGTAGAAAAAATTGCAGAAAATAGAAATTTCCTCAGCGAATATTTCAAAAATGACTTACCTTGTGAGAATTAAAGGAGGCAGTAAATGTATGTTTAGCATAGTGCTTACCACACAAGTCTCAATGGGACATTAGTTTTCTACTCTGAAAGATGTTGTTTTGCAGAGTCTGTTCTACTATCAAGACTTTTGACTACATCCTGTCTGATATCTTTGACCTCTTATTTTGCATCTCTACTTGAGAATCTGCTTATTGTTCCTTACTTAAGCCACATGATTTCCATTTGCCAGCTCATCTTCAATTTTTAAGTGAAAGAAAATTAACTAGTGCATTTATGCATGAACAGGATGTGGTGAGGATAATATGGACACTAATTATTCTTATTATATTAGGTGGTAGATTGTTCTGAGTTTATTGTCTATGATTATACTGATTGGTAAAGCCACAAATATTGAGAAACTACATTCACTGTGGGAAACTTAATTCAAGAAAATAATGAACTGTGTAAGCAATAAATTAGAGTAAAAGATTTGGCAACATAATTTAAAAATTATTATAAGTCAATCAATCAATCAATCAATCATATTTTTGGTGTTTCATGGGGTGTGCATTTATTAGTCTGAAAAAATATGTCCTGTGCATGTGGTAAAAATAATGATATAATTACTGAAACTGACTAAATAGTCTTTGTCATGTAAGGTATTTTCTCCTGGGGACCGGGGCCTGTTCTGTTTCTTAGAGTCTGGATTGACTGATTACCTATAACAAAAGAAAAAGGAAGTAATACAATTTCACCAAACATCTGTGAAATGGTACAGGAGCAGCACTCTCCTCATGGGTTTGTTTTGAGAATTAAATGAGATAGTCAACCAAAGAACTTGGTCACAGCAGATGGCATGTTTATTTAAGATGCTTAGACCATTTCCCTTTAATGTGAAAATTAATATAGTTATGCTTACATCTATCATCCTACTGTTTGTTTTTTTTCCCACCAGTGATTTGTTCTCATTATTCTCTTTTTCAGACTTCTGTTGTATTAATTCAGTAATTTTTTATGATTTTGTTTTTCTCCTGTGTAGGCTCATTAGCTGTAACTTTTTGTTTTGTTATTTTGGTGGTTGCTTTAGGGTTTATAATATCCATCTTTAATTCCTCACAATCTACTTCAAGTGGTATTATACCACTTCACATATATAGAAGAACCTTATAACAGTAAATGTACATGTCTCCCCTCAGACTTGTTCTATTATTGTCATATATTTTACTTTTATGTATGTTACAAACTCTACAATACATCCTATTTTTGTTTTAAACACTAATTTATCTTTTTAAATGGTTTAAATACAGAAAAGTTCTTCATATTTACTCAAATATTTCCAGTACTCCTCATTCCTTTATGTAGATCCAAATTTCCATCCATTATCATTTTCATTCAGCCTGAAGGACATCGTTTAACATTTCTTAAGATGTTTATTTGCTTATGATGAATACTTTCTGGTTTTTATGTATGAAAATATCTTTAGTTCTTTAATTTTGAAAAATATTTTTTCTTAATGTAGAATTATAGGTTAACAAGGTTTGCTTCCAATGCTTTAAAAATGTTGTTCCACTGTCTTGTTTGTATTGTTTCTGATGAAAAAATGTATGTTATTCTTATGTTTTTTCCTTTAGACGCAACATTTCTTTTTCTCTGACTGCTTTTAATATTTTCTATTATTTGTTTTAAGCAATCGATTATGACGTGCCTTGGTGTAACTTTCTTGATTTTTCCTGTTCTTAGAGTCTATTGAGCTACTTGGATCTACGAATTTGTAGTTTTCCTTAAATTTGGAAAATATTTAGCTATTTCTCTTCTTTAATTTATTTCTCTATTCCCTCTTTCTCCCCTCTTCATGGACTTCAACTGTGCAGGCTCTTCTAGCATAGCTCACTGTTGCTTTGTTCATTTCTTTGATTCTTCTTTTTCCTGTGTTTCATTTTATAGAGTTGCAAGGTCTTCTCTTTTACTGATCTTTTCTTCTACAATGTCTAATTTTCCATTAATTCTACTCATTGTATTTTTTTATCTCAAACATTGCAGTTTTAATCACTAACATTTTGATTTGGATCCTTTTTCATATCTATCCTGTGTATATTTAACTTTTTCAACACAGTAAATATAAAAAAAAAACTGTATCAGTTCTGGGTTATTTCTATCATTTGACTTTTCTTCTCATTGTTAGTCACATTTTCTTGTTTATCTGCATGCCCAGGAACTTTGAACTGGATGGCAATTATTGTGAATTTAATCTTCTTGGGTGCTGAATATTTTTGTATTCCTATCAATATGCTTCAGCTTTTTCTGACTTCAATTAAGTTATTTGGAAAGAGTTTAATCCTATTTGGTCTTGCTTTTAAGATTTATTAGGCAGGACCAAACCAAAGTCATATATAGTGAAAGTCGGATTATTCCCTACTCCTGAGTCAAGACTTTTCTGAGTATTTTACCCCATCCCAATGAATGATGAGTTTTCCAGTCTGACTTGTGGGAACATGTATTATTTCCAGCTTTCTGTGAAATCTGAGTACTGGGTGATTCTTCCCTGAGCCACAGTAGTATGTGCCTCACATACAGGCAATGATCAGTACTCTGCTGAGCACTCAAGGAGAATCTTCTGTGTGTTTCTGGAGTTCTCCCTGTACTGTTCTCTCATTTTCAGTATTCCATCATGTGAACTCTAGCCCTCTTAGTGACCTAACACTTTCTGCTCTGTCTCTTCAACTTACACCATATATTGGGCTCTGCCTTAGCTTCTTTCCCTGTGCCACAGACTGGAAATTTAAAATGAAGTAAGCTGTGATAATGATAGAACTTAATTAATTCATTGGCCATCTCTTAAGGATGTGTGTGTGTGTGTGTGTGTGTGTGTGTGTTTACATATATATGTATATATGTATATATATGTAACTTTATTAAATAATGTTAAAGGGATGAGAAAGAAAAAAATAAAAAATAACATTAAAATATTTTTTAGAGTCTATAAATATGACCCTCTCATTCTCTCATGTTACATTATAGTTACAATGATAAAATTTATATGTAGGTCTTCCTTGATTTTATAAAAACATCCAATGTAATCTGCCCTCAAGAATTTCTCATCTGGGATCTTTTCTTTTAACTTATTAAAACAATATTGATCATACATTGTTTCTAGTATTATTTTTAATGCATAGAGACAAAATAAAGCAGAAGATTATTATAAGTTAATGTTGGACAAAAAGACGTAAATACTACTTATTGCCTGGTCATAGTTCAGTGAGGAGAACAGGTGTTAAATTAGCATTTAAAGAATACAGTCGAGCTTGCTTATGAAGTGTGGTCTCTGTAGGATCTGAGCACTAACCAAAAAAAGAATTGCCATCAGATCAATGCAGAAGACATTCTCAATGAAAACAGATGTTACTGAGCAGGAAGCTTTCTTTATGGTTCAAACACAGCTTCTGAAATTGTGGTCTGACCTAAGAATAATCAGAATTATGGTGCTCAAAAGATCTTTATAGTACATTTTACTGAAAAAATACTTCTTAATTTATATATAGGCTAACCAATACAAAAAAGTTAACTTGTAAATGGTTGTTTTTCAGATTAGTAAACAATTTTTATTAAGCAATATTTCATGTAATAATTTCATCAACATTAACCTCAGAAAGCTAATTAAATCATATGTATTCTTAATACATAGGGTAATGGAAGTATTTTAAATACATGTAGCCACCATTCTTATTACCATTTATTTGGAAAAATGCACTTTAATAAACAACTAAGGATACCAAAATTTTATCTTTCTCCATAACTCCATTAGAATAGTTAGGACCACCATAGTTCTTAGGTTGGGGGTGTGACATTGCATGAGAGATAACCAACTGGGGCCAATTACTAGCTTATTAAGCAGGTGCATAATCTAAAGAGGTATGTATTTGTGTAAAAGAATATGTCTTTATTGGTTACCTACTCCCAAAAGTTTCAAACTGAAGAATGAAACAAAGATTAAGTCAGGAATGCCAGGCAAAAAATGTCCCCTTTACCTTTGTATCCTCCATTTTGTTAAGTGGAGTCTTTCCCTATAATTTGTTTTAATGTGAAAAGATGAACTGGAAAGGATCCTTGATTAGCTTATGAGAAAGTATAGGGTACTTATTATTTTTCTATTATTACTAACTTGTAAATCCAAATGTGGATAGGTCAATATTTTGTTCTTTTTTCAAAGGTATTATGTTATTTGAAATACCCAATAAAACCTAACATTTGTTGCATTTGTAACAGTTTTTAAGTCATTTTCACAGACAGTTTCTCATTTGATCTTCAAAATCCAATGCATGAGAAATGGAAAAGTTGATTATCATATATATTCTTTATTCATAAATAGCACAAAATACATTTACTGGAAATTCACTTAGCTACTAAGTGTTTAAGGTATCAGTAATATGAAATTGAAGCAACTTCAGTTTATTTTGTCATTGACACACAATTGCTTAATATATTAAAAAGCACTGAGCCTTAAAGACCTATCTAACTCTTTAGAGCTTAGCCTTAAAGACCTATCTAACTCTTTAGAGCTTGTACAATATATTATTGTCTGTGGTTTATTTGTTCTGCCGTATTTATTTAACATAATGCATAGCGGTGAAGTCTTTTAAGACCTCCTTTGAAATGAAAGAATTTCACAAGTCCCAAATATAAAATAAGATTATGGATTATAATGGTAATAATAACTTCTGCTTCTTTCTTTCTCCTTCAGTAACTGAAAACTTGCACATTCAAGGCTATTTAAGAATTGGTTTACTATCTCTTTTTTAATATATATTTTATATAGTGTTTTTTTTCAGATTTATTTTGCAATGCCTTTTCTCCATTTCTTTCTTTTTTACTCTTTTTCTTTATGTTTGCATTCAATTTCAATGGATGTTATTTATCATCATTCCAGTCTCCTTTAAAGAGGATTTGTCACTGAGATGCCTTTTCCTGTCTATGGCAAATAAATCCAGTAAACCTGAGCTCATGTTCCAACCTAACAGTTGAAAAATCACCCTGGAATTAAAGCCATAATTCTGGATCTTTAATTGAACGTCTAATATATGTATGTTAGATGTATATGTTAGACAGAATATATATAATAAATAAAATCAGTCTGCAAACAGACAAATTTAAAGATATTAAATCTAAGCCTTCTAGCTGATGGCCAAGCTAGAGAGAGATGCTATGGTGTGTAAACTTCTTTCTTTAGTGTACAAAGGTTATCTGACCAGGCAAGCCTCTTAAGCTATGTGCATAATTAAAGTCAATGGAGGGAAAAGCATAAGCATTTTAAATATCAACTTAAAACGGCCATTGGGGAAGTTTTGAATATTTGGAGGCGAAACAAAATGGTTGGGAGATTTTACAGTTTCCAGAGGCAAGCAGGAGGTAAAACTGCCCACCCCCAGTTAAATTCTACCTTCACCTGTCAAAGCAAGGCTTGGTAATTGCTCCACAGAGAACAGAGCAGGGTTGAAACTGCTTGTGATGTGTTTTATTGTGATTTGCATTTTTCTGCATAGCAATTCATAGGCTTTAATAAAACATTGATTTACATGCTGTTACAAAGTGCATCATCTTTCATGCTTTAAATTAAACATTTCTGCAGTGTGTGTGTATTGGTGGGGGTAGGGTATAGATTCGCTTGAGTCTTTGCCCTAGGAAAGTCTTCCCTCCCTCATGTGGCCTCTTTAAATGCAAAGCCTTACTTGAGCATTTTTTGTTTGTGAGTAGTATGTCACTCTCTAATTTCTGTTAAATTTCATAAGAACTGACACATTTGCATTTACAAGGCTGTTAGATAATGTTTATCACTTTTCATCTCCAAAGTGCTTTATTAATATTAACTAATCTAAACTGCCAACACACCCATGAGGCAGAGAAGTATTGGGTTGTTGTTTTTATCTTACTTGATTTACCTTATGAGGAATTTGTGAGATTACTGAATGTTAATTTTTTAAAAAACAGTGTTAGGTAGCTTTTCTCTAACGATAATAAGAAATTGCACCTTTTCTGAGATCTGAATGTGGAGGCCTGTCATTCGTTACTTACCATGTGTAACCTTGAATAGTTAATCAAATTTCTATGCCTGTACATTGTTTTCTTCCTTAGATTGTAACATTCATTATAATAAGGACCATTGTTTATACTAATTTTTTTTTCTTTTACATAGTAGCTAACCTAGCTCTGTTTTTATTTTTTCATTCATGCTTTCCAAAAACATTTAATGAGTGCCCACTCTGTATTAAGCACTGAGAACGTAAAGTTAATGAACACCTAAATTTTATTCTTTGGGAGGATATTGGCAGGGTGGAAGTAGGAAATGGATTGCACCCTCAGAAGAGTTTAACATTAGATGAAGGATCTATTTAGTAACTATGAACAGGGTTAAGAGAACTAAACAGCATTGGTCAAGATCCAAGGACTAACAGCAGTGGAAAAATATTACCTACTCCCAGGACTTGAGGGGGCAGAGCTGAAGCCATGGAATAGGATCCATCCAACAAGAGTTGTGAAGTTAGAGAATGAAACCATTCCCAAGAAAGAATAAGTAAGAAAGGAAGGAGGGGAAGAAGTACTCTGAACTCTCTATCTTCCCACCCTCCTGTGTCCTCCTAGAGCCGGTGAAAGCTAACTGGAAACAAGGAAAAGACAGCCTTGGTATCATGATTCATGAAGGTCACAGCACACATCTCTGGGCAGAGGTGAAATGGGAGGTATACAGAGGCTGACAGACAACATCCAGCACAAGAATCTTATGGTAAGGATAGAGCTAGGCAAACATACATGTATGAAAGTTTATACATATATACATACATACATTATATATATATATATTTCCATATATATATATATATATATATATATATATATATATATATATATATATATATGGAAATAGCAAAATACATTTTGGTGTTTAGATCAGAGGTGGAGAACATTATTCTGCCTGTAAGCATTGGGAGCATGAAAGAGAATGTGAGCCTTGAAGGCTGATATTTAGGATTGCTTGGACTGCGAAGTCTTACCATTGTTTGTTGGTTTGAAAAGGTATACATGAAAGAACAACTTCTCTTTCACTCTGGTACTTTTCAGATTGTACCTGACTAGTCTTTCAGGTGTTTATCATCATCGATGGTTGGCAATGACCCAGACAACTTCTATTATGATCACTTATTAAGCTGTTGACTAAAAAAAATCACTAACAATCAATTAATATTACTTCCTTGGAATGTTTTCTTTTTAAAAATTATTTAACTTTTTCTTTTTCTTAAATATTCTAGCATAAGCTGTAGGAAATTTAACTAGCCTGGAAGTGAATGTGCTATAACTTCTTCCCCAGGGATTTATCTAAGATACACCATCTACACTTGGTGTTTCCCTATCCTATTTTCATTTCTTTCAATTAAAAAACCAATGAATAGATAAAAGGTGGCTAGTTTAATTTAAATAAGTTTCTATAAAAAGCATTGATTTCTCTGTATTTCTCAATTATACAGCATAGATCTCTTTTATCTCTAATTTGGAAGCTTTAATTTCTTTATTTTTCTTCAAAAGTGGGAATAAGAATCGATTTCTTAGATTTTCTCCCTTATTATTATCCCTGAAATCATTTTCATAGTATATAAGACAACTGATTCTTCTTAATGAGCGTGCTATAGTGGATAAATACAAAGTGAAGCAAAGTCAGGCAGATCTATGTTCCAAGTGCTCCCTCCATGAGGTATATGAATCTGCCTCACTCATCCAAATGTATGTCCAAGAGTTTTACCTAACACTGGCACTTGATTTTTCTGCGTGGTGGCAGAAATGTTTCCCAAATAGCGATTACAATTTGAACTACTAACCTTAATATGTGCTTCTTTCCCTCAGTTCTGGTGATGTTCTTTTTCATGGTTTCATGGAGTGAATTTTGTGTAACATTTCCTATGCAAGGCCTAAAAGCAAAAAAAGAAATGGAGAAAACAAGAAAACAAATGGAGATATAGTTCTAGAAATTATCTTATCTTGCATTGCGTTTATACCTGAATATCACTGCCTGGTTTTGGAGTATTGTTGGAGGCAATCATATTTACAGTGTTTGTTTGAAGGTATATTTTGAATGACACATCTATTTTACTTTAGGGCTCAGCAGTTGTTTCTAATCATTTCATGCTTAGGATTGTTAAATACAAAGGTGAGTTTCCCAGTCAAAGGAGTGAAATCATTGGTCCCATCAGATTACATATTCCATAAACTTTGAAAAATGCAAATATTTAAGATACAGTCTAACATGGTGTGAACTATTTTATCACCAGTCAATAGTAGATTATGGAATCTTCAACAAAGTTAAAGATATGCTATGAGAAATATTATTGCAAGAAATATTATTGTAAGTAAATGATACTAGCTAGGGAGTATGGTATGTACACAGTTACCACTCAATGTACAGCATCTTTCCTATATTCCTCTGACCCCTCTCTCTAAATATAAGTATTGTTCTAAGTTTATTTCATAATATTTATGAAAAATATACACTATGCCAACATATTTTTAGCAAAGAAAATTTTATTAAATTCATGCTATTTTTATTGTGCTTTTCCTCCTTAATTATTTATTTTGGAGATATACATATATGTGTATATGTCATAATTCATTTAACCATTTTTCAAATGTTGAATATTTCTTTTTATTCTCAAAGTTATTGCTAATAAAACAATGTTAACATAAACACATTTGTGTGTATGTACATACATGTACATATTTATATGTGTGTGTATATACACATAGGTAAACTTTACCAGTATATGTATATAAAGTAAATTATGTGAGTGGATATCCTGAGTAAAATGATATATCCATTTCACATTTTGGTGGCTATTGCTAAGTTGCCCTACAAAAATATTATACTTTTTATACTACCGCGAGTAAAGTCCACAAATTCTTATTTCCTCCATGAACTCTCGTTATTATCAAACTTTTACATTGTTAATCAAAAATGAGAAAATGGCATTTTGCATTTATTTGGATTTGTAATTTGCTTACTTTTAGTGAATTAATCTTTCATTTACTCAGGGAAATGTGAATGATGTACCTTATCATATATCTCACAATAACTGTAAACATTTCTCTCCCACATTTTAAATTCCGATTTGATGTTACTAAACCTTAGGTGAGGGAGAAAAAATAACCTCTGGATGTGTTTGAAAAGTACAACAAAAAAATTATTTACTTTTCTGAGCTATTCTAGTGGAATTTATGCAGTGGTATAAAAACAGTGGTAAAGAATAAAAATAATGTAGAATTGAGGATCCAGAGGTCAGATCCCACTTACTACTATGTAACTTCAGGCAAATCACTAAATTTTCCTTATTTGTAAATGAGATGAGAATGAACTTAATTTAACACATTGTTATGAGTCACAGATGAAATGATGGGGGAGAGATATTTGTATGCCACAGTGCTCTTCATAAATGTTGATCGTTATGACAAAGAAATAAATCATTAAATGGGAACCTGGTACTTTAGAAAAAAGGTACAGTTGGTGGAATGGGGTCTCTTTGCTTGGGTGGTATTGGTAAGAGTAGCTCTTGATTAGTAAATCTTGGGGTCCCAAGTCTGCTGAGGCTGGTCAGGTGTATCAATAGCTTGTCCCTTGTTCTTTCATAATTCTGCATATATAAAGTTCAAAAAACTGAAAAGTTAAGACAGGCCCCAATATCCTTATCTTTTCTAAATCTGATGCTTAGTGACTTTTATCCTAACTCCTATTCCTCCTCAACTCTTACTTATTTCTTTAATATTTTAAAGTAAGATAACAAAGATTGAAAGCATTTTTATTGATTTGTGTTTTCTATTATTATTACCATTTAATTTTGGGAGCCTAAGACAGCTGCTAGTCTCTTCTCTCGTCAACTATTACTCAGCAATTTCGTTGGTCAGCTTTGTCCCAAGTTTAGTTGTTGAAGGAACAACTATCACAGATGCATTTACCCTCAGATAATGAAGCTACTTTTAAACTTTATAACCTCAGCTGAAGGGATTGCATTTCTGCAATTATATTAGGCTCCCCTAAAGCAGGTTAATTGAACTGTTGTGTACTGTTTTGTTAAGATTTATCCCCTTGTATAAATCTACTTGTGTCAGCTCTGTAGCACATTGTTCCAAAGAAAACTACCTGCCTCTAGAAAAATACTAAAGGAGGTTCAGTAATTAAATAGAATGGAGGGACAGATTCTTCCAAGTAGTGGTTTAAGGCGGGAAATGTCATACTGTGGTTAGAAGGTTTCCAAGCTGCATTATTGAATTGCAATTTTTGTTTGAGAGATCCATTGTTAGATAGAGACAAAGGTTCCTAAGAAATATTTTTTTCCTTCCTCTCATGAAAGATGTTGAGTTGAAAAGAAATGAGCACTATAATTGTAATAAAGTTTTGGAGTCTCAAAATCTAGGTTAGTCTTTTTTGTGAGGGTGATAGGTATTTGTTTTCGTGCTATTATTTGACCAGTTCTGAGAAGAAGTTAGTATATATTACACATATACATGAATTTATTATTATATAATTTATTTATAATTACATATAATTATAAAAGTATATAGCCTATGTAATCCTAGAAGCTCTAACCAGAGTTTATCTTAAACAGTGGTTTAAAATAATATCTTAATAAATATTTGAGGGAAGAAATGGAGTTGTGGTTTGTCAGAGGGCAAACTTCTTTAAAAAACAAACAAACTTGGTCTACAAACTGAACAGGGTTTTGTGGATAAGAGCAGTAAAAAGGAGGGTAGAGAAGGGTAAACAGGCCTGCAGGAGGTTAGGGCCTAAGGAAGAAAGTGAGTCATAACAAATTCCCACTCAATAAAAAGTTAGCTACCATTTTATGACTGCAAAGGACGTCATGATTTCGTTATTCACCAAAAGGTACAGCTAATGGCAGTTTAGGAGTTTAGAGAAGAGAAAGGTCGTATTTAATTGGAGTACACTAAAAGATGTGGAGAAATTTGAGCTGGGTATTTGGGAAGATTAGGTGGAATTTAACTAGTTAGAAAGGTGAGTTAAATTAACCATGAGAGCAAGAAACAACAAAATTAGTGCAAGAAACAGCAGGACAGGTGCATTGGGTTGTGAAATTGCAATGATATGTTGGCGTTTGACTACTGGAAGCCTGGCTTCTAGATCAAAGTAATTTGGGCTTGATCCTACTAACTGTGTGAGTCAGTAGGGATCTGAAGTGACCAAAGGCTTGTCTACAGTCATTAATGTGGCCATATTTCATAAAATAGATAGGAATTATTCATAGTTTTTAAAAGAAACCTGAAGCTCATGGCTTCTAAAAGTCACAATAATGTTGTAATTCAGCATTTTGAGTGAGTTCAACTCTGCCTCTTTTAACCTCCTCAATTATGCCAGACTAACAATCCAAGTCCTGAGTATTTTGATGCTGAAGGAAAATATGGGAAAGTGAGAATTTTCTAGTCAATTTATTCACATTTCAGCATTTAAAGAGTTAGGGAGAAAATATCTCTGTGTATGACTATGTAGTACCAGTACGGATTTATGTCTCTGCAACTGCATTTAAAATGATCATCTAGGTCAAAATATTTGATACTTCATCTTTCCATATGGTTTTATCATTTTTTAATACAAACCCCTTTCCCTGGTATTATATTGGCCCAAGTATGAATGAATTGCAAACTACATAGTCATTTTAGCAACTTCTTGTCATTTCTAGTCTTAGTTTTAGAAACTAATTTTATCTGCCACAATAATGCATTAAGACTCAACTTTGCTGTTCAGCTGGTATGTACATTGCTTTTAAGAGAAAGAATGCAAGCTCTGTGAGATTGTAGATTGTGATGGGCTGAGGAAATACAATTTAAGTATTAAATCTTTGTTTTTGATGATGCTGGAACTTGTTTTTGGGAAGGACAGTTGAGGAGGGAAACGGAATACAGAGACAGTTCTGGAATTCTTGGAGGAAAGAGTTTTTCTTGCAGAAGTTTTGAACTTTTAAAAATTATTATTATTTTTTATGATCCTTCAGCTACTATTGGTTTTTCTAATTGCTTTAACAGAACATCTTGTCCAGGAAGAATTCACTTACCTTTCAATGTAAAGGTACAGAGTTGTTGTGTTGTTGTTGTTGTTGTTGTTGTTGTTTTTCCTTAAAGATTGTATAATCCTGTTAGGGACTCTCAGATTTTGCAATTAATTGGCTATTCTGCTGTCTTCATTACTATTCTGGAAGACCGTGGGGGAGGAAACAGATCTGTGTCCTACCTAATTAGCACCAAACAGAGTGAGAGGCATACAGTAAACACTTAATGAATATTAGTTAAATGAATGGATAAATCGATCAATTAATCCAGTACTTCTAGTGGCAAGACATCATGTCTAATTGGTGGGGAAATATGCAATTATTATTTTTGATATCTGCCTATAAGGGACTTAAAGTAGTTTGGCAGCTAAGACTTTGATACAAAAGTAATTAATCATATTTGATAGTTTATACTATCTCCCTCCATTTTCTCTCATTTATTACCAATTTTTAATCTTTGTCTGTCTTCATACTTTGTTTTCTAAAGACACTAAATGATTTCCTATTTGTGAAATCCAATGTTTTGAATTTTCTTAATTTACTTGTAGCACTGAGCTCAAAGAATCCAATCTTCCTTTGAACTTCTTTTCCTTTTTTGTCCCAAGACACTGCACTAGACTCTGATGTCTCCCTCCTTCACCGCTGTGCAGTCATACAGCCACCACCATTAGCATTGTTCAATATCCTGTCCAACACATGTGTGCTCCCTCTTTTCTTTTTCCACACTGTTAGTTCTTTAGAGTGTTTCCTAGGTTAATATTTCTATTCATAATTTATTTTAGTAGGTAAAACCTATTTCTGTCACTAAGTATCATGCACTTGAATGCCACATCATCCTTTCAAATTCAGTATTTTTAAGACTAAAAATCACATTCTTTCTTAAGCCCTCCCTCCTTATTTAAAAAAAAAAAATTCTTTTTTGTCATGGTACCAGCAGTCTCTTTGTTATCCAGCCTTGAAACTTGGTATATATCATTTTCTTCAGTTTTTTACTTTTTCTCCTCAACCCTTGCCTCTTATGGCAAAGACATGTTGATTTTTTTTTATATTATTATTGCCATGGTAACCACCAAGGCACTGGTTTTCCTGCATCCAGGTGTTGCTTTCTTAAGTCCATGTTCTACATTATATGGAATGGAGCTCCTTAAATTGTGCTATTACCTGAGCTTCAGAATTCTACCATGATGTTTATTGCTTGTGGTCTGCCTTGTTTAGCCTGGAATTTCAGGCCCTGTGCAATGTGAAGATCTGCACCTATTTTACCACATCACAAATTCAACAATTTCATGACAGTGCAGCAGTCAACATACCTGATTTGGTACATTTATTTGCTCACATTATTCTGTTTTCTAGATTATTGAATTGAAACTCAGTAAGTATCTGAACTCTATCTTCATATCAAAGTCTAATTAAAGTCTAAGATCTCCCTAAAGCTTCCTGAGTACTGGTGTTTTCCAAAATGAGGGAATTTTAAATGGTGTACAGAAAATAATTAAAAGACATAAATTGTTTAGTTAAAAAAAGGTATTCCATTTTCTCTTTTCTTTTATCTTTCTGATTTTATCAAGGATAAGATCCCTTTCCCCCAGAGGGAAAAATTTTGCTTTGATAGAAGTCAAACTCTGAAGAATCCTTCTATGAGTAATTGTATTTAGAATTGATTTCCATCTCTACAGAGAACTTGAAAAGCCTTTACTTCTAACAGTTCTTAAAACTCTGGGAGCACTCAATCTACTGCCAGTTAACTCCAGGTTCAATAACAAATAGGAAAACACCCATCTCTGCATGAATAACTTTTATAGTTTGTCCATTAGAAAATCCAGAAGCATGATGACCAAGCACAATTTGCATCTGCTTCCTCAGCAGACTGCCAGGTAGATGAACAGCCCTCAGCAGTTCAAGTGAAATATTTAGTAACTAAACAGGGAGTAGTATGAAAGCAAATTATATACACTGGAGAAATGAATCACAGAAAATGTTATGGTTGGGCTTAATATTATAATATATCACCCTTACTTTTGCCTATTCGATTCTCTAAAAAAAAAATAAAGGAGTACTTTTCTACGGAACAGCAGTATCCTAATTTTATAATTATTATAAATTATAATTTGACTTAAGGATTTTATAATAACCAGATATATTTTCAGCATCTATATACATGAGATATAGATATCATATACAACTGAGAAATATTTAAGGTTGACATTTACTCATAAATACCCCATATTTGTTTTTTAAACACACTCAATATAACCAAAGTAGCTCTTTTTCTTTCATAATTCTAGCATCTACTAATTATTGATTTAACACAGGGGTAGGCAAGCTATGACCCGAAGGTCATATCTGGCTCCTGGCCTCTTTTCATAAGGTCCACAAGCTAAGAATGATTTACACATTTTTAGGTGTTATAAAAAGAGAAGGAAGAAAAGAGACTGAGACAATGACTGCATATGGCCTACAAAGCCTAAAATATTTACAATATGGCCTTTTATATAAGAGTTTGCCAACCTCTAATCTATCTTCTAAATTCTTCTATAACATGCTTTCATTTTTAATTTTGCTATACAATTATTTCATTTTTCTTAAATATTCCCAGTTAAATTCTAGTATCTGGTAATATTTTATCTTTCAATTTACACTCTGTGATTCTGGTAGTCAGTTAGTTAAAGTCATTTCATCGTTTACCTAAGCTAGTGTTTTTCATGCTGGAGATGAGCCCTTTAGGAAATACACCCAAAGAAACACCTTCAAAGGCTTCTATCCATACCAGAGTATAAACCTAAGACTGATACTGTCTCAAATGAGATTAGAGGGTAGGGGGGTCATCACTGGGGTACATTAGTGTATTTTGTTTATTGGAGAAATGTAATCACTAAAACCAGAGGGCAGACTATTAATATCCAGAATCCAAAGATAGCTTGCCTATGAACCATTCCTCCTGGTATATATACCCTTGTATGGTGGTCCCTTCCTATGTTGAATTTGGGTTTCCCCTCAATAACTAACAGATTGGAGCAGAAGTAACACCACATTTTTCCAAAGAAAGTCATGAAAAGTCTTGTATCTTCTGCCTTGTACTCTTGGTATGCTTGCTCTTAGAATGCTTCCTCTCAAAATCCAAAACCATTCAGTAAGAATCTTTAGCCACAAGGAAAGAGTAGACATTTAGCCCCAGCTGAAATCCTATACAACAGCCAGAATCAATTACCAGTCATTTGAGTGTGCTATCCTGAACATCTAGTCTAGTCAGAACTTCAGATGATTCCAGTATCAGCTGCCTTTTTTTTTTTTTTTTTGCAAGCATTTGAGAGATTCCAAGCAAGAACGACCCAGCAGAACTTCTACTGCCATGAGAGATGATAATAAATTGTTCACACCATTAATGTTTGATTGGTTTGTCATACAACAATAGATAATTGGAGCAGAAAGTTCTTGTTATTTTTTTGAGTATTTCCTTACTTTTAGGCTTATTTTGTATGTTCCTATGACAGTCCTGGAATCAATCATTTCTCCAATAAACCTTAGTTTCTATAAGTGAAGAATGGTATTTAGAAATTAAGATCTGAGTGTTAGATGATCTCATTGTAATAATATGGCTTTACTTTAAGGTCCTCTCAGGGATCAGGACTAAAATATATAATATAGGTTCTTTATGTATGTGTGTACATATTTATAGTTATCTACTTGATTGTGACTTCATACTGAAAAACTAAATCTAAACCAAGCACACAGATATTACTGTAGCCATTTCCTTTACCATATTCATAACTTTCATCTCTGAAAAATTTTCTCTTATTTGATCAATTATTCATACTTTATATCAACTAATGCTGAGGGAAACTTTGCCTCCCTCAGTGTATATGCCTTTCTTACCCTACTCAGGTTTTAACTCATACCCAGCAAAAACACTAATCCTACACCTATCTACTATATGAGTTCCAGCCTCTGCTGCCCCACTAATGACTTTTTGATAGAGTGCAAAAGAATGGAAGGAAGGAAGGAAGGGAAGGAGACGAAGAAGGAAGGAAGAAAAGTAAATCTATGAAATGAAAATGCTAGGAAAAGACACAATATTAAAGATAAAAAAAAAAACTTTGCTGGCTTTATAAGTAAACTAGACAGAACTTAAGAAATACTCAGTGCACTTAAAGAAAGATCAATATATTTTATTCAAAGTAAAACACAGTTAAAGAAAATAACAGAACAGTGAGACAATAGTAGATGTGTAATTGGAGCTTCAAACAGAGAAAAAGAGAGAGATAATGGGGCAGAAATAATATTAGAAAAGATAAAGGGAAGGCATTTTTCAAAATCAATGGGAGACAACAAACTACAAATCCAAGCAGTCCAGACAACACCAACCAGGAAAAACAAAACTAAAGTATACTTAGACATCATAGTCAAACTGCTAGAAAACCAAAGCCAAGGAGAAAATCCTGATGGCAGCCAGAGATAAAAGTAATATAGAGTAACAAAGATAAGAATTGAATCAGACTTTTTATCTGAAACAATGCAAACCAGAGATAATGGAACACCTTTAAAACCCTAAAATAAATAGAAGCTATCCACCCAGAACTCTATATCCAATGAAAATATCTTGCGAAGTTGAAAGTGAAAAAAGACTTTTTCAAAGAAAAAAAAGATAAAACTATTAAAAATAGAACTTTATTATATTAAAAAATCTTAAAGAATTTACTTCAGGCAAAAGGAATACACTATCAAGTAGAAATCTGGATCTACACAAATAAATGAAATTTACCAGAAATGGTAAAGTTAAGGGTGAACATGAAAGATATGTTTTTACGTACATTTACTTTAAAAGTTACTTGACTCTCTAAAGCAAAAGTATTAACAATATATCATGTGGTTTATAGCCAAAGGATATGAGAGGAAAAGGAAGTATACTGTAGTAAGTTTCTTGTACTATACATAAAATGCTATAATACTTGAAAATAGATTGTAATAACTTAAAGATGCATATTGTAAGTCCTCCTCAATCAATATAAATAAAAGCCTGGGAAAATGTTAAACTTTTTACACTTATGAATACAGATGCATAATATAAAACCGTATTTTAGCAAATTAAATCCAAAAATATACTTTAAAAATGCTACTAGTGAAGCACATTTAAAAAATGAAAGGATGCTCAACATTGGGAAATCTTTTAATGTAAATTTCATGGGTGAGAAGCATTAAGATCATCTCTTATAGATAGAAAAGGTATTTGATAAAAATTAAGATTCAAATTTTAAATATTAAAACTTCATAAAACTGCAACACAAATGTAGTTCATTAACATCATTGTTATTTTAACATCACTGAATGTTATTACATTTTATTTTAAACCTGCAAACTGTTGAACTGGAAACATTGCATTAAGAGACAGAAATAGATGAGTATAGTTTCTGCCTTGATCTTACATAGTTTTGAAAGCACATATCAGTAAAATTAGAAAAAAAATAAGTCAGCATAATTAATACTCTCAGATGAAAAAATAATCTATTTGTTAATGAAAACAATATTTTAAGAGAAAATGACAAATATTTTAAGAAAAAATGACATAAAAAATGGCCAATTCATTATGTGTATGTAAATAATAGTTTCCATATAAAACAGAAGGGAAAACTGAAAATTTAATACAAATAAAATTCCTACTTGTACGATAAGTAAATACATAAAATGTAAAAAATACAGAAAATACATAGAAATTATTACCTTTAATAAATTTGTCAATTTTTCCTAAAAATTCTCATGAATCTAATAAACTCAAAGCTATAAAAATCTTAAAAAATAGTCTTGATCAGAAGTATTTTTCTACAAAATATTAAAATATTTTATAAAGTTATAAGAAAAAATATATTGTTGATGTGAACACAAAGAAAGATCACTAAAATAAGATAGGAGATAAAGAAAAAAGCAAAATATGTGAGTAGAGTATATGATAAAATTTTTCTTGCTTTCATTTTAAATCAGGAATAACGAGTCTTTTTAAATTAGATGCTAAAGAGACAAATGAGCAACTATATGGGAACTGTAAATATATATACAGTATACTCACAAATAAATATTTGAAATAAAAGTAAATTCCATAAATGTTAAAATTATCTATGGAGAAATGAACTCACAAAATATAAAGAAATTATGAATGGATATTTATGTAATGTAAGAGACAGTGAAAACTTTTCTAAGTGTGATAGTAAAGCCAGAACTCCAATGAGGAAATGTTAGGATTGATCATGTGTTTAAAATATCTTTATATCAAATTAAAGTAATTAAACAAACATATAGCAGGCAAATAAGCCAATAGGGAAATGGTGCTATATGTACCAAAAGATTATATTTCTTGATACGTAGAATATTCTTACTCAGCAATAAAAAATTCCCAAGTACCTAATAGAAAAAATAGCAAAGGATGTGAACAGGCAATTCAAATGAATAATATTGGACATACATAAACTATATTACCTAAATAAAAAATGACTTAAAACTATTTTTACATTGTTATATTGGGAAATACCAATGAAATAATGTGTAGGAGAGTAGATGTTTTCATATGCAACTATCACATTGTAGTTTTGTGTAACTCTAGAGGTGTTATGAAACCAAAAGCTTTAAGACATTTCTTTATACCTCAAAATTCGAATTTTAGGAATATTCCTTCCTACCCAATTGAAGAAGTGCAAAAAAAGTAAGTAAATAGTAAAAACTACTTATAAAAGAAATTCTTCTTAGCTCTATTTCATCTCACACAGTCATAGGTCTTTCAAGAATATGGGGAAAGGAAGTATTTATACATATAATTTTGATGATAAAAATTTATTTGGGCTAAGTAATTTCAGATAAAATTTTTATTCCACTTTTATGTACTGTACTCCTCTAGCCTCCTACATTCCCATATATACCTGTTGTGACTATACAACTGTAGGTATGTAAATGTTGGAATATGAAAAGCCCCTGACATAATTTCAAGTATATAAGTGTTATCGAATTGTATTGGTTCTTTATTGAATTGTTGTTCCTTTCACCTTGAATGTCTAAGATGGATTTCAAGCAAATGCAGCAACAAATCAACTATTCTTACTTGGAAAAGGTGGATGTTTTGCCTATTGTCAATCTCTGGCTAAGTTATATTATCTTTTATTTCTCTTTGCATGAACTTTCAAGTACCTGTTTTAGGCATTTTATCTGTATCTCCTATAGTTTCAGTATCCTGAGTACTCTAAAATAAATTTAATAGAGAAGATGGACTGTAGATTTGGGGATGCCTGTTTCCCACAGTTAGTAAGCAGCACGTGTGATTCTAAGTACCATCATATATCAAAATTCTATCAGATAGTCTAATCTGTTACACAGGTTGTCTGAGGTTGCTGGTGACAGGACTTTGGACAAGCCGCTTGGACAGTCTCCCTGACCCTCACAGTCTTAATGTAAGATGATGAATTTGATTGCAATAGATGGCTTTTGTAAATAATCTCTTTCAATTCAAAATTAATGCCGTGGTTAACACATGGACTTTGAATCAGATAGATCTTTATTTGGTATCCAAGTTCCATTATTTAGTGGCTGTGTAACCTTGGGAAATTATGTAATTTCAATCGCTTCATCTCTAAAATGAGTATAAGAGACATAGGCAAATTTGACTAAGAATGTATGTAAAATATGTATCCAGTGCCTGATGCCTGAATGAAATGATTAGTGCTCATCTTTGATTTTCCAGCATCTGCACCCATTTATTAATATTTAAGAAATATCCTATTTTATGATTCCTAGAACACCTCTCACAGTAGAAGCCAGCTACCAGTTTTTCTTATCTCTCGTGCAGATTTGCACAAGTTTGTGTAACAGATGTTGCTAATCATATCACTGAAGCTACTGACTAATAAAATAGAGTTCTATGTCAAATTTATTTTATAAGGTTATGATAAAGATTGAAGCTACACTTAATTTCCAGTGGCCATTAAGGAAGCATCACTGATTTTCAGCAGTTTTCCCGAATGTTTTATTTCCAATAAATTTTTAATTTTTCTATAGATTTTTGTTAAATATCCTCTTTCTACCTAAATTGCCAGCTTTTTTCTACTACTTTCAAATAAGAACCTCCACTGAACCACTAGCAAATAATACTAGTCTTCAAGTGGTGGTGATGGTAGGTATTAATAGTTTTAGTAGAAAATGTCTTATTATATTAAAATATGAATGAATAAATGTTGATAATTACTGAAGCTGTAAGATGAGTATACAGAAGTTTATTACACTGTTCTCTCTTTTACATATGTTTAAATTTTTCTGTGATAATTAAAAACATTATATAAATATAAGCATGACAGACACACGTGTGATGACAGGAAATCGTTTGATTTGTAACAACTGCTTTACAGTTTATTTTTGAAATTAAGTAAAAGAGATTGCCGTAAGAACTGACAAATTTTCAAATGAGGCTTTATTTAGCTTAATTTTTTGTTTACTATTGTGAATGTCTGCTTGTCCCATCTAGAGGTTGTAATCATAAATGATATGAGGGGATAAGCAGAGACATAAATTCTTTATCCTATCTTAATATATTAACCAGCAATAAGCCTTGTGTTTCAAATTAACCATGTAATATCTCCATAGAATTATATTTTACATTAAAATGTGTAATGAAGAATGGTGCAAGATAAAGAAATTATATGTAACTTTTAAAAACTGTGTTAAGAATAGGTAGTGCTAATAAAATTATGCTTTTGTCAAATGATCTGCTTTGACACATATACTGTGGTAATCAATGTCCTCAAAATTTTAAAGGTTGATTTAGTTAGTGTAAAAATAAAATAATCAATGCCAGGTATATGTTTAATATTTGATATTACACGTCTATATTCACTGGAGATATTGTTAATGCAAGTAAGATGTTTAAGCCATTAAAATGCATAGCAAGAAAAACTAATGGGGATATTTCAAGTTATAATTTGTCTATTTAATTATGAAGTGAAAGAGAATAAATCTAAACCAGTAACTGAATAGGAGAACAATTTTGTTATGAATTGCAGAGTATTATCATAATATTTCATGGGAGTACTGCTTTAGAAAAAGACTTCTTAAGCTATTTGTAGATAAGAGTATAGCCAGAAGCTGAGGTTGAACATTAGTGTTCAACAGATGGAGCTCACTTGGGTGGAAGTTACTTTTATTACATATTCTCTTGATATCCTAATATTGACAACAGATTCAGCTGAATCTGTATAAATCTACAGACTTATTAAGAACTGTGAAATCATAAAAAGCTCTTCAAATTTATGTCTATAAACTTCAGTTTGTATGTACACTTATTTGTAAACATATGTTGTTTGGAATAAAGTAACCTCTAATAAACTCTAGGACCTTTAATATAAATGTATTAAGAATATCTTCACTTAGGATCTTTTTTACTTTAAATATCCATATTAGCTTTGCTTCCTAATTGCAGTTCAAAACCCTCTCAGACCTACTGTTAATGGTCTAATACAGATCCTTGTTATCTTTTACCTAGATCAACACTGATGCTGTGTAACCGATTTCCCTAATTATTACTTATTCATTTTCAATTCCTCTTCAGGTACTATAGTTTATTGATTCTAAGTACACATTTTTTCATATTTTAAATTTTTCGAAATAAGAATTCTTCTTACAATCACTGCCAGCCAGGTGGCAGTCATGATAAAGTTATTAGTGTCTTTTCCCAAACACCAAGGGCCCTAGTATCATAACTTGCATAAATACCAACTACTTAAGAAAACAAAACACCTAGGAATAATAGTAAAACAACATTCCTAAAGAGAAAATCAAAAGTAATCTAGCTTTATATGATTTCAAACCCAGCTTTTGAGCATTAATGGGTTTCAGTTTTTTTTGTTTGTTTGTTTTTGTTTTTGTTTTTTTATCAATTCTTTGGGAAATGTATTGCCAACATTCTTAATGGCACAGAGGAAGATTTAGTATGTAAAATTTTAGATGTTGACCACTCTGTTGAGAAATGACTCAACATCTGTATACTTCATATGAAGACTTTTGAAAACAAAACCATTTTATTTCGACTATAATATCCATTTTTAATGTCTGCACAAAAGTGATAACTGATAAAATCAATGTTTAATTAACTATAAAAATAGTTTTCCACAAATTTGATAATTTTAACTGATCAGGAATCATTGCTTTATTTAATTAGGAGTTTAATTAGCAGTGAGCTAATTTCCTAGAGCACCTTAAAACCTTTGGTATCTTGGTTAGTAATTCAGTAATTCTTTGTCACTTTTCTAATTGGTTTACATACAATTAAAAAAAAAATAACCAAATGACATCTCTCTGTTGCCTATGAAATACAGCCACAACCTAGTAGCATAATGGGGCCACTTTAGATTGGGTTATCTAGAACAATAGTCCCCAAACCCCAGGCTGTGGACCAGTACCAGTCCATGGTCTGTTAGGAACTGGGCTACTCAGAAGGAGGTGAGCAGTTGGTGAGAAAGCAAAGCTTCTTCTGTACTTGGAGCCACTCTCCAGCACTAGCATCACTGACTCCACCTCAGATTATCAGGCATTAGATTCTCTTAGGAGCACTGGTCCCTGGTACCAAAAAGGTTGGGGACCACTGATGTAGAAACAGAAACCAAAGCAGAATCCTTGTGCAAGTGATTTGGTGATGCAATGCCTTCAGGTGAAACCTGCATCTGGGAAAGAGAATGGGCAGAAGAAGAATAAAGGTAAAAATGTGTGTTCTGCTGAATTCTATGTAAATTCTATAGAAATGTGTGTTCAGCTGATTCTATGGGGGAGCTTGTTGTGGCTCTGTACTATGTTAATGTGGTAAAGTTGAAACTGTGTTTTCTAGAATCCCCTTTCCTCCATGGTTTGGGGTTTATGGTTGGCCACAAAAGACATAAGCATGCAATTTGGAAGGCAGAGGAAAGCAATAGCCATTCTACTTAGAAGGGTCAGTGAAGGGCAGTAGATGCTGTTGCAGATTAATCCCATTGTGGCTAATCTGCTGGCTCTCAGGTTTAGCAGGAGGCAGTAGCTGAGTCTATGGCAACTCCAGCTCTCATTTGATTTCCTTCTTTTGTTTCTCTAAGTCCTAGAACAGATGAATGTGCAGCTCTATGGTGCAAATCTCCAGCTTCATCTATAGGTCAGCCACATCATCGCAGCTGGAGACAATGGAAACAGACATGGATTTTATTTTGTGCTTGTTGGTTCTAGTCTGCCCATGTGAATTCCAGTTTGCTCTTGTTCACTCCCATGTTGCATCCATTTTTTCTTTCTAACTGCCATTCTGCTGATTTTTGGCAACTTCAGTTTCCTATCAGATGCAGAGGCAACAGTCTTTCATAGACTTCTTTATCCTCATTCGTAATTGTATATGTCTAATACCTATATAAAATAACTTTGTTCGTATCACTCAAAATGATTAGTTCTCTGCCAAATCCTGGATGATACAGAACCTCTAGATCAGGAATGCTACCATAGAATTGTCCCATGGCAATGAGGCCAGGTTTCCTTTTCTACTACCCATGTCAGATATTGGCAATGAGCCACTCTCCAGGAAGGGAAGAGTAATCTCCTAAGCATTTCTGGTAAAATGACTTTTATAGATCAAGGGCAGTTATCTTAAGAAGAATTCAGCAATAGATTGTTGGTGGCCCACACTAACAATAGCTGGAGGATGAGTATGTCATCCAAGGGAGGATATCTGGGCAGGGAACTGACAGTATCTACTACAAGGTCCTAGACTTTACCCTCTATATAATTTATAGCCTTATTTTTTCATACTGTATATGAACTCTGACTCTAAATACATTAGTCTGTCTATTTTCTTAATATTCATTGCTTTTTATACTTCAGACCTAGATAGCATTTCTTTTCCTTCTGCCTGAAAAAAATACTATGCAATCTACTAGTTTATTCTCCAATGTACCTTGCTCTGGGCTATCACATCATCTGTACATGCTTCTATTATAGTAATTATTTTATTTGCATTAAGGATATGTTTCTGATTTTTAGGTTGAGTGTTTGGTAACTACAGATTAGCTATTATTCAAAGTAGATGGGATTATCTCTAAAAGGTTAAATTGCCTTGTACCTTGGTTAATTGAAATTAGAATGTTAGCAGTATTACATTTTAAAATCTTAATATTTAGAATGTATGTGTACATTAAGAGAATTCTAATTCAGCTATGCACGAATTACCATATTCTTATGGGGAAATTTGGAGCAAATGGAAATTAGGGGCATGTGGCCTAGAGTTCCTGAAGGTTTTTGTTTTGTTTTTCTATTTTTTTTTAAATTAACCTTCCACATGATAGTTTAACAGACAAATTGCTTAAATATCTGTGTGCTCATGAAAGAATATAGGTGAGGTTCATTTTCTCTTCATTTTTCTGACAAGCAATTCTAATTTCACTACTCTTTTCATATAATATATTACTAAAAGCTACTAAAAGAAAGATAAATAAGTAGAAGAAAAGGTGGAAATATATTTGAAGACTAAAATTCTTTTGACAATTATACATAATTTCTAGAAATTATGACAGATTTTAGGACCAAACTAGAATCACATTTACTCTAATTTACAGAATCAGATTTTGGAACTGGCTTCTATCTCAGTGGTTAGTAGAGAGATGTTTGGGAAATGGAAGCTCTATTCAGGTAATTCAAACAGAATAGCAGTTAATGAACAAAAGGAGTGAGGCATATGTGTTGTAGAACCTGAAGATTTTTTTTTCTTCAGAGGATATTATCAAGAGAAAAAAATGCCAATAAAAGATATAAACAAGGAAACGACTGGAAAAATGATCCAAGAAAAGAAAAACAAAGGCAGAAGGCTAAACATGATATGCTGAAGACTAATGAATTGAAATTTTAAATTGTTCTCATATAATATAAACTACATATTTTCCAGTAATTAACACTAGCTGTTCTAACAAACAGATCCAAGTTATCAGTGCTTAATACAATAAATGTTTCTTTCACACCCTCCTTATGGTTTAAGCAGGTGTTTGGTGTGCAGTTTTCCCATAACTTGGGGAGTCATGGTTTCTTGCACCTTGTGTTGCTGCCATCTTTTATGCCTTCCTCGGAGTTCTTCTGGGTCCTCTCTCTTCATTCAGCCATTAGGAGAGCACTGAGTAAAGAGAATCTGCACGACATTTTATGACCGTTTTGATTTTTTCCCAGAAGCAATCTCTTGACTCCAACCAGACAAAAAAGAGACAGAGGAATGTAGTTTTCCTGGTCTCTCAACAGGTGGAAATCTAATGCTGTACATTTACCTAGTTTCTACCAGTACTGCATGTATGAGCTGAGATGGTGATCTGTAGTCAGACTGCCTACGTTCTAATCTTGACTACTATTTAATTGATTACTCTGAAACCTAGGGCAAGTTAACTTTCCCTCAATGCCTCAGCTTCTTTATCTGTAAAATAAGGGCAAATAATAGAATCTACCTCATAAAATTGTAATGAGGGTTAAATGAATTAATACATTATTTATCTCAATATTTTTGCATATTAATTTTAATTAATGCTCTTACCGTTGATACCGAATTGCAAGGGGGCTGGACTTGTAGTTTAGATGTGTGCCCAGTAAGGTGAGCATATTGGTTTAGGTAAGCAGCTAGCAATCTCTGCCATACCTATGTTCAAATTCTATCTCAGGGGCTACCCCTTTTATAAAGCCTTCCTGATTCCCCTTACTTTTACTACATTTCCTTAAGTTGATTTAAGTCAACTATCTTATGCAACTTGAAAAAAGACAGGGCTTTTATTTGCATGGTTTTACTGTGTTTGTCCTTCACGTTAGAATGACTGTTAGCTTTTCTGAGGGCAACAGCTGAGAGTTAATTAATCATCTTTGTGTCTCCTCTAGTAATTAGTGTAGTGCCTTATGTACTTTAAAGACAATATTTTAATTTTCTTTCATTTAGTAGAAAGAAATAAATTCTCAAAAAATTAAAATCATTAAAATCACAATTGGCAACTTTATATAGTTATTTATTTAGCTTCACTTAAGAGGATATTTTAAGGCTTAGCATATACTCTAATAAAGATGTACTTTAGATAATGCATTCCAGCATGAACAACTGATGACATATGTATTACAGATTGAAAAGCACAAAAGATGCCACTCACACTTCCAACATATTGAAAATAGTATATATAATGAAAGCTCTTATAAAGGACTAGGCTTCTCTCTTACAGTGAGAATAAAAGAATTCACAAGAACAAAAGGACAGTTTTAGAATGAGTGGTAAATGTAATAGAGCTACTTAGGAAGAGAGTCATTGTGGAAAGATGAAAGAGAAAGAAACAAATTTAAACAATAAGACTATACCATGACTGTTTTCACATTTTTACTTTAGGAAGGTAGATGAGTTATAAAACTCAGCTTGATTCTGTTAAGTATTTAAAGTAAACTATAGGAAGAAATTTTTGAAAAATGTTCTTTAAAAGATGTGAATGCTAGTATTGACCACAGCTGTAAGCTAATTAAAGAATCTCTTAATAATGATAAGAAAGCTGGCTCATTCCCAATTTAGAATGATTATCATCAAGACAAACAATATAACTGATGCACACACAATATACTACTAAGCTATATATTAGAGAGTCTATGAAGGAAACTGATATCTACAGTAAGATTGTCAATCCATAGGAAAATATAGTCAGATCAGATCAATTTTTAATTTTTTTCTTTTGTAGTAAAATGTGTGGGATGATCAATTAATGATGTACTGCAAATGAAAGTTTTATTCAATGACATTGTATACTCTGTTTAAAAATTAAAAGCCACCTTCCTAGAGCATTAGTCATGCAGATCCCATGTTTAAATCTCAAAATGTGGATCTAACACAGAAGCATGACATGAAATTATAAAAAACTGTGTTTTATTTCAAATCTAACCATTCTATTAGGGGACTTACTAGATTTTTTTTTTTTTTTTACTTCACTAGAATTCAGTTGTATTTAATATTACTTGAAATAGGTACATTTTTGAGTTTCATGTTATAGCATTTGTTCTGTTTTAGAAGGAGAACAGAATTTAAGTTTCAAAAATAAAACACTGATATGCATTGCCAAGCATATTATTACCTAGATTTGGATAAAATGCAGATCAGAATATGTCCCTGAAATGTTAAGAACCTTACCCACTACTTCAATTGGTTTATTAATGGTTTAGCCAGGTCTCACAGCAGTAGCGTTGTAAATGTTCTGCGGTATGAACACAAAGTCTAAAGATTGCTTGGGATTAAAGGTCAGTACTATTATTTCTGACAGAAAAGTAGGTTTATTATTTTTAACAATAACTGAGATACTTAGGTAGTCACTGTCTCCACCCAGAAAATACAGGTTTTACTTGCCAAGAGAATACTAAATTTGCAAGTGAATCTAATATTTAACTTAATAATATTTTGAGATGAAAACTGAACTCTTTTTTCTTATAAAGACAGAAACTTATCATCATCCTGAGGCCATTTTCCCAGTGAATCAGTGGTGTTTATGACTTCTGGGAAAGGGTTGACACAAACTAAAACAAATAAGTCAATTGAACTTTTTAAATAATGCAGACTTGGTATAAAGAGAATGAAATCTCTGTTGAAAATACCAGAAGTTTTGTAGCCAAGGATTTAAGTCACTGTAACATTGAAAACAAGCTATTTCAGAAAAGAAAGATTATACTTAAACTACATCAGAGAGGAAATACATAAATTATATAAAAGCTTATTTTCCTGCTATAATAAATGTTGAAAACAGTAGAATTAATCAGATGGAAAGAGAGAGATGTGAAAGAGATGTGACTAGAGCTTTAGATGTTTCTTGAGTCTCTTAGAAAGGACCTAATGTCTTCTCTAGGGCGGATTGAAAAAAGTAGGTGTGGGAATAAGTTTAGCAGGTCTGAGACAGATGGAACTTGTGCTCCACTTCCCAGGTGTAGCATGAAGGGATTAGACTCTTAGAGTGATCCACGTCCAGACTGAATCCTGAGTGGTTATTCTAACAATAGATAAGGGTGGAACCAAAAGAAATGGGCCTAAAGTCATATTCAAAGGGTCTTTGCATCCTTTCATTACCTAGGAGTATCTATAAAATTTCCCTAGGTTCAGTTAGAGAGTATGATATTGCCTGAGAACAAGTAAGCAGAACCAAAGATATATGGGTCACAGGAGATATAGAAATGGATACAAAAAGTCATGGGAGGATCACAGACATTAGCAGTTGATGCTAGCACGTAAAATGATGCACACCAAGCACAACAAGTTACTCCAGTGGAGGCCACTGCAGATAAAAATGATGGTAGAAAATAATTTTTCCATTATGTTAAGACAATAAATAAGCCATCTTAATTCCAGTCATCAAACTTAGATCACTCTATAGAGAAGGAAAAAAAAAAAAAAGAGAAGGCTACTGAGGAAGATTCATAATTGACTAAATAGCTATGTGCCTATTGCCATGTGCTGCTTAACGACAGGTATGTATTCTGAGAAATGCATCGTTGGGGATTTTATCATTGTGAAAACATAGAGTGTGCTGATACAAACTTAAATAGCTATATAATATAGCCTATTGTTCCTAGGCTATAAAGCTGTACAGCATGTACTAATATTATAAGCCATTATAACACAATAAGAAGTGTTTGTGTATCTAAACATATCTGAACATAGAAAAGGTACTGTACTTTTAAACAATTAGTAGCACAGTAGGTTTGTTTACATAAGCATCACCACAAATATGTGAGTAATGCATTACTCTATGACATTAGGATGGCAACAGGTGAAGTGATAATTTTTTAGCTTCATAATAATCTTATGGGACCACTGTCATATATGTGGTCTGTTGGTGGCTGACATGTCACTATGAATCAAAAATCAAACCTAAAAACAGAACTGATTACCTAAAAAATTCAAGACAACCAATGTCACACCAATAAATTTCATAAATTTTAAAAAATCTTTGAAAAGTAAACAAAGAAAAAAATTAAGACAAGGAATATTGAGCAAAATAAGGAGTTTTAAAATAAATTGAGTTCAGTTATACAGATAAGAAGTCACCTAAGCATAAACCTGTTATGTGGCTAAAATCTTGGGTCTGCTATTTATCTTTCATTATTTTAATGAAAAATAAAACACCAAATTAGAACTTTAATGTAGGCCATATTTTAATCAAAATACTAGCTATATAAACTTTGGAAAATCAAACTCCAATTGACTAATAGCTAAAAAAGAAAAAGGAAAAATACACTTAGCTACCTGGAACTCAAAATTGGGAGCTTTCTTATCTTGGTAAATCTTCTCCAAGATATATTTGCATATTTTAAACCTCCATTGCAAAACGCTCTCCAGTAAAAAAATGCTTCTGATATGCTCAGTAAAAAAAACCAACCCTATATTTGTCCTATGAAGGGTGAACTAAGCCTTGATTGACTTATAATACATCCCTGTACTTACTGAAGTTTTCCCTGAATTACTAAACATACCCTTTCAATATCTTTGCTTTGCTCTTGTATAAATAATAGTATAGATATAGATCACTCTTTAAAGATTCTGTAAGAGAACTATTTAATAAATCATGAGAATAAAATATATCTGATTACTAGTACTTTAAAAGCTAATTCAAAAATAATTTAATCTATTTTCACTTCCATAATTAATTTTAGGTACAAATAATGCTAAAGCATTTTTAATAAGTAGCTAGATATAAAATAGTTAATTTTTATTGGCCACCAATTTTATCACAGGCAGAAACTAGTGAGGAACAGTAGAAAAATCCTTGGATTGTGGTACTATATTACTAGGTCACCTTGGGCACAGAAGTGGTTGCAGCATTAATTCTTTTCCATTTAAGGTACTTATTGATAGGAATGTAGTTGTTACCATTCTTTATCCCTGTTTTTGATACACATTTTTTCTTTCTAAAGAAGTCCCTCCAACATTACCTATAAATCTGGCTTAGTAGTGATAAATTCCTTTATTTTTTGTCCGGGAAGCTCTTTATCTGTCCTTCAACTCTAAATGATAACTTTGCTGGATAAATTATTTTTGGTTGTATATCCTGAGTCTTTATTCTTTCGAATATTTTTTTACCAAGCCCTTCTGTCCTGCATAGTCTCTCTTGAGAAATCAGCTGCCAGTCGTATGGGTGTTCCCTTATATGTAATTTGTTTTTCTCTTGCTACTTTTAAATTTTTTTCTTTGTATATAACCTTTGGCATTTTAATTATGATATGTCTTTGTGTGGGCCTCTTTGTCCATTTTCTTCACCAGGTTACGGAAGTTTTCCATCATTATTTCTTCAAACAACTGTTCAACATATTGATTTTCTTCACTTACGCTGATCAGATGAATATTTGGAGCATTCATAGTGTCCCATATCCTCTTAAATCATCTTTATAGTCTTGGCCTCTTTTTCTTGTCATTCTGATTGAGTGTCCTGATTGGCTTTTCTGTCCTCTAGATAGGGCATGAGATCCTCTTCTTTATTCACTTTATTTATTTCTTTGTTTATTCCATTTAATATATTTCTCATCTCAGATAATGTGTTCTTCATTTCAGACTGGTTCCCTCTTATAATCTCCATCACCATTTTTATCTCTTTGTTGGAGTTCTCTACCTTTCCCAAAAGTTTATTGAGCATTTTTATAACCAATGTTTTGAACTCTGCATCTGTTAGATTATTTGACTCCATTATATTTGGATCTCTGTTCTGTTCTGTCATATGGTTTCTGCTTCTTTGTCTTCCCATTTTGGCTGCCTTTCTGTGTCTGTTCCTATGTACTAAGCAAAGCTACTAAGTCTCCTGGCCTATAAGTGTGGATTTGTGGTAGGTGTCCAGTGGCATAGTCCTGAGAGGGTTTTAGCTTCAGGCCAAATTTAGCCCAAGCTCTACCCCTCCGGGGCCACCACTCAAAATTCAGCAAGCAATCCACAGATTCTGTGCTCTTCGTCGCCACAAAAGGCCATGCCAGAAACTGCGGTCAGTTGCTTCCAGTGAGTCTAGGTGCTGCTCAGCAAGGTGCATCTGACTCTCTGAGTAGATACCTGGATGTGGCTTGGGTGGGGCCCGGGTTGGGGGAGGCGGGTTTTCAGGGAATCCTCTGGGCAGAGTGACCTCTGTTATCCAGTTTGATAACTTCTTGGCTATGACAGTGCTGTGTCTGGCCACTGGGAGGGAGGAGGTCACAATAGGAAAAATGGATACTACCGGCACTTCTGTATCGAGCGACTCTCTCCTCAACCTTCACTCCGATAATCTCTCCCTGTAAGTCCCTTGTGCCCCCTGCACGCAGCCAATTGGGCACTGGTGCTCAAAGTGGACAAGTCCGTCACCCGAAAATCTGCTCAACGATGTGGCCCGTTTAAGAGGCTTCTGCTGCTGCTGCCGCTGCCGCAGCCTCCATCTTATTCAGCTGCTTGGGACCAGCAGCCCTGCGTCCTCACCCCATCCTGCCACCTGCCATTGCAGGGTGCTTTCTGGAATTTTTTCCTAGTTGTACGGCTTGTTCATCTAGTTCCTATCGTGGCTGCTGCTGCTTGTTTCTGTCACAACTTTAATTTGGTCGCCAGAGGGATGAACAGAGCCTTTATCATCTATGTCATTTTTTTTTCTCTTCCAAAATACAGACAAACTATTAATTGTTAAGAGATGAGAATAAGTAAAAGATATTTTAAAAATAATTTTTAATTTAAAGTAACACAAGGCCTTTTGTTTTCACTAAAATACTTAGCAGTGAAATACTTTTTACTAATTTTGAAAATTTTGGTTTAACATTTTGTAATGTAGTAATATGTTTCTTTACCTCTAAGAGACTAGTTAAGTACATTTTAAATAGATTTCTTCTCATGATCACTTGCTATGGTACAAGTCAAAAAGTAAGAAATCCTCATCTTTTTATAAAAGACAAAAACTAACCATCTCTAAGTTTAATGATTCTTCTATGGTTTTTGCTATGAGTTAGCTTATGAAAATTTGTGTACTACTAAGTATTTTCATGATCACACTTGATAACATTCCAAAATTTTGTAAAGGGTTCACGGCTTAAAGGTCTTGTTTTACGATGTTAGCCACATTAATACATTCTTGTGCTTGTTGCAGAATTATGCATGTATCATTTGTGACAAATCAAGTGAAGAAATGAGTACCAATTTATACATTAAAAAAAGAGGAAAGGGTGCGGGTGAGGGGCGGAGGATAAGCAAACTAAGTAAAGTACTAAGTGAAGTAAACTAAGTGAAGTAAACTAAGTGAAGTAAACTAAGAGGTACAAACTTCCAATTATAAAATAAATAAATCATAGGCATGTAATATACAGCATAGAGAATATCATCAGTAATATCATAATAACTTTGCATAGTGACAGACTGTTACTAGACATCGTGGTGATCGCTTTGTAACGTATATAAATGATTAATCACAAAGTTGTATACCTGAAACTAATATAATATTATATGGCAACTGTATGTTAATAAAAAAATGAGTTTCAAGTGAATTTTTAAAATGAAAGTAAGTAGAAATAGAAGTTCTACTGTTTTCATCTTATATCTCAATGTACCACTTTGGAGCCCCCTTTTTTTTTTTTATTTGTTTAATTTTAAGAGAAAAATATAACCTATATGAACAGGTTTTTAACAATTAATTGCATTGGTATTATAACAAATTCTTTAATTATTAAATGACTTAAAATTTAACATTAAGAGCATAATGCTGGTTTGAAAATATTAAGTTATAAAGAAAACCATGCCAATGTCTTTTTCCTTTGGACAATTATGGAAATTCTTTTCTGTAAAATATGATTTGAAATTTTGTCTTTTAGGCTAAAGTTAATTAACATCAGTTGCTTAGAGGATGTTTTGGGAGAATGAAAGAAATAGGAAAGGCCTCCTGCAGAGCACAATAATCAGAAGTTCTTACATGGAAATTTTAGCATTAATATTTTACAAAGGAAAGATCCGTGCTGCAGTGATTATTGATTGCCTGTTGGCGAAGGGAGAGTGGGGTGAGAAATAGAATGTGGGGGACTTGAGAAAATTCAAGGATTTGAAATCTGATTAAGAAGTATAATGAAAGAATTCAGTAAAGAAAATAAATTTGTGCATATTGCTGTGAAAGGAAAATGATAGTCTTGGCTGTCATGGGCCCTAAACCCACTCTTTTTTCTCACAAAAGATAAGTGATACTTCGAACATTACTGACCAAAAGCACAGCAATGAATTCACAGTTAGTATTGCGTTGATCTTGTTTATTTCTTAAATATTATTAGGAATGTCCCTTTGTAGAATGGCTATTAGGACATAAGAAAACCCATCTCAATGATTAAAAAGATTTTCATGAGCAGGATCCTGGTGTGATTGTTTCTCCATTACGAATTGATCTATTTTTTGCTTTCATTCTATGTTTAGTTTTACTGAATCTTGTAGTTTTTCAGACACTGACAGGAATGAAATTAGAAAAGAACATGCTTTATGTATATATTTTTTTTAATAAGAAAAAAGAAATAAGACAGAAGAAGGAATATTAGAACAGGACCCAAATATGAGGGTGATGTGGTGATTTCAGTTTCTAGGCAATGAATTTCTCCTAAATTGTCATTATTTCCCTTCCTCATGCTCTCTGTACTCTTTCACCTTCCTTTCCTTGCTCACTGAGACACATTTTTTCTTCTCCTGTTGAAGCGAACCCTTATCCTTATACTTTTTAAGGGGTGGGTCATTGTTATTTTTATTTGAGCAATACAATCTCCCTGAACTTTAGGGTTTTTTTCTGTAAAATGGGAGTAAATAATTTATCCTTTTAAATATAACTCCTTGAGACTAGGTAGCTTATCTCTTTCTATTTGCAGGATATATTATGATACCTCATACACAGTAGTAATGTAATAAATATGGTCTTTTTCTGAGTAACAGACTGACAGTTTTTTCCCCAAATAGTCATTATTTCTTAAACTAACATATGTGAAGTAACTTCATCAAATAAGTCAATATACAAATATATTTTTTAAATTAAGTCACAAAGAAATTTAGCTCTTCTTATGTTATATAAAGCACATCAAGACACAAAGAAGACTCAAGACAAAATTGTATAATAATCATTTGAACAGGAATGGCTCTTATTATGAACCAGGCACTGTGCCTATGATGTATTTTAACTCATTTATTCCTTACCACAACCCTTTCACCTAACAGAACTTTAATATCAATTATCAGATAGCTATCTACAACAGTTTTAGAACAACTAAATACAAAATATGTAATATCATGACATTTTTAGTTATTTTTAACAGAATTTAGTGAAATTGGGAAAAAAATTGTTGGTATTGATGTCTAAATTTAAACTTGTAAAAATTATTCTAATCAGTTCACCATCTAGATACAAAAACTATGAGTTTCCACATTGTTCCCCAGATCTTTTCACCAAGGAACTGATGGTAACTTTTAATATAGTTAAAGGATGTAGCCCAGTCTAGATCCATTTCTGTATATTTTACATTGTTCTTGTCCCATGCTGAGATGTCCACTTTTTGCTTCTGGTTTTCTGTTTTGTTTTGTTTTGTTTTTTGTTTGTTTGTTTGTTTGTTTTTTAGTTAACTTTTTGATTAACTTAAGGAGTTATCATGAAAATGTTTCTAACTTCAGTTTTTACATTCAGTGTGTCTTGTAAAATGAGAAAAGAGACAATAAAAAAGCCATTCAAGCATTTTTGTCAGTGAGAGTCTTTTCTTGTTTGACTCTTGAATTCAAAACAGCTTCTACATGGAAGGGATATCAATGACATAACACATTCTGTGCTATAGCATTAAACAGGACTCTGTCCTCATATCTCTGGGAATAGATAATCAGTGGAATCATGTTATTATGATTACTAAAGGGCAATTTGTGATGGCTGCCAAATCTGTGTGATCCTATTTCAGACTATTCTGAAATAGGTCTTTCTGGAAATATCTTTCCCTCTTCTCTATCTTTCCTACCACACTTGTACACTTGCCATTTATTCTCCTGCTATTCTTGCCTCAAGTTCTTCATTTAGATTCTTAAATTGTATGCACTCTTGGTAACATTAATTTAGCACTTAATTATATTTTGTATCATAATCTTTGGTTTCTAATATCATAACACATAATCAAGCTGTTTCATAAAGAGAATTCTTGTTTAAACGTGCTAGGTGTCAAAGCTCCAAGAGAAGAGGTCACTTAGAAAATCATTGACCATGTGTTGCTTTGTATCTCTGGCAAAATAAGTTCCCCTTGAAATATTATTATGAATAAGTCCTCTTCTAGGCTACAAGCCAGCTGTACTATTTCTGTGATCTGGAATGCTCCAGCGTAATATCATGCAAGCTCAGCAGAGAGTGGGTCGGGCTTTCCACAGGCAATGCCCCAAATAGCTCTCAGCACTACACATTTCCACTTTGGTTCAAGTAGACCTGGCATCCTGCACAAGAAAAACAGAGATTTCATGGTTTAGGGGAGCAGCTCTGACCCAGGATAACTAATATTTGACAATGTCTTTGCTGAGACAGTAACATGAGCTCAAAATATGCTTTCGACATTGAGTATACCACAGACTCTCTCTTTTTCTTTGCATATAAAATATCTACCCAATACAGGAATGCCAATGATAATGAAAATGAAAAAAGAATGACTAAGCAATTGAGTGCATTAAACATTCATTTCCCAGAGCCCCTAAGCTAATTATTAGTCAGTTCATTCATGTTAGCTTTACTCTCCCTTACAATATATTTTCATCACCCAGATATATTACTTTCTATTTGTCAAAATCAGTATAAGAAACAGCAGCAAGTTCCAATATACCCTAATTTTTTATTAAAAAAATAAAATAAAATGAATCTCACCCGTCCTTTCAAACAAATATATTATTCACCCATTGATATATCTACCCATTCACCATTCATTCACCCACTTATTTAACAGAAAGGTTTTTAACACCAAATTAATTTTCCAGCTCTCTGCTGGATATTCAGGATATGAAATTAAACAAGTCAGAGTTTTTTTTTTTTTTTTTTCTGAGGGAAGGAACACAATCTTATGGCTTAACAGGATAAAAAAGTCAAACAATTACAGTAAGCAGGACTGTGATAAGATTTTGCTCAAGACTGTTTCAACACATCATAAGAATACCTGATTGAATTAAAAAGTCAGGGAGAATTTTCCTGAGAACCTAACACTTGAATTACTTCTTAAAGGATGAAATGGGTAATCTAAGTAGTTGGAGTGAAATAACAGTACTCTATGCATACAGCGCATTCTATAAACATAAAGTGAACATGATGTATTTTGGAGCTACATATGAATAACGAAGTGGCGGTGGGAGGATGTGTAGGCTGCAGAAACCAACCCTTGCATCACTTTTTAAGAAACTATTTCATTCTAAATGCAAGGTTCATCCATTGAAGTGTTTTAATTGGTGGAGTCATGATCAGGTTTGTGGTTCTAGTAAGTTCTGACCTGGGGAACTGATTAAAAGAGTTGAGACAATAGACAGAGAAATAAGATAGGAGGAGTTTGCACTAATGACTTCTTTACCTAATTAAGTCCTCTTCTTCATAATGATCTATTTACAATCTCCTAATCGTAAATGGTCCTACTGCTTATCAATCTGCCTGAGATATTTCTGAGATAATTAGATTAAATTATTTATTGAAGATAATATGTGCACAGCTCTATGAAGAGCTAGAGTTATAAAGATAAATATGGCCATTTTCTCCTCAAGAATTTTATGTTGTTGTCAAATTGAAAGTATTCAGGACTCAAATATCTTTAATGCAGACAGGATGGAAAAAGAATGTTCATGAAAGAGAGTGAAAAGAGAAAATATCTATTTAAGACAATGAGGGCTTGTGAAAGCCTACAGAAAGAAAATGAATAAAATTTCAATAAGCTAAACTAAAAAAAGCAGAAGAAAAAATTTCTAAGAGAGATTGTTATGCAGATCTCCTGGCATGTATCACATAACATTATTTTTTCCTTCTTTAGGGAGCAGAGGGGCTTAATGAATCATGCTCACACTTCTTAAGAGTCTAACCAAGGTGGTCATGTCCTTCTGTATGTTATTTGTATATTTTATAGTGACAAAATGGACAAAGTATGCTAAACTCTTGCTTTGATTTATTCAAACAAACACTTATTTTGCTCCTTACACATCCCAGTTACTGTTCAAGGTCCTAGAAATGTAACAGTGAGAAAGACAAGAAAAATACATCTCCTAAACATCTTACATTCCATCTGGGAAAGACATACTAATATTGTAGCATTTAAATAGATTAAGTTCTTTCTGGAATTGTTAAGTTATAAAAAGGAAATAAAGCTGAGTAATGGGATAGAGAGACTCAGAGAATGAGCTTGGGAATGCTATTCAGATAGGTAATCATGGGAGATTTCTGAATAGATTTTTTAGAAACTTTTTAAATGAAGTATAAATATATACCTAAAATTGTGTGTAAAATTGTTAATATTAAAGACATCACTTCATGATATTTTTGCATGTTCATCACGTGGATCAAGATATAGACCATGTCCAACACCTCAGAATTTTTCTTACGGAAATTCTATGTTTGATTAGATATTTCAAACCATGAGACAGAATGAAATTGCCCAGAGAGAGTACAGATAGAGAAACAAAGAAAACTGCAATCTAAACCATGAGTCATAACAGCAGAGAAGTACAAACTAGCAAGGAGACTCAGAAGGAGGAGAGAGAGAGAGAGAGAAGAGAGAGAGAGAGAGAGAGAGAGAGAGAGAGAGAGAGAGGAGAAAAATAAAGGGATGAGATACAATAAAATTTAAGTGAAACAACCTCTTTCAGTTCAATGTCACATAGATTTGATAAGACAAAATGCCGAAAATTGGCCACAATATTTAGCAAGTTGGAAAACTTGGGGTACAAAGAGGTTCTATTTCTTTTTCTTTGTCCAAAATTCATTTATCTGTTGATTTAGTTATTATTAAGAAGAATTTACAATTAATCCAAAATGTCTTCTTTTTAAGGGAATATTTACAAACTTTAGGTTTTCTTGGTATTTGAATCATAGCCAATATTAGCAAGGCACAACCTCATCCAGAAGAAAAATGAACAACAGCAACAAAAAGGATAATGCTAAGGTAACCCTGAGTAGTACATGTCTGTTTTCAGCATTTCCACACTTCAAAAATCCCTTTACCCTTAGTCTGCCAGTATTTCTGATTTAATACCCTTTTACATATGTAGTTCTGAATTTGGACAGAAAAACGTAATCACAAATTTATTTTCCCATAACAGGTCACCTCTTACTATATCATTGCTGGCTACCCATCTCTATACTGAAGAGAGAAATGGATCTACCTCTCCTTTTCACCAAACATGGTTAAGATACAGTTATATAGTACAAAATTTATTTTTTAAGACTTTATGTTTTTTTAGAACAGTTTAAGTTTTTAGCAAAATTGAGAAGAAGGTATAGTGATTTCCTACATATCCTGTTCCCACATCTACATAGCCTCTACCTACTTCAACAAAATTGTAATATAGATAGTGATATAAGAGAGAAAAAGAAATACAGAAACAAAATATATGCAGTGTTTATTCATGTCAAAAGAGAATATTTGCTGAAACAAAACACACACACACACACACACACACACACACACACACACACACACACACACACTTCTTTTCCTTCCCCAGGGGCGGGGGTGGGGGGAAAGCTTCCCTCCAAAGTAAATAAATTCTCTTTCACTTGAGAGACAAAAACTCTGTATGAGGGGACATTCACTTCTGCCCTGGTCAATGTAGGCCAATTCTCTCACCATGAACAAATAGAAAACCTAATCAAAATACAGTTTTAAAAATCTGCTTAAAGGTATCAGAAAGCTAACAAGGCACTGAAAAATTACGAATTCAAGGTTTTCAAGGAAAAACAAAACAAAACAACAACAACAACAGAAAGAATAAAATGCCGAAAAGCAAGTGAGAAGTTGATAAACTGAGCAGAACTTTTCACAGTCTCAGGGAATTAGACATGAAAAAACTGGAGTCCAGAGCCTGCCAAGGAAGCAATGCCTATAAATACACATAATAAGAGCTACACTTCAGGAGTAAGCATGAACTTCATCACAGGTTAATGAAGTCCAACTTCAAATTACCTTTTTATAATTAGATTAAATTCGTGGAAAATTATTAGTTCCCATAGATGCACATCCCTTTGGAGGAAGAAAAGATATAATACTAATTATATATGGTTTATGTTACTAAACCCAAAATAATCAAGCACCTAGAAAAATTATTTTTTAATAAAAAGGAAGATATGGATAATAGAGTTTTACAGACAAAGAATTTAGATAATAGAGTTATACAATGAATTTAAAATAGTATCTTGAATATGTTTCAGATAACAGAGTTATAAAAATGACTTTAATATAAATATCCTGAATATTTTTAAAGAAATAAATATAACTGAATTTCTGAAAAAAAGAGTATTTAAAAATGGAAATTTAGGCATTGAAAAATATAGTAACTGAAATTTAGAATGTGATGGATGAGCTTCACAACAGATTAAACACCTGAACATATCATTAATAAAAATGGAAGCTAGGTTAGAACATTGTATAAAGAAGTACAGTAAATAAAAATGATGGGGAAACACAAAACAACACAATCTACCATATGTGTAATTGAAGTCTAATAAAGCAAAGAAAGAATGAAATAGAAGCAGTACGTGAAAAGACAGGCTGTAATTTTCTAAATCATTAGAGAGTTATGAAAACAATAATTCCAGAATCACTGTGAACTCAAGCAGGATAAATACAAAGAAAACTATACCTGACATACATAATATAAAGCCTCAGACAAGAGAAGATAAAAATCTTAACAGAAACATGTAGATAAAAAGATAGATTAAATTAAAAAAAAAAATTAAAAAACAGACTTCTCAACAGATTTAAAAAAAAAATCTTAAGCAGAAGAAAATTGTATTAGTTATCTTTTGGTATATAACAAATTATCCCAAACTTAGCTGCTTAAACCAACAGACATTTCATAGATTTTGTGGGTCAATAATCTGAAAGCAGCATGGGTAGGTAGTTTGGGCTCAGGGTCACTAAAGAGATAGCATCCAACATTCACTGAGGTGCTGTTGTCACAAGGCTTACACGGCGGAAGTCTATTTTCAGGTTTACATGGCTGCCTGCAAGCCTCATTTCCTTGCTCTATGAGCTACTTCACAAGCTGCCTGAGTGTCATCAGGACATGACAGTGGGCTTCCCTCTTTCCAAGGCAGCCTCACAGCATGACAGCTGATTTCTCTTAGGGAGAGAGAGAATGAGAGAATAAGAGTGCACGCTAACATGGAAGTCATAGCCTTTTTATAACCAAATGTCCAAAGTGGCATTCTATCACTTTACTGTATTTTATTTGCAGAATCAACTCACTAAGTTTGCTTTCTGCTTTCTTGACAGGGCAGCATTCAGTGACATGTGAAATTACCATTGCTATTTAAGAAATTAGTTCAAACTTAGTATTGTTTTTAACTTAGTATTTAAAAACAACCATTTAACTTATTCTTGTTTGGATCAGGAAATAAAAATGAGCTCAGGTGGATGGTACATCTCAGCTGGGTTGTCTGGAGCTAGAGTATCCACTTCCAAGACAGGTTCTTCATTAACAACGATTTTTGGCTTCTCTGTCTCTCTCCCCAGGATGAGTCACTCATCCTGTAGGACCTTTCCATAGTGCTGTATTTCTTCTTATAACATGGTGGTTTTAGGAGAATCACATTTCGTTCATTGTTTATGGCTTGCAAGAGACAGGAAAAGGAGCCTGCCTAGCCAGCCAAGGGCTACATTCAGGACAAGTGGAGCCTTACTTCCACTGTATTCATATCATCATGATAGTCACAAAGCTAATCCAGATCCAGTCACAAAGCTAATCCAGATCTGAGGTGAGAGGATATAAATGTCACTTTTTAGTGAGGAATTAGGAAAGTCACCCTGCAGAATCTTGTGGTTTTGGAGATAACATTGTTGCCATCTTTGGGAGAAAGCAATCTTCCATATCACTTCTCTGGCTACAACAATCCACATCCTATCTCTATGTAAAATGCACTCACCCTCTCCCTGCATATTTTATCACATTTTGGCACTAAGGTCACATTTTCCTGGCAGGATTTCCTGGCTGGATTTAATCCTTGTTTTGAGGTCATTCCTTGAATGGAGAATCTTTTACTATCTGGAGCTAGTCTTAGCTCCTTTATATATCCTCGAAATTCAGATTGAAAAGTGACCAGTTCCTTTTATGTCATCTCTCTATAGCCATATTTTATTACACACAACTGAAGGAAACCAGTTGGCATTTTCAACATTCTGCCTATCATCTGCTAAAACAGATCCTCTATTTCATATGCATATTTTTACTTTATCTTCCCTTCTATATTATTTATTGCTATGTCAAAATTACCTCAAAACTTAGAATTTTAAGACAAAATGAAACAAAATTTATTTTCTCACATAGTTTCTGAGGATCAGGAATCTGAAACTATAATATCTGTATTACCTCAGCCAACAGTTTTGCTAAATTTTCTATCACTACAAAACATAATTTACCTGTTTTCAAGCCTCCAATAACACTTTCTCAGTATCCTTCCACTGCCACAAATAGTCTACTTGAGATCCTTCACACTTTATATATGGTCCCAAGTCCAAAGGTACATGTTTTGCATTTCTGTTTAACAAAAAAGCTACATCCAGTATCAGACTTGGGTTATAGACTATATTCCTGAACAACATTCCCAAACCAGCAGTAGATTAAAACAGCAACCATTTACTGTTTTATGCGTGGTCAGCTGTGAGTCGGGTGCTTTTTCAAGACATAGCAGGATGGCTCTTTCCTACTCCATGAGGTGCGGCCTTCACCTGGAGTGCCTCAAATGGTTTGAGATGACGGTATAGTTTGACTGGGCTCATATGTGTAGAACCTCAGTTTTGGATGTCAGCTGGGTTTTTCAGTACCTTCATGGGGTCTGGAGGTGTTGGTAAAACCAAGACAGTTTCTTTCCTTATGTCTGGTGCCTGGATTGGAATGGCTAGAAAACTGGGTCTGGTCAAGCATCTTCTTTTCTCTCTCCAAGTGGCCCTACAGAGCCTGGTAGTCTCACAGTTGGAAGTTTTCATGTGGAGGCTCTGACTTCCTCCACAAGAAGCATCTTAAGAAACTCACGTAGAAGTTGCCAGGCTTGATATAACCTAAACTCTAAAGTCATTCAACATCACTTCCTTTGTATTTTCTTGATTATATAGGGTCAATTCAAATTCACTATGGAAGGGGACTGGACAAGGGCACAAAGACCAAGATCCTTGATCCTTTAGGGACTGTATTTATAAACAAGCTACCATACAGTCCCCTCACTAGCTATATATGTGCTCACTGATTTCCAGAACACACTTTATTTATTCTCTATCTAAAGTATACTTCCCCAAACACAACTTTCATCTGTAATAGTAGGTAAATTGTTGAAATTTATTGCAATCATTTTGCAGATGTAACTACATTGAATGGGTTTCATAAGGCATAATGATATTAGATAATAATGTTATCTTCATTTCCTTAAACCAACAATTTTTTTTTTTAAGTACCAAAAGAGTGATATTATGGGCATTGCTTATTCATTTAAGAATTTTATATACTGCTCTTTTTACAGTCTTCTGTGGTCCCAGTGCTTATGTATATAACCTCTAAGAATTGGTTATCATTTTAATCATAAAATTTCCTTTCAATCACAAAAATGTAGAGAAAAGTGCTACACTGTGAATATGTTTGTTGATGCTACTATTTATATAGAAAATGAGGTATTAGTGTGCATATATTTATTTATTTAATAAACATGTGCTAAACACTTATTTCATGCTGGGCTCTTTATAATATTTTTATGAAAGTGTACATCCTTGAAACAGCTGCATAACCCACTCCTCTCCCCTCCTTACCATCTTCCTTCCTGGCTGCATGGCTTTGAGTACCACTTAGGCTAATTAAAGTTGCAAGAGCACTGATAGCCATTTAAATATAGTAATTTTCTCTGAATAGTCTCTGAGACAGTATAAGTTTTTATAATTTTTATGGCAATAGACTAGAATAAATTTTAATTTCTTTCAAAATAACAACAGCAACATAAAAGGGTGATCCACAGTGTACAATCTTTAGCAAATCTTTCTTCCTTTCCTCCTTTTCCTTCTTCCCTTCCTTTTTTCCTTCTTTTCTGTTTCAAGAAATATAGAAAAATAATTTGGGATTGCCAAAAATGTAACCTTCTTGATGATAATGATCAGTCTTCTCTGATAATTATTTCTAAGGTAGTATCTCTCTTAAAGTCAATCACATTACCCTCTTTGTTTAATTCACCATGCTTACCACAATCTATAAACCTATTTATTTGTTTGCTTATTTCTTCCTCCCTCTTGACCATATAAGGTTAAGGAGAGTAGACACATTTTGTATCTAGTATACCAATGTATCCTTGAGTCCTGGTCTAAAGTTAGCAATAAGTAAAGACATGTAGTATAAATTAGTGAAATAAATTATTCTGAAAGGCCACAGAAACTAAGCAATGTCATGTCCATTGTGGGCATTGTGGATGCCTCCTCAATACATGTTTTCCTTTATCTCATCAACAACCCAATTTTTAGTTCACACTATCTCTGCACGATACAATGTTTTAGAGGAAACTAACTCTACTCCTAACTCTAAAATATGGCATATGATCCAGGATAAAAGAAATCAGTAAGTGAAATTCTTCAGGCTACAGTGAGAGAATAGTTTTTGATCCAGTTGAGCCAAAAGGAAATCTAAGAAATAGTTTCTTCACTGTTATGTAAGAAGAGATATACATTTTGCATGGCCTGAAACACACAATACGGTTGAGCATCCATCATTAAGAAGAAGAGTACACCAGTAACTTCCACCAGGCTTAATGCAATGGTCAATTCTCAGCCCTTGACTTACTCCACCTCTCCGCAGCGTTAACACATTCTGTGGTGGACACTGTTATAAATTGCCTAGAAGCCTATTCAGAAATAAAATATTTATTATACCAGCTGCCAGGATGCTGCAGACAGATAGCCCTTGGCTGTCATTTTCTTCAAGGATTCCCTCAGCTACAGAAAGTCACCTTGTCCAAGGTTGTGTCTACTTTGTGGGGAAGCCCACATCTAATGACAGACAAATGTGTGGGTACAAAGTCTTGGTTCTCTCACTTGAATTTGTAACAGCCCTGAGTTTCCTCTCATCGTAGTGCTCCCCTCAGAATAAGTAAAAGTCTCCAAAGAGACTGGGTCACGGTTGGACTTCTTCCTCTGTCAAATTGTTTTGTCTCTGTCTAATAGGTCTTACTCCTAAGCACACTCTTTAATAGACATTTTGTTACACTAATGCCTGATACTTAAAGATGTGTCACTTAGAAGAAATCCCAATGAAACAGAAATTCAACTTTCTCCCCGCTGCCCAACACAGAATGTGTTTGTGTTTTTTAAGATGTTTATCTTTTCTTAGGGCTACAACCATCAGAGATGCAGTAGAACTGCTGTCGAACCACAGTTGAACTTGGGGCAGTTATTACAAGCAAAGTAAACAAATAAGTATATTTTTACTCAAAATTGGGGTTAAGAAGAGAACAAATACATGAAATTAATTTCATTATTTTATACTCTAGCCACATTTAAAATATATCTGAGACTTACTATTCTTCAAAATATTTTGCAGAAAACACACCCACTGAGCTCTTGATATGTGTTCCTAAAAGCATAACTTAAACTAGAACCGATACTATATTCCAACATTACTTTGTGATATCAGAAGTTTCCAATCAGTTTACAAGCATTGCCTGAGAGTCCTTTTGACACTTGAAAGCTCTCTGATTGTCTTACACCTTGGGTCTCTAAAATGTTAAGGTGACCTTATTTTAGGATTCTTGATTGTTACATTTTAAATCAACATTTATTTCATTGTTCTGATCCTTGATGAGAAATTAAAATGCTGAGTGGGAAAAGACAGTGTGCATTTGTCATGCTGTATGCCATAAAAGCCAGCAAAATGGTAAAACATTTTGTCAATCAACCATTAGTTGGTCCAATTATTATGGTTTGAGGTGGACAATATTTGTCAATTGAAAAACTTTTTTTTTTAATGAAGTCGGCAGCAAGCTTTGCATTTTTAGACAAAGAAGTATGGTTTTACAAAACACAGGACTGTGCCAGGAGGCCAGATTCAACCCGTCCCTTTCTAGCAACATGACCTTGCTAAATCATTTAACCTCTTCCGGGCTTATTATTTTTATCTGATATTATGGAACAAATATCATAATGCTTTTGATATATCCCCAAGAGTGGGATTGCTAGACTATGGTAGTTCTAGTTTTAATTTTTTGAGGAAACTCGTACTATTTTTCATAGTAGCTGTACCAATTTATATTCCCACCAGTATATAAGGTATAAATTTCTCAGCAGCCTCACCAACATGTGTTTTGTTTTTTTGATACTAGCCATCTTAGCAGGTGTGAGGTGATGTCTCATGATTTGCGGTTGCATTTCCCTGCTGATTAGTGATGTGAACAGTTTTTAATATGCATATTGGACATTTATATGTCTTCTTTGGAGAAATGTCTTCAAGTCCTTGGCCCATTTTTTAAATCAATGTGTTTGTTGTTTTGCTATTGAGTTGTAGGAGTTCCACCTGTATTTTGAAAGTTAACTCCTTATCAAATATAGAGTTTGAAAATATTTTCTCCCATTCCATGCATTGCATTTTTACTCTATTGATTGCTTCTTTTGCCGTGCAGGAGTTTCCTATAGCATTATTCACAATAGTGGAGATATAGAACCAAACCACATGTTGATCAACAGAAAAATGGATAAAGAAAATGTGATATATGCATACAATGACATGTTACTCAGCCATCAAAAAAGAATGAAATTCAACCATTTGCAACAACATAGATGAACCTGAAAGACATTATGTACACTAAGTGAAGTCAGTCAGACATGGAAGAAAAAATACTGCATGATTCCACTTGTATGAGATATCAAAAATAGTCAAAATACAGAAGCAGAAAAAAAGAGTAGAAGTTGCTAGGGGATGGATGAAGGGGGAAATGGGGAGCTTTTCTTCAACGAGTATGAAGTTACAGTTATCCAAGATAAATTTTGAAGATCTGCTGTACAATATAGTGCCTATAGGTAACAATATGGCATTGCACATTTAAAAATTTATGAAGAGGGTAAATCTCACGTTAAGTGTTCTTATCACACATGCATAAAAAAGAAAAAAGACTCAAGAAAACTTTTGGAAGTGATAGATATGTTTATTACCTTGATTATGGTGATAGTATTATGGAATGTGTGCAAATGGCCAACAGTTATATAAAAGGTACTCAACATCACTAATAATCGGGGAACTGCGAACTCATCTAATTGTGTACATTAAATATGTGCAGTTTTTTGTATATCGGTTATACCTCAATAATTAAAAAGTTGAAAAAATATAATAATGTATGTGAAATTACTTTGAAAATAGTGTTAAATTTACACATTTAAGAAATGGCCATCATTATTAATATTATAATAAGAGATATGTGTCAGTTGGGGTACTAATTTGTAAACAATGAAAAATGATTAGGATAGATTTCAGCACAAAATTAAATTATGGAAGGATATTGGAATATGTTTCAGAAGCAATGGGAAGGCTTGAGAATTGAGCTCAGAAATTTTAAGAGTTAGGAAGTGGGAAATCCAGCCAGGGCCACGTTCCAGGAGTGTCTGGTAAACACACTCTCCTTGGCACCACCAGCATATTTACTCCATCTGTGTCAGCAGCTCACCACTGATACAGGATACCATCACTGCCATTGCTTTATGCCACAGGAAATGAATTCCAACTTTATCTTTAGATGACTAATTTAAGTTTTAATACTATCTAACTCTCTGAACTTTAGTCCTAGGCCTGCATCCTACCTGCTGGGGTCCAGAGGGGAGTCTTACCCCAAGTAAGACTTTGCAGCAGAAATTAGAGTTCACCAAGATTTCATGGGAATGAGTTATATCAGTGGCATTTTCTTAATAAAGCTTGTAAAGGGTTATTCAGGGACAGGAAAAACCTCCCATCAAGTTTTTAATAGCCATTACTACATTAATTATTCCTATGGAACATTTTGGCAGATGAACAGTGATAGGAACTATGCTGTAACTGGTAGTCTATATCTGTAATAATTGCTTTCATGGAAATGAAAGCCAAATAATGAAGCTGGCAAGGATAACATAAGAAATACAAAAGGAAGAAAAAGTGCCTTTATAATTACACAGAGTGCTGAATTACTTGTGAACAAGAAGGAAAATGCACAGTTCTAGTCAGACAATGGTAATTATTTCAAATGAACATTATATGGGTAATTTGTGAAAATGAGCTAAATTACTTATTAATTATATATTAATGAACCAATTTTCTAATTTTTGGAAGAAATTATATATTTATTCTTTATGAATCCCTGAAAATTATTTACAATCTTTGGTAATAACTTGAATATGAACCTTACTTTCATAACATTTTCTTCTTCCTGATCAATATGAAAGTTTTTGTATGAAATTTCAGCTTTGTTGATCAATCATCTTGGATAGCAGTTGGAATTTTTCTTATGCCATGAATGGAGAAAAAAAGAATATATTTCAATTTTACAAGATGAAAATTATCTTTGCAAGATATATTCAGATTATAAATATATAACTCCATTTCTATATATAGAAATAAATACATTTTATTTCATAACAACTTTCCAAGTAATGCAATTATCTCTCTCTGACTACAGAATGCTAGTTTACTGTACAGAGGGGTTGAAGGCCATGCCCTGAGAAGAGGTATTAGGTTATACATTGTGCTGAAAAGATAGGCGCGGATTACTTTGTTTTCTTTTGAGACAGATCCAGCCAAAACTTAGAAATAGAATTGATCCAAGTCTATTAGTGTGATTCCCTGAGAAATGTGAGTGACTCACCTCTTTCCTGACTTGTAGCAGATGAAGTTGGTGTCCTGTCATCTCCTTTTAGCACTCCCTGGAGCTCACCTACAGTTTCAGTGGGAAGTTTCCGTTTATACCTATTGTGTTCTCTTGAGCATATGTTCCTCTTAGTCAGAAAGATTAATCTGATCCCATAAATGGAAGAGGACAAAAGTCCTGGGGAATTAGTGCCCTAGGAGCAATTCTCAACCAATGAGGGATGGACCTCAATGAGTAAAATACCCAGCGCTGGGTCTTTTGGGTCCTGGAATTCTTATAAGTTTTCTCAGAAGGTCCCCACTGAGACTCAGCCTCAGCTGGTCGTTTTAACTCTGCTATTAAAAAACATTTTCTGACTCTCCTTCCTCCCTCCCCCAACTTACTTTCTCACTCTCTCATTATGCTTTCTGGGATCACTTCCCAAATAAACTCTTTGCACCCAAATTTTGTCTTGGGGTCTGCTTTTTTCTGCCTAATATAAATGGTCACTTGATTCATTTTTTAAAAAAGCCTACAGTGTTAGTCTTCTGGAGACACAAGATTGATCATTGAGGAACAAGTCTTTGCTACTTGACTGCATTTGTGAAGAATGTAAACTCTTAATTATCTTTATATTTTCACCAAGAGGGCCATGGTCTACTCTGACAACTGCATCTTTCTTTTAGTATGTCTGCCGTGATTTGAAGCCTTCTCTCAAAGCATAGAAACAAAGGAATATATGAATGAAGTTCATTTGTTAAGCTGCAAGAAGGGATAGCTTCATTGAGATATTGTTTCTGACGGATTATAATACTTGTTTCCTGCTAATCATACTTTCCTTGGACATTTTCTTTATGACTGATTTAAATAATTGGCTCTGGAAATGGGACTTAAAATATTGAAATTCTCTGGCCCATAAAACTCAATAAACTCTCGCCCTTATTTTCCCTGTGACAAATCCACTGCACCATTCCAACTTCCATGAAAGCAAGGACTTTGTTTATCACTAACACAACAACAATAACCACAGGTGCCTGGCAAACAGTAAATGCTTCATAAATGTTTGTCTAATGAATCAATTTAACCAATACAATTAACTGGTAACCAGGCAAACTTGGGAAAATTGATCAACATCTCTGTGCCTGAGTCTTTTCATATATAAAATGGGGATAACAAAGGTCTCTTCCTTAAACAATTATTTTGATATTTGAAAGAGATTTTAAATATCATATGCTCAGTGTAGTGCCTGGCACATAATAAATGCTCAGAAAAGCATAGCTTTTATTATTATCATTAATGTTACTATTAACTAAATATATATTTATTGAAGGATGGCTCTACCCGTCATCATTAGGTGTTCAGATTGCAGCTTTGCAACATACATACAAGAGGATGAGTGAGGACACACGAGGTAGCTGGGGAGGGGGAGATTTCTTGGAAGAGAAGTGAAAGGACAGACCAGGAACAGTTTCTAAGTATTTTCAAAAGGTGGTGTATCCCCTCATTTCAAGACTGTGCTTGTCATCACTTCTGTTTTCAGAGTGATTCAATTTCTGATTCTACCCCAAACACCCCTCTTTTACTTCCAAAAGGGAGCCAAGAAGCTTCACTTTTTCACTTTGTTATATCAAGATCACCTTAATCTAAATAAGATATTCTTAACCAGAGAATACTTTCCAACCTTTTTATTTCCTTTTTACTCTCAAAAAGATAAGAATTCTTATGTTTTTAACATAAACATAGTCCCATCATTATGCTGAAAGTAATAACTTTTTAATATTATCAAATATCTAGCCGGTTCAGCCGTGTGTGTGTGTGTGTGTTGTGTGTGTGTGTGTGTTGTGTGCGTATGACTCATTTATTCCTTGTTTTGGCAATGTATCAGCCTTAAAATTTTATTATTTCCAGACTTGGCTTTCTCCCTCTTGCCAAAGTTAAAATACAAATAAAAAATTGGGTTTTCATAAAGGGTTTCCCACTCCTGTGAGGATTTAAACAAAATACCACAAACTAAAATCACTGAAACAATTAGTTTCTATGATTATGAAAATGCAAACATGTCAGCAAAATCAAATAGGACTCATATATCTGGCCCAAAGGCATTAGACTAAAGTAAACGCCAGACTGCATCTGCTTCTAAGAGAGGAAAGGGCATTGCATATTCATAACTAAACTAAGGACGTCAGTAATCTGAATATACTTCTCAGGGGCCAGAGGGCTGCTTAAAAGGTGACTATGAAAGATGTGTGCAAGACTCTGGATGATGAAAATTAAATCTTTTAAAAGATAGAAGTAGATATTCTTTCACCAAGATAAAATATTATAAGGAAAATATCTACTTGTGAAAATCATTGTTAAGAATTTTACATATATAAAATGATCTTCACAATAACTATATAAAGTAAGGATTATTGAGCCCACATTACAGATTTGTAAATTAAGGTTACCTAATGTACCCCAGGTCGCTTAGCTAGTTAAGTGGTTTACTCCCAGGCTTGTTAGACTTTAAAATGCCTAGTCTTTCCATGACTATAGCAGACTGCCTCATCTGGATTTTGTCAAGGTGTATATCACCTCCTTAAAGATGGGGAAAACCAAATTTGAAATTTACCTATGTAAACACGATACTGAGTTCTTCTCTATGGAGAGGATCTGCCCTGTTCATCCCAATGACAAACGAAGTGACTGACACATGCAGTCTTAAAGCAGCCATACCACTTGCTGGAATTTGTTCATAGTAAATGTTCTATGCTTGTGCATGTAATGATTTTCCCTTTCACTTGACCTCCTATATCAATTGAAGTTCAGTCAGGAAAACAAAGCCACAATCAGAATTATGCAAATTGGGCATTTATGATATTACAGTATTTAATTGTATTAATTAGACCTTACACTAATGTGCGACAACTTGGGGAAGCAAAGGTCTAAAACAAGGAGGAATAGTCACCCATCATTCCATCAGACACACAAATACAGGTATCCAGTCAGAACTTGCAGGGTAAGGTTGCCAAATATAACAACTTAAAATATAAAACATCCAGTTAAATTTGAATTTCATATAAATGACATACACTCTTTTAGTACAAGTATGTCTCAGGCAATATATAAGATACATGAAACTTTTTCCAATATCATAAATATAAATTTAGCTCAGTGTCCTGTAACTTATCTGACCACATTATAGTGAACACATCTGGGAGGCTAAATATTTTTGCCTCTGAAGTGAGACTATTTAAGGGAAGTTTGTGGCATGTCTATGGAAATAGTTACCAACTTCGTGGCTACACAACTAAGTGTCTGGGGGTGGGCCTGGAGCTGTTATTGGTCAATAGGGTCAAGAGAGCAAAGACAACCTGAGACTTACTGGGTACCTCCTCTAGGATGGACAGACATGATGTCTAACCACAATCTCTTCTGGAGAATGGTGACTTCTGCTTCACACCAGCCTTCTGAATTGTACAGGGACACCTCTCCGCTACACAGGAAAGGAAGTGCTAGGAAAGGCAGCTCCTCATCTTAGTCAAATTAGTGTAACTCCTTGTAGCATATCTATTTTTTTTTTGCCTGAAACAAGCATGCTTGTTCTCTTTTGTTAAGTTAAAATGTATATGAAAATGCATGGATTTTAAATACACAGTTCTATGAATCTTGATAAGTTTATTCACTTATTTAAAAATAACTAAATTGCATACAGAACATTTCCATCACCCTAGAAAGTTTTCTCATGTACCTTCTAGTCATTCTCCTCTCCCATTATTGATTTTTTAAAATATAAGTAATGATTACTACTTATAGAGTTCTCTCTAAATGGAATCACAATGTTTTTCTTTTGTATCTGTTTTTTTCCTTCATATGATATAATGTGCTCATCAATATTTCTTCATGCAGCAGTTTATTCCTTTTGTATGACTCGATAGTATTCCATTATATAAATACAATTGACCCTTGAACAACATGGGAGTTAGAGGCACTTACCCTCCATATAGTCATAAACCTGAGTATAAGTTTTAACTCTACAAAAACTTAACTACTGATAGCCTATTGCAGGCCGGAAGCCTTACTCATACATGAAGTTTATTAAAACATTTTATATGTTATATGTATTATATAGCATCTTCTTTTAATAACATAAGCTAGAGACAAAGTTATTAAAATCATAAGGAAGAGAAAATACAGTGTATTTATTGAAAAAAAGATCCACATTTAAGTGGACCCACCCAGTTCAAATGCATATTGTTGAAGGGTCAGCTGTATATCCATATTTAAAGTTAAAATAAATTTACTGGAAAGGTAACTTTATACCAACACTTGAATAGAAAACCAGTATTATTCTTATATATAGTAGGTAAGCCTGCAAAAAAAAAAAAAACAATTAAAAATGTAGTTTAATATTAGTAAGTTATACTTATTAGTCAAATGCTCTGAAACTTCTTTCATTTCCTAATGTTAATTAGAGTGGTAACCAATACATTTAAACCACTGACCAGAGATTTTTCTTCTCAAGTGATGAGAAACATTGATGGATAAAAGAAAAAGAAAATAATTTATTTTGATGCTCTAACCTCAATCTAAAATCATCTCACTCACAATCAATAACAACCATCCTCCCCTCAACTCTGCACACATTCTAAGAAACATTATGCTAGAACATGAGTAAGAATCTTTGGAAGCAATGAAAATGTGATTCTGTGGGGTTCTCTGGGGCCTATACTTTGAACATCATCTTAGAAATCAACTCTTCCTAATAGTGATCCTATGACAAAGCTCAAAGGCCTTTTAGCAGAGCCTAGAATAACACTCTTGGCAAGTGGCCAGAACCAATTTTAATGAGCTGGAAAGGACTAGACTTGGACATGACTATGGAACAATAGTCAATGTAAATGAGGTGAGTGGCAATTTTATTAAATAAAGAAAACTCTTACTGGATGCTTAAAACCTTGCGTATATTTATTGGTACTGCTCTTAATGCCTGGTTACCTGCTTCCAAGACCTAGATTCCTGAGGATATAAGCAATGTTTTTTAATCTATGCATCTCCATTGCCTAAAAATGTGCATAGCATTTGCAGGGTACTTAAATGAATGACAGAGGCAATACCAGAATATGTTATAGAAATGCTGGCATAGTACAACCTGTAATAAAGTTAGTGATGCAGAGTGATAGAATGAGGGTATGGGAACTCAGGCTGTCATGTTCATACTGGCTTGTAGTGGGACTGCTGAACTTTGGGACGCTCTGCTCTGATTGCCCAGAGAACGAATGTCTCTTAGGGTGGAATAGTTCAGATTTTGTTAAATATTTCTCCTATAATATATCCATATTTGAATGAATCATCAAGAGATACTCAGTATGACAGGTGTACTAGGAGAGGATTCTTGAAGAGGAAGAGACTTGTATTGAGAAGATATGTGGAGAATAGGGTTTTAAGACAATGCTCTCAGTAACTGGGCCAATCCATCATCTAATCAAAAAGCAACTAAAGCTAATATGACCTACACATGGCTTAAAGAGGACAACAGGGCTTCTAACACTAGATACAATTGTTTTATATATTGGCTAAGGATCCTAAAGACAATAATGGATGTGGGGTATAAATGTACTTACTTCCGTCTAGATAAAGAGATGATAGATAGATAGATAGATAGATAGATAGATAGATAGATAGATAGATAGAAGATAGATGATAGATGATAAATTAGGATAGATAGATAGATAGATAGATAGATGATAGATAGATAGATAGATAGATAGATAGATAGATAGAGGTAAATAAAATACTAAGGTCTCTTTATACCTGTTTATATCTACGTGTATTTATAGTTTACTTATGTTTTCTAACTTTTATATAATGATCATGGATTATTTTATAACTATAATAATAAAAGCTTAAAAAATACAGCTTTAAGTACATTTTACAAGACTGATACACTGAGAAAGATTTCTTGAGACGTATTCATTGGGAGGTACAAAACAGGGCCCTTGATACTTTTTCTTCTAATTCCATATTCAACAAGGAAAGTGAGAACTAATGACAAATATGTGGACTATATCATATTCTGTTTGTGCTGATATCAGAGTAATATTTTCAAAGATAAGAAAATATAAAGCATATTATAAAATAACCTATAAAAGATTCCAGCATGATATCTGACCCTTAGCAGGTCAGTCAGTGAGCATTGGTGTCTTTTCATCTATTCTATTGAAATCTCAGGATTAGGAAGTCTTGTGCAGCCTAGAAAATGGAATTTATAATTCTCACTGATAAAATAGTTTTACATTTTTAAAATGCTTAAAACTGATAAAGAAGATTCTAAAACTTAAAAACTGTAAGCTAGATTAAATCTACAAGATGAATGAGTGAATGAGGAAAATGTTTGGTATAGAATAAAGTCACATTGTTATGAATGAAGGCTGAATTTGCCTCACAGGTTCTCCCAGAGGAATCACTTTATTTATGCTATGTGTACACAAAGGAAGTGTTTCAACACTATTTTGCTATTTGGTTTGAAAATTGTTTTTGGAGTCTATATCTTTGTAAAGCCAGGTTATTTTGACTTTCATTATAGCAAAACCTAATAAATATTTGCAGTTTGCTGGATAAATGAAAGAAAACTTAGGCAACATGGGAAGCTAAGTGGTCGGGGAGGTTTCTCTTTACATGAAGCTAGAATCACATCAGGAGGAATTTGTGTTGGACATTGTTCCTCAACATACCAGAAAAAAGAAGTTCTCAATGCTTTGAAGAAACATTTTTTCCTATGTAAGACCAGCTCTCAGCAAACCTATGTTGTCGATGGGTCACTTTCCCTTGCATTACATGACCTTTCCCCTCCCTCTTGGGACCATTATCCTTGTTGGTCCCATTCTAGCCTCAGTCCTGTGCCCTGGTTAGTTTACATCAAACAATGACTAATGTGAACTAACCTGTGTCCCAGACGAAGCGCCTCACCCTCAGTCTTTTCTTTTCTCCCTAGTCCTTGTCCCCAGAGCCTAGCAAAGTGGTACACCTACTTGTCTTTGCTATGCTAAATTGAACTGCTATGTCTCCCCAAAGTGCTTGCATTTTGTTAGAGGATTTAAAATTCAAAATGAAACATCACTAATGCAAAAATTCAGTGTTTAGGAGAGAGATTTTAATAAGATGTTCTTCTGGATACCTCTCAAATGGTTTTCATGGAGTTTTGCTGCTTCTGCTTATGGATGTTAGCAACTTATTATTTCTCTTTAAACTTTAAGCCTCATTATCCATTTGAAACTATTTGTACCAATCAATTGTGCCCCGCCTGCTTCTGTCAACATGTACTTTTGATATTCATAATATCACGATCTCTGGAAGTATTCAAACTGTTCTGGAGATAAGATAAGTACATGTTCTAAAACATTTTCCATGGGGAAATCCAGCCTGCTAGATGGTGGAGAAATGTAGCTTGCTAGAAAATGAGCCAGTTAGGCTCAAGGGGATGCATGCACTTTGGGATAAATAAATCTTGATAAATTGGCTTCATCTGGTCTATTTTCACAAAGTATGAAGAAAATTTACAAAATTTATCTTTAATGAATGATTAGAAGAAAGGAAATAAATAGCAACTTTGGATTTCCTTTAAAAAATATAACATTATTAATTCAATATTTTACTGTGTATTCACAATCTACAAAATGCTTGCATTTTGCCCTCATGTGGCTTTTAAAACTAGTATGTTTATGTTTTACAAGAGATCTTTTATTTGTCCCTTTAATGATGTTCATTCAAACTTGATAGTCTTTGAAATGTATAACTAACCATAGCCTATCACATTGTAATGCCCTGGTTTGGAACTCCACGAGCCAAGAAGGAAACTGACACCGATGCAAGCGCAAAAGGGAGTTTATTGACAAACTCGAGTTTGGACTCCACTCGTTCACTGACACACCAGTGGTTGAGAGGAGCCCCGACCGGAGGGGCTGGGACCTAATTTAAAGGGCAAAACCGCAAGCCTTGGGGAGATGCCTTGGCATTACCTGATTGGGGGTTAGGTTGACCTTTAAAGGGATTGGGTGGCAGGTTGTTAGGGCTGCATATAAAGGGGCCGCCGTGTGAAGAAAGGGCTGAGTGCAGAAGGTAGGGCCGAGTGCAGAAGGTGCCGGGTGCAGTAATCAGAATATGTGCAGGAGGAAATAAGGGTGGGGGTGCCTTAAGGGCCCACCGATTAGCTGGCTTGGCTGGTTTGGCCAGGTGGTAAGGCATTGTTCTTGACCACTGGCCTTTGGGGAACTTTTCGTACAATTCATCTTGGGATCACTCAGAAAAATGGAATCATTCCAGTCTTTCAACATTACTATCTGTTGCCAGTGGTAAAAAAATAAAAATAAAAATAAAAATAAAATAATAATAATAATAATAATAATTAATAAACTACAGTCTAAACTGGATTAAGCAGAAGGAAAATGTATGGATCATTTTATATAACTTCAAATATCTATAATAGCTAAGGTACGATTTGATCTTGAAGCTTAAATGATGTCATCCACACACCTTATTTGTTTTTGTTTTGTTTCTGTGAGATTTTTTTCTCTCCATCCTTAGTGTTGGCTTAAGCCTGGAAAGCTTCCATCCCTGCGGTTAAAGCACAGTTGTAATGGATGCAATCTCACATTATCTCAAGTTCAAGATCAATGAAAAAACCACTTTTTCCTGTAATCCCTGTAATTCCCTCTGTTGGAACTAACCTGAGTCTTCAGCCCATTCCTGTACCAATTACTCTACTTTTACCTAGGTTGGGTAGATTAAGAAAGGTAGAGACAGACAGAGCAAGAGCAAGAGGAAGAAAGAAAGGAGAGTGAGTGAGAGAGATTGATTTAGTTCCCTAAAGGCAATAACATTTTTTAAAATTTATCTTAAAGTTTGGTACAATGTTAGGCACATAGTACATAGTCAACACATATAAATTTAACTGATGTTAAATTAATGTCTGATTCAATTCTCACATTAAAATTTTTTCTCTTTATCATTTTGTTTCTTTTAATCCTGTCAAAAAATTTGAAAGTCCCTTCCATTTTTACTTATCCAACTCTACTTTCACTTAACTTCTTTTTTTTTGCATGTTATTCTGTTAAGTTTGTATCACAACCTCTTCTTCTCTTATAGATCCATGCTTCTCTTAGTATCATATTGGAATATCATAAGACGTTTTTTAATTTGTTGTCTCATGAGACTAAATGATGAGAAAGAAGGACAATGGAGCAGCAGAAGAATATATTGAGAGTTTATGATGACTCTGCATATTGCATGGATTTAATCGCCTTTATCTTAAGAGCAAACACTTTTCATTTACAGGAGGGAAACTGAAACACAGAATGGTAAGTCGCTGGTTCATGTTCTCAAAGTTAGGAGGAGATAAGCCACTCCAGGATATAGTTGATTTTGGTAAATTGCTTTTTGGTTGGTTGGTTGGTTGGTTTTAGAGTTGAAAGAATAATATGCCCTGCCTTGCATGATGCAATTTTCCTTCAGAGCTCCCATGTTATGCATTGGTGGTATTTTGAATACTGATTTTTCCTGTAAGAAGGGGAAGTATATTCAAACCTGTATTTGCAAATCAGACTTTTGGGGTGGGTATTTGAATAATAGGCAAAACCCCTTTTCAGACAGTTAGTTTGAGAACAGGTTAATGTACATGTTTCCTAACTGAATTTTCGTATTTCTCAGCTATTTCATCTAGGAAGATTCATGTTCTTAGTGGGACTTTTTCCCTGATCCTACTAACTTCTAACATCCTGTTTGGAAGAGCATATGAAAAACTACAATCACCACCGTTTAGCCGTAAGTGATTGTGCAGCTTCTTGTTGGAGTAGACCTTGGCTCTCTAGGAGAGAGACTATACATTAGTAAGAAGCACACTATGTGTCTTCATGTTCCCTCAGCTGGAGGATGTCCTTATGTTACACAAAGGAAAACGCAGAAGGAATACCATTTTTCACCCTTTATCTAGTCGAAATCCCTCTCATATTCCAATAATATATTGTATGATAGTCTTAATATTTAGGTCTTATGAGTTTACATCTTTTTCTGGATCTCATAGATGATTTTATAAAAATTTATAAGACTGTTAGCCAGAAACCACTTTAAACTGGACAAATCATTTATTAGGTTCATTGATTTTTCTCATTTAACTATCAGAGTGCAATCTGTATTTTTCTTACTTACAAGATATTGGTAGAGGAGAGGAAACTTTTTTTCTCTTTTGATCTCTAACATTATTATTTTATAAACAACTCTAAAACATAAATATTGAGTAAATAGAACAAGGAACAAAAATTATAGAAGTATCTAAGTATGAGTTATGATTTTTAAAATTTAAAATCAATGCCACTTACATATAGCTTAATTTAAATTTTACATCTTATGTATTTTAAAATAAACTTTTTTTTTATATAATAATTTACATTGCTTCCAGAAATTAAAAGATGCAAAGATCTCAAAGTATTCATTAAATTCATGAATTTAGCAAATTAAGTAATGATTGAAAGATAGTTATAGTGTTCTGGAAATCTGAAGACAGAATACTAGGGACTGACATCATAGTGCTAGTGTTATGTTCCACCTCATGCTGCCTTCCTCCAAATAAATCACTTGCTTTTGTGGAGCCTGTTTTCTCTTCTTTAAAATGGGAATAATAAAATCTATCTGAAAGACAATATCTGTAAAATTATATAGATATAGATGAGATTATAGACAAAGATAAGATTATAGTTTATAGGTTATAAGTAATAGATTATGGATAGAGATAAGAATATAGATTATAGATTGTAAAGTTTAAGTAAAGATAAGATGTTATCTATGAATACAATGAATAATACTCAGGTAAGTGATTTAAAGTAATAAATACTATAGAAATGTAGGAATTATCTCTAATAATAATTGTGAAAACGCTTTGGTTTTTGTTGCAAAAGAATTTAAATTGTTTGGAGACAGTTCAGATACTCAATTGTTAACAACTTTTCTAAAAGAAAATTTCACTATTAGATTTAAGGATGTTATTTTCCTTATCTTATTTTTTGAAACTTTCACATGCAGATTAAAAATAAATAGTTTAAAATATGTCACTTTGTTTCTCTTTCTCTATTTAGATAAAATCAGGGTCTAAACTAGTTATATGTTTTCCAATAAGAACAGACTACTTTCACGACCAAATTACAAACTAATATGAGCAGTTTCATCTCTTTTTAATCAAAGACAAATCTGCACTGTAAATTGTGTTTATTATTTCTTTGCTATTTAATAGCTTTTCTTTAAAAAAGATGTTTTAAAAAAGATTTTAACATACTTGTATATAAGCTAACACTCTATTACATGAAATCCAAGGTTTAAAATACTCTCTGCAGAGCTCTCTCCCACTAATATTATCATCAATGTCAACATGCTTCACACATTCTTCTGAATCAACCCACCTGTCATTTCTTATGTCTAAATGTCCTCCCTCCCTTTCTCATCTAATTGTATCCCTCTGCTAAAGACTCATCTACTCTATAGAGCTCTCCAAACATAATGACTCCTGATACCCAGCAATGCCCCTTTCACTGGCTTTCCCAAGACAGTATATTCAAATTTTGCATTTTATATTTCACTCCAATATAACCATGGACATGTAAAAAAATCATTGTAATAAAATGATTGACTTTTGCTTTCTCCAAACACATTTGTAGTATTTCCTGAATAAATTTTTCTCTTTAAATCTACAGCCAACACTTTGCCATGAGGAAGGACTAGGTAGTGAAACCAGTTCTTTTTCCCAAAGATGCTTCTTAGTTAAATGGAAGAGAAAACTTGTTACTAGATGAATCTATCAAAATGATGTATCTTATGATGGCCTATGTTATCACAGCTTTAAATCAATGTTAATTAGAGCATCCAAAAATATATTGCTGCTATTTTATAGAATGAAATAATAGATACAGCCAACTTTTGTGACTTTAATAACATATTCTAATGCATTTTTACATATAAACTCACATTCTGTTCAACTTCAAAATAATAAATCACATTAAAATATAAATATCATTTACCCCTTACAAGTGAAAAAAAAATGTGACTTATAATGTCATGCTTTGAATTTATGGGCAGGATACCTAGATCAATCATCTAAATAAGCTATATTATTTAAGAGTTTTTTAAGGCAAACGATATGAAAACATTTTGCTATTTCGGTTTTCCTGTACAGTGAAACTTTGAATATCTCAACCACAATACAGCTATTTAATGGCATAATAGGATTTATATGCTGATTGCTTTATATTTGGAGATATGTACCTCATAATAATTCTCATTTCAATATCATACCGAAAACTTCAGGAAAAAAAAAAATAGAAGACTAGTAAATCTAAGAATAAACTATACTAGCCATTAATGTTCTTTAAAAACTTTCTAGTTTTTCATATCCTAAGTCATTTAGTTTAGGAAATAGCAAACTGTGGCTTGTTGGCCGAATCTGATTCATCATCTGTTTTTGTAAATAAAATTTTGTTGAAACATAGCTATGCTTATTTGGTGACATTATCATCTATGGTTGCTTTCTCACTATAATGCCAGAGTTGAGTAGCTGTGACAGAAACATTAGCCCTCGGAGTCTAAACTATTTACTAGCTGCCTCTTTCCAGAAAATGTTTACAGACTTCTAATTTAGAGGGTCTTTGCAGTGGAGCCTTCATTTTTTTGCAGTGATAATTGTTTTATGAGTTGTTTGTTTTTTTTTTTTCTTAAATGTCAGGAATGGAGGAAAATGCTGGTTCCTCACTAGTTTTTATTATGTACCTGACTTTATATCGTGACTTTTACATGGATTAATTCTCTCATCAATGCTTAACGATTGGTATTATTGGGTAGGATTATTGTATTGATGGCCTCCCTTTGTGCTGTAATTTTTAGTTTCCATCCACTTTAACTCCATGCTAATCTTATGAATTGCTTTGTCAGAAGTAACCTTGGATCAATTCTGAGCCTAGGCCTTACCCTCTTAGAGTCTGGTCACTGATGTGAGAACAAACCTATTCCAGAAACCATGTGCAACAGAGCTGAATAACACAACCAAAGCTATCATAGACCAGCTAGTCCTCAGCTAACCTACCAGCTGAGTGCATACACATGAAAAAAAAACCGAGCTGAGATCTATCATGTCCAGCTCATATCATCGGACCAGCCCATACAAACCATAGAGCCAAGATATATAATAAATAGTTATTTTTTTATAATGCTAAGTTTTAGAGTGATTCGTTACACAGCAAGAACTAACAGATCCAGTATTATTTGGTATCCCACTTTCTAAATAAGTAAAATGAGACAATGATAGGTTAACTAAATTGATTAATAATGTATCTATAGTAAATGGAGAAAGCAGGATTAGTAACCAGTAATCAAATTCCAGAACCTTTTACGAACCATAAAAATCAGGGTAAGCAGATCCATATATAAAACGACCTATTGTGAGCACTCTTTCCAGTTTCTTACTGGTGAAATGTGGTTTGAGGAGAATAGGGAGTATCTTATTACCACTTGATCTGTGAGATTCAGTAGTACAGGGACTAGAAGAGTAATAGTATTGTCTGATTGAGAGGGTGACCGATAAAGCAATACGCTTCATCCTTGCGGTAGTAATAAAACTCCTGAAATGGTCTATAAAACTCAGTAGCCAAGAGGGAAAAGTAGATGAGTCACATAGAGATGCAGCAGACATCAAAAAGGGGAGTGAGAGCTAAATAAGTCAGAAATGGATGCTTGGTGCTGAGAAGCTTATAAGTGACAAAGTTTTCTAAACAGAAATTTGCCAACAAATTTTATAAACATTTAAAGTAAAAGCACATATCTTACCATAATTAATATGAAGTAATAAGCATGAGACAGAGAATATAGAAAGATTTCCTTGCTGTATTCTTTGAAAATGCCAGGGCACCTTTTCATTTGTTATGTGAAATAAAGTTTGCTGTTGTTGTTGTTGTTGTTTTCCGGTAGGGTGGGATTTCTGGGGGACACAGGCATGATGGTGAAAAATCAGCTAAGTGCAAACTACAGAAATCGGGGAAAAAATAAATGAGGTCTACTTCACAAAACCCCATGAAAATTTCCTCAATCATAAACAAAGCTAAAGAGACGTCTGTGGCCTACCTCAGATCAATAGAATTAAACAATGGATCTTGCACAGTGTAGTTAATTCTTTCATGAGTTTAACTGCTAATTAAAATCTAGAATTTGTTTCACATGCAACAATGTCTGATGAAAAGAACTAAGCAATATTTAATACAAACAAACAACAACAACAAAAAAAACCAGAAAACAAAACGGTCCACCCACAAAAATTAAATAAATAATGCGTGTGACATTGGTACAGCAGAGTAGTATTCAGCAGTGAAAATAAAGTTTATTTATCAACTAAATGAACGTCACAAATTACATTAAGTAAACAAAGTAAATGGCAAAAATTTATGATTTTATTTACAAAAAAGTTAATAAACACATAAGATCAAATACTATGTTGTTTAGGGATATGGTTATAGCTGATGAAACTATCAATAAAAGAAATGGATAACCTCTGGATGAGGAATAAAATAATTGCTATCTGGGAGGGACCCTTGGTAGGCTTTAAAAGTAGTAGTGATTAGCTTTTGGCGGGGAGAAAAATGTGTCCATGTTTATTTTTAAAAATTTTGTACACCTTACATATAAGTTACATATAGTGTAGAATCAGTGTATAAGACAGTGTCCCTTCAACAAGATTGATTAGTACATTGTTTTCATAATAAAATAAAACTTTTCTTCATTCACATTACTTTCACATAAAATGGTGCCATTGACCTTCTGTGAGTGACAATGAAATTAAGACTTCATTCAGTTTCAGAAATTACCTATAAAAATAATCTTTTGGCCCACAAATACTAAACAAACCATTTTTGGTCCACGAATACTAAATTGAAGTTACGCTTGATATGAGTGCTCAATGTCAGTTTTGATTGTAGCATGTCAAGCACATTTTAATAATTTAATTTTCTTTAAGATTAATCTCCAAAATGAAAGTGATAGAATATTAAAAAGAACAAAAAACATGACACTATCTGTTAGCAGATTCAGTATGCATTAAAAAGGAAACACTTCCAGTAAAATAACTGAGCTTTATCCTAATAAACTCATGGTAAAGGTCTCATTGTTGCCTTCCAAAACTATAAAACTCTGTCTCTCTGGAGAGTGGCGGGTGCTCTGAGGGCCACTCAGATGTGACAGAAATAGCTGCATAAATATTGAAGTTTGTGTTTGCTCTCAAACTGCTAATGGCATCAAACGTTGATTACATTTTTGCATCTCCATTCTAATCTCCCACCCCCTTTTCTTTTCTGTGTGTCTTTTGGTTGTTTTCCTTTTTCAAAACCATTAAAAAAATCTCTGTCTTTCTGTCTCTGTCTCTGTCTCTGTCTCTGTCTCTCTCTGTCTCTCTCTCTCTCTGTCTCCTCTCTCCCTTTCTCTCTCTCCACATAAAGAAACTGCAAAAGTGCTGACATAATCAAAGACTGGAGCACAGGTCTTGTCAGGCACTGCAAGCTGAGCCAGACTGCTTGACAACTCTGATAAAAAACAACATCTTGACCTACAGTGCAATTTCTTTGGAATTTGTGACTGCTCTCAGGAATAATTCAGAGTCTTGTGAAGAGAGATCTAATAAGAGCAACTCAGTGGGGACAGGATGAGAACCAAAACACTGGGGCCAGAATTTGAGGGCATCAAGCCCTCCACACTATCTTAAAATTTAACTCTATCTCAAAACTAATTTCAGCTTCGATTTAGAAATCAGAAGGTAGAGGGAAAAAGGTATTTTGGAGGGCAGAAGGGTAGTTTATGATGTTTCCCTTTTGATGGATTACTTGCTCTCTGGTAACAGCAACTGAGAGAGACCGCAAGGTTACAGGAAACATAAACTGAAGGAGAGCCCTGGCATTTGCTAAATTCTACACAGGTCCTGCAGCTTTGATATATGACTGCCCTGCACAAGGCCATCAATTCTCTGTGTGGCACCATGCTGAGTGGAATATGCAATTTGTATGATTATAGTTATCACTATTACGTCAAGCTGAACAACATTTTCAGCTCTGTGAACTAGAGAGAGGAGAGACACCAGAGGGGCTTGGATTCAGACAATGGAGTGGAAAAGAGAGAAGAGGGAGTTTTGGAAATTTCTTTCATTCTCTTTTCTGCTGGTTTCTAACTCTCGATACCAGAGTGCATATCTTGGCTATAATAGGACAGATTCTGGTTTAGTGGCAAGTGGGCCAAGATTCTTATAAGCACCCCAATTGATGCTTAGAAAATTTTTTTAATGGTGCAAGACTAGATACATTATAGCTGGTTCATAATGAGATTAAGCTTCCTGAAAACATCTGAGAAACTTAATGTATATTGGTTAAACCTTTGAATTTTGTTAGATGTTGGGTATAACCTCCTTGAGTGACAGGACTTTGTTTGGCTCCTCTGCCCTAGAAGAGTGTTTAACATAAAGTAGACATCAATCAATAAATATAGATTTAATGCATGAGTATATGCATACTCTGATTCATCATTATCACTAAACTTTAGATGCCATTGGACATTAGCTTCTCCATGTGACATCTACTTTTGGTGTTGGAAGTACAATATATTCCTGTTATATCATGATAATTGTATGAAGGAGACTCAAGCCTTACCCTAGATTTCTCATTCATTTGCTCTATGGTCTTAGACTATAATTTAAGAAAAAATAATATAGATTTAATTCCTAGTGTATCTTCTAGAAATAAAATAAAGGATCTGATTTTGTCTTGAAATAAAATAAAGCCCCAGCTTCTGTTGACAGCTGCTTTATTAGCATATCTTCCCCAGTAGCTAAATTTTAGTTTGAACATGAACTTTAGATCAAGAGAATCATGTTCTGTACATTTCCGGGTCTTCCTATTATATAAGAAGAATGCATATTAGTAAAAAGTAGATTGGAATTAAATTTTCAAAAATAAGTGCAAGTCTCTGAATTGATAAAAATAAAAAAGAACATTCCAAATATTTCAACTTTTGGACTTGGGCCAAATTAGTTTATCCCCAATATGGCAATATTCTTTCCTAAGTCACTGACTCTGGCATCTGAGCATGTCATGTCCTTTATTTTGTTTTGTTTTCCCCAATAACACTTTGTAGTGTCTTATTGAGGATGCCATAGGGAATAAAGAAGATTATATATATATATAAATATATATATAAATATATATGTATCTATAAGGAGATTTTATATATATGTATATATACACACACACATATATATGTATATATATACACATATATACACACATACATATATATATACATACACACATGCATATAGAACATATTTGTGTATATATATATAATTATAAAATGGGGAATGTCACAATAAGAAAAATTTATGTTGCTTGAAAACATTATTATAAAATACTTTGAAAATTCAAATTAAACTTCAGAAAGCGTTATAGCAATAGGTGACTTGAAAATATGTAATTTAACTTTACTGGATAGAGATTAATTTACTTCAAAGATTTAATTTCTTTCTTTAAGTAGATGAATTCAAAATTTAACTGGAGTATTGGCATTTGGAAATCCTAGCTGTATATATTATGAACTTAAGAGAACATCCAAATGATCATAGCATAGTTAATAATATAAAAATTAAAAGCTATGGTCACAGTGACAGAAATGACATAATGTAAATTTTAATTAAAAAATTATATATATTATGTATAATATAATATATCAAAATGTAATTGATTCATATGCAATGACATTTTTAAGAAGGGTAGAGTCTCCAGCTTCCTATAAAAGGGGCATTGTAGTTGGTTCTAACACAGAAGCATTTGGGAGGGCAAATACTGTTTCACCCTACTTACAACTGTGTTTGAATAAAATGTTAGAAGAAACTCACTGACATTTTTGTTTAATTAGTCTTGGGTTTGCCTCTTGACATTTTGTTTGTTTGTTTTCTTAAGTTTACTTCCTAGAAAAGTGTTGAAGTTGGTAATGGTTTTAATATTAGGAGACTTCAGTTGAGACACTCTGAAATGTGTGTTCTCTGTGGATGATCAAGCCTAACATTATGCTAAACAAAGAGTCAGTGATTCTTTGATGGTGTTTTGCTCAGTCTGTTTCTTATCAAAAAATGAAATGTTTTACTCCATGGAATAAAATATTCATTTAAAGTGCTTCTCAGGAAATAAAAATGGCTTCTTCCTATATTGTTTATAACAGTAATTGTCTCTTGATGGGTGTAATGGGAGCAGCATTTTCCCTCTTTTACATTTTTATACACATTTGCACACTACATATTGCCCTATAAGGAATATTACTTCCCTTTGAAAAAAATAAACAGGAAACAATCTCATTATATAGAATTAAAGGATGCAATGGCTTTTAATAAAACATTATTTTATCTAAATGTATTGTGCATATTCTTGGCAATTTTTATTGAAATAAAAGTTTGTTCACATTAAAAAAATAATTATTTAGCTCCTACTGAGTGCCAGGCACTGGTCTAGGTGCTGGGTTATAGCAATGCGCAAAGGGAAGTTCCTGATATCAGGTAGCTAGTATTGTAGTTGGGGATGGTAGACAATAAATTATGAAATATGTCCAGTGATGACAAATACTGTGAAAAAAAATAAGAAAATGGTGAGGGGATAGAGAGTGATGCAAAGGGTGCAATTTTTATAGGCTGGGCAAGGAGTAACAGCTATATTGGGATAAGGGGACATTCAAGTAGAAACCCGATTGAAGTGGGTGAATCAAGAAAATATCTCTGGGAAGAACTTCATAGGCAGAGGATATGCAAGTGCAGAGGCTGAATGAAAGTAGACTTGGCTTTTTCAACATGAAGGAGGCCAAGATGAAAGGGTGAGACTTCAAGAAGGGATGTAGGGCAGAATAGAAAGTTGAACAGATTAGCAGGTCAGCTTATATGGAATCTCGATGACCATAATGTTCTAAATGAGATGAAAAGCTTTTGGAGGTTTTGAGCAGAAATAATGTGTCCATAATTAATAGGATTACTCTGGCTGCTATGAGGACAAGGGACTGTATCAGGCAAGTGGAAGTCAAGCAGCCAGTGTGGAGCCAATGAACAGTTCAGGGAGGAATAAAGACTCACACTTTCCAGGTGTCTGGCTGAGTAGTAGAAGTTTAGCTTTTCTGAATTTTTTCTGTCTTAGGAGATTTCTTCTCTGACATAAATAAAAGTCTCAAAGTCTCATTTGGTTACTTCCTAAAGCAACTATGAAAAAAACTATCAGCCCTAGCTTGAAATTATCCAATGTATTAGTTGTAATGAAAAAACAAATTATAAATTTTAACAAAAATTAGTCTTTCAATTTTAGTTCCATCATTTAGTATATAATTCAGCCTTATTGAAACTGATATTTAGAGAGTAAAAATATTAGCATTTAAATGATTTACATTAAAGGCTATCATACTTATTTAGGTCCAAGACTGAATTTTATTCTTATGATGTCGGGAAGTAGAGAACAAAGAATCTTAAATTATGAATTTGGAGTTGTTGGATCTTTTTTCTACAGGAGGCAGTGTTTCTTATATGGGAGGGTCAAGTGCATCCAGAAAACCAATGCAGAAATAAAGACTTAACCTCAAAGAAATTTATATCTAATTTTGGATTTCTCATGGCAGCATTAAAACAGAGAAATGAAAACAAAGAGTGAAAAATGGGAGATTAGATAGCAGAATAGACTGTTTACTTGCCTTTGCCTCCTGGATTTTCATTCTTTTCTTTTATCTCTGCAGCCTGGAGGATTTATTGGCACACATTTCATTTGTCTTTCTCTGGATTTAAAATTGAGGTGATGAGATGGAATATTACCTGTGTGCTTTGAACATCCATGAGTGACATGTGATAGTTGCCTGGGAAACTAGAGATGAAATTCTACAGGCCTTTGAAATGCTTTACATTTGAGAATAAAGCTCAGCTGAAGTTTAAACGGCATATTGACAGTGAACATTGATTCTTCATGTTATCTGTTAGGATACTGAGCTGCAGATAACAGAAAATGCTTAACTCGAAGTGGTTTAACCAATAAAGAAATTTATTAACTAATATAACTGGAAGTCCATAGGTAAGATGGGCTCCAAGTGTGTTCTAATGAGAGTTCCAATGTAATCAGGAATCCAGGTCCTTATCTTCTTTCTCCTATGCTGTAGTCAGCTACCTCTTAAGACTAGTTGTCCTTGTGGATTCAAGATGGCCGACAGTGATAATATGAGCAACATTCTTATTTACTGCTAGTAAGGGAGGAAAAAGGAGATGTCTTTTAAACATAGAAAATGTTCCTTCTCTTCAATCTGATTGGGAAATTTTGATTCGCATTTCCATTTCTAGATTAAGGAACATCATTATATGAATGGCTTAAACAAATCAAAATTGCCTGGAGGATTAGAAATCTTTAGATTCAAAGAGCTAATATTAGGAAATAAAAAGGGGTAACGTGGTGTTAGGTGTTATCTATATCATACTGTGGACAGGCAATGGTTAACAGCAGAGTCTATACTGAAAAAAAATTTCAAAGGATGAAATCTGCCCCAAATTTTATTATTTTATCCCTTGTCATCAACCTAGGGGATATGTATTTCCCACAGTAAGGGTAAAAGAGAAGAAAACAGGAAGGAGTTCTGGTGAGTCCAGCTTCTCTTTTTTCTACAATATTTTGAGACATTCTATTAAAGAATTTAGAAATAATAATTTAAAAATGTAAGTGATTTTAAGGCCTTTGTTGAGTATCCAAGAATTAAAACTAATGAACATCTGTGATGTTATAATAGTAATCTGTTGCTTACAGCTTCTCATATTGTGAATTCCTTAAGAGACTGATAATAATTGATTTAAACATCTATATTAACTGTACTTAAAGATATAAATATTATTAAATAATTAAATGAATCTTCTGAAACTTTTTTCTCTTTCTTTCTGGCATCATAAAAAATTATTTTTTAAAAATAATTTTAGATGATGATAGCCCTACCAAGCAACAGCAGGTATATGTTACTTTTTTACAATCTACATATAAAGAATATATTAATTTTCTATCATACTTATCATACATTTTATAGCTTAAAGGAATGAGAACTTATTATCTTACAGTTTCTGTATGTCAGAATCTAAGCATGGTGGAGCTAGGTTTCAGCTCAGAGTTTCACAGGGTTGCAATCAAACTACAACCAAGTGTCAATCACACTATGATTCTCATCTGAGTCTCAGTGTCTTCATCCTATCTTATTCATGTTGTTGGAAGAATTTGATTCCTTGTAGTTGTAGGGTTGTCCCTCATTTTCTTACTAACTTTTGAACGAGGACCACTCTTGGCAACTAGAGGTCACCCGCAGTTTCTTATTAGCGTTAGCTTTTATCCAGGCCAGCAAGAATACACCTTTCTGACTTTGAATCTCTGACTTCCTAATATATGACCTCTATATTCAAATCTAAGGGCACATATGATTAACCCAAGTCTATCTATAAGATAATCTATCTTAAAGTCAATTGATTGGTGATTGTAATTTGATATTCACAATCTCTTCATAGTAACACCTAGGATTGAATAACTGGGAGGAAGCCTGTTCACACCATGGAGCTTTCGACACATGAAGGCTGAGCTGACAATACAAAATATTTCAAATATTCCTGGCTCAGTTCTCATGTTTTGGAAGCTGAATACCTCAAACAGATTATACCCTTCTCCATTTCCCTCTCTCTTTCTCTCTTCCTTCTCTCCTCTCCTCTCCTTTCTCCTCTCCTCTCTTCTCTTTTCTGTCTATCTAGATACAAAACAACTGATTTTCTCCCCTACAAAAAAAATTACAAAGAATTACTTCTGTATGCTGGAAGGGCAAGAAGAGGAGAAAGAAGATAATGAAGACATAATAGTATGTCTGGAGAAAATGGAGAAAAATATAATTGAGAAGGAGATGTGAGAAGAAATGAAAGAAACAACAAAAACAGAAAGCATCCATGAAAGAAGAGAGTTGGTGTCAGGATTTTACAAATTTGAGATAAAGTTAGAACAAGAGAAAGTATTATAAGGGAAAACAATGATGGGAAAGGTAAGGTAGAGATGACAGAGTTGAAAGTAACAATAATGATGGCACTAGTGGCCATGAATTTGCTTTACACAAGGTGCCCTTTTTCTTAAATAATGTCTTGTGGGGAAGGAAGGTTTATGGTAGCACATATTTGCGTGTGTCTTGATCTTGTTAACAGTATTTCTCAAAACTCACTTTGTTATGGTCTGGCTGCTGCTTCGAGGAGCCAGGAAAAGCAGATAACATTATACTCAATAAAAACATTTGAAGGCCAAAAATATAGCTACAAACAAAATAAATTAAAACTAGCCCAAGGTAGTCTTATAGTCTCCTTGTAACAAACAATTTGGACAAGAAAGTGAGAATGTATATAGTTCAGTATGTTGTTTATCTCTTTTTTTCTTTTTCAATTTACTAAAAAGGAATGAATATAATTTAAAAGCAACTTTTTAACCCCATTTCCCCCAGGACACCATAGAACAAAGAAATATTGCATATGGATATCAACTTGTTCTTAGTTACTAAATCAGACACCATCAAAATTAATGACAGAGGGTTGCCTAACTGAGACTTTCGGTAATATGTTTGTGTTGTGTGTGTGTGTGTATGTGGGTGTAAAATCCACAACAGACATATTCTAAATAGGTGTCCTTTAAGTAAGCCATAGCATATCTTTTAAAATAAATTATGAACTATTGCAGAGATATTTTCATTTTAAATAGGAACATATATCACGAATACTGGAGACTTCATTTTGGCTTTTCATTTTCTGATGTTCCTAAACCTTTAGGTTCTTAGCTCCATTAAAGAATGGTCTTGTCAGAGGTTGAGAGTTCCTATGACATCAGTTAGTAGCAAACAAAGTGAGTACATCTGTCTGGCTGCTCCTAATGTCCTCTGTAATGATTTACTTTTCTACTTGACAAGATACATTGACCATAAAGTTATGTTGTTGACTCATTTTATTTTCTTGTGGGAATATGTGAGTGCTACAAAGAAAGGAGAGGAATTGAAATACACTTTTCTCTCTCTCTCTCTCTCTCTCTCTCTCTCTCTCTCTCTCTCTCTCTCTCTCTCTCTCTCTCTCTGTCAAAAAGCTCTAGAACATAGTGGAGCAATGTTTCAGAATTCAGCATTCTTTTGACTCTTCTAATTCTAATTATATGACTACTTGTTTGGACTTTTGTAAAACATATCCCATAAGAATGAAGAGGAGATTTTCTAAGACTAGAGACAGATTTGCAAAAGTATTGACAACAGCTGTCAAAGACAACAGTGATGTCAAGATTATTCATCTAAAATGAAAGGCACAATTTAGGCTAATGTTTTATTGAATTAATTTATTAATTAAGTTATCAATGTTGTGGTCACCTGGCTTCCAGATCTGACTCCTTGAATATGAGTTATCATTTGTGGTTTACCCTGCATGGTTTCTCTCTTCAACTCCTCAAATTTAAAAAAAAAAAATGTATGTGCTCCTTTTCTCATATCATTCAGGTTTACATGTTTGTTATTCTTACTAAGCTGTCGAAAATCCATGACACTTTGTGGTTTTGAAGATATGTATGGCTTTTCAAAGTGCAGTTCATGAAAGCCTCCAGTTTCTAAAGTAGGTAGTGATATTTTTCATCACAAGGCACTCAGTAGTCCTATGATTCTTTGGCTTAGGAAAATATGCCATTTTTTGCAAATTATGACTACAAAATACTAAAGACAATCTTGTCAAGCTTGATGTGTTCTTCCTGTTCCTTAAACTTGATCTTAGTTGGGTCTCAACTGTACTGAAGATTGGCATGGCTAATTTTGGTTTGAAAAAGTCACAGTTATACCAAATCTATATAAATATTTTCATCTTATTAGTATGTACCACAGAGCTTCTATTGAATTTTTCAGGGCAAATATACTAGGAGGGCCAAGATCAGTGGGCTAGTTTATTGACAACAGTTCTTAATATATGTAGACCTTAGGGAAAACAAAGTGGCTTAATGCACAATAGTATTCACTAATATATAAGTAGGCTCAAAATTAGTTTTTTTTCTAAATTGTTCAAAATAATAACTTTACTTCAGAGAAAAAATTACTTTATAAGATAATAATGATGCCATCATTATGCATCCTTATTCTAAAATTGGTGAAAGTGAATGACTTGATCATGTTTCTACAGAAAGATTTTTTGAATAATATTTTCATTCGTTGCTATAACCTCATTGACAAGACAAGCTGGTAAGCTGGAATGCAAGAGTGAATGAAGAATTTATTAAATTAATTGGATTATTTTATTCAAATGCTTCCAGGGTGATTATTATGATACCTAAGTAATCAGACTCAATCTAAATAAATTAAGTCAATAAAATATTAGCTTAATTTGTGCCTTAATGAGAGCATTTCATTAATACTGTCAGGAGTGAGTAGAAAAGCTTCCAGACATTTTAAAGAGCACCAACAGAGTAAATGTGATCAATATATTATGTCTGACAGTGGAACTACATTACTGGTTGGAAAAGGGGTGATGACATTTTTTTTAATTTACTGAAATATTCAAGGCCCCCCACATGCAATTAGTCATTTTCAATCTTTTTAAAAATCACTACATAGTTATAAAATCACTACATAGCTTCTCCTTCTCTTTTCCATTTTATGATCTCTGTGAAAGAAATAATCTTATTTAACCAAGGCTGATCCTTCTGCTCTTATCCTACTCATTGTTCTTTCTTATCTAAGGTTTTGATTGATCAAATATGTCCTTTAAAATTATCTGTCTATGTATATCATTTATCATCTATCTATCATCTATCTAATTTATCTACAGTTGAATCTTGAACGACATGAGTTTAAACTGCACAGGTCCATTTATATGCGAATTTCCTATAATAAATATACAGTTGACTCCTTGTATCATTAGATTTTGCATTCATGGATTCAACTAATGGTAGGTGAAAAACGGTAGTTTCCATCTTTGTTTGGGAACCCGTGGATGTGAAGGGTCAACTGTATGCAGAGTTCAATGCCAGTAGGTACCAAAAAAGTGCTGGAACTAATTTCCCGCAAGTACCTAGGAACCACTAGGGAATCAAGTTATACTGATTTTCTACTGTGTAGAGGTCAGCTCCCCTAACCCTTGTGCTGTTCAAGGGTTAACTGTACTTAGATTTATTTAATTTGTTACTTTCCCTCTGCCCGAAAATATGTTTGGCATGAACAAAAAAACAACCACCTGAGAAAATTTTTTTAAAAAATTACAAACTTCTCTGAATGTTGCTGTCCCTAATCTACCTACTGTTCTATGTTCTTTTAGCCCTCAGAAAATGAATATATCCTTGATGTTTTATCTTCTGCATTGTTGACATATTTTATGTACATAGAATTCTGTACTTAATAAAACTGTTGTCTCAAAGATCACTAAATAACTTTTAATTAACAGATTTATTTAACTTCTTTGCAATTATGATGACAAAGTACAGTTTTTCTTGAAATCATTTCCTGGTTAGTGTCCATTAGTTGCCTCCTAAATTTCTAAATTCACAATCTTCTCCTCTTTTCCTTTGCACTCACTTTTACTAATTTTCAAAGCCCTGGCTCTATCTACCAGCTAAATTCAGGAATATATTAAAGCCCTGACTTTGTTTTGCTTCACTGTGCTATACACTAATTTTCTTGGTGACCACATGCATTTACTTAATCACAAATGCATTCCTATTCTATTGAGTCTAAGTTTATTTACTACTGATCTAACTCATTCCTGGAATGCTGACCTTCGTTTTTAGATATGATTAACAATTTCAAAAATCTAACATTTAAATAAACCAAAGAACATCTAAATTTAAACATTTAAATCTTTTTTCAATGCTTTTTTTTTTTCTTACTCCCTGATCAACATTTATAAGATACTAACTTGAAATTTTGGTGATAACATTCTCTTATTCTTTCCATTAACCTTACACATCTACTCAAATATCCTGTTCATAGATTAATTTTCAGTATTTTATTTATATCACCCTTCCTTTCGATGATTACAGACAACTTTTGAGTTCAGTATTTTGTTACCTCTTACTATATGTCCTTATTTGATATGACAATTTTCTGGTAGGATTCCATCATTCAATCTCTCCTTTACAAAATTGTTGTATACTGATTGCTGACTGGATCCCTATAGTGTTATTTATCATGTTCACTGGTCATCTGCATTTGCATTAAATTAATGTATGGATCTAAAGTTTTCCTCAAAATCAAGTTTCTTCTTCATTTTACACATTTTTGACAAGATTACTTTATAGTTGTATGTTCTATCATGAGACACGTTAAGTCTAGTTATCTTTCTTTTTGTAATGTTAGCAGCTATGGATGCTTAAAGCCTACATCTAAATACTTTTCAATAAATCAACTTATCTTTTTAACTATGTTTAAAGAAAATTTGTGTTCTTTATACTCCCCATCAACTGAATATAGAAGAAAATAGTGATGCATATGGTATTTTTGATTCTGCCCGAAAGAAAGAGGTAGAGGTGGCAGTAGAGATCATTAATTAAAAAAAAAAGTTACACTTAGGAATTTTGTAATTCACCATAATTCACCAATAATATCTGGCCAAGTCGTTTTATTGATGCTATAGAAATCTTAAAAGCCATTATTTTGATGCAAATGCTATAAGAGATATTTATATACATTAAAGACTCATAAGACCTCATTATTAAAATTATTTCTCTAACTTGGAAATTATTTCTATTTATATCTGCTTACTATGAGATTGAAAATAGTCAAGCATGGAAGTCACCATATCTCATAGTCCAATAATTAAAGTCACATAAGAAGTCAATAGTAGGAATGAGAATGTAGCTAACTCACATATTTTGTCACTACATTATACAATATGTTAAAATCTTTCTTGAACTAATAGAAGAAGCACAAGTAATTATAAAGTGAATAAAAAATTCAAATTGAGGCAAATAATTTTTCAAAAAGCTCCTAAGGATAAGTAGTATTTGAGATAGACTTTAAAGAGTAACTTATATATTGGAATGATTGGAAATCATTCAAGACAGAAGCAATAGAACAGAAATAAATAGTGGCTTAGTTTGGATGGAAAGTGGTGGACTGAAAAGGGTAAAAAGTCTGGGAATGTACATGAAGGCCATATATCAGTGGTTAAGATCACAATTTTTGGAGATAGATATTTTAGGGTGCAAATTTTAGCTCTGCTTTTCTGTTAATCTGGTTCTCTGAGAAGCGCATACCAAAACAGAACTTGACATGTAAGAGATCAATTGAGATAAATGCCAAGGAAGCTCTTAGATTGCAATGGAGCACAAGAAAGTTTTTACAAAATTGGAATTGTTGACAATTAAATGAAAAGATATCTATAAGATGTATAAAATTATAGTTCAGAAGTTGTGGTTTCAGATATGGTGACTTTGATAAAAATGGTAAATGTAAAAATAAGAATTTTCTTTAATTGAGTTAGAAATCAGGAATGCTTAATGTCTTCTTGGTGAAAACACATGACATTATCAAATCACACTATAGAAATAGAAAAGCAGTTATTGAGAGAAAATTGTCAGAAGAACAATAGGAGAAATTACCATATCTCATGGGATTTAGAGGTGGCACAGTATTAAGTAAGTAGAGGCTACCTAGGTTGTTTTTTCCAACACTTAAATTGCAAAGGAGAAAAACAAAATTGAAGGGGATCTTTATAGATTAAAAACGATTAAAACATGACCAATTGCAATTTGTAGCTCTTATTTTGATCCTAGTTCAAATAGGTTTTAAGAAAAGTAACATATATTAGACAATTAGAAATCTGAACATTAAAATTCAATGATGTTAAGGATTTATTATAAACTTTTAAGTCACAACTGACATTGAGGTTTTTATTTTTTCAAAAAAGACAATGTTTAGAGATATATGCTAATATATTTATTGAAAATAGAATAATTTTGCTAATCTGTTTTCTATATTTGAAATATTTGAATGCTCATAATAAGCTGCCCAGCATAATTACTATTAAACGAAAAAGAAAGATAGTGGCTGACTTGATCAGAAACAAAGACTAAGTACCCTTTTCACTGATTTTCAGACTCAATATTTGATCCTCAAATTGTCCTGTAATCAGTTCCTGTTGCAGTGATGAGACCTAGAGAATAGTCATAAGCACTAGATCATAAGCACCTGATTAATCAGACATAATACAATATTATATGTGAAGATGGGGATCAGAACAGCCAAGAGACCCAGGATACACCTGTACTTTATTTGCTTTCATTTATTCTTGGACAGAATAGCAAAATTACTGTCAGAAAAAAAAATTTTCCCCTCCGAGTACCATGCTGCCTCTCATTTACTTTAGGAGAGATATTTAAGGAAAGAAGAGTTAGATTTGCTAACTGTAGACTTCAGTTTTTCAAATTCCTGGGAAAAAACAAAAGGCAGAGGAAGAGTCCTGTGACCTCTTTCTTTAGTGTTTTCTTTCAACTCAAATGATCTCTTATTTTACTATTGGACAAGCTGAGGAATACAGTTTATTCAGCCAATCAAAAACTAAAGATAAACTAAAAGTTTAGCATAGAATGCAAATTAAGATATTGAATGATTTTATGAAATAGTCATATCAAGATTGACTTATATATACCCACCTTTGCCATAGTAATAAATCTGGTAAGCAGACCAGGACACCTGTGAATGCACCCCAAAACAGCATATTCCTATAAATAAATAAAGTCAGTATAATACTTATTGAGCAATTTCTGCTGTTTGTCTCTTGCATTTTAGAATCAAAGCAGACCATTTTATTTATATTGTCATGTGTTTGGATACACAAGGCATAGTTTGCTTTTTATAGCATCTCTGCTTCAGCACAGTTTTCTAACATGTAATAGGTACTTAATAAATATTTATTGAATAAATGAATAGATAAAATAATGTAGACTTCACCTTATATATATTTAAATTAGCATTTTTAAGAGAAATTTAGGATTCTAATAGTGAGCCATTAACTAAATGGGATGGTTTAATCAGTTTTCTATTAATGATCATTAGCTTCAGTGTCAAGAAGTACCTTTTCTGATAAGATCACCACAGCCTAAGGCTGTAGCCTGTAAGGAGTGTATCGTATCACATAGCATAGAGGTAAGAGTGTTTAAATTCAAGCTCAAGATAATCTTTACCACACTGACCTATTTGCTCTTCCCCAAAGGTGACAACTTTCTTTGTTTTTGTTTTTGCTTTTTTTTTCTGTCTTCGTCCATTTTATTTCTTCTGTCTTGAATTCTCTTTGCTTCTACTTTGCTTGACTAAACCTTACTTTTACTTGAAGACCAGCTCAGGCCATGCCTCCTTCATGAAGCTTCTTCTAAGCCTCCCTGGTCTGGATGAGATAATGTTTCTTCCCATATACTCAAAGACACTCCGTGCATTAACCATAGAGCGTACAGTGCCGCAACATAATCATCTGTTTATTTGTCTCTCCCTGAGCCCTGGCTTGCTAGTCCTATTCTATCTCATCCCAGAACACACACACACACACACACACACACACACACACACACACACACACACACACACATCGAATAACAAAATATGTAAAAGTAAGGACTACACCTACATTCTTGTATTCTCAGTGACTAGAATAGTGGCTGCTACACAACCGATTCTCAATTAATCTTCACAGCTGTTGATGAGGTTTAAAATTAAATAATTATATGATGTTGTTATGTAACTTTTATTTCCTACTTAAATGGAAAATTTTTCTTTGTCATGAGGTAAAATAAAAATGTACTTCAAAATGATATGACTTCCTATTGATAATGAAAGGAGAGTGACCTTCACAACAAGTTTGGCATCATAATTACCTGGCATGATTTAAGGATCATCAAAGGGCATAGCCTTCCTAATTGGAAATAATATTCTGGCTGGGACACAATAACCATAATTATTTATTCCTATAGTTTAGATAATAAATACTGCTGTTAAAAGTAAAAAGTTAACTTACAGAGAAAAACCTGTTTGATAGTTTACCAGGAAGCATGGTATTTAAATAATGAACATAGGTCAGATAAGTCTGGAAAGAGGAACTGAATTCTGAATACATAAGAATGGTTCCTTGGTAACCCAAGAGTATCATCAAGACACCACTCTAATGAAGAGTTCGTGGAATGTGGTAGGTACTGAAAGTAAACTCACCAGTCTCCCCTGGTGTCAATTCTGATTGGAACTCACTAACAATGCTATTGACTAGAGAAGCACAATAGACCACTATAGAATTTCTTGAAGTTCAATCACATACCACTTTCCTTACTTTATCATATCTGTGTATCATTTGCACTATTATTTAATGTTTATATTTAAATTAATTCACTTAAAAAATTTAAATGCCTATGATAGTCTCAGACTCAAAATCAAATCTGTGAAATCATAAGTTAAATGTGCTACTTTTTAAAAATACATGCTAAGATAATAATATAATTACTGAAATAATTGAATTCATCTAGGCATTTTAAATTGTGAAACAAAGAATTATCCTCTGAAAATAGATTGGCCAGGGTTTAATTACTGAATCTAAAATTTACTTGCAGTATTTTTGGACAATTTATTTAAACTATCTCAGCTTTCATTTATTTATCTGTAAAACAGGGGCAAATAATAATTCCTACATTTTAGAGTTCTTATAATTAAATATAAGGATGACTAAAGAATTTAGCACACTGTATTGAAAATATACTCAGAAAAGGTTAACATTTATTTACAAATTTGTCATCAATAATGTAGTCTTAAGTGTTACATAGCATTATTCTCAAAGAAATCCAAATACATTACTTTCATTGACACTGACTAATTTATACTTGAGACCTTGAGACATTTTATTCGTTACATTTTACTGAGATAGGAATTAGCTAACCTATGAATTCTCAATGTTTTATAATTATAATGCTTCTCGTTTTAGGTTTTTTGTGTGTCATTAAGGTTGATCTGAATCACTGTATACCCAAAGATTTAAGGATTTTAAAAAAATTATGAATGGGTTAAATAAACTATACAAAGTAACAATATAAATCATTAGAAAGGTTTACATTTAGAAAAATTATAGAATTAAACAAAACCTGACTTTCATAGTGGCTCCTGAACAGATAGATACATAAAAACAGAGACATATACATTTATACATATAAATATGGGATTTACAAGAGTTCTGCATAGGGTTCTACAAGCACAAAGGGAGAGATTAGTTTACCTAAGCAAGATGGACAACACTTTTTAGGACTAACGTGAAGAATAACTTCCAGGAGGCTGGGGTGGGGGGAAGGAAATGAACCAGTTTACTTCAGCAATTAAAAATTTTTTTTAATTTTAAATCATCAGTTTTGTTATTTATATGAGTTTGTATCTGATACAAACATGATCTCTAGTTAAAGATGGACAAATGGGAGCTACTATACAAAAGCTTAAAACTCTTTTTAGTCATAATATTTTAATAACGTCAATGCCCCAAAATTTTAAATGTCCATGGTCTGCTGAGTCTGGTTTATTCAGCCCAGTCTCAACAAGTAACATCTGAACATCTGTAGTTGTGTTCCTCACACATCACAACTTCATTTAACATTTCAGTTTTGCAACACATGTTCATGGTTTTTTTTTCAGCTCCGTATAAAATGAACTAGCCCGTCATTTGAACTGTTTATCCCTCAGGTGCTTTTGTCACTCAATAACTATTATTGAAGATGAGAATGATTGTTTCCAAACATCTATCTGTAGAATATAGCATACATTGGCTATTTAGATAAATGGGAAATGTTTTTATATTCTCTTTGCGTTTCTCTTAGAATGAAAAGGAAAATGTGTTCAGCCATCTTTCCATATTTTACTCTCGTTATTTCTCACCTATCTCAAGCCTTTTGTAATAATCTTTCCTGTTTTGTCTTTAGGTTTTTTTCTTTTTCCTCTTCCCTCATGTTATACTTTTCTGAATGTCTTGTGTTTGCATATTTTCTAAACCAAATCCTTCATTACTGCAGAAAGTAAATCCTTTTTAAATTACTAGAGTTTTGCAAGAAATTTTTCAAATAATTTTTCCATGTAAACATCATGACATTTGTGGAAATGTTAATACAAGAATTTGGGTGGAGCTAGTCTGCCGAATAACAAAACATTAGGCTTCTTCAGTTGAGAAACACAGAGATTAAACAATCACCTGTATTCACTCTATAAATATTAATTGCCTTTTTTTACTTCAAATCCTAATAGGCTTTTGATATATAGGAGTGAACAAAAGAAAAACAATTCCTGTTCTCATGGAGCTTGCTTCCAAGCACCAATTGAAAGCATGAAGATATTTTTAGTCACAGTCAGATTTAGGGCTTGAATTATATGTAATTGGGGATAGGGATATTTAAGAAAAAAAGAATACAAAATTAAAAATGCAAAGTTGGATATATAACAGAATATATATTTAGAATTAAAAAGATATTCACAAAATTAAAAAAATTAAAGCTGGTACATACCACAAGCATTATAAAATTCAGGAAAATAACGTAATACTTCTATTAATAAACCATGTGACACATCTCTATCATACTTCATTCCATAAAGTTTTGATCGTATACTTTTTAATACTATTTTCATACATTAATTTTTTTTGTAGAGAATATGGAAAAACTCAGGTTTTTCTCTAAAATGATTGAAATAAATGTGTTTTAATTATTAATACTTTAGAAACATTTCCTTTAGTTTCATGATTCATTGAAAATGTATTGCTAAGGTGCAGTTTATTATAAAAGGGTGAAAAATAGATGTTCTTTACACACTGACATACTCTGGGGTATATTTACAGGTTTGTGCTGTAAAATTTTAGGAATTCTGATTGTTTCTATTTCATGCAAATTAAAAAATGAATGAGGTTTTTATTGTGTGTTTATAGTAATAGACACTTTATTATTGAGTATATACTCAATAATGAAAAATAAAAATAATTTATTGAGTAAGCATCAGGAATGGCTAAGTCTTCTTAAATGTTTACATGTCCAGTGATTGAAGGAAGTTTCCACAGACTATATTCTAGTTCTGTTTCTCCTGCACAGCCCATGTATTTCCAGTGCCAAGTACTTTAGGACTCATTCATCTCACAACATGACCATGAATACATGTGCTTGTACACCATGGGAGGCTTGTACATTGTGGAAGGGAATGTGAACCACATATATCTCATTAAGTCCAGACTAAATATATCTCCTAAGGAATTTCTACTTAACTGGGTTCTCCCTTAGTTTGATTCCCCCAACATGAGGGAAAATGTTCTTGAAGGAAAGTCAAAGTAGAAAGAGGTAGTTGTCTTATGTAATTGTGGTTAAATCTTACTTTTGCAAGTTTCACAAAAGCATATGAGCATTGCTAGAGCTGCTCCTGGAGCCTTGGGCCCTGGAGCCTTGGAAGAGGCTTGAGTGAGGGAGAGACTCTGAGGTTTCAGCTACATTAGATTTACTATAAATCTGTCCCTGTGGTCACAAACAAGTTGAACAAAGCTGTTAATTTCTCTGGAGCTGACAATTCCAGAGATATAGCATTAGTCTTCCCTATGTAAAGTAAACTCAGTAGTATCAACTTTAACACAATATCATTTGGGAAACTATTCAGTTAACTTAGCATTTTCCTAGGTCAGGCTCCCTGGAAGTGATTATGTATGACCTTGGTACTAGATGAATATAGATGCAAAATTGTCATCTATCCATACTAGTCTCCACTGAGGGGAACATCCCACTTGGTTCCCATTGTCATACATTTGCGCCCGTTGTTGCTGTGTATGGTGCCCAAGTGTGCACTACATCCACTATTTGAATCTACTCTGAACTCGGTGACTCACTTTCTGCCATTTTCAAGGTTTTCTCAAAATTTATAAAAACAATCCAGATGTTTTCCTTCACCACAATGGTGGTGCTGACAATAATGTGCTGCCTGTTGGCCCACCTACCAACCCCATCCCTCAGTACTTATAATTGTACTACTTCATCACCTCAGTGGAAGAGAAATATGTCTAAGAAGCTTGCAGTCTTTCTGGTCTTTGTTGTGAAATGTTTCCTATGTGCTCAGATTCCTTTTAACCTATTAAAGTTTCTAATGCAGTTGTCTTCCTTTATCTATGGGGGATATGTTTCAAACCCCCAGTAGATGCCTGAAACCCGGATAATACTAAACCTTATATATACTGTTTTTTCCTATACATATATATCCATAATAAAGTTTAATTTATAAACTAAGTACAGTAGGATATTAATAATAATATCTAATAATAAAATCGAGCAATTATAATAACATACAATAATAAAAATTATGTGAATGTGGTCTCTCTCAAAATATCCACAATTTTTTATTTAATATTTTTAGACCACAGTTTACCTTGGGTAACTGAAATGCTGGGAAGTGAAACTGCAGATAAGGGAAGACGACTGTATCTTTGCTTCTCTAGCTCTTGTCTTGGAAGTTTGGACATCTCAGCTTAATTTTACTGTTCAGACCTTCTTTCACAGATGAGTTAAACTTTTATTTCCTAAGTCTTAGGAAGCATACCACATTCTTTCCAATTCTGTCTTTGTCTACTAATCATGATTTACGAAATTAAAAGTCATTTATACTGCGAAACACCTACTTTTGCAATTGCAAGTCCTGATTTGGAGAAATTCTCTGCCATTAATTAAAAAATATATCTGCTGGGGAATTCAATGGATTTTTCTTTTCTGGACATTACCTACTTTCCTTATTAAACAATGGATAACATTGGGACAATTAATGGGATGTTGGTACCATAAAACAGTATGGCCATAAAAATGCTTCTATGTAAAATTTCAAGTTTTATCCTGCTATAACTAAAAGTGATGAAAATGAGCAATTTTTACCAAATGCTAATATATTGAATAGTGTACAAGAAGATATCTTGAAAAGCACTGAGATACATTAACAATGGATAAGATGAAATGCTACTGAAATGCTACTTAACAACATTGAAAAGTCTTGCTTTTATTAAAATGAAAATAACTTTGTTCTGATTATAAAATTACTTCATACTTATTTTTTCATATCACATTATATTTTTATAATATATAAAATTACCTATAATACCACTACCCAAAAATAATGCTAATATTTCACATTCTTATTCAAAACTTGAAAAATTGTTTATTCTAAGAGCTAGTATAGGAGGAAAACAAAAATAAACTTACAAGTTCTTCCAATAGTTTGCAAATGAAAGTAATGGATCTACTAATGGAAAATGGAAAAAAGTAATAACTATCATGATTTCCTATTACACAGTCTTCAATTCTATTGAAAATGTAGAAGCTGGGCTGACCATAGTCACCATAAAATGTTTAATCAGAAAACCTCTGAGAAATATGGTGAAAAATATTATTTGAAGAGATCAGAGAAGTAAATTATTCAGAGAAAGGGGGGGGGTTATTTTTATAAGATGAGCTAGAAGTTGCCCCAAACTTCTGGTTAGTCTATGTAACAGTTCCACTCTATCAGGTAAAAGTAAAATGAAGAGAGAAAATATGGATGTAGTGCAATGTGAAAGGAAAAAAAAAAACATCCTAGGAAATCTGGCAGCAATCTTGGGCACTTTGAAAAATATATTTTGGAGGACATTTTCATATTTCAGCATTACACAAATCTCTAGAGAAGTAGCAATTTAGGAAAGGCAGTAAACTGAGCCTTTGCAGCAGAGTTGATGATAACTCTTAGCTCAAGGTCTGACTTTTGAACAGTTGCAAAAGGCAATATTGAAAAAATTCTCTCTCACCCATTTATATAAAAGCTTAGACACTAAATGTGCCTGCTCCAAAATCGTCTGGGATTATATGTACAATAACAAATTAAGTCTTGGTATTATGATGACTAGAAGGTCTCAGCAAGGCAGGATAGCAATAATCTTTTCAGCTTCAAACCAGTTTCGGTATTCACAGTTTCTTACATAAAATTAAAATCAGTATTGGACACTATGGAACATTTATAGGACAAACAACATACAATATAATTATATGACAAATACATAATGTAGAAAATAAATCTGAGAGAAAGTTGTGCATGGAAAAGTAGGTATGACCTGAAGGTTTTGTGGAAAATATCTTAAAGCAAATGTTATTTAAACAGGACCTGAAAGTTGAACCGAGCTGATACCTAAGAAGGCTTTACAAGGCTTTGAAAGCAGAAAAAAAATGTACAAATGATCATATTATGATGTGAAGCAAGAGATATATAATGACAGTGGGAAATAAAGTAGATAGGTAAGATAAGTCAAGTAATTTGTATTCAGTGAAAAAAAGATATTAGTATTGGGTTTAATAGGTCAGAGATTGACTCTTAGACCTGATCCTAACTCTCTGACTTTAGGCAAATCTCTTGCCTGCATTTCATTTTCTTTCTTTGCAAAATGATGTTAGACATAGCATCCATTTCATACTTTCAACTTTATGAGATAGCTTGATATTATAACCATTTTACAGGTGGCAAAATTGATCATTGAAAAAATTATTCAAGCTTATTTTATAATTAGTTGACTAAGCAAAAAATATGATAAAAGGAGAAAAATTTAAGGAAAATAAGTTAGGGCACAGTGTACAATATACAGTGGTGAAAATTCTATAAGGATGCAAATTGTTTAAGAGCATATTCTAGAAATTAACAAGTGGACTGATCAGAATATAGAATTAGGAAATGAAAGTGGAAGCACAGTAAAATTAGCTTGAGACACTTCAATGAGTCTTATCAAAAAATGGAACTTGAGCCACAGATAGCGAGTCATTATCAGAATAATTACTGTGGGATATAGCCTAGCCTTTTTACTGTGGAAGATGAAATAGAAACAACTTTACAGGGTAGAAGAGAGCCTTGAATAACACCCAAAGGTACAGAATGCATTAATAAAAAGGAGAAAAGAAAAGAAGAGACCAGAAGATTAAGTGGAAAAGAAAGAAAAAAATGCTGTTTCAAAAACTCAAGTACAAAAATAAAATCTTCATAGTGATTTACACACTTAGTGTTCATTCCTTCAAGTTCAAAGAAATGGAATTGAAGGGAAAAAATAACAGGGATTGGAAATTACAAGGATAATGATCTCCCTTAAATATACAATATCATTATAGTTATGTAAAAAAAAAAAAAGTCAGACTTGAAGGAATATGTGGCCAGTGGATAGCAAGAATGAATTATAAGACTGGATCTTTTTTTATATCCAGTCATCTTTGCAAAAGTGAAGTAGGCAGAATCTGAATTTAATGGTAGTGTTTAAAAGTTTTCTTTTGACATATTCTGGAAGAAATAAATGGGTAAAAAAAAAAAACTAGGTCAGAGTTTAGTTAATGCTAGATATTATGAATTTGCAGGGCAAGATCCACAAGCTTTTCTGTTTTGCACCCCTAGTCAATTAAAGACAAAGTAGAGCAGAAATAAATAATCCAAGGTTTAGATTCGGTACCTCTGAATTCAAAAGAGTGAGACAATCTTACAGAATAGTAAATATGGTATGGAAATAGCTGATCAAAGAGGCAAGTTAGCACCCAAATAATATCTATAACTGGTCTTCTTTTAAAATAGAACCAAGCAATACATTGGCAGCATACGTTATAGTAGTTGATGTCTAATGTTTTATAAGCAACTTGATTGTTTCTTAAGGTTGGCTTTAAGCCTGAAAAGAATATACATTTGGAGTCTAAAGGGGAACCAATAACAGAAAAACTATAGCAATTAAAGCCAGGTTTAGCCCTCTGCTAACCCTTTTAGTTGTCTCAGTCTGAATTTGAATTTGGCAAGGGAGTTGCTGGGTCTGCTCCACCCTCCTGGCAAGGCAGCCATCTGGCCAGTTGCACCTGTTTCCAACAGCCCTACTATTCCCATGAGCCCTATGTTGGTTTAAATGAAGTGGGAGCTAATGGGACTTGAATTACTCACAGAATGGGATGGATATGTGTGAAAAGGAGGGCTAAGCAAAGCCAATTAGCTGCCCTGGAATGGATACTAAACCAAGTAATTAGAAAGAGTGGCAGAACAAGGTTAAATAAAATAGCGACTAAGTTGATGAATGTCGTTAGAGAAAAGGAGGAGACAAGTTCATGGTCTGGGGGGAGAAAACAAAACTCCATCTGTCTATTCAAGTGGCTCCAGCTTCTCATTCATATTAAAGATAATTTTGAACTATGCTCTAACAGCATTGCTGCAAACAAATTGATTCAGAGAACAAGCTTCCTCTCTCTAACCTCCACTTGATGACTTGTACATAATGAAAGTGTGCGGCCATCAGAGGAGTGGGATTGACAGAGCCTAGAAGAAATTAACTTGAAAGAGGGGGAAGCCTTCAAAATAGCATGACTTTCCTCCCTGCAAAAACAATGATGATGTTTTAAAGTAAAAATTGCTGAATTGGTCTAGATGTGAATTTTCCTTTATTTTATACATTATTTTAGATTTTATCAATCTCTTACCATTACTTACTATTTTAGTCATACTGCATCACTTTCTGTTTGCACAAGTTCACACTAGCAAAATATGCATTTGGGGTTTGTTTCTTTTCTGTATTGAAATATTAAGGATTGTATGACGTGGTTATGCCATATATATGATATATGCATTACTATGACAGTTTGTGGAATTTCACTACCTTATAGCAGCTCTGACTGTAAAATATTTAACATAAGTTGCCCAGAGTGTTAAGACAGAAACATTTTGGAACCACTTGCCCCAGAAGTTAATTAATATACAAATAGTATATTGCAATTCTCTGCATATGTGCACATGTATGTATATGATCTGACTCATTGGCAGTTTTTCCTTAGGACTAAGTCACCAAAAAATACCTACGTATCTTAAATTTAGATTATTTTTGTTCAACAACACATGTCTGAGCTAAATATTTAAGAAAAAAATGGGCAGCAACTATTTTCTATGACTCCAAAGTCAGAGAGGGAATAGATTCTTTTAGAAGAGCCCAGTTGTGGCAAAATACAAACACATTTGGGCACTGATCAAAATTAATCATTTTGGTACAAGGAAAAAGTCTTAGAATTTGAAAAAGACAACTCTCTCTCTTTCTCCGTGTGTGCATGTGTGTGTGTGTGTGTGTTGTGTGTGTGTGTGTGTGGTGTGTGTGGTGTTTAAGGCCAGATACTGCAGGTACTGGGTTATGAAGTTGTTGATTTTATGTTAATTTTCAAATTCTATCTCTGTACTTGGTCTCCAACTCCAAAGACTTCTGTTTGGACAACATGGCAGCTGATGATAAAACTCTGGGAGGATAACAAAAAGGCACATAGTGGTTTTCTTGGGGGTAGTTTGAGATATACAGGTTTTGTTTTATTTTGTCCTTCATATTAACTCATGAGATACATTTAATCTATCAGGAAGAAAAAGAGAACTATTAAAGTTTATGTAAATCACACACACACACACACACACACACACGCACACATTATTTTGACTTCAGAAATCTTCTACTTAGAGATCATGTTCCCTTTATCTTGCTCGGCCCATCATAAACACACACACAATTTCATATATCAATATTGCTTTTCCTCTTTCAAATTAGCCGAATGTGTTCCTTTTACCAATGACATAAAATGAAGGCTTTGATTTAGAAATAATTGCAGCCATTTAAGAAAAAAATAATTTATTTATTTCAAAGTCTCAAAATAACCTTACTCTATCTGAGATTCTCTGCAGAAGTAAATAAAATGAAACTAACTGGGTTAAATGCCAAGAGAAAGCAGTCATGAGACAAGGACAGAAGAAGTACCAAACCTACACTATCAGAAAAAAGTAAAAAGAAATCGAAATGGAAACATGAATACTGAATTCTAATTTCACACTTTTCTCAAGGTTCAAGCATTTCACTGTCATTAGGGAGAATTTAAGATAAGCCACATAAAAATATACTTATTTAGAAGTCAAGAGGCTTAAATTCAGGTCTAAAAGCACTTACTATCTATAGATTAATCAGGATACTTTTTTTGTTTGTTTGTTCTAGAGAGACAACTATGGCAGCAGAACACATTATTCCAAGCATGGGATTGACTTGAAATACTGAACTAGATCTGAAAATTAACTGCAATGGTGCGATCCTACTTTTGCCTGTGGAGAAGGTGGGGTAGGTGGATTTTTTAAAATGTGAACATATTTAATAGTGTTGCTTAGAAAATTTCATGGCTTTTGTGTCTCCTGATAATTGAGCATCTCTTCCTTTCTCATTTCCCAAGAGAACAGAGACTACAAACATCTCTTTTTCCATCATTCCACCTCCCAAAATTATAATAATAATGTAGATGATGACATTGATATCACAGAGAATCAAGACACCAGCAGGCATGGATGGGGCACACAGGTTAATAGAGAGCTGCAACATCACAGACCCAAGAACAACATTTCACAAAGCATACCTGAGGGTAAAAAACCCATGTTTGAAAACTATAGTTACACGAAAAACTTAATAACAAGGGCCTAGAAGTTTAATAAACTGACATTCCAACATGAATGATGTGAGACAAAGCAATGCTCTGACAAGAACTATTCCATTAGGTACGCTGGCTAAAGGTTGTTATCAGTTGTTTAGAGCAGGAGAACTCAAGTCTAAAATCTAAAATATCTGTAAGAATTCTTTACTTCATTTCACAGGAGTATTTTCTCAATCTCCCTCAACAAAATTTGTTGTCTCCACAAGGTCTTAATTTAAAAACCTTCTCTTTCTGTTATAAACATGCTTGATTTAGTAAAACCAACGTAGCTATTATAATTGTTTCTAGTTTCCAATGTAGAAAAAACAAGTAAACAATAATACCCCTTTTTAAATTTTATTTCAAAGCTTGCATTTATTAGGTATGGGAATTCTAAAACTACCAGAAGACTCTTCTAAATTGAAGATAAAAAATATCACAGTCGAGATTGTGACAATGGAACATATTTTAGAAGCCAAAGCTGTTAGATGGTATCCATGCCCACCTTTGGCATATCCAGACATATTTGGCAACCATAAAGATGTCAAGTCCAGAGATTCCATGTTTTCGTCCCAATTTGCCACTAGACAATTCCTTAAATGCTCTCTAGCCAGAGATTTCTTTGATACCACTGGAGGAAAAGTATGAATACCAATAAACCTATCATTGATAAGACCATCAACTCATATTGCTTCTAACCACTGGGACAATTTATTCATTAAATCTCAATTCTCCTTTTGGACTAGATCTTTTTCATAACCAATCAACTAATAAATGAAGCCTCACATTGTTTAGAAAACCATGCTTGTCATGGAGCCTACATTTGTCAAATCATCCCCCTAGAGAGTCCCATTCATCAGACATTGTCAGGTTGCATTACTCAGCTCATTAATGCTCCCTCACAGGCTGCAGCATACAATCCCCCTCCCACCCACCCCCCAACCCCTGCCCAGAGCTGCCTGATAGACCATTCCTCCTGCATAGATTCCTAAGGGGCCCTTTATTGAGGTCTCTGGTGAAGGAAACAGCACCTTAATGAAAGATTTGCACCACAGCATAAACTACTACTGTGGGCACATCATGAGAAAGCAAGGTTCTTTGGAACAGAATAATGTCAAAGAAAAATAGAAGGTAGCAAGAAAAAGGAAGACCAAATATGAGATTAATTCACTCCATAAAAAAGCACTAGACATGAGTCTACAAAGCTGAGTAGGGCTACTGAAGACAGGGCAGTGTGAACATCACTCATTCGTAGGGTAGCCAGGAGTCAGAGCCAACTCGACAGCACATTCATACACACAACCCATTACTGTTGCTGTTAGTAATTTCATTGATTTTGTCACCTATGAGGATGACAACTAACTATTTTTTTTTTAATAAAAACATAGGTGAAAGGATAAACTATTTAAGTAACATCAGAGGATAGGTATATTTCAAAAGCTGTTTTAATAGAAATATTTTCTCTTGTCTTGGCTTAAAGAAGAGCAGTCCTTGATTTCTCATTTGGTGTAGTTAGTTAAGGAAAACAGCTTCAGTAGAACAGAAAAGAAAGTCAGAAGAAAGGTCAGAGATTGTCAAGAAAACCATTTAGCACATAAGGTAAATAAATGTTTATTTGAACTGTTACAGACATCGTTAAGTAGATCAAGATGTGGTAGATTTAACTCTTTGTCATTGCAAATACCCTAAACACAGAACTTGAATGAAGGATCACTTAAAACATGACAATGCATCCTGGTATTAAAGGTGACAGAAACGAAAAGCAGAGATTGATGACAATTGTGCTCTTTCACAAAGCTCTCTCCTGTTCTTTTCTTATTTTCCTAATGTTAACTTCTTTGAAAGAATTAAAATAAATGAAAAGCTTACTTATTTAGACCTGCTTTAAAATACTACACAAATACACAGGCGCACACATGCACTCCATATACAGCATTATTCTAGAATTATATGCAGCTGCTGCTGCTCTGGTCTAATTGCTTTTGCAGAGCGACAAAAGAAGTAAATGACTCTTTTTTTTTAAGGTGCAAATCAGATTCCCCTCAGCTTTGGTGACATCTGTGGATATAGGGTTCCCCTTAGAATGACAGTATCCAATTACTAACAAACATTGCTGTTATCCCAAGGAAAACAGAATTCAAAGGATCTGTGAGGCAGCACATCTCCAAATAATCTGATGGTCTGGTTACCTTCTTACATTGCAATACTGTACTTATTTTGTGCTAATAGTGGTAGGATGTATTCCTGCCAAGGTAGATTTCACAGTGCAAAAGAGCAAGCTTAAAACACCAAGTGCTGAAGCTAGTAAAAAGCAGTGTCAAGGTCTCTCAACAAATCTACAATTATCTGGAAAGCCTTATTGTCTAGATTTTGCATTATTTAAAGGAGAATATTATTCTTTTTCTCAAATTTTGGGCTCTCGTTTTTTTTTTTTTTTTTTTCACTTCTAAAAACACACTCCACTATAAGTTTATGCCCACCTCCAATCATTATTCAAAATTCCAAAAATAATGATAAGGCTAAAATTAAACATGCTTCCAGGGAATGATGAAATAATATCCTGTGCTGAGGCAAAATGAGTGTTAACTTAGAATTCCTCTCTTGGCTATGCACTCAATTAAGAGAGAGAGAATAATACTTTCAAAGACTGAGAGTTTACTACTTTCAAAATGTTCTATAGTAAGAAGAAAACTGACCCAAAATCAAGGAGTAGAATGTGAGGAGCAACAAGCAAAGAAATTGATGATGTTTGTAAATTTAAAAATCATTGACTGGCACTACTGCAGCTACTTCTACTACTAATACTAATTATAACCAATTGAGAATAGGCAATGGTTAGTAACAAGCTAAAGGTAAAATACTGAAAATAAGTAACAGGGAAGATGGGAAAATGAAACACTATGCAGCACTTCAAGCGAATTGTATCAACGGGGATACATCTTACAATGTTGAATGAGAAAATAGTGAAATAATGTGAAGTAACACTGAGGGAAGAAAGCAAGATGTAGGAGAATATGCATGGTATTAGATCATGAAATTATATTTTTAAAATATACAAAACTATATAAACTATGGCTTTAGATGTATATAAACATGATACAATTTTTTTTTTTTAATAGGTGGGTAGGAAGAAAATACAGCAATTTCAGGGAATCGTATTTGTTTGGAAAAGGTAGGAAGGACATAAAAGCAGAAGGGTGCAAATAAATTTTTAGTTGTATCAGTAGTATTTTGTTTCTTAAAAAATAAAAACTTCCAAAGCAAATATGGCAAAATATTTATAATTTTAAATATGTTTTCTGTTACGCTCTGTAACATCTTGTGTATTTGAAAGATTTATTTCTTTTAAAGAACGAAAAATATATTGAACAACAATAAATATGATGAATTGGAAGAGCTCCGTGAAGCAAAATCAGAAAACTGTTGCAATGCTATTGCAGTAACCCATGCACGGGATGATCTATGATAGTGTCTCCGAAAAGGGAAAACAAATGAGACCTTTCAAATGTAAAATCAATATGACTTGATGATCAATATTGTATGAGTGGCAAAGGAGAATGTCGAAATCAAGAATGACTTGGAGTTTGTTGTCTTGGGAAATTAAATGAAAGTTGGTGCTTTCAATTTACTGAGACAGAAAGTTGTAAGGCCTGATAGAGTTGTCTAAAGGGTATCTAGAAATATTATTCTGGATTGTAGAGAAACTTTGTGGTCAGATGGATGGATGGATGGATGGATGGATGGATGGATATATAAATACCTCTATATTTCTTTATCCATTTTTCCTTTATTCAAGATTTCTGTCCTTCTATATTTTCCAATGACCCCAATTGCTCATCTTGTTGCCTTTTAAATTAGATTTTCTTTTCTTTTATACTATTTTAAATTATTTAATAGTGTATTTTTTCTTTTGAATTTAATTTTTCTGCTTCTACAGTCTGCTTGTATTTTTCCTGAAGCTTTTAAAAGGTAAAGAAGGAGCTACAAAAGGAGCTATCAATGTTTATAAAGAGCATAAACATGGATTGTATGATACAATCATAAAAGAAACCTCATAACCACAAATAAGTGATTTTTTTTTCACAATTTGACTCAATCAAGTTTCCTTAAAGTTAGAATTCAACTTGAAGTTATTATTTTCTTCTCTCTGCTGTCTTTAATTATAGAAAACTTCCACCAGTTTTCAATCTAGAGAAATTTGTTCTAACAAGAAAAATTTATTTACCATATGGGTATTCTCCAGATTGTAGTTTGTGTAGATAAATTGATATAAATGGTTGGAGAGTAGAGTTCCTTGGAAATAGTTAACAAAAATTTATTACAAACAATGTTGAAATGTTTACATTCTCTAAAGTTATAGAGATCTTTAAAAACCAAACTCTACTTTCCTGTGCATATTATTTTATTAATCTCCCTTCATCTCTTTAGAATGACATTTCCTACTCATTCTTTGCTCAGTCTTTGAATCCTTCAAGTACTTGTGAGTACTTCAGCTCCTCTCTGATGCAATGTGAAATACTTAAAAGATGCTGGTTAACAAACTATGACATTTCCTAAATAACTATAAATATACTTGACATTTATATTGATATAATTATTTCAAGTAAAAAAATCAATAAAGAGACAGTAAGAAAGAACTGAAAAAGAAGAAAACATTAGGATAAAAGTCATTCTACCTAGAAACAGGCAAAGCTGCTATATACAAGCATGAAAATTGTTTCTCATTGTAATCTTTTATTTATTCAATGCATTATTTGAGTACTTACTATAAGGTACTTACTATAAGTAAGGACCTATGTCAGACCCAATAGTTTGAAGGGGTGGGGGGAACCTTGTATCAGTAGTGTTCCAATAGATGGTAGAAAATGTTGAGTGAGCTCACATTCCCTACTCCCTTAATTTTTTCCCCGCAGTGTTCTACTTGAATATTGTCTAGGAACTATACTTCAAGAAAAAATGTAGTACTCCCTGTTTTCCTCTGAGATGATATAAGCTTCATGCTGATCTATTATAGCCTCTCCAATTACTAATTACATTTGTGAAAAGTAATGTCATTGTTCTCTATTGAATACCTTATTATTATTAGAAATTCTTCATCATCAGTCAGCCTGAAGCAATTGCCCCAAGCATGATTGCTAACCTCATCATCCCCTCAGTCTTGCGGGTTACAAGGACCTCAGGTGTTCTAGGACACATTCTGTTGGCTTCCATTGTATGTCCCAATAGTACCTCTGCATCCACCTCTTTTGCTCCTTTGCCTTGGGCTACCAGAAAGTGTCAAGGTGAAAGATGGACAATGTTTGCAGAGACCTTGAGCAATTTAGTCAAAGACATGTTCCAGTGCCATGATGTCGTATGTCTCTTTAGGACCCAGAAGTAGCATTAAGAGTTTAGGCCTCACCTACTTCTAACAGTAGCCTCCAAGTCTCACTAAATTACCACCACTAACACACCCCACCACCAAGAGGAATCTCAAATAGATTCCTCTTTTACAGATATGTTAGATTGGTCTCAGAATACTAATCATAATTTCTAACTGAGTATTTCTGTTGCTATTCGATTTTGGTTTTTCTTTTTATAAATTAAAAGGTCCATGAGTCCAGGAAGTATGTCTGTTTAATCACCACTATATCGCCAGGGCTTTCAAATAGCTGGAAGAAAGTATGTTCTCATTTAGGATCTGCCGAATAAACTCTGATGATTGAAATATCACAGACTATTAATTAGACTGAAAACTTGACAAAGAGGTAACATCATATTTATTTTTTAGTCTTAGTCTCTATCCTTATATTTTGTGTAAAATAGGCACTCAATATATTTAAAATTGAAATAAAGAGAAAGCAGCCATGGTTAGAGAACCTCCTTGAGAATTTTTTCAGGGTCTCCTCTCTGTAACAAAGTCATGCTCACCAGCAGCCCTGGGATCACATTTTTATATCTAATGGTTTAAAGGGAAAAATAATTTTTCCTTTAGGATCTATATAAAGTGTGAAATGAGGCTCTAATTTGTACACTTTTGTCATATGACTTTCCCTGAGCCAATTTCTGTGGTCAAGTGGATGAAATACTGTGATTGGTCATTAAATACTCACCAATAGCAAGTGCAGGGGTGCTATGATTGGCAGTCCAAAGAGAATCACATGGAGTGAGGAATAGGTGATTCCCAAGGAAAGAGAGTCATTATTACCCAAAGAAAAAATAAAGAAAGGCAAAACATGTGCCACATATACCACCACCACAACTATTATCAACAACAACCAATATTTACTGCACTGTGTATGGATATACGGTAAATGGAGATGTTGACAATATGGTGGAAAGAAGATGGAATATTTCCATTAGTTATTTATAATCTGAAATGCTATACTTCATTAGTAAATAAATTAACTGTTCTTAATTTACTAGAGGAAAAAATTTTTTAAACAAAATTAGTTTCAGTCAGACTTCACAGTTATTAGTTAAAATAAAGACTGAAAATAATGGCTGTCAGGGCATGAGGTTGTAAGTTTTTTATTATGATTGTTGATAAGAAACTTGTCTCTGCTTTAATTTCAAAAATTATTTCACTTTGAAGTCCAAGAAATACTGATTTTCTCTAAAAAAATCCCCTTTAAATGAAACTATTGCGGATTCTTTAAAAGTACTTTTTTTTCTTTGCTAAATGGAATCCTTACATTATAAATGATAATGAATCTAAGTTTAAGTGATTTTTTTTGTTTAGTTTTGTTATGACTACCCAGGGAATCACATAAAATAAAAACTGAAAGGTTAGTGTTTTACAAAAACTAAATGAAAGACCAAGAAGCATCAAAGTCTGGAATTATGTTGGAAATGATTTTTGAATAAATTCTATGTTTGCTTAATTAAGGTTCTCTTCTCATCTTCTGTTCATTTGCTTCACCTTTTTGAAGACAATTTAGCTGTTTTTAATGCTCAAAAATCAAGATTTGCTAATGTTTCCAATTACTCGTTCATTCTCTGCTGCACATGAAAGCTTTCACTGAAGAGTAATATAGATGTTTGTCTCCATTTTAATTTATTCAACTCCCTTCTCAGAACCATATGTATTTTTAGGTTTTGTCTCTTTCCATCTAATTTATCTATTGTTGGATGGCTGTTATATCCTGTCACTTTTTCAATGATTTACTTTAGAACTGCTATGCTATCTAATATTTGTCTCAAATTTCCTATAACTCTAGTCCCTCTGAACATTCCATTATGTCATTATGCCTCAGTTTCCAAAAAGATGGTTCCCAGATTACCAGAATTTACTTTTATTTTCTGTTGATTATTGATGACCTCCTTCAAAGAAAATTCAGTGTCTGTCTCCCTATTTTCATTTCCTTTAAGATACTACCTGGCATCATATTCACGTCCTATTACCTTTAGCTCAATGTTTACATTTCTATGCACTAATTAATTTCCTCCTTGCCCTGGAGTTAACATTATTCGAAGGATATCGTCATGTGGTTGACTCATGGTATCAAATTCTGAAATAAAATGGAACATATTTGTAGGTCTTTATCTTAAGTCTTTGCTATTTCTACTGGCTTTCTCAAGCAAAACAACAACAACAACAACAACAACAAAAAAACATATAAAGTGAAGTTTAGATGATAGCTCCAGTTATATTAATTGTTAATTACTTGTATGATTTGGAGCAAGTTCTCTGTGTTTCTGTCTTTCTTTGTTATCAAAATGAGAGTAAAAGGTAACTCAAGTAATCTATACATCTCTAATGACAAAGCTTATCTCATCACAACATTCGTCCCTTCCCAATATGCATATGTACATACTACTGAAGAGGAAATTATCCAATATGAAGGTCCCATAAATGCATCATTACTACTGCAGCTACAGAAAATGTTTTGAAATAAATTCCAGTTACAATATTGTATGAGACTAAGGAAGAATGAAGTCTACCTTATTTCTTACAGCTTTGTGGCTTCATTGATAAGCATTAAGGATCTTAATTTCTCATGGGCTGGGATTTGATCAATTCTGTTCACTGCTGTATCCCCAGGATATAGAAGACTGCCTGGAATGTTTTACATAAACAATAACTATTCTGAACAAAATGTTCCTTTTTTAATCCACCCCGTTGCTGATAGCTCAGTGATCAGTTGCTGCGTTATGCACATTCTATTATATAACTAGAGTAGGGATTGGTAACTTGTAGAAGTTACGCCAGAAGTTTCACTGCCAGAGAGATTTATCAAATTCCCTGCTTCTCTAGCTAATTTAGCAATTTACACTCCAGGAAAAGAGTTTCCTTTTTTCCTGATTCCAGTGTTTACCTAATCACTACTCCTTTATGCTCAGAATATGCCCTATAACAGAGGTTCAACCATAGCAACACTTTTAAGAGCTGCTACATGGATATTTCAATTCTGCTTTGTGTACTCAAGGTCTATTTGGTTTGAGCCAGAACATTTTGGTTAATGAATAAAACCTAAAATACTTGACAAAAGGACAAACAAATTTTAGTTAAAGATTAATATCAGATCGGCAAGGCTTTACTAAGTTTGCACATGAGCTGACTTTGTTCATTTTAAGACAAAGTGTGGTGCCAGTGCCAGCAGCATTGTCCTCATCTGAGAGCTGATTAGCAAGGCAAAGCCTCAAGCCCCAGCCCAGGTTTCCTTATCAGGAACTCTGAGGATGAGCCCAGCAATGAGTGCTTTACCACTGCTCTCTAGGTGACTCTGCACACTGAAGTTTGTGAACCACTGTACAAAAAAAAACAAGCAAAACGAACAAGAAAAGAAGCTTCCTTATATGGACTTCTCAAAGTGAATTTTTTGTATGGATTTATTTTTTTAGTCCTTGGGAGGTTGCAACCTAGATCTACTTTAGCTGAGGGGTCTTTATCTAACTAAAATACAAGGGACTAATTTCCCTGAATCCCTACCCTCAACTAGACTTATGGCCCAACTAATAGTAAAAAAAGAAGTTCCCTAACTTGGTCACCATCACTCAAGACTTCCTCTTGCTACAGCATAGGAAGGATCACCTGCTGTTTAAAAAAAAGGAAGAATTCTGGGTTTTAACAAACTCTCTATCACTCACAGTTAAACAACTTCAAACAAATTATATTACTCGTGTTTCCCTCAATTTTCTAATATAGTAAAAGAAGGTTAATTCACAGGATTCTAACAATATATAAAACTAGATATCTGGTACATGTATTAAGAGATAAATAAAACTCTCAAGAGGATAAATGTTTATGGCCAGCTAAAACATTTTCTACCTCTATAGATCCTCTAGGAAGGCCAAGTTATCAGAAGGGGGCTTAGAGAACACAAACTCATTAAAGAGGAGTTATTTACATGCTATGAATGTTTTATGTCAGGCTAAGATCACCTAATACATCCACCTTTACAATAAAAGCAACCACTTACTAAATGCTTACTGTCAGGTATGGTGCTAAAAACTGCATATGTATTCACACATCTACTCCTCTTAACAATCTTATGAAGGAAGTATTCACATTTTCTCTATCTTACACATGAGGAAACTGAGGCACACAGAGTTTACGAAATTTGTTTAAGCTCACATCACGAGTGACAAGCATGAGCAGGAATGAGAAAATAAAAATCAGAGCCTGCCAGTTTAACTTCTATGCTGGGAACACAACTCCTGGCTTACGCCTGACAGATGAGTTACTTCTCTGGGCCGACTGATTACTCTTGGCTTAGAATTTTCCTGCTTCCGATTCTACCTTAAGCAAGCAAGCTTAATTGGCTCTTCAAGTCTAGAAGAATTCACAACCAAGGTTTCCGTTCAGGTGTCTGGCTGGATGTCATTCGGACAGTTATTCTGACGTACAAGGTGGCAGTGGAAACTTCCCTTTATATTTTAGTCTAGATAAGGATAAATGAGGGCCAAATAGGGAAAGAGCTGAAATCAACATTTGGACTTCGATTTGAAACTAAATCACAGCAGTGTTAACCCTTCCAACTATTTGTATTCCCAAACCTTTTAATCTCGAATTGAGGAATGAGGGCTTTATTTCATGGAGCCCTCAGGCAATAGTTTGTGCTAAATCTTTAAGTTTCTAGGTCATAGATAATGGTTCTAAAAGCAACAGAAAGAGATAGAGTGAGAAATTGAAATTCTATTCAATCTATTTTATTGCCTTTATTTTTCTTCTGTCTCTTTATAATAATTTGAATATGTATTACTTCTTAAAATTGTACCTGCCTTTTCCTAATTAACTTTTGTAATTATAGTCCTCTTAACAGATGACTCTAGTCTCTAAATGGTTGGAGATACTGTAAAGCACTTAGCAAATTTTCCTTAATGTCATTATTTCTATGGCGTTTTACTTTGTCTTGTTACTCAAAATAGATTCTAATACAAAGGATTCTAACTGGTATGGCTGCGCGGGTCCCCAGTCTCTGGTCAACAGCTAGGTGGGATTGGATTTGTCTTAGATATGCATTTCCTTTGTTGTATATTTCCTTAGTTGAATCTTTGAATATTGTTCCGAACCTTTCCTTCCCCCACCTTATTTTATAACAAAGTCAAACTTGTGTTTTCTTAAATGATTCATCAGACAAATAATATATGCATAAACTTCAAATAAAATTGGGATATAGTGCATATTTTAGATCAACCATATGTGTATAGGTAGGAGATGGATGACAGATACATAGGTACCAAGATACATAGATACGTAGATATAGATAAACAGACAGACAGGTAGAAGTCTGCTCTGTAAAGCAAGGAATCTATATCACTTCTAAGAGTCAGTTGAGGGGTCATGTTCTGGTCCTAAATAAAAAGAACTGGTGATTGTAGTAACTCCTTTGGGGAGGAGGACAATTTACTACTAAGGCAATTAGGAGTAGGTAGAGATGGATAATATAGGGTCATTTACCTCAGAATATAATACGTTGACGAGATATGAGGTTATAAACTATCAACATTAAGGTAATTATAGCTAGGAGAGAGAAAGGACCTATAATTTATATTTAGACTGTGATATAAAGGAAATGAATATTCTTTGTCAGCACAATACATACACACACACAATCACATATTTGACTTACTGCAACAGAGCCCATAAGATTTGCTGGTATTAACTGTTTTAAAGTATTATATGCTTTTATATACTTCCAAAAATAGTTTCAATGATTAATACCTACATGAAAAGAAATAAAAATTTTTTGAAGGAAATGAAGTTCTCAACAAATAGACAAATCAAGTTTTTAGGTGAAAATATAATAAAAATATTTATGTTTCCAAAACTAATATGTGGACTTAGTTCAATTCTAATCAGAATCCCAAGTGGAGATTTAATTACCTTAAATTTATGTGTCAAAATAGATTTTATAGATCTCTCTCCCTCTCTCAGACACACACACACACACACACACACACACACACACACGAAGAATAGTAAGCAAGAACATAACCATAGAAAATCCTATAGAACACTGATATCCAATTATTATTTTATCAGCAAAACATAGCTAAATAAATCTATTGAAAAAAAAGGAATCTAGAAATCAATTGAAGTATGTAATAAAAGATTTTATATTTGACAAAGGTAGTATTTAATTTCACAGGGAAAAGATGGATCATTAATGATTAACTGTGGCACAATCAGCTATCCAGTCGCTGCTACACCATGTACAAAAAACAAACAAACAAACAAAACAAATTTCAGATAGATTAAAGACTTATTTGTAAAAAGTAAAAGTTTTGCAAAAATTTATGAGATTACATATATGATAGCTAACAGCAAGTGTGACCTTTTAACTCAGACTGAAAATCCAGAAGCTATAAAAGATAAGGGGTATAAACTAGAGCAAAAGATAACAGACAAAATCCGAAGACATAATAGATTTTGAAAAAAAAAAATGTGCACTGGAGAATATGGACAGAGGGTTGTTTGAATAATACACATAAGACATGGAAAATTTGTCAGATGAGAATAGAAGCTCAATAGAAAAAAAAAGGATAAAGAATCAATTTCCAGAAATTATCTTCAAATGATCAAGTATATGAAAATGATATTCAAACTGTTATTCAGAGGAATGCAAAATAAAGTAAGAGATATCACATTACACCTATGAGACTGACAATAATTTCAAAAGGTGATAACTTGACTGGCAAGTGTAAAATCTAAAGTACTAAAAGCATTTAGGAATGCAGTGTCTATTAAAATTTAAAAATGCACTTACCCTCTGACACAGAAATCCTTCTTGTTAGTCCAACCATAAGAGAAAGCACCAGTAGGAAGGATGTTTATTGCAGTGTGTCTGTAGTTGCCACATAATAAAAATGAAACAATGGCTTTTTGATAGGAGGATCACTGAAAATATGGTAAATTCATATCACAGACTATTTTACAGCCACTAAAAATGAATGTCAGTGGACAATTGATTTAGAGTAATTTCTGTGATTTGTTGTTTAATGAAAATAGAAAGGTACAGAAAAGTGGATATAGATCAATCTTTTTGAGTAAAATAAACAATGAAACAATAATGAAATTCTGCATTTGTATATGTATCTGAGTCTTTGCATGGGATACATATACATGGTTGCCTGCTATCATATGGATATGGAAAAATATAGAAAAGTGGACCTTCAACAGTGAAAATTTGTTTTTACAAGGTAGCAAGGAAGATAGAAAACTGGAAGTGAGGAGGCTTAACAATTAAAAATAAAAGAAAAAAAATTAAAAATGGATGTACTTATCAATTTATATAATATTTTAAATGTGAATTAAAGTTAAAGTACATTAATGTTATTTGAAATTACTCTTATTAACACCTACATTTTTGTCTATGTTTTAACCAGATATTGTTTAAGATTTCAAATACAGGTATGTGATACATATTTCCTATAAACAAATTAAAATTGTAGGTAAGCAAAAACAAAAAATATCTTAATCCTTCTATCTTGAGACTCTGTCAATTGATGGTTTTTCCATCACTTATTCCAAACTCTATTTGCTAGAGTCTTTCTTTGCTTTCAGCGTAATTTAGGCACTACATCAGAGTAACTACATCCTGTGCTGGTATGGCTTTGGTGACTTCCACATTTCTATTCCCTTGGACAAGGTACATAGTCCAGCCCCAAACTAGAACACTTCACAGAACAGCATCTGATCCTGGGGAATTCTGCAAATTCAAAACCTGGCCTTTAACAACATATCCTTAGTGAGTGCTCTACTAGATGTGTATAAAAACATAAAGAAACATAGATTCTTTCCCCAAGAAAACTTAAAAACTCATGGAAGGGGGTAAACCTTACATTTATTAAAATTACATAGATGTGTTTTAGTCCTTTACTTTCAATGAATGCTTAAATTAATTGCAGGTTGGAGAGTTAAAGAGAAAGTTTACTCAAAAGGACCCATTACACCAGGCAGAGGGAGAGACAAAGATCTAAGAAACAGTGCACATAAGACAGAATGTCTAGCATTTGCATCATTCTTGGTGCTCAGTCCTATAGAATTCAATAGGAAAGAAGGGCCAGCTCTGAGCTAGTGAAGTAGTAACAATTGATGTTTCTGTCTAAAAGCTCTTATATAGTGCACAACTGAGGTATCATGGCTAGAGGCATAGAGTTAGTAATTAAAAGGAGACTCCCACCTGTACAAGAAGTGAATACACTGTCTCCAAACAGCCAATTCTGATGTGGACATGTTTCTAAAATAAACCATATGTTTGGGTCTTTTTCACAAAGTACTATTTTCCTTACATTTTGTTGGGGGATGGAGTAGGGGGAAGATATTAAACAGAAGTTGGAGTTTCTTGCAAATGCCCAGGGCAACCCATAGTTGCTGGAGAGACCTAATGAGGGCTGGGCCTTCAAGAGCCAACTGGAAAGTGAAAGTCACGCCTACAAAGAAGAGACACTTGACTGCCCAACTGAAAGGGTCAAAAAACTTAAGGAAAACAGACCAGGTGCATTTGAGAATTATCAGAAAATCCTTGGGAACTCTGGGCTTCTGCCCTGGCTCCAACGTAACCTTAATTAATTGTCACTGCCTGTGTCACTATAATAATTGTTGCATGGAGGGGACTGCATGATCAATTGCTAAAAGTTGTAAGCCAAGGAGATACAAATAAGTCTGTGTGTTGTCTTTGCTGTTTTCTTATCTGTTTGCTCTTTGTTTTCCTACTATTACTCTTCCAATGTTTTTTTCAGGGTGTTTTTCTCCAAATTATTTTTTATCCTTAGCAGTCACCTGAAACTCCATCGTTTTTAGTCTTTCTATTTCTATATCTTTACCTATCTTTTATACAAGCCTGCCCTGTAGAACGGGCCACAAGGTTAACCCACAGTGGATAAGCCACTGGATAAGCCACAGTGACTTTTAGCTTCAAGACTTTTGCTGATAATCAGAGCAGAAAAACAGATAAAGGATAATAAAAATGACTAAAATAGAAAAGTTGCAAAGATCCCAGAATCTTACTATGTTCTTATAGTCATCATCTGTCTTACAGTTAATGACTTCACCATATAGGGATAACTGGGAATTCCCTGGGAATTAAAGTCTTTGAATTTATTACTGATTCTGAACCACAACCCCACTTTAAACACCATCCTAACCCCCATAGTACCCTTACCATTAATCTAGGTGGCTGTGTAGTTCCCTTTTTCAGATAGGCTCTCTTCCACCCAGCAAGTAAGTTCAAGTCCAAGCTCAGCAGAACAGAAATAGGAACTATTTCCTTTACCTTGTAGGTCACCTCACCCCCTACTCAAATCTGATTGTCATAAAGGAGATAACTGCATTTCTGTGGACTTCCAGTCAGTGTATCACCTCCTATCATGATTCTAAACAAAACTTTGTGTTTGTGGTTGATAGCAAATATCTTTATTTCAACCAATTAAGAAAGGTTACATGCTATATAGTATACATAAGAAGTGAGTGATACCATCTTTATCATCATAGGATTTGAAACCTTGAATGATCAAAATAATGAAAAGACTCTCACCCATAGAAGAAGCCAATATACTGCTACCAAACAGCCAGTTCCGATCTGGACAGGTTTCTAAAATAAGTCACATGTTTGGATCTTTTTCACAAAGTACTATTTTCCTCACTTCTTGTTGGGCTCAGAAGTAGGGGGTATAAAATCATTGCAAACAGTAAACTAATTCATTCATTTATTTATTCATCCAGCTTGTGACTATCAATACACAGGATATAATTAAGACTTTGGAAATATTTGAGACAAGTTAAGTACTATAGGTAGTGAGAGATATGTCTTCTCAGAGGAGTTTATAGATTAGTATTAAATCAGGAAACATTTTTTTAAAATTATATATACCAAGTTGTGTTCAACTAAAATTTGGTGAGGTCATTGTAAGAAATCTTGAGAACAAGGTCTAAGACTTTTTTAAAAAAATACCTTGATTATAATTTACTGAAGTGCTTTACCAAGCCTGTAGCTTTATCCTAGAATTCTTATGTACACAGACATAATTTTTTAAGAGTTTTTGAACTATTATGTTGACTACACTGGGCTTTATAGCCTGCATTTCTATAGCATGATACAATAAGACCTTTAATAAACGGGTATTTGCTCAATAATAGCCCCACTTCCGGAACTGGATTGTGCAGGTTCCTTAATTTGGATGTACTTTGATGGAGTATTGATTCTTATCCTATATTAGAAAAATGCACAGTGAGAAGGCATGCTCTGTTGTTTTAGAAAGCATGAGCCAATGGTTTTAACAACATCAAGTTGAGATAGAAAATAATTGAGTTGAAGTATTAGTTAAAAACCTAGGGTAGTTTAAAACACGTCCACAAATTATATGACACCCTTCCCTTCTCCCTCAATCTGACAGGCTACATCTCTGTTTAGACCTATAGAGTATGACAGAATTGATGCCATGTGACATCCACAGCTAGGTAAGAAAATGCCACACAGCTTCCATCTGGTTTTCCTGAAATAGTCTATGTTGGAGTTCTGACTGCATGTAAAAAATCCTGTTACCCTGAGGCTTCAATGCTGTGATGAATGGAAACTCAGACCACATGAAATAATTGAGTGAAGTATTAGTTAAAAACCTAGGGTAGTTTAAAAACGTCCACAAATTATATGGTGATTCCAACCCCTACCTGCCACATGGAGCCATGGATTCCTCCCAGCTGAGGTCCAGTTCATATAGAGCATAGATAATCCAAATTTCTGACCAATGGATGCTGTGAACAGAATAAAATGGTTATTGTGAATCTTATGTTTAGGGTAGCTTGAATGCAGCAGCAGTAATTTGAATAATCCCTTAAGGCCCTTTCTTCTTAGAGATTTATTTCAATGATGGCTGGTGAAAATAAAGATTTGGTGGAAACAAGACTCTTGGGAAAAATTTTCAGTATAGGTATTTAGAGGTAATTTTTCTAGCAAGAAAATGAGGTGGAAGATGAAAATTCATGTTTAGCTCCTCTTCTCTTCTATGCTTTCCCCCATGTTACTACTAGAGTCTGTTTCTCTGTATTTTTTCTTTCTGCCTCTTGTCTGTGGCTCTCTGTTTGGTCCTTTTTCCCTCTCTTTTCTTCTTGTTTTATATGCTTCCTCTAGTTACACCATTACTGTGTTTCACTTTATCTTTTCATTGTGTTCATATTATTTCAGTAGGACCTTCATCTTATAAAGCAACTTAAAATAACAAAGGCTTGTATTACCCAGTGAAAATAAAAAACAAAAGGAATGTATCTACTTGACAGACTTGGAGTAATTAATGTCTACTGCCAAGATTTCCACCATTACAGATGCAAATACATACATACATACATACATACATACATACATACATACATACATACAAATAAAAAGTTTCCTTATACTTTCTGTCTCTTTGATTGTGGCAACCAAGATCGAATAAAGGAAAACGGATTACTAAAAACATGGGGTTGGGAAGTAATTTTTGCAACTCAGAAATAACTTTGTAAACAAAAAATTGCTTGTTTTATTTCAAAAAAATAAATCTAAAGTTTCAGTTTACATTAATAAAAAACAAAGGTAAATCAGGTGGCTCAATAAATGGATGCCAACAAGATGAGGTGGCATATACCAGAGGCAAGGACATCTTATTCATTAGATTTGGTAGACAGCCTAGGATTTACATACTTTTAGGAGCTCATGGAATGTTTTAATTGCCTTTAAAATCAGAAGAAAAAATGTGAAGTTTTAGGTAGAAGAAAATCTTATATAATATTCACATCTTTGTTTTTATAACAACTCAATTAAAAATATAACCTTGAATTTTTCTTATGATGTAAGAGTTCATGATACCTAGACCTATAAATATAATAATGTGGCTCCACTCATAGAACTGTGTGGTACAAGACCTAGATGAAATGAGACTGCCCCACATTCTGCTAGTATATTGGTAGCTTTTCTGCCCACCTGAAGCTAAGCCTTGTATTTGGAGGTTCAGCGCAGCACTAATGATGCTTTATACAGCCAATTAGTGAAATTTCATAACACATAGGCTTTATTGCCATACACCTTTGGACTAATTATCTGAGTTATAATAGGGTCAGTAGTTAGAAAGAAGGAAAGACACAAAAAATATGGCTCCTCCTCAGTTGCTGTTCATCCTTGGCAATGGTGAGTGCTTGAACAGTCACTGGGCTCCACTGCCTATGGAAGAATACCATTGGGTAATCTTTGTCAAAGATAGTTCTTCTTAAAGACAGGTCTACTCAAAGTATGCCCTCATTTGGTCAGATTCTTTTGATAGGATATTCAAGGAGAAGTCTGGGCTTTTAATCAGTATATTCAGTTGCCATTATAAAAAGAAACAGTTAACAATACAAATCAAGAAAAACTTTTAAAATCAATTTAAAAGTGTGAAATATTGATATCAGGCATGTTTGTGCAACTATAAATTCAAACAGAGCAAACATTAAAGTTTACATATTGTGCCTCATTACTCATTTTTTTAAAAACTAAAACAAACAAACAAACAAACAAAAAACTTGAGGAACCTGATTTCCTCAAGGCTACAAGAGGGGAAGTATTGCTGAATCTTTGTTAAAAGATATTTTCTATCCCATTTGTTTTTGATGGTACATAATAGGCAATAGAGAAGAAAAGCTGTTTAGAAGGCCATTTTGTTCAGCTGTACTTGCTTAAGATTCAACATAGTGCCTGCTATGTACTAGGCAAATAATAAATATTTATTGAATAAAGAATAAAGGAATGTATAAATATAGGGCTCATTCTTGTATATCATTGCCCAATTCTGCTTATTTGCTGGTTCTGCCCAGCAGCACAGTGGCTACCTCAATAGGAGCTCCTCAGAAGAGCCTTTGGTCTCCTATACTCATTCTTGCCTCCTTCCTATAACTTCACCTTCTTGTTACTGACCTTCCCTTTTCTCTTTCTTCTGACTATCACCTATCTCCTGCTTCAATATCCCACATCTCATTCTGATTTTTCAGTCTCCTGATTTCAGATCTGCCATCGTGACTTGATATACTCATATATCTAAGCATAATGACCTCTTTCTGATTGATGATTCTCGTGCATAGTTCTTGTCTTCTTGCCTCTTAGTAACCTTCAATCCACAAGGACAATAGAACCCAGTCAACTATAACTTCATAATGAGCTCAGGGTTTAAATAGGTGATTTCTCCTGTTTCTTACCTTCTTCAATGCACTGCCTCTAGAAGATTCCTCTAAAATGTTATATTATAGTTCACCTGATTATCGGTTACTGGCCCTTCGTCTAAAATTGTAATTCTTATCTGATCACAGCTTTGAAATTTCATATTAACTCTTATTATCTTATCATTTTATATTAAGGAAATATAATTTCTGTTACCTCCCAAACTTGAAAGATTTGGAAAGTTACCCACAACAGTAATACACAATGTAAAACCTCAGATAGAAAAGAATGCTTTTTACTTTCTACAATATGTTTTGGATATTTTCTGATAGTGGGAAAGGAGAAAAACTAAAATTGAGAAAAATTTGTATGAATTAATTCTTTACAGAGGAATACTACATAGCCATGTTTACAAAGTTATAAGGTGAATAGTGTCAGACAAACAGATAAATATGCCACTTGCACATTTCTGATGTAAATCTTAGCAACTTTTTAAGTGCTTTGCTTACATAATTCTGTTTTCTATGTCATTGTCAAATTCACTAACCTTCCAAAACATGCATGCAGGCATGTACACACATACACACGTGTGCGCGCATGCACACACACGCACACAAATAATCAAATAAATAAATCTAAAGAGTAGTAGATTTCATGAAATCCCAGTTGTTTTCACTTATCTGTACACATTCCAGTTGCATTTATTTGTCTCTACTCTCAGAAACTAAAGTGTCAAAGTGAAATAGATGGGCTTCATTCTGGGTAGGATTCTTATCTGCTTCAACTAATCACAAGTGAAAGAACCAGACCTTTGTCTGGGTCTTTAGAACATTGCTGCAAACTCTCAGCTTACATTTAAAAAAACCTGAATAAACTTAAAATACAATACTCATGCTCAGCTCTACTCTGCATTAATTAAAACAAAATCTTCGGAGGGGTGGGGTACGGCGAAGAATGTATCTGTGAACACGTCCATGGTGATCTAACACTCAGCCAAAGTTCAGAACTACTGGTTCAGAGAATGCAAGTTGTTTTATTATTTTTTCCTCTTTACTTGGAGAAAGGCAAGAAGAAACAAAAGTATGCAAAGCAAGGAAATGCAGTAGGATCCAGTAAGTGAGGCAAAAGATTTTTCTGTTATAACTTGATAAACTATTGTCAAAATATAAACAGGTTAGAATCCACTTTGAGATCCACACAATTTGCAGTTAAAGCTCCCACAGCTGGAAAATAAACCCAGACAGAGCATTTCTCCTGGCAACAGACTTTTCCCAAACTCTCCATTACATTTACACACACTATTTCCTGAAGATAGTGCCTTTTTTATTATTTGCTGTTTAATGTTAATTACTTTTGTTCTTTAGAATTACAATACATTTTGAAATCCAGTGAATACATTAGTGTCTTAGAGAATCAACATTTTTTCCAACTTGTCCTTCATTACTACAAAGCTGAAAACCAGCTATAAAACAGACGCTGCTAAATGATTTATTTCTAATCTGTTGAAATATATTTTTTTGAAGAACCGAAAGTTATTCAAAGAATTTGATGCAGTCAAGCAGGGGATTCCAAAATCTATACATAGAATTTCAAGTCCTTGTAAATAGGTCAATGACATTTGCTGAGTACGCACGGATGTTTAGCACTATAATTGGAACCGAAAATATGGAGTTGAGATTAGACCTGATTTATGCCTGGAGAATTTTATAGTCTTTGAAAAGAGATGAGATGGGTTAGTATTCAATGAATATGAATACATACAAAGAAATATTCTGACAGAAAGTGATAAGAAAGGAATTGCACAGATCAAAGAATGAGCCGAAGTTAATTGAGAGAAATTTCCCCTGAGTAGCTCTCCTGAAATGGGCTCTGAACTTCAATTTAAAGTGAGAGATACGGTTTAGAGGACAGGAATGTTGAGAGTGTTCCTTATACATGTGATAAATTAAATGAAATCTCTAAGAAGTATATAAAATGGAGTGAAATGGCAGAAAAATAAAAAATAAAGCTCCTAGATGTCTCTAATGACTGTAAAAAGGGACAGATACATCTTGCTCAGCAATTTTTCTTTAAAATTAACAATTTCCTGACAGTTTTGGGAATCAAATGCTTTATATGAACACTGATAGATGGAAGAACATGTTCCTCTGATGATAAAAATGCTTCTTCTTTTTAAAAAGTTACATATCCTTTAGATTTGAAATACTCTCATTACACCTTTCTTGTTATAAATATTGTAACTCTTTGTTGAGTTATTCTAAAACTGGCTCTCTGGCAGACACATTTACCCTTACCAAATATTCATGGGATTTTTTGTTTTCTTCAGCACCTTGAAGATAAGTGGGACCATTGAACTATTTTTTGGCAAGTAGGCTGTGAGCAGGATTGATGTATGTAACTTTCCTGCCAAGGAATTTAAGAGTTGATGCGTTCCCTCAAGTTCTTTCTTCTCTAACTCATCATCCAAAAGCTGATGCAGACAAAATATTTAAGCAGGATGAATCTCCAAGTCGATCTTTATATAGGGGCTGCCCAGAAGACTCATTGCATCATAGTAAACTTTATTAGGTTATGCTAATAAAGATTTTTGTTTCTTACTCTGGTATAGCCTAGGCTAATCTCACTAATGCACCCTTAAAGTTTTTGTATGACTAATCTTTTTTATTTTTTATAAGAAGATGAATTTTAGGAAACTGATAGCAACAAAGAATGTGAGAATTGAAAAATATTACAATTAAAAATAATGTTCTAGCTTTGAAATAAACTTCTATATACCTTTCTCCCTTGAAATAAACTTCTAAATACCTTGTCAGATTACACTGCCTTTCTTTTTACACAGTTTAGCTAGAATAAGGCAAGATCTTTCTTCTTGGTTTCTAAAGAAGATTTTATTTATTCATAATATTGTACTTTGGCAATGGAGCCAATTTATCTCGCTTTCATGTTAATTGATTGTTCTCAATTCTCTTATTCATTTGTGTTATTTTTAATAAATTAAGATTAAAACCCTACCTGTCTGCTGAAACTCAGCTGAAAAGTATCTCCAGCCAGAGAACTCAAATATGATCTAGGACTTGTCCTATGCATCCGTGCAGTTATTAAGACATTTGTGAGGAAAATAAGACCTTCACCAGGAATGAAGGAAGGACATATTTTTGTAGGGAATAATCAGAGCCTTAATGTAATTGAAACAAATAAATTATTCTTAAGTGAAATCAATTTCATTAAGCCTCTGCCATTTTAATCCTTCACCTTCTATGTCCGTCCATCTCTGGATGACAGTAGAAAAGTGAGTCTATTGCTATCCTTGTGACTGAAATGGCTTAGCTCCAGGTTCTAAGAGCTTCTTCAATGGATAGTAGCCAATAGTCTCCTTTTCATTAATGGTATTTTGTTTTTTAAATTGAAAGAAAGCAGGATCATTCTTAACTTTTACCTCATTGTTTAATAATGATGGTAGAAGCAAAATAGAGCCTAGCAAAATTTTACATTGATAACCCTTATTTAAATAAACAAACTTCATACTGCATTGTTTTTAATCATTTAAGAAATGTACCCTATTTGGCTGCCATTTTTTATTTTTGTAATATATCAATTAATTTTATCACCAAAAATATTTCAGAAATAAAAATTTAATATTTGTGTATTTTAAAGGCCATTATTATGAGCAATGTGGCTGATACTTTTTGCAGAAATATGTTTCTGAAAAGAGTGAGTACAAATCAAACTCTACAAATCAAAATAAATGTAAAAGGAAATGGTAAAATAATCAAAATATTTGTATTTTAATAGAAATTTCAGGTTTTCTTAAAGCAGTTCTATTTGTACTCAAATAATCTTCAAATACTGTTTATGTATTAGATATAGAATGAATTTTATTGGTCTATTTTATGGTTTGAGCCAAACCTAAAAAATAGTAAAATATATTTATGAATTCCTACTATCTGGAATATAGCCGAGAACTAGAAAACAAGAAAGTATAAAATAATGTACTCATGTTTTCACAGGTTGTTGGTTTCTCAGACATAGCAGATGAGGTAAATTCAGATGGATGGAAGGAAAAGACTGTAGGACTGTAGAACTGGCAAACATGACATTGAACTTGGATAAATTGAAACCTTAACATTACTTCTTAATGGGTGAATATAAGTGACTCAGTCTTCATGATATTCAATTTCCTACTTTGTAAAGTAAAAACAATCAGTTATGTGTACTAGTATTTTATGTGGAATACTCCATTCCCTCTTAATAATCTAACATGTATTTTTATAGTCAGCAGTATTAAGAATGATTCTGTGTAGATAAGGCGCTGGGCTAGTTACTTTTGGAGAAATAGAGATAATGAGATACTACTGTATATTTAAACACTTTTAATAAGTTTTTTCTCTGAGTATGTCATGTACCATCATAGGAGTCTTGCATATTCCTGCAATACTACTCACCTTCATCCATTTGCTCTCTAGCAGGTTAACAAAAATGTCCTGATAAGGAAAGGCTACTTGTTTTTTCTTCCCTTATCAGTATTTCAAGTTCCTTTTAGTTAATAAGGATAATACACTGAATCTTAAATAAGTATGAATTCAGACTTGTCTATCACAGAGCAGACACTGGTACATCTTGAGGCAGTCACAAACAGTTTTGTTCTTTTGTTTTTGGTAAAATCCATCAGGTCTCCATTTATACTGTCATTTCTTCCTTAGAAGCTAATGCTATCTTAAATTAGAACATCACCAGGAGAGCATATTATCAATCAAAAATAAAAACAATTCTAAATGAACTGCTTTTGGTGTATCAATAGTCTTGTTGTACCTAATGAGAAGTTGGGGCACAACCTGAGTATGTTTTTTAAATTTTTTATAATTTTAAATAGTGTTTATGTTCCTGTTGAAGTTTGCCACATGCTGATAGAAAAAACAATAAGTAGAAAATCAAGAGAAAAAGCATAGCTCTAATTTAATTTGGTATCTTGGTAATTTGAGATTGTAGAGGAAATAGACTAGTAATTTTCTTCTTTTGAAGGAAAAAATTTACTTCAAGTCTCTTTTACTTTCACTTTTTGTTTCATCATGGCTGAGATAAGTTCAGAGGATTAAAGCGAGTATTTCTTTAAATATTCACTGAGGGAAAAAGTTATGCCAGATTCCCTTCCTGCCACCAAGTCCCTAGAAGACTTTCTATAAAGCCACTTTTTCCTACAGAAAGAATTTCATCCCACCATTAGCTTTTGTAGATACGACCATTCATGGAAATTTCTGAGTGAGAGAGAACATTGCAACACAGAAATATTTGTTAGTTATAAGGCAGGCCCTTAATTCCAAGCATATCATGACATATTATGTGAAAATGGTTTGGCTTAAAGTTATAACAGGTTGTTTATTATATATTTCATTTCTTTTAAAGCAATAAAAAATTTTGATGTTGAAAGTTAGAGGGCAAAAATAAACCAGGGTTTCTAGAATGTTAATGTTCCCAAAGAGACTTCTTTAGAATTTCTCTACTGGAAAAGAATTAACGTAATTGTCTAGCTGAGTCTGCTAAAACAGTCTGTATGATACATGTACATCTATATGGTACACGGTACATCTTTAATCAAAGTTTATGAATGCTCAAGCAATGTCATTATTATGTTCCAAAATTATATCAAACTCTTATTCAAATAAATGAATGTTGCTAATTAAAGTCTTTTAACTAAATGGTCACCACTGAGCAATTAAAAAATATACAATAGCCAAGACATGGAAGGAACGTAAGTGTCCACTGATGGATGAATAAAGAAAATGTGGTCTAGAAATACACTGAAATATTAATTGCCCTAAAAAAGAAGGAAATTGTGCCATTTTCAACAACATTGATGGACCTTAAAGGCATTACGCTAAGTGAAACACGTCAGACAGAGAAAGACAAATACTATACGATCACACTTACATGTGGAATCTAAAACAAACAAACAAACAAGATACAAACTCATATATTGGTAGATCCCAGAGGCTAAAAGTGGAAGTGGAGGATGGACAGAATGGGTATGGGTGAGTGGGTCAAAAGGTACAAACTTCTAGTTATAAAATAAATAAGTCCTGGGGATATAATTACAGCATGGTAACTATAGTTAATAATGGTATATTTGAAAGTTTCTTTGAGAGTACATCTTAATAGTTCTCATCACAAAAAGTTGTAACTATATGTAATGATGGCTGTTAATTAGACTTATTATGGTTATTATTTTACAATATATATAAATATTGAACCATTATATTGTACACCTGACACATACACTGTTATATGTCAATTATATCTAATATAAAAAAATAAACAAATTAATTTAAAAAAAGAAAGAATGCACAAATGTCAGATTGAGGAAATTTTGAGTCGAGAAATAACAAAAAATTACCAGGCTACTTGTCTTCTTATCTTCTCAACCCAAGACTCCATTTTCAACTGTATGAGGAGAAACCAACAGGAAAGTAAAACATATTCACACATACACACACACACACACACACCCTAAATGGAAAATCCATAAAATTTGTGTTTTCTCTTATCTATGATTACATTTGAATTAAAGAAAACTTATCCTGTATCTGCTTTCATGCTACTTTTTTCTCACTTGGGAGAAATCAGAAATTATTGGATTAATGACTACATTAGTAACGCTCTGAAGCACATCTGCACTGAGTAGTCAAATCTCTTGGGATGAAAGCGACTTACCGCCTGGATCTTTCTACTCATATCCCTAAATACTCTTATTGTCATTCTTTGGCTGTAATAAAGATTGTGTACACTATTTTTAATTCAACATGTTAGGCAATTAGTGTTGCATACACTGATTTATGACATTTTTTCTATAGTCCAGCACTTAGCAGAGTTCCTAGTGTATATCAGCTGCTCAATATACACTTGTTGAACATAAATAAATAAATAAAAATAAATAAATAAATAATAGAATAATAGATAGATAGATAGATAGATAGATAAAAAGGAGTATTTAGCTGCCTTACAAAGTGTACAATTCAATTAAGCATCAGAACAAATATGCAACTACTCCTTTATGACTATTATACAAGTAGAATGTTTGTTCATCTTAGGACCAGTTGCAGCACCAGTTGCAGGACCAGAACTAGGCTATGTTAGAAACTAAGTGGTGTCTGTTGTCATCATCTCTCATATCCCCCTATTCCTCTTCATCACACTCTGTCTCTAGGACTCTCAATATCCTTATGATACTGATCCCTTCCTGGGAAGATTGAGAATATACCAAAGTTGTTAAAAGCAAGGTTTCTCCCCCTGAGGAATGAGTGCATTAATTTAAAAATAAATTTTAAAATGTTGTATGTATGCTATATATCACAAACAAAAAGGAAATCTTCTGATTTGTTATGAAACTTCTATGACAGTAATACCAAAGCTTGACAAAGAAAGCCAAAAGAAACAAAGAACAAGAGGAAATAATTAAACTCATATTTGCAAATACAAACAAAAATTTCCAGCTGAAAATCGGCAAACAGAATCTAGAAGCAAAGTGAAGAATGACACACTATAAAGGCCAAACATATGTTTGTGGTTCAATATTAAAATCTATTAATATAATTCAAAATATAATAGAATAAGGAAAATTGACCCTATTTATAGATGATAAAAAGTTATTTGATAAAATCCAACATTCACTGTTTATTTAAAAACTTTAGAAACCTTTCAAATATGATCAGTAACAAAGTATCATGGATTTATTACTACTTCCATTTAACTTTGTTTCCTAATTACTAGTGGATGAAATTAAGCAGGAGACAAATGGGACTTAAGAAATTGAAAAAGTGGAGATAAAATTACTTATTTTAATGATTGTTTATTTAGAAGAAAAAATAAATTTAACAATTGTTATTAATGGTAAAAGAATTAAGTAAAGTGGTAGGGAAAATTAATATACAAGATTCGATAGTTATCATATACTGCAACAACCACTTAAATTATATATTGAAAGAAAAGATTCATACGTAATAACAACCAAAAAGATTAAAAATATATAAATAAATTTAGGAAAGAATGCATAGGATTTATGAATGGAATGTTAAAATACAAATGAAGGGCATATAATATTTTAACACATAGAAATTTATGCCACGTTCTATGATAGGAAACTTAAATGCCATAAAAATGAGTTATTTATATATGTCATGCTAGTCTTCTAGTAAAAGTCTTCTATTTAAAATGTCTAGAAAAGCCCACTTCCCCTAAGACAAATAAAAAGAACATGTTTTTTAAAGTATACAAGTTGATTTTATAGTTCACTTAATATGTAAGTAGGAATAGCCAATTAAATTATGAAAAGAAGAAAACTAAATCATACTATAAAGTTGTTAGAATTAAAGCAGTGCAATACTTGGTATACAAATAAACAGATCACCAGAATAAAGTACAAAATAGAGAAATAGATTTCAATATATATGAGACTTTAGTACATAATAAATGTGGCACTTACTTTAAGACATATTGAGACAACTAAGTAGCCATCTCAAAAAAAATAAATAAATTCCAGTTATATCAAAAATTTAAACCTTCAAAAATTGAAACATAAAATAATGGAATAATGTTGGAAATTTTTAGATTAAATAAGTCCTATTTTAATATGAAACAAACCTTGAAATAATTTAAAAATAGTAAATTTAATTATGTATTTAAACTTTTTTTGAAGAATATCCACAAATAAAATCATAGACAAACAAAAAAAGAAAAATTATTTGCAATTTATGTTATAGAAAAAAATAGCCAAATTATTTAATATATAACTGGCCCCTGTGCACATGTAAAACTATATTAACAATTCAGCAGAAGAAGCAAAAGATGACTAATGTTTACAGAAAAGAAGTTATAGTTTCTAAACTAAAAGTATCCTCAATCCTACTCATAAGAGAAATGCAAATTAAAAGCTACATAGACATATCATTTTTTATTTAGGAGATAAAGATAAACAGGTTTAATAACATTCTGTTTTATTAAGAACTTGGGGAAAGAAGTTCTCTTACATTACTAGTGAGAGTATAGTTTTTATGCATCTATGGAAATAAAATTAGCATAATCTACCCCAACAATCTCACTTTTAGAAATTTATCTTACTAAAAAACTCATGAAAATGACAGATATGGAGATAAATTCATTGTATCATAATTTAAAATGACAAATGATTGACAGTAATTTGAATGTCCTTTAATAGAAAACTGATTAAATAAATAATTGTGATCCATACATTAAAGGTCTATATAGCCTTTTTTTAAAAAAAAAGCTGAGATAAATTATATATACTCATGAAGTCTATCTCCAAGATACATAGTTTAATGTTGTATATATATGTATGATATTTATTATTATTATTTTAAAGCCAAGTTTAAGAAAAGGCATTGTGTGTGCATATTTATTTATACACACACATATATATATATGCATGTACATAATGATAATGTTTATATTCACAAATTGCCCTCTGAAATTGGGGGATTCAGGATCACTGAGCGAATGAAGTGGGAAAGAGAGTCGTTTTCATTGTATATTCCTTAGCACATTTTTAATTTTTACCAGCTATATACATTATTTATTCCAAAAAATAAATAGAGGAAAATAAATATCTTATAGTAAATAATAGCACTATGACAAGTAACAAAGGAGTAAAAGAAAACTTCAGCCTTATTAGCTGGCCTTTAACTGGGATGAAAGCTTTTCAATGGTTTTTCTGATTATATGTTGAGTTTCTTGAGATCTGGGACAATCTTAAACACCACCAGAGGTCGGACCCACAGGTAAGTATTTCATAAACATGGATTAGTTGATTGATCCTGTACATCTGCTGAAGATGACTCTCTTCACAAATTTCCACCCCTCTCGCTTTATTGCCTATACTAAAGCAGTGTCAAGAGACCCAAGTTTAAGACTATATATTAATTTATATCTCAGAAACTGGAAAGATATGCCATAATAGAGGGAAACAAATAAATCTAGTGTGACACTGGCAAACTGATCATATTTCTTGGTGACATATTTCAGAAAGAAGTTTGTGCCATAAACTGATTAGAGGAGAATATTGAGTCAGAAAGGAAAACAATGTATCTCTCTTTAGTACTGCCCATTCTCATTCTACTCCTTGATTCTTCAGTTTTCAACCCATCACTACCCACTCAAAAAGAATAGTTGTTTTGCTTAAAAGTCATGTCTCCAGTCCATGATGCCAAGCCTTGATGCTATTTAAACTGTTCAGACTTTCATGGTTATTTAGCTAAAGAAGAGAGAAGGCTGACTGAGGAAAGAATTACAAGAGCGTACAGATTAGTCTACAATTTCAGCCTAGAACTGCTCATACCAGGACTTCACTATAACCAATAGCCTCTATATTCACACTTGAATGTGGACCAAACATATTTAGAAAGACAGAGCACATGCCAAAATTGTAAGTGTTTGGTGAGGAAGGCAAAAGAGTGGCCAATGGTTCTTAAATGAACAAATAAACAAGTCAAGAAGAATTTTAGAAAGTACTAAGTCTTGAGCCTTAAAAAACAAAATAAACAAATAAAAACAGAGTATGCAATTTAGTATTATTACTCAGTCCACAGAGAAACTCAACTCTTAAAAATAAATTCATAATCAGTTTAGTGACAGATGAAAAATAAAAAGCATAATCTCAAAAGAACTTTAACAAGTTAAAGTAGTAACCACTGTTCAGCAGGAAACAAAGTATTCATCTTTTTTTTATTTGTCTAACACAAATACCACAGTCATTTTTGGCTATGGCATGACTAACAGAGCTTAATACTTAAATAGCTTGTGAGTTTTCTCAAAGTCAAAATCAGCGTTTTTCTTTTTTTGCTTTAACTTTTTTCCCTTAAATCCTTATGCTGAGTTTTACCACATAACCATGTTTGGAGATTCTCTGGACAGGGGGCTGGCCCTTCAGGACATTTTAAAAACAAGCACTTGACTGGGAAAAGACTGCCAGCAACTCAACTTTACCACCTTTTATTTCTGAGTTAGTGCAGTTTAAGAAGCTGATTATCAGGTTGGGTGCTAGGCTGTAGCAGATGATCTGATTGAAGCAGAGATTATAGTAAATTAAGAATCTGTTATCACTTATAACAGGCTGTCCTCCTTGCAGGGCTTCTGGGCAAAGTCACAAGCTGATTGAAGGGCTTTCTTGTTCCAATAATACTGAATATTTATATTTCTGAGGCTAAAAGTACAACTTAAAGATAAGACTTGTTGGTTCTCAAATGTAAGAACTTTCCAGGAGAAATCTAAAATTGGCTCTCTTATATGGAGGGCAAGGAGTGACTGAAGGAAGGCAGGCCACTCCAGACTGTTAGGTAGCAGGTTTAATAAGCAAGAAAATTTACATGAGAGGCTTGAGTGCTGCAAGGTGAGTAGATCCCTCATCTATCCGCTAGAATCTTAAGAGTTTATATAGAGTCTTTACCTGGGTTTAGTCCCGTATTTCACCTGAATGGTCTTGAGGACACATTGGTCTCTCAAGCTTGTGTCCTTTAAAATGGCTCAGACTTTTGGAATGGTGGGCAGAACTTCCATTTCAAGGACATAAGTGAGGGTGAGGAGCCTCTAGTTGCCTGGAGGGAGCTTGTGAGTCAATAAGTGGTCACTTCCCCTCGATGACCTTTTCCAACATTCTTTCCCTCGTGACCGCTCTTACACTCTTACACAGCCCCCTCTTCTGTATTGTGCCCTGAGAGGTCAACAGGTATTTCATTAGCACAGAGGTGGCTCATCTGGTGTCTATCTGGGTGCACTGGAGCAGACATCACAACAACATATAGGCACATGTAAGAGAAAACACATATCAAGATAATGATTACCACCAAGTTTTCCACCAAGAGCTTCATGATTCAAACCACTAATTTGTCAAGTCTGTTAGCCTGATGGTTGGCTCACTCAGGGCATTAATTTGTGTCTTCCTCATGTGATTTAACGAAGATGATACATTAGCAACTATATCATGTATAAACACACAACATTCTGTTTTGATAATGGCATAGGTACCTCCTTATGAGGCAATCATAACGTCCAAGTCCATCCTAATTTGGAGAACAACTTTTCTCATTAGAGATAGCTCAGTGTTCAGTAAAGACCGCCTTTGCCAACTATCACTTAAGGTTTCTTGGTGAATTTAGTAAGGGTTTCTATGTATGCTATTCCATCCCCCAGACCATGGAGGGGGCAAAGACAACGGCCAAATAATTGTACCAGTGAAAAACAGAATATGCCTATCTGAACTGAGGAGGGGCAGATTCTCCCTTGTGCCTTGGGAACACCCAGATTGCACTGTCCCAATCACCCAAGCCCAGAGATTTGTTTCATATATCCAAGGGGTCTCTTTCACCAGTCAGTGCCAAACCAGTTATTATCCTTTATGTGACAGAATGTCTACGCAATTTTGTTTATATTCATCCCATATTCCTGATGCAATTGAGCTAGTTCTATTTAGAATGATTTTTTTGTTCCCAACATATGGATGCCCATGTATTCAGATGTCCATAAGCTAGGGTTATGAATCCATCCCAAATTGGAGCATAGACACTCATGGCTCTGATGATGGTATTTTAAGGATCTTTCCAGTAAACAGTTAGACAAGCTGCACAATAGTTTGCTTGACATAAAAAGAATACCCATGCCCAGTGTTATTGATAGTGTTTGCCACAGGCACACTGTTATCATTAATACTGGATCAGTACTGATGATATCAGAAAATTAAGAGTACTAGTCCTAGCTTTTTCTTCCTTAAAATACAGCTATAGGGCCTTCTAGTCCCTCTCTGAAATAGTAATATCCCCCGTGGCAATCCTGACAAGTTAGAGGGTCAGATGCCCACATATCCAACAGTTGGATTGATTCTTTTGCAGCATACAAATGGGCCTACCTTAGAAAGGTATTTTCATCAGGTGCACAATCTGTGAGTAGACGCTGTGCAACAGAAGTGTAAGGTCAAAAATATGGATACCTGGTAAGAACTCCTCTGGGAAGTCTTCCCCTTCTACAAAAATTACACTCATGGTTGATCCTTAGGTGTTACTGTGGCTGCAACTTTAGGAACTTAACCTGACTGTGCTCACCATACATGTTGACTGTGGAGGCAGCATTGTCAGGCATGAGGAGACAAACTGGGAGAGAATAAGCCAGACCATGGATCAGCATGCTATGCTGCTGAGAACACCAAGCCCTATCAAGCCTGGAAAGGTGTCATCTACTAGAATTTGCAATGGGACATCTCAGCAGGATGGGTGTTACTTCACACCCATGGATGAGAGGGAACTACTCAGTTTCCACTGCAAGCCAGGCCTGTAGAAATGTACTATGCATAGAATGGAACACGCACCTTTGAAAGAGGGACATCTGTAGGATCTACATACGCTACAGGGCCTAGTAGCACCCACATTTCTGGAGACAGTGAGCTGGCAAACAAGGTGTTCCTCTGCTGCAAATAGGTATCTAATTAGTCAAAGTGAAAGTCTGAGCCATGGCAGAGGCGGGTCAATGGAACATATACTCAATCCTCCCACCTTTGATAGAAAGGAGAGTTCTTACCATGATATGCTGTTCCTTCATGAGAGGCTCTGCTTGGAGGAGCACTTTGTACACTGTTAGGAACTGTTGCTCTATGGGGGTATATTGGGTTTCAGCTCCCTTGCAGAGCTGGGACCAAAATGTTGAGAGTACTTCCTCTTTCCATTGTTTCTGCCACAGTGCCCAGGCCTTGCCTTCCGCAGTCAAAGACACATCTAACTCAAATGGTAGTCATGCTTGGGAGACCCAGAGCTTTAATCTGCTTCTCGAACATTTTTGCCTTCTCAAAGGTGGCTTGGCACTCTGATCTTCAGTCCCACACAGTCCAGGTGGTATAAGGGATGAAGGCACTATGCCAGGTAAGAAAGAAGAGTCCTCTACCCCACAAATCTCTACAAAGGTTTGCACCTCTTTCATGTCCATAGGGGCTAGATAGGCTTGTACCTTTACAATTACAGTTTCTGGGACAACTTGTATGTTACTTGAACAAATGACTCCCCAAAACTTTACAATGGTGCTTGGGACTTAAATTTTCTGTGGTTCACCACCTGTCCTCTCCTTTGCAGATGTTCCAACAAAGTCTGCAAAAGAGTGTCCTGCAGAAGAAGCAAGTCTTCATGTGTTAACATTATGTTACCAATATAATAGGCCCATTTTACTAATGTGGGGAAGAAGAATAGAGACAGATCTCAGGCTACCATCCCATGACATACTGCGGGCTATGAAGTAGCCCTGGAAAAGCACTTAAAACCGTCATTTGTTGCTCCCTCGTGTGAAGACAAATTGATCTTGTGACTCGGTGGCCAGGGGTAGACTAATAAAGAGTATTTGCTAAGTCTACAACAGCTTGGTGCACTTCTAAACCATGCTCAACATATTTAAGATGATGACAATGCTGGGCATAGTCATGTGGATAGGGCCACTATCTTGTTCAGTTCTCAATAGTCTGCAGTCATCTACCCTAAGCCTTCTGGCTCCCCCCCCCCCAATGGCTATAGCAGGCTGCTGAAAGCACTTAACGAAATCTCAGTATTTGTTGTATTGAACTGAATTTCATTAGACAGAATTGAATGAGCAGTTATTCCTTGAAAATAATAAATTTCTTTCCTCCTTTAATTAAAAAAAAAAAGGCAGAGTCAAGAGCTAACATTACTGAAGACAGGCTTCACCAGCAGAAAATCATTAAAAGCTTGACTGACCTCCAACCTTATTTAATGATCCATCTGTTTTATAGATGAGATAACAAATTTAGTGACTTGTCCAAAGGCACACAGATATTAATTGGCAGACCAGAATGAGGTCTCTAGACCAATAGTCAGGCATTTATTCCACCGCAATTTGTCTTCCTTCTATTTTAAGACACTGGAAGACAATTCGGAAGCACATGTAGCATGGCCACAAAGGGAATTCAGCAGCAGGCTTTGGCAGGCACACCTAATCTGGTAAACATGGACTTGTCAGTTATCTATTTTTTAAAAAGTCTTACCACCAAATGGCCTCTTAACTGTAAATGTCCTATATTTGCTGGAACAATTGGTTCCATTGGCTAGAAAGAAGGATGCTGTACTCTCCTATCTGGAGAATTACTATCTGAAATCATGAGAAAATTTTGGGGGAATCTCCTTGAAGGATTATAGCATCTGTGCTACCTGTTAGATGGTAGAATTCTTATTTCCAGAGTTTCTTCTACACCTTTCTGCCTCCTTGTTGTTAACATCTACCTGACCCCTGTGTAGATCCCATCAACATGGTAAAATTGCTTAACTTAGTACCTTTAAATTGGTTAAAACAAACAAAGAAAAAAAGATCTCCTTGGAGAAATGTCTGATCTTAGGAGTGGGGCATTAAATATATAAGAGAATCCTGCTTGAGAACTTTATAGTACAAAAAAGTAAGGAGGTGCTAAAAAAAACAAAACAAAATAGAAGAAAAATCATCTCATAAACCAACTTACATTGGTGAAGGTGTATAAAAGGAACATAAGAGTCAACCAAAAGTGTTCCCAATGGTCCAAACCAGAACAATTTCAGCAACAAAATTAATAAAATAATATTCAATTATAATCCAAAATATAAAATAAGTATTTATAATCCATACTGATATAAATATATGATTGAATAAATGAATAAATGGTGAAGAGACAAATCTCTCATTCAGAAGAATTACAAATAATTTTCTAAATAGTCTACCCTTAGAAGGAGAATTATAACTCCTCACTCCTTACATGTGGATTGCACACAGTGACTTCCTTCCCAAGAATACAGTATGGAAAGGGGGAAAATGAATAACTTTACAGGGGAGAAACCAGATAAACAGTACCTAAGTCACATGGCCAAGATCAATATCAATGATGATTTCACATTGATTGTACTTTGATATGATGTGATGAAAATGGTACTTCTGTGACTTTTCTCCCCAAAACTCATAACCCAGCCTAGCCATGAGAAAACCATCAGACAAATCCCAAAGAGGGATATACTACAAAATATCTGACCAATACTCATCAAAGCTGTCAAAGACATCAAAATCAAGGAAATTCAAAAACTTTCCAGCCAAGAGGAGCCTAAGGAGCTATGGCAATTAAATGTGTGATGTGGTATCCTGGATGGAATTCTGAAAGTGAAAAAAAGACATTAGTCAAAACCTAGAAAACCTAAATAAAATATAGACTTTTGTTAATAATAATGTATTAATATTGGTTCATTAATTTTAAGAAATACTAATGTAATATGTTAATAACTGGGCATGCAATATATGGAGATATATAGGAACACTCTACTTTCTTCTTAATTGTTCTATAAATCTAAAACTATTCTAAAAAAGTAGTTCACTTTCCAAAAGAAAGCAAATATAATCTTTGATACACTTAATGTAGATATGTTAGTGCCAGCATTTACTACCCTGTTTCTCAAGTTTTCTTGTTTTTGTCATTTATTAAGATTTAATTATTGGGTTTTTTTGCCATCAAGTATTTGAAAGTTTATCACATGAAAAGGACGTAAAGACTTTCTTCTTTAGATTGACAGTATTAGGATCATGTAAGAACCAACAGCAAGACAGATACCAGCTCTCTAATATGAAACCCTTCTCTAATCCCAACAGTGGCTCAGGGAGCTAAACTTTCAGTCCACTCAAGCAGAGACTGTTGATACCATCCATCAAGTATGCGTTAGTGGTGATTCCTTCACTGGGCGGGCAGTTAGATTAGAAAACCTCAAGAATTCTTCCAACTCTGTTCTAAATGTATGTGGACAGTTGCCCAATTTTCTGTGTAGTTAAAGCTTAGACAATTTATTCCAATGTGAATCTGGACTCACTGCCAAGACTTTAAGCAGAATGTGTCTGTCCACTGACCACAATTCTAAGTTTAGCTGATTGCTCAAAACCTATGAGCTACACTAGTCATCCAACAAAGGAAAAGTAAATTAGCCTAGTAAGCTATGCCCTTTTTGAACCATGCCATTTTGGTATATTCCCTCCTCGAAGTCTTAAAGAGTCATATGATCCAATTTGGTGCTTTAGCACTGTTATTTACCTTATGACACCAGTCTTAGAGTCTTGCAAACCTAAATGCCACCATCCCACAGCCTTGCTCAACCACTCTATAGTTAAGATTTCAATAATTGCTAGTGAAGTGAGAGACTTTGCAAATGAAAGTGTGGTTAAATGGGTGGGTGGATGTATGGAAAGACGGTTTTATATTTCAATCTCATTTTATGAGCCTAGCTCTCCCTTTTAATGAGAAAAGCTAGAAAATTCTTTGGGGACAGGGTAAACCAATTTTTTCTTGGTGTCACAAATTCTGTGAAAAAGGGAATTCCTAAATTCGAGCCACTTTTCAGAGAAAAATCTCTTGCTGTTTCCCATAGTACCCCTTCACCAAAAAAAAAAAAAAAAAAAAGAGAGAGAAAGTGTGTCCTCGATTTAACTGGTGTTCACCATACTTTTTAAGTTTACAGTTTACTTAGAAAATAATTATTTTTCTGCATCTACATTAGAGTAAATAGAGGAGGTGCTGGAAAACAAAAGCACAGGCTTGCTTTCCAGCTATTGCAACCAACACAAGTGTCGTGAGATCAATGTTTCTCGCCTGTGTGTTGGCAAGATCATTTCCTTAACAAACAATCCAAAATAATTCTTTTGTTACTAAATAACATTAATTTCATAAGATTTAACCTTATGAGATGGTTAATTGCAGATCACACAGAGTTAAACAAAGGCAACTGCTTATAGCTCATCCTAATATAAAATACAAAATCTCTAGAAAAGCACAGAGAAGAAAGTAAAAAATTATACTCTAATTCTTATGCCTAAGGAATCAGATATTATATAATGATGTATGAACATCAATATGTTGAGTTTTTTTAATGTATATATTTTACATCATTTAAATCACAGCACAGCACATAATTTTTGCAACCTGCTTTTTTTTCCCTTAGTATCTAATGAGTATTTTCCCATGTCATTAAGTATTCTACAGTATGATTTTCAATGACTTTTGGTATTCTCTCATATGAATAAACAAATTAACTTCATTTAAGCGATCTTCTATGGTCAAGTATTTAATTGCCCCAATATTTTGCTAGCATAATGTATGCTGCAATACACACACACACACACACACACACACACACACACACACACATGCTAATAAGGAGAATTTTTACATGCATCCCCAATCATACTCCAGATATTGCTGGGTCAAGGCATGTGCACATTTGCAGACATTTGAAACCTTGCCAAATCACCTCCCAGGAGGCTGTACACACCAGGAGCATGTAAACATCTATCTTCTCATTAGCATTTCATATTATCATAATTTTAAATCTCAATTACTCATTTATTTCTTATATGGATTTCTCAGAGGAATTTCAGGATCCTTAAAGTCCTATTATCATTGATACTTATGGAAAATTTTCTACTAAATCTTAAGAATAAAATTTTAGGAATAGAATTTTATAGATAAAAATGACTCAGCAGCCTGCTTTTATGCTATGCCCTTTCTTTCAGAGATCCTGGCTCATTGAACAGAGAGATTGCTGTGGGCTTCAAAGAGAGTCAAATGCTATAGATAATAACCGAGGTCTTTATTTTAAGAGGAGCTTTGTGCTTGAAATTATGTATCTCCAGACCCTAATCTGATATTCAACTTCATGTCTAATGTGAAGTGGAGCAGAGGTCCTACCAAGTGAGTGATAGTTCATTAATTATTAGAAGCAAAGTCATTGCCTCTTACCAGCTGCGGCCATGTTAGAGAGATCCTTGCTAAATTAGAACAGATGCTATGAGGTCCATGGCTTCTAATGGGAAAGGGCAGTAGTTAGAAATAGACCAGGAAATGGCCTGTTTAAGTATTGAGGAAATAGGCAATCCTTAAAGGAAAAAAAAATTCTACTCACCTAAAACATTTGAAGAATTGTGAGTTTTTTCTGTGTCAGGAGCCAGTGCTTGGCTTATGTGTAAGACACATGGAAGTAGTCTTCAACTCAACAAGAAGATAAACCTCCTTAATTATTAAAGCTATCAAACAATAAAAAAAAAAAAGGCTGATTCGCGAAATAATGATTTTTCCAGACTGCCCAGGCAAATTGATCATCTCCTTTTAAAGTAGCTGCATTACACATACTTTATTAGTTCTAGTCATAGAAATTTATAACTGGTTTTATACATTCATTTCTACTACAAGACCATTAGGTATTTGTTGCTAAATAATAATCATTAACTTTATAGTGAATGAATAAGATTTTAGAACTTCTGAGTTGGCCTCTTATCTCCAAAATATTCTTACCCTCATAGAAGTGGATTCTTTTGATTTAAGATTATAACAGCTCTAGATAGTAATAGACAATGTTTTATTTATAATTCAAACTGAGTGAGTTATGAAATCCTCTCCAGAGGAAGGAGGGTGAAGTGAAGAAAATGTCTGCCTTTGGGCAAGGAACGCAGGGAAGGATAAAATATAAATATAAAAGTTGAGGCATAGGGTGCTAAAGACAAAATATGATGACTATATATTTATCGCTCTTGTTTTTATTATTATTATTATTAGTTTTTTTAGGTGTTCATTTTGGATGCAACTGACCTCCTGAGAGACTTAAAGCTGTCTTTATTTTTAAGAAATTCTGCCTTAGGACAGTGACACTGTAAAGTAAGTTTTCTTGCTCTATCATTGATATGGCATGAACGGTCATTCTTAGTTCTGCTAAACTTTCCCACTTATAAAAAGTTCAAATAGTCTTTTCACTAAAGTAGTGGAAGAGCAAGGAGGAAACACAGGGTGTGGTTGAGATCCAAATGTTCCGTGAATTGATAGGGTGAGCTTCTTTGAAACTAAGTATTTCAGTTGATCTTAATAAAATGGCATCCTCTCTTTCACTTAAGACTAAGTCTCATGCATCCCGTAAATTATTCACTTAAGAAACATATAGCTAATGGCTAATTATGTGCCAGAACCTGCAGTGGGTTCTGGAGAGATAGCAATGAACCAAATAGACAAAAATTCCAGACTTACGAAGTTTACATTAGGTTGGGATTTCCTTTGGTGAAATAGAATTAAACACAAAATGAATATGATTATGGCGACACAAGAAATCTTTTTATTTTAATTCTAAAGCAATTCAAATTTAATAAATCTAATAAAGTCCTAATTAGCAATGCAAGCACCAATCTGCTCCAGAATTATTAAGTTTTGAGATTTGTGAGAAAAGTCACTCCAAGGAAAGTTCCCTCCTCCCTCCAGAAAAGGATTCCAGCATCCAAGTGAAAAAACGTAAACCGTGGTTAAATTTAACCAAAATTGGCATCACGTAGTCTGCAAAATTTTTCTGCCAAGCAAATTGCATAATCTAAATGCAACCATTTTTTCTTGCACCCTTTCCTGAGAACCTTTCCAACATCCATGCTGCCAGGGCTTATGCTGCCAACATCGTCAGTGCACTTTGCTGTAAGAGATTAAAGGTTGGCTACAAATAATTTCCAGTGAATAACTCTAATTAGCCGCTAAAAGTTGGCATATTTCCTGCTATCTGAAATTAGATCACAGAGTTGGGTTGAGATGAAAAAGCCCTATTAACTCTCTACACTTCCCATTCCTATTTGCTGGGGGAAATTACTGTTTGGAACTTTATCTGCTACTATCTGAAGAAGTCTGGAGTCAGCGGTAATACAAAGATATGTGGAAGTCTGGATTTTCAGTTTGCTTCTACTCCACTACTGGGACTGACCAAAATAAAAACTCTTAAGAGCATAGCCTTGGGGGTTACTTCAGTGGATTTGTGAAAATAAAAGAAGGAAACTTTTTTTAAAAGTTAAAACACGATGTTTTGTGGTAGTTTATACATGCTCTCTAATAAATAAATGTATTTTGAATCTAATGCTATTAATTAATAGGTGTACAGATTTTTTTTTGGACCCAGTTCTGAATCCTTTTAATTAGAGGTGTATCTCTTAGTGTGCCTCTACTTCCAGCCAGGGTAATAGTGCTTATGCTGCTATTAAGTGTTTAGGAAGAGTTGCTTAATAATATCTAGTGCCAGTTCATGGCAGCCCAAAGTCGAGTCTTTTCAAGGCAGAATGTGTGCCTGGAGTCTTGCATTAGAAATAAGCACCCGAGGCTGACGCTCTTGTTCTGTAGTTCTATCTTCTGTCATCAGCTGCTGTGTGGCTCATCTGCTGATAGTTAACATACCAGATGTCTGGTGCATCACGTACACTTCTGGTTCCACTGACTCCAGGGGAACAATCAAGAAGATACGACAAAGAGGATGGGGATGAAAAATTAGTGCAAGAGTTTTGAAATAGGAAATGCAATTCGATAGAATAATAAAGTGGCTTTTTTACTTGTTGGGATTTGTCTGTATTTTGCTGAAACTTAAATATTCCCCTGACAAAAGTACTTTCAATAATCCATAAATAGCTTTCCATCCCTTCCTTGTAAACTGCCTGACAATACTTATTCATCTAAAGCAGAAAACTGACATGTTTTATTCTTATTACACAGAGGAGAAAATTGAGGTAAAAAATTAAGAGAAAGTAATTCTACTTCATAATTTAGTGGTATAGACATATTGATTCTATTTACTTTCTAAATAAAAATAATGAACAGATTGAATATTTCATAGCTGTAAGCACAGATTGAAAAACAGAATTGAGAGTCAAGCCTATTATCTTATTTCTTGTTCCAAACATTGCAACAGGGTTTCATTATTAAAAATAAAAAGTAAAATAATGAATGAAATTAAAAACTAAATATATATATATGTATGTGTGTGTGTGTGTGTATATATATATATGTATAAACATAGACTGTTTCAGGTTGAATTTTCTAACAGATAAACATAGAAGACTTCCTAATACATACCTTTAAAGTCTTTAAGAAAAATTAAATAATTTGCATTATAACCTAGTGGGAGGTATATTAATCAGGGTTCTCCAGAAAAGAACCAGTATGTATACATATTTCAAGAAATTGGCTTATGCAATGGTGACAGCTGGCAAATCTAAAATCTGCTGGTAACCTGAAAACTCTTGGGCAGGAACTGATATTGCAGTATTAAGGTAGAATTTCTTCTTCAAGGAAACTCCAGTTTTGCTCTCAAGGTCTTTCAACTGATTGGATGAGTCATACCCATGTCATTGAGAATAATCTCCTTTATTTAAAGTCATTTCAGTATAGACGTTAACCACATCTCCAAAATACCTCCACAGCAATAGTTAAGTCACTGTTTGATTAAATAATTGGGTACTATAGTCTAGCCAAGTTGACACATAAAACTATCACAAAGAGCAAGAAATTTGCCTCTTCTCCAGTGTCCAGATGGCATTACCACTCCCACAGCATATGAACATACATGGAGAAGGAAACTGACCGCATCTGATTTTAATGACTTCAGTTTACTAACAGAATTTAAGAGTAAACCTTTAATTTTAGAAAACCACTCACTATTGCAATGTCACTCCTTTTCACCTAACAAGCATACTACTCACATTTTCATGGGAACAAATATATTCTGTAGGAACCAGACAGAAATATTAGCCTTCTCATTTGAAGAAAAGAAATCTGCCTCAAGATAGTATGGGCCATGTCCTCACTCTGTGACATAGCTTAGTGGTCAGAACGGGCCCTTCGGGGTTTAGCTTCCTTCTTACACTCCCTAGTCATGTAATCTCAACATCTTTATCTGTGAAATGGAAACAGAGAATTCCTACCTCAGAGCTTGTGTAGAGTGCCTGTCTCACAGCAAGAGCTATGGAATTTTTAGGTAATATTTCTGGGGGTGGAGGGTGCAGCTCTTCAATTTGTCATTTGAGTGAAACTGAATAAGGTCAAGTATTGCAATTTACATTCCTTAGTCTGGTAAGCTAAATCAGTTGTACTCAAATTGGATGTTTAGGCTAGTGCTACTCGGAAGCCGCTGGTTATAGATCCTGATGAGATATGCACATAAATTATTATAACAATTTGATATTGTTGTGACATTTTTATTGTATTTTATACAAGTGGCAGTATACAGTACATTTGGATAAACAAAACAAAATAGATAAACAAACAAAAAGATTTGTCCTTCATGACATCATTGGGAAAAACTGGCCTTAGAAACCTTTATGCATGGGAATTTCTTCCAGATAAAAACTTGTGATAATTTTAACAATTCAGTATTTTACTTCTTGTGGAAAAGCTGCAGTTGTGGCACCTGAAGTTGGTCCATGGTGTGTCTCCACATTGCTTTGTAATTGTCTGTATATCTGCTTCCCTAATCGAAGAGTGAGACCCCAGCATGTAGGGCTCTGTCTTATTTGGGCCCTGAGGGACTAGAAAAGTGATTGGCACATATCTGGCGCCTGGTAATTATGTTTTATAAAAGCATGAATAAGTGACAGAAATAAAACTAGTCAAGGATGGAAAATGAAATGAGCTTGTAAGCACTAGAGATATTATTAGATTATAATGGATATTGGATATTAAGTGATATAAATAGATTATGGAAAAAAATGCATTATACCAACCCTTTGAAATATTATGAATACTATAAAAAATACACTGCTTTTTGATCTAAGCGTAGATATTTATTGACCATTTTAATGAGTAAGCCATGATTTGGGTGTAGTCTAAAGAAGAAGAAAAGAACAAGGAGATTTGCTTCAGAAAAAACACATCTTTTGCAAACTGATTGGAAAGAGTGGTGATGGTTTCTTCCAGAATATAACAGAGTCGTGTTTAGAGAATGAGAGTTTATGAGCAGGAGAGTTTATGGGAATACATAAATGTATCAGCAGCACTTTAGAGCAGGAGAGTTTTTTGAGAATACATAATTATATCAGCACTATAATTTGGGGGTATATATAGGTCCTTTTCCCCAAAACTAAAAGGATAAGGAACATTACATAAGATCTGTGTATGTGGTTTTGAGCTGACATCTGTGGCTCAATAATCTTTGTAAGAGTGACTTTCTTTCAAGTAAGCATGATGTGTTCTTCTAGCATGTAAAGTAACATCTCTTTTCCTGACTTCCTGAAAAAAAAAAATTCATAATTGGCTATTATCTGGCCATCGTTCCTGAGTCTCCGATGCCATTTCACAACCTTTTCATAGTGCCGTGCTAACACATCAGATCAGCTCATCATAAAATACAAAGACCTGGGGAACACAAAGAAAACCAATAATTATTGATCTTTCAGGACGAGTAATTTGAACTAATCCTAGAAAGATCAAAAGAATGTGTTCAATTAAAACTTACTTACTACTCCAAGGAGCAGCCAAGAATTCTTTGAGATTTCTGGAATAGAAAATATATTATTTATAGTAGACACAGAAAAACTTAAACAAAAATATTCTCACTGTCTTTTGAATTTCTAAAGAAAGATTATCTTGTGTTAAATTTACTTTTGGTTTTATGTGTGTTTTATGCTCTAAAAAGATGAGCAAACTATGGTTCATTGACTAAATCCAGCTTGCCATCTGTTTTTGTAAATAATGTTTTACTGAAGCACATCTATATCCATTCATTTATATATTGTTTATGGCTGTTTTTGTACTACATTGGTAGATTTGACTGGTAAAAAGAGACCACGTACAATGCAAAGACCAAAATATTGACTTTTTGGCTTTTCTGAAAATTCACCAGTCCCTGATCTATATTAATTTGAAAATTGCATTTTGACATGATCTGTGTGATAAGCAATGGTGTACAAAGCTTTCTCAGCTCATGAGAGTTGAGTGTGCACATCTTTTCTCATCTGTATGTTCAGTGATGTCTTGCGGGCAGCTAGAATTGAGCCCTGGCTTGAGTCTTTACACCACTGAAACCATCGAGTGCTATGAATCTGATTTTTAAAAAATTTCTGCAAAAGTTTGTTGTTCATAGCTCAAGAAGTACTGACAGGCCAATATCAATAATTCTACTTTTTGCCCTCTCCAGGTTGGTATACTCAAATTTATTCCACTTAAGAAGCAACGAGAATTTTGTTTGTTTGTATAATTTTTACTAATATGTTCTTAAGAACAGTAAAAGAAAAGCTTCCAGTATATCACTGTTAGTAACTTTTTATTAGTCAGAACCCCTCTTATGCTAGATAATAGATATGCTGGCAATGGACAGAGAGCTCATTAACAACATAGATTCAGTCTATGTTTAAAAACCTCACTGGAGTTTGAAATATGTAATTTTGCAAATTACAAACTAACTCAGTTTACCATAGAAATCTTAGAAAACACAAAGGAAAACATAAGGTCATCATACATATTATGGAAGAAATTTTGATATCTTTTCACCCAGTTCCAAAATTCCCAAACAAAATAAGTACATTCCAAAAGTAGGTAGTATATACCTTGAGTATGAGTAGAATTCATACTATTGCATGAGTCATTTGTTTAAAATAAAGGTGGGGGCCTACTTAGTGACCATAAGAATTATTAAAACATGAACAGTGGCTGACTAAGTTGTTAGATCACCCCACAGATATCAATGGGAAAATATCTTTATAGTGTGGTTGTCTTAGGACTATACCTAACACGTGATATACCTGAGTTATTGGCCTTATGTCAGTCAAAGAGCAGATGAGAAAGGCAAGGGATAAATGTCTTACCATACAAATAACTTGAAACGTCTAGAAAAGAGGAGATTGTGCCTTATATTTTAATACCATTTTACAATTCTATTTCCCTAAAAATTTTTTTCGTGACCTGAGGCCTTTCCTGTATATTATTTTTGTTATCTCTGTTGAAGAGAAATGTTATTTTTGAAAAATTAAATTTCTCCAAGTTTTCTCTAAACATCTCACACATAATAGTGTATGGTTATCCCTTATTTTGAAATATATTTAGCTTTTAAAGTTGTAAAGTTATAATGGGATTAAATGGTGAAAAATAAGAGACTTTGATTCTAAAGAGTATGGATTCATGAAAGTAAGTACTAATCATCTAATAATTATTGAGCATGGTGGACAATTATACTTTTTTATTGCACCAAGGAGTTTACAATCCTTTGGGGAGGATAAGTCATAAATTAAAATTTAATAATCTATAGCAAGGATCAACAAACTTTTTCTGTAAAGATCAGATAATAAGTATTTTGCAGGTTTCGAAGAAGAGTAGAAGATAGTATATAAGCAGTTATTTAAAAAGTAAGAATACTCTTGCCCCACCCTGCCCTGCTCTGCCCTGCCCCATTTGCTTGGGGTGGACTCTCCATGGTGGTGAGCATGGGTCAGCAGTAGTCAGCTGAATGTATTCATCCACCTCAGGGAAAACAGCCTGAGATGGAGGAACCTATTTGGAGGCTTGAGGAGGTAGCTGGCTCAGATTCACCTTCTGCCCCAGTGACACTCAGATTCCAGTACACTTTTCACTTTTCCCAAAGAGCTCAGCTATCTCAACTTAGAAGTGTGGTCAGAGGAAAGGTAGTTTATTGAATTGCTGATTCCCCACCTGAGATTCTATTGCTTGATAGATTCTACTTGCCAACAGCTGAGATCCCCAAATGTGGGTGGTGACCTTGGATGTCGGTGAGGCTAGGGAGGCCAACTTCAGACAGAGGGAGACAGGAGCAGAGACAGATTCCCAGACTTGCTCTCTGTAGTACTACCTTGTTCAATACGGGCGCCCATAGGCCATAGTGATGTACAGGTAAGGACCATGTACCGAGCATCCTGCTAGGTCAGGAAATTTTTCATTAAGAGGATGTGCATTGAGCCCAGTGCTAAAGGATAAATGGAAATTGTAGAAATAGTAGAGAGCACTCTAATGGGTAAAGTGAAACTGTTAAAGAATAACTTTTAAAAAATCAAATCATGACTCATAAAATATAAAAGAGATACATGTCAAAGATTTTACTTAACTAATTTTTATCTTATTTATTATTTAAGAAATATGTAAAGTGTAAAAATCAGTTCAAAAGTGTATCAAAGAATAGGAACAAATATGAACATTAAGGAATGTTTAATTTGCTACTGGATACAAACTGGTATCTTCAACAAGCTAGAAATTAATTTCATCATCATCATCCAAACTTCATTTGTGTTTCTATGAATCATTTTCATCACCATCATCTCTCCACCAATTATTTGCAGAGTAATGCAAAATAGTTAAAGATATGAAAAGCACAAATCCTAACAGAATCAGATAACCATAGAAGGGTCCTTTAGATAATGTTTAACATTTAATTGTAAAAGTGCCCAATAATCATTTTTCTCACTTTTTTTCTCAAAAAAAAATTTTTTTTGCCCGATAACATGAACAAAAATAAAAAGAAAGTGTGATATGTTTGATTCAGAGACACCTATCTGTATACTCAGTTCCTCATTTGGATTTTAAAAAATTTTATATGTGAATACTATTTTTGCCATATTAAACATAAAAGTGTTAAAATATTCTAATGTTATAATTTCTAGATCCTTGGTAGGTGTGTGAGGAAATATTGAAGAATCAAAATTTGTTGAGAATAGAAGACTTTTCAATGTTCTTTCATGAACACAGTAACCTTCATGATTCTATTCATAATGACAGTCCTGCTCACTGCTTTAGCTCAAAGAAATAAGTTACAAAAGAAGGAAACAAAACAAAACAAAACAAATATATAACACCTAAGTAATCAAGAATATGTCTATCACAAAGCCCAGGCTCTTTAATCTAAAGAGACAAATGAGATATAGCATGCAATAAATTAAGAAAGTCAAATTTTCTTGAAATATATCAGATCTTCCTTATGTTAAAGGGACATAAGAAGAGAAACAGAAAATATAACAGCATATAAGCAAAGAAGTAGAGAGGAAAAAAACAATTTGAACTAGAAAAAAAATTGATATTGATGCAATATCTGTAGTACTATCAGAGTTCTATGGGGTAATAGAGTAGCACCCTATTTAAACATAGCACAATAAGTGATACTCATGGCAATGACTTGGCATCATAGATAAAGGCCCAAACCATGTTCAGAACATTTTTATTGTGAAGACAAGTAAATACAGTACATATTTTTGAAGGACTTCTGTCAAAATTTAGACATTATGCTTTTAAAATATGAGTGTCAGAGAGGATATCAGATTCTTTAAAAGTACTAAAAAGTTTTTTTTATGATTTGAAAAAATGAAAGTATGGGTAGAGTCAGTAATTACAGGGCAAGATGAAATGAGAGCAATCAGGGAAAATACTAGTAGACTAAGAAAACCTTTGTGAGTTCTAAATATTCCACTAAAATGAAAGGTAAATTCCTGATGATTAAATGGTGAAGAATAGTTTCGGGGAAGAGAAATATAACTGCCCATTTTGCAATCCCCAACTTACACATTAGATAATAACAGCAGGTAACATTTACTGTGTTTCACGGCATGTAAGTCACTGTATGAAATGATGTTATATATATAATTTAATCCTCAATATAAGCATATTATCAGTTCTATTTTATAAAAAGGGAAATAGAAGCTTAAAGAGGTTAAATCAAGATTACTAGACTACTATATGGCAGAGGCAATTTTGAACGCATTTTGTATGAGTTTATTGCTTGGTTTCTCAAGCATTCTGCCATTTTTTTTCTGTTTTATCCTCTAAATATCTGTTAAGTTAAGTAATATTATCCTCATTTTATACATAAGAAAACAGAGGCACAGGAAAGCAAAGCAGCTAACCAAGCAAGCACTGCTAATAAGTGTCATGTGCACCAGTAAGTGCTCTTTCTATTGCTACAGGGCACAGCAGACCTGTCTATCATGTATCTGTTCTGCTCAGACCCCTCCAAAAGGAGACACCCCACCCCTTAGCTGAAGGAGCAGCTGTGGACAGCTTGTTAGAAACTGGAAAATGTAAATATTGCCTTGATGACATTCAAATTCAGTTTTAAGAAAAATGAACAAACAAAAGCCAATCGTGACCTGTCTTAACAAATAGTTGTCTCCTGGGATTTTTCTTCCCTAGTCTGCCAATTTGTGACCCTGACAGTGAAGGGTAAAAGACCAGTTGGGAAAGAATTTAAAAAACAGACAGAAGCTGACTCACAGAGCATAGCTGGGTTGCTTTAATGGCAGGCAATTAGAATAAATATCCATTAATTCAGTGACTCTGGTCCCTGGAGCTGTCTTGAATTCTAAAGATCCTTCTGGTTCCAATCTCCATTAAAAAGGGATAGCCTTGTTATTCCATTTTTTTTTCAAGAATATATATATATATATATATTATATATATATATATATATATATCCCATAATAGACCCTCATTACATCCCATAATAAACCCTCATTACATGAGATAGCATGCCTTCTCATTCCCTGCAGCCGAATGAGCCTATCATAAACCATCACACTATCATTTGCTCTGAATTTTCCACAAGTATTTTTCCAACTTTTCATTCCAAATTGTGCTTTGGCTATACTATGCTCTGCTCTGATCGTGAACAAAATATGAAAGCCTCTAATGTAGACGTGAAAAATAAAATAAAAACCAAGTTATGATTGTTCTTTCTACTAATATGAATAACATATTCAGTGTGAAAATAAATGTTAAAGTACCAAACTGATTCAATTTATTAAACTACTTTTTAGAGAGAATTCTAAAAAGATAAGTGTTTCAGAGAGCTGTATATCCTTTTAATACTCATAATAATGATACTATAAACTAATAAATACTGATTTTTTAAAAAGAATCACAATGTGATCCTTTTTAGAGATCCTCATAAATAATTGGTGTCACTCTAGATGTAAAGATAATCACCCTTAGAATTGCAGAACTAAGAGTAAAAATAAGGGAGAAGGTCAATTTTTTAAGCCTGGCTTAGATTGGGGAATTAAAATGAGTCATTACAGCAGTAATGATTGTGCTGTAAAAATGAGTAACAGATCTGGGGACCTGGGAGGCCTGTGCAGGGCCTGAGTGGCCCCAATGCTCGGGACTAGCTCTAGGCGAGTACTCAGTGTTGTGAATAAACTATGAGAAAGCCCAGAATAGACATGACTCAACATTCAGGCTTCATCAGCAGCCTCCACAGCACAGTATTCCCAGGAGATTTCCAGGACTTGTGGAATAACTAACATGGAGGGGGAAATGTGTCTTTTTAATTTTCCAGTTAGTCTCCCAAGTTCCCATCTGTTTCTTTGGTAGCAATATTTCCTGAGACTTCTTGTCACTGCTGTCACTCACCGCTGCTATCAAAATTTCCAAAGATGTTGAGAACTAAGAGAGTTTAAACATCAGTCTCTTTTCAATTGCCTGCAACATTGGACATAGCTATTGAAAAACTTCACTGCAGGGCCAGACTAGGATGAGGCAAGTTAGGTGCCTATGGTACAGAATTTCAGGAAGCACTGTACTCAGTTTGCTGCAGGAAATGGTGAGCACTTGCCCAAGACAGAGTAAGCATCTTTTAAGTTTCTTGACGTAGATGTTCCACACTTAGGAAGCTTTCAACCTCAGGCAGTACCTGCTACATTATTTGTAGGACCCAGCACAAAAGGAAAATGTGGGTCACTTGTTAAAAAAATTAATAAGGGTTCCAAGGCAGCAATAGCAGAACACTGAAACCATGTATGAGGCTCTTTTGAGGTTGTGCAATGCTCCCAGGACCCTGCAGGTACAGGGTCAGCTCTTGTACTCTAACTGAGGCTAAGTAACTCCCAAAACTTTATACACTAGTGCTTTGTTTGCCTCATCTTAATCCCAGCCTTGCTCCATAATTTAATTTATTTATTGTGATGGTTAATTTTAATGTCAACTTGACTGGCTAAGGATGCCTACATAGCTGGTAAACATTTCTAGGTATGTCCAAGGTTGTTTCTGGAAGAGATTAGCATTTGAATTGGTAGACTGACTAAAGAAGATGCCCTCTCCGATGTGGGTGGGTATCATTCAATTTGTTTGGGGCCTGAATAAAACAAAAAAAGACAGAGGAAGGGCCAATGAGCTCTCTTTTTGAGCAGGTACAACCATTTTCTTCTGCCCTCAGACATTGGCACTCCTGCTTTTCAGGCCTTCAGGTTTGAACTGGAAATAACACCATCGGCTTTCCTAGGTCTCCAGCTTGTAGATGGCAGATTATGGAACTTCGCCTCCATAATCATGAGAGCCAATTTATCAAAATAATCTCTTTATATATATATATATATCTCCTATTGGCTCTGTTTATCTGGAGAACCCTGACTAATACACTCATCAAATTTTATTAAAGTGTGACAGTATTCCAGACACTGTTTTACATGCTGGAGACAGAGCCAATGACAGCTTCCAGCGCACTTGCACAGAGCCCCATATCTCAGAAGACCCTGAAGTTGGTCTACTGCTCTGCTGTCACCATCTCGTAATACTTAATATTTAAATAAGGAATCTCATATTTTTCTTTTGCACTGGACCCCACACATTAAGTATCTATTCCTGAAAAGAATAGAGAAAAACAAAACAATCTCTGCCCTCACTGAGTTTGTGGATTTTCTGCTTGTCTATGGCTTTTATGAGATGTCTTAGCCAGATCTTGGCTCCTGTCACTACAGTCCCAACGATGTGTCTCAAAACTCAGCTCACATGTAATCAGGAATGATTTTCAATAGCACCATCTTTGTGGCAGCATGGCTATGTCCAGGGGAATTTTAAACCCTGTCACAGGCTGATGAGATTTTGGTCCCTCTCCAGGACCAGGGTCACTATTTAACCGTTTTTTCTTCAAGGTAATTTTATTTCAGGGCCCTTGTTACTGCTTGAGTCTTGATAAGAGTAATCTAGTTCATCATGATGAGTGAACTGGAAGAAAGGCTTACAATTTTACACATTCTCAATGGGGGAGATTCTGTCCCTAAACTGCAATTCATTCTTGAGGGGTGAAAAAAAAATCTCACTCTTTTTTTTTTGGGGGGGGGAGGAGATGATGCACATAAAGAGATAAACAGTACCTGAGATATTAAAACTTCTTGGAGGTGGAAGGAAGCAAATAGGAAAAAAAATGACTAAAAGTGGTCCATAGGGAACAACAATGAAGAAAAAGTTGAGAAACACTGGATAAGTTTATTTATATTTCCTCTCACAGAAAAATCATGGGATTTTTAGGCATATTTTTTCATCTCTTCCCCACTGACAAGTTTTGCATAACAAATATAAATCAGCTTTTATTAAAAAATGGGAGGGGAGAAAAAGAAAACAGAAATGTTATTGTTAACTCTAATCCCAAGACAAAATTTAAATGTTTGGGCTACTCCAATGGCCCTTCATAAAACAATAAACGTAAGTTTTTCTTGGTTAAATAAACAACAACAACAAAAAAATAAAACTAATAAATTCTCAGAATTTGAAGCTACAGCTGATGAGAAAGATATGAGGAACAGGAATGAGAATTATTATCCCAGAGCAGAAGAAACTCAGATAAAGGTTTGGGAGAAAGTAAATGAAGTAAGAAGGTAAAAGTGTAAAAAGTAAAAAAGCTTTTTCTAAGCCAAGGAGAAAAATAAAATATAAAAGTCTATAAGATTATAGAAATGAGAATAAATGTATACTTATAAAATAATAAACAATATTCTCTTAAACTGGCCACACATAGATGTACATGTGACCTTGGCTTGAGCTGGAAAAGAATGAAGATAGCATGGATGAACTCTCTGAAAAAAAGAAAAAAGGTAAGCATGGGCTAAATTATTTGGGGCCTTACAAACAGAGAAAAATTTAGATTTAGTTCTCAGGGCAATGGAAAAAAATTCTGGGGGCTGGGGAGTGGGTGGTAAGAGACATTTAGGGAAGGGAGTAACATGATTTGATTGGTTTTTGTTTGCTTTTACTATTTCAGTTTTCTAATTGTATTTATTTTTTTTTGTTTAGTTTTTACCTTACATTTTATTATATTTTACTATTTTGCTTTATTTTAATTATTTTATTTTTATTCGTTGTGAATGAATTTTTTATAGTTAAAAAAGTTTTTATTGCTGATTTTTTCTTTCAAAACTAGAGTTTATTTTTTGGAATTTTACATTCATAGCAAAACTGAGTGGAGAGTACAGAATTCCCACAGGCCCCTGCCCACACATGCATAGCATACCCACCATCAACATTCTTCAACAGAGCGGTACATTTGTTAAAATTAATGAACCTACAGTTATACATTATTATTATCTAAAGTCCATAGTGTACATTTGGGTTCATTTTTGATGTTCTAGATTCTATAAATTTTGACAAATGTATGAAGACATGTATTCACCATTATAATATACCAAATAGTTTCACTGCCCTAAAAATCCATTGTGCTCCACCAGTTCATCCCTGTTTTTCCCTAACCCCTGACAATTGATGATCCTTTACTGTCTCCATAATTTTTACTTTTTCAGAATGTCAAGTAGTTGGAATCATACAGTAGTTGTCTTTTTCAGATTGTTTTTTTTTTCACTTAGTAACATGCATCTATGTTTCCTCCATGTTTTTTCATAGTTTAATAGCTCATTTCTTTTTAGCAATAACTATTGCATTTTTGAACGTACCCAAGTTTTTTTTTTTTAAATCCATTCACCTACTGAAGGACATCTCAGTTGCTTCTAAGTTTTGAATTATGAATAAAGTTGCTATAAACATTTGTGTGCAGGCTCTTCCATGAACATATGTTTCAACTCATTTGGTAAATACCAAGAGCATAATTGCTGAATTGTATGGTAAGAGTTACATTTCATTTTGTAAGAAACTGCTAAACCATATTATTCCAAAGTATCCGTATTATTTTCATTTCCACTAGCAATGAATGAGAGTTCTTATTTCTCTACATCCTCACCAGCATTTGGTGTTGCAGTGTTTTGGATTGCGGCCATTCAAATAGGTATGTGGAAGTATCTCATATTATTTTAGCAATTCCCTAATGACATACAATGTTTAACATATTTTCCTATCTATATATCTTCTTTGGTGAGGCATCTGTTCAGGTCTTTGCCCATTTTTTTATTGAGTTTTTTGTTTTCTTTTTGTTGAATTTTAAGAGTTCCATGTATATTTCAATAATAATTCTTATCAATTATGTCTCGTGCTTTTTCAAATGTTTGTTGTTGTTGTTGTTGTTGTTGTTGTTGTTGTTCCAGCCTGTGGCTTATCTTATTATTTTCCTGACAGTATATTTTGCAGAGTAGAAGTTCTTAATTTTAATGAAGTCCAGTTTATCAATAGTTTTTTTATTGTGTGATGTCTTTGGGGGTGTTGTCTACAAAGTCATTGCCATACTTAAGGTCATATAGATTTCCTCCTGTTATTTACTGGAAGCTTATAGCTTTGTGTTTGATTTGTCTTTTTAAACGCTCAGTCTGAGTGCTCTGTAAAGAGTGAATTTTAAAAAGTCAAAAATGGAAGGAGGGTGACCGGTAAGATGCTATTTCAGTAATCCATGTCAGGAATAATGACCACTTTCACAAGAAAGTAAAAGTGGAAATGGAGAGAAGTAGATGAACTCAGGATCCCAATATGGGGGAAGTAAAATCTAGAAAAATGCCTAGCTGGTTCCCATATGGTCTTCATGGCAGGCTGCTTTAGAGGCAGCAGCCACTCAAAATCCTGGGGTGTTTTGATTGTGTCAGTTACCAGGGACTTAATATGCAGGGCACTGCTTCTGTCTCTGGGAATGAAGAGAGGCTTATATATGAGGACCTGAAAGCGATCCAATTTATTTGTAAAGTTTCAAAAAAAAATGATTTCCTGAAAGACCAATTAATTGTGCCCACTTCACAGATCATGTTTCCAGCACCAGATATAACTCATGAATTTCAGTGGCAATTAAATAAATTTTGTTGGAAATAAAGTTGGTGTTTCTCAAACCCATTTGTTGCCAAAAAGCAAATGTTTATTTACGAAATATGCTAGTTGCATTCACTTTTTGGATGTATGGAAACAGATCTATTTTATCTTGAACACTTTTTCTTGGATTTGTTAAAGATTTTTTCCAGGTAGAGCTTAGTAGAATTGGCAGTCAACTAGGATTTTATTTTTATTTCAATGCACATTGTTCAATCTTCACATATAAGTAATTACATCATTTTCTATAAATTATTATAAAAAACAATTTATAAAACTGAGTATTACTAAGAAAACATTTAGTAAAAATTAGTATGTTCATTAATATTTAAAAATAGACTTTTTTGTTTCCTTGATTTTTAATAAAACAATTTACCAAAATGTGAATTTTCTGATTTTTCTTCTTTTTTCAGATACTAAATTTTTGGCTAAATTATTTGGGGGGGGGGATGCTTTCATATAGTTTTGAAGTATGTTTGGTAGATGGAATGATGATCTCCCTCCAACATATATATATATGTATATATATATAATAATTATTCCCAGAGCCTGTGACTACATTACCTTACATGAAAAAGGTATGTGATGTGATTAAATTAAAAATCTTGTGATGAGGAGATTATGCTGGATTATCTGGATGGGCATGACATAATCACAAGGGTCCTATAAAAAGGAGACAAGAAGATAAAGAGAGAGAAGATTAATGTAGTAATCAAAGCAGAGTCAGAAAGAGAGTCGGCAATGCTACACTGATGTCCTTGCAAAAACAGAAAGGACAAAAAAATCAAGAAACGCAGTCTCTAGATGTGGGAAAAAGCAGGGAAACTCTTCTCTGTGACCTTCAGAAGAAATGCAGCCTTGTCAATTCCTTGATTTTAGACAAGTATGACGCATTTTTGGACTTTCAACCTCAGAACTGTAAGATGTTGAATTTATGTTGTTTTAAGATACTAAGTTTGTGGTAATTTGTTACAGCAAAATAGAAAACCAATACAGTATGTTATTCTGAAAATGGGATTTCCTTGAGAGCTGTATGATAAAAGAATATTGCTATGTCTACTGTTTTTATGAGTTAGATGCTTACCAAACCTCTGTTCTTTAATGTCTGCTCCAAAGGCATGTTACTTACAATTTTTCCTTTGAAAAAAGAAAAAAGAATAATGCTTATAATTTTGGTGCTAACAATTTTCAACTGGGCAGATGATGATACTACTTAATGAATGAGAAAATGAGGATAGGAGCTATCGGGGTTTGGTAAATCAATCATTCCTTTTTGGATATATCAAGTTTGAGACGTGTATATATTAAAACTGGTCCAGAATAAGACAGGTGAATGCCTCTGTTTCCACCTGTTACTTCTAATGAGAGAGTTTCTTATTCCTGGACACCTATGAATAGAATGCAATTTCATAAACTTTATCCTGACTTTTCTTTAATAAAAAGTGAACACTAAAAAAAAAAAAAAAGATATAGAGAGTCAGTGCCATTTCATCTGCATCTCAAAAAGATGACATTTTTTTTTCTGCCGAAAAAAAAAAAATGTATAGATGATAGGGGCTCTGTTCATCCTCTAGTGACCAAATCAAAGTTGTTATGGAAACAAGGACCAAACAGCAAGGGAAAATCACCTGGGATCTAGATGGACAAGCCATACAACTAGGAAGAAATCTAAGAAATCACCCCATAATGGCAGAAGGTAGGACGAGGTGAGGACCCAAGGGTGCCTGGTCCCAAGTGTTTGAGTGGGACAGAGGCTGTGGCAGCTGCAGACATTTCTTAAAGGGGCCACATCTCCTTTAAGAAGTACCTGCTCTTTGTGAACACCACTCCTGTAGGCTGCTTGGGGAGGCACCAGGAACTTACAGGGGGTCACTGAATTGTCGGAGTGAGGGTCAAAGCATGACTCACTCTGTACAGAAGTGCTGGAAGTATCCATTGTTCCTCTATTGAGACCTCCCTACCTCCCAGGCACAGACTTGGCTCACCATGGCGGAAACATCATCAAACTGATAACAGAGGTCTTTTCACCCAGAAGATTCCCTGAAATCCTGTCTCCCCCAACTCATGTCCCCACCCAAGTCACATCCCGGTGTATCCTCAGCAAGTCAGGTGTGCCTAGCTAGATTCACACTGGTGGCAGCTGGCTTCAGTTTCTGGTGTGGACTTTTGAGGCAACTATAAGCACAGCATCTGTAATTTACTTGTTGAATCTTAACAGGTGGCCCTAGAGTGGCACAGGCTGGGGCTAAATTTGGGCTGCAGCTGAACCTCTCCCAGAACTGTGCCACTGGACACCTACTACACAAATCCACACTAATAAGACTGGAAGACTTAGGAACTTTGATTTGTACATAGAAACAGACATAGAAAGGCAGCCAAAATAGGAAGAAAAAGAAGCAGAAACCATGAGAGAACAGAACAGAGATCCAGAAATAATGGAGTCAAGCAATCTAAGGATGCAGAGTTCAAAACACTGGTTATAAAGATTCTCAATTGACTTAAGGGAAGTGTAGATAAATTCAGTGAGAACTTCAACAAAGAGATAAAAAACATAAAAATGGAAATGGAAATTATAAAAGAAAACTAGTCAGAAATGAAGAATACATTATCTGAGATGAAGAGTATATTACATGGAATCAATAGGGTGGATAAAGAAGAGGATCAAATCACTGATATAGAGGAAGGGGAAGCCAAGGATAATCAGAATGGTAAGAAAAAAAGATGCCAAGGCTATTATAATAATAATTTAAGGACCCTATAGGACACTATTAAAGGTAAAAATATCTGTGTTATGGAGGTACCTGAAGGAAAACAAGATGTTGAAGAGCTATTTGAAGAAATAATGATGGAGAAGGAAATAGACATACAAGCCCAGGAAGTTCAGAGAATTCCAAAAACCAGGAACCCAAAGAGGCCCAAACCAAGACACATTGTAATTAAAATGACAAAGTTTAAATACAAAGAGACAATCTTAAAAACAGCAAGAGAAAAGCAGTTAGTTACCTACAAGAGAACACCCATAAGACTGGAAGCTGATTTCTCAAAAGAAACTGTGCAGGACAGAAGGGCTTGGCACAAAACATTTGATGTGATGAAGACCCAGGATCTGCATCCAAGAATACTTTATACAGCAAAGCTATTATTTAGAGTAGAAGGACAGATAACGAGCTTCCCAGACAAAAATAAGCTAAAGAAACTTATCATCACCAAGTCCAGTATTACAAGAAATGTTGGAGGGACTTCTTCAGGAACAAAAAAGTGTTTCAAAAACAAGAATAAAAAATGATAATAACTGCATTCCTATCAACAAGTGCCTCAAATGGAAAAGAATTAAGTGCTCCAACTAAAAGATAAAATGGCTGAATGGATAAGAAAACAAGACCCCTACATATGCTGCCTACAAGAGACTCACTTCAGATTAAAAGACACAGAGACTAAAAGGAAGGGGATGGAAAAAGATATTGCTTTGATGGACCTAGAGAGTATTGTGCTGAATGAAATGGGCCAGATAGAGAAAGATAAATATCGCATGATTTCATGTACATGTGGAATCTAAAGAACAAAATCAACAACAACAACAACAAAAAATGGAAATAAACTCATAGATACAGGGGATATTTAGAGAGATACTAGATGCAAAGGGAGTTGAGAAGACACAAAAAAAGCAAGGGGATTAGAGGTACAAATGGATAGTTGCAGAATAGACATGGAGATGTAGAGTGTAGCATGGGGAAGATGGTTAATAATGAAATAAATATGTAAGAGGGAAGAAGGGTACTAGATTTAGTGGGGTGATCACTTTGTGAGTTGTGTGGATCTCTAACCACTGTGCTATACAACTGAAACTGGTATATTATTATATGCCAACTATAAGTGAAAAAAATACTCATTGAATTATACAATGTAAATACAAGCAACTAATTATTAGATTTCAATAAAGACAAAAAGAAAGAAAGATATAGAGAGAAAACTTTTTAGAGTATTTCTTAATTTTCTGTTTTATTTTATTTTACTGCTAGGAAGAAAATGCAAAACAAAGTAAAAAGGCCTCCTGTGAGACTCTTAATTTTTCTCTATATTTTTCACTTAGATCATATATCTGCTGCACACACACACACACACACACACACAACTTAAAATTCTTCTAGTCAGAAAAAATATATTTAATTAGATCCTTGGGACATTTTCTTAAAGAAAAGCAAATCAGAATGAAAACTTCGTGGAAACAAGATAAGGAATGGGTGAGCTCCGGGTGCTTCCCAAGAGTCTCCTGTCTGCAGGGCTAAGTGGTGGAAAGAAGGAGGTGCAGAGTAGAAAGATACTAAGCTGTTAACCTCTTCTCCGCTCTCCTTTTCTTTTTGTCAACATGCTTCACTGGGGACATAGGTGATAATAAGATGTAGGGTTCAGATAGGAGTAGCAAAACTACAGTTCTTCCAGTTGTGGAGGAAGTCGGGAAGAGCAGAACTTGTTCAGAATTTTGCAGTGGCTACGATAAAGGAATGTCTCTATCCAGAGAGCAGTTGAACCGTACTCAAATGGTACATCATATTTGGAAATAAGGTGAGCATAATAAAAGCTGTGTGTTCTTGAACACGAATTTTTATGGATTTTTCAAAAATAAGTAAATCAATTATTTTGCTGTTATTGATATATTTGGATTGAGTACTTTTCAGGTAAATTTCTCATATTCCCAAATCATCCTCAAGTTATTAGAAGATAAAGACAAGTTTAGAAACAGGCCCCAAACTAGTATAGAAGTTAACAATGTGTTTGATAGTTCAGGCATTTGGAATGAAACAAAATATACTTCGACTAATCATAATGTATAATAAAAGGGATATACAGAGTTCTGTCATCCTCTGCCTTCTTTCATACCTCCAATATGTCAATATACTGAAATTCTACCATAGGAAAATAAATATTTTAATATTTTTTCTTTTATAAAAAATAAAGTGATATGATTACATCGGTATATTTCTTTAGTTTAATAATAATTTTGGAAATATGATAGGGCAAGCTCCCCTCCTAACATTTTTCAGAATTGTATTAGCTATTTTTGGATATTTATTCTTCAGTATGAATTTCAATGGAGTTTGTCATAGTTCATGACAATTCTAGTTGTAATATTGGCTGTAAGCGTATTGACCTTGCAGATTAATTTTTAGATAATTGCATTTGTTTTTTTCCTTATTAGTCCTCTCATTCACTTGCTCCATTTGTTAAGGTCTTTTTTTAGGTCTTTTTTTTTTTTTTTGATCTTTGGTAATTTTCTCTTTTCAAAAAAAGCTTTGTGTTTATACCGCTGAATAAAATACTCAATTACAACCAGATGTTTTTGACTAATACAAACTGATGACAAGTATTTAATACATTGTTCAGTTGATTCTCATGTTTATGTTAAAAAAAAGTTTTTCTACAATATATACACATTTCCTTTTGTATCACTGTAACCTCCTGCATGGAATTTAAATCCTTTTTTTCTGGTTTAAAGTCTCCCCTTAATTTCTTTTTTACCTATTTTGGCCTGTTTAGCCAAATTTTCTATTATTTCTAATACTAATTCTATAAATCAACTAAATTAGTCTATTAAATCCGTGTATCAAGATTTTTGTTTATTACAGTTCGCCCACCTCTTTTCTACCCACTCAACAACTCCCGCCACTAACACCCATAGCTTAGCTACTATTCAAGGCCCAACATAAGCTCTCGCTTCTTTAGAAAACTTTGCTGCCATCTATCCCAAAATTCTCTCAGGTTCAAATTTCCATTTCACCTTTTCGTGTTACCAAATAACAATAATGACTACACATAATTGAATATTATCTAAATCTCTAGTGGTTTATGCTACACAACTTGACACTTACTCTGTCCCCTAAATGTTTTATAAAATCTTTTATTTAAAAAGGCAAAAGAAAGAAATTTCTCTTGCATTTTCACATCATCTAGGCTAGGTATATAAGTCAAGCAATTACTGTGCTCTTACTCTGTTGGGTATTTCAGAGATTAAATTTCTGAGACTGCTCATCAAGATTTATTTTTTTTCCTCTTCATTTTAGGGTCTGGACACAGAACTAAATTATGTTTTCCAAGTTTCTTGAATTTGAGTGGGACTCTGTGACTAATTTCTGGCCTGGGAAGCGATATATGCTACTTCCAGATACAGTTCATACAAATCTCCAAAACTCTTCATTCTCTCTTATCTTTTTGTAGCAATCTTAGAGGTCATTTGAAGGTGATGGCATCAAAAATTGGATTCCTAAATCACCATTTAAAGGCCAACCCTGCAATATTACACAAGCATCTGCCAATCCAATAACATCTATATTGGATTTTTTGTGGGTAAGAAACAGATTTTTATTTTGAGACTGGTTTCTTTTTGTCATAGTTGTTAACACTGGTTATTTTATTCTGCGATGTGACATAAAAATTAAATAAGCCTCTGCACTTGAGCAGCCTGAAATATAGGTATATAGTTGGATTTTTTAAAAATCATATATTTTAAGGTTTCATGTTTCTAAATTCTGTTTTACTATTCTAATAACCTCAGTAATTCTCAAAATTAAAAATGTCATAATCAATAACTTCTTATTTGTTTCATGGCAAAAACTCTGCTCTACATATCAATCAAAACTACACATATATACCAATACTATAATATAGGTAGTAATTAAACCTCATCAAAATTTATCAGTGGAAATGCTTGTTTTTATTTGATAAATATGACTCAGTTTCATCATAAGAAACCCAGTCTTTACATTGCTATTAATATGTATATAACTGCCTGTTAATGCACACACACTTTGTTTTGAAAATGCAAAGCACATATTTTAAAAATTGTTTTTCTATTCTGTTAAGTATTTATATTTAATGACAATCAGAAATGGTTTCACATTTAAAAATATTGAGCATTGTTAGCATGAAACAATGTTCTGAAGTCAAACTTTTTCGGAGTATATCCTATGTGCTTTCATTTTCTGAAAGCTTAAAATCTATTTGGCCCTTCTATTTCTTGTCAGCTTAGTGGTAAAGAGGGCAGGGTTCACAAATTTTGTCCTTGACAACTGGGAACAAAGTGGAGCAGGATGTTTGAGGTGGTGCGCATATCTGCAATAAGCTAGCACACAGCTGTCACGGGTCTTTCTGTGGGGAAAAAAAAAAGAACAATATTATGATCATAACCTGGAATTATGATTACCTGTAGCATTTGTGGTTTACCTACTTATAAGAACACTTGTGAATTTTATGTAGAAATAATTCTTACATTTATCAAGTGTCTGAAAACGATAATTTTACTTTCTTTCATCAGAGAAGGCTTTCTTTTACACATAATCCTCAAGCATGCAGTCTTTGTCATTTCACAGGTTTATGTCTAACAGTGTAATTTAATCATCTGTGAGCTTATAATTTCATTTTGCATAAATTATAGGCTCTAATAAATACAAAAGTATTTTTTATAATGATTCTGGTTTTAATTGCTATGATTTTTCCTCTTTTTATTCACTTTTTATTCATTTTTGGTTTTTTATCTGTCCTTTCTGAAAGGCCTACTGACCTTTCACAGTCTTGTGCCTCATTTTTCTGTTCTAATATCCAAGTGTTCTACAAGTTCTATAGCTGCAAAACTACTATTCATGCATATACACATACAAATATGTATGTAGTGTTTTTCATTGCTATGATCTGATTTCTCCCATATATACTTTTATTTCACAAATATTTAATGAGTGTCTATTTGCCTATCAATGTGCCAGGTGATTAGGCATCCAAAAGTGAGAAATACAGACTTCCTCTGATTTCATAGAGCTTAGCATCTAGAGACAGAGATAGTCATACAGTCTTTAAAAATAATTATACAAGTAAATGTAAATAAGTCAAATGATGCTTTAATTGCATCTCTAGGAAGTATTTGACTTGATCTAACCAAGGAGACAGAGAAAAGCTTCCCTGTGAATAAGTGTAAGCTAAGGTATCTTAAGAAAGGGGAGAGCATTTCAGGTAGCTAGAGGAGCAATAAGTGCAAAGGCCCTGTGGCAAGACCCAGCAGTGTACACTGGAGTTGCTGAAAAAAGGGCATTCTGATTCACGAGCAGACAACAGAAATGGAAATCACAGTGAGTTGATATTAGAGGGGTCAGCAAGGCCAGACCTGGCAGGAGACAGTAGACCACATTAGAAACTTAGTCCTTATCTTGAGAGCCACAGTAAGCCATTGAATAGTTCTAAAAGACGGAGTAATATAATCAATAGTCCATGAGAAATAAAATATTTCTGAGGAGGCCTAAAGAAGAGAGCAGATAGGAAGTACCGTCACCCCATCCAAATCACTATTCATCTTCTGAAGCCAGGTGTAATGACCTCACAGATGCAAATAAAAACCTTTACTTGGCTCTGGCCTCCATTGTTTTCCAAGTATCTCATAAATGAGGACATAACTAGTTTTCAGGCACCGAGATGATATCTGAGTAATAGGGAGTCAGCTTAAGTCTAGAGGGAGCAACACATCCAATGAACTGAAGAATGGTGAGTTTCCCCATGAGAGCTATGGATCATTGACTAAAAGTTAATGCGAAGCTGCCCTCATGCTTGGGAGCAGCTGCATTAGCAAGGCCTCTTTGTTGAGCTTTCTTTGAATGCTTCAGACTCTGCTGGGCTGATGGAAATGAAGTCCATAATTTCAGCTATGGTCATTAACCCCCTGTTTTGTGTTTTTACTAATCATTAACCTGTCATTTGTGTTTCACTTTAAAGATAGGTTTTGGGCTTAGGGAGCTAGGACTTCAGTGCTGTGGGGACCAAGTACTGAAAGGGGAAAATGCATGACAAATTGCAATGACAAAGCTGTTCTGGTCCCTTGATATAAAGGAAAGTATAATTTCTTTCTAAATAATGCAGATGGTGCTGGGATTTGTAACCCCTTGTATTGTGGAGAAGAAAAGCAAAAACATGTACTGTTCAATAGGAAGAAACTTGATTGTGATAGCTAAAATTGTCATCATATCCTGAAGCCATGAATAATATAGTCCCACAGAGAAAGCAAATCATGGAAAATGTTTAGGAGATCTCTCTCTACCTGCATTTTCTACTTAAGTATGGAATGCAGGTTTAGGGTAAAATTATCATCAGTTCAATTCATCAAGCATTTAGTGATCAGACAATGATCAGGACTCAATCTTATTGCTGTCCAAATATTCGTTTTAAGCAAATCTCCCTCACTGTTCTCTAATTCCTGTCATCAAATGGCTAGAATCAAAAGTCACTTCATATTCCACCATTTACCTTGTGTGTTCCTTTTGCATGCTCCTAACCTCCCTTTATGTTCCTGGTCAAGTCCACCACCTCCACTCAGGATCCCCAGATGGTGGCTGCCCAAAGAGAGTAATGCCTACTATTTAGTCATAAACTGTTTTTGGTAGTTATTTGTGTGCTTGTTGAAATACTTTTACTATTATTTAACTCCTGTATATTATTTAGTAGTAAATATCCACTCCCCAACTCAATGTAATCTCCTTGGTGTCAGAGAGCTAATGGAATATTATATTCAATGTGGTTTAATGAATAAAATTTAAGCTCTCTGAGTCAGATAGTGAACAAAATAGCTTTTTTTGTACTCATTGGTTTTAGGAGTAACATTTTATATCAAAGTTTTTCAATGTTAATTTTTACCTTCTTTTTCTTAAATTATATATTTGGGCATTAAATTTAATTTCCTCAAATTAATTTTGCTAGTAGCTTAAATCTGCCATGCCTGCATTCTGGTGTTTGTGTAATTTAAATATATTGCTAGTTATATATGCCCTCATGTATTTCTAAAATTTTATAATATTTGTCATATTTTATTGTATAGTTAGTTTTATAGGAACAGTGTGGAAAATAATATTGGGTTGATAAAGAATCTTATGTATTTAACCTGTTAATTAGACTTTACTGCATGTAAAATAATGACTTTTGAAAATAATACTGATATCGTGTATCATATAAACTATCTAAAATGAATAGACATTATATTCCTAAGAGAATAATGAAAAAAGAAAAAGAATTTAAAACAGAAAGGTGTAGCATAATACTTCAATATATTAATACTCGGAGTTATTTTTATTTTGATCACATATTTCATTTTTCTCATAATACAAAAAATAATTTATCTCAAAAACTTTCTTCTGAAATTTATTATTATGAATATTATTTAATTTCACTTAAAAATTAACAGTTCAACAAAACAAACATCATTCACCCTTGCTATAATAATAATGAATTTACTTTAGGCATAAAAATTCAGACCCTAATGCTTTTCTTCCACTACCAAAAAAAGCTCTTGTGTACACTTTTATATCAGAAAATACATTTGATGGATGATCAACCTCACTTTTGAAATATATTTATTTTTCCACAGTGTGCTAAAAATAGCTTTACAGCTAAAAAGCATGACAAATCACATCTATTTCTTATTTGGAAAAAAGCTCTTGCATTATTGCATTTTTACACAATTTTTATCATTCAAAGCCTAGTGAACACTTGCCTCTATTTACATGTTGACTTCTGGCTGAGCTGACTTTTTATTAGCTGATTTCTCATATGCAGTACCTGTGCGTATGTTTCCTTCTTTGATTGTGTTAAAATCTACTGTATATTTTATTTTAGACTTTACAAAGAGCAGGTCTTTGTAGCATGTAGTATGATACAAAAAAACTCACTGAAAGTAATATAAAATAATACTCTCAAAAACCTATTTTCATCCATGGAATTTAAGTCATTTGTTGTAATAATTGTTATTTTGAAATAAGGAAGACGGTAAAATCTCAACTTTCTTTTTATTTTTTTGATATTAAAAATGCGTGGTATAGATAAAATACTTAAATTAATGTAATCCTGAGGATATGGTTTTAAAAGCAATTTAACTAGTTTTCTGAGAAATAGGGTTAAGATTGAGGGATAATTATAATTACAATGACAGTGACTCTGCCTCAGAACACTCACACATCAGATTGTGATCTGTGCCCTCAGATGTTTTATCAGTCTGATAATATACATTAAAGGAGGAAATATTTAGCCTTTTAACTACTCTCTCTGCAAAGTTTACATTGAATATGAAAGTGTACTTTTCAAAGAAGTGTTGTCATTTTTCAAATTAGCATCTCATGAAGGGAAAACTGAACTGCATTATGAATTAGTAGGTCAGGGTGGTATTCTACCACAATCTCAAACTTATTTGGCTTCACTTTGCATTTCTGTAAAATTATAGACTTAGTTTATATTATTTTAAGATCTTCCTTGATCTTAGGTCTTTCCTTTGATTCTATGGTTCATTATATTTAAATAACAGTGTTATAGATCATCTGTGATTGTGGATTATCAACTAACACTTTCTATCAATGTTGAGCACATTTCTTGACTTGTATTTGGCTGTTTTTATTGAAGCCTAGGATGTTTGCAGAAAGTACGAAGATCAAGACTATCACAAACAAATGTAAGCTATCTGGAACTTTGGTATTAAACTCTAAAAGTCCATCCTACGGCAGACCCTTCTTACTACTAGAGCAATCACATCCAGTAATCGGTCACACAGTGAGCAATCACAGGGTCAAATTTGAAAGCTGGAACTTGTCCGTGTATTAACTCCCCACCCCTTTTTTTGATGTGTTTGTTCACAGAGGGAAAGAAAAAACAAACAGATGTTAGAAGCAACATAATTGTGAATACATATATAATACGTGATAAATTTTTTTTAAAAAAATCAAAACTACCATTTTTGATGTTCTAATATGAAAAGGTCTTGACAAAGTAACTTTAAACTTCCACATATGATTCTGATGTACACTGTGAAGAATACTGCCCTACACCTTATTTGTGTTCCAAATACTATTTTCTTTTTCTTCTCTCCCAGTCTTGAAAAATAGACTAGATTTCATGTGCTAACATCTTATGTATGCAAATACTGTTTCTGAGAGACAGCTTATCAGACATGTAGTATTTGTACCTCTTATTATAATTCTTTTTCATTTTTAGTTTTTGCTATTAGAACACCAAATTGTTCATCTGGTTGATAATCTCATAGAATTATGTTACACCATTTTATTACATAGCAAAAAAATAAGTATCTCAGCTTGGGATTCAAAGAAATTTATCAATGCTTTTCTGTATCTGTTTCTGACATGTGCATGTCTATTTCAATGCTCCTCCACTAATGCTAGTGATGGCCTGATGTCACACTTGTTCAGACTGGGATTATGCACAATGAGATTTTTAAGATAGGGTGAACCATGGATCACAGAATTAGGTGTCCAAAATCATTTAAATTCTCAAAAGATTGTTGATCTCACCTTAACCATGAGACTTGATCTTTCACAGGAAAGGACCTGAACATTGTAAATGACCAAATCAATCCATTCTTCATGAGTATCTAAAAAAAGACTGATTGTAATTCTAGGAAGATTAACAGTTCCATGGAGTAAACTGGCCTTCCTTCTGAGCATAGATTGTAGGGTGAATGGTATTCGTATTCAACCCAATGCAAATTGAACTCTTCAGGAAATAGAGGTTAAATGAAAGAAATTGAAAACAAACAAATAAAAAAGTATTTATGCATAGAATTTTAAGGTATTATACACACTTACATGTGTGTGTATGATAACAAAATTCACTGCACAAATGCTTTTATTTTTACAACTAATATTTGCATAATGTACACATAAACATTTTAGTACAGGGTTGAATATACAAAATAAAGCAGACTGTACATTACTGGAAATTAAGTGGATGTTCAAGGATGACTTTAACCATATTTTATTTTTAATATATCCATTGTCAGAAATTAACCTAAACTAAAATACAGAATGCCACTATATGCTGAGTTTCCCTACTTTATACTGTTCTCCTCACCAGTTTGTGCTAGTTGTGCTTATTGGAAATCCAAAATATTGAGATGATCTCTCACTCCTAAAAAAAATCTGTCTTGCTATTGTTTGATATAGGGTCTGTAAAGAAAAGCCAAAAATTCTTTAAAGGTAACATATTTTTACGGTTTTTCTTCTCTGTAGCCCTGAGAGCCAGAGAAAGTCAAGATGTTTGAGAGAGCTACAAGCCCTCACCTCATTGAATGTCAGCATTTAAGGAAGTTCAAAAGTCCCCAGATAGGAGTATCTTCATTGTGCACCTATGGAGGCTGGATCCCAGGACTCAAGGTTTCAAAACATTTCAGAATATCTGTACATACAGCAACAGAAACAAAGCTAGTAGATATTAACAGACTAATTAGAAAGCTCAGTGCATAAGCTTCTCAGAAGAACCCATGAGAAGGAAAGACTACAGAGGCCTCCTCTATTATTGTGCTTTATGCAAAGCCTGAGACTTATACCCACAAGTCATGGAGATGAGTCATGACTAAGGTTAAATGTCCTACCCTTCCAGCAGGATTGGGTCATGGAATCCATTTAAATTAACTACACGAACAAAAATGGAGAAACAAGATGTTTCTTGGCAAATCAGAGTTTACTTGTCGATTAAGATTCACTTGCCCCTTTAATTTATGGTGCATTATGTTTTACATTTATAATCAAGAATAAAAGCAATTTTAGGCTTTGTAACAGTCAACATCATTAGAGTGGCCAGAGTGTTCAGCTGAAGGACAAAATACTGAATGAATGAGTTGTAACTGTGCTTATCTGATCTCCAATAACCACTGTATATGCTCACTCAATATGAACTAGAAAGCTTGCATGTGGATTCATTTTAAAATTAAAAAAAGAACTATTTTAAGAGTTATTTTGTGAATTTTTAATAATAGAAATTAAAAGTGCAGCCATTTATGAGAACTCCTGAACTTTCAATAGTCTATACTGAATTTTTAATTATAGAATTTATGTTACTCAATATGGCTTTGGACCTAGTACTTTAATTGGTTTTTTATACTGTTCCTATACAGGTATTTCTTTTCTCTACAATAAACGTGCTAGTGACTTGAGGGAAAATAGGGTATCTTCTACTACTGAATCTTTCACAGCACCTCACTTAATAATATTTATTAACTATTTTATTACTTAAACTTTATTTGGACTACACCTACATTTGAAATTAAAACTTCCAAAACTTAATTAGCATAGATAATTAAAATATCACTTTACCTATTGAGAAAGGCCATTTCTGATCAGCAGAATGATTTCTAAAATTAAGATAAAGTAATATAAAGAAAATTTCTTTCTTTGAAATATTTCACTTACTTATAGTCTGCCTTTCTCAGACGTAAGCAGTGTTGACGTTCCAAGCTCCTAAAGATTTGTTGCATTTGTTCATCAGTTTGGTTATTCTCTAAAATGTCACTTTCCTTAAAGAAAAAGTGATCCTCATCTTTGAAAAAAACTATTCTAACAATTATGTATTTTTCTTCATTTTCCCTGTATACTTATGTAGATGTTCATTCTCTGTAAGAAATATACCTTCAAATAATAATTTGGAATAAAAAGTATGCCTTCCCATAGTATTAAGTGGTAAAAATAGCCATTGATATACAGGGCAGCTAGATCCTTTTGATGTTTTGACTTCCTATGCATGCTAGGACTGCTTTAAGTGATAGCAAGTTTTTTATTTTGTGTTTCTTTCTTACCACTAACAAATAGACATCTTGGATGTTTGACCTGACTTAGATATTTACAGAAAGCACTGATATAAACCTATTATGTGGTGCTACTCACTTGACTTTGATGTTCTGTAAACATGTGTATGATTACTATTAGGGGAAAAATCCAAACTTGCCACACATTAAGCATAAGTGAATTCTCTTTAAGACTCAGATTTTGGTCCTGAATCATGAACTGTATAAGGGGTATATAACAAGATAATTTCTAGATGCTGAAAATGCAGGCTCTGTTTATAACTCATATTTAGCAGTACATTTTGAGAATCGATTCTCTCAGGATTTCAGTGGGAGTGTGTCATCCTGCTATTCTAGTTCTCTCTCTCTCTCTCTCTCTCTCTCTCTCTCTCTCTCTCTCTCTCTGAATTTGTTTTAATACAGAGAGGGAAAGAATTTCATTGGTAAATGCCATAAACCCATGACGATGTCATCCTTTTCAGTATCTGCAATCCTCAGATTACAGCAGAATTTCTGTTGGGTCACCAATCTTTTAAAAAGGAATTATAAGCAATAAGATCATGTCTTTAATGAATTTTCAAGTCAGTAATTTGGAGTGAATAATGCATTTTTTTCTATAGAAACAATGTTGTGCATAGTAGTTAAATTTTTAATCTAGTCTACAAAAGTTGGCTTCATCTACGTATAGTGTATCAAAAAGAAGCTTATATAACATATTTATTATGAAAAATAGATCTTGCTTCCTGGAAAAAGTAAAGAAGAGATATATTAGAATATGTACCTTTTGACTGGGTACCAGGCCAATTTTAAGACACATTTTTAAAGAAGAGAAGATTGATTTTTCAACAACTATCTCTCATCTGGGTGGCAGATGCCTAGTATGAGAGTCACTGATGCCTTTCTTGTATAGACACTGTTAATCAATCCCAGAGCTTTTTCCTAATGAGCTCATACTTGCCTTCAGAATCCTCAATACAGTGATTTAAATTTTGATAATGCATTCATTTGGCAGATTATTATCTGAATCTCAAAAAGGGTTGATATGCCTAATGGCAATATTTGTTTTGAAAATACATCACAAAGAATAAGAAAGTGAGAACCCAGTAAAGAATCAGTGAAAAGCAATGACAGTAATGGATTAACAGCTCCAAGTGGGTAAACCCTCTGGGGATTGATCAGAAGTCTCATAATTACATATGAGGGGTGATACTCTATGCAATTCATTAGTTGTTCTCTTTAAGACAGAGTTAAATCCAACAGTAACAACTTCGCCTAGTTTTTTGTTTGTTTGTTTGTTTGTTTGTTTTTATCTCTAGAGTAATGGGCTATGTCCAAGAGAAATTATCTATCTGAATAAATATGACTAAAAATGTAAAGGAACAATAGAATGTCACTGCCTAAACAGTAGGATTTTTCTTGCTACAGAGCACATGAAATGCCTAGCATGTCACCCAACACAGAACGGGTGTTCAATATACATTTGTTTCTTTTTTATTTGCCTTTCATTCAAAGAATCTAATTCAAGTTCACTGTAATTTTTGTTATTAAAAGATTGATTTAAAATATTACATCTGATGTTTCTGTTAGTATAACAAAAATGCATGGCAGATAAAAATGATAATAAAATATATGTGTATTTATTAAATATCTACTTATAGAGGAGATGGGCTTCCTGCCCATCTGGCATACAGAGCAACAGCCAAACCAATACTTATGTCACTTGAGAGGGTCACAGAAAGTTCAGGTATTCAGAGCCAATGTCCAAGCCATATGTACAGGGTCGATAATTCTCAGCAAAGCCTTTCATAGAAGATCTTAGCTTATAGCCACAGATAAAAAGGAACTTTATTTTAAGAGGATTAAGGCTAGAATTATTTGTTCATGATGATTGCCAGGATAGCAAAAACTTTCTCCCAGAACCTGGTAGATGAATCAGGAAACTCAGATCAAAAGAGCTGACTGCCAGGCTGGTGACCTCAGGGAGATACTGTCACAGATTCCATGCTTGTTGGAAAAAAAGAAAAAGAAAAAAAAAGAAGAAAAAAAACAGTTCAAAAGATTGGGAGGAGTCATTTGAAAAGGCAGTCAGTGCAGCAAGCACTGGTTACTGATAAGCAACTCTTAATACCTGAATCTACTCTGTGACTAGTCGCACATTTCATTACTGTGCCATGATAAGCCCACTGTCATGTGGGTAGTACCCTGGGAATTATTTTGGGATCCAGGAGTGAACCCCAAAGATCTGGATCAAGATAAAACAAGACTCTGAAGACCTGTGTGTATCCCTGGAATGAGGAACAGTGGGGTATTTAGACCTAGACTACCTCTTCTAAGTCCAATAGTCTTTCTCACGACAGGGAGAAGAGATCTGTTGCAAACATTCTTTTGTTGTTCATTCATTTTGTAAACTTCTATATGTCAAGCATGGCGCTATGTGTTATGAATGAATAATAAATTTAACAGATAACTTCTTTACCCTTATGACTGTTACAAGCAGTGGAACAGACAGACATTATTTAACAATTTAAATAAATAATTACTATGTTAACTGATGTGAGGGAAATACAATGAACTCTGGTTTCATCACTGATAGGAAAAGTTTTCAGTCTCAGGTTAAGAAAATATTTAGGTTTAAGTGTGATTCACTCTGAAACATAAAATATATAGTGCTAGAGCTGAAGGAAGTTTTAGAACTCATCTAACAAAACCTTATTATTTGGTCAATTTTTAATCTTAGGCTAAAGAAAGTAAAATGAATGGTCAGGACTTTGTTTTTAATTTAGTTGGCACTTTTCAGTGATGGATTAAGTTTGATGATTATAATATAAAGTTCTAGGAAGTTCATATTCTGTATGTTGGTTATCAGCTTCTATACATTTTTAAATTACATACCATAGATTTATGAAAATATATGAATAGTTTCTTTGCAATATTCAAATATATGACTATATAGAAATTTTTTATCTTAGAATCTCTATAATGTATTGAAAACATGAATTTAAACTAAACCAACAGAATTGCATGATTATTTATAATTTTTTTGCATGTATGGAAACATTTTGAAAACTCTTAAATCTGATTTTATTGTTCAAATATCATAAATACCTAGCTGCTCTTATCTAAAATGTCCTACTAAGATAACTGCTAAATAGAGATGTCTTAGAATAAGTTTGCTCAATTAGGGCAGAAGGAAAAAGGAGATATCAATGTATAAGAACACTTTGAAAACATTTTGACATACTGTGTATAATGCCTCATTAGCATCAGCATTAAGCTACTGTTAGCAAATACTATTTTCTAATTAAATGAAACTAATAAATGTGATTAGAAAAAAAGTTTTTAGATAATGTGCTTTATTCCTAACTTAGTAATGTTTGAATCTATGCTTAAATTATTTAAAATCTTCAAATTTGAGAAAAAGAGATTTGGTTCAAATATTCATAGTTAGTTTTCCTGAATGAGGAAATATATACATAGGCAAATGACCCTGGGAACTGCAGGTTGATTGGTGACAACAAAACAACCCTTGTCAAGGGTTGGGGGAAGGGAGATATGGGGGAACTTACTGATGGAATGGCATTAATGAAAATGTGTTGAAACTAGATGAAGATTGTGGATCATTGTGAATGTACTAAATCATTCACTTGAAAATGATTAATTTTATGTTATATAAAATGTATCTCCATTTTAAAAAGAAAAAATCTAAAAAGAAAAATTCTCATCATGGGTAAAACCTCTTCCTGCCCATGAAAAAAAGTGGAAGGGAATGCTTGCTTCAGTTCTATCTCCCTGAGCATCCATGAACCCTCTCCATGGATGCAGAGGTCATATTCACACAATTTTTTAATGTTAACATTGTTGTTATGTATTTGTCTTCACTATCCATCATCCTATTTACTAAGGAGTTTTACTTTTTTATTTGCATGTTCTGAAATGCCTCTACTTAAGTTTCTTTTCTAATACATCTTGGTTCTAACTATTTGTATTCAATGAATGTTCCAGGAAAAAAAATTATGTGCTAATTTTTCCTTTAAAATCCATTGTAATTTAATCCTTCCTGGGTAGTTATTATTGGGTTGCTAAGAGTAGATCCACAACTATTTGTGGGAAATTTATTATGCATGTTAGCCTGCCAAACCTAGACCTCTCAACAGAAGCATGCAAATGTGTTTAAAAACAAGCCACATCCTTTTAGATTTCTTATTATTTAAAAATAAACAAGAATACTTTGACTTTATGGAAAATAAGGTTGAAAATCTTATAGGCATTATTCCCCAGGGGCATTCTATAATTTAATTCAAACTTTAATAAAAAGTTATTGCTGACAATTTCACTTTTTTAAAGAACCATTTATTCTCTTGATAGGTTTCTCTCTGTCTTTTTAGTTTTATTAAGATTCATCAGTAAGCATTGTAATCTTTTACTCATGTTGGGCACTAAACTTGCTTGATTTAAAACCATTGTCCTCTTTAACATAATTATACAATAGAAGGGATAATTTACTTAACACACTTTTAAAGCATCTTCTAAGTACCAGGCACAATCTTTATACTTTTGGTACAAGAATGAATGCCTTTATCTTACTTCGAGGAACTCATAGGCTGTGTACAAAAAAAAAAAAAGAAAAAGTCCATTATAGAAAGCCCTATATAGAAAGTGCTATAGAGGCAAGGATAAACAAGGTACAATAGGAATGCCTAACTCTGAAGTGAGCAAAGAGGGAGGGAGGTGGTTATAATGTTCATGAATAAGAAACAAACAAACAAACAAACAATGCTTCAAAAAGGTGATAATGTATAATTGAGTCTTGAATTCCAAATAGAAACATAAACTGAAAGGTATTTTAAACTTAAGGAACAAAATGCAATGGCATGGCAGGAAATATTATGTTTCAGGAGCTGGCCATAATTCAGTTAGACTAAAGCATAAAGTGAGTAGAAGAGGGATCGATAATGAAGCAGAAAAAATTCATAATGGTTTGGTTATGAGGAGTTTAGATTCCATAACAAAGGGTTTGGACCATATCATTAGGTAAAAGAAAGCCAAAACAATTGAAACCCAGAAGTAAACATTTAGATTTGTATTTTCAAACAAAATCAGCCTTGCAGAAATGTGGACAATAGATTGAGGGGAACAAATACAGGCTATTTGACAATCAAGGAGACTCATAATGGTGCAAGTAAGTAATGATGAAAGCTGGACCTACGGCATTGGTTGTGGGGACAGATAGAGAAAACAAAATAATGGATAAAGTTAGTTACAGGAATGGTGAGCGCCTAGAAATGAGAAACAAGCTTGTAGGAGGAGTTATAGAAACTCCCATATATCTGATTTGGTTCATGGAATCACTATCCATGAGATTGCTCAATAAAATGAATTTAGAGGTGAAACACATTTGTGTCAAATACAATGACAAGTCCATTTTTGGAGCTGAAGAGTTTTGTTCAGTAGAATATTTAGGTAAAACAACCTAATAGGTTATTAGATATACAGGTGTGGGGTTAACTAATGCCTTTAGTTTAGGACAGAGTTTAGAGTTTGTTCTACTCTTCCACTCCACCACTGTTTCAGACATAAATAGATCTGAGCTCTTGATCTTAGCTGAGGTTTAGAGATTCAGGGTGTATGAGGGTGAGAGAGCTGGACCACTGACTCTGGAGTATGGAGCTCATGACTACCAAAGGGACTGTGACTAGGAATTTAAAAAGAGTACAAAAAAGTATCAAAATCTAAGCATGCAATCTAACCAAGATACCAGTCCAAAAGAATCCAACAGAGATGATGAATCCAGGTATTAGCACACTGTGCCGAAGCAACAGGATTCAGAATGGAAGCACAAGTAAGAGAGCTTTCCTGAGCCACTGAAGTAGTGCTCCAGGTTTTTTGTTTTTGTTTTTGTTTTTAAACCTGGTTAACAGGTGGAAACAGAAGTACAACCAGAATTAGCTCTCCAGGATCTTATACAGTAGATTTGGGATTCATTAGCATAAAATTAACACAAAAAAAGGTGGAAAAAAAAGAGTAAGGAAGACAGATAAAAAATGATAAAATGCTTGAGAATATGAACATAAAAGTGACTATCATTTTGCGTCTTCTGAGAAGCAGACACCAATATGGGATTAGATGTGTAAGAAGCATATTGGGAAAAAAATAATTTTGGAGGGTAAAGAGAGGAAAGGATTGGGTAGGAATAGTACCAGATCATTTTCTGTTCTAAGAAGTTTTGTCCTGGCTGATGAAGTTCTTGAGACAAAGCTCCTGCTAGAATTATGAGTCATGCTCAACCAGGATGGGGGTGGGGGTGGGAGAGAGGTTGCAGAGGGACTCAGCTGGTTGCAGAGGGACCATCTACCCATCAGCAGGAGATCTAAGCAGTGCTTCTTTTGTGGCTGTCACATGATAGACCAAAGAATCAAAGATTCTGTGAAGAAAAAGTCAGAGAATTAAGAGAATAGTCAAGAGAAAAAGATGCATTTGAAAATTTGGGGAGAAAGTTTAAAGGAAGAAATGTAGTCATCAAATTCAGAATTTGAACTTCTAAGACAGTCTTGCCCTTTTAGCACATATTATATCAGATGGTATTCTTAATCCATAACATAAATTTTTACTCTGTTGACACAATCTATTTTTATTTTGTTCTGTTGCTAGTAAAAATCTGAGTAGTAAATTTGCTTACATGTTATTTTAAATAGAAGTAACACAATTTTCTCTTCTCTATAATAGATGCCTAAGTCTTAGAACACTGGTTTTATAAGGGCGATATTGCTTAAAAAAAAAAAAAAAAGGAAAATGCTTTTTATAGCCCTCTTTTAAATTCATTACATACAATTATATTAGTATACGTGGTGATTATGTAAGTGCGGCCACTCAGATCTTTCAAGAGAACCTGTAACCAAGAGAGTGTACTGACAGCCTGGAACAACCACACCTTCAAGTCAGCAGCATTACACCAAAGACATACTTCCCCCGGGACTGTTGCTGGTGGCTGAGCATCAAGCACTAGAGACAAGCTACTGCAATCCAAGGGAGAATGCCTCCAATGGACAGTCTTTGCTCCAGGATCTCTCCACTGCCTGCCTGGCCAAGATTTTGTATGACCTGTGTTACAGTATGAAGCTCTTTCTATCCAATCCTCCTTTCTCTTATCTTTCATAAGTGATAGATCGCCATCGTGATATAAAGGCTCTGAGCACTTTTCTCCTGCTCCTTCACATTTTAGACTTTATAGTTTTTTAAATTTTTGGGGTGACTTTGGTTAATAAAATTATATAGGTTTCAAGTGTACAATTCAGTAACATGTTATATGTGTATTGCATTGTGTGCTCACCTCCCAAAGTTAAATTTCCTTCCGTCACCATGTATTTGACCCTCTCTACTCCTATCTATCTCAACCCCCTATAAACTGGATAATTTAGAATCCAATAAAATTTTTTTTTTGTACATTTAATCCAATCTTGGTGTCTGCTTCTCAAAAGCCTCTAACAAAGCATGACTTTGGTGTGAATGCTACTGACTCTTTGAGTCTGAGACATCTTTACAGTTACGAAAATCCCTTCTTTTTTATTTGTCCGTTTAAATTTTCCTGACCTTAGAATTCTTTTTTTACAGAACAATTGTCATTCATGGAACTAATATAACATGTTAAGTTTATTATTCTAATCACTTAACCCTGTTTTAGGATCAATATTCTGGCTGTAGACAACTTTCTCTACCTGGCTTATGTCTTCTTAACCTCTTGATAGAGCTCTTCAAATACATTTCAGGCCTACACTCCACACCCTGCAATTTGTTCATCTCAGTGCTAATAGAACTATTAAGTAGTTTCTAGGCATCACTAAAAAATCAAATTCGATTTTAGCTGATTCTTATTGTCTCAGAATAAGTATACCTTATTGCTATGAAATAGATACTAATTCTACAGTTTAAGCTTCTACTTAGTGTGTAATCTTTCCCAAATATCAGGAATTGGCTTTTGATTTTACTTTGGTTAAATTGAACACTGATTATGTTTCTATACTTAGTACGGTTCTCAAGCTATGTGATAGTTTCAAATTATATATAGACTATACCGATCTCCCTGAGACAAGCACACTTACTGGGTGTAGCTAAATATTAAATTCCTGAAGCATATACATCAGTTATTCACATATTTAACAGATGATCACTGAGAAAATGCAATATACCAGACATACCATGCAGTATTATTTAGACAATATCTATCGATCCTCACAGAAACTGAAATAGAAGGTATTTGTAGTGGGTGGTGTAATGTGCCAAACAGATTTCTCTTCAAAGCCAAAAGATTCATTCCTCCAGATGCTCAGAGTGCTTTCATCAAACAGCTCCCAAACATGTCTTCTTCTCAATTGCCTTGGCTAGAATCACCCAAGGTCATATTGTCTCTTGGGGCCATCCACACCCAGGGACCAAGTGATGTAGAAACATAAGACATAGCCTCTTTCATCCTAGCTTGTGATACTCATAGTGCTATTCTAGATTCAGAACTTCCCATGGGGTTAACTAATGCCTTTTTTGAGACTACAACCTAACTTCTTCCTCGATCAAGCATTTCCTTGCCTTCCCTTGTACAAAGGATGGTGATTTCAAGAGCACTCCTTAATAATGCTCCTGTATGATCATTTTCATTTCAACCTACTTCTAAAGGACCCCCTGCAACCTCCACTCCAAAACAGTTGGCACATAATCCAAGAAAAAGAGATGATGCTGAGATTTTGAGCCCAATCATCTACCAGCTACCACCCTCATGGCAATAAGGATCTCATCACTGGTAGGTGGAGCTCAGGCAGCCCTTGGCACAAGTAGTCAAGTAGTAATATGATTATTAATTTTTTTATTAATGATAAAATAAGATGATAGATCAGCAGACATAATTTCACTGTCTACTATAGTATGTTGGGTATTTGAAAATATGGAGCTAAGCTTGATTAACCTTCAGAAAAGATAACAAAGACTGAGAGTCTAAATGTGAAAGCTATATCGTCTCCTTTGTGGCATGTAAAGAGGCTCTCATTTGCTATAACTGGTGGGCAGAGAAAGCTAGGATGGGACCCACAACTTAAACATAAAAATACCAGAACTGCAAGAGCTAGCCCACATGTACCAGCATGCCCAGATGAGTACGTAAGGCACTGGATTGTACCCTCACAGAACTTACATTCTAATAAAGGGAGGCAGATAGGAGAAAATATGAATAATAATTAAGTAAATCATATAGTAAGTTAGATGATAACAAGTACTAGGGAACAGAAAAGAAAAGAGGGTAAGTGGATTGAGAACGGAGTACAAGTGATTGCAATTTTTGGAAACGATAGTCAGCTTAGGCTTCATTGAGGTAAGATTTAGACTAAGAGCCCAAGGAGTTGAGGGCATTAGTACCATGTGAATATTTGGGGCAAGAACAATGTGATTAGGTGGAAATAACACTAAAAAAATTCTAACGTGAGAGAATGCCCAGTATGTTTTTAAAATGCAAAAAGGACAGAGAAGGAATGGACAATAAATAATATAGTGAAAAGGACAGAGAAGGTGACGGTCTGGAAGCCAGAGAAAAAAGTGTCTGAAAGAAAGTGATCAGCTGTGTCAAATCCTACTGATTGAGTAAAATAATGACTGAGACTTGACCAATAGACTTAGCATTACCTAAGTTCTTGGTGATCTTGCAAGGGCAAAGAGTTATGGGAGTAAAAATTAAGTGGAGTACATTTAAGAGAGAGTGGGGGGAAAAGTAATTAAAAACAGCAGAAATAAATCAATTCAAGAAAATTTGCTGCAAACAGTAACTGAGAATACAGTACTTGGAGTTGGGGGAAGTGCTTTGTCTGGCTTTGTTTCTCATTTGTTTGGTTGGTTGGTTGGTTTTTTAAGATGAGAACTACCAGCTGGTTTAACTCAAATAATTGAGTGCAGAAGGGAAAAAATGATGTAAGAGAGAGACAATTGTCAAAGCAATGTTTTTAGCAGTTAGAGAGGATTGCAACTAACCCCCACATGGAAGGATTGGCTTTAGATAAGAATATGATACAGCTGAATAAAAATAAGCTTGTCTATGACAGAATTCTATAAAGATAGTTGTTTAATAGTAGTAATAATAATTGGAATCACTAAATCCACACCACACAGTGGAAACCTAACAGTATTTATATTAATTTTTATAAAATAAAGTATAACATTTATTTCCAGGTTGACCTAAGAAATCAATGAGGAATTCCTTAAAGAGTCATGGTAAGAAGAATCGTTTGCATAGTATAGTGTAATCTGTAGCATTTTTATGCTTGAAATGTTAGGTTCAGCTGATCTTTTTCTGTGTGTTTCATGTTATCATTAATCTTATACTTTTAGTAACTTGATGGATATATTTTTCTGAAAAAGTCCTGATTATGGTCAGAGAAGTTCTTCATTTTGTTCTTCTTAATCCTCACCTGATTAATAAATTTTACTGCAAGCACAGGATCTATAGCAATGATATTTTACAAGTTCACTTTCATTCAGTGTTTTGCCCCACTGTAGCTATTTTAATAAATTAATATTAGAATTAATGTCAGCCTCACTCCTCAAACTCAGTCATGCAAGAGATGTAAAAAATATTACTTCTATTATTTGCATTAAATTTACTTATATTCAACTCTAAGCTTTCATCTCATTAAATTAGGAGAACATCCAATTTCAGTTTTGAAGGGACCTTTTCTTTCCTGGAGGCTTATGTGTTATTCTTTTTCTCCTCCCACCCCATCCTTTACCCCTTCCAAAAATAAACAAACAAACAGGTAAACATTTTTTTAAATCTAGAATATGAACTCCAGTTTTTATTTGCACAGGATCGTCACTAATGTGAGGATCCTTCATGCAGAGGTATATCTGTCTGCGCATTCCTCAAAACAGTCTTCTCTGAGATCTTGTTATCTCCCTGAGGCATTGCCACAGAGAACCATTAACAAAAGATGGGTGAATCTAAGTGTTTTCCAGTGTCCTGGAATCTCCTGTTACCAGTGCTCACTTCCTCAGGCCTCCACTATATTCTTCCTTCTCTCCTCAATCTTTTTTAGGCTTCCACTTTTATAAAATATGGCATCTAATCCACCTCAGTGTCTGTTTACTGCATGTACACAATACGAAGTAGAGGCAGAATATGTTCTAGTTAGCTTCTTTAAATGAGATATGGAAGAAGAAAAAAACCATAATATGAAACAGTACTTCAGAAAAGTGTTCTGCCACAAATTATGCTTTTCTCCATGGAAATATAAACTTGTATACTAAATTTGAACTAAAAATAAATTCTTTTTTAGAGATAGAAATATAAACAGTATTGCACTCCCTAAATGACATTATTACATATTCCCCGTTCCTAGAGATTTTACTGCACAAGCCTTTCATACCTGGTAAAGTAAACAACATTTGCTAGAATTCTCTTTTATTCAATCATTTCACTACTTTTATTTGATATTTGATTTTGCTCTCCAAAATAGACCCTTCTACTCCTCTTAAAACATTTCTTAAATGTGCTATCCCTCCATTAATAGACTATAAGCAATTATTTATTTATTATTTATCTAATTACTAATTAATCTATGATCATGTCACCATAGGTATACCTTGAAGTATATAAACATCCTGCTCAATATAATTTCATAATTCAATATAAATATTCTTTTGATCTCTTCATATATGTTGACAATTTTATTACTGACTGCAAAAAATATAACCTATATTGAGTTACTGGTAATTATTACTTAAGCATAGCCTTCCAGCAACCCAAAATTTATACGTTTAGTCTCAATCATATCTGCAGTAACATGTCAAAAATTGTACATGTCAAAAATTATACCTTTTGCTTCTTATTTTTCTAACCAGTTCTTAACTTCCATCTGGAAAAGAAATATATTTGCCTAAATAAATTTGTCTCAAAATTATACTGATATTCAGAATAATCAAGAATTTAAGAAATAAATTTTTATTTTGTTTTGTTTATTTGTTATTGTTGAATAGGGACTAGATAGGCAGAAGAAATGCAGGGAAAAGTGAACAGTAGGGATAGGTTCAGAAAATAGTTCATTAAGATGGGAATAGAGTGTAATGAAAGAAATAGTAATAGACATGATGAAAGAAATAAGCAGGGGAAATCATAAAGCACCTTGTAAACAATGTTCAAAAGTTTGGGCTTCACCCTAAGGGAATTAGGAAACCATTAAAGAGTTTTAAGCATTTGATTTGGAACTATCCCCTGATGATTTTGAAGAGTTATTATGGAATCTGGGGCAAATTTGTGCTGCCAAAGAAGATATTGCATTTGCCATTTATTACAATGTTCTTTGCCTAAGGAAATAAATTTTTTAAAAAATATTAGATTTAAATAAGCATTGAAACACTTTACATTATAATTGGGAAGTATTTGGTATGTGGTCATTAGGCCTTTTTACAAACTAAAGTAACCAACGATGTTATATTTAAAATTATAGCATTCTGATTCACTTCTTTCAGTTAGAGAAAAATTTTCAATATGTGCTATTTAAGCTATTTCTTAGGTCCTCAAGCTAAAGATAATCTGTATTTTCTTTACAACTTAATTATCGTATAAGGATCTTGTATAATTAAAAAAATTAATCTGATTCTATGACTGGTTTTTACATTGAAAAGTAAATGAACAAGTGAACTCATTACCTAGATAATTAGAAAAATATGTACCTTAAATATAATTTATTTAAGCATTTTTAAATCAAGAAATTTAAAGAGTTTTTCAGAAAGAGGTCACATGTAGATTACAAACCAAAGGGACAAAAAGAAGCATTAAGTTCTTGAGTAATTACTATTCTACCACGTATAGTTTTCCTTTTTAAAAGTACTCTTCAGTTTGTGATAAATTGTGATCCATTGTGTAATATTAACATACTTATAATTGCCATTTATTACCAAAGATCGATAGTGGTTTTTGAGTTCTAATCAGAACTAAGCAAACTGATAAAAAGAATGGTGAAAAATTGATTATTTTAAAGCTGATTTGTTTTAACAAGAAAAAAAGATACACTTATCAAAGTCATTGTATTTTATCAAGTTTGTATACATATAAGTTGATGTCTTTCAACTAAATTAGACCTATTGCCCTGTGTGTAAAACCAAGTCCATCAGAGTTTCCAACGTAATGCAGTCAGCCATCCACTCGCTTGATTTTGTTTCAATTTAGAACACTTTGTGTGGTTTGTCTTTGTTCTCCATCCCAGCAATTTCCTTAAGGCAGAGATAAAAATTTACTCTTCCTTATATCTTCCAAGTATCTAGCACAGGGACTTTCACATAGTAGGCCCTCAGTAAATATGTATTGAGTGAGTAAAGGAACCTGAAGGATAGAGTGGACTCTAACACTCAGTTTCTCCAGCTTAATTATAGCAGTAGTACTAGTAGTTGTATTAATAGCAGGAGTGCTACTAACCATAGCAGTAATAGTAGTAGTAGTAGTAGTAGCAGCAGCAGCAGCAGTAATAGTAGTAGCAATACTAGTACATTTAAGGTCTGGGAAATGAAATGGGGAGAAAGAAGAGTCATATCACCCACTTTATCCAGATCCTACAGGATAAAAATACAGAACATTAGACTCATACTGAAAGCTTTTGTTTATGGCTAAAAATATAGATGACAGATATATTGAACATAAATAATGACTGATGACATTCACAAAAGAGTCTAGTATGTACATGTGAGCCCTTACAAAATTTGAGGGGTTCCAAAGTCTAAAAGTCCAGCCTGATGTTTATTATTAATAAAAGATGATGAGAAGTGAAATAGAAGACTCCATAAGTACACACGAACACCTTTTGACAAGTCTTTATTATGCTTGTTTTGGTACATATTATAATAAAGAAGGCAGGAAGAAAGAGAGTGCAGATAAAAAGATATAAGCAATTGAATAGACTAGAACATAGGAAATACTTTCCAAAGCATGGAATGGAGAATCACGGTGGTTTTACAAGTATATAAACATATAGAAGTCAAATCTTATGCAATATTTTAAAGTGTATTGGATTGTTAATCATAGAGTGCCAATGAAATATAACACAACAGATGTGCTTCTGGCAGATGCTAAAAAATCTGTTACTTTGTGGAACCACATCTTCCATATTTATTGGTTAATTATATCTGTGCCTATTGATGGAAATCACAGACTCCAGCTTCCCCAGAGCTTCAATTGTGGTAATTAGGTTCAATGGATAGACAAGCTGAGTTCACCACACATGTGAACCCTCAATACACATATGAGGATACAGATATTATTTTGTAATTTGAGGGTTTTCCTTTATATGTGCAAATGTTTCAAATCTGTAACTAATGATGAAAATGTAGTTACCTTCTCAGTAATTTTTAAAATGTTTTCTTCTATTATTTGCCTTTCTCTTTATGTCCTTCCAAATCTTTGTATTATGAGGCTTAGGAAGAAGGATGAGAATTAAGCATAAAACCTGAATATTATTATAATTTATATTTGTGAGGATTCCAGTCAGATTCTAATAATAATCCTTTTGTAAAGATCCGTGTATATATTTTTTTTAAATTAAAAAGAACCATTGTCATTTCTAACCTTTTTTTTTATTTGATGTGGCAATACATATGCACATACTCTGAGAATTATTTGTGTGCTTTTATGCTTCATTTTTACATATTGCTTTTTTTGGTGCAAAATTTAAAAATGATGCTAGTACATTTTATAGCATGGGCACACAAACTCTCCTGATCTGGAACTGAAGTCAGTTGCAATGGAGATGATTGGATGCGTAGTTATATTTGGGGAATGCCCTCACTGCATGAAGTGTTTCATAACTGTCTCTAGCATCTGCACCAGATTATGTCATTTAATAGCTTTATGGAAATGCCACTTTCCTCCACAAACCTTTACTATTCAGCTTTATGTCATTGTATATTCATAACAGATTTGTTATTAAACACAGTCTGATGCCATATGAGTATCACTCATGGTTAGAATATTTTACTAAGTCATTTCTTTTTTAATTACAAGTGTGGCTAAAACCGGATTTTAAATTTAGGATGACAATATCTCTATCTGAAGTAGAGGACATGTTCGTTCCCTATAAGAAGCACATTTTATACTCATTATAATGTTCGGTACTATTAAATTGTAGCAAGTCTATGCATGACTTCATAGATTGTATATATATATATATATTAAATGTATAGATACATGAAAAGGAACTAGGGAGATAGCAGGTTAAAAATATTATGCCAGTACATCAATATTCTTTGGGCTGCCTCACAGTCAGACTCTTCAGTGTGAATAATTTAATATTGCTTAAATGTTTTCCAAGAAATATTTAAATACTAGAGGAACTCACAGAATACATAAAAGAGAGAGACCCAGAAGAAAAATGTGATCTTAATTAACTAGAATAACTACTATAAGCATTGATGACTTCAGAAAATAATCCTAATGATAGCCAGAGCATATGGCACCCAATACATTTTATTTTTAAAAGATTCTCATCTTTGGAAAAACAGGTATCCTATTGTGCTTTCATTTTAAACTTCAATATTCAATTTACTACTTTTAATTTGAATGATAATATGATATGAATTCTAATATATAAACAAGTCAGATTAAGGAGGGTAGGCCCATAGCCATCTCTTTTCTCATATCTATTTGCAGAGAGGGTCCACCTCAACTCCTTCTTCCACACAACTGCCAAATGAGTACCTATACTAAATCACAGCATTCTAAAGAACTGCATCAGAGCATTGCTTCCAAAAGACCATATTATTATATCTGTGTGTTTAATGGCCAGACTTAAATGGCCAAATCAGGTCTGCCTTTTATTACAGCACTACAGATGTGAGAGGTATACTCAGACTCCTCTTGGAAATGGAACACAAAGAAAAAAAAAAGACTTTAATGAATATTCAGAGAGATATGAAGAGTGAAAATCTTAGAAAATTTGAAAATCTACATGAGAACATCTGCCTAACAGGAGGCTTTGGCAGAAGACTGGAATGTCTAGGGAGTGGCTTGTTTTAGGCACTTAGAGGGCTGGGCACAAATATCGCCTTTTCCCTAGGGTCTGTCCTTTTTTTCACTGTGGGTCCCAGGCCTGGCTGTAATCCAGGCTCATGGCTAGGGATAGGACTCTGGATTTAGAATGTTACATTAATGTAGTCGGGTGCTTGCACCTAAGTTATGTAGGTATGATTCAGCTTATTGTATCACGTATGTGTGGCAGAATGCCACTATTGTTCTCTGACATATATAAAGCCCATGTGATGCCCCAGATCAGAGCGCGCTCCCCCCAATAAAATCGGTGCCTGCCGTTTCATTCTCATGTTGGCCCCTCATGCGTTCCTTCAGTTGGGCGTCCCACCATCGAAACCTTCTGTTCTTGATCTGCTCAGTGCTGACATTTACAAAGGCTCATTAAGTTCTGCATTTTTAGAAGAAGAAGACTAAACAATAATCAACATTTATTAAATGTTTACTATGTGCCTGGTAATGTACCAAGTGCTTGACTTGAATTACCTCATTTAGAGGTTATAACAGTCTATGTGGTAAGGATACTGTTATTGTCCCCTTTCTGAAGAAAATAAAATTGAAAAAGAATAAAAGATTTCATTTAGACTTTCTTGAAAAATTTTAGACCCATTCTACATAATTTGTAGATCTAAGACAATTATTTCACTTTTAGTATTACTTCTTCTATTAAACATAGTCTACTACTATAGGGACATCCTTATTGATATGTTTCTGATTCATTTTTGTTTAAGCTATGAGAATTATTAATAAGTACACATTACACTCTCTTAGAGATAAATATCAACCTTTCTAAGAAAGGAAATTTCGGAGAAGGGTTTGTTTACATATTTTTGTTTCTGTTGTTCCTCACTCCATCTTAAGAGAAAACTGGATTTAAATACAAATAGATTGGTCTATGGCCATGCTACCCTGAACAAGCCCAATCCAGCCTGATCTCGGAAGCTAAGTAGGGTCCAGCCTGGTTAGTACTTGGAGGGGAGACCACCTAGGAAGACCAGGTGCTGTAGTTGTTAAAGAATTAAAAAGTAAGGGATTGTAAACTGACAAAGTCTTTGCAATCTGTGAGGTTAACCAAGGGTTGCCTTGCCTAAATAAATAAATAAGTAAATAAGTAATTACCAATGCATTGATTTTGCCTTTAAATCTCCCACTCTGTGGGTTTGAAGTATATTCAGTTAGAAAAATCTCCCATCTTTTCTTGTCAAGGCTTCCTTAAAACCTATATTAAAGTTTTCAAAAGATAATATAAAAATTTTCTAAATGTAAGAATATATTTTTGTAGTTTGGTCAAAAGATACAACATATTTTAAGTTGTAGTATATTTTGAAATGAAATGCCTGAGGTTCTGATCTCTATCTAATTACTTGCTAGTGACTAGGTCATTTAAATTCTTTGAGTTTTTTTTTTTTTAAAGTTGGGTAATTGGTGATAATAGTTCTTATTTTCTAAAAAAAAAAAAATGAGACTTGGCTTAAAAATATTACTTTCAGCTTTAAAGTCTATAATTTTATAATTTCATAGAGTCAACTTTAAAAAATGGATATAAATAACCCAGTCCTAGTGAAAGATAATCTGACTTTATAACATTACTCTTACCCTCTCAAATTCTCTTACATTATTTTTAGGTACTTTTAATTATCTGCAATACCAGGAAAAGGATAAGAAGCCTGGAGTTCAAATAACAGCTCTTATACTTGTTTATGGTGAAACATGAAGACATAACATGTATGAATACAGACTTCTGTATCAATAACACATGAATAATAATGCCTATTCAGGTGATTTTGAGAGTTAAATAAAATGAGTGTGAGGAAATGTAACAACAATGTAAATGTAAGGCATTATGCTCCACTTGAAATAATAACTCTACCCATCAAATTATTAAAATTAAACCAAGATTTAATTTCCACTTGCCCTAGTACAGATAATATTAAAATACAGACTCTAGTCCGTAACAGCTTACGAGCAGGGGTCTATTTTGAACCTAAATCATTTAGCTTGTAATTGTACAGGCATTGACACTGTAATGGCCATTGGAAGGTCACCAAAACCTATAGGAATATTATGTTGTTCTGCAGATTTCTATAAAATTGATGAAGTTTAAACTTAGGTGATGGTGAAACTAATGCTCTCAAACTTGTCTGCTCCTTGCAATGAAGTGAACATATTTAGATTTGTCTTAGAATTGAATGAAGATTCTTCTCTTTAGAGGGAGTTATGTATAGAAAGTTATAAAGTGTGTGATAAACCAATACTTATGTATGTTTCCCCTCCCACCACCACCACCATTTACCACTAAGGGCCCAGAGAAAGCTAACTCTAAAGAGGATATCTATCGTCTTTTCCCAATTCATATTTCTATGATGTTCTTTTTGCAAAACCATGATTATGTATTATGATTAAAACTGCAAACTACTTTTTTAAAGAATCCAAAAGGTTAAAGGGGTGGAGAAAGGCATACAAACTGTGAAAGGTATGAGATGAATTCAAATTTCTTTTGTCCTAAAAAGGAAGGGTCCTAGATGATGTGAATAGTTTCAACAAAGAGGAGGTAAGAAACAGAAATCGTGATATGTTTGGAAAATGGGAATTTAAGTGCAGCATGAATAGTGTGCAAGTGCCGTGAATTTAAACACTTTTCCCAGTGTGAAATTTCCTTGTTAAGTGATTCCCTACTGTGACTTGTTCCTTTTACCTTTCTTGCTGCTTATTTAATAAGGAAGTCTTGGAGGAGTGTGTGACATCTTTCTAAAACGAATGGCTGTAAATGCAAAAGCATCTTGTCTGGGTTTTTAGAGTGTTTGTTTTAGAATTATTACTAATTCTTGTAACTTTCTGGCATCAGCAGACATATATATTAACTCTGCAGCTGGCAATCTGCAGTTTTACTTTTACACTTTTTTTTTTCATTTACCTTCTGAAGCAGTCTTGCTTTGACACGGCCATGAAAGATCTCAGCTCCCAGGACAATGACAACTTGGAGGAAACTCACAAGGCTGCTGGCTTGTTGGGTAGACATGTGAAGCAATAATTTTTTTAAACTACTATGATTTATTCTAGGTAGAACTCCAGCAACCAAACCTGAAAGGTTAAATGATGGAGGGGAGCCAGGACTAATAAAGGAGAAAACAATAGAACAATATCTGACCCAGGGAGATAGCTAAAATTTATTTTAGTCATCCTTTTCTGTATTTTTCTCTTTGTAAAACACATTCTCATAAACAGTATATCTATATATACCCACTCTTTGTCACATATAATCATGTCTGTACGTTCGTATATGGATATACAAGTGTGTGTAATATAAAAGTCTTCAATTATGAAGAAATGGCTTTCTAAGTTCAAGGATAAATCATTTTATATACAAAGAAATATAGAAATGGTTTTCTATTTTCTTAATCCCAAACACATGGGAAAACACTTGGAACATGGAAATAAACCTTCCTTCTCTTAATTCTCCATGTTTATGTAACAATAAAAATTAGTCTTTTATCTGCCTTTTTGATGAATGTCTTTGGCCCTATTTAGTAAGCAAGGATCAATTCCCATTTCCAGAGGTATTTATTTAAAGATTTGAGTAGAAGCAATTGAAAAAGGCACAGAAATCACCTTTTATCCACTTTATTCACCAATTGCCCACAGCCTCACAGTGAAAATCTATCTTCATTTTTCTTTAAAAATAACCTGCATATTAATTCTCCTCTGAATTCAAGCCCTTACATTCTCATTTACATCATTCCATTAAGATTTATGCAACCACTCTAGTTACACTGAATCTTTCACAGGCTCATGAAGTATTGACACACTCGTTTAGAGAACAGAGGAACTTGGAACCCAGAGACTTGAGATTTAACCTTAGGGTCATCTAAGTTCCTTTGGTATTTTATTTTGTGGTCCTCAATATTATGTGGGTCACACACACACACACCACTTCATTATTTTAAAAAAATACATTTGCTTTCTTTTAGGACACCCTGGTAAAGAAGAAACCACTCTCCTCTTAGATCTCTGCCGCTGTGAAATATGTGAAACTTAACAGAAAAGTTAAATATATGTATAGACAATAGGTACTGTGATTTTACTCATCTAAATCAATTTAAAGAGAATATTCTCATGGCCTCAGAATCTTCGAGTCAGAATAAGTCCTTCCCAGGCTCCTAGGAATTCTGGTTATTCCAGGAGCAAGGATGGGGTGAAAAACTGAGAGTTTTCATCTTAATTTTGACCTCCTCATAAATGTCAGGTATTACTTAATGCTATATATATATAATATTTCATTTAATTTTTGCAATAGCCATAGATAAACATATTATCTCCATCTTTCAGATGCAACAATACAGATCAAGTTAACAGGATGAAAATCACAGAACCAAATGTAGCCAGGGCCAGTGGTATATCTGGGTTTTGCGGCCTTTCATTTTTTGTGGTCTGAGCACAGAGAAAAATGTGATAAGTTAGTATCCTCATGTAACCTTTTCATGTGATCACTTGCTCTCTATTTGAATATTTTCTTTCTACATTTTAGAATTTTATTTTTAATCAATTTAGTAAATTTATTAATCAAAATAAATGATGCCAAAAGGAATTAGACATCATTCTTGACCTCAAGATATTTGAAATTCAAAGTATAATTACTTGAAAAGTTGAATAATGGTATCAAAACAATAATTCGAAACATTTATAAATGTCAAAAGAACTTAACCTTATCATTAATTAGCAAATTATACAGCCAGTCAATTACGAGAATTCAGTATCAAAACCAAAAGACGGAGTTAATATTTAATATTTCCCTTATCTTTATGGAAATTCAACTTATTCATCTAAAATATTTTTGAGCACTCACTACTTGCTAGACACATAATAGGCAATTTGGAAACAACATTCATACAAGAAAGAATCTTCTTACAAGAAATTTATAGTCTATCAATTTATCTCTGTGATTTTACAACATAATATGAAAACTACTATAATTTCACTAAATAACCAATCTAATCATGGGAAGATTTAAGAACAAACCGCTATTAATATTTGCATATGAATCCAGATTCAGTCATCCGTTAAAACCCTTACTTTGTATCAGATAGCTTGCCTTTCATTAAATATTCCTGATTATCATACTTCAGTGTCTTTGCTCATGCTACTTATTAAGTATGAAATGCTCTTCTTTCATTTTTTTTTAAAGTATAATTTCCGCTTTATTTTTTTTTTACAGAGAATAGTTCTTCAGAGTTAGCTCCTTAAATGGGTTGTGGAGCAGCCCCTCCAGGTCTAAATCAGGGTGGGGGTTTCGGTCCTTCTGGGTCTCACGAGAGCGATTCCTGACCTTGCTGTGAATGGCACCGCTCACACAGTAACGTAGTTTCACCTACAGCTTGGGAAGTACACACCCGTCAAGACGCTCGCTTCGGAAATGTCCCTCACAGCTGCGGCCTCTACTGTGTTTCAGATGGCGAACTTCTTAATGGCGAATAGCCTCAGCCCTTTTTGGTACAACCATTGTTCCTTCTTTTTTGGTCATCTTGGAAGCGAGGAGCGGAAAGAGGTTCTTTCATTTTTAATGGTCAAAATCCTACCTATTTTAAGATAAACACTGTCAAATATCTCATATAAATGTAAATTGTTATAATTACTCTAGAAAGCTATTGGTTAACATATCATTCGAGATCCTAAAGATATATATAAATTTTGATCAACTTTTAGGAATGGTAGAGAAATGGATAAAAGATACAACTCATAAAGTTATATACAACAGTAAAAAATAAGTTCTCATGACTTGAAAATTAATCATGTTACTTTTTAATACCACTTTATGCACATATCTTTTGAATTAAGTCATTTTATTTTAAGCCACAGGGGAGGAAATAAAAACAGAAAGAGAAATAATTTTAGCGATATCGACGTAACCCAACACTTAGTCCACCCTCAGTAAGTTTTTGTCCCAAAAGAAATATTATTTTGGAAAAAATTTTCTTTACCCTTCCTTGAGCCAGTTGGTAGGATCATCTTGCTTGGTGAATGTGGCTTTATGAGCATTTAAAACTTAAGCCAGATAATTCATCTGATACTGGTTTAAAGAAACCATGCTCAGGAGTAAATTGACCCTATGCGATTCTTGTCTTACTTTCTAAATTGTTGGCTTTACAAATTAAACACCACATATGATGCAATATCATAGCACATAAACATGATGAAATAAAAATGCAGCCATTAAAGTAATATCAGTGTAGAAAAAGAATGGAACAAAAATATTTTAAGCATTTATATATTAAGAAAAAATTCTATACATAATTTTATAGCAGATTTACAAGATAAAATATTTATTTGACTACATAAAAAGAAAATTGTTACATTAAATAACAATAAAATATACAGGTATGCAAGTAATTGTGAAAATATTTTAAATATAAAATTAAATGATTATTACTCTTAAAATAGAGTTTGACACGTTAATAAGAAAAATCACATACACTGTTTAAAAAAATGTATAAAGTACAGTAACAGTCCATTTACAAAAATACATTCATATACACAAATAATCAGAAAAGACATAGAAACAAATTAATCATTAATACTAATAATATAATATTTTTAAATGAGAAAAGTAATTTTTAAAAATGATATTACAGTATTTGTGAAGGTATGGCATAAGGATCATGAGTTATCCAGTTGGTCGAAGTGTAATTTTTCACATCAATTTCTTCAGGACTAAGAAAGCTTTAAAATGCACATAGTCATTGACCTAATAATTGTATTATTACAAGAATTCGTTGTGAGGAAACAACATAGATATGCATATAGATTTTGCTATTTGCAGTTCTATTGCACTGTTGTAATATCAAAAACCTGAGGGAGAGGAGAAAACCCTAATGTGCAAGAATAGCAACTTGCTTGGGTAAATGATTTATCCAAAGAATGAACTTTAAGTTGGAAAATAATATCTAATATTATTAAAATGTTAAATAAAAAGAAAAGATTGTCATAAAATATCTATTTACATTAAATAGTTATTTAATGACTACCTAGTTGTACTTGGCACTCTCTTAGAAATTTCCTTCCTCACAAGATTTTACATTTCTGGCAGGAGAAGGCAATAAACAGTAAATAGGTAGATAGAGAGAATAGATAGATGAATGGATAGAGAGATGATAGATAGATGATAGATGATAGATAGATAGATAGATAGATAGATAGATAGATAGATAGATAGATAGATAGATAGAGCTAAGCGATGATATCTGAAAATAAAAGCAGAATAAGAAAAATTAGAGTTAACAGTGGAGATGCAGGCATTGGGAAAGCTTTTTTTTTTTTTTTTTTTTTAACTGAAGAGTGATGCAAAAACCTATTGTGCTCCAGGAACAACAAGAGTATGCAAAGAGGGCAAGATGAGAGTGGAGATCCTGTTGGGACTTCTAGGTCTTGGTAACTTTGAATTTTACTCTGAGAGCAAATGGAAAATTTTGAGAATAGTGTAATGATTAGATTTGCTTTTAAAAGGATCTGGTTTTTAGCTTAAAAGAATTTTAAATCACTATATGGGCTGCAAAGTAAAATTAAACTAAATGCCGTTGACAAAAGAGGAAACCGGAAAACCAAGAGGGACACAGAGATGTTTTATCCATCCTTTCTTTCCTCAGATATTTACTGAACACCTAATTTTCATAAGACACTAAGATTGTAGCAGTGAACAAAAGATTAAAAGCTAGAGTTTACTTCCTAGTAAAAGGAGATCGACAGTAGTAGAAAATAAAGAAGTATAATACATAGTTTTTAGACAACGATAAATCCTGCCTGTAAAGTAAAATAAAGCAGGAAAAACAGATGGACAATGGCTAGAACATAATTTAAAATTATGTGTCAGGGCTAGCCTCATTGCTAAGTTGGCATTTGAATGAAAGCCTAAAGGAGATGAGGTGGTACACCACCCAGACATCTGGGGAGGAGCAGCCAAGTAGATGAACACAACGGTTGCTAATACTATTGATGAGAAAGTGACTGGTGTGTTAAGTAGCAATGAAGAAGCCAATGTCCATTGAGTAGATGGCAAAAGAGAAAGAATAGGAAGTGACAGACTTGAAAAGTAAATTGAGAGCATAGTCAACTTAATAGACCACTCATAACTTCGTTGGCTTTCTCTGAAAGAGAAAAAAAAATACTGGAGAGATTTGAGGAGGAGTGACAAAGATCTAGTTTATGTTTTAAAAGGGAACATCCCTATTGCCTTCTTGAGAATAGGTTATGGGGAACAACAGCAGAATCAAGAAGACTTAGTTCAGAAGTTACTACCTAAATGAGAGAAGTTTATACTTGGAACAGGTGACAACAGTCATGAGATTTGGGTAATTTTTGATGATCAGGCAAGTAAGATATTTGACAGTTTGTATGTGGAGTGTGAGAGAAAAAGAGAAGTCAACTATAATTCAGGATTTTTGTTTGATTAATTGGAAAAATAACTCAAGTTTTTAGTCTGTTGGAAAAATGGGGTGCTATTTGCTGTGATTGAGAAAACTGAAGAGAGAGTAGTTTTAGGCTTGAGGATGAGGGCAGGAAATCACAAATATGGTTTTAAGTCTAAAATGCTAACTGGACAGCAGAGTAGGGACATATAGTTTTGGGGTTCAGATGAGAGGTCCAGATTGCAGATAAAAAATTAGTTTTTTATAAAGTATAGATACTTAAAGTATAGATAATTGAAGCCAAAAAAGTTGGTGTAGATGAAGAAAAGAGGAGGACTAAAGATCGAGAGTGCAGGCATATCCAAGGCTAAGAGAGAGGTCGAGGATAAAAGGGGAAGGGGAAAGGAGGCTGAGAAGGTATGTCCAACTAGGGAAAAGGAAATCTAGGAGAATGTTGTGTCACAGAAGCCAAGAGAGGAAAGTTTCGGGGAAAGTAAGAATTCTACTGTGTACAATGCCATAGTTAGGGCACACAAGATGAGAATGGAGACAAAACTGTAGAATATAGATAGCATGGAGGTCACTGGTGAACTTGAGAAGAATAGTTGAAATGGCATGGTAGAGGCAAAAGCCTTTAGGGTAGATTTCAGATGGAATGGGGACATTCTAGGAAATAACTGACCTATACTCTTCAACAATGTCAAGATCATGAAAGACAGACTTGGATTAAAGTCGATTAATGTGATATGATAAGTAAATGCAAAAGGTGACATTGGACCAGAAAATTTTTTTTTCCTTTTGTTCTAACAAACATTGGTGAAACAATTTGTGAAATTTGAATGAGGTATCTAACTCATAATAATTTTGTCAATATAATCTTTATAATTTAAAATTCACAGTGTAGTATGAAAAGATATTTGTTTTTAAAAAATATACTCTGAAGTCATTTTCTAAAGAGCATCATATCAGCAACTTAAATAGTTCAGAGAGAGGGAAAATGCAAGCTAATGCAGTAAAACTATATTTGAGGAATCTGAATAATGGGTGTGTGAGCATTGTTTTATTTTAAAACTTTTTTGTAAACCTGAAATTACTTCAAAATAAAAATAAAATAAACAAGTAAAATGCTAAAAAGTAAAAGGGAAAAAGAGAGAGGAAGAGGAGGAGATAACAAGAGAATCAGAAGACTAACTTAACTTGAGTTCCATCTCCTTATCTCTTTTGTAACTTTCTAATGAGTTCATTTTCTATTATATTTAAGGATTTTTTATAGGTATTTTTTTTTGTATTTAAGTTAGTGGATTTTTTTTTTAGAAAAGTTTTCCACTTCTGATTTTAAAAAGTCCAAAATCTCCTTGATTTTCTGAGCAAGTGTAATTCCTAAACCTTCTGTTTGTTTTCTTAACCTTTAGTTAATCTGTAAACTCTTGATCTTTCAGTTAACAATAAAATTATTGAATTTTTCTCTTCTTCAATTTAAGAAGATTGCATGTTTTCTATATAATTAGGTCTTTGATTGCTTTGTATTTTTTCATTAATAAATTCCCTCATTTTTCTGTTAGTGAAGACTTTCTCAGTGTTTCGGAAATTAAAATAGTCATAGCCCATGAAATGAACAAATCTAGAGCCAACTTGATAGCACACTTTGGGGAGATGATTTTTGATTCTGTATATAAACTCTTGAATCTAAGAGCTTATAATTACCACAGTTGCCTCTCTAAGTTCTGAAAATACAGATATAATGTTGATGGAAGCCAGAGGTTTGTAATGAGAAAAAAAGATGAGAAGAAATTGAAGAGGTCTCTAAAGGAGGCTGAGTATCCTTCTAAAAAATTGGGATTAGTATATTAATTGATAGTAAGGCAATGACTGTTTCCCAGCTGGAGACTGGTATCAAATCTGAGTCATAGAAAGATAATTCTGGTGACAGTATGAAGAATGAATTAGAGGAAAAATTTTAGGACAGAGAAACCCACTGGTATTTTGTTGCAGATAATAATGAAGTGTAGTTCATATAAGAGGATACGGGATCTTGTGTGGGGACAGAAGTGAGTGACCTTGATCCATATGACTAGACAACACATGATTATCCTTCACAATAGAACAAAAACTAAGCTCCGTTTCATCAATTTGCTCGTGTCTTTCCCTTGCTGCATATATTAGCCTTGCTAACATATTTATTCCTGACAATGTGTTCACATGCACATGCAGATGCCCCATTCCTGTCTCATTTACAGGTGATGTCTTGTCTTGTCAACCCTGTCGTTGGGAAACATTCTCCAGGGCTTTGTCCCATAGCATGAAACCTCTCTACGCTTGAGTTCTCAACTTTCTGAAGCCCGTCAAAGTTTTGTTTCTCAAGAAAAATTTCCCAGCTTGCCAGATCACATGAATCTGGAATAAAAATGAAAAGATTCCCATATCTTCTGATGTAGAGGTAGAAAGAACACAATCAGGACTGTCGAAATCTCAGCTCTACAATTTACTCCTTGAGGTTAAACCACCTCCTTACAGTTTCCTTTCTGTAAAATGGTGCAAGCAATGGATATCTGAAAAGTTTTTTGAGATTATTAAATGAGATGATTTTTAAATTGTCATAATCATATGCAAGACATAAAAGCCACTTAGTAAATATTAACCAGAAGTAGTATAGTAAGGTCAATAATTGTATTTATATTAACACTACCTGTTAATATTTTTTATAGGATTCTTAATTATCACATACAACTCATATATATTTATGAAATAAAATTCTATCTGATATCTCATGCTTAACAATAGAAAATTTACTTTAAAAATAATGGTCAAATAATTTTATAAAGACTGTCTCTCTTTAGTGAGAATATGGATGGTTTAAACCATTAACAAAGAAGCATACTCTTGGACTTAATAGGGTAAAATCAGAAGAAAAAATAATAAAGTGTGAGGTAATTAAAAAATACTGCAATTGGTAGGATTCTAACTCTTTGCTACTAATACAATTAACCATATATTGATACTAACACTGCTTTGTAATTGTCATATTCTATTAGAAGCAAGTTGCACATTTTTCCTAAACTCAGACTCAAGAGTAAGGGAGTCACACAAAGGTACAGACACTAAGAGACAGAAATTGCAGGTGCCATATTAGGATTTTACTTTTCACAGTAGATAATCTCTAAAAATAAAGAATCAAGAAGTAACAATACGTGTGCCCGTGAATGTTTTTAGCATGGAAGTGAAATTGAAAGAATAAAATAAAGTACATGAAAGTGATTGCCACTTTGAATAGTACATGAAGCAAGATTAATTTACTTTTTAATTATTGAGCTCTTTAAACTATGTGCATGCATATGCTGTTTTATTTTAATTGGATTTTATTTTCATCAATTAATTGTAATATGGTTCTTGTATAGAAAATGCTTCAACTTTTCTCAAATAATAAAAAGTAATGGAAGCAGAAAATGTGGGCCAAAAAGCAATTCCTGAGAAAAGATCTGGGAGTTTTTGTTGACTACAAACTCAAAATAAGTCAATAATGAAATATTGTTGCTATAAAAAAAATCAAATACAATCTCAGTCTTCCATTCATTGAAATATGATGAATAGACAAGAAAAATAATTGTCCTACAGTATTTTACATTAAAAATTCCGTATTTGACATTGTGTTCATTTCTAGCCCCTAATTTATTTCTATTTTTCTATTGTTATAACATCAATGGTTTATTTTTATTGTAGAATCAATATATGGTGTCTATGGAAAACTTTAGAAAATAGAAGAAAAGGAAAAATCTACAATATCAATACTTGAAAATAGATATCATAAACATTTGGTGTTGACACTTTTAGCTTTTTTTCTATATGTGTACATATTATGTACATGTCATACTTTAAATGTATTTTGAATGCTGTTTCTTTAACTTAGTAGTATATTATAGAATATTTTTTTCCAGCCAAAATGAAGAATCAAGGACCAAATAAACTCTCATTTCCAAAACAACTAAAACCCAGACAATATATGTAAAACAATAGTTCTCAGGATTTTGTCATCAGGCAAAAAGGGACAGTGATATGAGAAAAAGGAAACAAATGATACAAGCCCTATGATTGCCTACCTTCCTGGGTGGAGAAAAATTCAAAGACAGAGCAGGAAAGAGGAGCCCAGGCAAAATCTGGCAACCACTGAGTTGTAGTGATGATGCTGGACAGCCAGGGAAGCTACAGTTTGTAGGGCAGTATTCTAGAGAAGAGTTCTGGAAGAAACAGCTGTACAGAAGGGGAATACCAGTTATTGCTCAGAGGGACTATTGATTAGTGTACATCTGTGAGAAAGCTATCTGGGGCCAAGGAAAGAACAACTTATACCAATAAATTCTACAATTTGAATGAAATGGACAAATTCCTTTAAAGACACCAATGAATAAAAATTATTGTATAAAAATGGATACAATAACTCTTAGATACATTCTTTTTTTTTGTTAAAAACCTTGTGGGCCACGTAAAGCTCTAGGCTCAAATGTCTTTATTAATGAATGTTGCCAAACATTTCAGAAAGAAATAACACATAGTTTACAAAAATTCTTCTATTACTTAAAAAACATTGAAAATTTAATATATGCCAACTCATTTTAAGTTAGCATCGCCCTAATAAAAATAAAAATCATAGACAAATGTCACCCATGAACACAGATATAAAAATGCCTTGCAAACTTTTAGCAAACATGTCTGAAAATATTAAAAGGATAACACTGCTCAATCAAAGGAATTAACTTAAGAATGTAAAAGTGGTTTAACATTCAAAAATAAATGTGACTCATCTTATTAACATATTTTTAACAAAAAAGTAAAAAATCCATATGATAATCTTAAGATACAGGGAAAAATACATTATCCCTATATAAATTTTACTAGATAGAAGTTTCATTAGATAGATAGTTCTCAGAAAACTAGAACTAGAAGAGAATTCCTTAACCTAATAAAATGTATCTATAAAAAAATACACAGCTAAGATCATAATGATAAGACTATATATTCTCCCTTGAAAACCAGAAACAAGACAAGAATTTTTGCTTTCACCATTTCTAATTCATAGTATTCTGGTGGTTCTAGCTACTACAATAAGGCCCCCTAAAAAGCAAAGACATCCAGATTGGAAAGGAAGGATAAATGTTTTTAATGAAAGTCTTATTTAATTTACAAAAATAAATAAATAAATATATCTACTATAACTAATGAATGAGTTCATCCAGGTTGTATAAACAAGATTGTTATATTAAAATTAATTGTGTTTCTATGTACTGGTAACAAATATTAGGAAATCAAAATCAAATAAGAAAAATATACCCATACACATGTATTCTAATTAAGGAGACCTAAATTCATAGATCAGATGATCAAATATTGTTAAGATATCAGTTTTCCCCAGATTAGTAAACAGAGTTAATGCAAACCCAATCAGAATCCCAGAAGGTATTTTTTTTTTATTTTTAGAAATTGGCAAACTGATTCTCAAATTCGTTATGGAAATTCAAAAGCACCCAGAATAGCTAAAGCAACTTTGAAAAAAAAAATAATAATAAAGTTTGAAGACTTTTACTGCCTCACTTTAAGACTTATTATGAGTTTATGGTAATCGACTCAGGTCAGGATTGAGTGTGGCAAAAAAGCTGCCTCTGGTGCAAAATTTCAAAGAATTTACTCTCAGCATCATGCAAGTTCAGGGCTGACACTCGCACAAATCTGAGAGAGATGCCTCCTTAAATTCCCATGCCTTAAATTTAGGCTCTTTGCTTGCTTTATATCCCAGTCTTGGTCCTAATCAAGACAATGTAGTATTGACATCAAGATCAACAAATAGCTAAAGGCAGTGTAGTCAATGCAATGAAATGTACAAATAAATTAAGATAACGAAAGACAGAGTCCAGAAATAACCCCACATATATGTGGTCAACAGAGATGAAAGGCAATTTAATGTACAAAAGATATTTCTTCAAAGACAATATATAAACGGTCAATAAACACATGAAGAGATAATCAACATTATTAACCATCAGAGAAATGCAAATCAGAATGAGATATTACTTTACACCCACTAGGATAACTAATCAAAGAGACAAATAGCAAGTGTTGGCAAGAATGTGAAGAATTAGAACCTTAATATATATTGCTGATAGAAATGTAATGGGTACAGCCAGTGAGGAAAATAATTAGGCAGTTCCACAATAAATTAAATATAGAAATATTCAGAATGAACAAATCTATAGAGATGGAAAGCAGACAGAAAGTGATTGCCCTGCTTGGGATCAAGAGCATTCATGATAAAACTGTTTAACAGAAGTCAAAATTTCACAGCCACTTTGAAAAAAAAAAATGGCTAATTTTATTTGAGGTGGAAAATACAATTCCATTCCCAGATATTATTCAATGTTGTTTAATAAAAAATTTGGCTGACCTCTGTCCTAGTTTCAAGAAAAGAACATTGAAATCCTCAGAATTCCCTGGTAATAGGAACGTCTTTGTTATTCACGATGCATCCCTAGGCATACATCTACTGAGGTTATGCTAATAAGGTGATTTTGACTCATTATGGGTCCCTAGAAGATTTCAGGATGGCGATTAACAATGCTAGAAAGACCAATAGTGTGATTAGAGCTTTGAAGTTTTTAAAACCATGAGATATCAATACAAACTCCCTTACCAGTAGAGAGAGGAGGCAGGTTGAAGAGTGGGTTTAATCATGGAGCTAATGGTTCAATCAGTCATGACTATATAATAAAATCCTACTAAAAATTCTGGACACTTTAAGCTCTGGTTAGTTTACATGGTTAGTAGAATACACCTATGTACTGGAAGGATGATGTATCCTGAGAAAATAGAAACTTTATAAATATAATTTTTTGGATCCTTTCATACCTGTCCCAGTCTGTCTTTTCTTTTAGTTGGTTTTGATTTGTGTCTTTTTCGCTATAATAAAACTGTAATCATAAGTATAGCACTTTCCTGAGTTCTGTGAAACATTCTAAGGAATTACCCTGCAGAAGTAGTGGGAACTCTGAATTTGTAGTCAGTTGGTCAAAGTGTATGTGGCCTAGAAATCCCCAATTTGCTTTTGATGTTTAAAGTGAGGGCAGTCTTGTAGAAAACTATATCCTTAACCTGTGAATTTGAATCTGAGTCTAAGTAGTTAGTGTCAAAATTGCACTGTATTGAATGAAATTTAACTTTACATGAATATTCACAGCAGCTGTATATAAAATGTCCAAAAACTAGAGACAACCCAAATATCTATCTATAATGAAATAATAAATAAATGGTAGTAAATCCATTCAATGCAATGTTACCAATTAGAAAAAATAAATTAATTACTGAAACATGGGAAAAATTAACAAATCTCCAAGTAATTATACTAAAAAAAACAAGCTAGATACAAAAAATTAATATTGTATGGTTCCATTGGTATAAATTTAAATGACATAAAATAGATCATTTGTTGCCAAGAGCTAGGAAAAGAGAAAAGATATTTGCTTATAAAGAGGACTGAGGGAAATTTTTGGAGTGATGGAAATATTTTATATCAAGACTGTAATGGTGCTTATAAAACTTTATACAGTATCTTGGTCCCAATGTCACACAATATATAATAATCAACTCTAGTTAAATTGTAAATGTAGCTCTAGATGACAATATTCAGTTTATTTATTTCTTTGGAAGTTATGTGGATATATATATTCATTGGGTGAAAATTTATCAAACTGTACCCTTATGTAATGTCCAATTTTTGGAATGTATATATATATTACTTCACTAAAATACTTTATGTCTTTAAAATGTTATTGTTTGTAATTCAGTAGGGTTTTAAAGTTTTCTTTTTATAGTTCTTATATATTTCTTAAGTTTATTCCTAACCATTTATTTTATATAGCTTTTGCTGATGTTTTAATGGAATGTTTTTTATTATATTTTTCTTATATATATTTAGCAGTTAAAAACCTACTGGATTTAAAAAAATAATAATTTTGTAAATTAATCAGTTTCCTGAATTATCGGTTTCTAAACTTTCCACTAGATTTTTTAGGGTTTCTATGTAGACTATAAAATTAATAGTAAATAATGATAATTTTGTTGTATTTTCCAGTGTTTATCGTTCTTGCCTTCCTTTTCTTGTCAACTGTACTATCTCAATGTTTTAGAAACATGACAAATGATAATGGTAAGAAATCATACATTCTTATTATTCTTATGTGAATGAGAATTCTTTCAATATTCTCTGAAATATGATAGTGGCTAATTAAAAATGTATATTTGCCAGGTTAAGATATTCTCTTTTTTACCTATTTTATTGAGATTATATAATTAGAAATATATATTGAATTTTACCCAATGTTTTTCAATGTGTATTGCAAAATCTTTTGATTTTTTTCTTTTGATGAAATACTATGTTATGTTATTTAACTGATTTTTCAGTTATCCATTCCTGCATTCCTGAAAAAATTTTATTTGCTATTATTATGTCGATGTTCTGTAAAATTAAAGTTTACAGTTTCTTATTTAGTATTTAAGCATCTTTATTTTGTAGTTTGCTTTTTCTGTGATTTCTTAAATAGGTTCAGGATGCAGGAAAATTTTTTTGTCATAAAAATAAGTAAGTTTTTAATTTCGTTCTCAATGTACTAGTAACCTCGGTGACAAGGTTGAATAAATGCTGGAGCAGATGAGAAATCAGAGAATCCGAAAGATCTTCAACACAGAACCAAAAGAAAAAAATAAAATATAGAGATCAATCAAGTCTTATTCATATTAATCTTACAAATGTAAAATGCTTTAAATTGAATTTATTTGGATCCCTATAGAGCACATTCTGGGTCTTACTAGGCAATATTAATGTGAAATAGTACAGTGTAAAATAGATAAACCGTGCAAATCCTAAAAAGTATTTTAGAGAAACTATAGCTGATTATGAACACACTTGAAATCTAGAGACTGATAGAACTTATTTCTTTACCTTCTCTTTGTGTTGACTTTCTGTCCATTCAGTATTGTCTTGGAGAGGAAAACAGAAGTTCTGGCTTACTTGGTCTCCCTCTCTCCTTCCTTTTCTACCTACTTTGCTTTGAGCTTCCAGGGTTTATCTTGCTGTAGCCCCTAATGTTTCACTCTGTAGAATCCCTTAAAGCTCGTGCCTGAGTCCCATGGCAATCAGATTCTCAGTCTATTCTAAGAGGGCTCCATTCTTCAGTGTTAAGCACATATAAAATAGATCTTAATTTAACTTTTCTAAAATTAATCGTCTTTCATGGCATAACCTTGTTATGTTATTATGCAAAAGAGATTTCCTCTTAACCAAAGATAAAGATGAACAAATAGAAAGGCTGCCTCTTCCTGCTATAATAGCATTTTAATTCCTTGCTTTACTTCAGTTAAACTTTTTGAACTTCCGTTTGCAAGCTCAAATTCTTTTACACACAATACCAATAAGAAAAAGCCATTAAATACAACAACAAAGGGGTTTTTTTGTTTTGTTTTGTTTTGTTTTGTTTTGTTTTGTTTTGTTTTTAGGCAAGGCAAACCTTGGTTGACCTCGCAGATTGCAAGGACCTTGTCAGTTTGCAAGCCCATATTTTTTATTTTTTAGACCTACAGCACCTGGTCTTACTGGGTGGTCTCCCATCCAAGTACTAACCAGGCCTGACCCTGCTTAGCTTCCAAGATCAGAAAGCATAAGGCTTGTTCAGGGTGGCATAGCTGTAGACAAAGGCAAATTTTTAAAAAGAAGATGATATTGGCACTCATATATTTAGTCAGAACTCACCTTAAAGTTACTATGTTATCCTTAACTTCAAGAGTAAGAAAAAAGTACTATCACTATTTTCACCTATCCCCATGACAATTGATAAATGTAAGCATAAAATGAAAGAGAAGAAATATAAGCCACAGCAATAAAGTGTTTTATGGGCTTCCTTATATAATGCAATAATTGGGAGATCTATCGTATTCTGCAGATTTGAGAATAGCGTTAATGAATAGCATTGTTAATCAGAACATACATTAAAACTCAATAGAATTTTTCTTTCCTCTTCCACCCTCTCAAGTGTCTTCCCCAACCAAATTTCTGATTTAATTTAGAGTTTGAAAGCTATTATTTTGTTATTTGCTCTATGAAATACTTTCCTTCAATGGCCAAGAAAAAAATCAGAAACTAAATATTTTGTACATAGAAATAGTTTGAGGGCAATACCACATATTACTAAGAAACTCTCTCTTGGAAACACTACTCTGGTAGTGGGGGAAACATAAAAATAAACATTGCTATAATTTATCTTTAAGTCCCTGCATTCTTCTTATGCAGGAGCACTTCCCAATTTAGCCAACACTTAAAGCAAGTAAAATTGAATATTAAAAACTGGTCAAGAAGTTTGATGGCCTCTCGCTTCATGGCTTTTTTGTTTTTTTGTTTTTTGTTTTCCTGTGAGTGCCACTGGCTTAATAATGTGTATTTACATGAAGGTAGAAGAGAATCAAATTTAGACCCATTTTGTGGAAAGACTAGCAGTACAATAAAATTTACTGGCTATCTTTCAAAGTTTTGGTATGAGTCATTCTTGAAAAAATATTTCAATTTATTTTTCAAGTTTCTAAAATATAAAAGAGAAAACTTACTCTGTCCTCAAAAGTCAAAGAACGTAGTTTAATAGGCACAGTACTTGTCATTTGGCAAAAAAAAAAAAAAAAAAAACCCTCAGATTTTTACCACAGTCAAGATAGAAAGATCAATTCAGCCTTTTAAAGAAGTAGTGACTTAGAAAACCAATCACATCAAGACAAGTCCTACTGTTTAAGCCACTTAGATTTTACAAGGTGCTTTTGGGTATACTTAAAATTGATTGGCCTATAAATTGAAAAAAATAATCCCTTTTTATATTTCAACAAAAGGAGTGTAGAAGGCTCTATCCTGGACAGAGAAAGGAGGAGATTGTATTTTAGTTCTATTTCTTCATCTCCTTTTCTACTCCCAGTTTTGGTTCTTTCTTGTTTCCTTCTTTACCTAGGAAAAGATAAGTGGGTTAATCACTACTAGTTCTAATTTTCAAGAGACTTATAATGCAAGGTCCCTTTTCACTGTAGTAAGTGTTTTATACAGCTTTTCTACACATGGGCAGTTCCATTTTACAGAAGAGTATATGAAATGTTTCTTCTACTGCAGTTAAATATTATACCCTCCAGGATAAATTAGTGATTGTAAGACTGAAATTAGTAATTAATTCTGAGCTTCTGAGGTATAAATATAGTGAAAATGTATACATATCCCAAATTTGAGCTCAAAACAAAATTTTAGTTAGAAAAATAGTATAATGTGGGGGTTTAAAGCTCAGGCTTTGAAATAGAAAGGCTTAGGTTTAAATATTTATTCAATCATTGTTAGGTAAAGTTTCTTTATCTAAGGAATACAGATAATAACACTAACATTACAGGATTATTGAGAGAAACTGATGAACTAATAAATGTGAAATTCTTAGCAGACAGTTTGACACATAGTGTTTTGATACATGCTATTGTAAAAGCATTCTTACATCTGAGACCATCATTTTTTCATCTGGACAGGGCAAAGTGTCAACTGCTGGAGTTGTCATTTTTCAAGGCCCATTCAGCCTGTTTCAACATTTAGCAATTCATTCACAGCTTGCCTTTTACACTGCACCTCAGACTTAACCTAGCTCCTAATCAGTAAAGGGTCACATTCCCTGCAGAGATGGTAAAGCTAAGATTCTACCAGATTCTGCAACCATGTGCCAGCCTCCAAACTCTGCTGTCCCCAAGTCTTGGGCAGCTTTCTGGACTCCTGCAGTGAAGGCACTTTTAAGGAGTCATATTTGAAAACCATTCTTACATTTCCATCATTTCAGGTCATCACCCAAATTTTGTCTCGTTATCTTCTCAGTACCTGTACTTCCTCTCCTATCACAGTATTCTTATACTCTGCTCTTCACGTCCTTGACTCAACTACTCTCTTCCAAGTATTTCCATTGCACTGGCTGAAAATACATGCATTCCTATCTTCCTGTTCACTACCATTTATAGATTCCTGAACTCTCCTTCATATTTATTAAGAAATATAGATTTTGGCTCACATTCCCCTCTTATATGGTATTATGGGATTTGAGTGTAAAGATTATAAGCCACTTTCTAAGGATTTCACCATCCTAAGTACTTTCAATTTTCATGTAAATGACCAATTCAATAAACTAGATTTGCTATTTCTTAAACTCTTCTTTTATCAACCTCATTATTTCTGTACATTAACTGGGCACTAGATTTTCTCATTATATTTTCCAGTGCTTTTTCTGTTAAACAAAGCAGCCTCATCCAAAAATAGTGAAGGATTAACTAAACAAGATCATGTATGTTAAGCAACTAGTTTTGTATTGGGTAAGTTGAATAAAAAGTAACCACCTACAATCCAGTCTCAATTTTAATAGACAAAGTTATGTAATATTGTTTTTTTTCTTCTTATAGGTTTAAAATATATGTTAAAATGACACTACTTAGAGTGTCACAAATTGTGTAGAATATTGTAAATTTGTCAATATAAATACTGTATACTCAAAGAAAAATACTATTAATGATTTACATATATAAGGCATATGTTCGTGTTGCTTTTCCTTTGTGAAAAAAGCTTCCTTACTTTTCAAAATATCTGATTATGCAAGAAAAACATTCATATTTACCTTTAAGAACTAGATGTTTATAACAAGAGTCATTCTTGGAGATTGAATAAGGTGTTTAGATTGTGATACATTAATTTGTTTGTTTTAAAAGAAAAACTAATTTGTAGCCTTTATTTCATGAAAAGATCATCTAGAATAACTCTGTGTTCCAAAGAGATGACAAGATGGTATTCAAAATTGAAAATCTGTACCAATAGCAATAATCTGTTTTCCAAAAAAATCTTTCAGTAAGAGACCACAAAGAATATTACTAGAAAGGAAAAATACCTAATTTCTACTCTTTGGTGTAATCTTAAATTTCATATAAAAGCACAAAGATGACTCTTGCTATCACCTTGAGAGTTCTCATTATTTCTTTCATGGGAAGATAAATATCAGTTGTATTCACCCTGAATTATATTATTTTTGGCTCCCTTCATTAACTAACACTGAAATACTCATTGATGTGGTATTATAGAAGAAAATGGTTAAACTAGGGAAAATATTAGCAAATTGGAAGTTCCCAACATATTGCAATATGTTTAAATACCTCACTGGAGACTTACTTAAAATTCATGCTATTATGATTTGCTTTTATGTTTGTGTTTCCTATTCATCCCCTGCTGGCCAATTGACATTTCTCAGTCATTGGAAAGGCTTGCTCCTGCTCAAAGCATGAGAAGAAAACAAATATCAATTTACTATTATTCTTGCCTTTCCTACCTTTCAGAAGGTACTCATTTTTTTTTTTAGAGAACTGGTTTCTGCTTGCTAACTTTCTATTTAAGTGCCATGTGGTCTTTGATCTCTGTATAGCAAAGCTTATGTAAGGGTTTATATTCAGTAGGATAAATAATTGAATGCTTAAAATTGACTTCTAAGGACATGAACTTAAGGATATTATTGATGTTAGATTTGCTGTATCCCCCCACCCAAATTTCTTTGTCCTCATTGATCTCTATAATCTGTACAATATAGCACATTGGTTATATGTTTATTTCAATATATTTGGTTTGTTATATAGCAATTGACATACTGCATGTTAATAAATCCAGTAAAAGTCAAATGTATGATTTTTCTTATCCAACAAAAGTGAAATGAGTAACTACTTTTACAATTTTAATTTTTTATTGTCATAAATTGCATGCTTTATAGTCTACTCAGGCAGTTAATACTTGTCAGGAATTATTAGAGCCTCTATCACAATAAATTCATAACTTTTAACATATATATGAGTAGTAATAAAATATTCAGTAGAAACTCTCACAAGGACAACTCAATTATTTTTCTGCACAGTTCACATTTTCCTGTGGCACCTGAGAAAGTGAGGTAACCTATTTAAACTTAGCTCTTCACAGGTAATGCGTGAAGAAAAATTCTATACCAGTTTCAAAAGGATGAAAAGAAGATTGAAAAAATATGTCTCCAATACTTACAAGTAACTGAGCAAAATTTTCTTACTTTTCTTCTCCTTTAGTTCAGATTTATTTGAAAGAAAAGGAGATGGTCAAACCAGAAATCATATAGTGCAAAAACAATCATGTAAAAGATATTAGCTACTATTAATTCATCATGTTCGTTACCTCTAGTATATATGTATAATCATCACACTGGTATTCCTATCGGATAGCAATGTTAAGACTTGTGTCATTCTGATCAATTATAGATATGCATATTTATTGGAGAAATAATTGCTGAAAAACTTGAGGCATTTGTTAATATAATTTACTTCAAAGTCCCTTTTTCTTTGTTGAGTTCACACAGTTATATCATTTTTAAAATTAAGTTTGGCATTAAATTCAAAGAAAGTGATAGTTATCATACTAAGGAAATCATTTAATAACATTGTTACTGGTAGTTAGAAAAAGCTTTTTTGAATTAACTAACTCTTAAAAGCATTAGAAAGTGCTGAATATAATATAAGGTTTACTTACTGTCTTATAATAATAAAATCAAAACACAGAAGCTAATTAGAGATTGTTTATTAAAAATACCAGAAGTAAGGGTATATTAAAAAAATCTGTGAAATTTATATTCATAAGGCTTGAATATTTTTTGAAAGAGAATATAAGGAAAAAGAAGATTACTTATATTATGCAAAACAAATGTGAAGGAAAAAAAAAACAGAAAAGAAGAGAGAATCAGTTGTTCAGGCCTTTGCATCTGCATGCTACCCAAAGTCTATTTCTCTGAGCAGCAGAAAAAAGAGTTTCCCAAATAACTCAAATGAAAATAATGTAGGTTTTGGTATTTCTGTTTTTGTTGCTTGTACTTGGTAGGCAATTGTTCTCTAGATAAGATTAAGATTTATGGTAGTGCTTCTCCAAGTGTGGGTCTGCAGACTGAGGGCAGTGTATAAAACCTTTTTCATTGTCAGTGTACAATGACAAGATCGTTTAGAGATTTCGAGTAAGACTTCATGGCCATTAGGCAAGGTAGTTTTTGTCTATTGAATCTGAGAATAAAAAAGAAATAAAACATATTTTGTATTCCTACTTTTATATTTTTGTAGTAATTCACTTTTAATATATTTTATAAAAATATCACTCCAGAATGGATTGGAAGGAAAGAAAAAACTAGTCTTTCACATGGGTGGTTTAAGAAACACCGGTTTGTACCTTATATAGGTATCTTTAGAGTGATTTCAGGTCTTTTTTTTTTTTCTTTGCATAGTTTTGACTATGAAGCAGAATTTTTTTCTTTTTGATGCCACAAACTTTCCTTTTTATTGGTCCAATAACATTAAATAGGAAAGCATTGAGATTACTGAAGTCAGACAACTGACAATGATACTCTGTATTACCCTGTGCCAGTTTCATTTCCTGGTCGCTGAAAATCAAGCTTCCTTGATCCTAAGAGTAGACTGAAGTCACATTGAATTGTAATGTGATAAACCCGAGATGTAACCATCTAAAAGCATTTATTGAGCTTCTACTCAATATTTCATATCTGTCTTCTAAAAACTTGAACCCCTGTTTGAAACAAAGATAAATCCACTGGAAATGATGATTAAACCATAACATTTAAGTGCTAATTTCTGTGCTGCAGCTATAAATGGCAGAGGAATTTAGGGGAAGAGGAAGTAGTTTTCTTAATCTGCTTAACCAAGCAATACCCTCCACTTCACATGAATGTAAGTTAATATATATAAAGTCCAGTCCAATGATTAGTTCATGGTAGATACTCACCCCTTTTTTTGTGTTTTGTTTTATTTTGTTTTTAAAAAGGAAGTTGATCAGGGCAATTTTGAAAGGATGGATAGAATTCATATAGGCAAAAGGAAATAAGAAAGAGTGAAAGAGAAAAAGAAGAAAGAAGAAAGGAGAAAGAAAGAGAGAAATGAAGGAAGGAAGGAAGGAAGGAAGGAAGGAAGGAAGGAAGGAAGGAAGGAAGGAAGGGAGGGAGGGAGGGAGGGAGGGAGGGAGGGAGGGAGGGAGGGAGGGAGGGAGGGAGGAAGGAAGGAAGAAAAAAGAAAGAAAGAAAGAAAGAAAGAAAGAAAGAAAGAAAGAAAGAAAGAAAGAAAGAAAGGAGAAGGAAAGAAAGAAAGAAAGAAAGGAGGGAGAGAGGTAGAAAGAAAGGAAGGAAAGAGAGAGAGAGGGAAGGAAAGAGAGAGGGAGGAAGGGAGGAAAAGAAAGAAAATTCTACATGAAAGATTTTGTCCTTTGTAAAGATATTTCTTACTGACACTGAGAATTCAGGAGAACAGAGGGGAACAGAGCTGGGCATGAAGATAAAGTTCCACACATGATATTTTATTTACTGTAATCTGTAACTTGTGATCTCTAATACTAAATTCAAAATCATTTCTACTGTATACACCAATGCAGATTTCAATATTCCCCTATCTTTGCAACAAAAAACATTTAGCTTGTAACATAGAATAATATTGGGCAATGATTCTCATTCTCCTTGAATAAGAAAGGATAGTGATGTTTTTTTTTTCTCAAAAATAAAACTACTACTGATGTAAGTGATGACACAAGTAACCTAATCACTTGTTTCCTTCCAGTTAGTTTAACCAAAGTGGAAACTATGAAATAGAGCACAAATAGTAATCATTATTTCCTGTCTTTCTGCCTTTCCCCGGCCTTCTGCCTGTAAGTCAGCAGAGTTCTAAGGCTTTCTAAACTTTCATCTTTTTCCTTGCTTTGTAACTTAAGCTTGATTGCTCCCTCTCTGTTGTGAAAGAAAACCATATTTTGTAATCTTTAGAAAAAAAGTTATAAAAAGTCTAGTTCTATTTTTAAATGATTTAAATAATTAAAAAATTTTCTAACTAATTTGTTTCAATTTCTCTTTCCTTTCCATTTTTTCCTCTGGTAGAGAGCCCATCTTTGTACCTGAGTTTATTTCCCATAGGTAAACCAGTCAGATTTTGGCTTCACAGAAGAGACGTTCCCTTAAAATCTGTCAGGAGTTTCTCCTACAAATAGATTCTTGCAATTAAATTTCTCCACTTTAAGTAATAGTGATTCCAGATGGCTACCTCTAGAAAAAGCAAGAATTTCCAGCTCCAAAATGGTATGGTCAAAGAACCCTTCTCACAACCGCTCTTAGATGGGAGAACTACATGCTTTGAACTTCCTGATAGATCAGATATTATGAGAAGTTGTCTGGTGTTAGGCAGGTTCCTTTGTTGCAGAACTGTAGTTGAGGCTCTTGCTGCTGCAGAGATCTCCATGAGGAAAATACTAATTGTACTTTCCCTCAACAACACAATAACTGTTAACTGTCAGTCTTTTGCGCATCCATAGCTGAATAATAACATTTATGAAGTTCAAGTCCCAAAGTTCAGCACGTGGAACTCTGAAGAACATAAGGTAAAGCTATCAAACACATAAACACATGAACAGCAAAGGAAGTGCGAAGTGGAGATCAAAGCTCTGGCACAAATTTGATACCAATTCTTGCTATCTCATAAACTACTCATAAAAAAGCATTCTTCCTGAAAGATCTTATGACGGCTTTAAAAAATCCAGTGAGGTTGGAAAAGCAGGTGTCTTACCCCTATTTTATAGATGAAGAAACTGAGGCTCTGAGAAGGCAGGTGACTGACTGGTTTAGGCAACAGGGCATGAATGTATATCTGCACCTGTCTCTTCTGAGGCTCTTTCCTGAATGCCAGGCTGACATACTACATCAGAACCAGAGGAGGGATGGGCGGAGATAAAAAGGCTTGTCAAAAACAGTGGTGACAAAACAACAACAATAAAGCTACATATGGTTTTATTTTGTGTTAAACTTGGTGGTCTAAAACTCCCAATTCTCTTCTGACCTATTTAGACTTTTTCTAAAATCCACTATCTTTTATTGTTTATTACCATAATAATTTGGTTTCTGCAAAAGCAGACTCCTAGACAAGATTTTAAGCACAAGTGGTTTATTTGAGAGAGAATTACAGTGAGATAGTACAGAAGTAAGACAGAGAAGGGAAAAGGACCAATATACAGTGTATGAGTGAATATTGTCTATATGGGGATCCCCAGGGGGAAACCCTCCAAGAGACTATAAAGAACAAAACAGAATTGTCTACCAAGGGAAAGGAAGCTAAGATGCTACATATCAACTCTTGTCTCTTGCTGGCTGAGGATTGCTCCTGAGGTATTAATGGGTCTGAGTCTACTCCAATTTGTATAGACCAAGCAGGCTCAGGAAAGAGAGAAAGCCCTAATAAAATGAGACACAGAAAGCCATAGTGAATTAGAAAACTCCAGACACATTAAGGAATATGGACAGGGTACCAATATCTGCCAAAATAACCTTGAAGGGACCTGACACTAAAGAGTGTTTTGATGACTGCACAACACAGACTGAAAAATTTATTTTTCACCTTGCCTAAATATTGGTCATTAAAATATACGCACACATATATATGTGCTTGTTTGTATGCATGTATTCACATATATGTGTGTCTGTGTGTATCTGAATATATAAATGTATGTGTGTTTGCCTGAATGCATGTAAATCTGACTTTCTTCAGTCAGATTTTATCCTACCACATCCTTTTAATGTAGAATTTCTTCATTATGTAGTTTATGAGAGGGTAAATTTTATTCTGTGATCCAAAACTTTAAAAAAAAATGATGAATCCAGTAGAAAACTGGACAAATTGCATGAATATACAATTCTCACAAGAAGAAATATAAATGGCTAACAAATATGAAAAAAGATTAATTTTATCATAATTAAAAACCCAAATGTATCAAAAACAGACACTTTATTGAACCAAGGAGCAATTAAAACTATATTTACAAAATGTTTGTAATGACATAGAGAAATTTTTGTGGCTTAAAGTTGAATTTTTAAACAGATTCAAAACTGTAGATACAATGTCATATATGCATATATATCCAATATAAATGCCATATATATATATATTTGACAGTGATTATATCTGAGAGTAGGTTGTTTTAATTTTTCTTTCTTTTATATTCATTTCTCACATTTCTACATTTCTTACAATAATAATATGCTATTTTTATACTTAGAAAAAAATCTTTTTAGCAAATTTAGTTAATATACTGTATATATCACAAGCTTTCTTCTGTCAACTCTAGCAATTTTACTCTCCAGAAAATTACCAAAGCCTGCCTTAAACTTATGTGTATTTCTATCCCATTCGAGTAACACTATTGGGACAAGTTCTATTGTTGAAATTTCACAACTAATTCCATATTGATTATGTTTACCCTGCTCTATTCTTATGAACTTAACATTTATTATTCCAAGCCAAAAATATAAATTGTATTGTTACTATTTCTCCTGTGAAGCTTCTTTTATTTGTTATTGGATTTTTCTAAAACTATTAAGTCATGTTTACAGACTAATAATGACAGGTAAATATCAAATTACAAGTATGAGCTCACTAAAGCTTTCTGAAATAATTGCATTTTGTTTATATGTTAATTATTTTTTTTACCTATCCCCTAATATAACAATGAACTAGTCATAATATCATTTATTATAATTCTTTTCACAAAAGATTTTAACTTACTAATTTCATACTAAAATAAAACAGTCAAAGGCAGTGTACTGTGTCAAGTACAATGAACTTGACAATAGGGTGAAGGCTACATTAACTCACATGAATGGGATCAGTAGATCAATCATAGATATATATATATATATCATTACCTCTTAGTGTAATGCTCTACAATGCACTCAATACAGTGTTTTCCTAAGTGCTTTTAACTTCAAGGACGTCTAGGCAACAAAGCGGGACTTTCCATAAATTATATGGGTTATATAACATGGTCATATCAACTTGAAATATGTTTAGAACACATAAAATATGTAAATGTTACAATATTCGGTCATAATCATGGGTGCTCACCACATCTTTGAATTTATTCTGGGAAAAAAAAAATTGCAAACCATTCTTTGCACATGTTGTGCCATGTGACACTGTCATCATGGTCTCAGCTGAATGGGGTGGAGACCAATGCCTGAGCTCTAGGCAGCTATTTTTAGGTGATGCTGCAAGTCTCACCAACAGGATGATTAATTGATAAACTATTTCTTCTTTTACAATATTTTAAATTAAACACACACACACACACACACACACACACACAGACACTGGTGGGGGCCCGTGGATAGCATAGAAACTGAAAAATATGCAAGGAGAGAGTATACAGATGCTATGAGGAAGTAAAAACCATGATTAAACAAACTGTAAGAGGAAAATAGAACAGTTACAAATAAAAAGAAGTAGAAACAGAAAATAGTGAAGTGTTCAGAATGGCAGAATTCTATAAAATAATTGGGCCACAAGAACTACTGTAGTTTTCTCAAATAAGATTTAACTTTTCCCTGAGACCTAATGACTTAAATGGTGAGATGAGAGGTGTCTCTGAGTAATTAACTGATAAACTAACCCTTATCACTACAAATAACCTGAGACAACAGCTATTCCTTGAAATCAAAGAACATTTAAGTAAACATGCACAACTAATAAGGATAATAAAGGGTTAGAAAATAAGCCAAAGAAAATTCATAATATATGTAAAGAAACACATGAATATATCTTATTTAATTTCATTTAAAATAAACATACCTATGCTAAAATTCAACAAAAGTTTTTTTTTACTTTCGATGTTTAAATATCAGACTGTACTTGTTTAAAGACTTGAAGTTGGCAATTAGGGGACCTACAGGGTGGATTTGACCTTTGATTAAATTCAATTTAGCATCAGAACAAGTACAAAAAATGCGTGCCTTAAAAATATAAATTATGTTCTAAAAGTTTACAAGCACGTTCTAAAAAGCAAATTGTCTCTAGTTAGATACAAAATTACACTTCTAAATTTTAATTTTGTTTTGTGTTTTAATAAGTCATTTTTCTCAGTACACAGGTGCAATTCCTGTGCTACTTTCAGTGCTTATGTTTTGGTTTCTGTATGCATGTCTCTTGAGGTTTTTGTTTTTCTCCATAACTACAAATCATTCATTTTCATTATAGCCATATCAAATTCTATCTATATATCTCAATATCTGGTTTAACTTTTTCTTTTTTTTACTTCTCCTTTTCCATTTGTTTAACTTCATCATTTTGATGGCCTTCTTTTTTTTACAGATAAAACACTAAGAATCAGAGAGACACAATAAAAATAATGTTATTTATGTTTTCTTCTTAACTTCAAAGTTTACATAGTAAAAAGTAATTGTATTGATATTGACTTATATTGAGAGAGAAGTTTAGAACTCACTTTCCCATGTACAGAATGATGCACATACGTGAATTCAACCTAAGGTCTTAAAGCAAAGGGCAACAGAAAACTTCATATAACAGTGATTGCTTTGCTTTTGAAATATAATAAACAACAAAAAGGATGTAATAATTGTCTTATTTTCAAGATATCTTTAATACTGTAGAAACAATTTTATTTTTCCCTTTTCACCTCACAAATGATATGATAAACAGGATGTCGTTGGCTTAAAATCAGGAAATGAAGTCACTGAGAAAACCAAGTGAAGGAGCTGAGAATAAAGTTGCCTAACACCTCATATCTCTTTCCTTCCTTCCTTTCTTCCTTCCTTCCTTTATGTCTACTAACATATTTTTTTCTTAATCTCCAGGAGGTCTACAGTTTTTGCTGCGAGAATAATGAATCCAGTTTCAGAGATGATTGTTCTAATTGTAGTTCTTTATTATGCTCTATGCTTTAATAAAAAAAAAAGCATAATTAATTTATTTGTGTAACAGGAATTAATTGATTACAGTAATAACAATACTTTGTCTATATTAATTTGGAAAATGTTTTTAGTTGACCTCTATAAAGTGCTACTTCTAATTTTAACTCTTAATCATACATGAAAGAAGTTGTTATCTAACCCATATTCTAATATAACGATCTCTCAGAAACTAATACCAAGGGAAAAAAGAGAAACTAAATTTTATTGAGTTTCTATACATGCCAATTTTCTTTTCAAATCATTTTTATTTCATCTGCTCATTTATGCTATGATGAATGCACTCTTTTTCTCATTCTCCAAATTCATGAGTTGGAGCTTAATTTGATCTCACTGATCCAAGGGATCTGCTTACCTACTATCCATAGAGATTTCCACTACAAAACAATATCTTCCTATAAAACACAATGTATGAATGAATTTTAATTGATAAGCGTTCCAGGTCTACTCTACCAATTTACACTTATATAAAGACAATACAGAACTGAAGTTTAAACAATTATATTGTTAGGGGATACACAGAAGACAAGAATCAAAGTGCTTTTTGTGTTTGGCAAACCCATGTGAAGAACATTTAAAAGTAACCTCAAAAAAAAAAGACAATGGTTTGATGAGGAACTCGCAAGCACAAAGGAAAGACCATGTGAAGCTATTACAAGGCAATGATCTGCAAGGCAGAGAAGAGGTCTCAGAAACCAAACTTGCAAACACCTTTATTTTGGACTTCTAGACTCCAAACTGAGAAAATAAATTTTCATGATTTAAGCCAGAAAAAAAGATCATTTTTGTTTTTAGTAAATTAAAGCAATTAACCAAAACTCTGTGTTTTTTTTCCCCCACTTTTACTACAATTTATAAATTATCTTAAACCACTGGCTGAATATTCTAAGTTTATATAAACATCTTTGCGTTAGACTTTTAAATTCATGCCAATCCACTTGATATGAACTTCATTATAGCCTCTTGAGTCAGAGTTCATGAGTTGATAATATTTGTAACATTTAATAGCAAATGTAAGAAGAGAAAGACTAGTCATAAACTATTTTAAATAGAAATAGGTATTTTTGTTTATGTTCTTGGACAAAAATGTCACATGTTTTTACAAGAACTTTGTAGAGTTGAGTCAAGTGTTTGTAATTTTGTTGAAATTAACTTAGTTTGGATAAGTAAGTGCTATGTTTCCAAAGATTTATTTGTTATTTTTATTTATTCTTGTTTGCCTGTTATTATTTCACACATCTATTTATAGAACAATTTGGAATAATTAAATCAAAACCAGAGATGAAGCTTCAGATCTTTTAAATTCCTCTCTTCTTCCCAATGAAACATAATATTTTGAGGAAGCAGCTGAGAAAGGCACATGTTCTTCTGAGCAGCTGACATGGAAACTGATCTGAAGAATAGACTGAGAATTTGTAAGAGAAAGCAGAAAGAAGGACATGTACAATCCTGCGAAATGGGGTTCTCATTTTCTTCCCTTCTTTATGGCTATTTTTTTTTCATTATCTCTTTAAGATGGACAATACTCATTAATAATTCATCAACACTACCTAAATGTCCAGTCACTTATGAACACTTATTAAGCTGTCATCTTAGGAAGTGTTTAAAATCGTCAATGTATGATTGTCAAAGTCTGATTCTTTCATCAACGTTTAAATCATTATTGAGCACTTTCTATGTGGTAGGTATTGTCAAAAATACACTAGGAAAGCTCAGGCTGCTATAACAAAATACGGTAGACTGGATGGTTTATAAACCACAGAAATTTATTTCTCACAGCTCTGGAGACTAGAGAGTTCAATATTATAGCGCTAGCAGGGACGGTGTCTGGTGAAAACCTGCCTCCCAGTTGCAGACTGCTGCCTTCTCTCGGTGCCCTCTCTGTGGATGGGGTGAGCGAGCTCTTTAAAACCTCTTTTATAAGGCTTTATTATAAACTTTATTAACAGTGATTTAAATTATTCCATTAATAATAAATAAAATGCTTTCATTAATTTTATTTGTGAGGCTTCTGCCCTCATGACCTGATCACCTTCCAAAAGCTTCCCTTCCTAATGAAATAAATTGGACATTAGGATTTTAGCATATAAATCTGGCAGGGACACAAACATTCAGACCACAAGTAAAAGGAGATTGTCCCTCTTTCATAGACTTTACAATCTAGAAGGAATAACAAATGTGTAAAATAATTATACAAATAAATGTAAAAATTCAAATGGGGGAAGTGAAAAGAAGGAAGGGTATGTGGTATCATGAATTTCTATAAAAGAAGAATTTGACTTATGCAAGAAGATGAAGGAAGGCTTCCATGAAGAAAAGATTATCATGCTGAAACTGAAAAGGAGAAGAATTAACTAGATAAAGAAAGAAGATAGATTCTGGACACATTACAGGGGGAAAAATAAAATATATATATATATATACACACACACACACATCCCATGGCAAGAGAGAGCAAGAAAAGATACAGAAAGATTTGAATACCTGGAAAACAAAGAGAGAAAGAGTATGATGGGTTAAGACAAGAGAAGAAGACAGCACCAACACTATGCAGAGCCTTGTAGGATGTGAGAGCAAGTTTTGCCTTTGTCTCAAGAACAACAGAAAGCTTTATTTACTCAGAGATGTGATATGATTAAATATACTTAAACAAAGAAAAAAGATTACTCTGGTAAAATCTGAAGACTAAAGAGTATCTAGAGTAGTAAAAAGTGTAGTAGTTAGAGGTAGTTGTAACTGAGTAAGGAATTTATTACATGGTAGCTTAAACTGTGGGAGGTGGTGATAGAGATGGAGACAATATATATTAGTCTGAGGAGGATGAACCTGTTAGGACTGTCAGACTGACTCCTAGTCTCCTGGCTTTTGTAACTGGATGGTAAAGCCAATCCCTGAGGTAAGAGACACTGAAAGAAGAGCAGGGGCTAATAGAAGATGATGAGTTTGGGATGCATTAAAGAGATAGTCAAGAGATTTCAGTAGGCATTAGATACATGAATCTAAAGTTTTGAGGAGCAGTTGTTGATAGAATTATAAATGTGTAAGTTACCTATATAGAGAGGTTTATTGAACCTAGAGGTATGAGAGAAACTACTCAAAAAATAAAAAGTGAGATGAGGAACAAGCATAGGCTTAGAAGGTAAGCATACATTCAAGAGTCTGAGATAGAATCTCACCTCTCTCTTTCTCTCTTTGTTCTACTCTTTTCTGATGTTTATTTTCTTTATGTGAAAATGAGTATAGCAATATCTTCCTAGGGTTATTGTCAGATTAATTAACATGAGAAGTAGCTCCCATTGTTTCTTGCAAATAGAAGTTTATTAAATAGTAGAAACAGTGATGCCAATAATGATGATTGGCAGTTGAGGTGGTGACTTTACTTCCACTGACCAGATAGTTATATAAGAACTTCTGTTAAAATGCTAGTCCTTTGAATTAAAATCTTTCTTAAAACTTTTTGGACATGTCATCAACTTTTTTTTTTGGAACAAAAGAAGCTGAAAATAATTTAACCTTTCATTGATGACTCAGTATCATGTTGTCACTGCTATAGTGCTCTGTCATGTCTGTCTCTAAAATTCTTTTTTTAATCAGCTTGAAATCAGTTAACCACATTTATTAGCATTGTGACTAAAATAAATGTAGATAAAGTACAACTTAATGGACTTTGAATAAAGTGCATGGATTTTATGACATTTATTGCAATAGATGAGGAATCATAATTACTTCCTTCCTGATCGTTTGCTATCTTTCAGATGGTTGAGATTGCCAGATGGTATATACTTGACTAGGCTTGCGTGTTCATTCACATTCATATACTGAATGATTCTTCTTAACCAGAAATTCTTTTAACATGGAATTGTATGTAGATAGATATTTATATGTAGTTATTATTTATTTAAATTCACTTCTTTAATAAATTTCTATACCCATATGAGAAATTCAGATCAACTAGCTGCATACATTATCTCAGTTACAGACTCAAGAAGACATGAAACATTTAATAGAGAAACACACACACAATATGTCTATGCCTACTTTTCTTAACAAATAAACTAAAAATGTAAGCAAAGATGAAAATATGGAAGATGGAGGAATTTCCTATTTGATATTAAAAGCAATTATTGTGCTTTGCAGAACCTACTACTATATTTTAATTATGTCCCATTCTATTATAATTTTCCCTAAAGTTTCTAATTTTTTGGCACTCTCTATCATAGACTCATTCTTTCTTCCCAAGTTTGATAGCCAATCAAACATTGTGTTGACTTTTGTTTTCCAGAGGTCTTTTTCCTGGGGACTTCTTGTTCCTATCTGGACTAGCCAATCTCTAGGTTTACTACAATACACTAGGGCTTATATTCACTATTTTTCCACATTAGTTTTACCTTTCATTTTTGCTGCAACACCTTTTCAATCTGGCTAAATTCACTTGATAACTATTTATTGTGTGGCTACCATGTGGCAGGCAGTGTCCTAGGTTCTGGGTAGCCAAATGAAAAACAGGTAAAAACTCCTGTACTTGTGGAATTTATATTCTGATAGGAGACGTACAATGCACAATGTACATAGTCTGATGTTAGTAGATATTTAGAAGAAAAATAAAGAAGTAGAAGAAGAAAAGACTAGGGATTGCCTGTGCATGGGAAAGTGTTAGAAAAGTAGAGTTAAATTTCAAAGAGGCTGATCAGGAAAGATCTCTCTGAGAAGAAGATATTTCAGCAAAGATGAAGGAACTGAGAAAGTGAGACATATGGGTATTTAGGAAAGAGTTCTCTGGGCAAAATGAATCACAATGCAAAAGATTCCTGACATTGAGGTAATGGTGCTTTGTACTATGTCCCATTGCCATATCAGTCAGAATTGATGGCTTTGGGAATTATTAACTGAACCAAAGTATCCAGTGAGTGTCTATGCAAGAAAACTTTGCAGAATGGAGATGTCTATACTAGAAAGGGACTGAAACACGCAAGCAGATATTTTACAGGCTAATCTGACCATGGTACACACAAACAAGACTGAAGAGAGCAGAATAGTTAAAGCAGACTCAGCAGAGGCTGTGAGGCAATGGCACTAATAACAATAATCAGAGCCCAGCAGTAGAGGGAGACAGGTGAAAAATAAGCAGAAAGGAAGCAGAGGCAGCAGAAATCTGAAATCAGAAAATGCTGAACTCCCAAGTTGCTGATTGTGGAGCAGCTAGGGTGACATGAATTGTGTTCACATTGCCTTAACTTCTGATAAATTTGTTTCCTCTATTCCTTATGGTTTTTACCATGAACCCTTGTTCCCTGAGATAACTGAAACTGTGTCTATGCCTTACAAACTAAAAAAAAAAAAAAAAAAAAAAAAAAAAACCACTTATGACAAAGCACTTATTTCCTCCCTTCATAGTTAGCTTGATTCTTTATTTAATTATTACTTCTTTCTTTAATGCAACTTAGGAAAACCCACTAGATAGGTTTAGAAAATGTACATTTTCAGCAGTATTACAGTCAGTCTACCCTATAACTATCCACTTGCTTTTTTCATATTGGGACTGTCTGAGAGGCATTTCCCTTCCATCCCACCATAGGATTTCTAGAGTTTCTATATCAAAGTGAATTTCAGCGTTTATCAGACTGATTTGTCAGATTCTTGTCTACTCTTGTGCCTGTATTTAGGATTGAGATTACAGATGTATGGCCTCTTTGTATTTCTACTAGACTGCTAGGTTTCTCAACTTCTTTTGCATAATTACTGCCTTGAGTCTCAATCCACTGCAGCAACTGTGGGAGGTAACTGCACCCTTACCTTGGGCAATTGTCACCATAATATGTTGGTGTCTCCATTGGAACCTCAAAGCATACTGACTATGAATTTTCTACTCTAGGAGACTAATGTATTCATAATATCTTGCAATACAAATTAGGCCAGGGAATGCATGACTGTTGCACTTTAAATAGTCCGTTACTTAAAGACAGGAGCAATTACCGATAGCTGGCTCCGAAGCAGTGCTTTACATCCGTACATTTAAATTGCTCCCTGTTCCAGTGGGATAAGTAAAATAAAACATCATTTCTTTTCCTGTTTTCTTTCTGGTAAATTTCTACCTTTCATGTTACAATAGTTGGGGAATAAGTGTCCCTAATAAAATGTGCTTAAGTATGGTAATTCAGCAGAGGCATGCATATTAGTCACTGGAGTCGGCTTTTAGTAGTTCCCATTTTTCCTCATGAAAAGAACTGAGTAAAATTATGATAACGGAATGTAATTCATACCACAATTATTTTGCTAAGCTCAGCTTCTGAAGTGCAAAAAAATCTATGGAATTTTTTAAACTGTGCTTAAGCAGTTTTGTATTTATTTGGGTGGCGCTCTCATCCATGGTTTCCTTTTTTTTTTTTTTTAATGTGGCTGATTATAAAGCATTTTTTGCACTCATAAATTTCTCTCTATGTTAGTATTGAATTGTTAACTTTTGCTGCTGCTGCTGCTACTTTAGTCTAAATGGCACAAGGTGAAAAAATAAATAAGTAAAGAATTTTTTGGTAACAAAAAAATGATTTTACTATTTATTAATTCAGATTCTTGAATTCTCCAAAGCATTGCCTTAAATCAGCATTCTTATTTGCAGAATTTCAATTGTTTAGACTATGTCATATTGTCTAAATATTATATTAACTCTCTAAGAGAGCATTACTACTTCAAAAGGGAGAAATTCTATCAGAAACAAAGCTAAGATCCCAAGGGATATAAACCTTATTTTCATATAAATATATTTAATGTGGAGAATAGGCAGAGGAAGAAGAGAATGGGATATACATCTGTCTAAATGAAGCTGAGTGCTTCAGATTGATAAATCAATATATAAAAAATATCTGTGCTGTCGAATCAATTGACTAGATCCCCATGGTAATGCACCAAAGATTGCTGGTTTGATATTTGTGTGAGTCACTAAGCTTTGCATGATGGGTAAAAACTGCTTCACAGACCCTTCTCTAACTTCACAGACACTTCTTGAACCATCTTGTAAGCATGAAATCATGAGGTGATAGGGCAAAAAAGTTTGATCCCCCACATGATCATCAAGTCATTGGATGGCAACACTGAGCTCTGGTCCCATGGAGGGTAAACAGTAGCCTTTGTTTCTATAGAAACTAGTTAATATTGTGGGACTATGCAAGTTCTGCTGACTATTTATACGTAGCAGGCACTTAACTTTTTTGAATAAAGAAATGTCTGATTCTATGGGCTCATACGAAACAGTCATCATGCAAGATACCTGTCAAAATAAAAAAGATAGGGCATGAAAAATACAGTGATGAGGGTTGGAAGTAGGAGGAGAAGCCTGAGAAAGCCTTCCAGAATTTTGCCTGATTAGCCTTTTTTTTACTCCATAGAAGTAATATTGAGGGAGAAGTAATATGAAGCATTTTGGACAGAGAGGGCAATGTGAGCAAAGGCACAGGGTAAAAAGTTCTCTGATATTTTTGGACTGCATAGACTCATTTTTGAGAAGGATGAAAACTTCCTTCTCTATTGTACCTCTCATATTATCTTACATACTTCAAGCTATTTTCAGGGAATCAGAAAACACATTGATAAAACCATATCTGTTTGAAGCTAAAATTACAGAGAGTTCTGCTTTAAAAACTCCTCTGGTCTATATGTGGATAGAGACTTAATCTGAAAAGGTTTAGTTCTTGATCATTACCTCACACTAATCACATCCAGGCCAACCTTCAATACATACTGCTGCAAGATCTTGGGTGCCTACATTTGTTGTAACAAAATAAACTTTTGAGTCAATTTTATCCTACAGAGTTTACCAGCCCTTGCTAACACTGCTAGATATTTAAGGCAAGGATGTCTTTTTAGATTTAATAGAGCTTATAAAAAGATCCTTCTACCTAAGTGAATAACAAATCAAGAGAAAAACATCTGAGTAACAAACAGGACAAGATTTAACAGTACCTAGGAGAAATAGAACTTTGTTGAATTGTTTTATTGAAATAAGAAAAACAAAGAAATAGTAAGTAATGAGAACCACTAAATAACTTGAAAGGAGCTTGGTAGTTAGCAGAGTAATAATTTTTTTTAAGTGCAGAAAATTGCTAGGAAGGAAGGAAAAAAAAGTCTGGTCCTTTATAATGTGGATACTTAGAATTTATATACCTCTGATCTTTACCACCATCTCCCTCATCCATGAGACTTCTAGAGATGTTAGGAAGTGGTCAATTTATAAAGTAACTATTTAGCAACACAAATTATGCTAAATCAATCCCAGTTGTGGGATAAAAATGGAAACCAGAATTGCATATTCAAATTTACCATGTATTTTCTTATATTTACTTCTTTTCCACCCACCCACTTCCTTTTAAATCAGCACCCACCTAACAAACTAGAAGGGTAGGTTGTTAAGAATGAGAGCATGAATGACTTTTCTCCCTTCTTCGCTAACCTGTGGTTTTTGTTCAATTTTTAAGATATAATATACATACAATATTTACTATATATAATAAATATATATAAACATAACTTTTATTGTGTATATAACTGTCACATATATAAGTTAAAAGTGTGCAACATAATGATTTGATACATGTATTTGGATAATATTATTACTTTACATACTTACAATTTTATTATGCATGATGAGAATTTTTAAGATCTACTCTCTCAGTGACTTTCGAATATACAATAAGTATTGTTAGCTATAGTCGCTGTGTTGTTCATCTAATCCTCAGAACTTATTCATCTTATAACAGGAGTGTTATACTTTTTGACCACCAGCACCAATTTTTCCCACCCCTCACCCACCCATTCCTCATATCTGGCAACCACAACCTTTCTGTTTCTGTGAGTTTACTTTTTTTTACATTCTACATTTGGGTGAGATCATACAGTATTTGTCTTTCTCCGTTTGATCTATTTCACTTAGCAGAATGTCCTCAAGTTCCATCCATGCAACTTGCAAGTGAAAGGATTTTCTTTTTTTGTGGGTCAATAGTATTCTATAGAATATAAACATCACATTTTCTTTATTGATTCAATGGATAATTACATTGTTTCCATGTCTTGAATGTTATAAATGCTGCCCTAATGAACAGAAGAGTGCAGATATTTATTTGAGATAGTGTTCTTTTAGATACACCCAGAAGTGAAACTGTTGGATGGTATGATAGTTCTATTTTTAATTTCTTTAAGACCCTCTAACTGTTTTCCATGGTGGCGGTACCAGTTTACATTCTCACTTAAGGGTACCCTTTTCTCTACATCCTTGCCAACATTTGTTATCTCTTAACTTTTTGATGACAACCATGCTAACGGGTATAAGGTAGTAATAGTTCATTGCAGTCTTGATTTGCATTTCCATGATGATTAGTGATATTTAGCACCTTTTCCTGTACCTGTTGACCATTTATATGTCTTCTTTGGAAAATTATTCAGTTTCTCTTCTGTCCATTTTTTTTTATTGAATTGTTTTTTGTTTATTTTGTTATTGAGTTGTTTGAGATCATATATATATATAATATATATAATTATATTTATATATGTGTGTGTATATGTATATATATATACATATATGTGTGTGTATATATACACACATATATTTAGATATTAACCCCTTATTAAATATATATTTTGCAAATAGTTTCTCCCATTCTTTAGGCTGACTTTATTTTTTTGATAGTTTCATGTGCTATACAGAAGCTTTTTAGTTTGATGTAATCTCATTTATTTTTAATTTTTGTTGCCATTGCTTAGGTGTCAAATGCAAAAATTATTGCCAAGATCAGTGTCAAGAAGTTTACCTCCTATTTTCTTTTAGAAATTTTATGGCTTCAGACCTTACATTCAAGGTTTTTTTTGGTCCATTTTGAGTTGATTTTTATGTATGATGTAAGATAGGGGCCCAGTTTAATTTTTTTGCATTTTAAAATTTGTGTATGTTTGGGAATTGTGCTATCTTAATGAGACTTTGGTCGGAAAAAAATTGGTTAGAAGTTTAGTTTTGGGAGACTTAAAAAAAAATTTAGTTACTCGGATTAACATAAAATGGTAGATGGAAAATAAAAGTGCAGACAACCAAAAACCTAGAAGTTTAAATATGTGGCAAAATCAAGGTATTTCGTGGTCATCTTACACAGATTTGGCCTTTATCTTGTAGCAATTGCTCGTTGCCTTCAGCCATCATATTTCAATAGAAAAAGATATTTTCCATCGGTATTTTCTTTGATTCTGCTAAATTTGTGTATTACTCACAAGTATATATAGGGAAGGAAAAACTTATCCTCTACCCTCTTAGTCTCTATTATAAGAGTCTGCAAATTAAACACACACACACACAAACAGTTTAAAAGAAGAAAAGAAATACACATTTTATTTTTAATTTTATGTACAAAGAAGCTGCACAGGAAAGAAATGAAAGCCCAAAGAAACAATAGTATTTTATTTAACAAAGGACAATATATTGTGGAGAAGTGACCAAAGAAGAAAAGTTTTGAGCTTCTACACTGTGGGGGAAATCTAATGGTAGATAAGGTTTATTCAGTAACGTTTGTTCATCCAGACTCATCTTGGTTCCTTCTCCATCTCTAGTAATAAGGGTTGTTGCTCTTTTGCTGGTACCAGCATCAAAATAAAAATAAGTGAAGGTAAAATGAAAACTCATTTTTCCTTATTATTGATTGATCTAACAGATGAGTTTGTTTAAAATAATAACAGCAACAATGTATTTAATGATGAATGGTTATCTGTATATACATGCTCATGTATGTTTATGGATAAATAAATAAAAAAAGAAAAGAAAAGAAAAAAAATAAGCCCCAGTTATACAAAATGTTTCTCTCAAAAAAAATTCAGTTTTTGTCCATGATAGTCCTGTATTACAAAAGATTATTCTATTATTATTGTTATTGATTTTTTCTAATGAAAATTATGAAAATTGGTTTTCTCTTGTTATAAAGTACCTACATAATATTCTTGATTTTTTCTTGGTTCACAAAGTCTAAATTATTTCTATTTTTTACATTGCAACTTTGTATTTGAAAAGGTTTGTCAACCCCTTGTCTAAAAGTTGTGTTTATTCAATATGTTTTCTCTTTAGACTTTTGAATATACTTCAGAGTGTTTAAAAACAATAACTGTTAAAAAAAACTGATATTAATCTCTCTCTTTCTTAAATTCAAGTAGCAACTTGCAACTTAGCATGCCTTTTTATCGATTTGTGTGTTTTTGTTGTTGTGTGTATGTGTGTGTGTGTTTGTGTGTGTGTGTGTGTGTGTGTGTGTGTGTGTGTGTGTGTGGACATCATCTTAGCTCTTTAACAGATTCCAGGCTTAAAAGAGGCAAAGTCATTTTACAAACTTATTTTGTTTACCATGACCGATAATGTTTTGATATTAACCAAATGTTAGTCAATACTATATAAATAAATGATTACGTGAAATAGATAATTTGAGTCTCAAAATTAAATCTAATGCAAAATACACATACTTAATATGATCATATATATTTTACTTCAGAATGAAAGCCCTCATCTTCAGCTCCCTAGAGACTCAGAAATTGTAAGTGAAATGAAAAAACATAAGTGAACAAAACTAGAACCATAGTAAGAAGACCCTGTTGAGACCTGACTCAGTCTCTCACCACCTGTCTGGCCAAGGCAAATTGATAACAATTTTCCGAGTTCCTTTCCACATATGGCTTGGAATGGATGATCTCTAAGTTTCCCTCAAATTCTAATAATCTGTGACTATGAGCTGTCCCACCAGCAAGTTGTATTTCTAGTCATAGATACTATTATTTAAAGAGATACTAGTCAGATACCGCTTCTGCAAAATATTAACCTTGCTAACTTTTGACTTCTTGTTATGAACTAGACATTATGTTCATTGCCTTCTGGTATTCTCGCTTAATTCTCAACTTCAGATGGATACTATTGTTCTTCTCATTTTTTTTTTTCAGATAAGAAAACTAAGCTCAAAAGAAGTTAAAGTTATTTGTTAATGGTCATAAAACTTGGAAGTGTCAAAACTGGGATTTGAACACTTTTATTTCAAAACCTAAATTACTAAAACCTGAACTATATAGTTTCATGTTTTAGAGGTCCTCCTTAAAAACCTTTTCATTTTCTAAATTTGAAGATGTTTCCTTTGAAACCCAAAGCCCTTAAGTTTGCCATGCTTAACACTTTATCTCTCAGTTAATCCAAGAATTAGTTAAGATAGGAAACAGAGGGACTATCAGAAGGGAGAAGCTCTTCTGGCAGAGGTAGATGGGCACCCAGCAAAGATGAGCTTCACCTTGGTTATTATGCTGCCTAAGACAGGCCTCACTTCCTATCTTAAGCTGCTATTATAAAATATCTAATATATTGTGTGACTTAAACAACAAACATTTATTTCTTGCAGTTTTGGAGGCTGAGATGTCCAAGGTCAAGGAGCTGGCAGATTTGGTGTCTGGTGATGCTCTATTCTTAGCTTGCAGGTGGCCATCTTTCCATTACGTCCTCATATGCTCTTGGGAAGGGTAGTGAGACGAAGGGAGAGGGAGAGATTTTCTTTCTCTCACTCTTTTTTTAATGGTACTAATCTCATAGTGAGGACTATACCTACCACATGACTTAATCTAATACTAAGTACCTCCTAAAGGCTCCATCTCCAAATACTAACACTTAAAGAGTTAAAGCTTCAACATATGAATTTTGAAAGGACACAAACATTCAGTGTAAAGCATTTCCATTTATAATTTTATTGAAACATCTTTACTAATAGTTTATTTAATCCGTGGAAAGAACACTCTACCTTAAAGATTAAGACAGCTAGCTTAGAGTCAAACTAGAAAACGTGATTTGAAATCCTACCCAAACATGGTATTCTACCTAACCCCAAGTCTTATCCTCAACCAATGTCTTGATTACTGCAAATGACTTTTAGTCTTTCTTTTTCCCCTTCTTTTTAGGTAAAATCAAACTACCAAATTTATATATTTGATGACATCCTACTTCCTAACTCTTACAAAATAAACCATAGAATATCTATGTGTGTGTATATCTTTGAATTACATCAAATTTTTTTTCTATTTTAATTATTTCAATTAACTCACGAAACTGAAATCATTCTGTTTTAGTTACCAATGAAGTGATATGAACAAGTGTTTTTAGAGTAGGGGGAAGGCTAGACCCAATGTGGTGAATATTTTTAGTAATTAAACAAAACATCTTGCAGTGAGGACTCTGTACCAAAGAAAGGCATATATGACTGTATTTTTATGTAACTGTATCTGTCAACTTACATACTATAATGTACTGGGTAAAAAATAAGTAAGTGAAAATACATCTTCTTCTAAAATTAGATCATCACAAAAACCAAGAAAATCTTTGTTGTATCTTAGAACCTTTTGGGTAATGAAACACAACCAGTTACAGTGAGCTCGCTGTTTTTCTCTCCACTGAGCAGATTATACCTGATATTTCATCCAAGGCAGAATTTGTCAAGACAGCTGAGCAAATCTGGAGTAGAGAGCTTTAATGTGGTTGAAAAATATCCAGCATTGAAAAAACGGCTGTGTCAGGCTCTAAGACTGGCTATATTTTCTTTCTCAGATGTCTTTTCTTTCTTCTTGAAGTCATTAGGTCTTTGCTTCCTTGAGTCCTCAGATTGTTAGGAGTTTTCAAAAAAGATAAGTGATTACCCTGGTTAGGTAACATGCCTCTGTGCTAATCCTCAGCCCTTTTTGAGTTGAAGTGTGTCATAGGGCAAGACTTTTTACTTGCCCACATATTTCTTCACGTGGAACTTGTGAGCTTTGTTATTCAGTGCCAACTCACAAGTTGGCTGATGACTCACAGTGAAATCAACTAATCTTAGGGGAAGGGAAATCTACAAATGCCAAATTGTACTAAGTTGTTAAATAATGTGAAGCTGCTAAGTTCAGAGTTAAAGAAAACAGTCAAACCTGCCTAATACATTTGTTGCATATTTTCAGAGCCTGAATCAACTCATGAAATCAGAGGTCAGATAAATTAAGTAATTATTATAATGATGATTTCTTACTATATCCCAGTCACTGTGCTAAAGTGTTTTATATGGATTAGTTTATTAAACTTCACACCAACCTATAAGGCAGGTATTGCTATTATCTTCAGTTAACAAATGAGGTAATTAACTGGCCCGAGGACATCGATTGATAAATGGTGGCATGAGAAATGAACCCAGAACTTTCTAGAAGCAATTAAATTATATTGCAGATAATGTAGTCATTCCCTTTGACTTTCAATAATAGAATTTCAAGCAAAGATCATTTAAAGGTTTGGAGTAAGCTCTGAAGTAAAAGAGCCTGGGATGCTCTGCCAATCGCTGGCTGTGCATCGTTGAGCAAGTTATGTTACCTCACCTGTAAAATGGGGTCAATAACTGAATAACTGTCCCTTCTCATAGGGTTGTTGTAAGATAATCCATGTGGAACATGTAAACTAGTACTCAGTACTTAGCGAGCATTCAAAACATTTAGGTATTATTATCACTTAATGACAATATGATTTCTAATAATCACAACATTACCAATTTCAATTAGAGCATATGTACAAATAAACACCAATTCACAGGTCTCATTTGACCTATTGATTCCTATATGCTGATATAATAAAAATAAGACAGTAATCAGACAGTATATTCTCTTACACAGATAGTTCTCTGGTTTGATTGTAAGATTTAAATACCAGTTGCTATTTCTATCCTAAGCTGTTATGAATGAGCCGATAGTTTATTTGTGTGCATTTTAGGAGAAATTGTAGAGTGAAGTAATGGCTTTATTACGCACATTAAAGATTTGGATTCTGCATGGTCAGTGGGTAGGAAAAATCTGCAGTTATTTCAGAACACTCTTGTATCCCACCTTCTGCGTAAGCAGATAAGAACTACCAAAACCTCTAATTAACCAAAGAATAGAGATGAAAAATTATGTGTATTCACATTTGCTTCCAAGTAGCCTAAAGAAACCACCGACAGTTATGCGATCTTAGAATATTGGAAATTTTTCTGAGTCGGTGTGTTTAATGTTAACTCCTCTAAATTCAGGCTCTGTGGGGCCCCAGATTAGCCTTGAGTTTGAATTCCAGCCCTGCCACATAACTAAATGGGTGACCTTGGACATGTCCCATTAAGCATCCATTTCCTCATTGGAACTGTGTAAAATTGCATCTACCTCTTTAGTAGTGATGGCCTTTAAGAGAATCTATGTAATTAGATGAAGTATACTATAGCAAATTGTATTCTCAATAAGTCTTAGCAATTATGATTTTATAAGTATTCTTATTGCATCTTCTACTCAGAACTGAATAGAACTGTAATTTAGCCTCTTTTTAGACTCTGAATGGTTTTTCAAAGGGTAAAAAGGAAAACAATGTTCCATGAAATTTAAAACACTTAAGAAAAGTTAAGAATATATAACTTTTTTCTGAAAAATCTTATATTCCTCTAAATTCCAGGTAACACAAGCCAACTTTTCGTGCTGAGTTTTTTAATCATGCAAAATTATCAAACCATCAAGTAATTTTTTTGAAGTGCATGTGTGGGCATGGTATCATGCTTGGTGCCATAATATGTTAGCGATATAAGCAGCATTTATTAAATTTTAAACATCATTATAAATTAATTATTTTTAATCTTTGAATATTTTTGTGAGAATTAGAGATTTTAGGCATAGCTTTACATAGCTTTAATGGACAGGATTTAAATCATAAGCCAGAAGACAACTGAATTTTTCTGGTACCCAAGTCCAACTCCTATTCAGATTTAGGTTCATGTGTGGGAATGTCAGGTATTTTTTTGTGCCTCCTCTTTAACTTGATAAGTTTAAATGTTGAATAAGAGAACCCACATGGAAGAAACCTTCCAATCTAGCTCCTGTTGAAGTTTCTTGTAAATGTGCCTTTCAATGAAGGTGATTCTCTGGCTTTACAGAAGAAAATTGCTGTTGTCCTCTCTTTGACAACTACAAAAAAAAAAAATTGCTTTGAAATGTAAAATGCTATACTGTACAAATATATTAGTAAATCCTCCCAATCTTTATTTTTCTCTGAATTTTTATATCTTTTCTCTCTAGAAGAGTTCTAGCATTTTAAGATAACGGTAGTGTTCCAAGATACACCCACAAGGGCAGGCAGTATAAACTTACAAGAAAGCCTGGCCATCAGCATCAGGGAGATTGGGCTTGAATCCAAAACCTACCATTTTTGAGGTGTATAACTCGAAATTAGACAGGCTCTTTTGCCTTATTTCTATCCTCACATTTTGCCTCTTATCTCTGAAATAGGGATATTACTAATATCAATATTACAGGGTTATTCTTAAGGTTGTTATAATAGTAGAATTTAAAACAAAAACTTTTTTGTTAGATCCATTGTCAAATATGCTATCCATTTTCATCAGAACAAAGAATCTGTGTAGCTCCCTCATATCCAGTAAGCTTTAGAAATAGACTGATAGTCCTACAGAGCATGTTTGATTCATTTTACATATGATAATACCTAGTGTAACTATCTCTGAGATAAGTGATTTTCAAGCCAGACTACACATCATAATCATGTGGGAGCTTTAAAAATACTGATTCCCAGACCTCATCCCTAAATAATCAAACCACAGTCTCTGGAAATATGGCCCTTAGCAGTAACTGGAATTTTTTTAATATATAAAAAAATAAAATTCATCTTTCACATTATTATCTCAATTCTATAGTCTTATCTTATTGACAATACAACTTTGAAGCCAAATACATTTAGATATTTTTAAAGAAATGTAGATTTGACTACATTAGCAGCTTTCATGGAAATTCAAACACGACATCTAACAGGAAGTTTTCACAAAAACTCAAATTTTATCTTCACCACCCCTCAAAGTTTCCTCCTAAACATAAAAGCTTTCTTTATTTTTAATCTTTTCTCTCAGCTTTTGGACAGTGATTTTATCTCATATTTCTAATTGCAACATAAATATTCCCCATTCTTAAACTTTTGCTTGCTTTCTGCAAAGTAGAACAACTGTAATATCTGCTGAATTGCCTTAATGCAGTTAAACACTCCATGATTAATCTCAACAAATATACATTAATTTTTGTTTTGCACAGGGATTTGTGGTTACTAGAAATTTTCCACAGGAATTTTTTCCAGCTAAATTATTATTGATTTTTATTTCTAGATTTGTGTATCATGGTTCATAGATAGAAGGACCAGGAGAGTTCATGATATACCTCAGATACAGGGATGAAACATCAGCTATGAGCCTTAAACTCAGGAAAGGCAGATGCATACAAACACTAAGACTCTGAAAAGAGGAAGCTTCTTTTCACTGTTCAGGAAAAAAGAAAGAGAAATGATTAAATCTCTCTGCCATCACCACACTAGGGGCAAGCGACTACTCGACTACTCGTTTAATAGAGTTCACAATGACAAAAGTTATTCTGCTTTGAACCATTGACTTTACTTAATGAAAAGGAAGAAAAACCTATAGGAGTAAAAATGCTAGAAAACTGTTGTAATGTTTTTGTTGTTTTCCACAAGAGACACATAGAAGAAAATACATAAGGAAAACAGATAAGTAAATTTGAGGTAACTTCCCTTCATCACAGTACTGACACATTCTAATTTAAGAGAATGTGCAGTTTTCTTCCTAATTAATATGCCAACATTTCATGCTTTTAGAGCTCCGATCAGGTTCATTGTATCTGTTATCTGCAATCTGTGTTTCTTATTAATAGAATTTACTTATTTTCTAAAGTTAATTTGTTTCTTTTGGAGAGCATTAAGAAGTATTGGCTTCACCTGGGAATTATAAGGTGTAAGCCACCCAAACCAAAGATATAGCTATTTTGCTAGATGGATTAGAAACATAGACGTATTTGATAAAATACAAATTTAACTATAAGAAAAATAGCTTACATAAACAATATTTGAGACTTAAGGGGACTTGGCCTGATGTTATATGGGCTGATGTCATAAGCGTATGGGACATCATTACTTAGTTGTCTCTAAGATACTTCCATCTCAGTTATGTGCACAACTGGACTCAACATCTTCCAGCTTGGTCCATTTTAAATGAATGGGGACCACAGAATGAGAAATCTGAGTCATCCTAAAAGAGTATTCCTCTTCATCCCCATCCTTCCACATCTAAGTTATCACTAATGTCTGTTCATTGATGATCTAGACATACTCTCCACTCTATTTCCCTATCTACACCTTTATCCTCACTATTATCCTGGCCAGGCTACCAATACCCCTAGATTGGACTGCCGCAAACACCTTTTAAGTGGTCTACAGACATTCATTTTTTAAAAATAAATTTACTTATTTAAATTAGTTTTCAAGTATAAAGTACATTGGTTAGACATCTATAATGTTCATAAAACGATCCCCCCAATTGCTCCCTCCCTCCCAGGCTCTCCATTTAGCCATCATATTAATGCTGACTGCATTCCCTTTGCCATGCTCCCCGTGTCCAGCTTTCAGCTACTAATTTGTACTTCTTTAATCCTTCACCTCATTCTCCCAGCCTCCAACACCCCTCCTCTTTGTCCATCACCAAGTTATCCACTATATCCATGAGTCTATTTTTGATTAATTTGGTTTTTTTGTTCCTTTGATATCACATATAAGTGAAGTCATATGGTATTTATCTTTTTATGTCTGATTTATTTCACTCAGCATAATAACCTCTAGGTTCATCCATGTCATTGCAAATAGTAGGATTTTCATTTTTTAATGTGTGAGTAATATTCCACTCAACATACATACAATTGATATGCAGAACGAGAGGATTCAAAAGCCAAATTATCATTCGTACATATGAACCATAACTTCTTTATCCAATCATTTGGTGATGGGCATTTAGGTTGCTTCCATATCTTGGCTATTGTAAATTGTGCTGCCATGAATATTGGAGTGCATAGATCTTTACTAATTATTGTTTTGATTTTCTTTGGATAAATACCCAGAAGTGCAGTTGCTGAGTCAAAAGCTATATGCATTTTTAATTTTTTGAGGAACCTCCATAGTGTTTTCCATAGTGGCTGTACCAATTTGCAATCCCACCAACAATGTATGAGAGTTCCTTTTTTTCTGCATCCTCGCCAACACTTGCTGGTTTTTGATTTATTGATGATACTGACATCCATTTTTATCTCCTCTCATGCATTTTTCCCACTATATGTGAAGAGATCTCTGCAATCATGTTCAACACAAATCTGATTTTGCCACTTCTTCCTGCCACACCCTTGAAAGCCTTTCATCTCCCACCTAACCTCTCATAATTGCTCTTACCTCCCCCATCTTGCTTACCTTTACTTACTGGACCCAGCCAGATAGACTCCTTGGTTTGCTTCTTAACCACTAGTTCCCACAACCACAACCAGTACTCAAAGATATAACCTTCTTTCCGAATTTAATCCTACTCATTATTTAGATTTTAGATCAATTGTCATTCCCTTAAGGAAGACTTTCCTAATCTTATTGCACAGGTTAATATCCTTAACACTCCATCTCAGGGTACCATGTACCTTAACATTTATCATATTGTAGTTTTACAATTACTCCTTATTATTTGATTAATATCTCTCCCACTACACTGTGTTTGTTCGCCATTATATCTTTAGTGTCTTGTACAAGGCTAGCTCTTGATAAAGCACTCAATAAAGTAAATATTAATTGAATGAATTAATGAATCAAAAGGTTCAGTTCCCATATACATAACACTTTAAAAAGAAATTCTACAATTAGGCATACCTCAGCATGATATTGTAGTAAATGCTAATGAAAAAAAAATGTCATATCAACAGACAGCTACTAAATGGATTACAGTAATCTATCAATCACTTCCTATCTAATAGGAAACTGTGGTTCTTATGAAGAAAAAAAACACAATTATGAAACATGGCATAATGCCAAATGGGTTACAGTCCAAAAGTCTCTGGGGATAACATAATACCTAATTTTCAGGGTCAACCAAACTAATTTCTATGACTATATTTTATTTTTGAAACAAAATGTTTAATGCTTAACCTTAAACATGTGTAAAATTCTTCAGAAATCTCATATAGCAAAGGACAATGATGTGCTTTCTCATTAAAATGTCTTTTTGGATGCCAAACTACTATTGGAACATTAACTTTATATATATATATATATATATATATATATATATTATATATATATATATATACACACATATATATATATATATTTTTTTTTTTAGAAATTGACATTTTTTAAAATTTTAATTGTCCAAACATTTGGGATCTTTATTTTTTACCAACATTCAGAGTGTTTAGCACTCAACACTATGCCTTAATTATTAGGAGTGGTGTCATGCAAGCAGCATAGATCCTGAGTTTTTATTTTTAATTTTGAATCCTGGTAACTGTTATTATGTGCACAATTTGAGGAAAGTTATATTCACATCTCCACATTTCAGATGCCTTCCCAATAAAATGGAGTAGGACTAAATTCAATACTGTATGCAAAATACTCTCCGTAGAGTGAGAGGCACACAAAAACTGGGTTCCCAAATAATGCAAGTTCTTCTCCTCTTATTTTTTTCTCACTTTTCTCATTTAAAACATTTGAAAAGTATGGAAATTCATATGCCAGTTTGTATATGTTCAGTTTCAAATCACCTTTCATCTCATTCGTCTAGGAGGTGGATATAAAAGATGTCTCGACAGGATCGAAATGCCTTTTTCAATCTGATAAGTACATTTATTTATAGAATGATACAAATCAAGACCACATACGAAAACTGAAAGACATAAAGACCTTTTAAAAAGGAGAGGAAGAAGTACATGTAATTTGTGTCATTTTCAGATTGAGGTTCTCTGACATGTGGTTTGCCTGAAGGAAATAATAAGTGATACCAAAGAATTTAACATAACCTCTTCTACCTCTAAAGTCTTTCTCAAGGACCACCTTGTTGTGGAAATCTGAGTCATGTACCCTACTTCTCTGGAAAGAGTGATTTTGAAACCAACGGCTAGCTTCCTCCAGTCAGTTAAGGGAGGTGCCCCTTGGGCCTTGTAATATACAATAGAAAGAACAATCATTTTTTTTCAGTAGCACCATATTTTTTAAAACACAACCAAAAATCAATTAAAGCTTGTTGCTCAATAACTTCTGTTTTGCAAATTCAAGTGAGAATTTGAGGATTTGAATCTATACAGAAAGTTTTTTTGGATGTTTTTTCTCAGCTTTCCAAATCAAATTTCTATGTTTAATCTTAAATAGGGTGTTAACATTGAAGATTTCACTCTATTGTTCACTTTGTAACAATAACAACAAAACTTAGCTTGAAAGTAGAAGGTACAACTTTGAAAACAAAACCAAAATAATGACTGAATAAAACCTCTGTTGGAATATAAATGGAATCCCTGACATTTGGCGGAGCCATTTAGCTAACTCTTAGCCTGAGGTGATGAATAGTGTCTCTCAAAATGAAATTCTCTTGCTTAGGTCCCACTACAAATTAAGATACACTCTTTGTACATAATGACTTCATTCTGTGGAAGTGATACTTTCAAAAGGAAATGGTTTCCTTATGAGCATATATTACTCCAGTATTACCCAGGAACATTGCTTGGAAGATAAGAATAGAGACTTTGAATTCAGTTTGCCTAAGTCGAAACCCTGGCTCCTCCAATTACTAACTGTACGATCCTGGACAGGCTATATAACTTCTCTACACTTTAGTTTTCTCATCTGTAAAATGGAGATAATGATATTTTGTAGGATTGTTATAGTTTAAATAGTGCTATATATATTATGTATGCATATTATGTATATATGTATGTATGTGTGTGTATATTATATATTCATAATGTCCACTACAATTTGGTCATAAAGTCTAGAAACGAAAATGTTTGACTATAAATAATTGCTTGACTATCATACATTATTACATTGAGGCCCAGAGGGATAAACCATGTTGGGGAGATATTGTCCTCACTTCATTACAGACAGACCAACTGAGATGCATGAAACAAAGATCACTTGCACAAGTCACAAGAAAAAAGTAGTTGAAGCAGGACCTGAATTCTAGTTCAGTGCTCACTGCCTCCTCCTGCCCATCCTGACCTGATGGATGTGCTGATCATTTACTGTTTGCTCTTTTTAGGAGAAATGGCATGAAAGTTAGGCAGAGTGACTATGTTATGAGCATTTCCTTCTAATGCAGTGGCTTCCAACACTACTTTTACTATGTATTTGAACTTTCAGCAGCTTAAAAAAAATAAAAGTAATATGTATTATTTTCCTAATCCAACAACAAGAAGAATAATAGATTTTCTAGTTTGCTTTTTCTCACTTTTTAAATTTCTTTTCTTTTCTTTTCTTTTTTTTTTCTTTTTCGTGTTTTTTTTTCTTTCTTTCTTTTTTTTTTTTTTTTTCTTTTTGATTAACGCAGGAGGCTGGGTGACAGAGCTCTGGGTGTTTGAGCTGCTTCTGTAACAACAACAAAAATTGATTTATCCCATCATTATCCCTAAAGTGCTAAGTTTTGAGATTATAAATTATTTCATTCTCGGCAGTATTCAATTTCTAATCTAGTATGAAGTGGATGAGATTGTCAGATTCTAAGATTTGAATCATACACTGCTGGGATGAGGAGAGTAAAAAGCACGTAAAATAAATGATCTGCCTAAGGGATTCATGTTTATGATTGATTGTTGATTTCTTGAAGGACTTTCTATGGGTAAAAAAGTTTCTCCATTAAACTATATTCTAGAACACGATCTAAACATCTTTAAATACAACTTTAATATTGTAACATTAAAGATTTGTTTAGGAAGAAGACACTCATGTCCAGTGACTCTTTCTCATTTTATATGACTTCCCTGTTGCATTTGACACTGTTGACAACCTATTCCTCACATTTTTCTTTTCCAGGTTTCTGACATGATTTTTCTGGTACGTCTACTTGCCTTTTTGATAAGTTCTTTTTAATTGGCTCTTCTTCCTTCTACCTTCTAACTCTGAGTTATCAAGGACCTAGTCTTTGATTCTCTGCTCATTTTACTTTGTTTTACTTTCACACTCTCAGAGAATTAACTTCCTCCTGTGGCAGTTTTCTCACAATTTTTCTCAGAATTACTACTAGCAGCAACAGTAAATTAATGTAGATTCCTTCTAACCAGTGATTTACCTTTAAAATCTTATTTATTTTCTATTTCATAACAATTCATTGCAAATGTGCATAAAAAATTTGATGGGGGGAACTGCAAAAAATTTTAGACACTTTTTCCGTATCTTAGAATATGATTCCAAAAGCAGTTTCATATTCATGGCCTTCTGCATCTCCTGGCCTTCTGCCATGTGTTCTTAGAGAAGAAGTAACTATCTTTGTCTACAGCCCTGACCTGTGTCACAAGTCCAGGATGTCTAGTTCAAATTGTACTTAGCAATTCTGGCAGATATCTGGAACTCAACATGCTTAAAGCCAAATATATAACCTTCTCTTTCAAAATGACTCTCCTGTCTTTATAAATGGTATCATGACACTTTCAGTGACACAAGATTAAAATTTCAGTATTATTTTTAATTCTTAATTAATATGCATATACAATAATTAAATCTTGTTTATGTTCCATTTCTCTACCTTAGTTTCTCATAGTCTAGTATCTTCTGTAATATACACAAAGATTTTTCAATCATTTGGAAAATTAGGGATTATTTTGATAGAAGCCCATGTAGCCCTCCCCAGAGGATCTATATTATGCATACATTTTTTAAGGGGATTCAAACTTTTCACCCCAATAAAATGGCTTATCAGCTAGCTTTTTTTTCCTCTAAGACTTCCTGAAAATTGCTATCAGATTTACCTTCTCAAACACTGTTTTTATCAAGGCCATTAGCTGACTCAAATTTTTTATAGCACTCAACTATATAGAGTATACAATGGAGGAGTTGGTTGATGTTTTAATAAGTATGAAGGGTTCATATGGTTCATCCACTTTATACATATTATTATAGTTAAGACTCATAATAAACCTATATGATATTATCTTCTTTTTATAAGAAAACAGAGTCTCATACATATAAGAGAGCTGAAATTCAAATCCAACTCTCTTACTTCAAAGCTTATAATTTTTCCCTTACCTCGTTATTACATTATGCCATTTTGTCTAAAATCCAGACACATTAGTTAGCCTTGCGTAGTTTTTCCCACCAATTTTTTTTTCTAACTTTATCTTCCATGCCTCTCTTTTTACAGTCTCTGGTCCAGCTCAAGTTACCTTCTTATGCTCCTCAAAATTTGCCATGCACATGGGTTTTCATGTGTTGCCTCCTTACCTAAAAAAGAAAGAAAAATCAAGGGGCTTTCCTATTTATATCCAATTCCCTGTGATCTTCCAAGGTCCACCAAATTTGTGATTTCTTCCCTCATAAATTCTCCTCTGAACAACCAATTAGTGCTTTTACACGTTATTGTCATTTTCTTTTTGTATTTTTTCTATAGTTATTTTGTACTGTTATTAGGTTATATTTATCCTCATCTTATTAAAGTGTAGGCAGTTGGGGGAGCCATATAATTTAATTTACAAACAGCTGGGGTTCTCTGTATTTGTCAAATGCTTGATTGTGCATGTATGCATGTGACCCAATTTTTTGGTATACAACACAGCCACAATTATTTAGTCTTTATTTTATCTAAGCTGATCCCTTTGTGAATTCTTTTGTATTCTTTATGAAGTGAAATAACAGAGAGTGTTTTTTTTTCTTCAAAATATTATTAAAGTATTCACTTTAACCACACTGATAACATATATTGAACTCTGAAGGGAGCCCTTAATTTAAAATGGCAGAAAGGGAAATTTCACTCAACTCTGTGGTTCTCAAATAGGCCATTAGGCTTTCCTCCTGTCAATACTTATGTTCTTCAATCAGAATAAGAGACCATTCTGGCTTGTCTGAAAAAATACAATAGAAGTAGAGACTATTCACACTTGAAAATTTCTTAAATCATGCATTTAGCATTCATTGATTGGGACAGTGATGTGGAATATTAAGAACAATGCCCAAGATGCCCACAGCTCACCAACTGCATGATCCTAAATATGATATTTCCATTTACTGATCTCTGTGTGGCTATAAGCCAGGGAAGATGCATAGCATCCTTTCAGAGAAGCAGGAGAAAATAAATTTCCCAGGAAACACATAGTAAATCTAAGACAGAGCCTACTATGAAAAGATTATTTCTTATCTCCTAATTTAAATACTGTATAATTTGTTCTGTCCCTATATGTAAAAGAACTGGCCGCCCTAAAGAGATCTGAAAAATAAAGTTTTTTGTTTCCTTATTCAGTCTTTTATATATATCATCACTTTCAATAAAAAGGAATAAAAAGGCAGTTCATTCATTCTTTTAATAACTGTTTTTTCAGTTACTACTCTGGGCTATAATCTCTCTCTTTTTTACTTATTCACCATTTATCCTTGAGCAAGACAAGGGGCCTCTCTCCCCAAATCACACTCACATCTGGAAATCACTGACAGATATTAGCTTACCTCCTTTCAGTTAATACTGAAATATACATTTATTTCAGACACTTATCAGTCTGTATATTAATATTTTTTCTAATTGCAGTATAACATGTATACAGGAAATATATCACTCTAGTAATTTCAGAGAGGAAACACATCCATGGACTGATCAACCAGTTTAGGAAATCAAAGAATATCAGCACCTCCAAAACTATTCTTGAAGATCACCTAGAATCCATCCTTCTGCAAAGCTACAGTCACTATCTTAATTTGTCCATTTTTAAAGTTTGGCTCTTTAGCTGAAATTTTCCATCTTGTCTTTTATATCCTTAAACCTGTCGATCATAGTTAGTTTAGGATCTCTTATGGATAATATCTAGTTTTCCTATGGTCTCTTTATAGTGTTTGCTTGTTTTACTTTATTTTGGTCATTTGATTTTAAGTGCTGATATAACCGATAATCTTTTTGAGCATCAAATATTATGTATGACGAACTGAAGCAATGTTTTGAAGTTCTGAAACATTTTGAAGTTCTCTTGCTTCTGGAATTTAATTTGAGAATGAGTTTTGATTTCTTGAAGACTAGCTTAATTCAGATTTAATGAAATACACATTTCTTTTTATGGATAGGAAAAAAGTTGTTTCTTTCTAAACAATCAATTATGCTAACCACATTGAGTAATGAAAGTTGTATGGACTTGGTTTTCTGTTTGATGACAACTATCAGAAAATACAGCTTTAAGTGTTATGTTTTACTGAATCATTCAACTTCTCCTACTTTCCATTATTTTTGACTCTGTTTTTATATATAAATTCATGGTTTTATTATGTTGTTATTTCTTAAGTAAATTTCCTCAAATTCTTTGTGGAAATGAAAATATTAAATAAATAAACATAGCTACGTGAGGATTGAAAAGTACTTTGGAAGAATTTCAAAGTTATACCACCAGGTGATTTTACTTTTTTTTTTCGTTGGCGGTATTCATTTGTTTTTTTGGTTTGTTTTGGTTTGCTCAATAGTTTTTCTTAGTAATTTTGCAATAGCATCTCATTATTTGAAGAACTGCCCCTCTCTTATTTGTGTGGTTTTAGTTTCCTTACAAAGTACCACACATTGGGTGGCTTAACACAACAGACATCTTTTCGGTCACAGTTCAGGAGACCAGAAGTCCAAAAATAAAGTTTGGCAGTGTTGGTTCTTTCTTGGGGACTCAGAAGAATTCATTCTATGTCCCTCCCCCCACCCCTTAGCATCTAGTGGTTGCTGGCAATCCTCGGCTTAGAAATGCATCACTCCAGTCTCTGCCTCTGTCATTTTATGGTGTCCCTTCTGTGTGTCTTCACATGGTCTTCAATTCGTGTGTGTCTGTCTTTGTGTCTCTTCTCTTCTCATAAGGACACCAGACATATTTTATTAAGGGCCCACCCTACTTTCCAGTTTCACCTCACCTTAACTAATTACGTGGACAATGATCCTATTTTTAAATAAAGTCATATTCTGAGGTTCCAAGAAGACATGCATTTTTAGGAGATACTATTCTGGTTACAGCATTAGCCAAGCAGACTCCTCTGTGATTTTATGTATAAAAACTAGTAGGGAGAATTTCTCTCTTTCTTCTTGGATCACCAAAGAAAGACAATGTAAGCCTGAAAAGTTTTCCAACAATATTTTTATGAGAAAGAGAAAAAGGCTAATATAAAGGGGAAAATAGAACTAAATGATGGGAAGAAAAGACAGTATGGAGAAGGGGAGGGAGAGAAAGATCTGGAATTCTGGAAACTCAGAGTAGAAACAAATAAATACCTTTGTTTATCTGTAAGATTTTTTTGCAACTGAAAATTGTTTGTTTGTTTATTTCTAATAGAGAGAATTTTCAATATAACAATCACATTTCATTACACTGTATGGTAATTTTTGAATCTTAGGGAGAGGGCAAGTGAGAGAGAGGAAAATGTATGTAAATTGAAAAATACACCTAGTATATATTTAATATATGTATTGTTATGTCATACAAATTTTACAAATTAAAATTGACACAATTTTAATTTGGGGGGCTGTGTCTAGTTTTTTATTCTGCTAACGGTCTAAATGTGTACCAATGACAGAACGGTTAAATAAAATAATGTAATTTACATGCTGAATATTATGCTCCTATCACAATTGTGGGGCAGATTTATATGTATTTATATGAAAAGGGCTTTACTATTATATCTAAAAAATAAATCATAGAAAAAGATGTTTTTTTGATATTTTTTATGAAATTATGCATGCATGCATATGCACTTATATGCACACTTAGAAATGTATACTGGAAATATATATATATATATATATATATATAACATTGTTGACCGTTATTAATATAAGATATACATATAACTGTTGATAATAGTTACAGCTAGAAAATATGGGGATGGAAAATTTGAGCAAAGATAAAAAGAAGATTTCTAATTTTATCTTTCTATGTATTTATTATCTCCATATTTTGGCAGAGTTTCTTAATCTCTTTATTGGGCTGTATTTTCCTTCATTTCACTATGCTCCTATATTTATAGACTGTTGTCCTGTGGAAACCACTTTGCATGTCACACACATAAGTACCTGCAAGGAACAAAAAGGTATCAGCAGTGAATAAAGACTGCTGAGCTGAGGCCAATATGGGCAGGAGAATGTATTTTCTATTTCAAGTGAGTAGGTGTTTCTTAGTCGGCTGGTGCTTCCATGGGGCCATTGTGACCCAGCATTGTGAATCTTTATATATATTTCTTAATGCACATTTATCAGTCTGTCTGTAGAATAAATTAATAGAAGTTGTACTACTGGGTCAAAATAAATGCATATTTTAGATTCTGATTGATATAGCTAAACAGAAGTCAATCATTATTACTGTTTTAGCATTATTAAATGCTGAAGGGTTTCCTCCAATACTTAGGTGAAGTGTAAATCTGGTTAGATCTTGGTGCAGGCTCTCTAAATAAATAAAATGTGATATTTTTATTTAATAAGAAAATTTGCCTTGTTTATGTTCTTTAAGTGCAGATTTAAATTGTTTAGCTTTTAAAAATAAAGAAAAATAGCATGTGATGCTCCTTTCTTGTCCCTCATATACTCTAAAGGTGGTATAGCTGTCGCCGAAAAGTAGACAAGACATCTTTCACTTATGTTGAAGCCAACAATAGAGACAGAACTGATCCTCATAGCAACAAATCAGATGCCTCGAGAGGAGCCAAGTGGAACAGAAGCGAGGCCCTGTGCCAAAAATCCTGAGAGACAGGAAGTGCCTTGGGATGTGCTCCAGCTGCAGCGGAAATGTGAGAAAACTCAAATGGTTAAAAGGAAATAGCCTGGCAAGGGAGAGACTTTTGTGTTGCAGGATGTAATGCTACAAAAATTTTTTCTAACTCTCTGTTGTTAAGTTATTTAATACCATGCATGTCAATTTTCTTTTTACTGAATTTTACTGCGTGAGATAGGGGGCAGGCTATGGTAGACAGATATTGATTTCACCTATTCTGCTGATGCTGCACATCTCATCTTGCCTGTAACATCTCCGTGAAAACACCATTGAAGGGTCAATGAGCTGTAAAATGGTTACTTTTATCCTTCAAAATAATATTTCACTAATGTCTATGCTTGGAAATTCATACAGTATTTCAAGGACATAGATTTATTATGAAATGTAATCTTTGTTCTTCGGGAGGGCACATACTATTAATAAAGAAAAAAATTCACTGAAAGGGCAAACATAAACAGAGATTAATGAATTCATCAGTTTAAAATCTACATAATGAGGGAAGGGGCAAATAACATTATTCCTGTTAAAGGTTCTGTATTTTATTCTATATCCAGTAAAAGGAGCACCAGTATGTTGTGACCTTAACTGAACATAATCAGTGAGGAAAACTAGAATATTCATAACAATAGCTTTTATTTGTGAAGTATCTGCAGTTCTAAAGCACTTTCACAGATCCCAACTTTCAATTTATGCCAATTAGCAATCTTGTGTTTTGCAAAATATGTGTTAAATTTAATTCACCAGTGTTACCTCAAGTCTCTTTGTAAATGGTCAGAGTAGAAAATTCAATAAATAATTTTGAGATTACAAAACTGAGCGGTTAAATTTATTATCCAAGGTCATACTATTTAGTAACCAAGCCTAGTCTACATTTCTGCAGAACTGAAGGGCAGAATTGCTGAAATACCACTTGCCTTTAACTTCTCTCATAAGAGAGAATGTATATTCCTTGTTGTGAGGCTTTTTTCCTGCTCACTTTGTCACTATGGACATTATGAGCCACTCTCCACAATAAGAGACTTTTCCTGATACCGAACTACTAACTAAACTTAATGTCTTTTAGTTTTAGCTGTGCCATTTTGGCTACATTGAAGGAATATTATTTTCAAGTTGTGAAGGATAAAATATACATGGAAAGGTGCAATAGAGCCCAAACACAGGTGAAGAGAGAATAAAAGAATAACTCTCAGTTTTTAATAAGCTCACACTGTAAGGCCAGGAAAATCTGGTGTGAACAGAGCAGTTTTTTACCCAACTTGGGTTTGAATTCTGGCTTTTCCATTTTTTTGCTGTGTGAAATGTGATCAAAATACTTCTTAGTTACTTCGAGCTTTGGTATTTTCAATGATAAAGTAGGCATGATAATAGCTATGTCATAGGAATTTTTTCGAAGAACTAAAATAATGTAGGTAAAATGATTGTACCTCATGGGTACTGAATACATTGTAGCTCTAATTAATAAAGTATGAAATCAACTTACTGAATTGACTTAGATACCATGTGATATCTAGAACACATTCTAATTAATCAGTAATTTATCAGAACTTGGAGGGAAAAATAAATGAGCGGTTAGGCTTTGCAAGTACTCACTGAAATAAAATTATAATGTATTAATCTCACTTCCTTTATAGTGATGCAAGATCAGGGACAGCAAAATAGAGTCTACAGGGTAATCTGCAACCTGTTGTTGTATGGTCTGACAACAAAGAGGTTTTTCACATTTTTAAATGGTTGGGAAAAAAATTTAAAATATTTTATAACCTCTGAAAATTATATGAAATTCAAATTTTGGTGTCTATAAATATAATTCAAATTTAAGTGTCCACAAATAAAGTTTTATTGGAATACAGTCACATTCATTCATTTGCATTATATCTAAGGCAGCTTTCTCATTAGATGACAGAGTCGACTAGTTGCAACAGAGATCATATCTGTACAGCCTAAAATACGTAATAGGTTCTTGACAGAAAAAGTTTGCAGATTTCTGAACTAGAATAAAAGGTCAGAGAAACACCCCAAACATATTATATGTTTCAAGAAGTGTTTAACAAAGCTGCCTGTGATGGAGACAGCTAACTTCAGAAAAACATAAATGCTTTCCCTCTATACTCAGGACATATTTCTGGAAAATAGCTGCCCACTATGATTATATTTCCCAGGCTCCTTTCTTCTAGGTATGGCCATGTGACAAGCTTTTGCCAATGAAATGTGGGTGAAAATAATATATGTTGTTTCCAAGACAGAGTTTTTAAGAAGCAGGAGTTCCTCCTCTTTGCATTTTACCTAGCTGGCCCTAAAGGATGGCAGAGCCACAAAACGTAAGGAAGCTGGATTCCTGGATTGCGTGTGTAAGGGAGCCACCTGCCTACCAGAAACACTTGTACAGGAATTTTATTTGAGAAAAAATAAAATTCTATTGTATTATCACTGAAACATGATGTGTTTATCAGTGTTTCTCTAATTAATTCACTCTTAAGATATACTTCTGAAAAAGATAAGGAAGTGTATAGGATTAACAATACTTAAATGATTTAGAGATGAACAACTGTGATCCAATAGGGTTGATTAGTCAGTCAACTGATGTCAATATGGGTGAAAGGCATAATACCACAGACATCTTCCATCCTTGGTCCCATCCTAATAACCAGTTCTATTAGACACAATTAGTAATTTTAAATGTTTTAAGAGTGCTTTTGAAATAGTTTTTTGGGAATGTTTTTTTCCGAAAAGTCCCAGTGAATAGAATAATTGGGATAAATAATAGTGAGACAGATTTCAGCCTAACATAAAATATTAAAAATAAAATAGAGATTTTCAGTAAAAATGAAGGAATAGGCGAATGCTGTGCTTGCCTCCTCTCATGACCACATCAAAATTATAACTAAACTACAGAACAACCATTATTGAGAATCACCTAAAGTCTAGCTGAACAGAAGTCCTACAATGAAAGATACACAGAAAAAGCCACCTCAAGACTGGCAGGAGGGGTGAAGGTATGGAACGAGCTGGTGCCACATCCATGTTAGGTAGTTAAAAACTGGGAGGGATATCTCAGCTATGAAGGGCCACACAGAGAAGCAAGAGGTCCCAGACCTATACTGGGCTCCCCAGCCTAGGGTTCCAGTAAGAAGAGAAGCCCCCCATCTGGCTGTGAAAACCAGCAAAGATTGTGGCTAAATGAGATGGTGGGCGGCTAGAATCCTAAGCATTTCTCTTAAAGGGCCCATGCACAGCTTTAATGCTGATGGACTCACTCGTTCTGAGCTGCAATGGTAGGGTGGTGGCTTGCAGGGTGTCAGAAGCATACAGGAAGGAGGTGAGTTGCATGACTTAGAGGAGAGGGCTGGAAAGGTGGCTTTCTCTCAAACAGAGTGCCAGACTCAGGCAGGTGCCATATTTGAGTTTCCAACAATTTGGCTAACTCTGGTCTCCCTGTCCTAGTGATTCCCTGAGACCCCACCCAACTTGTGAGCCCACCCAAGTCACTTCCAGTGACTTCCATACAAACGACCTTTCTTCGCTCTATGCTGCAGACTTTCTAAAATCTCTCAAAGTTTTACAAAACCCAAACAAGCATCATCTGGCCCCTGCATACTTCATATGTCATGCTGAGTAGCCCTGAACTTGACACTAGTGGCAGTCAGCCTCGCTTCATGGATTAGCCTCTTGTGAGGCACCTCTAGGACCACAGTGTGTGACAGTCATCTGCAGATTGCTTGGTGGCTCATGCCAGGTGGCTCTGGGCAAGGCACAAGGCTGCAGCTGAACTCAGCCTGTGGTGGAGCACCACCTGGGGCCACATTCAAGAATGGCATACCCAAAAAGCAGGCTGGGCGGGCACCAAAGCCCTGCTGAAGTGAATCTTGCTTTGTAGGTTCAGCCCTTGCACAATAGCTCCTCCACTATATCATAACCAGTCTTCACAACCAATAAGCCAGAGGGCCAATCCCTCTCACTGATATGCAAATAGCAACCAAGGATCAACTACAATAGGAGGGCACACACAACCCATACAAGGATACACCTGTAGCATCTGGCTCAGGTAACCAGAGAAGACTATGCCACTGGGGCCCACAGGACACCTACAACATAAGGCCACTCTACTAAGATGGGAAGACACAGCAGCCCTACCTAATACATAGGAATAAGCACAGGGAGGTAGCCAAAATGTGGACAAAAAGAAACACGTCCCGAATGAAAGACTAAAAAAAAGCTCCAGAAAAAGAAATAAACAAAATGAAGATGAGCAATCTATCAGGTGCAGAGTTCAAAACACTGGTTTTAAGGATCCTCAATGAACTTAAGGTAAGAGTAGATTAACTCAGTGAGAACTCTAACAAAGAGATAGAAAAGAGATAGAAAATGAAGCAGATGACTGAATCAGCAATTTAGAAAATATGAGAGCAAAAAACACCCAATTGGAACAGAAGAAAAAAAAAAACCCTAAAAATATCAGAATAGTTTAAGGGGACTCTGAGACAACATCAAGTGTTCCAACCCCTATTGCATAATATAGGGGTACCAGAAGGAGAAGAGAGAGAGCAAGGAATTGGAAGCCTATTTGAAGAGATAATAATAGAAAATTTCCCTAACCTTGTGAAGGAAAGAGACATACAAACCCAGGAAGTGCAAAGAGTCCCTACCAAGATGAACTCAAACAGGCCCACACAAAGACACATCATAATTAAAATGCTAAAAGTTAAAGACAAAGAGAGAATCTTAGAAGCAGCAAGAGAAAAGCAATTAGTCCTATGAGAGAGCTACCTTAAGACAACTAGCTAATTTCTCAACAGAAACTTTGCAGGCCACGAAGGATTGGCATGAAATATCAAAGTGATGAAAAGCAAGGACCTACAACCAAGATTACTCTTCCCAGCAAAGCTATGATTTAGAATCAAAGGACAGATAAAGATCTTCTCAGAGAAGAAAAAACTAAAGAAGTTCATTAACACCAAACTTGTCTTACAAGAAATGTTAAAGGAACTTTAACATTTAACTAAAGAAGAAGAGAGGAGGAGGAGGAGGAGGAGGAGGAGGAGGAGGAGGAAAAATATATATGTGAACAATAAAATGGCAGTAACTACATATCTATTAATAATAACTTTAAATGTAAATGGATTGAATGCTGCAATCAAAAAATTGGGTGGCTAAATGGGTATGAAAACAGGACCTTTACATATGTTGTCTGGAAGAGACTCACTTCAGATCACAGGACACACACAGACTGAAAGTAAAAAGATAGGAAAATATATTTTATTAAAATGGAAACAAAAAAGTTGGCATAGCAATGCTTACACCAGACAAAATAGACTTTAAAACAAAGACTATAACAAGAAACGAAGAAAGACCCAGTAATCTCCATTTTTGGGTGTTTATCCAAAGAAACACAAAACACTACTCTGAATGGACATATGAATCCATATGTTCATTGAAACATCACTTACAATAGCCAAGATATGGCAGCAACCCAGTGTCCATCAATGGTTGAATGGATAAAGAAGAGGTGATACCTATATACAATAGAATATTACTCAGCTATAAAAAAAGAATGAAATCTTGCCATCTGCAACAACATGGATGGACTTAGAGTGTATTATGCTGAGTCAGACAGTGAAAAACAAATGCCATATGATTTCATTTCCATTTAAAATCTAAAGAACAAAATAAACAAACAAAACAGAAACAAAGTCATAGAGAACATTTTGATGGATGCCAAATGGGAGGGAGTTTGGGGGTGAAAAAGGAAAAGGGATTAAGAAGTATAAATTGGTAGTTACAAAATAGTCATGGAGATGTAAAGTATAACAGGGAATATAGTTAATAGTATTATAGTAACTATGTATGGTATCAAATGAGTACTAGATTTATTGGGGTGATCATTTCATGAGTTATATAAATGTTTAACCACTACTTTATATCCCCAAAACTAATATATTATTGTATGTCAACTGTAATTGAAAAATAAAAAATTAGTATCAAAGAAAAAATATAAAATAACAGAATAAAACATAATAGAGATGGCTGCCCAAAAAATTACCTTGTAATGTGTTGTGGTCTCTTCAAAGCGGCGAAGCAACAGATAGCCATAATTAAATTTGGCAAAGAAGATTTTATAGTTTATACAGGAGGTGGGATTAATAATTCCTCTAATTTATTTGAACTTTTGGTTCTTTAATTTTATCATTAAATATTTTCTTATTATGATCATACTTACTATTTACTTTAAAGAAATTTAAAGATCCATTAGATGAAAAAGCAATTTTGTCACTTTGGTTTTCCATAAATTGACTGTATGAACAGGTCTCAAATATAAAACTCAAGTACTCTTGAATAAGTTATTCATTTTGTCATTCAGTAGACAAGGCACCCTGGGGAACAGAAAGATAAGTTAGAGGATTGGTATATTTGTTAGGATGTATACATCTGCAAGTAAGATAATACAACTAATAGTGGCCTAAATAATAGAAATATTTAATCTTTTCGTATCAGAAAATTTTGTACCTGTCTGAGACCATGTTAACTAAAGATCAAAGTTAACATCATTTACAATAAGATCTATTAATAATTAGGTAATAAGACACATCAATGTCGTGTACACCCTGATATGATACACTAAGAAAGACTCATTGTTCTTTTGTTCTTCTAGGCAAAACATACAATCTAATCATGAGAAAACATCAAATAAGTCCAAATTATGGGACATTCTATTAAATAATTAACTAATATTCTTCTAATGTATGAGGGCTATAAAAAACAAGACAAGACTGAGAAATTGTCACAGATTGAAGGAGACTGGAGAGACATAATAACTAAATTTTATGTGGCAACTTGTAATGGATTCTGAAATGAAAAAAAAATATTAGAGGAAAAATGGAAAAATCCAAATATAATCTGTAGTATAGCTAACAGTATTATATTAATATGTATTACTTTTGATAAATGTATTATGGGTATGCACGATATGTAGGAGCTCTCTGCTATTTTTGTAACTTTTCCATAGTTTAAAATTGTTTCAAAATAAAAAGCAAAGAAAGAAAATCTCTGGAGTTGGTAGTTCCCGATGTGGTATAGTGATACAGGAACATTGCCAAAGACCTAAGAATTTTTTTCTACTTTTCCATTACGCCATCTTTCCATGTTCCCTTTTTCCCTCTAGGCTTATCTGCATGATGAACATTCTCCACTGCACCTGGAATAGATATATCTCTATCCAGACATCAAAGTACAAGAAGAGTTTTTATTTCTCCTGTCTTCCCATTTTAGCCTAAAGTTTTTATGAGCTTGAGTTCCTCTACCTATGTTTCTGGTGAAAGCTCCCGTCAGGCACCTCTCTCCTAAAGCTGGAGTTATAGCTCTCTACATGTTCTGATAATCACTTTCTTACATCTTCAAGCCCACTGGTGATAATGGCTCCATGCACTTGCAAGTCCCGAGATGATAACTATTCCTCACCATTCTCTTTCGTCTTGTCCATGTTTTATTAAATTCTCAATTACCACATTTGCACATGCCATCTCATTTTTGCCTAAATTATGACTGATATTTCACCTCATAGTCACAAAATAGTTAATTCAGCTTCAAGCATCACATATTCTCTAGCATAATTAGAGAGGCAAGAGCAGATAGTGTTTATTGAACATGAAAAAAAATGTCTGCTATACATGATTTTTGTTCTATCTCTGTCATTCACTGGCTTTATGATATGCCTGGTACATAGTAAGAACTCAATATTCTCCATCTCATTAATAGAGAGTTAATCCTGGTGTTGCTCAGGATAAACGCTCTAGAGTCATCCTTTACTCACTTTCTCTTCACCCTCACATCTAGTGTGTCAGCAAATCCTATCAGCTCTGCTTCCAAAATATATCTAAAACCAATCTATTCTCATTTTCTCTAGCAGCAAATCCTAATTTACTATCTCTCCTTTGGATAATTACAATTGTCTCCTGTTTTAAACCTCCCTTCCCAGTTCACAAACACATAGTAGACAGAGATGTCCTTTTTAATGTGATTCGGATTGTGTGATTCCTCTCTTAGAACTCTCCCAATTCACTCAGAGGAAAAACCAGTGTCTTGACAATGGCCTATAAAGTCCTGCAACAGCTGCCTGCCACACCCTTCCTTTCTCTCCTTATCTGTATTGTTCTCTTTAGGCACTGTCAGCCACACTGGGTTCTTTGCTGTTGCCGGAACACAAGTGTGCTCCCACCCCAGGTCTGTGCTCTTCTGTTATCTATCTGGAATGTTTTTCCTCTAAATACCTTTTGACTTGCTCCCTCACTTCCTTCAGTTCGAACATCTGCCTTCCCTGACCACTTTAAATAAAGAAAAACTTTCTTCCCATAATGCCATTGGAATTTTTATTCTGAGTTTTTTCATTATTGTTCTCAATAAAACTTAACTACACATATATGTAGTGATTACATATACATATGTAACAAGTTTCACACACACATATATATATATGTGTGTCTGTGTTTATGTGTATATATACATGTATGTATACACATACATATACTTGTGTGTATAAATACACATACATTTTGTCTCTCTCATCAGAACATGTTTTCCTTAATGCTATAAATCTTACTAAATATTATATCCTAAGTGCCTAAAATGGTACCTGGTACATAGTAGGTACTAAATAAATATTTCTGAAATTAATGAATGTATGAATATTTATTGGATATAAATCTGGGCAAATGTTTATTTTCTACATAAGCTTTAGGGAGATTTTTTTACATGAAGGAAGCAGAGAGAATTTGAATAAATTACTCCACTGTCCACTGAAGAACCTGCTCAGGAAAGGGAAGCCACTGCTCATCAGGTATTTCTTCAACATTCCTCTTACAGAGCTGACCTGCGTGGAGACTTCCTTAGGGAGCCAGAGACAAGTTTTATGGATACAGTAAATAAATTTTTATTGCTAAGTAAGCCAAAATGTAGCAGGAATGCTTAATAATACTTCAGATACACCAGGATGAACTTTCCCCATACTTCATACATCGCTGACATGTCAACCACAGTACTTCACACTTGACTGAGGAAATATTAAAACAATTACCAGGTCAATAACAAGGGCTTTTAATACCAGTTTTGAAACCATACTAGCGAGAAAATGTGTGTTAATAGCAGCATATTAACCCAGAGGGTGGCCTGGATTTGGACAATTTCCAGCTTAAGGCCCTGTCCTCTTTTTATTCCTCCGATTCTTGAGGACACTTCCAAAGGTATGTAGAATGACTATTTCAAGTTTCATGGACTGAACTAATGAAAGAGTAATGCTAGAATGCTTCTGTTTCAGAATATCCACATTCTGACCACTCAGAAAAGTAACAGAATGACACACTGAAAGAAAAAAAAAAAAACAATAGATTCCCTATCTTGTACTCTTGGAGATCTAAAGACAAGATTTAATAAATTGTTTGCCCCATTCTTTAAAATATTTTATAGTAATTACCACCACCAAATCTTGGACATAATTTTCAACTTGGTACAATTTACCTTTCCTTAACTTTGTTCTGCTTACTTTTTCACAGCTTGGAGCCTTCTCTCTTCTCATCACCAACACCCAAATGTTCACTATCCTTGTGTGGCCTATGATTGTCCTTAACTTCCACTCATATACTAGTCAAAGTAATTTACACAGATTTTAAATTACTAATAGACCTAACCAATGAATTATATATTCATATTTAAAAGAGAAACCTAATACAAATGATTAAATGTTGTATAACCTCTTAACTCTGAGGAGAACAGTACTATTTTTACTTCACTGAGGGAGAAATTAAAGAACATAATAATAGAGAGGCCAGTCAGGAAGGTTTTAATTTTCTATTAAGATATGATTAAATGAAAAGCTAAGCAATGACCATTATTACCAGATGGGCATCTCCCTGTCTTTCTTCTCCCCACCAAATAAAATTCTTATAAATAGATCTAACATATAGAGATGAGATATAAAGAGAAATATGTATGCCAAAAGGATTGGTTATTTTGTAATTGAGATCTGATAGCTAGATCAGGGGGCCGTTCTAAGTGGGCATTCTGACCCTTTAACACTTTCCACAGGACATTCTGTGATAACTTTATTACTCATCTGTGACACTGAGAAGCATTTTTGTATTCATTTATAGAAACATTAGAAATTGACCAATGTGATTTCTAAACAATTAAATATTTTACACAGAAGATGAACAGATTACATATTCTCTCTTATTGCAGATACCAGCCTATCTCAGAAAGGGGACAGAAATTTTTAGAACTTCACTTAGTAAGCAATAGTTGAAGTCTGTTACTGATATGGAGACTTATGCCCCATTTACGGTTTTCCATAGACATTCGCAGAACTCGTAAAGCATATGTTTATTAGGAAAGTCTCCATAATTTTTTGCTTTAATTTTACTGTCAAAACACCTCCACCCACAAAAAAATGATTGAGTGAAATCAGATCTTGATATTCTACTCATTGAATCTGGCTACAATCAACTATGGCTTTAATGAGAAGTAATATTGCTGTTAGTTTTGTTTCATTCATTTCTTATACTACCTAAGTGATCCATTTCAGTACTTTTAAAAATACAGGCTGTTTAAAGTTTTAATGTTATTCAAAGAAAATTATTAATAATAGCAAAACAACAGTTGAACTCTTACTGTTGATAATCATTTGCAGTAACCAATGATGGAAAATTTTTCAATTTCAAATGAGAATGTTGCAAAGTTTGAGAATCCACTGTTTTTTCTCCTGGACATAAACACAAGAATGACATCCTAAAATCTATCTAGTATAGTATATTTATTTGTTATCTTTTAAATCACATAATCATTTAACGAGTTAATTTTTTCTAATGTAATAAAATAGACTATATTAATTATATGTTTCTATATAAAAAATTACTTCATAATTTAATGACTTAAAACAAGAATAAATGACTTAAAACAAGAATAAATGACTTAAAACAAGAAGTTTTCTCACCATGCCTATGAATCAGGAATTTGCAGCAGCTTAATGGATGATCCTTGTGTGGGGGTTCTCTTATAAGGTTGCAATCAAGGTGTTGGCTGGGACTTCAATCATCTGAAGAATTAACTGGACAAAGAAGACCTAAATCCAAGATGTCTGACACATGTAGCTGTCAAGCTGGTGCTGCTGCTTGCAGGACGATGTAGTTCCTCACTATGTGGACCTCTCCATTGGACTTCTTGAGTATCCTCCTATATAGTGTTTGATTTATGAAGAACAAATGACCTGAAAGATTAAGGCAGAAGTGATAGTGTTTTATGACCTAAGCTTGAAAGTCACATACCTTTGCTCTGCCATACTCTACTGGTCGCATAAACAAACTCTGACACAATGTGGGAAGAACTACACTAAGACATGAATACTAGAGAGGCAAGGATCAATGAGAATCATCTTGGAGGCTGGTTGCTCCATAGCTGTAAGCTGAAATAATAGCCAGCAAATAGTAGACACCTAAAAAATATGTTAACTGATTTTTTTTAAATAAAATGAGAGAATGAGAAACAAAGTGCAAAAGTACTGACAATGATGAATAAACATCAGCTGCCCTACTATATCAGCCATGTTCTATACGTAAATAAAACTTTATTCTAAATTACCCATAAAACACTATTTTTATTTTTGCTTTGTGGTAAATATATTTGAAATGAACAGTGGAGAAGGAATAATAATTTAAATAAGTCTATTAAGATATTTAAATATTAGAATTTTATAGTTTCTTCACCCAAAAATGTTGGACAAAAGTGTTTGACAAAGTTAAAATAGGATTGATAAAATTAAGATAGTTTCAAAATGGCTATCATAAACTTTTTAAAAAAATTATCCACAAATCCGGTTTAACATTATTTTAGTCTTTTCATAAGGGGTGCAGTGAAAATGATGTACATATAATTAGTAATCCTGATTATCTCCTTGTAGCACAAATACATTCACTTAATTTCATCTTTTTAAAATATACAATAAAAATACTTTTAAAATCTTAAATGTGACTAATTTTTTAAATCAAAATATATATATCATTCTTCACTTTATCTCTTCTTTCCCAAAAGATCAATGGACTTCTCTACTAAAAAAGAAAATGACTTTTGAAACCAGCTCTTTATTCCATCATTTCCTCTTCAAGTACTTTTACCCTTGGATTCAATAGAAAGGTAAAATTTCTCATTAGAATTTATTGCCTCAAATAAGACTTTGGCTTGAAATTTTTGAAAATTTTCAGAGAAGTATGAATTTCTCAAGACAGTAAGAGCCAACTTTGTTCCTTTGAAAATCAAGCATAATTACTTCACTTGGAGGATTATTTCACAATTTAGTAGATTCACTTCCAGTAAAATGATCTTAGTGTTAAGCCTCATTTGTTTTTTTTTTTTTCTTTTTTGTACTAGATTTACAGTAACTCCTTTATTTTGTAAGGCACACTGCAGGGAATGGGAATGCTTTGCAAATTAAACACTATTTGAATAAATTGAACATGGAAATGAAGGCCTTTAGACCAGAAATTATATTTGGTTTGTTATTTTCCTTTGTATCAATCGTGATGATCAGTTTTGGCATAGATATTCATCATTTTTTATAATTTTGGTTCTAAGAAACCTCTAATTTCACAAGGGTTTTGTGAGAGTGCTTATGTACACAGATTAGTAGTGTTCTATTGTTTTATTTTGTTTCACTCTTTTTTTTTTCTATTTTGTGTTTTATCTATGCTTTGAGATAGTCACCTGATAGTTAGACTCTACTTTACTCTTTTTGTTTCTTTTGGTCTCCCTCATATATCATTCTTTCCAACACCCAAAAGACTTTTGTTTCTTGCATGAACTCATTTAGATTTGTTTTTTCTTTTAATTAAAAAAAAAATTTTGTGTTATTGTTTTAAGTAATGAGGTGGGAAGCCTTGAATTTATTATTTCCCAGCTTCATTGAAAATGAATTTTATATACTTTGGCTGTTTGCCTGATAGATATATAGATATAAATATTAGAGACATATAGATAGAGATATATTGATGTATAACAGGCAAATAGATATAAAGTTAATATAGCTATCAAAAAGGAGAAGCAGTGCATAATAATATAGTAAAAAAGCAGAGGACTACAATTTAGGAAATGTGGTTTTAAGCTTAGCTGTTATACTGGTTTGCTATGTATGACTGAGGAAATCAATTAATTACTCTGGTCTTTCTTTTCTTTCTTTCTTTTCTTTTTTTCTTTCTTTCTTTCTTCTTTCTTTCTTCTTTCTTTCTTTCTTTCTTTCTTTCTTTCTTCTTTCTTTCTTTCTTTCTTTCTTTCTTTCTTTCTTTCTTTTTCTTTCTTTCTTTCTTTCTTTCTTTCTTTTTTCTTTCTTTCTTTCTTTCTCTCCCTTCTTCAAAAAGCACATATTATGTGCTTGGGAATGCAGTCATGTATAAAATAGGCCAGGTCTCTATCTTGTTGGAACTTAAATTTTAGAGAAGATTGACAAATTATAAACAAATAAGAAAGAAATTTAGAATCTTTAGATTTGATCATTACTTTTAATGAATATACATAGTAATTAGTTAGAATATGACAGAGGTAAGGAAAGGGACCATATTTAAATAGATGGGGAGGAAAATTTTTTGTGAAAAGACATTATTTAGCCTAATGGGTAAGAAGAAACCAGGTATAGAAAGAGTCAGGGGAAAATCAGAAGGGAAGGTTAAAAAAAATCATAATTTTAGGTGATTTTATAGTCCTACATTATAATATTATTTATATAACTACATCTTTGCCAACATTATAGTTAAAATTTTTTTTAAAGTTGTGGCAAATTTTCTAATCATCTTACCCTTACATCTCTATGGGAAAGACAAAGGCATATCCACATCTCAGACCTAAAAAAATAAACTCTAAAATGGTTAAAGTTTATGTTTCCATGTTTATCATTATATCTTATATCTTATCATGTCCCCCCCCCAAAAAAAATAGAAATTGCTTACTAGAATCATGGCAGATGAAATTCACCATTTTCTGCTAGTAATCATGAAATTCTTTGTACATATGATTTCTCCAAAATAATATCTATTTCAAATTTCTATTTTTAGTCTCAAAGAATTACTTTAAGGCTAGTAGATAGTAAATTTTACCACATTGATTTTAAGTGTAAATAAACTGACAAAGGCTAATTGATTTGCCCCAGGCCACACAGTATGTATAGGTTGGAACTGAGTTTTTTAGCTTCCAGTTTAAAGCACTGTATACTAGAATGAAGATCTCACACATACATAGTTTACAAGTATTATGTGTGCTGCAGAACTATTTCAAGCATAGGACAAGGTTCTAGGAAAGCTTACCAATGTAACTGCTTTTTATTTTTCACTTTTTGTTTTATGCTTTAGCTCCTAAGAGTAGAAATTCTCACTGCTGCTTCTTATATGTAAAGTCGCAGACTGTTTTTCCAGGGAGAGTAGTGCCATATGGAGAAAATCTAAAAGAAAAAATGTACCTTTACAATATAGAATATTCTGGAACAAAAGGATTGCTGCCATTAACTCATAATAATGATTTTAATAATGGCCTTTGTTAAGAAGTATCCAAAATATGTACAGAGTATGATTTTGATAACAAAATCTCAAAGCTATTCTGGGTCCCAGTTCAGTATGGAGGCACAACACTTCACCCCACCCCCCACCCCGCCCAAAAAAATCCCAAACCTACTTACATCAGGTCTTCAGGTGGGGATATTCACTGGCCTAATCAGAATTCTCAGACTTAACCTTCATGTTCTGTCTCTCAACATAATCTTAAACCACAAGCCTAGAAATAAAACAAAGCTTAAACAGTTTCTGCAGGTAAGGGAGAATATGACTTCTACCCTTTCTTCCTTTCAGTGTAGGGAACAAATTCTGGTTAATCTGACTGTACTGTGTTTTGATGATGCTTATTTTAATGATATACCTTCTGGGAACTTGATAAAATTGGCTCTTTTATTTTCTTCAAATTGAAGATGTTGAACTAAATGAATCTGAGATCCATTTGAGCTCTAAATTCTAAATTCTTAAATCTCTCCAGAACAGCACCTATAATGACAAATATTAGAGATGCAAAGGGTCTTAAAGAATATCTGGCCCAGTAATTTTCTAGTTCTCGTCCAAAGAAATTCTTCAGAGATCACAGTAATTAGAGGAGAAGTTAAAGATTAAATAGGCTGCATTACACACTGCCTAGCCCATGGAATTCTTCCAATGATGAAACCTGATTTTATCAGTTGTGTATATTGTGCTTCCTTGCTTAAAAACACTTAAAACAAATAACCTACTTGCAGATGAGCACACTAAATTGCAGAAAATCTAAGTAGCTTGCCCAAAATGACACAGTTACTCAATGGCAGAATATGAACATTAGATTCAAACTGCCAACTCTTTTTTCCTTAAAATTGTGTTTAAAGCAATTTTAACCTCATTTGATCAGTGTGCTAATCTCACAAGCTATTGTTCCTTCCTAGAATGTCATTATCTAATGCTGGAAACTCTTGAGAAGAAAAGGACGAGAAAGAGATCTATACACTTAAGTACGTGTGCTAACTATTGTGAAAGATGAAGTAAAGGATTTCTTATTCTAAATTCTAAGAATTAATTTCAACAAAATTTCTCAACTATTCATTTTAATTAAATGTATAATTAACAAATGGTTAACATTTACTACCAGAGTGGTTCAAGAGTTTATTCACCTTCCACTGCAAATATGCAATCTAAAGAAAAAATCGAAAACAAACAATAACCCCAAAAAACTACACTCAATCTCTATAATATACACTAAATTGGTATTCTTTTCATTCCAGCTTAAAAGGCCTTATGAAGATTGTACCTGACTTTGAGGATGTCAAATATTGTGCCCACATTTCATCAGATGTGTTTGTGAGTGGAAAAAAAAAACAACAACAACAACATATTCTGCTTATCCTCACAGAAAACTGTAGTGTAGCAGTTAGAGACTTACCATTTTTTCTACTTAATTCAGGAATATTCTTAAAATTTGTTTCAAAATGTTCATATACATTCACACAAAGCAGGCTTTGAAATCTTTTGAAGCCTTGGGCAAATGAAACTAATATTTTATGTAAATACCAATTGCTTTCATTATTTTTTCTTCCTTATAGTATTTTTTTTTTCTCATTTAATGTTTTTAAACAAATACAGGGACATCTGGAGCACTTGTGTTTTTTTTTAAAGTTTTTATTGTATACCAAAAAATGTCTGAAAACTAATAAAATGTCTCTAGAAAATACACAAAGTAAGTCACTGTTTTAAAGACATCTTTTTCTTGCCATCCTAAAATCTTATTTTTATGTTGAAAAATAATTTGAACTCAAATTTTCTCACAGAAAATATTTTAAAACTATTTTTAAAAATAATAATAATTTACACTATGATCCCCAATGCTGCCAAATAAGCTTTTGTCCTTGGGCTCAGCTTTGGCAAACTCTCTTGGTAGTGCTCATGTTCCCTAGACAACTGGCTAATGAAAATATATATATTGAGGTTCATATGACACAGAAGAGGCCAGCCTGAGAAATAAACTTCCTTTTCTCACTTGTTCAGCAGTTATTCCTCTGGGATGGAAGCATCTGGCCTAACTGATTAAAGCTGCTTCTACCTGCCTGGAGGCAGTTTATAATCCAATTTCCAATCTAAATCCAGGAACTTCGCTGCTGTGGATAGTCATAGACTCTCTCAGTGTGAAGAATCAGTTCATCTTTGCTGGGGAAAAGAGTTTCTTCTGAGCTTTAGAAAATGTCATTATTTGCCTTCAGAGTCTCAGTAAGGGCCCCTTGTGCTCTGCAGCAGTGATCTAGGATGACACTGGTGTCACGCAGTGCTCACTAGACCTGGCGGGCGCTCTACTGAGTTTGCTGAAGCAGCAGTTTAAGAAAATATATTGCTATAAATCTAAATATATGTGTTCCTTAAAAGTCTCACACATACCTGGCAGCTGTTTCTCTTACATACACAAAATGCAAAAAAAAAGTTAGGTTCCTTGGCTTGGTACCAGGTGCTGGGCTGAAATGCATAAACTTGTCTTAAATTCATACCATGTATGCAGAATGTCTTTGTGAGACTGGAGGCTTACTGCAAGAAAAAATATGCCTCATTTAGGGTCAATCTGGCTGCAACAGACAATTCCTAAGAATTCCTGGCTGTATCTGGTGAGAATCAGAGGGGACAAAAATATCTTTCCAAGAAGTTATGAGTAATTTTCTTAATATTTTAAACAGATGAAAATTTAAGGAAGAGAAAGTCTACTCTGAAGCAAACTGACAAATAAGAAAGGTAAAAGGCCTGATAATTCCTGGAAATCTTGTCAATTAAAAAGAAAATCATAAAAAACAAAACCAAAATAGTTATCAATCTCCCACTTATATGAAAATTGCCATCATAATTTAATGGAAATTTTTAATCAAGAAGTTTTAGTACAAATATTTGTCAAAAAGTATACTTAAAAGAGGAATTGCCCTGTTATATTTGCATGCTAAATATGACTTCTAATTTTTTTCATACGAAATTCTGCTTGAGTCATTAAAATCTAGGAAGCAAATAAAAGACATTTCTCTTTCCTAACATTAAAATGCTTTCACCCCAGAATCTTGGGTAACTATAACTGTTTGGATTAAAATCTCAGAAGTGGCTTCAATTCTGTTAAAGGGGAATGTGAGTATCTCTCTTTTTGGAGGAAAAATAATCTCCACCTAAAATAAAACAAAACATGTTCTGGACAGTTCTATCACCTGTGTCTTCATCATGGCAGTAGTAATCTATCTCATTCACTGTATGGATTACTTGGATTCTCAACTTTTTTTTTCAGAAAATAGTCTAGAAAATATTGATATTCAGAAAAAGGAAGTAAAATGAAGATACTCGAAATTTCTTAGAAAATATTCTATCATTTTAGCCTATACTTACTCCTTTTAAAAAAGTTTCCTGTCTGACAATTTTTCATTGTTCAAATAAACATTTGTGTTTATTTGGTGTTTGGTGTTTCTCTATGTACTTCCATTGGAATATTTACTACACTCTAGGACAACGTACCCTGTGGTGTTAGTGAATTGTGGTAGATGATATGTGTTAGAATAGAGACAAATTAATGAAACTTCATTTTCTGCCATGAGATATACAAAGTTGGAAGAAATTATATCTGAAAATAGGAGGTTAAAAGGTAAACAGGTAAAAAGGTAAACAGATTTTAAAAAGACGGTCATAGAAATAAAATAATATTGAAGTTTAACAGATAGAGTAGAATCATCTTTCATGACCTCTTCACCATCTTAATCAATCAACAATAATTTTTAGTGTTTACATGTTTGTTTATTTATTATATACTTGTGTGTTTTTTCACATGCATATTTTTTAAAGTTGCATCATAGTATGTGTGTGTATTCAATGTATTTATTTTTCATTTTATGACATTGAATAAATGTGCTACAATCTACTTAACCAATCTCCTATTTGGGTTGCATCCAAATTTTAATTCTATGAAATAAAATTCTGCTGTGAACTTTATGCTTATAATTATGATTATAAATAGGATTATTGAGCTGATGAGTGTGCTTATTTGCACATTTTAAAAAACTTCTCACCAAATTGCTTTTCAAGAGTTGTGCTGATCTGTTGCTAATGATATAAGAGAATACTAATATAGTTGATACTCAAAGCCCTTTTTTTGACCTTACAGGTGATAAAACAAACGATGCAATGACTATTATTTCATTATATCATGTTACATTGGTTATTCACATTCAGGAATAGGGTAAAAGGTGTTAGTGTTTTGAAACTCCTAGTCTATCATTTTTCACACATCATGATAATTTTATTTATTCATGCATTTGTTTACACATTCATTTATTAATTCAAAAGCCACTTATTGAGACCTACAAAAAGCTACAATGCCAACTATAAGTAGTAAAAATATTGTATTGAAGATAGTGTGGAGATATAGAACTAGGATTAGTATAGTAAGCAAAAAAAAAACCTAGACCAAACTCTTAGTGTAGATTCCAGTGAGGGAAACAGAAATTAAACAAACTAATACATAATTAGTCATATCAATATTATTGTCATATAAGTAATAAAGCTAACTACTTAGATATACTGAAAAAATAAAACAAGGCAGTCAAACTGGTGTGGGTAGACAGTGCAGTTTCCCTGGGAAGGTTATATTTAAAAATTAACTCTAGAGTAATCAGGGGGCTTACTTCATGGATTGTATAGATGTATAACTTTTTGAATTTAAAATAAAATTAAAAATTATATTAACTCTAAAGAATAAGGATGAATTCATCATGTTAAAGGCAAATGGAAGAAGAGGGTTAAATGTGAGTTACTATCTTAAATAAGAAGAACATGGAGAGTCAAGCAACCAAAAATTTGTCCCCAAGAGTGAAGCACTGTGAGAAAGTTGAAGATTTTCAGGGTATGAGGCCTTTAAGGTAAACTAGGAAGAGCTCATACAGGGCTTTAGGACACAATAAAGGTTATTAGTTTTACACTAAATCCAATAGAAATGTGATCTAAGAGTGTTGTAGCCGCCAGGCCCCGAAAGACACACGGACCACTAGAACTCAGTGAGTTATAGGAAACACTCTTTATTCAGCAAGCTGGGTCTGCCAGGAGTACGCAGACCCCAAATTAAGCAGCCCCGAAATGTAGAGGTACAGGGTTTTTAAGCCCAAAATCCCATTCTTTGTTCTGTTTAAACACAAAGGGCTATCTTTCTTTTATTCTCTACCTGTCAACTCACAGGTCAGGTGCGTAAGCGGAGTTACAGAAGCAGAAAGCTTATTGTTAGAATGTTATGCTCCTATGGGTGACAGCCTATGTTCCCATGGACATAGCCAAGCAGTAATTTTCCAGCCAGCACAAGAGCAGGAGGAGATAAGCAGAGTTTTAAGTGGCAGATATATTTGTCTTAAAAAAAGAAGTTTTCTAATGACTATTTGGAGAATATATTGGAAGTAACAAAATAATAGGTCAAGGAATACCATTCAAGATTTCTTGAAGGAAATCAGGGTGAAAGATGTTGGTAGCATGGGTTAGAGAACTAATAGCAGATGTGGAGGGAAAATGACACATTCATGATCTATATTGGAAGATTCTTAACAGGCCTCAGTGATTGAGTGAATATGGAGGAGAAAGACGTCACAAAGCTGGCACCCAAGTTTCTGGCATGAACAAGCAGATGGTATATGCACTGCCGAAGTGAGCATCATGAGCAAGTAGATAAATGCTAGGGTCATTTACTAAGATGGAAATCAAAGTGAAAATCCTAAGAATATCATTATACCATTTAATTAGAGTATATATGCTGTGAACAACAACAAAAAGAGGTTCTATGAAAAATAATCTCAGTGGTGACCTGATTATAAATTCCTAACTGGGTGGGTCATGGTGAGTAGTCATACCCCAGGCAATAACTTTTTTTAGTAAAGGGTTTATCATTGCCTTAAGCAAGCCCTATCCATTGTTCTTGTGCGTCCAGGTTAACACACTTTTGATATAAACTATAACCACCCACAAGAGAGCATATAATCTTATTAACTGTAATCTAATCCCCACCTTGTTTTTCCCCACCTCCATGTAATCTTCCTTATGTTCCCTCCTTAATTGCAAAAGCATAAAAGAAGCTGCATAACTGTTACTCTCTGGTACATTTGAGATCTTGCTCTCTGTCATGCTTCGTCAGTTTGGCTCAAATAAACTCTCATAAAAATTCTCTGTTGGTTTGGACTTTTCTTATGTAGACAGTGTTAAGTTGATATATATATATATATATCAGAGACTCCAAGAAAGGGTCTGGGTTAAAGATGTACATTTGTAACAGTAAATGAAGCCACGGCAGTGGCTGGAGATCATCCTGGAAGAAACCGTAGAGAGAAATAAGAAATGAAATAGAGTCTTCAAGAAATCAATTACTTATCCATCAGTTTTAAAAGATTCTCCAAAAAGATATTGAGGGGGGGAAAAAAAAAAAGAAGTAGAAGGAAAACAAATAGAGAGTGAATTCTAGAATCAAAAGGAAGAAACTTTGAAGATGTTGGAGTTGTGGCAAATGCTGATGAGTAAGACAAGGAATGAAAATTGAAAGCCCAAGTGACCTTCAAAGGGCAGTTCTGTTGTAGCTACTAGCTGATTCGAGTAGAAAGAGTATAAAAAAGAAGTGAGAAAACAGAAATGGCTACTATGGATAGCTTTTTGAGTGATTATATGAACTGACTTTTTAGATGTCCCAATCACAATGATATTAAAAGCTGGAGGAAAACAAGATGTATTTTAAGACAGCTTTAGGTTGTGCCACTATTCTAGGGGATTTGTATATTTACAAAGAGCTCTATTAAAACACATATTTCTGTCCATGGTCTTGAGGGCACTGACTCACTCCAAATAATATTTTTAAAAATCTTCTTTATCTTATTGAGAGCTCAAGGAAATGCGATACCAGAAAATTTTGATTGGGGGAGAAGTAGAAATACTTGAAATATCAGGCAATGCCAAGAGTTAATTTGCAAGATTTCTTCAGTGACAGCCTAAAGCGCACAATTGCAAGATAAATAAAGACTTTACATTCTCAGCCACTTGGGCATATTTACGTATTTAAGGTGCATTATAATTAATGTATCTAGCCATTTCTAAGTAGGTAAAATAAAAGTATAGCCAGGTCCACTACTCAATGGCTCAATATTCATACTTAACTCTCTGGCATTTCATGTCATACAATACTTCACTAAAAATACCATTTTCATTGCAAATGCTATTTATTTAACTAAGGATGTAAAAATCTCAGTTTCAAACTACATTCAAGTATTCAATTATCTATCATATTAATTAGTTAGTTAGGTTTGCTTTCAGTTTAACATTTAAGATATACCTTTGACGCAGCTAGACTAGTCTGTTTTACTTCCTGGGCTCACCAAGGAGGCCATACACTGTAGTGTTTTTCTGTGTTAATTTTTTTAGGATGAATTATAATTAGCAAGCCTGTGTTCTCATCTATAGAAATCTTCTTTAACCCAATTCCCTCTTGATCTCTTTCTCTTTGCCTAAAAATTTCTTTCAGTAGCTTATTTTCAAGGGTTCACTGGCTCAACAGCTTCTGAGTAACCAGTTTGTCTTTCAAGATACCCCAGCAGCCCTTCCATATTTATCTACTCCATCTGTTTTCTATTCCAGTTCCTCCAAGCTCTTTTGACTTGTCAACCCTAATCGCTCATTCCCCTGTCACTGTCCCCTCCCTAACCTTATTTTATCTGGGCTTCCCTGGAGACAACTGTCATGTAAGTCATTTGGCATGATTGTTCCTTTCTTTGTGAAATTGTTACAGCAGTATTTGTAAGCCTATTTTACAATATATTAATTTTCTATTTTATATGAAATGAAAAAAAGGTGATGACACAATCCAAAATCTGTATCTAAATAAAGCACTTTTCACCATAGTAACAACTAAATTTCCTAAGATCCTAGCCAACACAAACTACAGATATTTTACTTGTACTTGGGCTTTTTGCTTTCTAATTACAGATTATGAGAGTAAAGACATAACTTTTACATCTCTCCAATCTCTTAGAAAAATGACAGATGCAGGGTATATTCAGAATTGAAATGTAACAGAATTGAAATGAAATGTTAAGACATTATGTCACGGTTAAAATTATTTACCAGATGAGTAAAAATAACACATTTTTATGTGGTAAACCACTTAATTAGAACTATATAATTCTAGATTACTTGCTCTTTTTTCTTCTTTAAAAGAAGCCGAACATCTCTAGAGCAAACATTTCCCTGTGTCGATTGGATTTAGAGTGCCAACAAAGTTCCATTTCTTTTCTTTAAAGCATATTTATTTTTAGACCTTTCAATCCACTATTGCAAACAGATGTGCTCTTTTTTACTTTCCTGCCCTCCCCTTGGAAGAAAATAAATAACAAGGTTGCAATTCCCTTTAAATACTTTGATAAAAGAGAAACAAAGAAAAAAGTAAAAACAATAAGAGTTTTATTTCAGAATTCTGCTTTGCGCCAAGCATCCAATCTGTAAAACATTTTACTCTTTTGGTTTGGGGATGGGGAAAGACATCTGTGTGTGAGGCATCAATCTGTTCTTTTGAAACACAATTCCAACTCACAGAACTGTGATCTATTGAGTGATAAACACAATTTTCTGAAACTACTTTTTAAAAGGCAGAAATATTGATAGTCTAATCCTAACACCTAAAGACTAACTTTATTTTAAACAAAAACAATAATAATACCTAATATTTTTGAAACCAAACAATGTTTCAGTCTCTGAAAAAACTGCTGCATGTACATTATCTGTTACTATTTACTTTGGGGGATCGTTGCCAATATTATTTGCATTTTACAGATGAGAAAGTGAAGCAGCAAATGGTTCTACATTTTGTACAAATCATTTGGCTAGTTAGAGTTACAACCACGTATAGGATGCGGTTCTGTCTCAGTCTAGGCATCTTTCTTCTAAAATGAGCTGCCTCTCCGAACTAAAGTACACATTGGATTGAACCTAACTGTGAGTCAGATTAAATTGCAGCAATAAACTTTCTTTTAGGGTAAACTGGAGAATCAGAAAGAGGAAGAGAAAGATTGGAATTCAACTACAAACTACAGCCTTTGCAGGGATTCACTACCTTATATGCTTACCTAGGAGAAGCTTTTTTTTTTTTTGAGCAAAAACAATGGTAAAAGAGACATCTCCTTGGCATTCATTCAATACTCATTTATTTATATAAAGAGAAGTCTTCTTATCATCTGAGTTCAACAGCACAATGGTCCACAGTCCAAAAATTTCTTTCTTCAGGTGTGGCTTAAGGCGATGAAAGATTGTGCTTTAATATTCAGGCGGTAAGTATTGCCTTACATTTAAATCACGCTTCCTTCTCTACGAGCTCTGAGCACTTTTACACGCATTATCTCATTTATCTTCTCAACGACTTGGCGTAGCAAGGAAATGAACTTCAGCTTTTCAGGCTTCACTCAGAACCAGTCAATAGGTTTGCATTTTTGTATTTCTGCTTAATTTTCCATGCACCCTCCTAGACACTAAAATAAGAGTTGCAGGATCCCAGTTCTGTCTTCCCCACTAACTGTGGTCACTTGGCTGTCCCTTAGCTGCCCTTGGCTGGAGTTCCATCTCGTATATAATGAGGGCATCAGACCAGATAAACTGAGTTTCCTTCCAGCTTGAAAATTCTAGGATTCTAAGCTGGCGGAATATTTATAGTGTTCTGTGGGAGACTTATCTTCAAGTCTAAACAACTTGGGTTCTATTTGTCTCTTTAGTTACTGTAATTGCCAGTTGTATTTCTCTAGTAGCCAGAACTTTATCACACCACAAGGTTATGTGAAGGCATTGGCAGGACTGCAGTTTAGGTAGTAAAAATGAGACAAGAGGAAGGCAAAATGGGTGAAACTAAGAAAAGAAAAGCAGAGTTGTTAGGGAGAGAAATTGGGGAAAGGGATAGTAGAAAGAGCAAAAAGTAGGAGGAAGAAAGCAGGAGACAAAAAAAACAAAAAGAGAGAGAGAAGGAGGAGATAAAGAGATAGGGGCAGGAAAGGATAGGAGACTAGTAAGAATAATGCCACTAAACTATTTGTGTTTTTTCCTTTATCATCATTATAATGATGCCATTGTTATATTGGAGAAGAAGCCACCTGATTTAATAGAAAGAGCATGAGTTTTGAAGTTAAACAACACTTGGATTCAAATTCTGACTCTTTCCTGACTCTTTCACATTATAATGTCTCTTACAAGAGTACTTAAGATCTCTTTCAATAGTTTATTTACATTATGTATTTATTCTCCCTTTCGGTTTGTTTTATTAATTACTAAGTGCATATTCTATAAATTAAGTGATATGTGGCAATCATCTTTCATCTACTAGCATTTACATTAATTGTCCCTAATAAAGAAGATAAAGTATGCTTCAAATGTATGGTCCCTGTATCCTTATCTGTCTCATATGCCAGCCATTAATTTCTGCTGCATGCTGCAACGCGTATGAGTATAATAGCCATGGACCTCACATTTGGGGGACATCACTCCCTATTCACTGGTATCACAATACGAGGGCAGCATGGAGATTCTGCTGGCTTTGTCCTCTCTCTTAGGACTTTCTATATCTCTGCACACCCAAAACATTAAATGTTTTTTAGGTCACAGTCTTAGGATAATTCAAAAACTCAATGGCCTTATATTTACCAACTTACTCATGTGTGTACAGTGATTCGCACTTTAACACCTCTGACTGCTCTGTTTTTCTAAAAGAATATATGTGTAAGAAAACAAGCATTTTTAGCCTAAATCTCTAGAGAAGCAGTGAGATCTAGTGGAAGATAAACTGCACTGTAAGGTTGCATTTTCCTACTAAGAATATAAGTGGCTGCTAAGAAAAGTGATATACAGGTGTGCTATTCAGAATTAATACATACAATCTCTTCATATATAGAACCACTACACTTGCATTTTTTTCCCCCCTGGGTTTCCTTATTATTCATTCAACTGGCAAAAATTGTTAAGCTGAGTGAAACACTAAACATATCACTAGGGAAAATAAAAGGTTATAACAATACATGACCTTTGCCCTCAAGAAATTTTCTTTTTATTTAAAAAACTTCAAGTGATTTAATTCTTTCATCTATTGTCTAACAGTTGGTACCATTGAGTTTATAACTATTGCATCAGCCCTTAGATTCCTTATAGCTCCTCTTGGTTCACATCACTAAGGCAGAGGACAAGAAATCACATAGCACAGTACTGTCCAACAAAAGTAGAACACAATAGAAAAAAATTACTTACATAATTAATATTTTTGTAGTAGCCATAAAAAGTAATGAATTAGTGAAACTAATTTTAATACTGTATTTTATTTAATCGAACATATCTAAAATATTGTTTCAACATGTAATCAGTATAAAATGTATTAATGAGTAATTTGGTTTGCACTCAATCTTAAAAATCCAGTGTGTATTTTATCACGATTTGGAGCAGTCACATTTCAAATACTCAATAGCCACATGTGACTAGTGGCTAGTGTATTGACAGTATAGTTCAAGCATATCTTCTGAGTTGCCAAGTCATTTATTCATTTCAATTATATATCTATATTCAACAGTTCTCCCAATGCATTTATCCTAACACTCAAAACTCCATTATTTTATGGAACAGAGAAGTATGTGCCCAAATGTCCTGATGCCAGAAATGACCAGGTAGGTCTCAGTTTTCTTAAATTTAAGTTCAGTGTTTTAACTTGTCAAGTGCCATGCTTTGATACGTCTTACAATTTAGAAAAGTTTAACATGTAGTGTAAAAGAGCCATAATGGCAACATAAAATTATAGTCTTGTATATAAAATGTCAATGGGTGCTGTAAGCCACTGAAAGAACACCCAGAGTTTAGGAAAGCCGAGCAGATAATTGTTATGTCCAAGGTAGCATTTAGCAGAGTAATGCCTCTGTCATTACCTTTCAAGACCACCAACGGTGGCACTCTCACATTTATGTTCTACTTTGACAAGAATGTGAAATGGAACAATGTCTTTAGTAAAAATATATTACCATATTTGACTAGGAGGTAGACTACCCATATAATTTCTAATCCTTTTTCTCTTACTGATAGTGGTCTTCCTTGGGGTTCCTTACAAGCCAACTCATTTTGAATCACTAGGATAAATACCATAGCTAAGTATGGTGGAAATGTAGCATTTGAGCATTAATAATGTTGCCTTTTGTCAAGAACCATGAAGAGCCTGAGATTTTGTTCTGCTTTCAAGCTATTTAGTTTATCATAGTTTCATAGATGATAGTAGTTGATATGAGAATCTTGAGCCAGAGACAAAGGACTATATTACACTATTACATGTTCTGATTTATCAGTTCCCCTTGCCACCTGCTCCCTCCAAGTTCCACTGGGTGATGCCCAAGTAGATGCTATGCGCACAGTGAGTAGACATTAAATCTGCATAATCTCAGGTTAAGGAAATCTCAGTCTTTCCAAAGGTCTGTTAGTAAACCTGCCCCACCTTTTCCCTAGAGGGAGATAATATCTTTATTATATAAAAAAGCTTTCCTATTTATATAACAAAGGTTTCCTATCTTCTAAGGAAGATATCTTCTCTTTCAAGACTGTTCACCACACAAACAGCCTTAAAAAGTAGTTAGAAAGAGGAGCTGTCAATGTCTTTGCTCAGAAAATGTGCAGAAGCCAGAGCCCCCTAGGAGAAAGGTTCTCAGAATGCTGATATACTAAAACCCCTCACTGGTCCTTTATTATCTACTAGATAAGCTTTTCCTTTTCTCACTTATTACATAATATTTATTTGTTGCTTTTTATGTGTTATTAGATTTAACTAATTCTCCAATATTTTCAAAAACTAAGATCTAATATATATAAAATATTCAAAAATTACTCAAAGTAAAAGTTAGGAGAAAAATTCTAGTCATTCCCACAATTAAGAGTTTTGAGGAATTAACAAATCTCGTTATTAGTTTCCCCAAGTCTCTGACAGTCATAAGATCTGAATCATTTGAGTCCACATTTATTTATTATTATATTTTCTTACTATGTGCCTTGATTTGGGGCTCAGAAAATAGGTTTATTAGAAAAACATTTAATCTCTCGCTTTTACATGACAATTTTTTACATTTCTCTCTTTTTTATATATAATAAATGATAACAAGAACACAAATTTAAAGAGGCTTTGGATACCAAATATATTTCAGAAAACATATCGAGGTCATAAAAATTCATATTGACACCTTCATATGTATGTAGGTTATATTTCAACAAATAAGCATTATTTTATGAACTACTAATAACCTATAACTCTGCATAGAATTTACAACTTTTAAACAGCTGAACTATGTAATTTAGGACAGCAAAGGAAGTTGAAAACCACATCCAATTTAAGCTTTCAGGAGAATATAGGTCAGCTAGAGGCCATTCTCCAAAACGGAATCAGAAAGAAGTTCTAGAACTATTGCCCAACTAAGATCCACTTTGGAAGACAAATGAACTTGTGCCATGTACTCTGTGATTTGTGGAGACCTCAGAGAGGCCTAGGTTTGGCTCACTTTTCAGCTGACTATAAAGAAGAATTGAGAGTAAATTGTCACAAGGAAGAGTGCTACCCACTGGATGAATCACAGCCCATTTCCTTCAATTCCTTGATGTTTTTGAATGACTTAATCATCAGAATCTTGACTCTTATAGGAATTAGTTTCCAAAGATCATCAATTGTATTTCTATGGTAGGTTGATAATTTTCTGCTCTAATCCAGAATAATCAACCAGCATTTTAAAAGTCATTATTTGTGACTGATCATGTGTATAAAAAAATATTGGTTGAAAACTTTCTAGGCTCAAGTCTTAGTTTTGCCACTAAGCTTAGGCAAGTCACTGAAGCTGTCTGTTTTCCTCACCTATAAAATGATAGGATGAGGAAAGGGGCAATGATCTAATGACTTCTAAAGTCCTTTCCAGTTTTGCTTTTGTATAATTCTATCTTATTTAAGATCTGTCCTCATGAACCAGTACTGGAAAAATGTATTTAGACACCTTTCAGCTTCTGTTGTTGCTACTTTATAAAATAAGTTGCTTAGTGTCTCATTTATAAAATATCATTGTGCAGAGCTAAAGAAATGTGTGTGGCTATTTGTCAGCATCTTATCTCCTCAGTGACACTTACATCACACAACTAATTATTCTTTTTCTTTGGTAACTTAAGCTCTTGGGGGGGGGTCATCCTCCTGAGTGACATCTCATTTGGTAATATAAAGCATAAAGCAGATATTGTCAGTTTAACCAGAAGGTGAAGGAAAAATATAATCATCTTTCAGTCCACTCATTCTGAATCTTCTCACAGCATCAAAGGGAAGCTCAAAGATAGATTTCTTACCATTTCGCCCCTTGACAGTGTGGGATACCTGAGTCAGATGAATAATACATGCACTCACAAGTAATACAATTCTAAAATAATCTGAAATTTATAAAGCAGCTTTACTGGTGGGAAGAGTAAAGGTATAGAATATTCTGTCAGTTTGAAAAGAGGTTCTGTGTCACCCTATCAGGTCACACAAACCATCTGATCAACTGACACTTGATGAAAGCATTTATTTCAGTCAGAATAGGAAAATAACAGATTGAGGAATGGAAAAGAGCTACAGGATTTATTTTTAACCTCTGGGAATAGAAAAGAGTTAGAAAACTTCTGTTTCTATAGTGAAATATAGTATGAAATTTGGTTTTGATTGAATAGGAAAAACATAAGTAGTAAAACAGTGAAGTTTTTTTTTTTTTTTTTTTTACGTCTTAAAGGTATGCTTCCAGGAAAATGGAGTGGATGTACTTTTTCCTATTTCTCTAAGTATGACCAAAAACTCTGAGCATTATATGTAAAACAAATATAAGAAGACACTGTAAAGTAGAGAGAAAAAATGCCAACTTGCTGACCTGAAGACCCAAAGAATGACACAGCAATGAGTTCCTTGGATTTTCTTTTTTTGTACATATATTCTGGACTTGGAGCTGAAAGAGCTGGCAATCCAGAAACATGGCTACAGACAAATAAAGGCCCAGCAAAAGCCTATGATTTCTAGCCTAAGTACCAGGAATAAGGCAGACTAGCAAAACGAAAGACTGCTCCTATGCTAGCAAAGGGCTAATGGGTAACCTAGACTGCATTCCCTCATAATGAGGTATCTTCACATCCCACCAAGGTCATGTGAGAGTTAAGTAGAGCTGTGGGACTCATGTGCCCTTCATTAGTGGTAGTCAAGCCAGCCCCCATGTCAGTGTAAGTGAAGACACCTGGTGAGCCGGGATTTCCACCTGAGCCAACAGCAATAAAGTGCTCTTCCCATTTCTCACTGGTGGAGTCAAAGAGACTGGACTTGCACTAACACCCAGCAATAATGTGGTCACTCACACTGTGTTATCAGTGAAAAGTACATGGAGGGCTGAAACTCCCATGCCTCTCTAATAGTAATGAAGTTCATCCTACCTCAGGTGACAATGCAGACCAAGTGAGGAACCTGGACTTCTACCTATACCTGGCAGAAAAGGGTAAACACTGGATCAATGTCAGAGAAATCTAGGTAAAACAGGAGGTTAAAATAAGATCTAGTTTTATAACAAAATTAATAAGATTCAGAATCTTATAACATAAATTATAAGGCCAACCATATTTTCACAGTTCAATCAAAAATATATCAAAAGTAAAAAGTTCTCAAACTGAAATAAAAAGTAATTAATACATACCAACACCAAGATAATAGAGATTTTAGAATTATCTGACAAAAATGTGATATTAGCCACAATATGAATGCTTTAACATGCAATTATGAACATGCTTGAAACAAATCAAAAAATAGAAAGTCTCAGTGAAGACATAGAGGAAATAAAGATCAAAATGGAAAAAATTATAACTGAAAAAAAATTAAAATAGTAGAAGAGTTTGATAGCAGGATAAAAGGACAAAGGAAAGAAATAGTGAACTAGACTAGAGCAGCGGGAATTATTCAATACAAACAACAGAGAGAAAAAGGTGAAAGAAAAAACTGATCCTCACTGACCGTGGGACCATACTAAATGATCTAGCATTTGTGTTATTAGAGTCTTAAAAAGGAGAGAAAAAAGTTAGCCTGAAAAAGTACTAGAAGAAATAATGGCTAAAAACTTAAACCAAATTTGGCAAGATATATAGGCCTACAGATTCAAAAGCTGAGCAATCACCAAATAAAATAATCTCAAAGATATTCATATCGAGATGTGTCATAATTAACCTTCACAAAACTAAAGACAAAGTGAAAATGATGAAAACGGCCAGGGAGAAAAAAGCATCATACCTAAAAGGGAAAACCAATTCCAATGACAACAGATTTCTTAACAGATAACACAAAATCCAAAAAGGAAGTGTCATAACATTATTTAAGTGTTAAAAGAAAAGAAACCTTATCCTATAATCCTATATGAAGTGAAAATATCCATCTGGAAAAAGAGGGTAATCTCTCAGATGAAAGAAAACATAGAGAATTTTTCACCAAACGCTAAAAGAATGGCAAAATTTTTCTAAACAGAATGGAAATAGTAAAAGGAACTTTCAAATGTTAGAAGAAAAGAAAGAATACAGGAAGCAAAAATATGGTAAATACAATAGGCCGTCCTTCTCCTCTTGAGTTTTCTAAATTATAACTGATTAAAGCAAAAATTATAACACTGTCTACTACAGTTCTAAGTGTATATAAAGCAAATATTTAAGACAAATATAAGTGAGGAAGAGTTAAAAAAATAATGGAAGGCAAGGTTTCTACACTTCACTAGAATTGGCAAAAATGACAACACCGGTAAACTATAATGTATATATATATATATATATAATGTAATACTTAGAGCAAGCTCTAAAAAAAACCTATATAAAGAGTTACTCTAAAAAAACATTGTTGACAAATCAAAATGAAGTTATAAAATATAATCAATTAACCCACAGGAAGGCAAGAAAAAGGAACAAAGAAATGAAAATGGAAAATATAAAACAGCAGACTTAAGGCCTAACATATCAGTAATTACATTGAATGTAAATGATCTAAATATATGAATGAAAAGACAAAAATTGAAACAGTGGATTTAAAAACATGACCCAACAATATGCTTTCTATAAAAACAACAACAGCAACAACAACAACTCATTTCAAATCTAACAGTATAGGCAGGTTAAAGGAAATAGGTGAAAAATTAATTTTCAAAAATGTGTATTATTATCAAATAAAATAGATTTTAGAGCAAAGAAAATTATGAGAGGCAAAGTAGGATATTATATAATGGTAAAAGAATACATAGCCATTCTAAATATGTCTACACCAAACAAAAGAGCTAAATAATATGTGTATCAAAACTGATAGAACTGGAAGGAGAAATAAACAAATCCATAATTATAATTAGAGACTTTAACACCCTTCTCTCAACAATTGATGAAACAACCAGAGATAAAATTGGTAAAGATGTAATACCACCAACCAACAGGATCTATAACTATAGGACAAATTTCAGTAAGTAGAACCACTGGGGGAAAAAATGCTATTTCAGTTAGCTTAAAGTAAAATATGCCATAATAATAAATGACATCAAATTTTTAGTGACTTACAACAATACAGGTTTATCTTTCATCCATGTTACATCTCCATGGCAGGATGCTTTAGCTCTTTTCTGCATCATCCTTACTCTAAGACTTAGGCTTTCTGGCACATACTAGTTTTGGTTGAAGGAAAAGAGGTCATAGTTAAACTTATAAGAGTTCTTAAAGTCTGCTTGTAAATAATGCATATCACTTCTACTCACAGTTCATTGTGAAAGTCACATGATCAAGTCTGATATCAATGAGTGTGTATGTATAATTCTTTCTTCATAGGGGAGAGAAGCAAATAGAATACCAGAACGATTTACCACAATAGGTAGGTTTATTCATAAGTTTGGTAGATGCCAAATTGTTCTAAGCATTACAAATTTAAACTTATAAAAAATATATAAGCGATTTCCCATTCTCTCCCTGATACATTATATCAGACTCTTTGATATTGATCTGAAAGGTGAAATCTATTTTGAGTTGAAGTTCTCTTATCATGAATGAACTTCAGACTACACTTATCTTTAAATATGTCAGCAGAGAAATATTTGGGCGGCTTCTTTCATTAACAGTCTTCTTGTTTCTTTTATTTGGACACGATATTTCTATTCATTCAGCCTATGATCATTAAGTTTTTGTTGTTATTAAATCAACTTGTGTGCCTATAGGATACCAGTTTTTCCCTACATGCTGACAGCTGTTAAGTCTGTCTCTTACAGCTGACAAACTGTCTTTCCACTATTTTGTATTTTTATAATAAGTTTATTTTAATTAAACACAAATGCAGTGCTTTTTATATTTTTCTTTTAGATATATTTTTTGTGTGTCTAGCCCTATGTTCTAATCTGTTCTGATCTTTTTTGCATCTTTTAAAATAATTTTTCTTCTTAAAAAATAATACATTTTGGAAATGCTGAAAATCCATTCAAGGAAATAAAAATAATCTCATATCTATTCATTCAAAAACAGCCATTTGTTTTAAATATTAATTCTGTCACCTTTTATGTCAGTCAGATCATCTAGAATTGAGACATCTGGGAATTTGATAAATAACCTTTCTATAACTTTACTTATACTATCAAAAAAATTAATAGTATCAGACAGGTTTCCAGCTTTTCCTCTTTGCTTCTCACTTGTCAATTATCAAGCAACTGAATAGCAATTAAAATCCAACATGTGTCTCATACAAACTTTTCATTCTTTGGTGGAGCATCTTTTTCCTTTAGGTTTTAGGAAATTATTAAGGACTGCAGGTCTAGGCTTGAAGTGGCACAGATCGGTGGGGAAGATTGAACTATTTGGGCTAGCTCTGGGGCAGAAGACTTTTTTTTCAGAGGCAGAGAATAAAACTGAACAACAATCAACTTTACAAAGTCAAAGTTACCAAACAGAAAAGATTATTGATGAATACAAAGCATAGAAGGTCCAGAGATGAAAGTGAAGGTTGGCAGTGGAGAATTTTTGAGTTTAGGGTCTTGTCAAGGAAAGATCAAACCAACCATTGCTTAGGGGCAGGGAAATTTCAAAATGTGGCCAATTGTCTTGAATATTTAATTTACACTTATAGACTTGGGAGGATGTGTCTGAGGCACACACGAGTCATTTGACAGCCTCTGTGTCTTCTATTCTTTATATTTAGTAGGTGCATCATAAGGAGGTTTAAATTTAAGCTTGTAAATAGAAAATTGAAAAATCATAATGTGGTGTTCTGAAATGGGACCTGAAAAAGTTTCTGGTTATCCATTAATCCATATCTGCTAATACTATTTTTGTGTTTCAAGAAATCTCAGTAGCAGAAACTTTAAAAGTAATATCCTGATGCTTGAATATCAATGCCTGATATTCTGAATCTGATCAGAAGAATTTTATATAGGGAAATTCATGTAGTTAAGTCTAAATACAAAGAGATATGATTGAAGGATTCCTTCTGATGCCAGTAGCTACTCATTTTTTGCCTGCCATCTTGATCTTCCTCTCAATTGCTCAGTTGCAAATTCTGTGAATAAGTTGTTTGGGTTAAATGCAATTTAGCCATACAATTTGTTTTCTGTCATGGCCTATGACACTGGAAACTATTTTCTTTGTATCTATATCTAAGCTACTTGTCTTATTATATTGACAAATGCCCTATGCCTGTCCTTGTAAGGGGAAAAAAACATGTGGCAGTTTTTCTAATGAGAGTCCTTATTTGTATTATCTTCACAGTTCAGAGGATTATAGTGACAGGTGATTGACAGAAGAGAAATAGAGTATATAAAATGTTTATTTCACAAAATATAACCATTGATGAGGTCCTGAACTAAGCTGTGAATGGGGGCAGAAAGAAGACATTCAGGACTTGAAGTAAAAACCTGACAGGATTTGGGAATGATTGGCTTTGAGGGATGGGGTGAAGATGCAAGGAGAGAGAAAGGAAAAAAAAGATGTTTAAGATACTGAGTAAAGTGAAAGAATTGAAATAGTAATGGCTTGTTTGTTTTCTAAAACCAGTGAGAACTATTAAAAATGAGCAAAATGTTTTGATAAACATACTGTCATAACATGGAAATCATGATACCTGAACTAACTGGATTTCAAATTTACCATATTAGTCCTGTTGAAAATAGTGTAAAAAGAGATCCTTCTGTAATTTCTAATAAAAATTATCAGATTTTTGATATGGCTATGCTGACAACTAGAGGAAATTAATCACCTGAATTTAACCAAAGAACCATACCTTAATAAAGGAATGGCAAACTACAGACTAATTACCAAATCTGGCCCACCTTGTGTTTTGGAACAGTTTGTGAGCTAAAATGATTTTTGTATTTTTAAATAATTGAAAAAATCAATTATATAAAGTTCACATTTAGTGTTTAGAATTAAAGTTTTATTGGAACACAGACCCTTCTATGGCTGTTTTCGTTTACAATGCCAGAGTTTTGAGCTTCAACAGAGAATACATGGCTTACAAAGTTTAAATATTTGTTATCTGACCTTTTAAAGAAAACATTTGTCTGCTCCTGCCTTAATATAAGCTATAGATCTAAAGTTAAGAAAGAATAATAGTGTAAATCAAAAGCATAACTAGAAAAAAAGAGTGGCTTAATTACAGCAATATTTTTTGTTCATGCATTCACTCAGAAGATATTTGTGGAGAGCCTACTACCTGTCACTATCTGAGATGGTACAAACACACACACACACAAATGTGTTAAAACAAATGGAACCTTAGTCCACTTCTTACTAATGAAATGTTCTAAATATTACTCTTCCTTTTGGTTATTCCTAGCAAAGAATGACAAGGAAATATACTGCAGTTAGAATAGTTTCTTGTTAAGACTCAATGTATCTTGTCAGAATAAGAGTCTTGGCAAAACAAGAGGAAGGACACGTAGTGAAGCCAACTTCTCCTTAATTTATGTATGGTTTTGAATTTGTAACTCATTAAAAACAGGTAGAAACCTTGAAAAATTTTTTGTCCTTAGTACTTTTCTAGTATTTATTTAGTTTTTATTTTTAATCGTTTAAACAATTCAACAGGGTAAGTATCATTCTCACTTTACATATGAGATAACTGAGATTGAGAGTAAAGGACTAATTCTCCAAAATAGTGTACTGTAAACATAATCAGTAGGTTCTAATATTAAATATAATCTCTCCTTGTTATATTAAATCTAACCCCTAAGACTCTTTTGGAAATGTAGATTTTTGTTGAAAGTAAAAACCGTGTTACACAATTTTCTTAAATGTTTCTTTTAAATATTTCTCTTTTCCCTAAAGATCTTCACCAATTTTCACTTAAAAAATATGCCAATACATAGGAAGTCAGTGATGGGCCTGATTATCAATTTCTTATTGTAGAATATTCTATATATCAATTAGAAATGTATGCATATATGTGTTTTTTATATAGTAATGTTACAGCATACTAGCTATATTCAGATTACACTATTTTGAAAAACCTGGGAAAATTATTTCAGAGACACTGTTTCTTCGTATGTACAATGGAAGTAACACCTATGCTTGTGAATTATTGCAAAAATTAGAAATAAATAAATACAATTTTAAAATAATTTTGTTATTTGTTAACTTTTATGTATTTTCTAGTTTAGTAAACAAAGGGGCTTTAGGATTGAGTCCATTTCAAAGGCAGGAAAAGGCTGGCAAAAGCAATTATAAATGGTCACACAATTTACTCTTATTTTTTATTACTCTAGAAAACAATCAAGCAAAATTAAAATCCAGAAGTGCACAACTCCAAAGCCCATTCCTTTTAAAGATGCCGACAGTTTTACAACCTGTTCTATGAAACCTGGTGGTTCAACAGTGGTAATTTAAGACGTTTCACAAAATTATATGTATTACATGGTTATATTGAAATGAAAAATAAAATGCTCAGACTTCCAGTTAAACAGGACTGATTATCCACATGTATTTACTTCTATTCCTTCCTAAAACAGAAAAAAAAAAGATTTTAAAGCAAAAACTCAAAAAGATAAAAAAAACGTAAAACAAAGAAGATTAGAAACAGCTTTTAGAATGTAAAATGTACAAGAACAAATGGTAATTGACAGAAGGTCCAAATACGCTGAAACCTAAGCAAGCATGGGGTAAACCAAAGCAATGTAATTGTACATCAGAATTCCTAAAAAGCTAAAAAGTGCAACAGTATAAATAGCTGAAGGTGAGGGATGAGGGTAAAGGTAGGGCTGAAACAAAAGAGGATTTGATAAAAGTCTGTGAGAAAAGCAGAAGCCAGATTCACCCAACACCTCAGCAGAAGACTAGAGTTTTATTTTCTGACAAGAGTAAAATGAAAAGTCCCTGATGTCTCAGTAGGCAAAGTAAAGTACTAGAAAGGGTACTATGCCTCAAACAGGGGCAGCCCATGAGTATATATACAACATTAAGACTGACCCTATGTCTTTCACCATTTATTTTCCAGAGTCCGGCAGCCAGATTTCTAGCTTTAGGCAAAAACTATTCTTCTCCAGATATTCTGACTAAATCTAAAGAAAAGACGGTGGGGTTTCCCAAACAAAAGATTACAATCTCTACAGTGAAGCCTAAATTCAACAAACCTATAGCTTTTAAAGTTTCTCACATCCTACATAATACATGAATAGTCAAAGCATCAGGAGACACCTCATTCAAGTCTGTAATGTGAAAGATAGAACCAAAACATACAAACATATAAACAGGTAAAAAGCACAAGAGGAAACAGATTATGCAAGGATAAAAGTTTAAACATATATATCCTAATAATCCCAGAAAAATAAAAAGAAACATTGCATTCATGAAATAAGAGTAGAAATATTATGTGAACTGTTTAAAACTTTAAAATATGACAACAACAACAAAATTTCAGTGCAACAGCTGAAAGGTAAAAATCAAGGAAATTCCCCAGAAAGTAGAGCAAAGTAACAATAAGATGAGAGTTAAATGGGAGGGGGAAAAAGGGTAAGAAAATTAAGGAACCAATACCAAAGTCACAGTGTTTGAACAATAGGAGTTCAATGAAAAAAGAATGACAAGACATAGCCCAGGAAATCTTTAAATGAACAATCAGAATATTTCTCTGAACTAGAAAGACATGAATTCCAAGATTTTGCCCATTAAATGCTGATTGAGTGGATATAATGGACCTACTCCAGAGCACTTAAAAGTGAAAATTCAGAACTATGGGTTACATAGAACATTCCACCATTTCCAGAAGGATAAAATAGACCGCATACAAAGGATCAGAAAACAGGATGGCTTTGGACTTCTCAAGAGCAGTGCTGAAAGCTAAAAGACAATAAAAATAACTGTAACTCTGAAGTCAAAAGATTTTGACTCTAGTTTTTATTCTTAGACAAACTGACAAATCAAAGGTAAAGATTGACATTTTCAGACACTCAAGAGCTTCAAAATACTTACCTCCCGTGCATCCTATCCTTTCTTAGGAAACATCTCAAGGAATGATGTACTGAAATGAGGTAGTAACAAAGAAAAAGGAACTAAAAAAGAATGTTCCTCCTTTAAGAAAGAGGCAAAGACTATCTCTAGGATGAATGTGATGAAATATGCTAGGGATATAGCATGGCATTGGACAGCAAGAGCAAGAATGGAGCAACTCAGAAGGTTCCAGGAAGATTATTTTTAAGAAAACAAAAATCATAGAATATCTGATATAACTAGGAGAGTTTGGGTACCTTTCAGTGATTAGGACATATAAATAAAGTCAACAACAAAATAAGACAATTATTAGCTACAGAGAAAACAAAAAGTTGCTTTAAAAAGGAATAGTAGTCATGGTTTATGCATAGCTTCTCTGTAAATGATGCTTGCATAAATAGAATAATGTATCTTGAATAGGTTTAATCAAATTATATAATAATTTTAGTGGGATGATAGAGGAGTTGGGAAGTATGTCTGATTATATCTGTGACTTAGTGAGCAAAAGAGAGCTAAGTAAGTTCTTATCTTCCATTGTGGGACTTGAATAGATACTTTCTGAAACTAAAAGATCAAGAAATAACAATGTTGTTATTATACTAACATCGGTGGAAACAAACTATCAAAAGTAACAGCTAAAAAGCTAAAACAGCTGAAAGAATTTTGCCTCTAGGGAAACAGAAAGGGAGGAAGGGTCCAGGAATTGCTATTTTTTCTTAATAAAAATTGTAGAACCACTTGACTCAAATGTGCACAAAAATAATGCTGACAATCATAAAAATCAAATTTAAGGAAACGCTTACTCTGAAATGTCTTAACAATTAGAAACATTTATTGCCTTGTACAGCCAGGGTAATTGAATTGCAGAAATCTCATAACATAGCTTCTCTTAAAAACTTACTATTTCTTATTATTCAACTTCTTGTAGCTGGGCCATTAATTGAAAGATTGTAGCTTGGCACTGTTTTTATTACTATTATTATTACATTCATATTTAAATTATATTAAGTATAATAATTATATAAATTATATTATGTTAAATTCAGAATTGCATATGTCCATTTGCCTAAAATTGTGGTTGTACCTATTAACAACTTGGACATGTAAAATAGGTTCCCCCCTCAAATAACTAATATTAAACTAATATAAAATTGAGCAAAAATCTGAATGCAGATATAAGAATGCCATTGTCATTTAAAATCAACAAGTTAAGATGTTTATATTTATCTAAATAACCTTGCTGAAATATTAAAGAATTGTAAAATGCTAGAACTCATTTGGAAAAATAAACATTGAGGCCCCAAAGGTAAAATGGCCTGTCCACACCCTCAGAGGTAGGGGAACAACAAGAATGAGAAACCATTGCTTTCTTCTCAGCAGTGCCAATATGACATGACGAACTATGTTGGACTAGATAGCACAATAGTATACATGACAGCTCATTTCTAAGGTCAGTGCAATTTGAATAGAAGTACACAAGCTGGTTTTCTGTCATTCCAAGTAGAAAGTAAAATAACCACTAATGGAAATCTTAAGAAATGAATTTGAGAGGTGGCATCATTGAAAAGACAGAGTAAAATCAGGCCCACCCTGCGAGAAAAGCCATTCACTTCCAATCCTATTCTTTTAGCCCATCAAATATATATACAATCTTCTCCTGAGGATTAATATCAGCATAAAAATTTTTGCAGAGCACATGCGATAACAAATGGTGGTTTGTACAATAAGAAATAATGCGTGATAATTGTACATTGTTCATCATGGTTCTGAGAACATGTCCTTTGAATCACTTAGGAGTTTTTTTACTATAAGCAAAAGAAACGAATGCTGGCATACCTAAACAATAGAGGGTTTACTGGAAAGATACCAGGGATACATAGAGGAGAACTAGACTTGGTGACTAGGAAGTTTAGGGAACCAACAGAGGCTTGTGCTGGTCACAGAAACAATCTGACGAGGCCGATGTCCTGTAAGGAGGAAACTCCAACTTGCCCCCTCTCTGCGTCGCTTGCTGATGATTCAGAAGGTTTTCTCCGTGCAGTTAAATCAGCCGAGCATCAGCATCTGGTCTCCCCTTGGCGACCAGAGTGGTGAGAGAAAGGAACTGGCATAGCTACTTCTTTGATTAAGGACCTCTATGCCACCAGACTAAACACTCGGGGAAAGCCAGTAGGAAAAGAGAAAACTACTAGAAATGCCAAAAAGCAGCAAAAAGCTAAGATATGCTTCTTGTTAAACATAACTGAACCATTGAGTTTACTCAGTGGTCTACTGAAAGGGTATTCTTAATTGTCTAAAAAGCAACTTGTTTAGAATGTTATCTTTTTGGAAAAAAATAAAAAAATAATAAAAATAATAATAATGATGATGAAAATCTTGTTATCAGGGTGACATCAGTCCTGAAAAGACTGAATTATTTTCTTTTCATATATTGGAATTTAAATGGAACATGGGTAAAACATCTGGCTTGGATCAAATGTAGATATCTATGTAGACCATCCAAGAGGAAAATGGGGTATTTACCCACTGGTCTATGTGGTGATATTTAAGGATATGTCTTTGTGTGTGGCTCTGTGCATATGTGTGTTAGAAAAATAGAAAGGGCAGAATGGCTTGGAAATTCTTTAAGAATATGGACATCAAGATAATAAACTTGACCTCTTTTAAAAAGCTTCATTTCCTATTGATCTTTTATAGTGTTTGCTTTATTGTTTTTCTTTTCATGGTAAAATAACAGAAGTAGTAAAGCATCTCCTTGATCAGGAGGGGGGAAAAAAAGATGGTTAATAGATGAGTTGCCATGCCTTGGGAAGACCAGAAGTATACACTAGAGAGGGTGGAGAAAGAGAAAGCAATGAGGAAAACCGGCAAGGCTTAACTTTAACTTTTCTACACCAATAACTTGTACAATGTTATCTTTTAATAGTTCTGTCATTTTTTTCTATATTTTAAATTCCAGCAAGGCATTTACTGAAACAGCAAATCATCTATCCTACAAACTGAGTGTCAGAAAGCTCAGTGAAGTATTTACAAATAATAAAGCAACTGAAGAAGAGAAAAAATGTAATGAGGTGAGAAAAAAAGAAAATATTTCTAAATGGGATGGAAAATCAAGAGAAGAAAATGTGAACTGGATCTTTAAATAAACAAGGAGCAATGGCAGTCCTTTAGAAATCTGCAGATAAAGATTTTATACATTTTATAGAAGTGAGTGAAGTGCCAGGGGCTCTCTTCATGTTTGGTGAATACTGTTTGAAGTCAAATTTTATGGTGTGGTGGAAAAATATAACCACATAGTCACTTATCACTCATTTCTCTACTGCAAATGAGGGTGGCTGAATTTTTCTCCCTTGCATGCAACATCAGCACATCCTGAGGTTGCTTACAAAGTAATAAATGCCTCAAATTTATCTTAGCTCACCTTTGATAGGATGAGAGTTTAGTGATGTAAAAGACTTTTTTAAATGCAGTGCAATCCTATGCTAGGTAGACCATAAATAACTTTTGACCAAATATTCCATAAAGAGCAAAGTGTCTAATAAACAAGCCATTTCTCAAATGCACGTGGCAAATACCATGATTAATTTACTCTTAGTGTTTGCCATAATAAGACAAAATGTAACTAAGGTGAAGTTTTATGAAAATTCTACCATAAAACACAACCAACATTAGCTATTCTTAAGTTTGTAGTTAAGTCTTTATGTTCAACAAAAAACATATATACACATGGTTTAATGAGTAAAACATTTCCATAAGAATTATGAAATGGAGTCAGTCACCTGTCTTCCCTGACTCCTACATTATTCGTACCCCAGAGTTCACCTATGTGTGTTTATTTACGCTTTATATTGTCAAATAACATTGTTATATTAGCGCTTTTAAAAAATAATTTAAATATCAATTTATTTATTTCCCACTATGGGAAATATGGATTTAGTTTTTTCTCTCTCTCTCTCTCTCACCCTACTTACTGCATGAATTTTCCCATACTTGAGAGTTATAACTTTAGTTAGATTAGTATACAGTTGATATTAAGTATTATATTAGTTTCAGGTGTACAGCATAGTGGTTGACATTTATATAAATTATGAAGTAATGACTCTGATAAACCTAGTACCAATCCAGGTACTGATCTTTAGTGACTTTTCTATTTCTTAAATCTTCATGAGCTGTTCTAAATTTATTAGGACTGTATTAAGTCCTTCTTGGAAACAAGTGTTTAGAAACTTCTGATCTGCTCCAGCTGGATTTGTTGTGCTCTATGCCTTGGAAATACCACGATCCTGAGATTTACCTTCAAGTTCAACCTACATAAATCCCTTTCTCTCTTTGCTGAGTTGGAGTTCCCATTCCCTGAATCTCTCACTTTCCTCTTTCCTGGTTAATTCTCTCATAATGGTGAAGGTGAAGTGTCTTTTCCAGGGGCTTTGTGAGAAAGACAGCATGAGATACAAACTGTTTTTGAGACGTTACACATCTGAAAATATCTGGAGTCTATCCTTATATTTAACTTATAATTCCACTATGTATAATGTTACTGGTTCAAAATAATTTTCCTCCAAATTTTAAAGGCATTTTTCCACCGTGTTTTACTTTTGGTATAAATTTGAGATATCAAAATCTTTTCTAATTCCTAATTGTGGAAGCTTTTACAATCTTCCCTTTATCCCTGAAGTCCTGAAATTACATAATTAAATGCCTTTGTGTCTGTTGATTTTCAGCTATTGTGCTGGGCACTATCTTAGAACTCATATCCTTCATTTCTGGGAAATTTTCTTGAATTATTGATAATTTTCTACTTTCTAGTTTTTCCATTCTTTCTTTCTGGATTTCCTATTAGTCAGATATTAGATCTCCTAAACTGGTCCTTTAATTTTCTTATATTTACTTTTAAATATTTTTCTGTCTCAAAAATTTTTTAATGTTTTATTTCATTTTACTTATTGCGAAGATTTTTTTAATCTTATCTTTCAATTTTTTTGCTTCATAAATCAGCTTTATTTTTTTAATGTTAATAATGTTTGCCTCTAGGGTCTGTATATTTCATAATGGTGCAGTATATGCACTCTCGTGACTTTGACTAGTTTGCACTGAATGTAAAGGCTACTAGTCCTTACTCCTGTCGTGCTGTCTATTCAAGATCATTTCTGCTGTTTTTAATTTTTAAAAACAATTATTCTCTGCTTATTTATTTTATATAGCATTCTATTATTATTTTGTTAGATGTAATATTTTTTCTTATCTTTGAATATAATAATAACACTTACTTAAAAGTTTCCTTTGATCTGTATCACATTTGCTTCCTCCACATTGCTTGTTTTATTCTATCTCATCATATTATAAGTGGTAGATTAAAAAGGTGTTTTGGAAGCACATAGGGATAGTTTTTTTATTGAGATGTCATAGTAGGAAGATCTGGCTGGATTGTTTTATTGGAAGACTGTGAATTTTGCTAGACCTATCTCTTGGTCTAGTAAAATTTCCCAGAAAAAAATATTCTAGATATGTCTTTCTGCTAACATTTTGGAAACTGAGTAGCAGAAGAGGGCTAAGGGGTTCTCAGCATTCTTTATGTAAATACTGACTACCTCCTACCCAGTCATTACCTGCCCTTAATAGTGGCTCCTCATCACTATTTTATGCTTTCCATGTGATAAACCTATAGTCTTCTGTCTTGTTTAGTGTGTTAGTCTGTTCAGGCTGACATAACAAAATATTACAGACCAACCACATTACTTAAACAACAGAGATATATGTTCTCATAGTTTTGGAAGATAGAAGTTCAGGATCAAGCTGTCAATAGAATTGGTTTCTCCTGAGGCCTCTCTCTCTGACTTGCAGACAACTGGCTTCTCCTTGAGTCCTTACATGGTCTTTCTTCTGCTCATACACTCCTTGTCTCTCTTCCTTTTTTATAAGGACATCAGTCCTGTTGGATTAGGACCCCACCCTTCCATGTCATTTAACCTTAATTACCTTCTTAAGGCCCCCTTTCTCCAAATATAGTCACACAGGTGGTTAAGACTTCAACATTTAAATTTGGAAAGCGGGTAACTCACAGTTTAGTCCATACCAGTAGGGAGAGGCATGTCCAGCTTTACAGAGTGTAATTGGGGATCTGTGGCTCTCATTCTTTCTTAATCTCACTCTACAAATCTTTTTCTGTTTTATATTTGCCCTCAACTCCAGAGTTAGCAGGAGATTCCAGTTTATAAACCTGCAAAAGTTTCTATAATATAAATTACATTGTGCCTTTTCCCCACCTCACTGCCAGCTTCAAATTGAGCTTTTTCAGAGCTGCTCAATCAATTAGAAATTTTATTTTACCTTTTTTAGTTCCAAATTTTTGTGGCCATAACAGGAATGATATAAAAATATGTAATGATTGGTGTTTACTGGAACAACCAATCAGAAAAGATGCCTAATTGATCACATTGCACCAGAGTCACATACCATACAAGTACCTAACAGGTAAATGCTAGTGCTCTTTGTGGGTGTATGCCATTTAGTACCTGTCATTGTATTATGGTTCTAGAGGAAGCACAGTTAAATGTGTGTGTTTACTCTATTATCTTTTGCAAGAAAAGTATATTTTTCCCCAAATTTCAAAGTTAAACATGAAATATTACTTTAATTCTGATTATTTCTGGCTAAATGTGACTTTTTAATGTTTAAACATTATCAGTAGATCTGACTCATTAGAATAGTTTTCAGAAAAGAGTTTAAGAAAAAATAAATTGGGCATACAAGCTGATCCAACATTTTATATAGTCATCTTGCTGATCTTCTAAATCATGAAATATAAAGTTTTTAAAAATGTTTTACTATTATATTTTTAATATTGTTACCAATGCATAAATCCCTTTTAAAACAATTTCCACCTTCTTTGATCTTCCCTGAGTTTCAGTACAATATTGATAATTTTTCCTACCTTTTGATTTAATATATGCTTCTATCACTTATTACTTTTCAGTATAGTAAATATTGTTAGTTTCCTACTCAATATTATTCCTAATTCTTCCTTGCTAAGAGAAATTGAATTTGGTGTGTAAAATATTTGCTTTTCTATGATCCCTTGTTGCTCGATGGCCATGTGACAGAATTCCAACCAATGTAACCAGAAATCTGCTGAATTCTTATAGAAACTCAATGATTTTGGAATAAATAAGTGAATGAATGAATAAATAATCCCAACGAATGGTCAGATTCTGTTGCAAAAATTCTGAGTTATAGACTTAAACTTTTAACTCATCTTAAATGATTCCTTATTTTTGTAGACCTGAAGATTCTGAATTTTATAGCTCTAGCTGTACTGTTTTACACACATATGTGATTAAATCCCTAAGTCACGAGTACGTACGCTACAGTCCAGGGCTTGATTTTTGTAAGTAAAATTTCATTGGAACATAGCTTTATCTTTTATTTATGCGTCATCAATCAATGCTTTCACACGGAAATGACAGATTGAGTGTTGCAACCAATACCTATGGCCCAAAAAGTCTAAAATGCTGGCCATCTGGCCCTTTAAAAAGAAAAAGTGAGTTAATCTCTGTTTCGAAATCATTTAGCCTCTCTGAGGCTCCTTTTTTTTTTTTCTCTTTTTTAAAGTTTTTTTTATAGTTAGTTTCAAGTATACAGTATATTGGTTATGAGGCTCCTTTTCTTAACCTTTAAACATTGTGACTTCTGAGCATTTTAAAAAGCATTTTCTGATATATTTTTTACAACTGGAAGCTATTTAAAAAGTAGTGAATAACCAACAAAGTTGTCTTCACATCATAGCAAATATTTGAAAATAACAAAACATGATCTTCCTGAGTATCTCTTCTTTAAGCTAAATCATAGCAGTTCATCTAGCTGTTTCTCATATGACAAAGAACATTGCATTTTGTAAAGAATTTTATTTCCTTTTTTTCAAGGTTACCACTGAAGTCTAGAACCCAGAACAAAATACAGTCCCACAGTATGACATGACAAGCACAGAGAGCTTCCAAAATGGTAAACTTGTAAACTAAATTCTGATGAACTCATTCCAAGATTATGTTTACTTCTTAACTATTACATCTCAATATGAAGTTCTGGGAAATTAAAACTCTTAGATCTTTTTGACTGCTCATTAATCATTTAAATTGGCATACAGGCTTTTCCAGTTATGACTGTCAAAACACATCTTATTGATTTTACCCGTCTTTTAAAGGCAGTGAACGAATTTCAAATGTTGACTCTGCTATTCATTATTTTAGCTATTCCTCTAAACCTTGATACTTTAAAAAGAATTAATACAAGTGAGTGACAACCAGTTGAAAAAAATATCTTGCCATAGGACAGAGTTGTGTCATCACCATCATCATCTTCATCATCATTGCCAGATTAATTTGATCAAATTTGCTGATTTTTTTTACTATTGAATGTGCATTAAATCTTTTTTATGCATTATCTTATTAGATATTTATAAAAACAAAGATATTTCTAAAATTCCATTTTATACATAAAGAATCGAGGCCCATGACAGCTGAATTAAAACTTAGGTAGTCTTACTACATAACTGAAACTCTTCTATTAAGATGAATTGCTTCTTCTAAGGGAATGTTTAAAAATACTTACTTTCAAAAGAAATCTTTTCCACTTAGTTTCAAGAGAAGAGATTAGGGTCACAATGAGAGAAGTATAATTATACATTATGAGAATTTGACTTGACTTCAGCTTTTAAAGCATTTCTTCACATATGCAAGGACTCAACAAAGTCTCATGTACTAAAGAGGAGAAGCACCATGGTTTGGAAGTGTATAGCTGGCACAAACTGTATTAATTCTCCTCTAAGAATACTCGTGGGCTGTTAGCTTTGAGTATTGACAATCTTTCTGCATTATCTGTATTGCGTTAGAGCTCTCTTTTGTCCTTACTATCTTTGCTCTTTTGTTTCTTTGTTTGTTGTTGTTGTTTGTTTTTGTTTTTGGTATTGAATGCCCAATTTCATAAATGTTGAGAATAATATGAATGCATTGTTAGTGAGCAGATCTTAGGCTTAAGATATTTGCATGATGAAAAGCTAAAGAAATGCATAAGACAGCTATGAATTAAAGGACATAAGAAAGGAAAAGTGCTTAACCACTAAAGTCATTTTGCCCAATTTAATGCTTTAGTGTTTTAATATTGTAGAGAAAACAGCATTTTCCCTCTATCCATATCAGGTTCATTGTCTGGGGCCCTGTAAATTAAACTAACAAGATACAGATTTACAAGAGAAAACCAGTTTATTAACATGGGCATCATGTATACACATGGAAATACTTAGAGACAGTAACTCAAAGGGGTTGTTAGAACTTGGACTTACTTATATAACATCTTAACAAAAGAACAATAAATTTTTAAAGAAGTGTGAAAACAAAGGAAAGGACTTTGAGCTTCTAGTGACCGGCAAATTGTGGGAAGGCAAAATATATGGGAAAATTAATGATAGATAGGGGTTAGGTTTAACAAAGTTTGTTATGTAGATTTCTCTGGTGCCCTCTCTGGGCTGATAAGTATCTAGAGTTGTCTCTGGTGATTAACTTCTGTCATTCCTGTTAGACAAGAGAGGGAGACATCTTTGTAAATCTATGTAAAAACAAATAGGGGGTCAGCAGAGACCTCTTCTTATATCTGCTTTTTCTCAACTGTCTTCGAAATAACGAAGTGGCATGTTTTAGTGGCATATTCTGCCACTCTTCATTATAAATGGATGTCAGGTGCAGGTCTCAGGAAACCATAAGGACACTCTTTTGACTTTAATCTTACATACCTTATAGATTTCTAAAAATTTATGTGTAATGGAGCTGGTCAGATAAAATATACAGAAGTTAGTGGGAAGGGGAGAACTTAATGCCAAGAGCTTTTAAGGAAGAATATTTACCAAAAGCCAGTAACTTTAGGTTCTTTCACTTACCCTTAGGGCATCTAAAGGGGCCTTGAGAGAATATTGAAGGAAATGCGGGGAGGCTTTTTGTCTTAGGCTATGACAATGACTGGGGAAAGTTACTGTCACTTAATGTGGAAGCCAAATGTCAGGCAACAAATGAGGACGGTTTTGTCTACAACGATCTACTACTCTCCCACCTACCATTATTTCCTTTAACCTAAAGGTCTCTGGGAAACCATTTCATATAGAGTAGGTTTACCTTTAAGACTATAATCCCACACTTAGTGAAAGGAAAAGAAAAAGCCAATAATAATTTGCTTTTACGAGATTCATATCTTTTTCTAACATCATAATTGAAGCAATGGGGAAAATCGCCTGACCTTTAAAAGGAAAGCTAAGAACTCTGGCTATTTACTTCTAATTACCCATCAATATGCAATATGACCTTGGGGTAGTTATTTACTCTAAGTGTGAAAATGAAGATAATGCTAATGTCACTAGAACATCTGAATTCATAACAATGGTGAAGTATATTTGAAAATGTATAACATTATATTTAAACAACCTATATGCTACCCAGTTGCACCAATCCTCAGCAATCACTAAGGTTGCATAACAATTAATAAACCCAGTTATGTATCAAGCTTCATTGGCTTTCCCACCTTATGAGGATATTTTTCCCCCTGATTTATAAGCATAAGAGCTATGCCTACAGATCAACTCAATAAATTAAAAATAAATTATGTAATTGCTTGACATGTGTTCTACAGTCTCATTTTTAGCCTGAAGGAAGAATGGAATGAGCTTTTAAACTTTTCCATAGCAGTGGTCTTTTTCAGAATTAATGATCTACAGATATATTTGGCAATAAAAACAACTTTAGCCTCAATTAACAGGATGCAAGCTCCCCTGAGGCCTTGCCAAGGTCTCCGTTTTATTTAAAACACACCAAGACTATCAAAATTTAAGAAACAAATGCTTAAATTGAGATAAATGTGTGTATTTGACAGTAATTTACACAAAAGACCACTATCCTATAACTCAGGGTCTTGGGTTCTTGTACAAAATTTAATTCCAATTAGTTCTGTGATTCAGATGAAGTACTCTGACTTGAGTAGTATGATAGTATATTGATAATTAACATATTGAGCTCTAAGTATCTTTGAGGCACTAGAACAAGAGATCCTCATTACACTGTCCCATTATTCTTTCAAAAACTGTATGTGGTAGAAATTATGATCCTGGATTTTGTTTGTTTGTTTTTGGTGTAGTAAATGGCTGAGTAATCCCAGAGTCAGTTCTCTTAATCACTAATCATTCTAGGATATATCTACTCCTACATAGAATAAATTTAGTCTAATATATAAATGTGCTTTAAGGGTAAAAAGATTTCTACAAATGCAAATTACTAAGACAAGAGTCTGCTAAACAGACTTTGCTAGTCCAAAAGAATTGATGCATTTGATGTGTCCAAAAAATTCCTAGGTAAAGATTATGAACTATTTGTTAGTTATTCAACGGAAGAGAGATGAGATAGAAACAATGAAAAGAAAGCTAAAGAACTGCCAATCAGTGAATGGGAAGGCTTTTCCTTCAGCCCCAGGATCAAGTTTTTCTGAGATCCAAAAAGTCATGTGACTTGCATTTTCTCAATGGGCATCTACCTACAAGCATTTTACGCCATTTGTGATCCAGATTTCTATTAACATTCTTATCATATCTATAAACATAAGCACTCTGGTATTTTGTACACTGAGGGGTGCATCTATATTGAAAAGCACTCTTCACTCTTCACAAGAAGATCAAGGATGGGAGAAGGTACAACAAGGGCCAGAAAGTTGGTACAGTGCAACCAGTCACCATCCACAAGACACTTCTGTAGACTACCAATTCCTAAACTAGATTTAAAAAAAAAAATCAAATTTAACTTTAAATTAAAACATAGATGACCAATTATTTATACATTAAACATTTATATACAAAATTTCTTGTGCCAAGAACCTTCTGACCCTCCAATTTTTGTAAACTGAACATATACCTGAAGGAGCAAAGTCCTCAAGTTCATTGTAGGATTTCAGAGCCTGTCTTCTCAAGGCTTTTCTTTCATGGATGAGAAGTCCTTACATTGTCAGATGTAGAAGATTCCATAATCTTCCTTCTTTGAGAGCCCAACAAACCATTCAAAATCCATCTTCCACCACACCCAGAGCTATGTCCTTGTTAGGTACTGTCAGGAAAAAAGCCAAGTTTCAACTCAGCTGAAACTCTATATAATACCACAGTCCTAGACTTCATGTTCACATTACAGTGAAGTTAATTATTAATCTTTTTTGAGTCATGGATACCCTTGTAAACCTACAGCACAAGTGCACACAGGTATATATACATATATAGTCTATCATTTCTGGGTATTTGGGACTTTCTGAAGTTAATCTGTGGACCCAAGTCAAGAAAACATGTCTTAGAAACTTTCAGGTTTCCCCTATCCTATCCTAATACTCATCTTGGAACCTAGAGCCCACTATGGACATAAATAATATTTCATGAATAATAGTAAATAAATGTCTCTAATATTTCTCCACTCCCCAAATATATACAGTTGATTCTCATCATCCACAGATGTTGTGTTCTGTAAAGTCATCATGAATACTGAATTAGCAAATACTACACTATTTGTCTTAGGAAAAATGCAGGGTTAGGTTCCTATGAGGCCTGATCACAATATTTTCATCAACAGATCAATACATGTATTGGTTCATGTATGTTTCTGTACATACTTATCTAGTACATACTCTTTATTCATTGACATTGAAATTGAACTCAGTCAACTGTGTTCTAAGTCAAGTATGAAAAAAGCTTATCACATGTACTTTCTCCATAAGGCACCTTACAGCCTTCTTGCACTGAAGAACACTAGACAGCACTTCTACACTACACATAGGGGCCATTTTAAACAGTGAAGTCACCAACAAAAAGCCAAGAATGTGAAAAATTGGCACTAAATAGACTGAGGAAAGCATACTGACTTACTGTACTGGCTGAAATAAGAAGGCAGAGTACTACCTTATGACCTCAGTGAGCAGCAAGCTACTGAAATTTTTCGCAGCTCTACACATGAACAAAAATGACCGTGAAAGCACCCCAAGTATTGATTTTGAGTCTGCAAATAAATTGCAGCAAGTAAGCAAATTCGCAAATACAGAACTTACAATTAATGAATATTGACTAAATATATTCCCCAACAGCTTCTTACTACTTGTATTCTCAAGAGCCTGTAACATTCCACTTCCTAATGTCAATATCTTTAACTTCCAAATATTGAACCCTACAGTGCACTTTTTTCTCACAAATTCTGAGCTTTTGTCTGAATTGTCTGAATTCATTTGGAATTCAGGTTCCAAAGAGCCATGTATAGGCCACCAGATTTGGCCCAATCGACCCCTGTCTCAGTGAGCCCGACTCTGCTCTTGTTCCCTTCAATTTCTGATACTTGACACCATCAATTATATAACTGCTTTGTTAGTGTGTAAATCAGACTTAATTTCTTCAGTACTAAAGCCTTTTTAAACTTTATAGAAAAATGAAAATATCACATAGAGACAAATTGTTTAAAAGAATTTAAAAAATAATGAAAGTCAAACTAAGTGGAAGGCTAATACAAAAGACACATAAATACAGACTTCATTATTCAGTTAAATTGTGTCATCTTCTTTATTGATGGTGCATTTTAATGCTTAATATTGTTAACAGTCTATCATAATTGCAAGTAAAAGATTTAGGTTCTTCAAGAGAAAAGTAACATTTGTTTTTGTTTTTCTGTTTTTCTTTTTTACAGTTTCTACAGTGGTGTGTTGGTAAGGATCCTGGTACCCAGTATGCAGTTCCCAGTGAATAGAAGGAAGCTTTAAAACAGTTATTCTTTGCTAGTTTTCATATTTTGAAATAACACTTCATATTTCTGTTCAAACATAGGCTAACTCTATGGTCATAATAGAAGCCAATGTTTCTTTGCTTCTTTGGTGTTGACTAAAAAAATCTTGCAAGATGTCTTGCAAAAAACTCTTTGTACTAAGATGCTGTTAGGAATTCATAGATAATAAAGGATCTTAGCCTAAGGAGAGATAAAAACTCACTGTAGTGACATCCATAGTAACAGTGTGGCAAGATAGAACTCAGAATTCCAAGCCACACATTAATACAGAATTCATAGACGTTGATTCTGGCCCTGCTTTTGGCCTCATGCACTGAAAAGTTGAAGAAAGTAAACCATGTACAGGACTCAAGGAGAAATGAAAGTATTTACATTGTAGAACTATGCTGCCCAAAATAGCAGCCTTTACTCATAGGTGGCTATTTAAGTTTAAATCTAATGAGATTAAAAATTCAGTCCTCAGTTGAGCTAACCACATTTCGAATGCTCAATAGGCACCCGTTGCTAGTTGCTACTATATAGGACAGTACAGATTTCCATTACCACAGATATTTCTATGGAATGTGTTAATCTAGGATAATAGTCATTCAAAACCGATTAAAAAGAAATGGTGAATTTAAAGTGTGATTCAATAGTTTAATGACTTTATTTTAAAGAGATTAGGTTATGATTATTAATCCCTATAATATAATAATATTTTTCTATAGTCGGTGTTGGGACGTGTGAAAAAAAAGACATGACTTTCACCCAAAGACATGACTTTCACTCTTCTTTCCTTCCTTCTTCCCTCCCTCCATCTCTCCCATCCTTTCTTCCTTTTTAATTCAAGTTCCAAAGAGTATTCTGGGTCATTACATGTTTGTGGGGGGAAGGGAAAGAGGAGTTTGAAATCTACTGGAAGGAAATAAAGCACGGATTGGGAGTTCTCTAATTCTAAAGACTTCGTGTTACTTATATGAGGTGTTCTTGGATTCACTTACATACTGCCCGAGTGATTCCTCTCTTATTTATATAACCTAATGAGATTGGCTTCTTTGGTTTTTGAAATAATATTCCATAACGACTTTATATCTTTTTCAATTGCTGATTATTCCATTTCTTTCTTTACATTTATTTTCTCATAACAACACTTAGTGTTTATCTGTGTCAAACCTCAGGCCTCCTTATACATATTAAGCTATTAATTGTGTATCTAACATATATTCAAAAAATATTTACCACAGCCCTAGCACAGTAATAAACACATGGTAAGTTATTGGTAAATTCTGCTTATTATTTAGAAGAAGACCCTTATAAAGTGAAATGATAATTGATTACTGCAAAGTGCAATTAAAATGTTCAACATTACAAGATTTGTTGAAAATACAAAATGTAACCCATTTTTTTAAAATTAAAAGGTAACCTTTCTAAATCATTTTTTAATTTATGGTGAATTTTGTGCTGTAATTACTGACCATACAAAACTGCTTTTAAAAGAAATGACATGCAAGAAGCCCTTATTTTCTGCTTGACAATTATCTTTCTTAACAACCATTTTCTTTATCTCATTCCCCATTTGTATCATTGTCAAGCATTAAGTCTCCTCATATGTGTAATGATCACTCCAGCATATTAAAACTCAACTCTTTGGTTTAACAAAAGTTTCAAAGTTATGTCAATTCATATGTATTTTTTATTAAGTGTTTGTATTTACTACAGTTTTGTTCTCTCATATAAGAAAGATACCAAATAAATATTATAGATACTTATGTAGATACTTACAGATATTAGTATAAATTTTATCAGTGTTAAATTTTCTTTGACCTCTAAGTCATTAATGAATATCTTAAATATTCATCTCAATAAAAATTTAAAAATAATTTTCTCCACAATTCAGACAAAAGTATAAATTCATTAATGTAACTGCTCATTCATTCGGTATAGACATCCTCCAGATTTGGGTATTCAGTTATTCACAGCTCTAGACATTTGCTGTACTGAGAACTGTCAAACATACAACTTTGTTTATTGCTTACTGTTATTCTGGCAGTTACTATTATCCTTAGTTTATTCTACCTTCTTTGTTAAAAGTAAATTTGTAAAATATTAAAGAAAGGCATTAAAGACACATAAGCACCTAATGAAGTCTTTTGAGAAACAAGAGAAAATTTTCAAAATAGAGGCATTTCATAAACTGTTGGTAGAAATGCAACTTGCTATATATTTTTTTCAAATGCGATTTGACAGTGCATATCAAGAAGCTCTTTTTTAAAAAAAATGTTTGGGTGTTTTGTTTTTATTTTTATTTTTTCTTAACAAAAGGGTAGATATTTGAATAGTCATTTAAGAAATATTGAATATATCAAGGAATTTCCTTCCTGATGGACTTATAGATGTTAATTCCAAGTCTAAGAAGGAGCAACTATTGGATCATTTAGTCTTATCTTTCTTATATCCCCAAGGTGGACATACTACAACAGAGGATTTGTTTATACTTAATAAATATCCCCAGTGAATTTATCCCTTTCAAAAACTGTTTTTTACTGTTGAGAATGGGGGAATAAATGGAGACACACAAGTTTATTTGGAAAAGTGTGCACAAATATCTATTGATTATAATTTAGTTAGCATTTCTTTGCATATGTGGATTAGTTACCCACAGTTTGAACCTGGTGATTAGACCTGTTGTACCTGAGAAGCTTACTAGTATCATAGGTCAAGGTTAGGCATCTAAGTTTGTGGATCCTAGATTGTTATTGAATTCTGGAAACAGTTCTTCATAATGATCAAAACCTAAATAAAAATCAAGATGATACTCTACTCATTGATCTACTCAAGGACCACATATGATAATGAGCTCTGATCATTGCTGATTTGTTTACTTTTGTCATTCTTACAAGCATAGCGATTTATGATTACTACCATGGTTTCAGGTATTACTTTCTTTTTGTCAAGAGACCCTTTTTGCTTTTGATCTCCCAAATGACAGTAGAGTCATGTACTAAGCTATTTGCCTGATAACTGTTTTTAAATTTATTGAGTGCCAAAATAGTTTTATCAGACCTATCTTTTATATGTAAATTAAATAGGCTTTAGGCTTAGCTATCCACTATGTATTACAGTAAAATTTGACCATAGTGAAATGATTGTTTGAAGGTCCTACCGACCTTCTCTCAGTCTTTGGATATTAATTGGCATTGGTTAGCAAAGTTGTGTGAACCCAATATACACCACATCATCATTGCTATTAATGAACCTTCACTTATCACTGACATCATGCAAATCAGTTTATTTCAAGAGGAGCTGGTCTTGGACCAGCACTTCTTTACCGACCTTTTAATATTTTTCCTTAATTGCTTGATATACCTTTAAAATGAGATGAACACACATCTTCCTGCCATAAACAGATAGATATTCTTTTATATCTGGATGTTATATTTTCATCATTCAACTATTATTTTGGTTGCTAAAAATGAGAGAGTAGGTGGGCCTAGTCATAACATTTAATAGGCTGTTCTTTATTATAATTTCAAAATAATTAATTAAAGTTAAATTTATTGTTTTGATAAGTGGTCTTCAAATATAACTGTTTCATAAACAATAATACCCTCCTGTTGCATTTGAAAACAGTAGTATGTGTTTTTCTGTAAGTTTGTTTGATGTAATGAGTAACTTTTTGTTTTTTGGTCATTAGAACTTTCCAATTATCTTCTTATATTATTGCATTTTTTAATTTTATGAGTCAATGTAAAATGCCTTAAACTATCATTTGAACTAAATAAAATATTAAGACAGCATAATTTCATTTTTATTTCCATATGCCTATGAATCGTCTTCTCTAGCTGGGGTTCTAGTAAGTGGGCAGAGAGGAAGATAATAAAATTCTTGATTTGAAGAACATTACAAGCATCAGTATTATACTCAGATATTTATATTAAAACTTAATTTCTTTAACTGCACTGTGCTAGTACAATAACAAGAGTAATCATTTGTGTACATCTATAGAGCAAAAAAAAAAAAAAAGCTAAAAATTACAAACCAAGGATGTCACAAGGGCTATTAGCCCTAAATAACATTGGAAATTGCAAATAGCAAAATCTTAGAGACAATTATGACATCATTTATTTTAAATTTATCACCATGTGACAATATGCAAAAATTAGTTTCACCTATATTAAACAATGGAATACAATGGGCTTTGGGTTTATCTTACTGCTGTAGTAAAAGCTATATGTTGGGAATATAAAGAGTCTCAAGAAGGAAAGATGTACTGCTTTAGACATGTTACAGCTCTTTTAATAACTGTGCTCATGTGTGAGGTTTTGGGCTATAACATTGGCATAAAACCAATAATTGGAATACTTTCAGCTTTCTACAAGATAAAGAATAATCAATCCCGACAGCTGTATGCTTAGGGATGTCACTATCAATAGAAGCTCACTGTATAGATGAATAACGAAAGGGAGTCTGAATGTACTTGTGTTTGTATGAGCTACACGTGTATGCAATATCTGGCTTTTGGAGAAGCCGAATGCTAATATAGAAAAAGCACTAGACAAGGAGCTTATGCTTTTGCATGTGTTCTATTTTTGAGTCTCATTAACTAGATATGTAACCGTGGGTAACTGGCTCAATAGCTCTTTCTGAGTCTTAATTTTCTTCTTTGTCAAGCTTTGTCCACTTTAAGGGATGTTTTATGAGTATAAAATAATATGTGGAAAGACTGATATAAAGGGAATTTTAAAATCATTTCTCTTACTTTCGGGATTAAAAATGGAAATAAAAATGTTAAAATCAGACAAACCTTGCAAATTGCTCATCCAAAATGATTTTACATTGAGAGAAGAGACTCAGAGAAGATAAATGATTTGACCAAGGCAACAACATTCAATTATAGGTCTCATAGTTTTCAGATTCAGAGCTGTTTTAGAATCAAATTTTTATATTTTCCAATTATATTTTACCTCCCTTGACTCAAACAAGATCTTTTTTCAGACAAAAAATAATAATAATAACTATTTTCATCTATGACTTATAGATTTATACTAAAGAGATAAAAAGAAATGAAAGTCTCTGTTTACTATGTTATTAACATTTTTATTCTTTTATTTATTAAATATTTCATGATAGCTTCTGTCAAGAAAAAAATTGATTTGTTTCATCTAATCATTAAGTGGAAAGAAAGGAGTACCTAAAAGAAGTTAAAAACGAAAGTTGCTTAATTTATAGACTAAACACTTAAATTTTGTTTTGATTGCAATTTGTCATGTTCTTTCTTCAAATACTTTAGGAGATTGGGGATGATAAATAGAAATTGAGATGATTCTGCTCTTCAGAAAAAAAGTTTCTAATCTGTGTTAATCTTTATTTTCGATAAGAGGTATTTTCTTTGTTTTACAATTTAATGACATTTTTAAAGTAATTACCAGATTAAAACAGTAATAAAATTTTTTGTGAAATAAATTAGAAGAATTGAAACTACAGCCCAGAACACTTCACATCCATTCATTCATTAATGTAGCCAAACTCACCTGAGCATCTACCATGCTACATCCTGTCATATATTTGGTTACATGGTTTTACAGATGCAAAGATGAACCAGAAAGATATCTTATCCTCAGGAACTCATAGCCTATTGTGAAAGGAAAATACACACACATACACACAGACACAAACATGGAGACATAAGGTAATATAAAAGTATTAGTTAAGAAAGCATTAAACTAGTTCTTAAAGCTTAGATTGGATTCCTGCATGTAATTGGCACCATAAAAAAGGTACAGCAGCAGGACAGCAAGTAAATTTGGATGGAGTACAGGGTATATAAAAACAACCAGTGGGAAATAACTATTTTTCAATTGCTTCTTTGGGCATGACCCACACTTACCATGATTGAATTTTGCTACCCAGTTTTCTTGTTTAGCATGAGAGCAGCATGGATGGTTAAACTGGTAAGTTAAGAAATTCAATATATTGAATTTGATTATATACCACAAAAGTGCAGAAAATCCTTTTAAAATCCATTAAAATATGTATTTTAAAAAGACATCAGCCAATATTTGTAGAGTATTTGATTGTTTCGGTTTAAGCAACAAAGCAATTTTACCTTCTTTGACTCAAACAAGAAAACGTCAAAGGATAAAGTGAACTTTCTGCACCAATATGCAGTTTTCATTTCACCTCCTCCATCAGTGGCTTACACTTCACAATGGAGATTAAATAGGTGTGGAAAAGAAGAGGTAAAATAATTACTACATACACTGCTAGAGTTGAAAAACGAAACATCAGAAACCTTGCAACCCTGTAAAACATTGTTTTGGATCTAGCAATAGCTTACAACATCTCCAAATCCAGCTGTAGCATAGCCTTCTTGTTTCTGGGAAACAAGGCAATTTTGCAGGACCCTCAATGCTGATAAGTAGCCTGACAGGAACTGAGACCTGTGATAGAGGTCACAGACTACCTGAAAGAAAGGGGCCTAGCAAAATAAATACTCACTCTCTCCTCCCACCTGCTGATCTCTTATAAGCATGAACAAGAAGCCAGAAGGTGAGGAAGACTTGGAGCCCATGAGGGACCTCTGCAGACCAGGGTATTGAAATATAGATGAGGTATCTGGAAGGGCAAAAGTCAGCTGTCTCATTAAACACCACTTTTCCATCAAACTACCTCCACTTCCAAATTGTATCCATAATGCTAGCTAAGAGGGAACTTCAGATAAAAGATGTTGCTCTTTATAATGTGGGTAATTTCCTGATTTAAGAAAATTTTGACTTCTAGGACTGATCAATAAATAGGTAATTACTCACATTGTGAAACAATTTACACAGTGGTCCCTTTATAAAGAGCTTCCTTAATGAAGTTATGAAACTGATTTACACAAATGATTTTAAGTATACAACAGTTACAAAGAATTGATAGGCAGAACTCTATGGCTCATGCATAACTATATCACTATTACCTATTTCTTCCTTCCTGCTTATTTTGTTTTTCCTAGCACTAGCACATGCTTTGTTTATGGAAATAGTATTTAACAATCATTCATCTTATTTTCTTTTGTGCTGAATCATATTGAGATAAAAGGGGACATGTCATGACTTTGGAAACAAGAGATTTGTACAATGTTTTTTTTTTTAACATCTTTATAGTTGAATTGCAGTCTGACTTCCTGTGATCTTATCTATAATGTTAAAAATAAGAATAATTAATTTGAAAAATAAAGGAAATATGGCAAATATAAGCCACCTCCAGTAGTTCAGTGATATTCCTTTACCAAGTAAAGAGAAATGGAATAAAGGCTCAAGATAAGAAAGATAGCAGAACTCCTTATGAATTACGACACTAGAGATTTATGGATTTTTAATGTTAAAAATGACTTTTCCCTTGGCCTTTGTTATGTCTTCCCTTTACAGTAATCGCATTATGCTCTTAATGCACTTTAGTTTTGTTATTATGCAATTCCTTTTTTGTTTCTTTCAAAAGGTAGGCAAGTTCTTTTTGAAAGACACATGGACAGAAAAGATGCCAAAAAATGAAAATGGCGAATAGATGCTAAAATCAGAATTAGTATTCAGAAATTCCTAATGATGCTATTATCCCCAGAGGATAATATTTATTTACATAAAGACATTTGGTTAATTATTTGTAGAAGTAAAACTCAGGAAAATTCCACTCTCCCTATTTTGATCTACATACACTATCCCTGGAGTCCTTGGGTTTCCATTCTCAGAACCAGAAAGTCTCTCTTTGCTCCTAACCTTGATAATGCTTTTTTTTAAATGAAATTTATAATATTCATAATGACACTAATTTACTGTGTTAATAAATGTCCACTATTTTAAAGTCAGAATTTCCTTTTTAAAAAAATATTTTTCCATAGATATAAGAGAAACATACATTGGAATGTCCTAATAGAGTTCAAAAGCCAAGACCAACTGAATGTAGTTGCTTGTCCAACATCATCATCTGGTTGATATTATTCATTTTCTAAGATTCATTGGCCCTGCTGGATATGTTTGATAATTCTAGGCACAACTTCATATTTCACAAGAGGCAAAAAAAAAAAAAAAAAAAAAAAAAAAAGACCCCGGTAATATCAAGCTTGGAAAATGGGAGGCAGGGGAAGGGGAGGGTGAAGACAGCCATTTATTTAAAGCGCATGAAGCTTGGGATTTCCTTTTTGCAATAAGAGAGAAGAGGTGTTAAAATGTAGCAGGTTTTTGATGGTGAAAGTATTCTAAAAACATCAAGTGTTTTATGATAATATTTCCCAGAAAATTATAGATCTCCCCAGGCAAGAAAAGTACTTTCTGCATGAGTAATTTCCACCTCTGTACACTCCTTTTTTTTTTTCCTGTGACTTTTAAATCTCCATTTGAAAAATTATAATTTTATAATAGCCACTCAAGTGAAAAGTATTAAAAGAATCATTTGATGTTAATGACAATAATAGTCAAAGGTACAGATCACTCCCACTCATTTTCACATTTTAATGCAAGGGCTTTTAAGGATTATACGAAAATTCATCATAAAAGAGCATGATTGGTAGTTATTACCTATTCAAAAACAAATGTGAAAATATAATGGTCCAAACACTTTATAATAAAAGACTTAGGCTTGTAAGAGAGATACACATCTTATTGTGCCCTTCATGTAACAAATAATACCTAGTTCAACTAGCTGAAATAATGTTTTGTTAAAATGATTTAAGCTTCTATCAAAGACACACACTTCACAGTGTCCCTCACAATACCAATAATCCCTAGTTCAATCAATTTACTTAAAACATTTTTACTTCGGGGAAAATAACAAAACTATTTTTCTTCTTTCTGATTTTAGATAAGAAGACTATTGCCATTCTTTGGTACCGATGTCTTTGTAGCCTGGTGGAGGTTGTGTGCAAAACTGGAACAAGATCAAGACAGTGAAGCATGTTGGATGGGGACTTATATTAATAATATAATTTTTACATTTTCTAGAACTACAAAAAGATTGCACAATTCTAATGGAAATTAATAGGAAAAAGAAGTAAAAATTGTGTGCTGAATATGGCTTTTCATCCTTCAAAACATGACCTTTTCTGTGTTGCAACTGAGTACCTAAAGATGTCCAAAGGGAAAGAGAAAGATGTTTGCCAAACCTGTGAAACTGGCAGCTAGAAAGAGAATGACATGAGGTGTTAGCTTCATAGTAAAGAACATTCTTAGAAGAATTACTTAGAGCTATATTGTCCAAAGCTTCACAAATCATAATATCAGCTATGCTAAATACAAGGAATGGGGGATGGGGGAAATACGCTATCCAGTAATATCCTTAAATTAATTATTTGTGAGAATTTTTTTAAATGTGAATACAGATATTTTAAATGAGTATTTGAATACAAAATTGTTGTTATTGCTACCAGTTCTTTCATAGTCATTGTATTCACAAACCAAGGCTCCAAGAATATGAGTCTTTTAATTAACATTACACACATTCTAAGTGAGCCCAGTCAAATTTAAATTCCTATATTAAGGGTCAATTTCTGGAAGCCTCATGCAACTTATGCTGAATTATATTCCAGGATATGGAAAGAAATTCAAATATATCATGGCAGAAAAGCCATTAATGATAGTTGGCCTCAAAAAAAAAATAATAAAATATGAATTCTCTTACTGGTAAATTTGAATTCTAGTTGAAGATTCCAAAATATGATAAATATACCTGAAAATCTTTAGGGTAAAATTTAAATACATGTCTCATTAATATTTAACAAAGAAGGTTGTGCTCACCAGAAAGCGGAATGGATTTACTAAATACCCAGCAGTCTTTTCAACAGCCAATTGGAGAATCTGCCCTGAAGATAAGGTAGAACAACATATACATATGTTTGTAGACAAATGAATAATCTTATGTAAAAATGATTAACAACAATCCATAAGTCATTTTCTAATGAGAAGGTACAATTCCTCTTTGGTTTATTCCTATATATACATAGATGATAAAGAATCATCCAGAATCATAAAAATTAAGATAAAGAAAAATCCAAAAGTTCTACAATACTCTTCAAGTAAATCAATTAAACAGTTCACTTGGAAAAATAAGCAAGCACTTTAGATAACTGAAACTCAATATAAGCCAACACATGTAATTAGTTGCCAAAAACCCTCATGGAATTCTAATATATACTAAAAGAAGAAGAAGAACCATAATTGACCACTGTTCTATCTTGGTCAGATCACATGTAGTAGATTATATTTATATTTAATTAACATGTTTTAAAATGCACTGTGAAAAAGCTATAGAAAGTTTTTGAGAATGGTAACTAGAATACAAAATGGACCTTGTCATATTATGTAAGAAATATCTGAAGGAACCAGAATGTTAATCTTGGAATTGAAAATACTTAGTGGGGCTATGAGAGCTGTCTCAAAATAACAGAAGATAGCTCTTGTAAAAGTAGTAACAGAATTGCTTTATAACTGGTAACATTAAAGCACAGACTGGTATAAGAAAGTTTAGAAAGAAACTGGTATAAGAAAGTTTAGAAAGGAACTTCATTTCAACATCAAGGATACATTCTTACATTTAGCAATTATTAAAAATCAAGATTTGTTTTCTCTTAAGTTCAGGAGCTCTCCATTACCGGAGGATTGGTGTCCTATTAGGAAGAAACTTAAAACTTAAAACTTAAAACATTATCTGTATGGTCCCTTCCAAAACTAAAAGTATACAATAAACAGTTACATTAAAAAAAAAAAAAAAGAAAGCTTTTAAGTAAATAATTTAATTTTACATTTCAGGGAACTAGAAAAAGAACAAACTAATCCTCAAGTTAGCAAAAGAAAGGAAGCAACAAAGATCAGATCAGAGATAAATAAAATAAAATTAATGGGACAATAGGAAAGATCAATGAAACTAAGGTTTTTTTTTGGGGGGGGAGGGGAATACATAACAAAATAGCTAGAGAGAGAAAGAGAGAGGACTCAAATAAATAAAGCTATAAATGATAGAGGATATATTAAAACTGATACTCCACAAAAAAATAACCATGAGAAATATCTATGAACAATTAATTATATTACAACAAATTGGACAACCTAGAAAATGGATAAATTCCTAGAAACATACAACTTATCAAGACTGAATCATGAAGAAATAAAAATCTGAACACCCCAATTACAAGTAAGGAGATTAAATTAGTAATCAAAAACCTCTCCTTCCAAAAAAAGTCTAGAACCAGATGGCATCACTGGTGAATTCCAACAGTTAGAAAAGGATTTATATTGATTTTTCTCTATTAATTCTTTTTAAAAAGTAGAAAATGCAAACTTATTTTATAAGGTGAGCATTACCCTGGTACCAAAACCACACAAAGACACAACAAATAAAGAAAATTACAAAACAATATCTCTGATGAACATAGACATAAAAATTCTCGACAAACATTGGCAAATAAAATTCAGCAGGACTTTAAAAGGATGATACAGTATGATCAAGAGGGATTTATTCCAGAGATGCAAGGATGGGTCAGGATCTGCAAATCAATCAATGTTATACCACATTAATAAAATGAAGAATAAAATCATAATATCTCAATAGATGCAGAAAAAGCATTTGACAAAATTAAACCTATATTCATGATAAAATCTTTCAACAAAGTGAGTATATCAGAAACACACCTCAGTACAATACAGGCCATATACGTCAAGCCCACAACTAGCATTATATTTAATAGTGTGTAAGAAAAGCTGAAAACCTCTCTTCTAAGATCAGGAATAAGATAAGGATTCCTACTCTTATTATTCATCATAGTACCGGAAGTCCTAGCCAAAGCAATTAGGCAAGCAAAAGAAATAAAAGGCATCCACATCAAAAAAAAAAAAAAAAAAAAGAAGTAAAATTATCTCTATTTCCATATAATATCATCTATAGAAAATCCTAAAACAGCCTGAAGACCCACCAAAAACCATTAGAACTAATAATCAAATTCAATAAAGTTGAGAATAAAAATCAATGTATAAAAATCAGTTGCACTTCTGTACACTAAAAATGAACTATCAAGTGTGTGTGTATATATATTTCATTTAAAATAGCAGTAAGAAGAATAATATATTTAGGAATTAATTTAACTAAGAAGATAAAATATCTGTAGATCAAAAATAATGACATTGATGAAACAATTCCAAGAAGATGCAAATAAATAGATATTTTGTGCTCATGAATTGAAAGAATGAATATTGTTAAAATGTGCATACTACCTAAAGCAATAGATAGATTCAATGCAATCCTATCAAAATTCCAATGGCATTTTTCACAGAAATAGAAAGAAAAAAAAAAAACTAAACTAAAATTTGTGTGGAACCACAAAATACCCTAAACAGCCAAAGCAATCTTGAAAAAAAAAGATCAAAGCTAGAGGCATCATGGTTCCTGACACATAGATCAATGGAAGAGCACAGAGAACACAGAAATAACCCATGCATATATGGTTAATTAATTTATGACAAAGAAGCCAAGAATATAAAATGGGGAAATAATAGTCTCTTCAATACATGGTGTTGGGGAAACTGGATAGCCACATAAAAAATAAAACTGGACCCTTATCCTATCACACACAAAAATCAACTTCAAATAGATTAAAGACTTTAAGACTTGAAACTATAGAAATCCTAAAAGAAAACTTAGGCAATGAGCCCTTTGACAATGGTTTTAGCAATGGATTTTTTTTTTTTTCAGATTTGACTCCCAAAGCAAAGGCAATAAAAGCAAAAACAAACAAGTATGACTAGAGCACTGAAAAGCTTTTGCACAGCAAAGGAAACCATAAACAAAGTGAATGGGAGAAAATATTTTCAAATCATATATATGATACAGGATTAATATCCAAAATATGTAAAGAACTCATACAGTTCAATAGCAAACAAAACTAACCAACCAAACAAAAAACAACCTGGTTAAAAAAATGTGGAGAGAAACTGAATAGTTATTTTCCGAAAGAAGACATACAAAGGGCTAATGAGTACCTGAAAAAGTGCTCAACATGACAAATTATCTGGGAAATACAAATCAAAACTACAATGAGATATTACCAAACACTCACATTTGTTAAATGCTTATCATTAAAAAGACAATAAGTGTTGTCAAGAATGCAAAGAAAACAGAACACTTGTGCGCTGTTGTGGGAATGTAAATTGGTGCAGCCACTATGAAAAACAGGACAGAAATCTCTCAAAAAACTAAAAAGAGAACTATCATATGTTCCAGCAACCCTGTTTCTGGGTATATATCCAAAGGTAATGAAAACAAGATATCAAAGAGAGAACTATACTGCCGTGTTTTTTGCAGCATTATTTACAATAGCCAAGATATGGAAAACAACCTAAATGTCCATCAATGGATTAATAAAGAAGATGTGGTAGATATGTATAATAGACTTTTATTCAACCATGAGAAAGAAGAACATCCTGTCATTTATAACATGGATGGGACTTGAGGGCATTATCCTAAGTGAAATAAGTCAGACAGAAAGACAGATACTATATCACATATATGTGGAATCTAAAAAAGCCAAACTCATAAAAACAGAGACTAGAATAGTAGTTACCAGGGACTGGTGCTGGTGGAAATGGGAGATGTTGATAACAGAGTACAAACCTCCAGCTATAAGATGAATAAGTTCTGGGCATCTAATCTATAGCATCGTGGTTACATTTAATAGTGCTGTTTTTATATATTTGAAAGATAATAGGAGAGATCTAAAATATTCTCACTGGGAAAAAAAAAAGAAATGGTAATGAAGTGAGGTCCAATGACATAGCGGTAATCATTTTATAATATATGTGTATCAAATCAACACATTTTACACCTTAAATTTACACAGTGTCGTATGTCAATTATATCTCAATAAAGCTAAAGGAAATAAAAGCTAAAAATGTGTTTTATATGTATTTGTATTCTGCCTTTTTGAATGAAGAGGTTGTTCTTCCAAAGAGTCTGTTTTTCCTATTGTTTCCACACCACTGCATGGTTGTGTGTGACACCCAGCAGGAACAGAGGACACTAATACTGATGCAAGAGAAGTCACTCCATCTGAGGAGTCCCAGTGGTTGAAGGCAAGTCTTTGAAGAGCCCCTCTCTGTGGCAAGCCTCAGATCTGATCTGACTGGTTTGCTGCAACCCTGATTAGATGAGATTCCTTGAAGTGAGAGGTCTGCAACTTCACTCTTCCTGCTGACTTTTCTGTCCGACAACAGCCTATTTTATCTCCGCATGGCAAAAAAGATAAAACACAGTTCAATTTGTTTTAAAGATCATCACACTTCAAACCCTCCCACCCCACCTCCTCATACAGACAAGTCTACACTGCTTCTCTAAAGGATGCATACCTGGGCAACGTGAGATAAAACTTTCCTCTTTCCATCCAATTCTTTGTTCTTGTGTGAAAAGTAAATCTTGTAGGAAGAAACAGAAAGCTTTGAATGTTGATGAGCTGTTGAAGTTTCTCTTTTAGGCCCCCTCTGAATTTTAATGCTCCAGCAGACTATTTTTGCTAACAACACTTTGTATTTTTATCTTTAGAAAATAACATAATGGAAATTGATTTAGTAAAAACAATCCTAAGCACACAGAAGCTGATACTATTATCATAAATATTAACTTGGTAAGAGATAGAAGGTATTAGTAAAGATGGTGTTTTTGTTTATGTTTTGTTTTGTTTTGCCAAAAGTCCTTAGGGAAAAATATGCTAAAATTCAGGGCAGATATGTTAAAATTCAAAACCATAAATTCTTGTGCAGGTTAGAAAAAAATCTTCTAAGAATAATATTCAAATACTTGTCTCTTTTTAAAGAACTGCTTAAAGTGAGGCCCAGAAAACTATCATAGCAAAACGCCTTTGGGGATTACCATGCAGGGAAATCATAGCTGGTTTAACATTGTCACAGTGGTTTCTCCAAAATGAGAACTACCCTCCACACTCTCAGCCTTTTCATCCCTCAGGTGGGAGGAAAAGACTTACAAAGATCATGTAAGTTTGAGGAGCTTTATCAGTATAGTACATAGAATGGATAACTCCTTTCCTTATCCTGTGGGAGTATAAACTGGGTTCCTCTGAGATGACCTGGGAGATATCAACTGGGGGGGTACCAATTAGGTGAGGCTCTGTTAATTCCTAATAGACTTTAGAACTATCGATGTATTAAACGTTCATTTCTAAAGGTAAAGGATAAGTTAAGGCACTGTGCACGGTCCTTAAGTTTGCCTGATCTAAAGTTACAAAACCATTTCTAACCCTCATAGTGATCATTTTAACTGCTCATTTCAATTAATTTCAACACATGTTTGATAATTTTCTAGTGGGTTTTGTTTTCTTTTATTTTTGCTATATCTTCTGACCCCACTCCGCAGCACTATGACGAGGCCTTGATACCCTTTGGCTCTTCCTCAGCACGTTCCCCAGACTTGCTGTGCCAGGCGCCTATCGTCTTATTCTCCTGCTGCTCTCAATGTGCCATGCTATCCTGCCTCTCTTCTCATTTTTGGGGCTACAGCTACTGCCACAAAGCAGGGAGATTTTTTTTCCCCCTTTCAGCTCTACAGCTCTTTAGGTTTCTAAATTACCACCTAAAGTTTCAGTTTTATAGTCTTGCTTATTAAGTAGTGAAAGGAGTTCTCTAGAAATAAGATCAAAGAGAATTAAAAGCTACAACCCAATGCTGCATATTTTTCTTATTGATCACAAGGCTTCTGTTTTAGACCAAAAACAGACTAAAAAATGCTCTACACCACTCTCAACCTTAGGCACATCCATAACATCAGTCATTTCTTCTTTCTCTGATGTCCTGAGGGGCCTGGTATTTGGCACCGAATCTCCTTTCCTTACTCTCAGAAAGCCAATGGAGCACTCCTGAAAACAAGGGTATGGAAACTTGTAATCTCAGAATTCCTAAGCAGACATATCATATAACCCACTGTGGCTTCATTTTAGTCTCCAGAAATTTTTGGTAGTCATAAATATGATTACCTATAGATAGAGACATAAAGAATCAATGCAGAACAATGAGCAATCTGCTCCAGTTTCACGTACATTGTACATTGCCTTTTGTTGAACGCTAATCCTACTTTACATACTCTTCCAATCAAAATTGACAATCACTTTTCACTCATCTGATGTGTTTTCTCAAGTACAACTCCATATTTCTGATTCTCCTTTTCATCTTTTCATCGATTTTTATTTCAGATGATGCGCAAACACAGAGGGTTCTGTTAAAATCTAAAATTATCTTTTGATTTCTCAGATTTAAAACCTAAATTGAAAATAGCCAACTATCTGACATGACTGATAATAGTGCTAAATTAATGAAACACAGGAGTTATTTAACTGCGGTGGCTATAATGCCATATGGCCTACATAAGCACATCAAAATCTAAACCTGTAAATGCCTCAAAGTTAGAACATTGAAATCTAAGAACAACTAATCACAAACAGCTACCTAGCCTTTAAGCTATAGCTAATCAACCATTTTCTTGCTTTGCTTCCACCTTTTCTCCATAAAAGTTTCTGCCCAGCTCCTTTCGGTGGAATGCTTCTAATCACTTCTTATTTGGCACTGACTGATTCGAATCAATTTTTGCCTAAACTTTAAAAATTTTTAATATGTCTCAGTTTATCTTTTAACAGTGACAACTCAATATTGTTTGCCAGATGAAAACCAAAGTTAAATAGCTTTTATTCAACTAAAGTAATATAGCCAGGCTATTATGTACTTATCACCCAAACCTTTCCTCCTCACCTCACCTGGATACCTCTTTGGCCTCATGTCACGGAGTCAATTTATATTAACTAAAATAAAAAACAGTTGTTTCCAAAAAACCCATAACTTTATGTGAAAATGCACATTGATATAAATACCATGTCATAGCTGTAGGATGTTTAAATATCATAAAACATATTCCAAATGATTGTTTATTAACCACTAATTCTCAAGATAAAAATCATTTGAAATAATAGAGCTGAACAATTAAAACTGCAAGAAACAAAAAAGATCCAGTACAAGCTTTCACTGAGAAAACACACACACACACACACACACACACACACACACACACACACACACACATTATATTTAGCATAGTCTTAGAGCAGACAGAAATGTGTACTTATTTTGTGTTAGAAACCAGTTGTATTTCAAACAAAGGAGAAAGAAAAGTCAGACATAATTAAAAGAGATTTCTGCCTTGAGGATAAAGGCTACAATCCTTTAGCTCTCTAAAATACTCCTGATTCTTTGTTCTACCAGGGATATTCAGAATCCATAAAGAAAAATGTGGGATGTCAAAGTTTCCAAAACTATTGCCCAAGGGTGGCCAAAAAACACAGTTTAAAGATTAGTGAGCTGTTTGTTTCTCTATTGACATCTTTTTCTAGTAGCACTTTTCCCAAATTGGAAACATCAATTTTCCAAAACTCAAAAATATTTCATAAAATCACTGATTGTTTTTATCTAGAGCAACTATATAACATTACCAGCACATGACCATCTTATTTTATAGCTAATTTTAAATAAAATCCAATTGCATTAATAGTTTTTATGCCATGAATTGTTTATTCCTACATTATCCAAGTATTTGCTAATTTGTCAAATATCAAAATTATCTTGACTATATAACAATCTATAATTTATATTTGTATTGCTCTCACATTTTCTAATGTATATAACCATTTATTTGGGCAAATAAGCATTACTATTCTTAATTTTTTATGTAAATTAATAAATTAAATTTCTTAGAGCAGGTTTAGGTTCACAGAAAAGTTGAGCAGAAAATACCGAACATAGAGTTCCCATGTATTTCCTGTTCACGCACGTACACAATCTCCTCCATTAACAACATCCAGCACCAGAGCAGTACATTTGTTACAATGGAACCTAGATAGACATATCATTATCACCCAAAGTCCATAGTTTTCACTAGGATTCACTCTTGGCATTGTACATTGTATGGGTTTAGATAAATGGGTAATGACTTGTGTCTACCATTGTAGTATTATGCAGAGTTTTCACTGTTCTAAAAAGCCTCCATGCTTAGAAGACATGAAGTAGTGGGTAAAAAGAACTGTAGTAAATAGGCAATGTAGCGGTACTGTATGGGGGAGGGGAAGCGTTCTACAGTCATGTTTAAGTCTCAGTCTTTTGGTGAACCTGGGCCTCTGCACTGTGAACCTCACCAGTGCTTCTCAGGTTTTCAACCCACCCCTTGCTTTGGGACAGTATGGCTAGTGGATGCTGGAGTTGTGTGTTTCCCTTCCCCAACTTGGAAGGTGACAAGAAAAAAAAAATGATGTGCCTTCAATTAAATTAGTTGAGCTAGAAGGCAGAAACAAAAGAGGTCAATCATTAACAACTGCAAAGGAAAACCAACAAATGAGTGTTTACATTCCTGAACATATGTTGAAACTTTGAATTAACTTTCTATGATTATCTAAAGAGAACAGCCAGGAGCCACCAACCACCAGGCCCATTCAGTTCTTGTTTACATATGAACTTTCTAAACTGTTGTCCACCACTAATTTGAAGGCGCAAACACTTCTTCCTTACAGACCCTGCACCTTTCTCAAAACTAGCTCTCCTTCACCTTCTCCCACTTTATTTATGTATAGTCAACGTAAATTCTGTCAAAACAACTTCATCTTTCTTCCTCAAAGTATTTCCACAAAAGAGCCTGTCAACTTCTGAATAGCAGGTATGTTTCTCTTTTCTACCTAACCTGCTGCTGGTGGTTTAAACTCCATGTTCCAGGACCTGGTCCGTTTTTTGGCTAAAGAAAAAAATATAGTTGAATATTTCCCTTTCTCCAAGGAAATTAGGCCCTGATGATACTCCAGCAGATTAGGCTCTGATAAAATAATTTCTCCTAGAAGCAGGCTTTGTTAAGAACAGAATGTTCTGGTGCATTTCAAAATGGTTCCTTTTTCCCTCCCTCTACTTGAGGGGGTGCTTGAGGGGATTATTCTGGATGGACCTGTAGATCTCTGGAAGGTAAACTCATAAAAATATGTCCCACCCCCAAAATGACATGGTTTCCCTGGAGTTTTTCATTCAGACCTGTCTGCACTGAGCTTCCAGAAATTCCTCAGTTACAGTTCAGGTTTTCCTACCCTGGCATAGATCCCAATCTATAGTGCACATGGATTTCTTCTCCAATAAGTTATGATTTTCTGAATCCTCCTGTCAGACTCTCCAATTCAGGAGAGGGCAGCAGTTGCCCTGTGACATCACTTTGCTGATGGATCTAAGAAGAGTTATGAATTGTTCAGTTTCTTCAGAGTTTTACTTCTTGTTATGATGGTGTGGCAACTTCTATGCTCCTTACATGTAGACCAAAAACTAGAAGTCACTATTCCCATACAGGATGAGAAAACTAAGAACAATAGATGGTAGGTCATTTCCCAAAGTTCATACAGGTATTGGAAACAGAATTGAGAGCTTGGCCTACTGACTCCAAGTCTTACTTATAAACCTGTTTTGCAACTGTGTAAAAGGCTTGCATTCTTATCTATTCTAGAAATAAAGGGATTTAGTTGGGATACGCAATTTTTAAATTCAGAAGAAATTTACTAAAAAAGCATGTATTACTAAGACTTTATCTTCCTTAAATTATGAAAACATATACACAAATAAGGTTATTACAGTGTGTCTTATAAAAGAAAAATGTAAATAGCTGAAATGATTATGGTAATTATGTACATGCTTACAGTGAAACATTAAGAAAAGCATGTAACAGCAGAGTAAACTGTTTATGATACTGTATTAAGTGAAGAAAGCTGACTATAAAACTGTCTATTTAAAATGGACAATGCATGAAAATTTTAAAAACTACTAGTTGTGTGTATTGAACTTTAAAAAAAATTGTATTATATAAGTAATTTAAAAAAATGTATCAGTGCTACTTTTATATACACATTGAAGACCCTATACTAGTCTTTGGAAAAAGGACAGTTTATATAGTGCAACTTTAGTTTAAAATTTACAATTATAAGCACCAGCTTTTGACAGGAACGTGTCATTGTTTACATGGAGGGTATGCTAGTGTAATGGGTGCTGTTGATCCCCTTGCTATAACATGTACTTAAATGAATGGCTCTCCAGAGGCTTAGTAGAATGACATTGTGTGTTAGTTTAAAATAGGTATTTATGATACAACAATGTAGGGAATAAAAGAGATAGAGTATTGGGCAATTTCTATAGAAAAGGGATTTTAGTAATGCAGTTGAGTGCAAGATACCACCAATGCAGGGTTGTATTCACCCTCATTCATTCAGCATAAGTAAAAGATGCCTGTTCCCAAGTCCAAGGGAGTAGATAAATCTGACTTGAAATGTGTTTTCCTTGATATAATGCTCTTTCTTTTTTTCTTTCTTTCTTTCTTTCTTTCTTTCTTTCTTTCTTTCTTTCTTTCTTTTCTTTCTTTCTTTCTTTCTTTCTTTTTTCTTTCTTTCTTTCCTTTTTTAGTCCTTTTTCAATAATTCCTTGCAGCTCCAGCTCACACACAATGAATTGTTGACTTCTTTATTGAAGGAGAGCGGGAGTGGGAAAACACCACTTTTTAAAGCCAAGACCAAATAAAATGACTCCTTTTGTGTAAAGAGGGATCGATATTTGTCTCTGTGTTTTTTTGTTTCTTGTTTGTAATTTCTATTGGTGTTTACAAAACCTAGACATTTGGCTTTAAGTAACGTTTAAATATGTTTGTTTGTTTGTTTTTACAGGAAGAAAACAGAGTAATTTTAACCATCATCAACATTTTGAAAGTTCCATTCTATTTTTAATACACAGACCCCCAACAAAAGAAAAAAATCATGATGTATGTCTACCTGCCAAAACATCTCCTAGGTTAAGTTTTATTATTTCCTCTAGGGTAATGAATGAAATTATGAAAGAGATCTAATTGGAATTATTTTAAGATCAGAAATTTTCAACCATGATAATTATTTATCTATAGCCATCCCTGACTTTAATTATTATGTAAAGATGATTATCTCACTTTGAAGAAGGAGCTTAGTAAACTAGAAAGAGGAGCACTTCCCTTCCATGGGATGTTCCTTTTCTATACTTGAGCCCTACTTGCTTTTATAAAAAATTGAGAGTGGAAATGTCCAAATCCATTGGAATGCCTAATTTTTTTCAGGAGCAATATGTACCCAAAAGTCATTTTCCTTCAGAAATTTATAAACTGAAAAGGCAAACAGAAAACAGTAAATTGCTACAGAAAGACTAAAGACATGAATGACTTAAGAATCATATTTAGTGATGTCTACCTGGGTTTAACTTATCTATGGGGCATTATAGCTAAAATACATAAATAAATGGCTTACATGATAAAAGCAACCTAGATATGTCTCTGATTGGAAATTTTATCTATTCTTTCATTTATTCAACAAATATTATTCATTGTGTATTAGGTATCTGGCATGTCACTTAAGACTATGAATAAAGGATGTAAAAGAAGGGCATTATTCCTGCAGTCTCAGAACTTAAAACTGAAAGACAATTATAATATAGAGAGATGTACTCTGAAGAGAGATGGAGACAAAACTAAGGACATAAATTCACAGATGAAGCTACTGTAGAAATAGTGGGCATACTAGTCAGGGTTCTCCAAAGAAAGAGAAGCAATAGATTGTGTGTGTGTGTGTGTGTGTGTGTGTGTGTGTGTGTGTGTGTTGTGTGTGTACAGAGAGAAAATGAGAGAGAGAGAAAGAGAGAGAGAGAGAGAGAGAGAGAGAGAGAGAGAGAGAGAGAGAGAGAGAGAGAGAGAATGAGGAGAATGAGAGAATGAATAAGGAATTGACTCACATGGTTATGAGAAATCCCAAGATCTGCAGTTGGCAAGCTGGAACCCAGAAGAGCTAGTGGTGTAGTTTCAGTCTAAGGGCAGCAAAGACCAATGTCTTAACTCAATCAGGCCAAAGAAGTTTCCTCTGACTCAGCTTTCTTGTTCTATTCAGGTCTTCAATTGATTGAATGAGGCCCATCCACATTCTGGACAACAGTCTATTTTACTCTGCTCTGCCCATTTAAATGTTAATCTCATCCAGAAACACTCTCACAGACACACCTAAAATAATGTTTGACCTACCATCTGGGCACCCCATTGACCAGTCAAATTAACATATAACCATCACAGTGGGGTAGGTCAAGAAGGATTTCTGGAGGATGAGAACACTAGCCTGAGTACTGAAGGACAGTAGCATAATAAGTAGAATATTAAATTACTACTTTCTCATAATTAAATTGTACCACTAAAGTATATAATATATACATGTCTTCAGAAATGCAATGTTTTCTTCCATTTTTTAGGATAAAGTATTAGAAGCTCATTATATTAGTTTAAAATCCTAGAGAAGCCATCATTAGAACTGAATATAAAATAATGAGGGTGGCACATTGCTATTATATCAATAGAATATATAATGTCTTTATTTCTACAAAATGTTCTTACCTTGATTACCTCATTTTAGACTACTGATTTTCAATGAGATATTTCATTGTTGGGAAACATTCACATTAAAAATAAATAAACAAATTTTATTGGAAATAAGCTTTTCAAGTGACCACAAAAATAATGGGAATACAGAGCTTTTGATTTAGTGTTTATGGGTGATATTTGGGTATTCTTTCTAATAATTTTTAGGTGTAAAGAGATCCTAGCTGGGGTAGCTCTTAGAAAGTCAAGATTTTTTGTTTTGAATGATTATACTTCAAAAAGATAAAAATTCTGAGGCTTTTTCCTTTAAAAAAAAAGGCATTAAAAACATTAAAGTGTTTATTGGCTTCAATGTCTGGTATAGACAAGTAAATCTATGTATTCAGAATTGCCCAGTTGCTTCTTCAGCTTTTCTTCACTGTTCTTGTTGCTAAAAAGTATACTGCTTCTTGGAAACACAAACAATCCTGCTATAATTGAAAAGACAGTGGCAGCTCTTCTTTTTGATGACCCATGTGCCATTGCTTTCTTCATTTTTCTCTTTATTACTTTTTGTTAGAAATAATCTGTACAAATGTTTTAAAAATTTATTGAGACTTTTTTATGGCCCAGAACATTGTCTCTCCTGTTAAAAGTACCATTGCACTCGAAAAGAATGTGTATTCTGCAGTTGTCTGATATATTAAATATAAATTAAGTCAAGATGGTTGATAGTACTGTTCAGATCTTCTATGTCTATATTGATTTTTTTTTTGTCTAGTCTTATCAAATGTTGAAAGAGGGGTTTTTAAGCTCTCCAGAGGTAATTGTGTAACTGCCTATCTATTAATTCTGTAAATTTTTGCTTCATGTAATTTGAAGATCTATTTGTAAGTGCTACATCTTCTGATGAATTGACCCTTTATCTTCGTAAAGGAATTTCCTTTATCTTTGGTAATATTTTTGTGTAGAATCCATCTTATCTGACATTAATATAGTCACTCCAGCCTTCTTATTTTTAATATTTGCATGTTATATGTTTTTCATCCTTTTCACTTTCAAAATAACTGTATTTTCATATTTAAAGTGTGTCTCACAGAGTTAGTATATAGTTGGGTCTTGTTTCTTCTTGAAGTTGTGATTTTTAGGGGGGGGGGTGTTGCTTATGCTGGATAATTTTGCATTGTATCCTAATCATTGTCAATGATAAATTTAAGATATTTTTGAATTCTGTTATTTTTCATTGATGTGTCATTTTTTTTTTTTTTCATTTTAGCTGGTAAACATTCTGAACTTGGCTTGAACTGCCAACTCTGTTTCTTGAGTAGTAGCTTCCTTCTGTTTGGTTTTATACACACACACACACACACACATACATATATATATTTAACATTCTAATTTTTTTCTTTTTTCTTTATATTAGTTTCAGATATACAGTAAAATGATTAGACATTTATATAATTTATGCAGTAATCTCCGCAATTAGCACTCATCTGGCACTACACACAACTATTACAATAATATTGACTACATATCCTATGCTATACTCAAAAATTCCCATGAATATTTTGTAACTACTAATTTGTACTTCTTTATCCCTTCACCTTTTCACACTGTTTGGATATTTTTATTTAATGCAACTGCTTAACCTCTGTACCACACAAAGAAATGGAGTAAGCAGAACTTAGCAATTCATTATTTGACTCATTCTCTTCTGGGATTTCCCTGCTCTCTTCAAAGTTCACAATTTCCAAGCTCCAGATTTCTGATTCTGCAACCAGAAATATTATTGGTTTTTCCATGTATGCCTTAGTATAGCTCTGCTCACCACATGGGCTGCAATTAGCATCAGACTGAAAGCCATAGAGAGAAGAATTTAATTTAGACCTCCAACTTTCTTATGAGCATACAGTCCTTAGCACAGTATGTTTATTTCTGTTTACTCTCCTTCAGATAGTTATACCTCCAGAGTGTTGCTTTTTGTATTGTGAGGTTTTACAGTTATTTTCTACAGGGGTATCATCTGGTAGAGTCTGTGTCTATTAGTACAGATTTAATCAAAGATTAATAAACCTCAGTCATTGTGGTAGCTGGAAGGCAACTTTCTCTATATTTGGTGCAGAAAAGCTATAGAACTAACTGCTCTTCCACAACCTCACTCTAATGTATTTTGATTGAGAATCTTATTTTGGTGACTTAATGCTCAATAAGAGTGCTTGTGAACTAGAGAGGTAAAAGCACTAATAAACAATCCCATAAAGAATGACTCCATGAAGAGTAAACATGCTATCCACCAGGATTCATAAGAAGATTTGGAATTTATAAATACTCCAAGAAACGTTTCTATTTAACAACATAAGGATTAGTTATTTAACATAAAATGTGGCCAATACTGCATTCATACAAGACCATCAATGTTGTACTTCTTCAACACTTTGTTTTGAGAATAGTATGACCTTATTTTAAGAAAATTTTATGTATTCCCTCTACTTCATTTCTTAAATTAGAGAAGTGATAAAGTATGAGTGGAAAAATAATCCCTTGCTACACTGGAATAGTCATTGCAATATTCCATATCTTTATATTAAACAGTGCTTTATTATGTTTATGTAGAGAAAAAATGAAACTATCACTATAATGTTCAACAATGTGTCACTCCTGAGTCTAACGAATTTAAGGGGAAAAGACAATAATACATCTAAGAATCCAAAGCAATTTAAAGTTATTTATCCCATATTAGTTCTTAAACTGTTTATGTCTTAATTACATTTTGCTTTTCTTGCCAAGTCAGTTTCATCACAGAGAAATACCCGTTTTAGAACTCAAATAAAATAGAATTATTTTTTTCTTTAATAAAGGCCAAAGTGTAAAGTTCAAAGAATTTTCACAATGTGAACATACTTATTTAACCAGACCACAAACAAAAATAGAATATTACCACAGCCTCAGCTGATCCTTTTTTTGTCTTCTTGCAGTCACTGTTTTGCCCCAGATGTAAGACCTATTCTGATTTCTGACAGCATAGATTTGTTTAGGCTGTTTTTGAAATGTGTATAACTGTGGTCATACAAAAGTATTCTCTTCTTAATTTTTGCCTCAACATTATGTTTGTAAATGTTATTTATGTGTAGCAACAATGTAGTCATTCTCACTGATTTATTCTATTGTATTATTTGGCACTTTTTTTTTTAAACCTATTCCACTTAAATTGAACATCTAGTTTATTTCTAGTTTTAGGCTCTTACCGAAATATTGTTGTGAAACTTCTCACACATGTTTTTTTGGTGTACATTTGTACACATTGTGGTTGGGTATACATTTATACCTGGAGTTGCTAGATCATATGATAAACATAAGTTGAACTTATTAGATATTTCTAAAATAATTCTATCAATTTATGCTCTCAACAGCAGAGTTACAATCAAGTGAGGTGCAGTAAAGGTTGGCACAAAAAAAATAATAGGAAATTTGTTTAGAGAAATTTTATCTTCTTTGAAACCAGAGAAATAAAGAAAAATTGTTTTCCTCTGATTAAAAAAAATATATCACTCAAGGAAGAAATAAGATTCAATTAAAGTACACTCTGGCTGACTGTAGACACATAATGCAAACACTGGTGGGTTTGGTTTATTATTTCATCTCTTAAAAAAAAAATCTAAACACGAGAAAAGTTAAGCAAATAACACACATACATACATCCACTACCCAGGATGACAAATATTTACTCTATGTCATATTAGTTTCAGATGTGTTTTCATAATAGATAAGAAATAAAATATATTCTTTACATCAATTTCTGTTGACGCATGTCACTTGTATCAATATAACACATTTTATTCACTCATTTCATTTTTGATATTTCACTATTACAAATTACTCTGTAATAAACATTTTTATTTATATCATAAAATGTGCAGGAGATTCTCTGGTACCAGGGTCTCCAACACCTAGGCCGTGGACCAATACTAGTCTGTGGTCTGTTAGGAACAGGGCTGTACAGCCGGACTTGAGTGCAGGCAAGGGAGCGAAACTTCATCTGTATTTGCAGCCACTCCTCAGAACTAGCATCACTGCTTCAGGTCTACCTCAGATCATCAGGCATTAGATTCTCATAGGAGCACTTGTCCATGCCACCAAAAAGGTTGGGGACCACTGTTCTAGTAGATACACATGTGAGAAAAATTGCTAAGATAGAGGTAGGAGCATTTTCAACTTTATGATATATTGCCAGTCTGTAAATTGGTCTTTAGACTATATACTTTCCCAGTATATGTTTTGATTTATTCACATTCTATATTATATTTTGGTCAAACTTTAAATTTTTAAATTCTTATTGGTAGAAAAGAATACATCATTTTAGTCTAAATTTTATTTTCTTGATTACCTATGAGATTGAGTATTATTATAAACTTTTTTTTTGAATATTCAAGTTTGCTCTTCTCTGAATTGTTTCCATGTACACTATGTACTTGTTAACTAGATTGGTTATTCTTTACTTATGTCTCTTAAAATCAGCATTTAACATGAATAGTTTAAAATATGTTCTGAATAGATTCTATATTTTACTAGCTGAATAGATTTCTGATTCTGACCTCTATGTGGCATGTTATATTTCCTTTTCACTTTGATTTTCCTAGTCTCTTTTTCTTCTTTTCTCACCTTTCTGCTATAACGATAAAGTTTTTTTTAATTTGTTTTGTATGTTTTGCTTATATGGATTCATCAATTGTATTTCTATTAGTTTAGGGGTTATATGTTTTAGATATACATATAGATACATAATTACTATGTAATGATATTTGATTTCTCTGGGTTTACTTTTATCTTTACTACTATCAACATCAATTTTTTCTTTGGTTTTTCTAGGAAATGGGGAAGTCAGAGAAATTGAATTGATCTATGTCACTTAGCAGCAAGTCAAACCCACTTTCAGCAAATGAACTACCTAAAGTTGAGCCTCTATACAATAATTTTATTTCATTTAATCTTTTTTCCTTTTTTAAAACAATTTTTTAAAAAATTTTGAGCCTACATATTTTAAACAGGTTTTTCTAACAAATTTAAAGAGATTTTAGTATCTGCTTCCTCCTTCTAAACAAGAACTTATTTATATTATTTCTACCTAGGGTTTTAGTTTCTGCTTTTTAAAAAGAAAAGAAACAAAAATTTAACAATTACTTATTTTTTATCAAGTGTACAAACTCTTATTATTGTTTTTCCTTCTCACGATTGCTTCTTGAACCAGGCCTTCTGTACAGGTACACTTTTCTTTTTACTGAAGCAAATGCTTCAGAATTTCTTCAGCCAAGGTCTATGGGTAAAAAATTCCATTACTAGTTTATGTGTTAAAAATGTTCTCCAAGCATCTTTACTCTTGAATAATAGTTTAGGGCGTACAAAATTGTAGTTTGGTGTCTTTTCCTCAGCACTTTGAAGGTATTAGCCCATTGTCTTCTGTCCACTACTGCTTCTCAGGAAATGCCTGTTCCATTCTAATTATTAGATAATTAGCTTTTCTCCCAGGGAAGTTTTCAGTTTTTTTTTTCTTTAGCCATGATATTGTACAGTTTCAATGTATTTGTCAAGGTACAGAACTGTTTGCATTTGTACTTGCTTTCTCTAAATGAGGATATTTTTAAGTTATTGTCTCTTTGAATATTGACGTTGTCTCTTCTGAAAATTTTATGGAGAAAAAAAATTTGTCAGACCATTCTCCAAGTCTATTATAATTTTGATATCACAGTTTCCCTTCCTTTATTTTTCCTTTCTATGTTTTAGTTCAAATCCTCACTACTCTTTCCAATTCATTAACCTTCTCCAGTTTTTCCAACCTGGTCTTCATTCAGTTTACTCAGGCCTTTTGGTTATTGCTGTATAATTTCAAAGGCTACATTTTTTATTTCTAAGATTTCTCTTCAGTACTTTTTTATAGCCATATGTTCCTTATTCATAACCATCTTTTTAGTATTATAATTATTTGTTCTTTCCTTCTCTAATGCACTTTAAGATTTTAAATATACATATTTTAGTCTTTTTTCAAGTTACTCAAATATAATTATGTTACCAAATTAACATCTGTGCGATGACTGTCTTTCAAGATTAATTTTTTTTCTCTTTGTATGCTTTGAAATTTAGTGTTTTCTTCAATGTGCCTTTCCTTATTTCTGTGTTTGTTAGTTTTTGTTTAATCTCTCCTGCCTTATCTTTCCATGTGTCACCTTTTTACAGTTGTCTCTACCTGCTTTCTTCTTTTATTGGTAACCAGAGCTCTCATAATGCAAGGATATTATGGAAATAATGCTAAGCTAGTTGGGGCTTGGCCCAGCTTTGGTGGAGGAAATATTTGCGATTTGTCCAAACCCCGTAGGCAACAATTTGATATTTGCATGGGACCATGGGTGCTCTGGCCCGGCTTCCTGTTTTATACATTGACCCTGGCTCTTTTCTCCTATACATTTTGATGCTCAGGAGCTGAATACCTGGCTACTTCTGCTTGTTTCTTGTCCTGGAACTCAGAAGGCCTGTGAATTAAACCACACTTACTGTTATGATTTTTTTCTATTCTGCTTTTGGTCTTTAGAGATGTTTGCCTTGCTTATGGTTGTACTCATGTCCTTTAAATAGATATATGAAATGTGATCTACCTTTGTTGTGATTTTGGGGGGAAAAACAGAAGAAATAGTTTACATAAACTGCCAGTACCAACTGGAATAGCAATCTCATTGCAGGTAACTTTGTATGAACAAAAGCCATCATAAGCAGTTATAAATCTAAATACAAGCTTTAATGAAAGTAGTAAAACACCAGTCTTTCTGTCACGGTTACAGTTCTGTGTGTCACTTATTTAATTGGGGAGGATCACTTATGTAAGCTGATTTCAGAGTATTGATTAATTCCTCTAACCTACTTGCAACCCAATATCTGAACTTTTGGAGTTTGAAGCATTTGACATAGATCACAAAGTCTTTTCCCCTGGTAAAATATATATGTCCTTGTGTTAGACAGAAACTTAAACCGCATGAGTCATTTATGTTCTACTGCCTTATTGTGAATGAGTTTGTCAAATTCTTTCCTGAGAGCATGTTTTGATTAGAAAGACAGAAAGGATATGAGGACATTCTCTGCCTACTGTGTACGTTTGGATGATAAATTGTGCTGTTTTTGAAAGAATGCTTGTCTTGGAGTTAGTAACTAGGAGGTGTCATTACTTCAGTTGTATCATCTTGGACAGACTCTTAAGTTCCATGAATATCAGTTTCCTTGGTTTTTAAAATGGAATCTTTATGAAGAATACATGAAATTATATAAGTAGCAGCACTGGGTATATAGTAGGTACTCAATAAACATTAGTGGAAATATAGATGGTGAAAAACAGACAAGTGAAACTTGGAGCTCCAAAGTGGTTTCCAAAGTCCTCTACTTAGTTTTGTCCTATTGGTCACAAATTCATAAAGCTAATCACATAAATAATGGAGGTCATATTACTGTAAAATTAGACTTCTTATTAATAATTTTAGGGACATACTTTAGGTATAAAGATCTTATCATCATACATTTAAAGGAAAACATTCAAATTGAATAGGCTTGAGTTAACTACTGGTCAAAGATTATGAATAAATTGATTGTCATTGCACATTTATTATTTTCATTGATAATGTGTTTTCAGTGGAGACTCTACAAACTAACACATTTGCAAAGAGCGAAACAAATCACTTTGCAGAATGCCTAAGTAGACAACAAAGGGCAACTGAGTTTGTTGCTAGTTAAACGTGTTTGCTTTTATTAGTCCTAAGAGAAATATTATGGCCCAGGACATTGCCATTGAACTAAATCTTAAATTACACACACAGATATTTTAGGCCTACAAATCCGCCCCACATCCCATGCTACTCTTATGAAATAATCAGAGTTAATTGCCATGTTATCAAAACTGAGCCCAAAGGACAATAATAACCATATTTTATATTTCCATAGTTCCTTGCAGTTTCCAAAGCATTTTTAGAGACATTGTCTGACTTTGGCCTCATAATAAATGCAAAAAGTATGAATGACTACCTCTAGTACACATATAAGAAAACGGAGGTTAAGAGAACTAAATGATTTTCTGGAGCAATATGGAATTTCTTAATCTATACTGTAGTTGGCAGGGCTGATCAAAATTTCCAGAGGTTAACACAGTGTCATCTATGCCACGGATGTTTAAAGTTTTATCACAGGCTGTAAAATCCACCACACTGAATGTTATACACTATATTCAAAATAGTATTTTCAAGATTGCTTAGATGATTCATGTTATAGAATGTACTTAAAAATGTATGTTTTGAGCATATAGTAAAAATTGGTGATTTCTAAATCTCTGCTTTTGAAAAATTATGTTTTACATTTTTTATTTTGGAGACTTCTAACACTTTACAACTTGTTAAGCAATTTCAAACTAGGAATGAGAGCAATTTGTAAATTTTGTACAATACCACAAAACCAAGCAACAGGATAGACTCCTCTTAACTCTTGGTTAAGTACAACAAGTCCTGATATGTCCAAAATTATGTTATGAGACATCAGATACCAAGATCGAATAACTACACCAAAGGATTAAGCCCAGGCCTTGCCTTAACAACAAGTTCAGATTCTTTTTTGTTAAGACTTTGCACTTGCACGTCAGCATGTTTTAAATATAGCTTAGTTCCTCTTGAGCAAAGGGACTATTGTAATATTTGTAGCAGCACATATTTCTATGACTTTATATTTCAGCTCTCCAGTGGGCTTTAAAAATTATTTGTATGATTTTAAATGAGGTGCTGTTCCTCATACTTGAAGAATAGTAAAAATCACTTCTGTCTTTATTACCCTTTTCCTATTACCCGAATTACTCATCCTGGCCTTATTCACCTACATTTCTTTCCACTGTGTCCTTCCATATGCCAATGTTACTGTGATGATCTATGTCAATATCAGTCAGAGAAAAACATGCCTGGTCCACTCTAACAAGATAAGTGTACCACTCCACTAGCTGCCACCACTCCTCTCATTCCTCCACCCACAATCAAGCAGAAAAATAACAAAGAAAATGCTGTCTCCTTTTCCAACAGACTCACTGTGTCACTTAGGAAAAATTTTGTTATTTGCACATTTTAAGCAGGGCTGCACTATGATTTTTACATGCCTTCATGAAATAATTTTTAATGTTAATTTTTGACTACTTTGGTATGAAGATGAATGTGTTGGTATTACATATTGAAACATTTTTTATCTAAAGGTTTATATTTTTTTCTGCAATACCTAATATATGTCAACTCCAACTCAAAGTCCAAGTAATCTGCAGTAAAACGAATTTAAAAGATGAATTTAAAAAAGGTTTTCTAAATACTCTATTAATATCGATGCTCTTCCCAATGTTCAAGTGTCTATAAAGTATCCAGGACTTCTTCAGCACTCAAAAAGGTAGCCCAAGAAAATGAAGTGAATACCAAAGGTTATTAATTTATACTCTCACACAAAAATTAGTCTGACATTTACCGAGAACTTACGATGTATTGGAACTACACTATGTTCTTTCTATGCATCATCACATTTAATCTCTTAATCACTTAGAAAATAGCTATTATTATCATTACTTCTCTTACACAAACATGGAACTGAGGGTCAGAAGAGAATAGTGATCTATCCACCATTAAGAAATAGACAGTAGAGCCTTAACAATGATGTTTAACCAGACGTTGTTTCATATATTATTTTAATAATTATAATGTATTAGCATTACTTTTACTGTGTAGTGTATAATTTTTTCCCTTCATACTTATGGTTAAAATGGAAAAAGAAAAGATAATTTGCTTCCACTGTTTCATGTCTAGGGAAAAACAAGGAGTTCTAATTATAGCCTGGTTTTAAGCTACCCTCCTCCCTACACACATACACATGCACTTGTGTGTACACCTTGCACACCCACACATATGACATACTTGTATTCTTGCGTATCCTTCCCTCCTTCACGCCTAGTGTCAGATTCTTCATAGAGTATTTGGTCTTCTTTTAATTTTAGTTTGACAAAGTCTTTAGTTCAATTTCTAGACTGGGCACAAATAATGTAAATATAAGGAAAATGAATCTTTTTATTAAAGAATCAAAGTATTTTCCTTTTGACGAAAGAATAAACTTCTTTTATTATTTTACTAAGGGGTCATATCAGGTCTCAGTTCTGCTGATACCACAACTCATTAGCTTCAGACAAACTCTATTCAGCTAAAAATAATGTTTAAAAAGAATTGCATATTACTTGCCAAAATGAAAAGAGAGAATAATGCAAGTGGGCAGATTGGTATGTGTGTTGGATGAAGAGCTGTCACCAACTAATTACTTGAATTTCCACTATTTTCAGTAGGTGAAGCAAAGATCCTACCCAGCTGCATCCAAAAGAAGGGGGATGGATGGCTTTGATATCTAACCTAATGCTCAGGCAATTATGCCTAAACTGCTGTCCTTACGCACATTTTGTTGCTCGAATTCATGTGCACTGTTTTTGGATCTTAATGTGTGTAAAGAATTTTTAGCAATATCAATTAACTTTGAGAGGAGGAGACAATGAATAAGTTGACCACATGCCATTTTCCTAAGGTTCAGCGTGTAAATCTTTACACACATTTAAGCAGAACAGTGATAAATTCAGATTATATTCATTAAATGTCTTTAATATGTACTAAAGGGGAGAATGGTGTATTAAACATTTGAATTCATTTGTGAAGCTACATTTTACCTCACAAAAGTCATTCCTGAGCAAACACTGCTGGTATGTGGACATCATTTCTATAGGGTGTGTTAAAAGGACAAAAAAGCAACACAGTGACAATTGTACTAATTTCCTCTTTCTGTTCACACACATGCAAGCAGGGGTATATTGCCTCTGGAGTGAAAAGCAATTCTGGAACAAACTCCTCTCATTTGGAAAGGGAAGTCTTAGGTTTAAAAACTGTGTAAAAGCAACTATAACATTCTAATTAAGAAATAAGTAGGTATTGTCTAGTTTCTAAAGAATTACTTTCTCTGAGCCATATGTAGAATTTCTTCCTGGATCAGAATTATTTTAAGACTTCAGATTTTCCAACTATAAATTGGAGTAAAATTCACATAGGGAATGAACTGGAAAAAATGGAGCATGATGAGATTGCAGTGGTTTTCCAAACTATAAATTCCTGAGCACTGAAATTTTAATTGCAGTTTGAGACCTGGGCTGAAATAATCTGTGGTATGTACTTTTAGACAAGTCATCCAAATGCTAGGGCTACTGACCAACATCTTCTAGAAATGAAGGCAGCCTTAAGGGGCACTTTCAAAACTCAGCATTGAACATGCTTTTCAACAGTCTGCCATTCTCTTTAACTGTTGTTAATAATACAGACTCAATCATCTTGTTCATTCTGTTTTTTTCTTTTTTTATCCTCTCAGCTGACTATAAAAGTTCATATTTTATAATACTTAAGTAAACTGAAATCAGTGGGAATGTGAACAAAACCATAATATAAATAAAATACTATTAGATATGTAGATGTTTACAAAAGTAATCAGACATTTAAACATGGGCATATAAGTGGCAATAAATATTTAGCTATCATATACTCTGTTCTGTATGAAACACTATACTGTTAGTTCATCTAATTTTCAGATTATAGCTTAAGTTCACATAGCAAGAAAGTGTGAGGGCTAGGTCCATTATTACTACAAGAAAAAGAGGGTGGAGAAGAAAACTATATTTGATAAAGTGTAGATTACAAATCAAGACAAAACAACAAAAGAAAAAAAACTAGCATTAAATAAATTAAGAAAAGTTATACATATTAATATCAAAAAGATCATGTATTTTAAAAGAATTCTTAATCCAAGAAAGTCACCAAGCTCCTTTCCCTTCTTCTTCTTTTTGACTCATGTCCCCAACTTCCTCTTTCCTGTTCAGTATTTTAGGAGCTGTGCAGAAATCCATGGCCCTCAAATTATTTCAAAACTTTTTAGGTTAGAACTCATCTTTCCCTTCTCTGTCCTCATGTCACACTTGTGCTGCTTGTGACACAGTGCTTTGTGTAAGCTTTCCTCTCTCATACCAGACTGAAGTGAAGAGGTATAGAATATGCCACTGTGGCATAAAAATTATTTTGGACAGAAGACATTTGAAATCCTGAAATCTCCTACCTGCCTAAAAGTAGAGCCTCTCAAAATAACTCAGTCAGAAGTAATCCCTGCTTGGGAGCAACCAGGGAAGATTGACCGTTACCAGTAAAGATGAGGATTTCCCATATCACAGCTAAAGAGACATTGTCACAAAACTGTATCTCCAATATATCCTCCTAAGGGCCCATTTCTCTTTCCTAAAAGTCATTTATTTTTTTCCCATAAGAGCCTTCTTTCCCTTCTCTTCTCTTATTAAGATTCATGCCCCAAATTCTAAACATCTTGAGTCACACTTTTCTGTGACCTCTCATACATACTTATGTGGCTAAAAATCTGACTTTCCTCTTGTTCATCTGTCTTTTGTCAGTTTAATTTGCAAACACCCAAGACATGAACATAAAAGGTAGGGTAAAAGATTTTCTTCCCTGACAAAAAGCAATGAGGATCAGTCATTTCTGTAATCCCTTAGTGCCAATACGGTTTTGCTGGGGTGAAATCAACTTAAGTGAACTGAATTGAAATATATACAGAATTGGTGACCAAGTATTCTGAAGCTTGAGAGAAGAAAAAATGCAGCCTGTAATTAATAGGGAATTAAATACAAAGATTTTTTAAAAAAGGATTTTATATCAGAACTATGAGGGTTTCATAGTGGCTGAGGCTGAATGAAATATAAATTAAAACAGGTTATAGCATACAATATCAGTCTAGTTTATAGGTTAACATTTGACAAACTAGACTAAAATTTGGACTTGCTTTGTCATTATATATTTATACATTCACCGTATTTTTAATATTCATACCTTGTGAACATAGTGTCCAACTAGGCAAGGCATCTTTACTGAGAGGATGGTGTGGCTAGTTCCAGAGTAACAGCCTTTTGAGGAGAAATCTTTAAGACAACAGGAAACATCAGAAATTTATTATTCATAGTGAACTCATCTCAGGAGCATTCAGTCAGAGACATGTTTCTTCTCATTGCTGGTGCTTTTGGGTTCTGATGTTGATTTCATTAATTCTTTAAAAATGTTTTCTGACTTTGACCACAAACTCTTAATTCACAGCAATATAAGCTCTACTCTTTCCTGTACTTCCTGGGGCTGATGCTTAAAGAGTAAAGGTTTTAAAGACCATTAATACTGAGCTTCTCTCAGACATGGAACCAATCCCAAGGCTCAGGGAAGACACCTGGAGAGGCTCCCAATCTTTTTGAGGGGAGTGAGAAAAAATTAGAGAGTAAACCAAACCTTTCAGATTAGTGTTTCTCACAAGAGGTGTAGGCCAAAAGATATGAAAAGTATAAAAGCAGATTGATCTTGTGCTTATGTATCTTTTATTGCTATAGATGTTAATCTTGCTAATTTCATCACAGCACCTAGCACTTTTTAGAGTGAAATCATAAAGGGAGATGATGGGAGAATAATGCTCCCTTCCTCCCAGCCCCCCCAATGGAGCTAATGGCAACAAGCAGCATATTGATTCCAATGAGAATGGAACATGGTGTTTGGGACTTTGAAATGACAAACAAGCAAATTATCTTAATAATTCTAACAAAACATACTCCTGTTTTTTCTTGTAAATTTGTCTTTCCTGCATCTCTTTGTTTGCTCCATTAGAATCCCATGACTAGAAAGGCATGCCTCCACCTCACCTACCAGATAGATTCAAGTTTCACACCCTCCTCTGACTTCCTCCATGAAGTGATTACTGGCCTTTCTCACCTAGTTAACTCTTTCTTATTTACTATATCAGATCTTTAAGGTGTAAATAATTCTGCCTTGTCCCAGTGTCTAATTAGTTCCTTTGTGTGAGTCATTCTCTCCCCCCACCCTCCCCCCCCACCCCGATAAATTAGTACCTTAATAGTATATGAAATATCCAAGTTGTCCTATATGTTATATCTCGATTTGAGTAAAAATAAAAAATCATCTGTCAATACAAAATCCAATCTAGTCTAACTCTTCTAATTTTGAAAGATTTACATATTTAGATATGAATTCTTATGCAATATACCCCTATTATGATTTTTTATTATAATAATATTTAATTACCTTAATACAGCTCCTACTGTACCTGAAATGTTTCCCCTACACAGCTTTCCTCTATTACTACCACCACCACTACTGCTGCTACTGCTACTATTATTATAACTATTGCAACTGTCACCACCATCAAGAGCACCACGACTTTTATTGCTAAGACTTGTCTCAGATTTCAGCTTTATCCAATGTCCCAGAATGGATGAGTCCTCAAAAGCAGTGCTTTCCTACAAGTTGCTGTAGCCTAATATGAGTTGCTGGTAAGCTAAGGTATTATTCTCCTTTACCCTCTTTTGATCTCAATTGCTTATCACATACGATCATATACTATCACACCTAGTACTAGTGTGCCTTGACAGGAAAATGAGGTGAACCTTGCTCTAATTATTCACATTGCTCTTTGTTTCCCATTTCTGATACATGTAGTTATCTCTATGATTATTTAATGCTGGGCAGGGAGCAACACAAGGACAGTGACATTTACCCACTTACACAGTGCAGATCACCTGTGCCTTTGCAGTATCTGGCACTCAGGGTGTTATCAATACATAATTGCTGAATGAATAAATTAATTGGCCACATCTACATTTCATGGCCACAGTAAAGATAAAGGGAATTATTTTAGGTCCCAACCACCTTTTTTGGAAAGTCGAAACAACAAAACCAAAAAAAGCAAGTTCCGTGCTGGTTCTGAGAGTGGGGGATTTCAGAGGCAGGTTTGTAAAGAAAGGGAACAGGGTAATAAGGGATAGTGGAGACTGAAAATATGTCAGAAAGCATTAAATTAAGCACTGGTAAAGGACAATCAATGTTCTGCTTAGCTTGTCATAATAGGTAAGGGAATGGAATTGTAGATTTAGGAGGAAGGGGAAGCGGGGAAAATGGGATAGACTTTTAACGAAGGGAACTAGAAGAGAAATAGGAAATGTACATTATGTTTCTTAAGACCGCACTGGAGCTCTAATTTTTAAAGTTAGGTTTATTATGATATAATTTACATACTGCGGAAATTCACCCTTTATAGAATACAGTTCTAAGACTTTTGACAGGCACAAAGAAATATGACCACCACACAATCATGTTAGACATTTCTATTAACTGTAAAATTTTCCTTTTCCCTTTTCTCAATCTCCTTCCTCCATTCCCACTGGTCTGATTTCTGTCAATATTGTTTTTATTTTTCTAGAATGTCATTTAAATAGAATCAAACAATGTATAGACCTTTGAAGCTGGCTTACTTCACTTAGCATAATGCATTTAAGCTTCATCCATGTCATATCAGTGTACATGTATCAGTAGTTTATGTCTTTATTTTATTTTATTTTTTTGAGTATTTTCATTGTGTGAATATATGACAGATGTTCACCAATTTATGAGCATCTGTGTTATTTTAGTTTTTGACTGTTATGGTTAACACTACTATAAACTTGTGCACAGGATTTCTAGTGGTCACATGGTTTCATTTTTCATGGGCAAAAAACCTGGGAATGAGATTGTTGAGTCATAGGGTAAATATATGCTTTACCTTTATAAGAAATTGCCATTCTATTTTCTGAAGTTTTGCCTAAATTTTATTTTCTTAAATTACCAACATCCTGTCTTCTTTGATAACCATTGACCAGGCTAAGTTCCTGCAAAATGGCATGTGATCGTTGTAGAAAATAATCAAGAATGCACACATTGGGAAGGAAAAATAGATCACATGTGAAAAGGTACATGATACTCTCTAATCTGGACTTGCATTTAATACTTTGAAGACATAAGTCAAGATGAAATCATGGTGGGACAACATTGCCTTTAGCTACCATTTGCAGACACCCATTTCTTCACTCCTGGCTCTAAGGCTCAGCACTTCTGTCACATACACACATCCTACTACCACATACCATCGTGACTCTGAGTTCCATCAAAGGGACTAATTAGTGTAATTCTAGAAATTTAATGGATGCCAAAAAAAAAAAAATTATGTGACTCTGATAGCATTAACAGTGTCCTGAGGTTCCTCAAGAGAAAAAAAAAGCAAAGAGAGAAAATCTTGCTCATAATACATTATTTTTTTTCTTTTGGCACATTTCCTGAATTCAGCGGGAACTGAAAAAGCATGTGCCAAAATGCAATTTGGAAAAGTGTTCATATTTGTGGGTGTTTTAGTCCTAACTGGAACCAGGAAGTAGCAGAAGTCATAAATGTGAATGAGTTCCCCCTGGAGCCTTCCAAACCAGTTTTACAGTATTATTTTGCTATGCATTATTGCTATCCAAAGCTCTAATTCCAAGTCTCCTGAGATACAATTTCAGGCAGGAAAGGTCTACTTACATTAAATCAAAGATTAATGAAGATTAGGGTAGGAAATGGAGAATGCTCCTCCACTTCTGTTTACTGACACTATCAGACATTTGTATGAAATTTACAAGGCAAGTACCGTCACTAAGAGAGGGAGAGAATAGAAAGGACAGATGAACCCAGTTCCTGGAGAACTGGGAGCCCTGAATTGGTTTATAGATCTTCCTTGACTTGAAAGACCAAATGAACTTCTTCTATGTGTCATTTTTTTGGAATCGTTAGGGGCCAGAAAGGGTTCAGATAACTCAGAGGTGTAGAGTCCTTTAAAATAACTTTTCAGAGAGTGAAAATAGTACTCCTGACGAGTAGCTCTTCATGAACACTGAGAGTCATACTTTAGTCACCACACATAACCTATCGTTTATGACTTGTAGAGCACAGCTGTTTGTAAGTGATCTCTGATGAGCTGTCTTAATAGGAGAAGTTGAGCAAATAACTTACAGGCTTGTTGCTCATGAATTCCTCCTTCAAACTACGTGAGAGACATAGAAGCTTCCCAGAATTTAAAAATCATAAGATAGTAGTCATAGACTTTATGAAAAAGGGAAAAGTGCAGAGAAATGAAGCCGTTTATAGTCTATCAGAGAACAGTGAATTTCAAAAACAACTCTCAGTTTCATTAAAAATTTATTTATTCAAGTTTAATGTACTTTGAAATAAATTTACATTTTATAAAGAACAGAATATATTTTCATAATATTTTATCAAGGAAATACTATCCCAGAAATTTCACTTATATGCTATGACAATGTCAAGTGGGTTATGTCCTAAATTTGACATGCTAGGGTATTAAATTCTTGTTCCATAAATTACTCACGATAGCACCTTACCTTTATAATATAATGTGGCTCTTGATCAAAGCCTTTTTAAAACACCTCTTGCGATTGAAGCTTTTTAAATCTGTATATATCCATTCTTAGTTTCTATCAAAGAAATATGTGTAATACATTTCCTGAAAGTGCTCATAGTAAGACAGATAAGAAATTGATTTTTTTGCGTATAAAATGACCTTAAATGCTAAATGGCCTCTCATGCAAAATTTTGGCTTACAGACTTATAGTTCCAGTTTTTTCGACAAGGAACTTCTGTTATTAAACCACATAGCATTTTTCTAAAGCATTTTTTATTTTATTAAAGTAGAGTTATAACATGTCAGACTATTAGGGGAAATTTAAATATTATTAATTCAGTGGTCCACAAACTATGGCCTATAGGCCAACTACAAAATTACAAAAATTTGTTTTGTAAATAAAGTTTTATTGGAAGGCAGACATTTCAATTCATTTAAGTGATATATCTATGACTGCTTTTCTCTATGGTGACAGAATTGAGGAGTTGCAACAGAGATCATTGAGCCCACTTAGCTCTTTAAGAAAGGGTTTCCAAGCCATGATCTAGTTTTTCTCCTATATTTTATTTAAAACACACACACAGAGAGAATATTTAACATTTTCCATTATTGTTTCAGACAATACCAGGGGAATAGATTATCATATCATGAAATCTTAAAATTTCAAAAATATGTGCTGGTTTGCTTTACATTTATGTGTATGTGTGTGTGTGTACATGCACACATGTGTGTGAGCGTGTACACATGTGTGTGAGTGTGTGCACGTGAGCACGCAGGCAGGAACTGCTGTATATCCCTTTGTATTAAAATGAGATTGAACTAGTATGTATGAAGGAAAAGAATATTATCCCTCTATGGTACCTTCCAGAGACTCAGATATAAAAGGCTTGGGCAACCTATAGCTACTTGGTATTTAATGAATTTAAACGTTTTATGCAGAATCGAGTTATTGATCAGAAAAGGACTTTAAAAAATACTAGTTGCCTGCAATGAAGAAGCATCTCTCTCCTTATTTAAAAATTGCGATTAAGAGGTATGAGAAAAATCAGCCACATAAGTCTTCTTATAATCTCTCTCCCTTTTCTCAGTTTAGTAATGACAAAAAAACAAAAACAAAAACACACAAATATTTGGAAGAAATGGTGGAATGTTCGACTATTAAACTGTAAACTGACGACTGTCTTACAAGCAGATGAAGACCATACTCTAAGAAACCCTATGAAAGCATTTGACTCTAAGGCATCCTGAAGCCAAAAAGTCATGGGGACAGTCCGTGTTTTAAGGATGCTCAGAAAGGACTTTTAATACCAAATAAAATTTTTGGTAAAATCATATTGTAGAGTTCGTAAACGATAACCCCTGGAGTTATGCAGTGCACAACTTGTGTGAATATATGTGACAGTACTGTTTCTGAAGTACTGGCACTCACATTTTTAAGTAAAAAGCAAATTTTATAATAGAAAAAAATACAAATTTACAAAGTGAGTGTACTTGTGTAAAAATACTGTTTGTATCACTAAATAGTCTGGGTCCTTAAGCATGTGTTTCAAGTTATTGAAGTTCAGCTGCTGTGAAACTGCCTCCTTATTTTCATCATAGTTACCATAATTCTGTCCAGCACAAAATCTTCTCTTGCATAATACAAAATATATTTCTAACTCCAAGTATACAATATTTTAAATAAAGGCAGTTAACATTATTAATTTTTTAATAATCCAAGTATCTTTTAGAATAATTTGTTGAGGTATAATTTACACACAATGAAATATATTTTAAGTATACATTTAATGAGTTTTGACAAACGTGTATTCTTGTGACCACCATCAAAATCAAGTTACAGAACATTTTTATAACCTCAGAAAGCTCTCTCTTATTCCTTTGCAATTACCACTCCACATCCACAGACAAGTATAGGTCTGTTTTTAGTCATCATCATAGATTAGTTCTGCCTGTTCTAGAAATTCACATAAATGGAGAAATTCTATAAACGTATTTTTTATCTGCCATATTTCACTCAGTGTAATGTTTTTGAGATTTATTTATGTTGTTGCATGTATCGATATTTCATTTTGTTTTATAGCTGACACCATTCTATTGTATGGACATACCATAATTTGTTTACCTATTCATCTACTGATAGATATTTGGTTGTTTCTAATGTAGGGCTATTGTGAATAATTCAGTTATGTGCATTCATGTAAAGTCTTTTTGAGGATGTAGTTTTTAAGCAACAATGAGTGGAACTTCAGTTTTAGGTATTCAGCTGAAGTTTTTAATACTTACTGTACAATTTTTCTGCCAGAGAACTCTGTTTTCTATTATTATTCTTCACATCTATATTTTATCTTAAAATAGGGTTAAATATAATACATATTCCAATATATGGTTAAAATTAATTTAAAGTGAGAAAGTATTTGCAAAATATCTGTTCTTTTCCAGCAAGTGTTCATCAAAATAGCTCTGCTAAAATCCTCACAATTCTTCTAGTAATCCCTCTCAATTCAAACCTAAGAGACACAGATTAAACAAATTCTCCTTTTACATGAATTCCTCTTTATTAGGGAGGACTCATAGAACAAAAATAAAACTTGGGATTGTGTAAGACCTGAACAGAAAAGTTCTGCCCCAGAGTGAGAGAAATGAAACTGTTTTTCAGAGTTTTGGTGACACATTTTCATGACCTATGTGGTGTGAAACCTTACTTGTTACAATTCTTAGCAGGGAAGGGAGAATGTAACCAAGAGATGTGTGAAAAGATAAACAAAATCTCTACTCTCAAGATAATATGACTTTAAAGGACTCATGCTCTATAGATGTCTTATTTGAACCTGAGTGCTTAAAAAAAAAAATAGTACTTAGGTGTCAAGGTTATCAAAATTGTCAAAAAAAAAAATGAGATTTCACTCTTTATGCAAGCTAACAAATTATCCTGTACAGTTTCATGGGTTCTGACAGAATACATGAGACTTCTGGTAAAATGGTGTCCTGAGACTCAATTTCCAATGTGGAGGTTGGTGGCAGGGGGAGGGTCCTCACACTTAAAAAAATAATTCTCAGACACCAGTAGGATGTCCAAGAATTCAACTCAATATGACACTATGTACCCAGAGATAGCTTCAGATTTCACAGGTTAAGGGTTCAGTCCTATAAGACTGCTTTTCCACCCTTGCACTTCAGATGCCAGTCACAAGCCCAGGCTATTATCTGTACTACTAACCACTGGCCATACATCAGAGGTTCACATGACCTCCTCTTTGGGTTCAATTCATTTGCTAGGGCAGCTCACAGAACTCAGAGAAACATTTTACTTACTAGGTCTCTAGTTTATTATAAAAAGTATAACTAAGGAACAGTCTAATGGAAGGGATGCAGACGGCAAGGTATGACCTCCTGAGTACACCATTCTACCCACTTCTCCATGTATTCACCAACCCAGAGTTCTCTGAACTCTGTTCTTTTGGTCATTTAACGGAGGCCTCATTACAGTTGATTAAATCATTGGCCATTGATGATTGATTCAACCTCCAGCCTTTCTTCCATCCTTGAAGGCCAAGGGGTGGGACTGAAAGTTCCAAAGCTCTAAAGCACAAGTTTGGTTCCATGGGTAGCCAGGCCCCATCTTTAGGTGCCTTCTAAACCTTACTTCATTAACATAACAAAAGAACCTTAATCTGTCAACAGTTAGAAAATTCCAAGGGTTTTGGGAACTCTGTTCTAGAAAAGGGGATGAAGACCAAATATTTATTTCTTATTACAAATTACAATATTACTTATGGGTAAGAGACAAAGGATGTTATTACAGCAATACCAGTAGCCAGAGTTCAACCTTGTGCTGGTTTTCTGAATAAGGAAATGTGAAGAGGGCCAGGTCACACCAGCATATGGTAGTAGGTGGCATTATAGTAGGGGAATTCTGAGCTTAAGGAATCTAAATATTTTTGTAGTGAGTAGTGATGAATAGTGAGCCTGCCTAACGTTTGCTTTGAAAGGAAATATTACCTTTATTATGCTAGATAATTAATACACTTGTGCGAGTGAGAGGGAGAGAAGGAAAGAAAGAGAGAGAGAAAGAGAGAGAAGCTATCTCTATTTTCCAAGGCTCTTGCTATAAAAACATCCTTGAAAAGATAGTTCAGAACAAAGATAGTCAGTGGTCAGTGCCTCTGCTCCAATATGTAGAAATGTGAGAGATGCAGGGAGACTTCATTTTCGACAAAATGTCACTCAATTTTCCCTTGTCAAATAACCTATCTCTACCAGGGTTCTATAAACATAAACACTGCAGATAACTTGGAAAGCTCTAAAACCCCAAAGACCATCATTGTGCCCCTTTCACTAGAGCTGCCATAATTTCTATGCTGCATCTTTTCCAACAATTAATACTTCCAATACCATAAGGTCTGCAGAGTTGTATAACCCAAGCAGGAGGAAGATTGCACTGCAAACTGGACATACTTGGGGCCCCACACAAAACAAACAGCTTTCCATGCTTTCTGCTTTGTGGGTTGGAATAATATTTCTAGGTATGGAATATGTTACTTTCAGAACCCAGAGGTCTACCAGGCTATTTTCTAGTAGTGGGTGCAAGATGCAACAACTTTTCTTTTATTTTAGAAGGGATATTTTAGCATAGCTCTGACCACTAGAACCTTTAAACCATCACTGAGTGGCCATTCCCTAAATCTGCACAGGATTTATCTCCCACTCTCTGGAGTGTCTTACTAAGGCCATCATCATACTAGCCACCTCTTAGCCTGTCTAGTCAGCATGATGTCACTGTAATGCAGTGGTTCTCAATGATAATATCACGTCCTAGGGTAAGAGTGGGAGTTATGACGGAGATTGATATCACCATTAAAAACAAAGGGAGGCAGGAGTGGTAGTCCCTATCACATCTCCATTTAATTTGGCAGTCTGGCTCCTCAAGCGAATCGATGGAAAGTGAGTATAGACTACCTCTTACTTAAACATGAAGTAGCCATGACCCCAGCTCCACCTTCCACATTATGATAGAACCGAGGACTTGATGTTGTAACTCCAACTGCCAAGTACAAGAAATCCAATCAAGCGCTCAGGAGCCAGGAGATTAACCACAGGGCCTACTTTGAGCTGGATTTGTATCCAAACTCTATTACCTGACTCTCACAGGCCCTAACTCTGAAAGGGGTTTTTAAGTTCTGGTGTCAACGTCAACACAGACCCTGTGTTGGATACAGGCATGCCTCGTTTTATTACACTTTGCTTTGTTGCTGTTCACAGATGTTGCATTTTTGTTTTTGTTTTTGTTTTGTTTTGTTTTGTTTTGTTTTTACAAATTACAGGCAAGACACTCCAGCAGCAAAAAGAAAGACTATGACTCACTTTATTGCTATATTCCTTTTATTGCAGTGACCTGAAACTGAACCCACAATATCTCTGTGGTACGCCTATAATGCCCAGGCCATAACAGGTTAGGGGAATCATGCTGGTACACATCTGACAAGGTCTTGTGGGGTCCTTCCTCCAGAGACTCAGGTATCACTTTAGTCAGTAGATTCTGGATCTCAAAAACAGTTCAGGTATGGGAACAAAATGAAGTTTTTATTGAGAATCATCCTCGCCCTCATGATCACTGCTCTTGATTTTGATTAATTTAATTTTATTATTAGTTTCAAGTATATAGTAAATGGGTTAGATATTTTATATGTTTAAAAAACGATCCCCCTAATTGTTCTTTTCTCTGACTCTCCACCTAGCCATTACATTAATGCTGACTACATTCCCTGTGCCGTGCTCCCCAACCCCGTGATCATCTATCAACTACTAATTTTTACTTCTTTAACCCTTCACCCTTTCTGCCCAGCCTCCTAATCCCCCTTCCCTTTGGCTGTTACCAGATTGCACTCTATATTTTTTAGTCTGTTTTGGATTAGTTTGTTCTTTTTGTTCCTTAAATTCCACACGTAAGTAAAATCAGGTGGTATTTCTCTTTTTCTGACTTATTTCACCCAGCATAATTAGCTCTAGGTCCATCCATGTCATTGCAAATGGTACAATTTTATTTTTTAATGGCTGAGTAATATTCCATTGTATATGTGAACCATAATTTCTTTATCTAATCATCTCTTGATATGCATTTAAGTTGCTTCCATATCTTGGCTATTGTAAATTGTGCTGCCATGAATATAGGGGTACGTAGATCTTTACAAATTATTTTTTTGGTTTTTTGAATAAACACTCAGAAGTGTAGTTGCTGGTCAAAAGGCATATACATTTTTAATTTTTTTGAGAAACTCCAGACTGTTTTCCATAGTGGCTGTACCAATTTGCAATCCCACCATCGATTTATTCGGTTTTGACGTTTAGTTACAGACGTTAAGCAACACCCTCTTCATGAACAGATGAGAATTTGGGCAAAGATTCAAAATGACTCCTATGAAGATTTCTGGAATTCTTTCTCTGTTAGCTCCCTCTTCTCATAATTTGCCCTGCAAATTCAAGTCTCTCTTTACTCCAAACTCTGTCTCTTCAATTCCATGGAAGCACTGTGCTTGCTTTACTTGAGACAGAAAACTCACATCACATGTTTCCCTTCTCACAGCAACCACAGATCTGTGCTCCCTGATGTCCAATGCCTGAAAACATGATTTATATATTTGGTTCAGTTTTCTAAGTTATTTATAATGAGAGGTTATATCCATACTCAGCTATTCTCTGGTGAGAAGAGGAAAGCCCTGCCTTTAAACATTGACATTTATTTTTACCACAGTAAAGAATCAATTTTATAATTTAAATGATCAACAATAAAAGCTAACACTTATCCAATGGGTTTATGATAAGAACATTATAGCATACATATTTTTTAAATATTTTATGATAAACATCTACCCTGACTCTTTTTTTTCTACCTTCCCGAGTTCTTCAGTTGATTCATAGGTATGCAAACAGCTTACATTTGAAAACTTTATGGGACTTTAAAAACTTGGAATAAATTGTGGTGTCTCTCCCAGAGTCTTTTTCTTTCAACAATATTTTATTGAGTCTACTCTATTCCAGGCATAGTACTAGGGACTGTACATAGTACTGTCACTCAGAGCCTGCCTCCAATTTCCCACATTTCAGTTAACAGCCTACAGTTCTTTTTCTTAGTTCTAATTAGGTACCTTGGGTGCAATTCAAGCTTTTCACCCCCCCCCCAAAATCAATCTTCACATTAAATAGCAGTGCATTTTGCTGAAATTCTGATGTTCTGAGAGTCTCACTCATTTTTCCTTTCAAATTTTCTTTTCTGGGTCTGAGGCCAACTTCCTGCCTTCTCTGTCCTTAAAAGAGAAATGGAGAACAGGTTGTGTTAGATTCCTGGCTCTATCACTTTCTCTTTGTGTGATCTTGGGTAAGATATGTAACATTTCTAGGTCTTAGTCCTTCTCTGAAAATTATGTTATTAGTATCTACTCCAAAAGATTATTGTGAGGATTGAATTTACACATGTAAAACACTTAGAACAGTATCTGGCATACAATAAGCATTCAATAAAATAGCCACTATTATTATTTCACAGAATCATCAACACTTGGCTTCCAATTACCTGATCACTATATGAATTCTAAGTTGCTATATATGTTGTGCCTTAGTCATGAATTTAGATACTCTCAGTTCCAAGAATTTCAGAAACAAAATTCAGGCTTGGTCCATTTAAACTCTTGGTCCAGACACCTGTTGCCCTCTTTAAGTTGAGTGTCTGCAACTAGGTCACTTTACTCTGTCCTGGAGCTCTCCATTTTTGGCTTACTCTGTACTGGTTGCCAGTCATGACACTGGTATCACTTCCCTTATAAGACAACCTAACTTATAACAATATTATTTACAAGGCTGCCATGAAGCCAGCTGTTGGCTCCTGTAGTGGCTGCTAAGGTCCATAAATGTCAGCTATGATTGTATGTATTTAAAAAAATAATGATGAGAACAGAGATTAAGAGGTGACAGACAAGACAAGCAAAGACTTGTGTATTCAGCCCTAAAATAAGAAAGAAATAAACAAAGGATTTATCTTGGTCAGAGCGTGTTCCAGGAGAATGTTGTGCAGCATGCAATAGATGTTTCCATGAACTAAACTGTAATTACACAATCTATATCTTCCAGAAGAGACCCATTTGAGAATCACAGGGATTTAGAGCATGACTAGAGATAAAATTTAAAGTTTGTGTACACAAATAAGTAAAATAAATCAGTTTTATTTTATTAATAAAACAGATATTTATATTCCAAGTAGAAGTACTGACTTCTGCCTCAGCAAAAGGAATTATAAGTTGGTAATGCATCCTATAAATCAAGTGCATGAACCATTCACCATTTCCTGAGATTATAAATCAGTCATGTTCTCAAAGCAGTTGCATGACTTGGAAACAACTCCTTGGATGAATAAATCAGTCACTTCCAGATACATGAATAAGTGACATGACCCATAAATCACATGACTATATGCTCATACTTCATCAGTCAGAGAATTTTATTTATAATTGAAAACTTAAAAGCACTTATTGTGAACAAGTCCTGAATTCCCATAGTACTGTAAAATGATGTATTAGAAATTCAGAAGTTTACCTGTGCCAAATACTGCTTTTCACCAAATAGCAAATTGATATATTTGCTGCAGTTTGCTAGTACTTGTGCTGATAGTAACACCTTGTTGTTCTATATGAAAAATACAACTAACTTTTCCACACTCATATCTTTCAAAAAGGATCTCTTGAGATATATGGATATAAATGCATCAACTGTTAAAAAATTATTTGGGTTTTTTTGAAGAATATTTTTGAAAACAGGTAAAAAATGGTAATTATAATTCAAATAATAAAAATAAACATTAACTTAGATAATTATAAGACTACATAGTAATATTCCATTAGTACATGTAAATTGACTAAATAATCATGTTTTGTGTTTGCATAGCATTTTTATATTTCTTATTTTCATTATAATTCTTATACTAATTATCACTATTTTTTAAAGGAGGAAACTATGTATAATGATTAAAAGCCAAGGTCACATGTCCAGCCTAACTAGAATTCAGGTTTCCGGCCTTCTTTTTCTGTATTTTTTCTGTTTTAGCATGTCACCGTCTATATATTTTTCTGCCATTAGAAAGTTTGGATAATTTTTAATCTTTCTATGAATATATAAAATTATTAACAGGCTTAAAGGTCATTAATAAAAGCTAAAATTAACAATTTAGACTTATTTCTACAGGCTTAGAGAAGTCACTCACATTCTGAAGCACTTAATAACTGCTAGTTTTAATGGTATAATAATATTTATTTGTATGCCATTATACATCTGACATGAGCTGAGGCTTGGATTTTGCATTTGTGATAACAAATGTCTCTCTTCTGTGTGGATTCCTTATAAGCCATACAACTTTAATGACTTTTGTCATTGAACTAAGACCACCATTGAATGGTGGAATTTCATATATCTTCTAACTATAATCCACCTGACTGCATAATCATATACTACTGATAATTTAAAGTCTATCCAAATGTGTCCGTACATATTATCTGATGATCAGGCACTCTCCAAGAAATGTCTGGCCTCTTACTGAGCTTATTCTTGTGACTTAATGTGGGTGAAGGTTCAACTACCTCAATCTTTCATTACCAAACAGATAGCTTATGTAAAAGCAATTCAGAGTCTAGTGAGTGCAACTCATTTCTATCTTCACACAGAGTACAATATTCAGTGTACACCATAAAAAGCACTAATTAAAAGTCATTTTTACTTATGGGCTTGAGAATTAGTTTGATTAGCTTTAAATGTCAATTTTAATTTCAGATTTTTTTCATTAGAACTGTTGTCTTAAGTAGTTTACAGACTGTTTTGCCAACTCATTTCTCCTCATGTTGGTTATCTTCTGGGAAGGAGAAAGTGAAAATTGTACTACAGAATTCACAATATCAACTTTTAAGGATGGCACTGAAAATTATACTCTTTGAATTGCAGCTCAATAATTTGCTAAATAATGTTAATAACATGTCCATCACATCTGTGGGGAGATGTATATTACACAGTCATTAAAGTCTTGCTTGGTTAGCATAATTATATGGAATTCAGCATTATTTCAGTTTTATCAACACAGTGAGTCACCTGGGAACTGTATGGACAATGTGATCTCGAGGAAGATTGCTAGTCAGGAAGACAGAAGTTAATTCCATTGCAGGCTCAGGTGGCGCTTTCATGATCTCCCATCTCAGTTTCTGTCTTTGACTCAAAGATTAGGTTTCGTCCTTTAGGTCCTTGAAAATATTGTAAGCAAACATTAATAAAATAGATGTGTTCCGAATTCATCAGATAAGAGTCTAAAAGTGTGTGATGGAGTTGTGACGGAATTCGGGCTTCCAAATTCCATATGGTGTACATATTTATGGGTAAATAATCCATTTAACAGTTTGGGATTATTTTAAAATTTCTTGGGAAAATCATGCCATTCACTTTAAAGCTGCTGCATGTATAGATTTGCATTCCTCTTTTAATTACCATTGTCCTTTTTTTAGTATTGAAAGCATACATTCGGTCTCTATCCTTGTTACACTAATACAGTAAATGTAATTTCCCAATATGGTGATCACCTTTGCATCACTTCTATTAAGTTCTTAGATTTAATTAAATTTGTGGAGAACTTCTACCCCAAGCTGAAACCTTTTTGACTACTGCAATGTGCTAAGTATGTAACAAATACTTAATACACCACGTAAGTCATTAATTAAATATGTTAAGTTGAAGGCTTATTAATAAGAAAATTAATATTAATAAAAATTGATATTAATGAAGTTTTATTTAGGTAAAATGTTCTCATTTTAGCTTGCTTTTTGGTATCTAGGCATTCCAGCATATATGGAAGGATCACATTTCTTAGATCTCTGTCCTCTCCCCTACCTCCCCCCCCAAAAAAACAAGCTATAAAATAATCTTCGTTTAACACTCCATCTGCACAGCCCTTCCTGTCCATCTGGATGTCAGATGGAAGCAAAGAGATTCATGGCACTTTGAAATAACTGAGGTGGCCTGTGTAGTATTTCATAGTGCAATTTACAAAACCAGGTTCTAATATCCACATCTTTGTTTGAACAAACAAAGTGGATAATGGAGACCACATTTTCCTCCACAGTTACTCTATTACCACGTCTTTTAATTTATTATTTTTGAAGCACTTAGAAATAGCAAGAATAAAATTAAGTTTTAGGCAATGCTCTTTATTTTCCAGCAAAGTATGTTACAGAATCATTTTCTCTAAGCCCTTGACCCTTTCCCAACAGAATCATTTCCCTTGCCGTTACTGAATCAAATGGAATTTGTTATTCTTGGAATGCCTACCCAAGTCAAGGGGGAGACAAAAATGGGGAATAATAACAATAACGAAAAGAATAATCAAGCAAGGCACCATAACTCCAAGAAAGCCCTTAGAAGTATATAAGGGGAATAAATTTATCAGGCCTCTAAATTTAAAAAGCTATCTCTATCAGATATCTTCCAAGAATATATTAATGCCTTGAGAAAAGTTTCACAGAATTCCTGAGCAGATACTTTGATAGTCAGCAGCACTGTTCTGGTTCTCTTTGCCCCAAGTTTATTAGAGGATTGTTCCTGTTTATAGCTATCTGGGGCTATGTAACTGGTCTGACTAATGAAGTGTGAACAAAAGTGAAGTGAATCACTTCTGGGTTACAGTGAGACTCTGTGGAGTAGCCTTATCCCTCTGGCACAACAGACAAGATTTAAAAGGTTGACTGGTCAGTTAGCCTGCGTACCTGAGTATCCCTGCTGAGTACCTGGCATTGTGCAGTTGTCAAGGAGCATGGGCAAGAAATAAACCTCTATTATTTTAAGACACTGAGATATAGGGGTGTGTTTTATGGCACCATAACCCACACTGTTCTGACTATTTCAGATACCCAACTCTGTTAAGAAGAATTAAAGAATAGTTCTCAGCAAGTACTTTTGATTTTTAAAGTAACTTTCAATCTTTATTTACTCTAGTTCTTAGACTTTGACTTGATGTTACATAAAGTGATGGCTTAGATCCATACAATAATGCTCATTAGATTCATGGAACAAATAAATTATTCTTATGTAGGAATCTATTGAATACTTGATGGTATTCAACAGATTTGTTCAGTCATTCAATTAATAAGCAGAATATAAGTCAATTCCAAATAATAAATGTCTTCCCCTTATATAATGAAATGGGTTCACCTCTCCCCAGGTAGCTACTTGGTCCCCTATAATATGCTATTATATCAGACGTTAACCATTGTTCTTTATTAATACCATATTTAGCACAACACTGTGTAAACAGATAAAAACTTCAGTGAGAAGAAACATGAGTCCCTATCATTATGCTCACATTGACATGATCTGGAATGGTTAGAAAGAAACTGACATCCACAATGTAGATCACTGTGTTTACCTGAATGATAGTACTCAGAAGAAGGGGTGATGTGGTTATTATTTACATGGGAAACAAATAATTTTCCATTCCAGTCCTATTTCAAGAAATCTATTTACATATCTTATCCCCAAAGCTCCTTGTGACCAATCTTATAACCTTCTCTCAAAGTCCCTATCCATCTGGCCAAAAAACTTCTTCCCAGTTTGTGAATCACCATAGACATATATTTCTGACAATCTCTTCAGTGGCAAAACCTTCCACTTTTACCTTCTTGACATAGATAAATTTTGCTTTCTTCTGGTAATACAGATCAAGTTACAGATTAATGGACTGCTCATTTCAGTTCTAAAATTACATGCACAACTAGTTACCACCAAAAATAACTAGATCAAAGCACTTTTATTACCATGTTGGCTCCACTGTATATTATAGTTGCTTTTACTATTGTCCCTTTTCATTAAGTGCTGCTACTTTGCCTCTGTAAACTAGGGGTTCCATAATCCCATTGAAATCAGAAATTTTGTTTCCATGTCACCACTTCCCACCTTAATTTATGGATGACACTATAGGTCTTTGGCTAATATATTTAACTGCATTGACATATTTCTTAATTCTGTGGTAAAGTATAACATAGGGCATCCCAGAAGATAGAATTAAGGGATGATTGAGCCAGTTGGCTATAAAAATAATCCATTTCAGCAGTCTTATTTCCCCAAGACATTAATTTTTTTATATTATACTAAGAAAATTCTAGCATCTCAATTTCATTTATCCTAGGCCAATATTGAGTCCAGGTTTTCATCAACTCACTGAGAAAATATTTAGAACTCCCAGCTGCTCAAACTCTAAATCAAGAATCTCTAGTTATATAAAACCATATTAACAATATCAATACTTTCTAAAAATTATATCCTTCCTATCCTTGTCTATAATCTAGAGTTTATATCCATAAATATTCCTCAGATTTTTCCTTTATACATTAACAAAATCTTGTAATTATTTTGGTATGGCAGCCTCATTTCTTCTGGTTTGTTTTGTAATTGGCTCCCTGTGATATATTGAAACCTGATTTCATTTATAAGACCTGAGGCAAAGAATTGAAAGCAGACATGTTGAAATAAGAAGAATTGGCATCCTTTTGAAAGATAACTATTTCATCTGAGGTATTTACTGGGTCATCATGCAAGAAAGATTCAGACACATGAGCCAAGAAGAAGAGGCTGCTTCTACTGACACAGGATGCACAGGAGGCACACTAAAGTTAGGGTATTCAAGGAACTCATAGTTATTTCACTCACCAAATGTCATTGATCTATAGTCCAAGTGCTCATTTCTAATCAGTGCCTTAATTTTCACTCATGAATACTAGATGTTTGTGAATTCTATTTACAGTGCAATTTAGCTATACTATTACTATGATATAGAAGTTTTAGGGATTTTGGTGTTGTCAAAAAAATAACAATAAATTGGAGAATCACACAAGGTGCCTTATCTGGGCAACACTTTGACATATTTGTGTAAAGGAGAAGTGCCTGACAGCATGAGACCATCCAGAGGTTATGACACTGAACTAGTATTCAAAAGGATAGGAGTATAAAAGAACTACTAGAGGAGAGAGGGATCAGAGAGTGAGGCTTGAATGTTTAGGTAATGTCACTGAACAGTCCAACTGGGAGTCTGGGTCAGAGAGAATTTTAAGGGGCAGCAGCAGCTTGGCATCTTTTATATATACAAGATTTATTTTATCCATGGCTGCCAGATGTGGGGTGTAGTTTTATGGGGCATGGAAAGCAGGCAGGTTCTCAATAGCTACAAATATACTTATTTAGGCCCTGATTAAAACAAATGGATGTGTAAAATATTGAGGTTGGCAGGCTTTTGAGGTAACAGGACTCAATCTGCTGTACACAAGTATACAACGAAGTTCTAAGATACAGAGGCTGTCTTTGGCTCATTTGTGTAACACCAGGAAATTGGGAGGGGGAAACTGAGGCGTGAGGCAGATGCCTGAGTTTGGAGAGGAATATGTTTGGCTCAGTCCCCTAATACCCTTAACCCAAGTTGTCAAGGTTTGTGGTGGGCAGGAGCCAAGTAGCCTGAGGTGGGACACAGCCCATGACTCTTCTTGGGTGTTGCTCCCTTCCACCATGTCATGAGGAGACCTCCTGCCTGGGAGCTTGTTCTTTAGAGGGTGTGGGGCCTGAAGTGGCCACAGTCAAGTGCTCCCACCCTGCTGGCCTGGTAACAGGGTCCTCACCTGGAGAAGGAGAACCATGCCCCACCTCCTGTTACTATTTTGTACTTTTAAGACCTGCCAATAAAGATTGTCTACACTGAAAAAAAAAATTCCAATTTTGTCCTACTTCAACTTTGCCAATGTTAGAGATAAGATATCATCTCTAAGCAGACATAGAAATTCTTTGGTGCCCTGATGATGTTTTGAGACATTTAAAGCTCTACAGTATAGTTAGAGTTAGCCATTTTGCCCACACCATCCTTTTATGCTTCAATCAGCATTAATGAACTATCCAAATAGTCACTAAAACTGGATGTCTTGGTCTTCAATAGGACTTTATTCTAGAATGTAAACAAAAGATAGTTTAAATAACTGTTTTTGCCACTGATTGTCATGAAAACATATCTCATTTTCTAATGATAAATGGAACCTGGTCACACAGTCAAACAAAGATTTGCATTTCTTTGAATGTTGATTACCTACAACCACTCCATGAAGCAATTATTGTATAATTCAAATTCTACCTGCTGATAGACAACAGAATATATTGTCTAGCTCAAGCAGAAAGGATTTAATAGAGGGAATTAGTTGAATGCAAAATTTTACAGAGCAAACAAGTTCTGAGGAAATCTCTCGCTCTCTAGAATTCTCTATCAAAAGTACACTGCTACAAACGGCTGAATGCTATTGCTCCTCCTGAGTACAAAACCATATCAATTCTGTCACAGTCCAAGTCAGAAAAAAAAGAGGATACTTCATTTCCTCCCTCTCTTAACATAATGCAGTCCCTAATTAAAGTTTTTGGGGATTGCATCTTACTCATTCATTCATTCATCCATTCATTCATTCATTTCTTAAATACCTACCATATACTTAGTCACTGCTCAAGGTGCTGGGGATATAGCAGTAAACAATACAAGCAAATATCTTCCTTATAGAGTTGGGAAATAATTAGAAATTTCTTTGTATACTGTGCCATATGGCAATAAGTAATTTTGAAAAAATTAAAATAGGATAAAGAAAAAACACAGTGTTAAAAAATGAAAGAATACTATTTCCTCCCTCTTTAATTCCCTGCCCCCACCCTACTTCCACCCCTGACTTATGGATGTTGCCATTTCCCCTTAAGAACTAGATCATGGAACTGAGGACCTGGCATACCTGGGGCCTGGGGCAACTGTGGGTGGCTCCACCTGGGGCATGAACCCAGGACCTTCTGCCTGTAAAGCAAGCATGCTAACTACTACACTATGGAGCCACTCCTGAGGGAATGCTATTTAATATGCTTCTATCAGGAAAAGCTTCAATGATGTGTGATAATTATGGTAACATTTGAGCAAAGACCTGATAGAAGTGAGGGAACAAAATATAAAAATATCTTCAAGAAGAGGATTCTAGGAAGAGAGAAAAGTGTGTTCAATGATCTGAGACAGGATCCTGGTACACTCAAGAAATAGCAAATGAGTCCCATTGAGAAGAGTTGGAGTGAGCAAAAACATAAGCAGAAGAGAATGTTAGAGAGTTATGAGAAGTCTGAACTAAAACTAGTGTTTTTTAAACCATTCTAAGAAAATTTGTTCTTTTACATGAAATAAGAAGACACTAGGAGGCTCTACATAAAGGAGTGACATAATTTAACAATTCTATAAAATTTTATTCTGGTTACTCTGTGGAAATAATAGTAGGGTCAGTAGAGTGATATGGAGACAAGTGAAAAGGGTAGGGTAATCCAGGCAAGAAATTACCATCCGTTAGATCAGGATAGTGGTAATGAAAGTAATAAGTGTCAGTTTCCAGATGTATTTGAAAGGTAGAGTCTATAGACTTTGTTACCAAATGTAAGAGAATAAGTCAAGGATGACACCACCATTTTCAACCTGACAAATCAAAAGAATAAAATTGCCATTACTTGAGATGATGAACACAGAAGGCAGAATGTGTTCGGAGTAGAGAAAATATTGAGTTCCATTTTGACATGTTAAATTTGGAAACTTAACAGGTATCTAGTAGAAATCTTGGGTTAGTGGTTGGATATACAATTGGAGTTCAAGCAAGAGAGCCAGCAATATAAGTTTGGGATTTATCAACATATAGAAAGTTTTTAAAGCCATGAACTAGATAATATTGCCTAAAGGTACATGTACATAGAGTAAAGAAGAAAAGAGATTCAAGGATTGAACTCCAAGATACTATAAGGTATAATGCTTTGGAGATGGAGGAAAACCTATCACATGAGACTAACAAGGACACCTAGAATGAATAATTTTCTAAATACTAAATAAGGAATGTGTTTCAAAAAGAAATGATATGCTGTATCAAGTGTTCTTGGCAAGTCAAATCAAATAAGAACGAAAAATTGACTATTAAATGCAGCTATGTTGAAATCATTGGTGATCTTGACAACTGAGTCAGGAGAATTAAGTGAATGCAAACTTGATTAGGTTCAAGGGAGAATGGAAGGACATGAAATAGGAGACAACAAATAGGAGAAAACTCTTTCGACGGGCCCCAGGTAAAAGGAAGAGTCAAATTAGTTTTTAAACTAAGAGATATCATAGCATGTTTTTATTCTGAGGTAATATTTCAGTGAAGAATGACAATATGATGGTATCAATAAAGCAGGATAAAAATGAAAGGATATCATTGAGAAGTCAAAAGATCATAAAAAAACAAGTAAAAAAACAAGTGAAATTCAAACAAACAGGAGACAAGAAGGGTATACGGTGGTAGTGTTTGGAATATTTTTTGATTATATTTTCTAAGTGAACTTTGAGTGAAGATAGGACAGGTAGTGATGTTTCAAGGTTTGAAAAAAGAATGTATGTAATATTCATCTAATTAGGAGGAGAGTAAATAGAACAGTGAAATGTGAACTTGCAAGGCTAAACAAAGTGCAGTTTTGGTTAATTGTCATGAATTTAAGTACAATTAATCAGTATGATTGTTTGATTTTCTGTAACCATTTTTACTCTTCAGGTGCTGGCAACGTATGAAGAGAGTTGGGTTAAGTCAGCACTAGTACTTTTCTAAGTGTGTAACAGAAGAATAGAGAAGTGACACAGTTGAAGTCATAAGCAACAGTGTGCTCAGAAAGATGAACCATGTAATAATAATAGTAAATTGACAGTACTATTAAATTTAATGTCTTCATCATATACCATTCTTGCAAATGGTATGATAGAAGCAATGTGCTAGAAACATAGGAGGTAGCTTGACAGAGTAAAATATTTGAAAAAAACACAGAGTTAGCGTAGCTTGAATAGTGAAACAATCTGGTATATAATCTTAATAGTACGAGCCTGGGGCAAAGCCAAAGAGAAGATCATTGGAGGACAGAAGACCAAGAAACAGCAAAACCAAACATATGAAAGGATTATCTACATGGATAGTGAACTCACTGTGAGTTATGAAATGGGCTGTGTTAGATAAGGAATGACAAGAAAGCCAGGAGCTAAAATCTTTAAGCAATGCCAAGAGTGGCTCCAGTGTCTGAGGATGGCTACAACAGAAGGGAGTGGGTAGTATATTTTGAAAAACTAAATTCCAAAATAGGAAATGAAAGCTTCAAAGGCACCCACAAAAAAATAATTTTAAGCTTTTTAGGCTCTGTACACTGGAATGGGTTTAGAACAAATGTTACTATCCCAGTCCAAGTATTTATGCCAAATCTCATTAAATTATGTTGCAAAATTTTTTTTTTACATGTCATGTGGGTCTTTTTTTTTTTTAAGAATTCGCTTTACTCATATTCTCAATGGGTCCTGATCCAGAAGAGTTTTATAAACATCTATAAATGTTAAATTTAATTAAATATATATTGGCTATCTAGTGTCAAATATCGTTTTTTTCAAATGGGTCCCAAAGATATTTAAGATAGAATACTTACAATAAAATTTCTTAGAATCTGGTTCTCATGAAGTAGGGGTGAGAAGACCTGTTAGGGGAAAAGCTTATTACAAGGTTAATTCAATAAGTGCTAAGGGGAGCAGAAAGGACGTGCTATAAGACTGAAAGAAAGAAGTTATTCATTGTGACTGGATGGTTTGGAGAAACCATAATGGAAACCGTAAACTTGAATTGGACCTAAAACAGTAAGGGGAAGGGGTGGTTCTAAATACAGGAAAAAGAAGAACATAGGCTCAAGAAATGGTATTTTAAAACGTTGTAGTCTTAAAATTTGTTATCTCCTCCAGGATGACAATAAGCCTAATTGGATTCAATTCTACAGTAGACTATGAATTTCCTTTTGGGCCATTTCAAGAAATGTTTGTAATACTACAGGGTACAGACTTCTGCAGACAGAAGGAAACCACTGAATATTACTTGAGACTACAAGTGATATGTGACATGATCTAAACTGAGATTTAGGAAAAAAATATCTCAATACTAATGCAAAGGGTGAATTAGAAAGTTAGGAAATTAGAGGCAGGGAGAAATTGTTAGATGACTAATGTAATAATCTAGACAAAAAATTGTGAGGCTTAAATTAGTATATTAGCAGTGAGGAGGACACAAAAGGACATATTCATAATAAATAAAATAGAATTCAATCTTCAGTACCAGGTTATTGATACATTTGCTTGAGTGGGAGGGAATATAGAAGATTAAAGAAAAGGAAAGAATGAAAAATGATTAGTATTTATAGCTTTTGAAACTGGGTCCCTGGTAATCTCATCACCAGAGAAGAGACAGTATGAGAGAGGTTTTCAGTGGATGTTTTGTCAGGTTTGGAGTTCAGGAGAAATCAGGGATAAAAGTATAGATTTGGAGGTCGTTAGTTTTCAAATGATGTTGAAGTCATTGATTTCATTGGATAATTTAGTTGAGGAAGAAAATGTAACCCACAGAAAGCTAATAGTGTAACCTGAAGATTAATATTACAAGTAATCAAGATACCCTTAATCTGGGCTGACATCTAGCCAGCACCACCTGGTAAGGCCACTGACATTGTCTCCAGGCTGTTCCCACTGGTTGATGCATCTGCTCTGATTCACAGGGCCTGAGACTCACAGTTGGTTAGATGTTTACCTTCAGCCACCATGAACTAAAAAATGTTTTGTTTAAGGAGGATCCAATGATGAAGTCTGAGGATGAACAATCAGTGAAATAATAGGAAGAGAGCATTTTTAAAAAGGTGTCAAACATATGTGCCAATTAGGGGATTCTTGGTAACAATAAGAACAGTTCAGTAGAGAGGTGAGGGGTTGATGCCAGAAAGCTTGGTCATGTGTAAGAGTGTGTTTGTGGTGAAATGCAGGCAGCAAACTCAGATTAGATCTTTCACATGTTGGTTAGAGGAAGTAAAGAATAAGATGACCTATCAGTCCGGATTTTCTTGTTTACAAGGGAAAGAAAACGTGAATTTAAATTATTTTAAATGACAAAGAACAACAAAGCAAATTGAGAATGGAGGTGAAGAGTGATAAAAACATACCCAGTTTGCAAACACATTTTAGCTAGGCTAGACCCAAAGTCTTTCACTGATGTGGTCAGTTTTTCTCTTTCCATATAGTTCCTCAGGCTATACCTACCTGGATTTCATGCAGAAAAAAAAGGATAGTCTCTTTTTCAGAATTTTCAGAAATTTTATTTTCAAATCACGTACCTCGTGTTGATTCAATCACTCCTTTCAGTTCATGACACATCAACATCGGCCCTTACAAGGCTGCTTGCTTTGAGTATATATGTATCTATTTATCCATGTATTCTATAACTATGTGTTAATTCCATTCTGCTTTCCCTATGAAAACCATTTAAGTTTGTTTAATGTATACCTTTTTATTTCACTGTGTTTTTGCAAAGTGTGAAATATTTTGTGTAATGTTTTAACTTACCTAAAAGGATATTATATATCCTAATTTTTCACTAAGCAATATGTTTTTAAGTTCCAATTATATTACTATTGTACATCTAATCCATTGGTTCTATTTGCTATGTAATATCCAAAGTATGAATCTACCATATTTTGTCCCAACATTCAGGCTGCCCCCAAATCCCTATGCTACAGAAAACTTTTTTATTCACAAAATGATGGGCCCCTACAAAGCACCAGCACTGTATTAGGCACATGAGACACATCAGTGATAGACATTGCTGCAGTCAACATCCTCATACACGGCCCCTTGTGTATCTGTGAGAAGATTTTCCTAGTATATATATTTAGAAGCACAATCCATCAACACACTTTATGCATTGAATTTTATTTGGCTATATGCTCCATCCATATACCAATCACTGTGTTAAGATAATATGATTGGCTAGTTAGTTTAGGCTGGATAAATGCCCCACCAGTGCGTAGGGCTGTTGTGGAATGGAGCTTACTAAAACAAATATAATGAATATTCTGCAGAATAAAATCAGGAAAAGTAGATGGTGAGTAGCAAATGAAAGAGATATCCTTCCACCCCTGTGCCCGATAGATTTCACTCTCTCTGGATAAGAAAAAGCATTTCAATATCAAAACAAACAAACAAACAAAAACAGTTTTCTGATTCAATATATTTGGATAGCACCAAAGTTTTAAATTTCTATCAAGTTCCCAGGCAATGTTGGTATAGGTACCACATTCCAAGAATGACTACTCTAGTGTAAAGGTTAAAAGCTACTAAATGTCATGGTCCACAAGTGCGGTGAGGATTAAAGGAAATAATACACAGCAAAGTGCTTGATAATCTTAAACATGCAACTTTAAAATGATTATTACTATTTCATTTGTTATATAAATCTCAAGGTGAATAATTACATTAATCTCCGATGAGATTTCAAGAAAAGATGAAATGATAAGCCTGATTAGTCTAAGTAAACACTGATTTCACAAATTTTCCAATGATCATCTAGGTTTTTGTTAGACTGTTGTTGATTCTTCCTATAATTTCCAGAAAGACTGTGTAATCATATATTTAATTTAATTTAATTAATAATTAATTTAATTAATAAAATCAATAAAAATGGATAAGTTCACATCTATAAGATGGTATCTGAAAGGGATATTAATGACTCAGAAAGCTATTTGCAAAATCAAGAGGTCATCCCATGTGTCTAATAAAAACCTGGAGCACATCAATCTAAGATGACCAGAATATATTCTCAATTTAAATATGGGAGAAGGAAGCTGTGTTGTTACCTGCTGAATATGATGATGAGTGAAAGTAAGAAAGTGGTCTCCATGAAAAAACAAAAAAATAATTGAACAGTAATAATATATTGATGTATATCCAGTACTGTCTAGAGAAAAGGGTAAAGGTATTTAGTAGACATAAGACACTAGAGATGAATAGTTTTAAAATAACTTTTAAAAACAGTTAAAAATAAAAATAACAAAAAATAACAGTGTTAATCTTAGTTTTTAGCAAATAACTGGTAAGACCATGAATAAATAATTTTCTTGAATTAAGCTATATCCTGAGTTTTTGGTTTGGTTTGGTTTGGTTGTTAGCCTCATGGTTGCCTTGAAAGAGAAAAGGCAGTTCTCTAACATTACAAAAATCCAAATATATTTCCCTCTTTCCTTTTCTGCCAATTAGCTAGAAGCAATATCTTTATTACCTGACTCAGAGGAGGTATGTGGTAACAGTAGGCCCTTAAAAAGTACTTTAAAGGTTGTGAAGGAAGTAAAAGGAAAATAAGGAGTTCTTGGGAATATATATATATATATAGGAGAAGGAAATAGCGAAGAAGGGTTTAACTTAATTCCTAGAAAAAAGTTTTCCTGAGCTATGGTCTCTGAAACATATATCATTGCTCATATTTGAGAGTTTGGTTAATGAAAGTTCATTTCCAAGAGCTATTCAATTTCAGGTTAACTGACAAGTTTGAATTTCTGGGAGTGCAAAGTTAAGTAAGGGCACAGCCTATTCCTTGTGCCCTGATAGCCACACCAGGTTTATCACCACTTTAAGAGTCCTTGACTTAGCAACTTCCTTACGCCTTTAACATCTTTTTTAATGCAATAATTTAGTGTATTTTTTCTCTGAAAAAAAAATTTAAAAACAAATTAGTCTTTCTACCTTCTAATTTGGTGAATAAAACATGCTTGTTTTAAAAAACATAAATATTACAAATATGATGGTGAATCTCTGGCCACACATAAAGCTGTTCTGTCATGTGTGAATATGTTAATATTAATTTAGAACATTCATCATAATGTATTTTATACTGATGTAGTAATATGCAAAGAAAGAATAATAAACTACATCCAATTTCCTAAACATTAATTATGAGACATTACCAGGCAAATCATCATAATAAATCTCTGAATTTAGGGCCATCTAGTTAAGCTAACCCAATTCTAGAGAAATATGTTAGTGTCAAACACACGTTCATATTTAATTATAAGACTTCTACAGTGTCAGAGTGATTAGACTTATTTTGTTTATCTCCAGAGTAGGAACCAGTGAGTAGAATTATAAGAAGTACATTTTTTCTTTCAGAGGGGCATTTCTCAGAAATAGAAATGCTGAAAAATTGAATGAACTTACCCCAAACTGAAAATTTTCAAGCAATGATTGTCTGATCACTTATGGGTGATACTGAGGGCATTTGGATATTATATAAAGAGTATACCAAGTGACCTCAGAGCTCCAATCTCATTTGGAATTTATGATTCAGTGAAAATAGGGTTTGAGGATTTGTTAATAGTTTGAGTCAATTTAGTTTCAAAATTTAAAAACCTAAATAAGACCACAAAAAAAAATTCTCTTCTCTCTCTGTCTCTCTGTCTCTCTCTCTTGCTCTCTCTCTATATATACTCTAAGTATAAATTTATTCTCTGGTAATGTTCTTTTTATGGTTTATATTCTCCCAGCAGGCAGAATTAGCAAGATGAGTAAGCAGACAGCCCAGGGGCAAATATATCAGTGATTCTGTCCTTCTCCTCTTATTCTCTGATTTCTGGCCACCTTGCCCTTCTTTCAGTTTCTTAGGGCTGTAATCCTCGTATTTCAGAGACTTCACACAGGCCGCTCCCTTTGACTCGCCTCCTCACTGTCTCTGCTTGCTTTCAATCTCCTCTGGAAGTAGAAGTAGCCAAAGATTTCCTGAACCAAAAGAGTAGGGTAGACAGAATCAACAACACATGCAGGCCAGGACAGGTGACATTGACTAAACCTCAGTGTGAATCAATAATCCAGAACCAGAGGCAAAGCATAGAGCTTCAAAATCTGGGTTGTGATCTAACCCTGGGGAAGAAAAAGAGCCTTAAGAGGGACTGAGATTAACATTTCCCAAAAGCCCATTGAAAATCAAAGTCATAAATTAAGTGGTTATAGAAAATAAAGGGATCCCTCTTTTATACCCAAGTTATGTTCTGAGATTCATGCCAACTGCTAGTGAATGAAAAGAACCTATCACCTATTTGATCATCAGATATTGAAAATTTTAAAGCTAATATTCTTTCAAATTTCAATGTTTCCACTGGGCTTTATGCTATTTTTTTTTTTTTTTTACTAACTGAAGCTCCACACCGTCACAGTCTCTGCTTCTGAATTGTTAATTAGTGATAGCACGATCTAAATCACATTGTGAAAAGTTCATAAGAATGTGTTTTATATAGTGTATGCCCTCCTTCCATTCACCACTTCTCTGATAATAATGTAGTCAAAGTAGCATTTTTTTCTTTAAAGACACTCAGCATGTAGAGCACTATTTAATCTTTCTTAAAAAAAAAAAAAAAAGCCAAGTTTCTGCCTTGAAAATGTCGAATGACAATGGCTTCTCAGTCCTCCAGTGTACACTTGTTTAAATGTTCCTTAAGCTGAAATTTTCTTGTGTTTGACCTAAATATTCCCTACTGTAGCACATGACCATTTTGTCTTATTCCTTTCCCCTTGTCTAGAAGAAATAATAGCTCCCTGGCCTCTACTTAATAGCCCTTTATGTCATTATATATTGTAGTTTTTATCTTCTCTCTCTCATTGTGAATAGGTTGACAGTGCTCGAATCCCTTAACCTTGACTTCTTACTCTCATTTTTCAACCTTCTCTTCTATGTAACGTGTGAGCTCTCCCACTGTCATTCATTTTCACCTCAAGTGTACATCTATTTCAGCAAGCTGGAGATGCTAGGATCTTACTACAGATTAAAACAGAAGGAGGCTATTAAACCCAAGGTGGCCCTTCTGAATTTTAAAATCAATTTGAAATGATCAACCTTATGAAGTGCTTTCATGAGGTTTCCAGAGCATCTGAATTAAAAGCATCTTGCTTCACAGTGTGATAGGAAGTCACTGTTGAACTTGAAGATTGCCACAGGCTGTGGAATACTTGACTACTTTGATCACATTACTACTTTGCCCAAAGTTCTATCCCTCATCAAAGAAGTAAAGCCAAAAGTCCATATGCTGGGACTGAAAGTCCGCTACAACACATGTTTCAGTTTTATTATATACTACTTTTTATACGGAAGCTTTCACCTGAGTTTCATTGGGCTGTTCAGAATGTACTCATTCCAAGTTATACCTATACATTCATGTTTAGTACATAACTTATTCAACACATTTGTTTAATCTTACTGTCATATAATTCCATGCACTAATTCATATATATGTTACCTTCTTATTGTAAATCTCACTGCTTGAGGATAAGGGGTACGTCCCTTGTTGAACTCTTTATAAACGATCATTCTGGGTGAAGTTAAAAATGGCATAGATGACAGAGACTCTGCTCATCCCTCTGGCAACCAAATCACAGTTGTAATGGAAACAAGGAGCAGCAGCAAAGAAAAATCACCTGGGATCTAGAAGAACAAGCCATAGAACTAGGGAGAAGTCCAAGAAAGCACCCTGAGACTGCGGAAGTGGCAGATGCCTCTTAAAGGGCCATGGCCAAGCAGATTTTCACAGTGATGGACCTGCTCACTCTGAGCACCAGTGCCAAGCTGGCTGTGCACAGAGGGCACCAGGAACTTACAGGGAGACATTGTTGGAGTGAGGGCTGAGGCGAGACTGTCTCTGTACAGAGTGCCTGCAGTATCCATTGTTCTGGTTTAAACCCTCCCCCCTCCCAGTATACAGACCGCCATTGCCATGACATCATCAAACTGGATAACAGAGGTTGCTCTGCCCAGAGGATTCCCTGAAACCCTGCCTTCCCCAAATCACGCCCCACCCAAGCCATATCCAGGCGTATCCTTAGAGAGTCAGGTGCTCCTTGCTGAGCACTGCCTAGACTCACACTGAAGGCAGCTGGCCTTGGTTTCCAGTGTGTTCCTTTTGAGGCAAATATGAGCATGGCATCTGTGGATTGCTTGCTGAATCTTAACAGGTGGCCCCAAAGAGGTAGAGGTTTGGGCTAAGTTTGGCCTACAGCTGAAACCCCTCTCAGGACTGTACCACTGGACACCTACTGCACAAATCTACACTAATAAGACTAGGAAACTTGGTGCTTTGCTTAGTACATAGAAACAGAAAGAAAACAGCCAAAATGGGAAGACAAAGAACAGAAACCATATGAGAGAAGAGAACAGAGATCCAGATATAATGGAGTCAAGTAATCTAAAAGATGCACTGGTTATACAGATGCTCAATGAACTTTTGGAAAGTGCAGATAAATTCAGTGAGAACTTCAACAAAGAGATTTAAAAAACATAAAAATGGAAATAGAAATTATAAAAGTGAGCCAGTCTGAAGTGAAAAACACATCTGAAATGAGATGTATAGTAAATGGAATAAACAAAGAAATAAAAAATAGTGAATAATGGACATGGTTCCATAGTGTAGCGGTTAGCACATCTGCTTTACACACAGAAGGTCCTGGGTTCGTGCCCCAGTGGAGCCATGGGCCATGGTCTATGGCCACGCCACCTTGAACAAGCCCAATGTCTGATCTCAGAAGCTAAGCAGGTTCAGGCTGGTTAGTACTTGGATGGGAGAAATAGAAACCAGATGCTGTAGGCATAAATAATAGTAATAATAATAAATTAAATAAAGAAGAAGATCAAATGCCCTATCTAAGGACAGGAAAGCCAATCGGGACACTCAATCAGAATGGCAAGAAAAAAGAGGCCAAGACTATAAAAAGAATTTATGGAGGATATGGGACACTATTAAGGCTCCAAATAATTGTCTGATTGACATTACTGAAGAAAATTAAGATGTTGAACAGCTGTTTGAAGAAATAATTATGGAAAACTTTTCTAACCATGGTGAAAGAAATGGACATAAAATCCCAAGAAGCTCAGAGAATTCCAAAATCAGGGATCCAAAGAGGCCCACACCAAGTCACATCATAATTAAATACCAAAGGTTAAATACAAAGAAAGAATATTAAAAGCAGCAAGAGAAAAACAGATAATTACTTATAAGGGAACACCTATAAGACTAGCAGCTGATTTCTCAAAAGAAACTATGCAGGACAGAAGGGCTTGGCAAAATATATTTGAAGGATGAAGACTCAGGATCTACAACCAAGGATATGTTATTCAACAAAGGTGTCATTTAGAGTTAAAGGACAGATAAAGAGCTTCCCAGACAAAAATAAGCTGAAGGAATATATCACCACCAAGCCAGTATTACAGGAAATGTTAAAGGGACTTCTTTCAGAAGTAAAAACATGTATCAAAAACAGAAATAAAAAATGGTAACAACCACATTTCTATCAATAAGTACCTTAAATGGAAAAGAATTAAGTGCTCCAACCCAAAGATAGAGTGGCTGAAAGGATAAGAAAACAAGACCCCTACATATGAAAAGGAAAGGGATGGAAAAATATATTGTTTTGATGGATCTAGAAGGTATTTAAGTCAGACCGAGAAAGATAAACACTATATGATTTCACTTATATGTGGAATCTAAGGAATAAAAAGAACAAACTAATCAAAAACAGACTCACAAATATAGTGGACAATTTGGTGTTGGACAGAGAGGAGGAGTGTTGGGGGTGGCTGGGAGAATGGGGTGAAGGGCTAAAGAAATACAAATCAGTAGCTGATGGATGGTCACAGAGATAGGGAACATGGCATAGAGACTGTAGTTAATATTAATACATTGACTAGGTGGAGGGTTAGGGGAGGGAGGGTGCAATTGGGGGGATCATTTTATGAACTATATAGATGTCTAATGAATGTACTATATACTTGAAACTAAAGAAAAAAAAAAGAAAAAAGTGATCATTCTAAAGGTATTTTAGGTGATTTTAAAATTGGTACCAAGAAAGGATAAAACATCTGATGTTGATATACATCTTTTCAGCCCTAATTAATACCTCTTTCACATAAGTATCTTACTCTTCTGATTAAAGACACTGTGGTCAGTATGCTGCAGATGGATTTCCAGAGGGTTGTCTATCTCTAGGACTACCTATGAGGTACTTCCAAACAAGGGAAATGAAAGATGAAAGTGAGGACCGCTAATAGGAGAAGAAAAAGAAGCACGCTTTTCTCATCCTATCAATCCATTTACATTTCTAGTCTTGTGAGGGTCTTTCTTAAGAGTCACCTGAGACCTGTGTGCAAAGTTGACTTTAAATTAAAATGCCATTACTAATATCAAATAGCTAAGCCTACTTAATATCAGCTCCCTAGCAAAGAAAAATGTCTCTAAGGGAATATATCTCAATGAACCAATATATTTCACACTAATTTGGGCCAGTTGTACTCATTCAGAAGTTATTCCAAATGTACAAGTGCCTGAAAATTAGCTTTATATAATATAATAGTATGGACCATCTGGAACAAGCATTCAACTTGAATTTTTATATGAAGTAGGAAACAAGAGAGGCAAAACCTCTGCACTTCGGAGATTTCATTTTTCAGTTGGACAAAAGTCAGAACCTTCAGTGGAAAATTCGTCATAATGCCTAGAAAGGTTCCAACCAACTTCATTTGGCACCAAATGTGATCTAATTTGTTAGTTGTAAAAAGTTGACAGTTTTTTTTAATGTTTAAATTATTTTAAACCTTGTATATACAAACTGTCTCAGTAGATGTAAAAATTGTTACTTAATAAAGGCTATGTTTCACATTTAAATAAATTGCCTTTCTTTAAAGATTAGTAAAATATCATGTGATTATAGCTGAATAAATAATAATCAAATTATGAAACAGCATTTTAAAATAATGATCCTACAGAAATCTGTCAATCTCAATGATTCTATAATTTCAAAAGCAATTAATTTTCATGTGTTGCTATAGAATTACATGTCTGGTTAAACATTTGAGGACTTGAAATTATATTATCAAGAATTATTATCAAATTGTATATGTTAGATCTCCTTGGCCATCATAAATTGTTAATAAAGTTACACATATTATGAGGGCCAAGAACAGAAGATAGTAGTATTAGGTCATCTTTACTTTTGGAACTTTTAAAAATCCTCTTGGCAAAATTAAGAGAGAAATATATATGTATATGGAACATATTTGAAAACCAATCTAAAAAAATGTGTAGTAATAATATATTACAAGAAAAGAAATACTGGTTTACAAATACATGGGTTTTTTTCAAGACCTGTTTTCTACAGATTTCAAATATATTCTTGCAGATGTCTATAATATGTAGTGCCTAGAGTTTCAAGTGACTTTTAAAATATTAAAAATGTATATGTCACATAAAATCATTGCCATAATTAAAATACAGCAATAATTTATAGCTAAAACCTCACAACCTAGGTGTACTGCTATTTCTTCAAATCGAAAAGGAGATAAAATGGAGATTAATATAGAAAACTATATAGACATATAGTTAGACATGAATATATAGACATGAAAAGAATAATTTCTAGCAGTTAGTATTTAAATTACTGACTTTTACGAAAGGTTTATCCAATAAAAATGGTACTTTTCACTTAGATGAGGTGTACAAATGTACCTCAAATGCCTGCCTAGTTTTAATATTTTATTGAGACTTTTTAAATAGAAAAATTGTTAAGAATATAAATTGGTAGGTTGATAGTAGTTCTTTTTTTTATCTTTGGCACTCGGCACTTCTCTTCCTGAAAATCATTATCCTTGCACAGCTTCATGTTGCATAGGGACAATACAAAGTAAGGAACAGAATGAGAAACTGTTTACAGGTGTTAAATGAAATAAAGAGATAGTTCCCCATTTAATGTTAACTAAATATCTGTTATTTAGAACTGAACTGAACCTAGTGTTAGATGGTAAAGATGTCAAATACATTGCCCTAGCTATTAAGGAATTGTCTATTGATAAATTGATTATTATAGTTACAGATTAGTGATGATCTAAATTCCAGGCACAGTATTCACCTCTGAAGATGCAGGTCTCAAAGGTGCTAGTCCACTCTCCATAAACTTAAAGCTAAGGCAAGAAACAAAGCACAGGTAACCAAACACAAAGGAATGGAAGTGGCCAAGGAAGCAGTCAGCATTGTGATGGTCCGGTGGCAAAGTCATGTCAGAATGTAGATGCTGTAGGTGAGGAGAGTGCAAAACCTAGTTGGTTACAGTCAATAATAGCTATTAGATGGGGTTGACTTTTGGGTGACTTTTGAAAAATGACGTCAATCAGCCAATGTAGGTAGCAGGAGCATTCAGGCATGGAGAATAGTTCATAGAAATGAGCCAAGGTTAGAAGAAACATGATATAGTTAAAAACTGGCAAATTCGTATGTATGACTTAGCTTGAGAGTGAGAGGTAGGGAATAAGATTTATTCATACATGTATTTATACATGCATTCAAAAAATGTATATCGAGAAGTGACTATAGGCCAGCACCCTCATTAATGCTGGGGATACAGTAGTGAACTAGAGAATTTCTGACTTGTGAAATTTAAAATACATTGGGTCAAATAAAATTTAGCTAAGTAATTACAGAAATCAGTAATTGCTTATGATGATGAAAATAATGCCCAAAAGGAATGGTATAAGGTATTTTAAAGGGATCTAATGGGGAGAGGTAGCAAAACCAGTCTGGAATTTTAAAGAAGGTGAATAATTTAAAATGAGCAGGAGTTAGCTAAGAGGGAAAAAAGCAAGGGAAGAAGAACTAAGCATCCAACACACCTTATAGATTACATTAAGGCTTTGCAATAATTCTAAGAGCACCTTAGAAGTTACAGGAGGATTTTTAACTAAAGAAGTGACATGAAGCAGGTTGTTATTTTTGAAATATCCCTTGGTCATAGTGTGTAAATAGAGTGCAGTTGAACAAAGGTGGATATAAGGTGCTCTTCAGAAAGCTATGCCAGAAAGTCAGACTATTTTATACTAGGAAGGTGGCCATAGAGTTGCAAATAAGTGGGATAATTATCAACAATTTTCAGTGGTTGACTGGATCTGATGAGTGAGAAAGATGGAAGTATTTAATATTTATTTTCAGGTTTGATTTCACTACAAAGGTCATTCATCACTTACTGAAATGGGGAACTCTAAAGATAGAGGGGACTTGAAGGAAAAGCAATGATTTGATGTCGAGTGTATTAAGTTGAGCTGCCTATGAGATATGCCAGTAGGAATATTGAGTAAGCTGTTTGGAAGTGTGGATAGGGAACTCAAAAAAGATTGTATCCTGAAGAAATAAACTTGCGAGATATTAAAAAATAAATAAATAAGAGTAAGATTATAAAAAGAAATGGATTACATTACCTAAGGAAAAAAATGTTGAATTAAGAGAAAAGAAATCCTCTGATGATTAGTGATCTTGAGCATTTTTTCATATTATTGGCCATCTGCATTTCCTCTTTGAATAAGTATTTGCTCAGTTCTTCTGCCCACTTTTTAATTGGGCTGTTTTTTGTTGTTGTTGGGTTGTATGAGTTCTTTATATATTTTAGATATTAACCTCTTATCAGATGTATCATTAGCAAAAATCTTCTCCAAATTAAGTCACTAATTATCAGAGAAGTACAAATTAAAACTACAATGACACCAGTCAGAATGGCTGTCATCAATAAATCAAAGAACAGCAAGTATTGGCGAGGATGCAGAGAAAAGGGAACCCTCATACTTTGTTGGTGAGATTGCAAATTGGTACAGTCACTATGGAAAACTGTCTGGAGGTTTCTCAAAAAATTAAAAATGGACCTTTCTTTTGACCCAGCAATTGTACTTCTGGATATTTATCCAAAGAAAGCCAAAACAATAATTTGTAAAGATCTATGCACCCCAATATTCATGGCAGCACAATTTACAATAGCCAAGATATGGAAGCAACTTAAATGTATATCAAGAGATGATTTGGATAAAGAAGTTACGGTTCATATATATGATGGAATATTACTCAGCCATTAAAAAAAAGAAAGAAATCCTACTATTTGCAACTACATGGATAGATCTAGTGGTTATTATGCTGAGTGAAATAAGTCAGACAGAAAAAATACCATAATGATTTCACTTATATGTGGAATCTAAGGAACAAAAAAACCAAACTAGTTGAAAACTGACTCACAAATATAGTGGACAATTTGGTGACGGATAGAGGAGAGAGGGAAGGGGAATTTCGGGCTGAAGAATGGGTGAAGGTTAAAAAAGTACAAATTAGTAGTTGATAGATAGTCATGGGGATGGGGAGCACGGCATAGACAATGCAGTTAGCATTAATATTTTGGGTAGGTAGAAAACCAGAGGAGAGAAGGAGCAATTAGAGGGATTGTTTTATAAATTATATAACTCTCTAACCAACATATTATATACTTAAAACTAATTTTTAAAATAAATAAATAAATAAATATTAGAATAAAAAAATTTAATTAAAACAAAAAAAAAGAAAAGAAATTCTTAAAAAGAGACTTGAGAATCTTCAGCACTTCAAGGTGAATTTAAAGAAGAAATAAACAAGCAAAGTATAAGAAAATTTAGGACAAAGTATTGTCATGAAGGTCTATCAGATAATGTTTCAGAAGGTTGCAGTGATCCATTGAATATGATGGGAGAGCAAATAAGATTTAGAACTAAAAAGGATCTGCTAGACTTACTAACATGGCAATTGTGTCTTGTCAAGGGCTGTTTCAGTTTTATCTGGATATGGAAATCCATTTGGAACTTAAAGATGTGTGAGTGAGAGATGAAAAACTGAAGATGAGGTAGAAGAAAAATATTTTGAAAAGTCTGATTCTCAAGAGCACAACAGTGGTATAGCAGTAGGTAGAGAGAATGTGAAATCAAAAAAAAAATTTGGAAAGCAGCAGAGGTCAGATCATAAACAGTTTTGCATGTCATGCTAAAAAATATCAATTTTTATGTTGAAATGAAGAGGTAAAATAATGGCGACATCAAGCATGTCTCTAAGGTTTCTTGGCTTACAAAACAACCTGTACATGTATACTACTTACTGAGAGAGGGAATAAAGAAGAAAAACAGATTTGAAGATTTATGTGCTCTTACTGATTTTAAAGTGTCTACAAGACTTCTGAGTGGTATTGTCCAGTGGCTGCTACTTTTATATGCTTCTTAGGAGAATAATCTGGGTAATCCAATTTGGGAGAGAAACAAGAAGTAAGCAAATACTATGTGTAAAATTGAGTTGCATAGATGCTAAACCTGTATGGGATTCCAAGGGAAAGTTTACCATTAAATAAAAATGTAAAAGGCATCTTTACCAAATAGGTAGGATTTCAGTTTGTTTTGTGGGAGAGGTAAAAACTGTGTAACTGGAACAGAAAATCAGGGGAAAGTAGAGAGTGTTACAAAAAGTTAGGACATGTATAAAACTATGGAGGAAGAAATATACATGGTCAATGGAAAAGAAAGTCGGGTTGAAAAAATTTTCTCCTAAATCAACTTGAGTTAAAGTGCACCATCATTTGATCAATACATCTTTTATTTAAACACACACACACACACACACACACACACAATCAGGGTTCATGAATAGAAAATTTGCGAGGGGGCATGACTAGAAAGACATCTGGATAGTGAGTTATATTTTTACCATATAATTGCTATAACTGAAGTGAGGAAAAGGTGATTTCTAGTAAAATTCTTTCCCTTCTGTTATGATTAATAATTTTCAAAGTGCCTTCGTATTCATTATGTCATTTTATCCTTTCAGCAACCTTGAAGTACAAAGACATTTAGTGATTGCCTAAGACAGTAAGCTAGTAAGTGACCTACAAAGATTTGACTGAGTTCTTCTACCTCGCATTATAAACCACTTTCACAATATAACTATTGTGTTGGCCATGTGGGTCCTTTACATAGTGTAAATGTGTAGATTGTCCAGTGAATATTTGCTCATTTTGTTGTGTTTTTGTTCTTTGTTTTTATATAACTAAAGCCTTCAAGGAATCAGTGATGGCCATAATATCCAGCATATCTGTAGTCTCCTCATTGCCTCAGATAAGAAAGATGTTCTTAGAGAGGTAATGCTATTTTAAAATGTTTTCCAGCTCTATGACTATATAAAATGCAGGCGAGGCTACAGATGGTATCCTGCACTCAGAAATACCTGTTGCTGGGGTTTCCATGGAAATAAAGAAACTAACCATTTTTTAAAAATGCACTTACAGAGGTATGTGGAAACCAACAATGAGAAGATTCTTAATATGTATATGTTTTCTCCTTTGGAAAAGGAAAAGCTGTGTTCAGGCTTCAATGAAGAGCAACAATGGTAATGACCCTTTTCAAAATAAATTTTCAAGTCTGTAAGATAAAAATTATATCTGAATTTGAGAAATATTACTAATGTTTACATAATAAATTCTGGCTCGTTATACATATTTTTGCAGCCTGTGTGTGTTTGATAAATTATAATTTTTAGTCAATTTCTCACATAGTTTTCTTCTTTAGGAAATTTTAAAAATTTCCTCCATTTTATAAGACTTTTAATAAAAAACTTTCTAGCATCTGTTTTATTAATTGGACCCTTAAAAGAGCCATAAAATGACATGAATTCTCAGCAAACATCTATCACTTATCTATTGATCACATTCAAAATTTAACCAGGGGTGTTCTTAAAGAGAGGCGAGAGGGAGAAAGAATACTGTATGTTGACATATATATTTATAGAGAGAACAGTAATAAACTCCCAAGAGCTGATTTTTGGACAGTAAAAATCACAGAAAGGTGACCTGAGAGACACTGGACTTTAACTCTAGGTTCCTTTGATCTGATGGTGATTATCACTATAATGTAGTGGATAAGAGAGACATGGCTTCCAGTTTCAAATTTGTGTAGTATAAGGACATAAGTTTCCAGCCAAGATAGAGTATTAAGAACTAGATATACTCTTCTACCTGAAACAATCATTAAAATCAGACAAAATATATGAAATAAATGGTTTTCATGATACTAGACATCAGGCAACAAAAGATAGATGAGAAACAAATCAAGTAAGCCCTACTATTGCCCTGATATAGGTAATAAGAAAACAAAGAAGATAAAATTAAGTCAAAAAACACATTCAATTCAAAAGAAGACAAAAATAAAGAAGAAAAAGGACCAAAGTTCAGATGAGACTAACCAGTAGGAAACAAATAGCAAGATCATAGATGTGAACCCCATCATATCAATAATCACATATATCTAAACACTGCAATTAAAAACACAGAAATTGATAGATCAGTTAAAGAAGCAAGACTTTTGTTGTGTTTTTGTTCTTTGTTTTTATAAAACTAAAGCCTTCAATTACTCTAATGTAGATAAAGATACATTATGCCATATGATCCAGCTATTCCACTTGTAGGTGTTTTCCCAAGAGAAACAAAACCATATGTCCATACAAAACTTGTATTAAAAAATGTTTATCCTAGCTTTATTTGTAACAACCAAAAACTGGAAATTTCAAAATAGTCACGTTGAGTGAAAAAGTCAGACAATATAAAAATAGTACATATTATATGATTTCATTTGAAAGTAATTCTAGGAATGCATACTTACGTATAGTGACAAAGCACAAGTAAAAAGATTGCCTGGGGATATCTCAAGGGGTGGTGGTTGCAGAGAAGTAAAGGAAGGAGAGATTACAAAGTAGCATGAGGGAACTTTTGGGGGTAATGGATCTGTTCAGCACCTCGATTTTGCTAGTGGTTTTACAGATGTAGACATATGTTAAAATATATTAGATTGTACACTCTGGATATGTATAGTTTAGTAGTAAAGCTGTTTTAAAAATCTATAAGACCTTGGAAAATTATTAAACCTTGAGGTTATTCATTTGTAAAGTTATAAAATCTGTCAACTTTATAAAGTTATTTCATGGATTAAATGAAATACTTTTGTGTCCAGAGCTTAGAACTTTTCGTAGCACATGAGAAAGGCTCAGAGAGAATCTCCAGGGTTTTTTTTACAGAGTATGAGATGGTATATACTCTTCTTCCTTCACCCCACCACACTGAGTGGATAGCACCATGTACATAACCATGAACTTTCATCATGCCCACCAAAACAAGTAATCATGATAGTGCCTCTGTGAGTCTGTTAGCAAGAAATTAATCTTCTAGCATTTCTGGGCTGTCCAATGCTTAATTGCAGTAAATTAACTCTTGTGTGCTACCCCTGCCCTGAAATCTATCTGTGTGAGCCAAACTGATATTATGCAAAGATTTTTGTTAGACAAAGTGACAGGATCAGGATAGAGTGTGAGAGAGCTACAACTGAAGTAATTCTGATAGGTATTTTGATCTAAAACTGAAGTGTAAGGATTCTTCATCCAAGACCTCAGTTTCATGGTTATTTTTACATAAAGCATATTTTTTATGATATAAAAGATACATCTTTGTGATAGACTGCTTTAGGGTGAATTGTGTCCCCCAACCCAAACTTCATATGTTGAAATCTTAAGCTCAATACCTCAGAATATACCCATATTTGGAGATAAGGTCTTTAAAGAGGTAATTATATTAAAATGAGATAATGTTTTATTATGGTGACATTAGTTAATGAAATCCAGTAAATTTCAGGTATACAATTTAGCAGTAAGGCATATACATATATATATTGCATTGTATGTTCACCTCCCATAGTTAGATTTCTTTCTGTCACCACATATTTGACCCCTTTTACCCCATCTACTTCCCCCTTCCCCCTCCCCCTTCCCCTCCATTAACCACTAGTCTATTGTAGGGTGGGCCCTAATCTGATATGACTAGTGAGTGTCCTTAGAAGAAGAGATTAGGACATAGACACATACAAAACAAAGAGTATGTGAAGACAAGGAGAAGAAGGTCATCTACAAATCAGGGAGAAAGGACTCAGACGAAATTAACCCTGCTGACACCTTGACTTTGGAATTCTAGCCTCCAGAGCTGAAGAAAATATCTATTGCTTAAGCCACCCAGTCTGTTGTATGTTCTAACAGCAGCCCTAGCAAACTACAAATACACAGACCATATTTATTATTCTTTAAAAACATTTCTCTCTTCTATCTATAAGTAACTACCATCTTATCTCTAGCTCTTTGAATTAATTGTTTTGCTTGGGAGTACTTATCACACCTACATATGTTTTTATGTAGGCACACTAACTGTCCTCAAAGTTTCTCAGTCCACTGTGTATGTGTTTTTCCTTCTCTAATGCCTTTCTGACTTTGCCTACTGCTAATTGTTTTTCTTGGAAGTGTTATTCATTCTTTGGCCTTGCATCACACTCATTTTATAAGCACAGACTTTTCAGAAATCCTACTTTTTTTTTTCTGACAAATGGTCATTAAGCTTATACAATGAAATATTTTTCTTCCACTCATTAAACTTAAAAATGTAAAATGTATGAAATAGTGATATATAAACCTTTCTTGCAAAGCATCAAGCAAGTTGAAATATGAAATATATGAGTTACAATTTTTTTTAATTGGGAATTTTACTTGTTTCTTTATTTAATAATTCAATTCTATGATTTGGTATCAAATTTGGTTAAATATGTATTGGTACCAAGGCCGAATAACTGAAGTGATAATTAAAAAGAATTATAGTGATGGCATCTTCTTTGGCTGCTAAATTAAGGTTTCCCAAACAACTATAACTTTGGAGCTCTGAAAGAAGAAAAACAAAGAGGAGGTGATCTTAGAGAAGAAACAGGGAGAGGGAGAGTAAATTTAGTGATTAAAATCAAATGTTTTCTCCTTTGCAGTCATTTTCGCTATCTACAACATGTTTCTATCAAAATTTTTAACGTTTTTGGCTGCTATACTTTATTAGTATATTAGGAACTGGAACTATTGCTTAAATTAATGGTTTTCCAACCATAGTCCCCATCCTCCTTCATTAGAATGACTTAGTGTGATTGGTGAACATGCAAACCCCTGGGCCCACTGAATCAGAATCCTGAAGAGGATAGCTCAGGAATCTGTATTTTTATTATGATTCCATGGTCTTTTGTTTCTCAGTCCAGGAACTACTCTCTTAAGTTCTGTGATGGGAAGTAAAAGATGATGGTGATATCATTTTAAAAAGAAAGGTGACAGAGTAAGTAGAAGCCAGGGAAAGTGGCAGTAAATAGAACAGGTGAGTCTATTGATACTCTCAATGCTACTGTTGAAGATGGAAAGTGCTATGAGGCCAGAAATAATTTCTTATTACAAATAAGAGGAGGATTTAAGAACATATTGTTAATAAATAGTTCTAAGTTCTCAAGAGATCAATATCTTTATGAACCAAGTTCAATATGCCTATTTGTGCTTGAGTTTCATATTTAACAGTGATCCTTGAGAGTGTTTTAGTTTACCATACAGAGGCTAATTTTTTTCCTTTTAAATCAAGAATTAGAATACATTAATTGCATGAAGTACTTCAAGCAAATAAAAATGTGGGGTTTTTTGGTGTTTTCCAAAAATAAAAAAAGAGAGCTGTATCAGTGGGGATTTTAGAAATTATAAAGACATTTTCAGTAAATAATGGAAAGTTAGTGACTAATTATTGGCTCTTTTGAGGAGTAAGTTAGGGCTATCACTACTATATCATCTTATATTAGGCAGGCATGTGTCAATTCAGCTTCTATGAGTCTCTGTCTCCCATGTCCCCTCTGTACAAATCACTATTAGAATTATTGCTTATCAATTCTTCTTCTTATGACAAACCTAGTATCATGTAATATTAAAAGTTTCTTTTACTCATTATTTACCTGTTCTTCAGGGTCCAAGCCTCAATCTATCATAGGTTTCCCTATCCAATTTACCATCCTGACAGACTTTTAGTATTATATCTTTTTTTGTCAGTTTCTTTACATATTAAAAAGGTTGGGAATATTTCTTCCTGCTGAAAGACTACTGTAATGTCAATGAACTGCCTGGATTTCTGAATGCCTCCTATTTCTGAAATCACTATAACTGTGCCATAGCCTCTCAACAGAAACTCGTCTCTCAATCAGTACTGGACCTTTGATGCCTTCTGACAACTACAACTACCAACTTTTTTTTGGATACCTGTATTAGGCAAAGTTCTACAAAAAAACAGAATCAATGGTGTGTATTTGTGTGTGTATCTATATCTATACCTATCTATATCTATATCTATCTATATATAGAGAGAGAGAGAAGAGAGAGAGGAGAGAAAGGAGAGGAATTTATTATAAGCAATTAGCTCATAAGATTATGGAACTTGGCTAGTCCAAAATCTGCAATGTGGAGATTTAGGAGAGCCGGTGGTGCAATTGCACGCTGAAGGCAGTCTACTGGAGAATCTCCTCATACTTGAGGACCTGGTATTTTCTTCTATTGAGACCTTCACCTGATTGAATGAGGCCCACCCACTTTATGGAGAGGAATCTGCTTACTCAGAATTCACCAATGTTAAAGTTAATCTCATCCAAAAACACTCTCCAAATTAACAGATAAAATTAAGCATTGCAATACTCCAAATCCAGCCACCATGTTCTGCCCCTTTGACTGGATTTCATTGCCCAAACATATGATGAGTCCATTCCCACTCCCAGTATTTATCTTATACTAAAGAAGGTGAGTAACAGCTTCCAATTATTCCCAGTCTATCCATTCTGCTCCAGGGAATTTAATTATGTCAAATTATGTAGCAACTTATGTGGTAAGTACTCAGTTTTTTGAATAAATGAGTGAATGAGTGGCATTAGAAAAGATAAAGTCCATGTCTTACTATTCATATTATTTTACAATTTATAAAAAACATTTTTAAAATTTTGTACTTAAAAAGACAGTACAACTTTCTGATTCTGATTTAGCAAAATAAGAAAAGCCCAATTTCTCTAAGAGCATAGAGAACAGAGAGATTAAGTCTAGCTTTGGGATATGGGGTAAATGATAGGATGACAGGGTAAACCACTGGTTTTCAACCAAGGAGGATTTTCCCCCTGGTCGATATTTGACAGTATCTAGATACATTTTGACTGGCACAACCAGAGGTACTACTGGCATCTAGTGAGTAGAGGCCAGGGAACCATAAAACACTACTGGCTGTACTGTATAGCCCTCCACAACAACAAATTATCTCTAGCCCCAAATGTCAACGTGTAGAGGTTGAAAACCCTAGGGAAGACTACAGTGTTTGAGCTGAACCTGAAAGGATTGTTAACATCCAAAAGGCATACATGATAAAATTTTGTCCTGGTTAAAGTAAATGTCATAAACAAAATATGGAGGTAATTTCCAGAACCATGAATAATCAGTCAGTCACCTTTGTAAGCAGAGAGGAAGAAGAATACAGTAAATTCAGAAAGGTGGGTTGTTAGGCCTTAGAGCAATGCTCTTGAAATTTATCACTTCAGAATCACCAGGAGACTTGTTAAAACAGATTACTAGACCCACTCCCAGAGTTTCTGATTCTGCATCTCTGAAATGAGACCCAAGAATTTGCATTTCTAAAAAATACCCAGGTGAAGCCAATGCTACTGGTTTATGGACCGCAATTTTGAGAACGAGTTTTTAGAGTCAAAAATACCTTGGAAAGATGTTAGAAATTCTGTTTCTACACAAGAAGAGGTGATTAATCAGAACAATTCTTTGGAAAGATTAGTCCAATAGCAACATGTAGGACACATTAGATTAGGGAGAAAATCAATAGAGAAACAAACCAATTGAAGGTCATGAACAGAGTCCTTGAACTGCTTAAATCCCCTGAATCAAAGATTTAGGAAGCCTGGGAGACCAGGAGCAATGTGCCTTCATGCATGATTTTCTCTTGACCCCAGCTGTGTAATCAGGGTTTGCCTGGAGTTTAGTCTTAGCCAGTTATACATGATCCTTGATTCTTTGCAATGAATCCCCTGGGATAAACCGTAAGATGACTGTTCAGACAGGCAGGCTAGGCTGTACTTAATAAGTAGAATTGAGGTCATGAAAGCTAGGTGACGGGGTGAGAAGAAGCTCTCTTAGATAACCAAATCACTTAAAATTACATTTACTTCTGTGTCAAAACAAAGAGCAAAAAATATTACCTCTGCTCCTGCCTTATCCCATTTTCCAAATTACACTTATGGAGCTTTGATAAAATCCACACTTCAAAAAGCCTTAGTCAATAATGCAAAATTCAAAGGGCCTGTCAAACAGATAATCTGGGAATCACACATTATACCTCAGAATTCTAGCATTTAGAGGGGCTCAGTTTGAACTAATTATAATGTTTTTCCAAACCTGATTTTCTCTTTATGGCTGGCAAGTATTACTTGCTTTATCTGTGATGCTTAGTACCACCAGCTGCAGGGGAAGGGAAAAAAGTTTCTTCTAAGCAATTGATCTGACCCTCCTGAGGCGTTGGAGCTCTTACACCATAGCCAGCTGGAGATTGTTCCCTCCTGCCTGAGGGTCCCTCCTGCCCGAGGGCTTCTAAGCACAAACAGCTACTAGAAAAATAATCAGACAAATGGAACATACATCAAGCACGTCCGCTCCACCTGTTCTTTCTAAGCATTTTACCCTCTTTTCAGTAAAGAAACTGACTACTTCTTAATTAATGATGACATTTATGTCTTCTGACCAGGAATTCTGCCCCACCCTTGATTATCTATTTTTTTCCCCTTCAGAGATCTTATGAAATGTAACCTTCTCTTAAAGTGTATGTTTCCTTCCCTTTGCCAGCCACTGAGCCCCACTCCATACTGCTATACTATACTTTCTCATACTCTAACCATTATTATGGATGTGTTAATATATTAACTTATTTTTCTAGTAAAATATCTATATTAATATTATTTTAGTCTTGACTTGGAACTTCAAGAGTGAAAAAAAGGAAAGGGAGGGAGGGAGGAGAGGACAGAAGGGGGAGGAAGATAACCACAATTAAAACTGAATATAGAAAACTGTTACTTATCTAAAACTCTTCAGAGTTTCTTGAGCTTTGTGTGCCTGAATGACATTGGGTATTGCTGCCTTTGTGGAGATTGGAGTTCCTGTAACACACAGGTCTCGGTCATTATCACTGATGAAGAAATGAATTTCCACTCAGTGACAATTATGAGAAGTATTATTTATTAAAGGCACATTTTGAAGTGGAAGACAGGTCAAGCCTAAACAGTCTGACCATACAGAAATGAGGAACAGGTTTCAGCAATGGAAGATAAAGACCTGTAACCCCGGTGGAGGGAAGTCTGCATTATATTAGGGCTGTGATGGGTGCATACAAAAGCTTTCTAGGTGATTAGCACAGTGAAGTCATTTTGATTGACACTTGGCTGCTATATAACTCTTTGCCTAGTGCTCATGCACTTATCCGAAATTCAGTCTGTTATAATTAGATTCAACAACTTCTGGGCATGAACGTAGTATTATAACGATTGTATAATAAGGCTGAAGTTGTGGGCGGGTTAGGGTAGTATTTTCTGCCCCTAAGTCTTTGGCTAGATTAAGCCAGCTATAGGTTATGGCCCTCCCGTCCTTTGTCTCCCAAGATGCAGGAGGGATTCTTTAACTACCACTGTTCTTTGGGTGGTCTCTGGCTGGGCCTCCATTCCTTTGTTCCCCTGTTGCTCATGTCTGACTAGCTACCAAACAGGATAATTGTTATGCCTACTAATTGTAGGGCCTCAGCCCTAGAAATTCTCATTTATTAGGTGAGCAATAGAATGTGTACTTCTAACATTCTCCCCAGGCATTTCTAGTGTCGGTAGCCTGGGGGAACTACACCTTGAGAAGCTTTACAAATTTTGATTGTCTCTAAGGAACACTGTCAGGGTAAACAGGCTGTGCGTGTTGTCAAGATTTGCCAGCTGAGAGGAGAGAGGGATGACAAACAGCAGCTGCTTAGATTTGAAGTATCTGGAGAAATAAGGCACAGGTGGTGGGAGATTTACCAAACTTCTCCTAAGGCTCCAAGCACCAAGATAGCCATCTGGGGCTGGCAACCCTTATCTGGGCAGGCTATATCCCTGTCCCAGCTGTTAGCCTGCTTTCTCAGACCCTCCCCTACTTTCTTGTGCAAAACGCTTTTGTTATAGACTGAATTATGTCTTTCCCCAAATTCCTATATTGAAGCCAGAACTACAATGTGACTCTATTTGAAGATAGGACCTATACAGAGTAATAAAATTTAAGTGAGTCATAATGGCGGAGGCTCTTTCTAATAGAATTGGTATTCTTATAAGAAAAAAATAAATAAATAAATACCAGAAAGCTTCCTTTTTCTGTAATAGCGCAGAAGAAAAGCCATGTGAGGACATAGTGAAATTGCAGCCATCTGCAACCTAAGGAGAAAGCCATCATCAGACACCAGTCCTACTACACCTTGATCTTGGACTTCCAGCCTCCAGAACTGTGAGAAAATAAATTTGTGTTGTGTAAGCTACCCATTCTATGGTCTTTTGTTATGGCAGCTTGAGCCCACTAACATATCTTCCTTCAAATCTCACTTAGGCATTCCTCTGTCAGAGATCCTCCTTCTGGGCACTAAAGCCTTAATTCAGATCTCAGGAAAGCTGTGGTATACAATTCAAGAACCCTACAAAACTTGGGGTGAGGGCCAGGGAAGTGATAGGAGCTACCATAAATACTCTGTAAACTACAACATTAATTATAAAGAGGAACTTTGTGTCCTGGCTTCTAATCCCTTATGTTTTTGCTAAGAGAAAATACATTGTATAATCCAGGTAGCTGAATTTCAGCTAACTTTTCTAAGTCTTAGATTGTTTGTTTTCCTGGTGGTGACACTCCCAAGAGATATGAAATATTTCTGATTAAAACATTCCATTGCTTTCTCTTGTAAATATTGTCATATTTATCAAAACCAGAACATATAGTCATTGTATCTGTGATAGTTCAATTTACTCAACGAATAATTGCTAAGTATTCACTATATGCCTGACAATGTTCCGGATACAGAAAAGCAAAAGGAACTAAGACAAATTAAAGAGATAAACAAAAAAGGAAATATATTATCAATCAGACAGTGATAAATGATACAAAGAGAAAACAGGAGAGAGAATGGGGGAAGAGTTCTAATTTGTATTGGGTGCCCTGAGAAAGCCTCTCTGATGCAGGATGTTGCATCAGCAACCTGAAGAAAATGCACCAGCCATGTGTGCCTCTGTGCAAAGATCACTTCAGAGAGAGAGAACAGCTCAAAAAAAGCTTCTTAGGTAGGACCACATGTATGTTTTAATAACAAGGAAGCCTGTGCAGCTGGAATGGAGTAAGTAAAGACAAGTTGGTCTAAAGTCATGGAAAAGCCATGCAAGGTTTTAAGGCCACTATAACATTGCCTTTACTCTAAGTCAGATGAAAAGCCATTCAAGGGAGGAAAGCAGAAGAGCCATTGATTTGACATGTTTTTAAATGATCAATTTCTTGTTATGTGAAGAATAGTCTCGAAGGGTCAAGAATGGATGTAAGAGGCCAGCTAGAAGGCTACTGCATTATTGATCAATGATAATGATTTAAATGAAGACGATGGAATGGTGTAGGGAGTTGGTCAGGTACTAGATATATTTAAAAAGCAGAAGCAACAATCTTTGATAACAAATAAATGTATTCTGTCAGAGAAAGGGGAGCAATAAAAATGCTGGGAATCTGGTGAACTTAGTAGTCCCACTTAGAATTAAATACTTAAATAAATGAATAAATTTATCTGTGTGTCTCTAATAGTTTAGAAGCCAAAACATTAACAATGGTAATTTCTAATGATGTAATTAGAGAAAATATTTATTTGCTGTACTTTGCTTATCTCCAAAATATATCACTTGTATAAGTTTTAGTTGCAGAAACATGAAAAATATTTCCCAGTCATTTGAATTTTATTGGATTGAAGATAACATTTCTATCTCAAGGGGAAATTTCTGAATTGTAGGACTAAACAAAGCAGCCTAAAGTAATTGATTCTATCCCTTTATTTATTTTTTTTAATTTGGAGATAAAAGACACTAAAACAGTATTATATATTTAAAAGTTTTAATGGTATTAGTTTTCAAATGCCATAGAATGTCTTGGCTGGTGAACCAAATAAAAGCATGAGAAAAAAGTAGAAATATAGTCTGTGAATCTTTTTGAAGAGGCTTTTCTTCTTTTCTTAAATAGCATTGCCTCCAGTAATTCTCTGGTTCCTAGAGATAAAATCAAAAGCATGACTCACTCTCGCTTTCAAAAGTGAATGCAGCACCCTTTAAACTTTGAATCATGTCTTTGTGTTTTTATAAGTAATATATATTCACACACATCTATAGTACTCGCACTCGTGCACACCTGGTCTGCAGTGGTTTTATTAGCATTGATGCAGAAGAAAAGTCTCATGAATATCAGATATCAAAGACATGAGATTCTTAATAGACAATGAAAAAGAATAATAGCTTTATCTTAAATTCATATAAAAGCTTTATTTTGAATTCCATGTAATATTTGCAGACATTAAAAAAATCTTTATATTTATATTTCATCAGCAAAAATAATCTCTTGAATGGCAGAGCTATTCTTGTTTTAAGAAATTCTTAGTAAGTTATGTTATCAGAATTAAAAAATAATTCAGATTTAAAAAATCAACTATAAAAATATATTCCTTGAAATAGTACTAATATGAAACAAAAAGGTCATAGAACACCTAAAAGTCTACTTTAATTACATTTCTCTTGAAGAAATAAAATTATATTAATCTTAGAAAGGTTGTATATCAATGAAGCAATGGAAAAAAATCATGTCACAACAAAGTGATTTTTTTGAATGCTTAAAATAAATACAGGGAAAAACTAATAAAAATAAGTTTTCTAAATGTTTCCCTCATTGTATGTGGTTTTTGTGTGTTTGTTTGTTTGTTTGTTTTGGAGAGGGGAGGAAAGCAAAAGAGGAAAACAAAAACAAAACATTAATTGCACTAATTCATAATATTTCCCTTACAACATTGATTTACCAATGTGACCATATGTTGAGCCATAAAAAAAGTTTCAATAAATTTAAAGACAACATATACAAAGCATATCTTCTGATCACAATAAAATTAAACTAGAAATTGACAACAGACAGATATCTGAAAAATCACCATATTTTAACATGAAGTAACACACTTCTAAATAAGCAATGGGTCCAAGAATAAACTAAAAGGGAAATTAGGAAGTATTTTTAACTAAATAAAAATGAAAAATATGTATAAAAATTTGTGGGATGCATATAAAAGAGTGACTAGAGAGAAATATATTTCATGAATTCCCCATATTAGAAAAGAGAAAGGTCACAAATCAATGTCCTTAACTTCTACTTTAAGAAACTAGAAAAAAAAAAAAAAACTAAACCCAAAATAAGCAGAAAGAAGAAATAATCAGAATGAAAACAAAAATCAACAAAACAAAATAAAAATCAAAGAAAATGACATCAATAAAATGTATGTCTCTAGCCAGACTGATGAATAAAAAAAAGGAGAACAAATTGCCAATATCAGGAATCAGAGAGGTGACATTACCATAATTTCTACAGGTATTAAAAGAGAAATTTAAAACATTACAAACTTCTTTAGTAAATAAATTTCAAAATTTAGATTAAGGAGACACATTTTTTTGAAAAGATTTAAATTACCAAAGATCAATTCAAAAGAAAAAGATAATAAGTGAGGAATCTTATATGTATTATACATATTTATGGTTCAAAACATTACCCACAAAGAAAACTCCCGTATCTGCTTCACTGAGAAATTCTGCCAAACATGTAAGGAGAAATAATACCAATTCTACACAAATATCTCCAGACACTTGAAGAGGAAGGAATACTTACCACATTATAAATTTACTTCAGCAATCTGCAATAATAAGCATAGACAGAGATATTAAAAGAAAAGACAACTGCGAACTAATAGCCCTAATGAACATAAATACAAAAACAGTTTAAATAAAACAATATATAAAAACAATAAATTATGACCAAAGTTATCCCAAGTGTGTAAGGTTTGTTTAACACTCAAAAATCAACATTGTCAAGACATCAGTTCCTTCTGACTTCTGACTTGATTCAATGCAATCCCAATCAAAATCCTAGCAAGTTATTTTGAGGATATCAACAACTGGATTCTAATGTTTATAGAGAGAGGCAAAAAATCCAGAATAGCCAACACCATACTAAGGAAAAGGATAGAGTTGGAGGACTGACATTACCTGAAAGAATTGGTACTTGAGATTTCATTAAAATATTAAATTTTCTGCTCTGTGAAACATAACATCAAGAGAATAAAAAGACAAGACACAGTTTGGTAGAAAATAATTGCAAAAGAGCCATGTAATAAACAACTGTTATCCAAAATAAACAAAGAACTCTTAAAACAACAATAAGATAACAGCCCAATTTTAAAAATGGACCAAAGACCTTAACAGACACCTGTACAAATAAGGTATTTTTTGAAGATTAAAGAAGATAAAAATAAAGGTACACAAAAGATCCCCTTTGAGACTTGTTATAGGAAGGACAGAGCAACCACTGTGAAACACATCCAGAACTCTATCCATAATAAAGGCCTACTTTTCATTGAAAGTCATGAAACTACTCCAGAGCACAATTCTAAAAATTTATCTGGCTGAAGGAAGAGAATTGCTCTCTATTCCAGCCCCCATCAGACTATGAACTTACCTAAAAGGAAAACAAAAAGTCAATAGAAGACAGGGCTTCAAAGAAATAAATTAGGAATGTGGAGCCATGGAAAGAGTAGAAGCTGAAGGTGGGGGTGGGGGGAAACTACAGCACTGGAGGAAGGACAAAAGCACTTGTAAAAGCCACATCCCTAATATCTAGGCTCACAAAGAGATTGAGACTTGACCGGATTATAAAATGCTTCTTGACCGGATTATAAAATAGCAAAGCTAAAAGACACAAACTCTTTCTGAAAAGTAATACATAGAGAAGCCCTGAATCTAAAAGGAATCTAAAAATGCCAAAAATAATGACACTAGAATAATTTGAAGACTGGTACCTCTACCTACAATAAACATTAAATATAGCTCAGGTCCTAACCAAATTATTGTAACGCTTCAAAGAAAAAAAAGCAAATTTGCCTCAATTCCCATAACTTAATACAAGAAGTCTGGCTTTCAATAAAAAATTACAAGTCATGGCCAATGGCAAGAGAAAACAGTCTGAAGAAAGGAAGAAACCATTCTAACCAGACATGGATATGACACAGATGCTGGAATGATCAGTAAGGAAATTTAACATAACTATGATAAATATGTTAAGGATTTTAATGGAAGAAGTAGTCTATGTGCAAGAACAGATGGATAATCTTAGTAGAGAAGTGTACGATTTTAAGAAGGATTTAAAAAATGCTAGAATTTGAAAACACAGTGAAAGATATTTAAAAACACTTGTGACGGTTTCATCAGTAGACTCAACATGGACAAGGAAGAAAGTAACCTTGAAGATGGGTCAGCAGATACTTTACAGATGGAAGTGCAAAATAAAAAAGAATTAATAAAAATTTTTTAAAAAAGATCATCCAAGATCTGTAGGGCAATGTCAAATAGTGTAACATATGTATAATTAGAGCTGAAGATTATTTAAAGTAATAATGGTCAAATGCTTTCAAAAATTAATGAAAGGCAACAAACCATAGATCCAAGAATCTCAGAAAACAAAGAAACAATGACAAAGACAATCTATACATTTTATATCCAAACTGCAGAAAACAAAAGACAAATAAAAAATGTTGAGGTATACCAGGGGAAAAAGCCACCTTACCTTAACAGAAAAAAAAAAAAAAAATTACAACTAACGTCTCATCAGAATCAATGGAAACAAGAAGAGAATGCAGTGAAATCTTTAGAAGTGTTTAAAGAAAAAAAAAAAAACAACAACTACCCCTAGATTTCTATTCCAGTGAAATTGTTCTTCAAAGTGAACAATAAAAAGGGATTTTTCTTGGCTAAATTTGAACTGAGGAATTTTATTCCCAGCTGACTTTCTCTATAAGAAATGTTAAAAAAAAAAAAAAAAAGTTGTTTGGGCAGATAAAAAAGTATATAGTTCTGAAAACTCGAATATTAAGAAAGGAATGGCACTAGAGAAAGAAAGATAAAGAAAAAATTTTCTTGTTATTTACTGATTCAAAAGATGACTGTTTTTAAAGCTATTATAATAAAAATGTATTGGATGATTATAGCATATGGATAAATGAAATAAGTAACAACAATGTCACAAAGGACAGGAGAGTATTGGAAATACTGTTATACGGCAACTGCATTACACGTGGAACAGTATAGTGTTATTTAAAAATGAACTTGAATTCTTAAAAAATGTATATTGTAAACTCTAAGGCAACTACTAAGAATATTTTTTAAATATAAATAATATACTGAGAGGATCTAAAAAGAGTAATATTAAATGCTAAATTAAAATGAAGAAAAGCAATAATGGAGTAAAAGACAAAGAAAACATGCAGAGACAGTTACAAAGATAGAAGATATTAGCCCAACCATATCAATAATTGTTTTAAATGTAAATGATCAAAACACACTACATAAAATAAAACTATCAGTGTGGATTAAAAAATTAAAACAAACTGAAAGTCTACCAGAAACCAACTTGAAATAAAAAGATGCAGATGGTTTAAAATAGAATGAAGAAAGATATATCATGTTTGCCAAAAGAAAGATGGGGTAGCTATATTAATTAAAAAAAAACAACCAAACAAACAACAAAAACAAACAAACAAACAAAAAACAGTCTTTAGGGCAAGGAACATTATCAGAGATAAAGAAAGGTATTACATGATTATAAAGCGGTCAATTCTCTAAAAGTGTATGTTCCTAACAACAGAGCACCAAAATACATGAAGCAAAAACTGACAATTCCCATTGTAATTTTCATAATACTTGATCAGTATTGAGAAACTGTCACAACCAAGAAAAGCCAAGGGAGACAAGAGACTAAATGTAATGTAGTATCCTGGATCATATCCCAGAAAAAAGGCACTAAGTGAAAACAAGGAAATAAGAACAAGTTATAAAGTTTACTTAATGATAATATATCAATATTGCTTCATTGGTTATGACAAAGGTATTATATGAATGTCAGATGTTAAAAATAGAAAAAACTGGGTGTGGTGTATATACAAACCCTCTGTACTATCTTTACAACTTTTCTATAAATCTATAACTATTCTAAAATAAAATGTTTGTTTAAGAGATAGTTAAGTATATACCTATCATAAGACCCAGCCATTCCACTCTTATTTATTTACCAATGAGAAATAAAAACACATGTCTGTATAAAGGCATATGCAAATGTCATACCACATCTATTTGTAATAGCTCCAAACTGGGAACAATGTAAAAGTCCATCAGAAGGTGAATGGATAAACAAGTTGTAGTACATTTATATATCTACAACATATTACTATTCAGCAATAAAAAGAAGTGAACTATTGCTACACACAATAACATACATGAATTGCAAAATAATTCTGCTGAGTTAAGGAAGCCACTCAAGAAGAATACATGCAGCATGATTCCATTTGCAAACTAACCTACAGTGCCAGAAAGCAGATGTGAGGTTGCCTGAGGATGGGGAAAGAGAGTTGTGAGAGTGAAGGATTACAAAGGGGCTTTGAGAAACCTTAGGGTATAGTTATTGTCACAAGTGTGCTTATTTCACAAGTATATGCATAGTTCAAATATCAAATTGTGCACTTTAAAATGTATACTTTATTGTACTTTTATTATACCTCAATAAAGCTAATAAAATTGCCTGAATAAACATTAGATACTAATTTTAATAACAAATTTAATATTGAAATGAAATTTATAATAAAGAATAATAATGTATAATTGTAAAAAAAATAGGTTTTATAGGTTGGGTTTATTCAGAGTTCTTCGGAAAAATTTATCCTGAAAAAGAACACATCTCAGTTGGCAATATTTAGAGTTTTCGTTCGTTCATTACTTCTTTGTATATATTATATTGTGATTTAAATGTCTGAAGAAAACTTGATGCTTTAAAAAAATAGAAATGTTAAATGTAGTTTACAGAAAATACAATTACATTTCTAGAATTAAGATTTGCACTAAATACCTTAACAGAAAATCAGAAACTCCTTGTAATTAACTAACTCCACAAGTATGTTTTAATGAATAACTATCGACATTTAAAAAACCATTTCTCTTTTTAAAATATTAACTTTAAAAGAAGTTTTGAAGAAATTATATTTAAATAGAACTGCTCAAGATTTAACAAGAAGCCTTCATGCAAAGTCAGGAACAGGTGTTGAAGGAATCACTGAGAAAATGTGACTCCCAGCTTAACTACAAACTGAACCCAGGCAGTTGGAGGCTCCTTACCCACTTCCCCATCCATGAAGTGTACATTCTGCCCTCTGTTCTCATACTAGAAGTCACTTCAAGAATGCAGCCCTGCGAGAGTAATTTTTTAAAATTAAAGTTGTGTGTCGATTAAAGTCAGCATGCAGTATTATATTAGCCTTAGGTACACAACATAGTGATTAGACATTTGTATAACTTACAAAGTGATCACCCCAATAAGTCTAGTACCCATCTGAAAAGAGTATGAATGTGTTATTGAGATCCTCTGAATGGCATACATGACTGAAGCCTGTTTAATCCTTTATATAAATTCAAGATTCTGACTAGTGGGTGTGGAGATCTATTTGTCTTGCAACGCCAAAGACAAGCCTCTTAAGTTTCTTTGCTTATCAAAACTGCCACTTAGTAATCTGAAGTGGCCTGCCTCTTCTTTTAGTGAGTTTACAAATCTTTCTCTGGTAGAGATAATAAAATATTTTTATAATAATAACACTTCTTTTTTTTGAAACCTGCAAGCTCCTTAAAAATAAAATTCTGTCCTTCCATTATTGTATTGCTCACAAGGATTTTTATACTTTTCCTGCACCCAGAAGATAGTTAAATATCACAATAATGGTCTCTTTCCATCACTTGTTTCATATATGTATTTCGATTACAGCTGTGTTTCAAGGAAAAGAATAGATTAGATATCTAGCTCCGGCTTGAGACAGATTGAATGCAACTGATATCAACTCCGCTTTTGCTCTTAGACAATCCCTTCCATGATGACCCAATGCTGAAATAACATACTAAAAATAAATTTTTATATTAAATTTCTGTAAAGGATTAGGTATATCTTAATTTTTATTTCTAATATATCTACTGTCGAACACACAATGAATCCTTCCAATTTCTTTTTCTTTATAAAAATATTAACATATACCCAAGTAAATCTTAGTACCATTTTACTAAAAATAAAGTTGAAGGGCAGAGAAGTAAAGCCATTTTGTATGCCAAAGTCTGTAGGTCAGATTTATACCAGGAAATAAAAGAAAATTATAAGAATTACAGAATGACCGGGAATTTTTGGATAAGGAAACAGAAGTATAAGGGAAACTTTTCACTGCATCCTTTCTTTTCTTAAAAAAAAAAAAAAAACTTTTAAACCATTAAAATTTATTTATGTAAAGGAATAATTAAATTAATAAATAAGTTCTGTTAAAATTCAAAAAAATATAGTAAGATAAATAAGAAGGGAAAAAGAGAAGGAAGGGAAGGAGGAAGGAAAAGGATTTTTTTAATATCTTTTCTTTAATTGCTACGTGATCTTCACAAAGTTATCTAGGAAACTTGAAAAGCTATCATAAGCTTCTTAAGAATTCTTAGAACATCTTTACAGGTGGTTCAGGCCTTTATGGATTTAATAGGAAAGTAGATACAGGAAGTCAATTTTGGAAAGACGAGTAGAAAAAAAAGCTTGGATTTGTAAGGATTCCTAATCCTTTTTTTAGTGCCTTTGGCAGAAGACGCCAATATTTTTGTACTTTTGAAGAAGGAAAAAAGAAAATGAAGAAATAATTAGCTGAATGTAAATCAATTGAGTTATTTAAAAGAAGGTGAAACCCTCAACCTGCACATCCAAAGGTGTATAATGGACTCTGGATTCAAAGGAGTTTCCCAAATCAAAAAGGAGCACAACTTGGTTGAATATGGATTGCACCACCAAAAATTGACGCCATCTAAAATGGGACCCAGATACAAAGCTTATGTGATTGTTATTAGAATATACACAAAAGTGCTTTGTCAACATTCACCATCAATTCATCCACTTCTATGCCACTTTTAGTATTTTACATTTCTTCGCTATAATTCTAGATTCTGAGATATTCTCTTTGTTATTATTCTTCCACCTGGAAATTCTATTTTCTTCATTCCCCAATTTTAAAGACTTATTTGTGTATTTATTATGTTTACTTAGGATATTTAAGATGCTTATTAGAACAGGATAATAATACCATGTTTCTCATTAGGTGTAGTAATGTATTATAATAAAATCTGAAAGTTCTTTAATATTGAGAATCCAAATTTTGAAATCAATTTTGCAAGCTAAAAAAAACCTGTAATAGTTTATTAAGAATGAGTAATATTTTATAAACAGAAAACTAATTAATGCCTGTCAGAAGCCACATGACATATTTAAGATATACCTACAGTCACTTCAGTTTAGTTTACCAAGCCTTACTTACTGTGTTTTATTTCTTGAGATGTCAAATTTCAGAAGTACAGAGATTAATAAGATACATTCTGGGTTTTTGTAAAATGTTTAGTCCAGTGGAAGAGACAGATCTGTAAATATCTAACGTTAATGCAGAGAGCAATGGCCATCTTTGCACACATACTTTCTCCAATAAAACCAGTGAAGGCAAGAAGGGATCCAAATTTAATTCCAGACTACTTAAACATTTGTTCCCAGGACATTGAATTACACTTGGCCCAAAATGAGAAACACCGTAGCAGGTCACAAGCATTTTATTATTATGAAATCATGCTCTTAACCTCTTCACTCCAGATTACTGTCTATTCTTCCTTAATTTAGCCTTCTGTTGACCTTCCTTCTAGTTTGATATATTCACTTATCACTACCTAAGTTTTCAAACCACCTCTATTTACAGATTTTTTTTTCTATACCTTAGACTGAGTGTGCTGAAGGCTTTGGAGTAGTGCACTAATTTCACCTATAGCGGACTAACTATTTTCTCTTTCTCTTGTGTACACAGCTAAACTAGTTTTGCCACCATTTTTGCAGTTATGTTTGGTCATCTAATTGAGTTCTTGCCAGTAGACTATGAATGGAAATAATGCGCACCACTTCCAGGCCCAACCCGTTAAAAACATCTCATTGCACAATCCTCCATGTTCTTTCATCTTCTGCAGACAGATGCAAAATAAAAAGGAAAAAAAAAAATAGTAGGTAGACTGGAAAGAAGAGTAAATTGGTTTTGAATCTAATAAACTTCACCTCATCAGACAAAGAAACAATTTTGTTATTGCAATGAACGTCAATAGGTAAAGTATTGTTTGTTTGAAGAGGTTGGCAAAATTTGTATTTCTGTCACGTACCTGCCTTCAGATTTAAAGCCAAATTGTAAACTCTTTCTTAAAATTGCTAGTGAATGGTCATAATAGTTGAGGGATTTAAATGTAATTTTTCTCAATTTATTTCTTAGTTCCATGAGGAGTGGAAAATGATGATAGATTTAACTGCCTTCAAAATTTTAGTCACCTTGTAATTTAATTTAAATTTCTGTGGCCACAAAGCATTCTTTGTAATAAAACTACAAAATGATGTGAAGGGGAGCAGCTTCTGGCAATTGACAATTTTTGTCAGGAATTTTGTATCTCTAATTCCGCACAGACACATTAGATAGCATGATGTTCATCATGTTACAATTTTTTTTTAGGCAATTCTGTGGATGGCATAGTAATATTCCTCTAAAATACTATTTTACAATTACAGGGAAACTCTTGTGGACACACAGCATCCAGAATATATTCATGCACCCTTTAATTTATTGTTAGAGTTGTTCTCTTTTCACTCTTTCTGATTCTTCTAGCTGACTTGTCCCAGATTTTTTTCCTATAAAAAATGATCATACTACCCATCTGGTGGTTGTTTGCAATGAATTGAAAAGGTTTGGGAAAATTCCCTGGCAGAGTGGCACTTAACATTTATGTCATTGATGACAGAAATATAAAAACTATGCTAACAAAAATATATCCATTCTGAAATATCAAAATGTTTTCAGGGCCTCACAAATTATTTTAGATATTATAAATGATGGCAATTCTTCTCTCAAGAGAACTATCATTTTCAAGTTTTCATAAAATACATAATCCATATTAGTGTTGAAATATTTTAAATTATACATGTAGAAGAAATAGTTTCATAAGTTTTTAACATAAACCTAAAGTAGTTAAGAAAAAGTAAGCTTGCAATGGAACAGTAGCAGACCCGCCTTTGTCAAAGACAGCAAATACCCAGCTTCCTTTTCTTAACTGTTCATTAGGCTGCCAAGACCACAACTTTCAGTGACGTGTTAATTAGTTGAAGCTTAAATATTTAATTTTAATGATTTACTGCCTTTTTTGCAATTACATTTTACTTTATCATTACTCACATACTACAGCACAATTTTCTTTAAAAAGATCTATAAAAGTAATTAAAGACAAAATATTCAGAGTACATATTTTTCATAACTGAACTAAGTAATGGGCGAGCTCATAAGTAGAGGAAATTGATGAATCGAAGAAGCAAAACAGATGGTAGAACTGCATTCATGTGCCAACACAGTTCGGCATACAGTCTGTTCCAGATTCTTCTAAGGCCAGAAACAGTGAAAATGATACTGAGAGCTTGGTTCAGCAGAAAGAGCCCGTGGTTCCCTTAGGTCCTTAAAAGCAGGCCTCCTGGCTCTAACACAAGTAGCCCTATGCAAAGCAGTATCCCATGGAAATGCTGTGCTTTCTGAGCGTCTGGAAGTTTGCATGTTAAAGCATATGGTCTTTTTCAAAGGGAGAAGAGTACTCTCTAAATAACAGTCAGGGCAATAGATAATCTAGATAAACAGATATACAGAGATAAAATGGTTCTCTATTTCCTTAGGTATGGCTATCAATTTTCTATCCTACTTATAAATACTCTTTCCTTTGTCACTTTTTCTAATATATAGTGAATATTCCACTAATCTCTCAGAGTTACAAGATAATTAAAATGATAATTCTGCTAAAAGGTTTATTGCTACTTCAACCTGATAAGAAACTTTGAAAGAACCCAATAGGACAATAAGAATGCTGGTAAAGTGAAAAGATTAAGTAAATCAAGACCATTTTTGGTGGGAGAGGCTTCATAATGTCTTTTCTGTTGCCAAGATAGTGTCAAATTTATCACTGGACAAGGGTCACCCAAGCTCCTAATCAAGGTTATTTTCTATTTGTGTTCCATTTAGCACCTTGTAAGTAAACTATATTTTGGTCATCAATAAAATTAGCATGGAACAAAAGTCAGGTGTTAGTGCATTTTAATATTTAAATTTGTGCTAAACATTAGTTGTAACAGTGAATATTTAGACAGAAATTAAATATCCAAGACTATGAGACTGATAAAATAAAGCATTCTATTGTATACGATACAATATTAGACAGCCAAGGGGGTTATTTTACAGAAATAATAAGTAGGTAAGGAAAATCCATATGATATAATATAAAGTGAAAGAAACCCAAATCAATTCACTATAAACTGTTCTCATATTCATCTGTCTTCCTCATTAAGAACAAATAAATTTCAATGATATTTTAAAATAATTATCTCTTAAAATTGACCCAAGGTGGGAATGGAGCAACAAAACTGGGGCAATGGATTATGGAGGGGAAATCTACTTTCCATGGACAAATTTTTGAGGATGATGGCTGAAGCACAGGGAGCATTTTAAGGGCATTCATTGAGGAAGAGAGGAATTACTACAGGGCTATGGCCACAATTGGTTTGGTCAATATTGGTTAGTTCTATAAACAGCAAAGCCTTCATAACTTCATGGAACAAGTAACCAATTACTTGGTGATCCAGCAGCGGTAAATTATGACAATTCCACAAAAACACTGGACCAAATGCCTGCCACTGACCTTTACAATGTAAAGGATTACCAGTGCATGGGTGTTTGCCTGCATTGGAAGCTAAATCCAAAATTCATATATCAACGATATGTGGCTTTTTATTTGCTAGTAGACGACACCTTAGTAAATCCATATTTTTTCCTTTTTGATATGCCTGGTGGAAAGTATACTTAATGAATTGACCAAAGTAAACAAGTAGACTAAGGAGGTAAATTGGCTCTTAAAATTCTCAATTTAATCCAAAAGATCCTTTTAACTTATACATTATTTTCTTTCCCCTTCTGAAAATTGGATGTAAGAGGGATAAGAGTCTCATTTAAGGAAATCATCGCTCTACCCTGGAACCAAAAAAAAAGAGTGAAGTTGATAGATTTTCATTTAGTAGTTTAGTTCAAGGTCAGAACTAACTATATCTCCCAATAAGCCCATACATTCTCTTATTTAGGTTTTCTTATTGATACCCCATGAAGCATCAGTAATTTATGCCTCACTGTGTAATATGTATTACTTTCTTCAGCTGATCAGAATAATAACCAACATAAATGTTTACAAAAAGGAGTCTTCACTGGGATGGGGTTAGAGCGAGAAGAATGTAAGAAGGAAAATGGAGGAACACCAGACTTTTCTGGCAAGGACGTATCTAGTCTAGGTACCTCTATTTGGTAACTAGTCTAAGATTTTGAATCTTAAAGGCAAAATGAAGCCTCTGGGAACTGAGGAGTGGAAGAAAGGTATAGAATGGGAAGCTGAAGGGAAACCAAACCGATTTTACGTTTTAATTTTTTTCTTAGAACACAAAGCTGGTTTTCCACTGAAAATAATCTTTAATCTTTGGCAAGCTATTAATACCAGGTGTTGACTAACCACATTTTTTAGGGGTGTGATCACACTGAAAACTCCTAGCAAGCAGAGCATATACTTTATTTATCTTCTTTAGCCCTGGCGTAGAGTAGTGCAATAAGTCATATGTAAACAAAAATGAATAAGATGGTGACTTACTGTCAAAAAAAGAATCAAACAAGGTAGTAAAAATTTATACCAAGCATGTGTGCTGGGTATAGAAGGAACACAGAAAAAAGAAGTAGGTGAAAGTAGTCAATTTGCTTGTAGGAGGCAAAGTCAAGAGAGTCTTTATAGATTAGGCTATATTCATGTTGATGTTTCATGTTTATTTTAGGAAGAGAAATGAGCAAAAGATGTGTAAGCCAAAGTCATGGGTATTACTGGAGTCCAATTATACCTCTAGTGCTACTTCATTCAACTCATAACTAATAAAATAATTTATGAAACAGCCTCACTCCAAAGCTAATTATTTGACATCCATTCACATATTCATAATGCATTTTCAGCTCTATATTCATAAAGCACCCATCTGTCAGATCAGGGCTTATTTCATCAATTCACAAATATAATGAGTATTTCTGATTCTGTGACATGTATCTGATATTATTGTCTCTCTCAAGAAAGGAAAAACTAGAAATAAAATATCTTCTCCACATTTTGTGGTTCTTATTGCAAGATGTGTTTAAACTTAGAAAATTTCTTTACGTTAAATTATAGGTGAGCCTAGTAATAGATTTACTATCACACTCATATTTGTGGACCTCAGTTAAAGGCTGTTATTTCCCAGCCATGAACTGAAATTTATCAACAGTAGTTATATAACCATGCCAAACAATCTGACAAATACTCAACAACACTGATAACTTTGAGAAATGGTGACTCCACTCTTTGGCAGAATGATACTTTTAGAGTCAAAAGATTTAACTGTGGCAGTAACACATTTAGTATGTATGGGTCATATATTTGGGATTTTATTGACTTATAATATGTGAGTACAGACCAAAAAAAGAAAAATAAATAAATCCAAAATAGTCTATAAAATGACTCTTTAAGAGAGTGACATACAAAGACAGAGCAGCTGTATGTCTGACTTTCTAAAATAGCTTCTTGTAAAGTAGAAATCTCATTCACTATGCATACATGATAGCGAAGGCAGCTGTTCCATAGAGTTCTGTGATTCTGTGCCAAACCTAGATGTTGAAGTGATAAGAGTGTTTAGAAAGTTAAATCCTTGCTTTTTTTGAGTACTTGCCAATACATGGTTCTAATCTCGGCTTAGAGAAATCGAAATGCTCTTTAGGTGTAAAGTAATGGATGAAAAGTAAGTGGACCTTGTCCTTAATTTTTGGACATCACACCAGCAATTGATTTGGCTAGAAGGTGCTGAGCATTAAGGCCTTTAATGCTTCATAGAAATTTTTTTCTCTAAAACTCCTTAATAAAGATATGATTTTCTTTAATTTGTAATATATAAATTACAAAGGCCGTCTAATTCAACCACTCATTTCACACTTTGGGAAACTGAGACATGAAGAAGAAAAGGGGCAGGGCCACACAGCCAGGACTGGACACAGCTCTCCTGGACTCCTAGGGTGCCAAACATGCCAAGGACAGTTGGAAGTCATCTAGCTCAGGAATTTACCACCAAGGGCTGTATTTATTATTTCTCTCTAGAGACCCAAGTTCAAAAAAAAACTTAACTATAAATTCCTGCATGTATTATGTAATAATTGATTACCCATATACATAATTGTCCTTTATTTGTCCTGTTTTCTTTTTTCCCCCAGTTTTACTGAAGTGTAATAGACAATTAGTTGCTTATATTTACATTGTACAATTCAATGAGGTTTTTTTTTAATTATAGTTGGCATACAATAATATGTTAGCTTCAGTTGTAACAATGTACTAGCTTCATAGTGATTAGAGATCTACATAATTCATGAAGGCAGTGCATGCATGTTGGTGTTACCTTTACTTTTTCTACAATTTGTACTAAAATATCTACTTAAGTTATTTCATTTGTACCGTTCTTTCAAATAAGGTAATTTGGTAAGGTTACTAAACCACTAAATCAAGTTCCCCTCTTCCCCCTTACATACTTTACAACATTGTTGGCTATTTTCCTTATGCTGCACTTTATATCTCCATGCCTATTTTGTATCTATCCATTTGTACTTCTTAATCCTTTTGCTCTTTTCACCATATGCTCCCCCCCATCTACTAGCCCTCAAAATATTCTCTGTATCTATGAGTTTGTTTCTGTTTTTGTTGTTCATGTTGTTTATTTTGTTATTTAGATTCTACATGTATGTGAAATCATGTGGTATTTGCCTTTATCTGACTTACCTCATGCAGCACAATACCACCCTCTAGGTCCATCAAGGCAATATCTTTTTCCGTCCCCTTCCTTTCAGTCTGTGTGTGTTTTTTTAATCTTGAGTCTCTTGAGGCAGCATCTGTGGGGGTCTTGTTTTCTTATCCATTCAGCTTCCCCATCTTTTGGTTGTAGTACTTAATTCTTTTTCATCTGAGGTGCTTGTTGATAAATATGTGGTTATTACCATTCTTTATTCATGCTTTTGATACATATTTTTGCTTCTTAAATAAGTCCCTCCAACAATTCCTGTAATACTGTCTTGGTGTGGATAAATTCCTTTAGCTAATTTTGTCTGGGAAGTTCTTTATCTGTCATTTGACTCTAAATGATAGCTTTATTGGATAAAGTATTCTTGATTGTAGATCCTGGGTTTTCAACACTTTGAATTTGTTGTGCCAAATCCTTCTGTCCTTTAAAGTTTCTTTGGAGAAATCAGCTGCCAGTCTTATGAGAGCTCCTTTGTAGGTAACTAATAGCTTTTCTCTTGCTTGCTTTTAAGATTCTTTCTTTGTATTTAACCTTCGGCTTTTATTATTATGACTTTCAATGTGGGCCTCTTTGGGTTCATTTTTTGGGGTATTCTCTGAGCTTCCTGGGGTTGTACTATTTCCTTCACCAGGTTAGGAAAATTTTCCATCATAATTTCTTCAAATATATATTCAACTTCTTGTTCTCCCTCTTCAGGTACCCCTATGACATGGATGTTGTTACCCTTAATTTTATCTCATATAATTATTATTATATTCTTGGTAATTTTTTTCTTGCCATTCTGGTTGGGTGTCCTTAGCTTCCCCATTTTCTATATCAGCATTTCAATACTCTCCTTCCTCCACTCTATTGATTCTCTCTAATACACTCTTCATCTCAGATAATGTATTCTTCATTTCTGACTGGTTCCCTTTTATAATTTTCATTTTCATTTTTATGTTTTTAGCTCCTTGTTGAAGTTCTCACTGAATTCATCTACACTTTCTTTAATTTTATTGAGTGTCTTTATAATCTGTTAGATTGCTTGATTCCATTTTTCCTTGATCTCTGTTCTGTTCTCTCCTATGGTTTCTGCTTCTTTGTCTTCCCATTTTGGCTGGCTTTCTGTGTTTATTTCTACATGCTAATCAAAGCTCCTAAGTCTCCTAGTCTTTTTAGCATGGCTTTGTGTGGGTAGATGTCCAGTAGCACAGTCCTGAGAGGGTTCAGCTGCAAGCCAAGTTTAGCCCGGGGCAACCTGTTAAGGTTCCGCAAGCAATCCACAGATTCTGTGCTTATAGTTGCCTCAAGAAGCCACACCAGAAACTGAGATCAGCTGCCACTAGTGTGAGTCTTGGCACTACTCACAGGTGGCATAGGACTCACCAAGGACACTACAGAATATGGCTTGGGTGAGACTGTGAGGTGGGGGTGGCAGAGTTTCAAGGAATCCTCTGGGTGGAGCAACCTCTGTTCATTTATTTTAGACTTGATGGTCAGAAGAAACTTCCTGAGGAATGAACATCTGACCTAAAATTGAAAAGCTGAATAGAGGTTAATCAGAGGGAGCGTGGGAGTGGGAAATCTTGGTAAAGGGAACATCGTAGAATCCATGGCATGTTTGAATGTCTGAATCACTAATGAGAGGGTGGTACAAGTGGATAATGGAGAGTTAGAGATGAGTGATAAAAAATGCGATTGGATGGATTCTCAGAGACCAGATTACATAAAGCCTCATACGTTATGTTAAAGAGTTTGAATTTATTCCAGTGCAATGAAAAGCTCTTAAAATGTTTTGTAGCAGTGACGTCAGTATAATCTAATTTACATTTTTAAATGGTAAACATTTCTGATCAGTATTTGATAATTATTAACACACCAAATAGATATGTAACAGCTAAAATCACATAAACTTTAATTTATACTGCGTTGGTTCAGAATACTGTACAATTTCCACAAGTATGAAGTCCCAGCAATCACAACAGGCAAGACCTCAAAAGTGCAACTAGACAGATGCCGAGCTTTCATAGAGGAAGCTCCAAATCTCACCTTATCACATTTGATTCTTTGGTTTCCAATCTTGTACCCCTGACACTCAGTTACTTCCCTTCTCTTTATCTACACATTGCCTCCTTCTCTAAGAAATAAACTTTGTATTTCCTTTCTGGTTTTCAATCTAATTTCTCCCATCTTCTGGCAATTTTATAACTCCAGTGATTTTGACACTTCTTAGAATATAGTATATTTTAATGCTTTTTGAAGGAATAAAGGATGAATAAATATTATAAATAGAAAGTTGGAGCTTGCTATCAGCAAAGAATAATAGTCACTGTATTGCCTAGTGGTGTGGAATAAAAATAAAAACTATAATTTAATTATTCTCTTTTGTGTTGTTGCCTCTAATTAACTAGACACTTTGAGCAGTCTTTCTAGTTTTTTCTTTCTTTTTGCCAAGTCTTCATGGTCCTCATCCAACTGAAATTATTGAAGCTCAATAACTAGCTGTATAACACTTTAAAATCAAATACAAAACCCTATAATATGCCTTTGTGTTGAATACACTGTCCATGTTTTTAAAGAGTGCTTTTAATGTTTGATTTCTCCTTTGAGATTTTGGTTTGACTTATGACTTCCCTGACTTTGTTCAACTTTTTTTTCCTGGAATGAAAGCTATCAAATAGTCATACCATTAAAATGTTGTGCAATCTATCCAGAATAGCCTCCTGCTGTCTTAGAGTGCTTAAAGTTGATTAATATTCACTTTTCTGTTCTCCTGAGATCATTTATAATGCTATGTTTTTGTGGTCTCTCTGCTGGGATTCATCTGACCTTGAGATAACACATTATCAGAAGAGAATACATTTGACACATCTGAATTAGGTATGTCTTTTTTTTTTTTTAAGCAAGATAAAAATATTGTAGGGTACTATGTTTACTTTCTTAAATTATTTACATGGCAAATTGATAATATCATATCAGAAACTAATATTTTTTAAAGATCAGAATTGATTCTATCTATGTATTGAGCAGATAAAACTCAAGAGAACTGTATAAGTTCAGTTTATTATTTGCTGCCTCACATTCATTGTATAGCATCCTCACATTTCCTATCTTTTGTCTTCCCACAGGAAAACCTATACTGTATCCTTTGTTTTAATCCTTGAGGACTGTGCTCTTTATTATCTGTCACCACTAGAAATAGTTTGGATGAACAAATCCCCTGAGGTTTTATTGATATGACTCAAAGCATAATACTCTAGGAATATTGATATTTGACTTGAAAAGTCCTAAAAGTCCTAAAAAAAAAAAAAAAAAAAAAAAAAAAAAAAAGACCCTAAGGAATACATCTTAAATTGTGGCCTCTCAGATGGAGATTTGTATTGGAGCTAGTCTGAATCTGAATAAGTAGTCTTCCTTCCTAGTGCCCCTGAAATCTAACCAGCTAAGACTACCCTGTGATGCCAGCCCTGGGGAAAAGAATCAAAGCAGATTATTTTTCTTTAACACTCTCTTTATTAAAGTGGGGGAAAGTATGAGGTCTGGAACGAAGTAGGTTCATCGCCAAGTTCTGAATAGTTGGCTTAGTCTTCAAAATGTGTGTTTGTGTGTGTATGTGTGTGTGTGTGTGTGTGTGTGTGTTGTAGGCTTTATTTAAAAATCATTATTTAATTACAGTTTTGCCACATAGTATCTGTATAATCTCCTTCAGGTTACTTATTCTCTTTGGGGTTCATTATCCTCAGATATAAAATAAGAATAAAAATCCCTCCTCAATTTAACTTGAACTAATTTAAATTAAATGTGTAGCAAAACGTGCTGCTCCTGACACATAGTAGGTAGTCAGCAAATATTAGATTCCTTCATTGAATACAAAACAGCTTCATTTATGCACTATCTCTTTGAAACTGGAATGAACGAATTTTATTTTTATAAGTAAAATACATAAATATGATGCAATTACAAACTGATAACAAACACATTTGGTAGACATTTGTGGTATTGTTAAATAGATTTATTGACTTTTTTACTTTAAGCAATGCTCACAAAAAAAGGGAAGAAATTAACTTTAAAATATCAGAAACACATTTTTTATATTACAAAAACATATTTCAAAACCATAGTAGTAACAAAACAAATCATCAAAATTTAACCTAAAATTGGTATATAAAAATTTTGCATAGGTATATAGACATTTTTATCTTAAAGGTTAGTTTGAAATTTATAAACCAGATCTTGAGTTAAATGAAGAAAAGAGATAATTTCATGTCAAAGAGCTATCTATCCATGACTAAGACCAAAGACTGCATTGCCAGATACATAAAGCAAATTGTAAGAGGACTCTCATGTATATGCTGTTTCTACACATTTTAGGAAAGAGAAATACCATTTGATGCACTCTTCTACAGCCTTCTTATTAATGACATTCTCTCCTTAACTCAAACACTTTCAAGTTAAATTTCCTCTCACCTAGAGAGAATGAAAGGCTCTTATGATTAGAAATGTTTTGCTTACTGTGGTCAGCATGGCCAGTCTCCCTCTGAGTCTAGTGACACATTGGAAATAAAAAAGAAAGGTAGGTAACAAGACAGAGCAAAGAACTGCCTTCCCCAGCCTAACATTTTTAAGTAAAGCAAAACCAAGTTCTTGGATCCTCTGACCTGGTGGATTTCTCAGTCAATATGAGTTGCAATGACCCCTAAACTTAAAAGTCTAACTCCATGAAGAAATAAAGATACGGTAGGGAGAAGTTGCCGCACTTATCTTTAACCTGAGTATGTTATTTAGTCTGCTTTCTGCTGGCTTAGTAGTACACTGGAATGAAATTAACCTGGAACTAAATCTAAACTTACCATTGTCCAAAACAATTAAGGATTCTAATAAATTTTGAGACTTGAGTATATTTTCCAATATTCTATTTTTTAAGTGTTAGACAAAAATTATAAAAGTCAGTGAGTGCATTAAAACATTTTTGAATTAGTTGTTAAAACCAATTAAAAGTGTGAGAGAATGATAGTGTTTGGGCCAAGCTCATTCTCAACTACTGATATCGTCTATGAGTCATGAGGACAGAAATAGGAAGATATTTTTATTTGTTTTGCTTTTTCTTCATTTCTGTTTACCAGAAATTAGAATAGTGCTTCTAGTACTTCAAAAAAGAAAATAATGTGTGAGAGTGCAGAGAATTCCACTCTTAGAAGCAATAATAGAACAGGAACCATGACAAGGTATAAAAAAGTGAGAAAAGGCAGCTCTCTAATGAAAATATGAGAAATAATATCTACAAAAGGAAGTCACATCTCATAAATGAGGACTAAGTGAACACATTTGAATAAAGGTAAAGGAAAGTGTATTCACATAGAACATAGTGAAAGGGCCTAGTTGAAAGAAAGGACTAAATTGTTTACAAATGTAAATATGGAAAGAAATCATAGAGTCACTTTTTATCTTTGGAGAAAAGTTTTCATAACAGAAAAAGATACTGGTAGTTAAAAGTTAAACTAGAAACTGAGTTAGAGATAAGGGAGGAGAGAAGGGAAGGAAATTGTAAGAGTTTAACAGGCCACAAAGTTCCATGAGCCATGCTCATGTTTTGGTGCTTCTAGGAGCTGCAAATTGACATACTTACAGGGGACAGGTAATGACTGACTGGGGCCAAATGGAAAAATAGAAAGCATATCCCCCTTCTAAAGGCAGCAGTCAATATACCTTCTATGATTGTTTGCCATGCAGAAATATAGGCTCCAAGAGGAGCCAACAATCTGCATTTGTATGCAAAATCTTTTAATTTGTAAATATGAGGAACTGACTCAACTTTTATAAAAATAGTTTATGGCTTATAGCACCATGAATTTATAAAACATAGCATTGAGAAAAAATGAAAAGGAATGAGATTTATAGCATATCATTTATATAAATTAAAAACACATTCACATAAAAAATAAACAAAATATTCTACAAGGTTTTATGTACTTTTACATAAGTCGAATACATTAGAGTTCTACTTGATTATGGGAGTCAAGACTGACTATGAAAAATGAAAGGGAAATCCCAATTTAAAAAAAAAAAATCAAGAAGAGTCCTGCATGAATATATGACAATAACATGCTATGGATTGAAGAATGTAATTATCTGGTTATCCAACTTTCTGTACATAAGATCCAAAAGTAAATGAATAAATATATAATTCAAATAAAGTACACAGCAAAGATCCATATGAACAAATGAACAAAAACACATTTGGTCTGTGAGGCAGTGGTTTGAAAATCTTAGTTTATATCTTGTCCTCTAGACACTGCGCCTGAATGTGGTTAGAAGAGTGGAGAATTTTGAAGAAAATTGGCTGATGGAAGAGTTCAGAGGCAATGGCTTATAACACCTAAGTTGCTGTTGCTGTCCCTGCTGTGTTGTCTGCAGATATTCCTTCAGAGGGTTTTGTGTAAGGGGTAACCAAAAGGATGAGTAGCAAAAAACAATGAAAATCTATCAGAAATATGGCTCTCATTACTCTCATCCAGCACTGAAGGCTTCACAGTACCCTTGTTCATGTAAAATATGTTATAAGTTCTCCAATTTGGCTCTTCTTTTAAAACAATTTTTGTAAACTTTTTTTATATATACCTCGTGATCATAGGTGATGATATTTGACCCAACATTTGTTCCCAACTACCTAAGTCTTCTTCGATGTGAAGTTGCATCATTTAACATGATGCTCTTGGCTTCTCTCCACCCTCTTATTTACTCCTCCACAGGGGATAAGAAGTACTATACCTGTGGAAGGAGAAATAGGGCATGCATGAAATGGCTCATCTTTATTTCCTGCTTCCTCTTTAAAGGGAAGGGCTGCAGATTTTTAGTAGTATCTATCTTGGTTGGTATGTTTGACTACTTCTGAAAAGCTGTATACATAAAACCAATTTGCCTAACAGTAACAGACCTAAAACCACTTTGTCCAAAACTTTATTGGTAGTAATAAAACTGATATTTTGTTATTAATCTGCTTTATTCTCTAACTCAGTTGGTTTCAGAATACAAGCAGGGAAGAGGGGGTGCTGTACTTAAAAGAGTCTGTCAAAAATCAACAATAAATAGAAATATTTATAAAAAATATTTTGTTTGAGGTCAAGGGTCTTAACATTTATTATTATAATTGTTATGCCTTATCAACTCATATCAATCAAAATTTACCTTAAAAGGAGATTAATATAGGAGAATTTACTTGTTATTTCATGATGTAAGATTTTAAGAGAACATATAAATTTTCAAGAAATCTCATATGGAACTATTAACTATTTAAAGTATTTAATTCCTTTAAACTTTTAAAGTTTTTAAATTGTATAAATCCTTATTATATGTTTTTTGTGTTTTAATTCACAAATAATCTTTTCAGGAAACTATCCAGTCATTATTGAATTAATTCCTATAATTATTCTGTTGTTCATCAGTTCTAACAATTATCTGCATTTAAAATTTTTAACTGTGTTCTTATTTTATAAGTTTTAATTTTGGTTCAAGAAGATTTGGGGTCAATACCCAAAGCCACAGAGACTGAGAGAGTCAAGTCAAGAATCCTGGATTCCTATAATAGTGGTTTTCTCCTCTATTACATTTCCTCTGAGACTGACCTAAAAGTGATGGCTAGAATTTTTAAATTAGTTTTTAAAATTGTCTCTAATTATCTATTCAACAAAGATAAATTGAGATACTTCTTTGTCTCATATATTCTACTTAGAACTCAAAAACAAAACAAAACAAAACAAAACAAAAACCATTTTGACATCAAGAAATTCACAGTCAATTATAAGATACATGATATATATCACATCATATATATAATACATATGATATGTATAAGAATAGCTAGGGAAGAAAATATAATAGCGGCATAGACTGTTTATAAAACTGACCCAAGAAATAAGAAAATAAAAGAAAGGAAAAGAAAAACACTGTGCTTAAATAACTTAAGGAAAGTTTTAGAACGAGACTCTTAAACCAGGTCTTAAAGCAGGATTTTACCAAAAGTTTGTAAAAGACACAGACTTTCCATAAAGACATTATAGATACCAGTAACTGCTTACTGGAGTTTATTGTTTTGTAATTGGGAAGTAACTATAGAGCAGACTGGTAAGGTATGCAGAAAAGGCCCATGTCCAGAAGCTTCATGTATAATAAGCTAGGAGTTTGTCATGTAGACATTGAGGAACCGTTTTCTTCATTAAAATACTGAACCTTTAAAATTGCCTCCTCTCTTTTCTTATTCTCTACCTCTATTATAGTCTCTTTTCCAACATTTAGAAAATTTGGAAACTAAAGATTGATATAAGCATGCTTCTGTATATATTCATGAAAATAATATCAAAGATAAGTATAACCAGATCCTGCTCCATATGAAAGAATTTGTGTATACAATAAAATTTTCCAAGCCCTGCTTCATAAATTCAACACATGCTACTCATCAGGGTTCCTCTATAAATCTGAACCCTCTAAAATATTGTGGTTTAAGGGGAAAAAACTACACAGATGGTTTTATTTTTTTAATATTAAGATGAAGCCAAGATATATAAATCCATTTACTCTCTGGCTCATGATGAAACCAATTTCTCAAAACTTTTAATCAAATTAATAATCATGAACAATGGTCATTTTATTTTTCCCTTAAAGACTAAATTAACCTTTTAAGTTAAAAGTATGTTATAATTAGTGCCCAAGGCTAGAACTATTTAAGACAGTAAATTTCTGCACATTATATTTTACTTTGTTGGAATTTCAATTTTTAAATGACTATTCTCTGTAGAAGCACTTCTGAAAATTAATTTCTATTAAATGGTAATTGTGAATGATGAAATCCTGGATTGCAAATATAATTACTTAAGTACATAGAAATACTAACTATGATTTTTTTTCAAGTTTTTAAGTCGAATCATTAAAATTTTATTCCAGTTCTTGTTAAAGTAAGAATATTTCATGTGTTATTTAAAAATCTAGATAATGGACTATGTTTACATTTGTGAAAGATAACAGAGTTGGTTGGGTTTCACATTACTTTATTTTTTTAATTAATTATTATTTTTTTATGGTGACATTGGTTAACAAAATCTAATAAGTTTCAGCTGTACATTTTAACAGTAAAGCATATATATATTTACACTGTGTTCACCTCCCACAGATTTCTTTCTGTCACCACATATTTGACCTCCTTTACCCTATCTACCTCCCCTCACATTACTTTCTATATATGTGAGTTACTCAATACTACTTCAGTTTTTTCATCCATAAAATGCCATTAAATGATGGGAAAAACAGAGTCTATCTCTCCAGTTGTTGTGAGTATGAAATTAATTACAGCATGAAAAGATCTTAGAATACTGCCATAAAATAAATATCAGCTACTATTATTAGTCACATCTAAAAATCAAATTATCATTTGAAAGGGTGCAATACATTTCTTACAAGTATTCCAAATATATTTATTACATGTATTTGCAATTACTTTCATCATAATCCACTAACAAATGTTAATCACTTATATCATCATTTAAATTTATAACTAGCAACTGTACGGTGGAAAAATATTATCTTTACAATTAGCATTAAACCTGTCATAGTATGAAAGCTATAGCCTACTACATCATCAAATGAAACAGGTCTCTCTATGATGACCAATGTTCCCTCCCCCAGAGACATACACATATTTCAAACATGCTACTGATGGTCAACATTACAAAAAGAAATTTTGACAAATGTTATTTTTTAATAACGTACATTATAAAAAATTTAATAATGAACGTTTACCATGGACTGTTTTCAAACAATAATGAAAATCATCACCTTGTTTTTCTCCTCTTCATCATCCATCTTCTCCTTCTTCAAAGGCACCATTATCATCTTCAACGTCATCACTATCTTACCCTAATTCACTGAGAGCATTGCATTTTCTAATCTCCTAAAATAACACAATACCTGACTTTTCTGATTTTGTCCTTAATTGACTATTTAGCATGTTTTTCAGCAGTGCAGATTTATTTACTTTTATGGGGGATGATAAGTAATGAAACTAAATTGTTAATTTAGATGAGACCCTCATAGGTATAGAAGGATAAGCTTTGGGGATAATTTTATGTCATGAAATTTCATGACCATTTTACTTATGTAATAATGACTAGAAGGTCTCCTAGCACTGATTTGATCAGGAGAGGCTCTTAAAATATTGGAGTTGCTATGATTGAGAGTTTTTTGTTTGTTTGTTTGCTATCAAGCTATTTTAATGTTTTAAGAGGTGATCGTCATAGATGTGCACTGTGACTTATTTAGGAACACACTGATTTTATTAAAACAAACAAAATGGAAACTACTTAAATGTTCAGAAAATTTAGATAAAATAAAAAAAAACTTTAACAGTTTTATTAATAAAATTAGGAGATTTTATTTACAAACTAAAGATTGAAAAGATTTTCTCAAACCAAGAAAAGAAATACAGATATTATAAAAATATTTTTATGCAAAAATATATTAAGATAGATACAAATACCAGTTTAGAAAAAAATTGCTATGTAGATGACAGGTAAACAACTAAATAACTATAAAAAATAAATGAATTTTGCAAATCAGTTATAAATAGCTTAAGAACATGAAAGACATGGATGAAGATGATATGAATGGACAAGGCATGGAAGAGTAAATGTAAGTGGCTGACAAACATATGGAAATATGCTCAATCTTCATAGATGTTAGGGAAATACGAATTAAGTTAAAAAGGTAACACCTACTACTGAAGGGAATCGAAATGAAAGAGGTAATATGATATATTATATAACAATTTTGAAAAGTAATCCTGCAACATCTGCTAAAATTTAAAGTGCACACACCTTTCATTCCAACAATCTATTTTGTGGGAATATTGTCTCATAGAAATAAAAGTGTCCATAGGTAAGGATAGACACCCAAAGAAGTTCATCACAGTTCAGTTTTATGGGATAAAAATTTATGAGATATAATCACACACACACACACACACACACACACACACACACACACACACACACACTCATTAGCAGTGGCGTGTACCATAATGTGCTGGTAAACTGGTTCTCTATGGAAAAATATTGATTTGTCGCATTTGGTCTTTTTCATATTCTCACCATATTTGATTTCAACTCATCAACATGATTTCACTGAATATAGAAGTTAAGAAGTGGCACTCATGAGTCAACAAAAGCTGGCTTTAACACACCACTGGACATGCTGTGAACTTTACGTCATACATATTATAGAATATTATACAAAGATTAAGCAGTGTGTATTAAAGCTATTGCAACTGCTTTGAAGAGAATTCCACAATGTGATTTTAAATGAGATAAGAAGGATGCAGAGAAGTGTATATATTTTTATAAAAGAAATACAAAGGGCAAACCCTATGTATGTATGTGCATACGTATTTATGATTACACAAGTGTGGAGAAATGTGTGGACAGTTACACACAAAGCTAACAATAGATACTTGCGGAAGTCAAGGGTGAAAAGGCAGGGAGGTGGTGCTGGTATAGAGGAAGAGAGAACGCATTGGGGGTGGAGAATGATGCCTAATCATCAGCTAACTTTAAGCAACATATTAGTGAAAAACAAGAAACTCAGTATGAAAGAATTTCAATAAAAAATGGCACTGGAGGATATAAAATGAAAAATCTCACACGTGCCCTCAGGAAAACAAAACAAGAACTGAGAGATTGAATTCCTGTAAATGCCTGAAATATTCCATAAATGACTGATAAATTAGAATTTTCTTAAATGATAAGGGATTAGTCAGGGATTGCCTCATATCAACCTTAGGAAGTTTAGCTTCCTAAGAGGCGTGAACAAAAAATGACCTAGATCCGGTTGGTCTCACAAAATAAGCTGAACTGAGCTTTATTCGTATGTCTGGACTAGTTTTGTCTGCTCGGGAAACTTTCAAAGCTGGTCTCATTTGTTTTTTATTTTAACAGACTCTAATTGAACTCTCCCCTTTTTGCATTCCCTGCCCATGGATACGGCCTACTCCAAATCCTCAGCAGACTCACCTGCAGCTTGCCACACATAGTTCGCGCGTCCCGGATTGCAATTTCTCTGCTATTCCTGAATAAAATCTTTTTGAGCTTGCCTCAGTTTACCTCTTTATTTAGGTTGACATCGGCAACAAAGTTTCTAAAGAAAGCAGACATTGTAATGCAAACCAAAGAGAACAAGCCCAGGAGAAGACAAGCAGAAGTGAGGAAGAAGCTGGGCCACAGGAGGAGACCTGATGTTAGGCCTCTATTCTCTCAGCGCTGATTGGCAAGGGTTTGCCAGTTCCTTTGAAAGTAGAAACTGGCGACTAATATGAAAACCCAATCTATGCCTTTTATTCTTGAACCTTAAACATTGTCTTTTTTTTTTTTTGTAGACCCCAAACAATACGAATATTGGTAATTTCACATGGTTAATGTACTATTGATAATGTCTATGTTTAGTAAACAGTGGTCTCATTGCATTTTCTTAAATTAAAAAATTCTAAATATTCTAAATTCCAAAACAGAGAAATGTGAGAGGATTAAAAAAATCAATAAATAGGTAGATAGACAGATAGATAGACACAGACAGGAATAAAAACCCAGAGATTTCTTTTTCAAACATTCCTGCCACTACCAGAAAATGAATAAAACAGTTTTCATAGAAGTGTTACCTGGTTCTATGCTGCAGTTATCTTGCTCAAAGAAACCCAAGATGTCAAGACACAGGTGGTGTTTATGTGAGTTTGCTTACAGGAAAGGTAGTGGGGGAGATGGCTCTTCAGATCCATGCTTTGATCAGTACACATATGCACTTTGTTTACCCTTTGTTGTGGCAACACACTCAACAAACTTCTAAAGAAGATGACTGTGTATCGTGCCACTGAAGAGGTAACATCTATTTTATCCGAGTGCTGGTACTTTTATAATGCTTCATGGCTTGGCAGAAGTCTCTCATTTGTTCAGGCTAGTGCTGTCTGCCTTCTCAGAGCTTCTCTTGAACTATCTTGAATGCCTCGCCTCTTCTCTCTCAAAGCTTCTTCCCTTCCTGCATCAGTAAATTACATTCTTTCTTTTTCTTTCATAATTAAATGATCTATATGAAGTTTTGTGCAAGTATATGCAGAGGTTTCCTGAAGAAAGGACTGTTTCGTTTGTATTTCCAGAGTCTTCCCATTTACCTTTTTTGTGCACTAACATTGTGTCTTCTCACCCATGTCCCAACTTCTTCTTCACTTTTGCTTGTCTCAGGAAGGGCAATCACCAAAGGAATGGTAAGCCTCAGATTTCTCTGGATTATAATGACTTTTCACGTGATGAGTGGTGGGCAGCTACACACAAGCCTAGGCATCTGCGTGCATGCTCTCCATCGGTCCAGAGTGGTGGATGTGGGTAGCCATGTTGTGTCAGTGTGCACAACCTCCATGGCTCCTGAGTGTCTCACACATGAAATGTGCCTGTGAAATCTTGCCCAGTGGCCCGCATCACCATGAAGCCCTCTCACAACAGGAATTAAAAGATGGAAAGAATAAGATGTAGCAGTGAAAGTTCAGAAAGGAAAAGACCTTTCTACCCCATAAAAATGAAACAAGTATGGTGCCTAATGAGCTGGGACTAGAAAAACTGGTGAAGGAAATTTCCTCCAGGCTATTCCAACCCAGGATGGTGAAGTAGTTAGGGGTCCTTGGGTTTTGCTTCTTCTTGAGCTACTTGTTCCAAAGGAAATAAGAGACAGTTCCCTTGGTAGATTTTATGGCCTTCTCTTGAACTATGATATTTAAGTCCCTTAAGGTATATCTAGGTGTGTTTTTTACATTCTGTATGCACTTTTAAATGCTGCTGCTCTCTGATTCTCTTCTTTGGGAATGCATATTAGGCATATACCAAAGCTTCTCATTCTGTCCTCTACATCTTCCTTTTTTAGTTACCATTTCCTTATAGCTTTACAACTTTGTCTGAATCATCCTAAATTGTATATTCTAGTTTGGTAATCTCTTCAGTTATTCTAACCTGTGCCTTAATCTGTTGTGATATTAGTAGTACTAGTACTAGTATTACTACTAGTAGTAGTAGTGGTAGTAGTAGTAGTAGTAGTAGTAGTAGTAATAGTAGTAATATGAATTCAATAGTTTGGTTTAATTCTTGTTTTCTAGATAACTCTTTTTTTCCAAGTACTCCCCTTCTTATTTTGAGATTTCTAGTCCATCCTCTATCTCTTGGAAGAATTTAAACATAGTTACTTTAAATCTAAAAGTTCCTTTCAGATTTCTCTTTGTCTCACCTGTAGACTCATGGGATCATATTTCTTCTTATGTTTCCTAATTATTATCTGTGCATTCATCTTCAGAGAGTTATGTTCTAGCAGATGCTTTTGCATGGGTCTTAAGGGCCCCACTATGGAATCACTTCAAAGCTGCCTCTGCCGAAAGCTTATAGAGATTACCAATAACAAAAAAGATTTCAAATTAAATTAGGACTTTCACCCATATGCAACATAGTTTCTGAGTTACCATTTCTCTTGAATGACTTTTTCTATGCTTTGGGATACAAAGCTTTGGGCCAGGGGACAATCCTCTTGTCCCCATTTACCATTAGAAAAGCCCATTACCGATTCTTGCCTTTTTCTATGCTAGACTATTCTCCTGACATACCCTGGCCCAAGAACTAAAAGCCAGCTCTCCAGGCTGCTGGAGGAGATACTAGCAATAGAACTCATCTTCCTTTCTTTACCCCTCTCTATTTCCACAAAGATTTCAAGATCTAGCAGGAAGTCATGTAGAGGTTGCCCTGTCTTCAAAGACTAGTGATAATAAGATAAGACTTCTGTCTTAGAGAAACTGGGACAGGTTATCAAAGCAGGAATTCAAACAGGGAGAAACACAAGGCTTTTGTAATTGGGATTGGGAAATGGGATGGTAGCTTATTGAACTTTTGATCTTAAATTACCCTTCTCCCCCCTACTCCACCTCCAAATATGATCCAGATTTGGAGCAAGCTCACCACTGAGTGTAGACTGAGAGTCTGTGATTATGAGGTAAAACTGGATGAAGAGACAAGGAGCCAAGGAGGTCATTCATTATGTATTTGGATTAACATATAGTTATTTTTTTTTACTTAAATGGAAAGAAGTACCATGATACTTGTGTAATATTTTTCAGATATTTCTATGATAATATTTTATGAAATGCAACTTTACTATTTATCATATTTTGAAAGATCCAGATCTATAATTCCAAACTTCAGAAATGAGAGCTAGAGACCAGGAACAATATGAGAAAGGCTCCAATAAAAGGGAAATATTTCTAATGTCCTATGAATCATTTGAAAAATTTAAAAAGCCTTATTATTGAATTATTTTTGAGAGATGGGTCTCAATTCATAAGAAATATGGTACTAAAAGTATATCAGGAGTAACTGCATAAGGAGTAAGCTTTCTTTGGAATAATGTAAATATTTTGGAAATAGAGGTTGTAGTTATGCAACATTCTGAATGTACTAAATGACACTTAATTGTTCACTTTAAAATAGTTAATTTATGTTATATGAATTTTACCTAAATAAAAAAGCATATCAGAAAATATTTTCACTGTGTACATTTTTTGCTTTGCAACCTTAGTTATTTGCTGGCGTAGCTCAACTATATCAATCTCAGTGGTTATATGCTCAACAAAAAATATGAAAATAAAAATTATTGCCATCATATTGAACTCAACATCTGCCAATTTGCTTTTCCCAAAATATTTTTATTAGGATTTTTGTCTGTATTAATAGCTGTATTTAATCTTTTCCAGTACTAGTTTTCACATTGACTTATCGTGTCACCATTCTTTCCAAAGTCATTGGTAGGGTCACAGAATTTAATCACCTCATTTCCCAACATGTAGGTCCTTGGAACACAGAGGTAAAGAAGAACGAGATAGGCAATAAGAGGGAAGGAGAAGGAGCAGAAGGATTTTATTTAGGCATTCTCAATTCAAAATAGGCAGGTCCTTAAGCAAATAGAGTATGTCTTCCAGATTGGTTGGAAAAAGAGAGAAAGCTGAATGAGTCAGGACACTTTGGGATATAAATACTAGGAACTAAATGCAATCCAGCTCATAAAATGAAGAAAGGCAGAGGAGAAGCTGTCCCGGAGTAAAATCAGAAACAGATCAGTCACCCTTTGGACTCTCTCTTGATACTTCCTGCCTCTGTGTTGACCTTGATTTTGTGTACTGTTGACTTGAGAAGAAAAGATGCTTCTCTATGGACTTTAGCTGGTAAATGCTGGGGAATAACTCTGGTTGCTCTTTCCAGAATAATTATTATGGCAGAAAAGTGAAATACTATAATTGGCATATGCCAAATCATGAGGTATGAGGTCTGTGACTGACAGTTTCCACAAAGTTGTAATGCAGGAGAGGGAATTCCCCAAAGAAAAATGGTACTGCTTGTGCTATACAAAGCAAGTCTCCTATAGAAGTAAACAAGTATTATATTCCTCTTCTGCATTAAGCACTTTACAGCTGTATCAGACACTGTCTCAATAGTTTGCACACCTTATGTCAGTTAGTCCTTACAACCTCCCAGGAGATAAGTATTATTATTCTTGAATTATGTTCATTAAAACTCATGTTCAAGATGTTGGGACTTGCCCAAATGTAGCACATGTAGCAAGGATTTTTTCTTAGTTCATGTTCTTTTGCCTGCATTGCTGGACTATGGAAAAATGAAGGCTGAGAGAATAACAGCTTTTTTGCTAGATGACATCCTAGAATTTCTTATTTTTGTGCTTCCAAATATCTACAATTATTGAAAGGGACGTGCTGTTTGAAACACCAACACACATCTGAAGTTCAAGCAGAAGAATTACCAGATCTTGGATGTCCTAGAACTCTGCTGTTGCAGGAAGCGACACCTGACAGAGGAAACTGGACACTCAGACAACTATATTAGAGGAAGGAGAATTTATTTCTGGTGGAGATTGTGGGGCTTTCAACAGACCCAAAGCACGAGCTCTCTTTGGTTAGATTTCTTACAGTTTATATACCCTTGCAGTGTTCATGCAAGGGGTGCGTGATTCCTTTGTCTGAGGTATCACATGTGCTTCATGACTCAGGATGGGAAGGAGGAGCTTCAGGTGGGGGGCTTCAAGGGGAGAGGAATCCCAAGAATACTAGTCTTCTAGTCTTACCTATTTACAGGTCATTTGCCTTGTAGAACCCATGACCTTGGCATTATCAGCACTGTTAAAGGATTCTCCAATGGAAAGACAGGACACGGAGGCTATAAGCAGAAAGTAGCACTTATTAATGCCAGCACCTGCTCAGTGGACTCCTACCCAAAGGCTGAGCCCCGATTGTAACATAACCAGCAGTTTTATACAGTCTTGTTATTCCTACACAGCTACAGAGATAAGGAAGGACATTAGTTATTTGGCAAGCCGTGAATCAACAAATGTGAGCTGGAGAGTCCTTGAGGTAGGGGAGGTACCTATGAGAAAACATGTTAGCTGGAGAGTCCTGGAGGGGGGAGAGGGCAGTCAGGAATGGACTTTAACCAGCTGAGTCAGTCATTTCTGCAGGCCCTTTACTTTGCATTTTTCAGATGCTTCTTCTCCTCTCTGATCGTGACACTCTACCTGTTTAATAAAAAACAAAACAAAACTTTTATTTTGTCCCCTCTGAAAATCAAAATCCAGAGCAACCTCCCCTCAATGAAACAGACCTGAAATAAGGAAAACATAAGTGCCCACACTTGCCTGGCTTAACCAACAGGTGCTTAGACTCTGGAGCTCCTGTCTCTCTCAGATTTTCCCCCATCCTTTTCTAGTATGTAATAACCTGTTGGCCAAGAACACTAATTAGACACTTGAACCACTTTCTTGATGTCTGTGATACCATAATTCACTTTTAGGCAAAGAAATAGATGTCTCTGAATTGGGAGAGAATATGAGAAGTGGAGGTTGGAAACATCAAATACCAATTTTATTCATGTTAAGATTTTGCCCGAGGCTGCCCTGTTTAAATTATGACCTTTAAATAGTTATAATTTATCCTTACAGCCCTCATACATTTATGTGGTGTATGCACTATGCCAGGCCTAAATGCTGAGCCCATGCAGATAAAGTTCCTACCCAGAAGAGATAAGAAGATAAATAAAGTTGCAGGTAAAGGTTTTTCTTTTTGGTTTTCTTTATGATTCAAATCTGCCTGAAGTATAGGGGGCAAGTCACACCTAGTGGGTCAAAGAATATTGCCTTCAAGGAATGTGTATATCAAATGAAAAGTAAAGAAATAAACCAAAGAAGGTTAATGAATAATACAACAAAATATAGGGTGAGTAATAAGTGGCCTGGAGTATCAGTGGATTAATTCAGAGAAGAACAGATTCTTCTTTATTACTTGTTATAGAATTAGTAGTAAGGGAGTTTGGTCATGTAAATATAAAACTTTTTACATTTCTTGTAGCTTTTGGTTACGGATTCAAATTTTAAGAATTTTAATTATTACTTAAAAATATGAAATAGCTATAATTGACAGTAAAAATATCTAATCTGAAATGTAAAGTATGGGCTAGATATGACCTTCACCATAGGACCATGTATTGTCCACTACTTTTTTTTTTTAACGGAAACTCCATCAGTCTAAACAGAAGTCATATAAACTGAATCAAATATTTTTTATAAAACAAGACATACCGTAATAAATGATTGTTTTCTATTAATATCTTTCTCAATAATTTATATTTTCCATATCAGTTTCTAGCTCTCACGCTGTACACAACTATTAAGAGACAACTATTAATTAAAATTGTCTTTCTAATTCATGTCACCCTGAATTCAACTGTGTAATTAAATTTCTCTTGGAAGCACTAAACAGCCGTCTTATTTCCAGAGAACCTACCATCACAAACTTGAAGTTTTACTCATCTGCTAGCTATGAGAACTTCAATGTAGGGAAAAATTTTAATAACTTTCTATTTCATAGATGATTTCTAAAGTAAAATGGCACACATTTAAATTCTCCTCTGTCTGACCTTTTTCTTCTTTTCTAAATCGAAGTAATAATGGTTAGCATTTTTTGAGGACTTACTGTGTATTATCAACATTATCTCCTTTAATTCTTATAAGAACTCTGTGAGTTTGATGCTATTATCATCACTTCATATTATAGATGAGGAAATGCAGGTAGAGAGAGGCTAAATAACTTACTTAGAGGCAAAGAGCTCATAAGTGAAAGAGCCAGGATTTAAACCCAGCAGCTTGACTCCAGGCCCCAAAGTTTCACTACTATATGATGGCACAGACATGAAAGATAAAGACAGACACTATTTTAAAAAGAGTCGAACAACATTTCTCTTCATCTGCTTACATATTCCTTAAATGACTCTGTGCAAACACAGGATAACATTTGGATATCATAGCGCTATTCCTAGTACTCTCTTAGCAATTGTTTAGCAAACAGGAAAAATATATATAAATTTAGTGTTGGATTTTCAGCTCCTCTACATTCCCCCTGACTTCTCAGCAATTCAATAAGATGAATTTTAGTGAAGGAAAAGGCTAATAGTTCACCGTAAAGAAGAAATTGGAAGGTGAGTGGAGAAGGAAGAGAAAGGTAGTAGCCATTGTAGTCTGAGTTTGGGGATAGTTTTGTTTTTGTTTGGTTTGGTTTTTAAGTTTGGAGAAAAGGAGAAGAGAGACAAAGGAGGTTCTGTAAGATATTAAAATAGAGAAGGCAGAGAATTCTAGAATGTTTTGGTCTGTTATAAAAAAATCGTGCAGCATACCTCTATTTTGTTAATTTTGATAGGCTTCATTAGAAATTCAACTTGCCTTTCTCTCTCTCTCTCTCTCTCTCTTTCACTTTCCATCTCTCTGTTTCTCTATGTCTGTCTCTGTCTCTTTTTCTTTCTATCATTGGGCTAGACTAGTAATTCTTCTGAATGCCTTATCAAGCAAACTTTCTTAGTTAAGTATAGGGTTCTATAACAATGTTTCACGAGGGGAAAAAAAAACACTATACCTCTTATAACAGAGAAGAAAAAACTGTAAGACTTTATTTAAGTGTTTGAGTGACGTCTTTAACCTAATTCTCCAACAAACACCCTGGCATATTTTTTCTTCGTCACCAACTCTCTGTTATCTTTTTTAAGTCTCTTAGCACACACTACCTCGGTCTTTTTATTTATAAAGTAATACTTTTTTTTCTTAGTAGTACAGATATTAAGTCAGAAGTAACTGAGAACAAACACCCAATAGACATAAAGATGATTATAAATGGTATATACTATTAAGATCTTGACCAAATTACATTTTAGTCATAGTCTGTTTAATATTTCCTTTTAGTTCTAATCTCTGCCACAATCTCTTATTTTTTTAGGCCTCTCTGTTTTTATTTCCATCTGTCCTTAACAATTTTGATTCTCCTAGTTTATTTCCCTCTATTTTCTCTCAAGCTATTTATAATCTCTGACTTTTTACCCTTCTCTAACTCAATATCTCATTATTTAAATGACTCTTAGATTGCCCTCAATTTATTTATATTCTTCTTCTTCTACTGCCTTCACTCAAAAAACCCAAACTTGTATTAATGCTAAAACATGCCTTCTGTGCTCCTATACCCTAGGCACTAGTACCTCTGCAGAAAACTACCCATCCAAGCAGGTGGTTATAATCTCTAGCGCAAAATTTTAAATTGACCTGGCTCCTCTGCACGAACAGTTAATGTTTATTTGTCTTTGGTCAATTCCTTCTTCCATTTCCATTAATGATTATTACAGATGCCAATCTCTCTTCCTAAGCTCTCAACTCCCTCCACCTTCTTTCTCAGAAGACTTTGTCTCCAACTGCACAGACACTATTGAAGCCTTCGGATATGATCTAGCTCTACTTTCAGGCTCCAAATCTACAAAGCTGCCTATGAACAAACGCAAGCTCGTTTTATTCTTCCCAGTATCTAAGAATTCAATGGCTTCTCACCTATTTCAAACTAGTAAGTCTGATTGCTCTGGAAACTTGTGCTGTTAGTTAAGGATTATCTTACCTTCTACCTCTGTATTTTCAGTCTTCCTTTTGACTTGCTCTTATCGCTGAATCTATAAATATGCTCAGGTGTTCCCCATTATAAACAGACTTCCCTTTAATGAAATATTTTAAGAACCAGCAAATCTTTCTCAGTATTTTCTCATCCAGACTTCTCAAATTATTAGTTTATATTCTGTCCCTACTTTGCCATTCATGTAACCATTCCCAATGCCTAGAAGAAATGATCCTTCCCCATCACAGCCTGGATGGTCCCTCACTAAGATACTAATGACTTCCTTATTGCGGCATCCATAGGTAAAAGTTATTTCTTACTGTTTTGGAATTTTCTCTTTCAAACAAAATTGATAATTGTTCTTTCCATCTTTCTAGAAACAAAGAGAAATACATAAATTTTCTACTTAGAAGGCTTCATTGACACTTTATTCTCCAGTTCAAATTTCCTAATACCCTGTAGCCAATTTTATTCTGTCTCCTTATTGGGCTTTTTCTTTACTAATCACTTAAACCTTTCCAAAGACTGATTTTGGGGCCATAGGTCTTATTCCCTACTCTTTCACTCAGAGATCTCAGCACACAGTTATTATTTTAACTGCCAGCTATATATAAATGATTTCTGAATTAATATTTCCAGTTAAAAATCTCCTTTGAGTTTTCATTTGTTTATACCAGTGTCTGCCAGATTCCACCATTTGAATGACCTAAAGCCCTCTCTAAAATGAAAACATCTCAATATCAGCCCATCTTCTCCCTCTCTAAATCTATGGTAGGCAAAATGATTCTCAGTATTTAACTTGACCACCATCTTATGAAGCAAGCTAACAGCCAGTTTACCCAGGGAGGGCTTGGCCCCTATCACCTGAAAGGAATGTGCTTGCATAAATAAATGGGCCCATTAAGTTGTTTACTGCTTTGGATTACACAGCTCTTAACAAGGATGTGCCATGTGGCTATAAGCCACCTGTGTTAGCCCTTGGCTATAAGCCACCTATGTTAGCCTTTGGCCGTGCACCACCTTGTTAGCACATGCCACTTGGCTATATATAACAAGGCCCATCCCCTTTTGGTCGTGTTGTCTTGCCGTTGCCTAAGACATTGTTTCTGTCATAAGTTCCTTGATAACTCTTGATATAATTATGAATATTTCAGCCTCTTTCTTTGGTCTCTCCATTCCAGAAAATTTTCACAACAACCTACTTCTCTAGGATCTTTTATACAAGTTAGAGTTTTCACCATCTACCTAGCAATCCATGCTATAAATATTCACTCTTAATTATTCCTCTGCCTTATCTTTTCCCATTCAAAAAAATATCCTGCTGATTTTACCACCAAAGTATTTCTTTAATATATCTAGTTCTCTTCTTTCCCCCTATTACTGCATTATCTTTAAAATGGATTATTTTAGCAGCATTCTAACCTCCTCCAAGCTAACTCCCTCAAATTTATTCTCCATATGCCTATACCTGCTTGTAATCTTTCTGTCTCTCCATTCCTTTAAGGACCAAGATCCCAAACATGACACAGAATATTCTTAACAATCTGGCTTCTACTCATCCCTCAAGGTATACATTGACATTTTTGATCTTCAACTTAATGCTTTAGCAACATTAGTGGAGATACTAGATACTATCTGGTTTAAGCCTCTCTATCTTTAGCAACATTAGTGGAGAAACTAGATACTATCTGGTTTAAGCCTCTCTATCTTTGCTTACTCTCTTCCTGGTCTCAAATGCTTACCCCACTTTTGTTGACTAATTCCTGCTCATCAATTAAAAAACACCTTCTTGGAAGATTTCTTCACTCTATCCCATCATCCTGAATACAGGTTAGAGTCTCCTTACCAATCTTCAATCATTGTACTTATTTTGCTGTAGACTATGCCCTATTTGAAAGCAAGGACCATAGCTTTCTACCAGCTAGAATGATGTGCAACAGTTCCTTAATAAATATTTGAAAAAAACAAATGAATTAGTAAATGTATTCTGACAAGGAAAATGTTGATGTACTAAATTTAACTTTAAAACTCCTCCATTAATATCTTACTCTAAACCTAGCTACCACTATGTATTTTTGAGAGAGCTATCATTATTTGACTCTCTTATTAATGAGCATGAAGATTAATTTTAATAAATTAATTTTGAACTTTTATGTTTTTTCCAGGAAAGCTCCTTGTCACAGCTTTTATAAAATGTTATAAAATTATTAAAATTTTATAATAAAAATTTATGATAGTGATAAAATTGTGTTTGAGTAAAATAATGTTTGAGTAAAATAATGTTTGAGTAAAATTATGTTTGAGTAAAATAATGCATGATAAAATACACAGATAATGTAAAAGTTTTTTATTAGCCTATTATAGATTTTTTTCTGCACCTAACTTCTTACCTAGGATAAAAGTTTTGTTTTTATTTTTAATTTTCTTAAGTTTCTCTGCCTTATGATTTGCCAGCATATAGACTGTTATAGTGAAAATAATAGGTAGAAAAGAATCAGAAACATTAAAAACAATTTATAAAAAAATCTGTTCAATATTATATATATACATATATACATATATTTCCATATTATTTGCAATAGAAAAATGCCCTGCTACTGAGATAATATGATAGAAACTGGGCAGTGTATTTCAATGACAAAAGCTTGAATATCTCTTATCCTGTAAAACAAAAGCCTTTTTGGCCAAGAAAGGCACTTTGCAAAGCAAATAATGATTGGTAGGGGCAGGATCTGAATTTAAAGACAAACTATACTTTGAATGATGTCAAGTTAAGACATACTAAATCAGCAAAACTCTATTACTTGAATTTAGCAACTGAAGTGAGTTCATCCAAACTTTCAATTCTAAATGCACACATCGTAAGATTATCTCTAGCAGCACCAGCAAAACAGCTCTATTCAATAACCACAGATTTATATTATTTTAAACAACTAAAATACCATGTTGTTTAAAGAAATAGAAATTATCTTTTGCATTAACCTATCTTCAAAAAGAAACTCTGAGATTCCTTTTTAATTTTTGGCTTTCAAATGGAAAACCATCCTTAAATTTATTAACATATGTCAAATATAATAAAATTTTAAAAACTAAGGAGGATGAATGAGTTTAAGAAATAAGTTCAAAATCAAGAGCATTCTAAGACTTAAGGATTATTTTTGTCAATCTCACAAGGTAACATTTAAAACATCCTGGATCCTTATTTGAGGAATGAGGATCTTTAAGAGATCAGGGCCTTTTAGGACCTTGAACTTTCAGTGACATTTGAGATCTCTCTAAGAAGGAAGTGGGGTAGTGACTTATATTTTAATGTTTCCAAAGACTTTCATGACGTTATAAAATGATCTCAACAAATCCTTCCAACAACCAGTTTACTGGCAGCTTGCCTTTACTTTATAACAATTAAGTATGTGAGATTTTAGTCATTAAAGACCTCTCATTATTTATCAACCATGAATTCACTTTCTAAATTTGCCTTTTCAAGTAAACTCCCAAAATTTTATAATGCATATTTGCCTTTTCAGTTCCACTGTGACTTTATTCTGCTATCAAGAGTTATTATTATTGAGTTTTTGGCTTTGATGACGAAAGAACTAGATAGGCAGAGGTACTAGGAGCCATCTTAAAGATACAATCAAGTCAAATTAACGGACAGGGTTTCCTGGTGGATTTCTAAAAGAATGTAAGCAATAAAGTTTACTTATTAGATGAATGTAATATTTTACTCTAAAATTTACCCTAAATATTGATTATGTTTTGAAATTTGTACTTTTATTCTGTATTTTTGCCAGTTAAGCTAAAAAAAAATACAATTGTGTCACTGGTTACCTTAATATAATTAGGATAAAACAATATTAAAAGGATTAAAAAGAAGATCTTTTAAAATAAAACACCAAGAATCATATTCTCACTATATTTTACAAACTGGAGCAAATTACAATGAACTGATTTTAGTAATTTTTAATATGACAAATTTTAGAACAAAAGTATCTTTACTGAATTATTTTTAAAATTAAAACCTCTTTGTAAAAGATTGTGATGCCTTTAAATTGAGCAGAGGAAAATAAATGTTTCTCAGCAAATGCTCCTGACCATATAAGGCTTCAGGAAGTGCGTGGAGGTGAGGTCTTTCCCGAAGTGTCATGGTCTCTGAGGATAGAAAAGGGATCTGGTTGCCAAGTGACACTCTAATTCTCATGATTGGGCCTGCTGTCTGGAAAATAAGTCATGCTCCATTTAGTAATTCCAGTGTTTCTTCCACTTCCTGTAAATGAAAGGAGCAGGAGTGGGGAATACATTCATTCACACACACACACACACACACACACACACACACACACACAAAGAATAGAAATATGTATCCCGTGGGAAGGAGCCATTTATAGAACTGTCCAAAAATAAGTATCTGGGCAGGTCAGATGGTATTTTGCAATGTTATTGTAATGACCACTAGGTTTGTACACTGGCTTTGGACATTTGTTCATTCCTGAAGCAGGAGTCATTTTGAAGAACTAAGAAAATGGGTTTTCCAAAGAGATACATTGTTATACAGAAAATTGCTTTGTATCTAGTTCAAACCAGCTCCTCCAAGCAGAACTTATGGATATCTGTGAAATTTAAAAACTAATAATATACTTAGGATTTCTTACCAATGACATTATCCTCATAAAATAGTCTCACAAATTATAGTCTTTTAATTTCATATGTGATTTCATGACATTAAATAGGTCATAAAATAACTGGGTAATGGAAAATTGAGACATTGCAAGATAAATCAGGTCATAGAGCTCGTCAAGCACAGTAGACTAGAAAACTGATCCTTCTTAGATTTTGCTGATTTGAGGCATGAATTGATTTCATCACAGCTAATAGGGGCCATTTGAGAATAGGCACAGAGTGGCATGTGTGGAACAGACAGGAGTCATGGTTTTCAGGCTTCACTAAATTCCTACTCTCTGTAACTCAGTGTAACTTTGGGACAAGATTTTAAACTCTCTAAACTTCAGGTTCAAAACCAAGAGTGAGAACTGAATAATCTCTAAGGCTATTTCTGGCTCTAAATTCTGATTCCTTGTTGTATTATCTTTAGGTCTCTCTCATTTATGAAGGAAGATCATGTTTGCTTGTATTTTTATGTTCATTCTAGTCAATATTTCAAGTGAAAATCAACCAGTTTGACTTCCTAAAATTCGTCATTAGACTTTCTGACTTGCATAGATTTTTATCCATGAGACAAACAAGATGCATCATGCTCTGTCCTTCAGAGAAAAGCAGCATCTAGCTTAAGAATGGAAATGGAAAGACTGAGGTCACGCTCTTCCTGAGATGATGGCCACTGTCTTCATGAGAGGCTGCTTTCTCTCAGGAGGGTAAATCAGGTCATCCTACCACATGGCCACCTCACCTCTTTAACCTCCCCAAGATGATCAAGCTGTATGTGCACATATATAGTTTCCTTTACTGAAGTATTGGTGTAATTTAATGTGATAACTAAAGAAAAGGGAAAAAAAACTAAAGATTTATGGCAAATAGTATATTCTCAGTTTCCATAATGAAACACAAGAGATGGGTTCTTCACAAGGGAGTCCACTCATAGGCATCTTCTTCATGCTCCCTAACTAATCCTCCTACCTCCACCCCTCCACCCCACACTCACCTATTATAATTAACAGCAATCTCTTCTAGTGCTTCCTTTTCCAAAACTTCTCTTGGCTAATCTTCATACATTTTTTTTTTTCCAGGAAACTTTAGACTACTTATTTCCTGAAAAGTCTTCCACGGTGCTTTTTTTTTTTTTTTTTTTCCATATCTGAGTTATACAGTTTAGATTCTTAAAGGGGAAGGATTTTGACCATATAATGAAAAGGTAGGACCAATTAACTGTCTAAAGGACACTTCTTTGGGATGGAGGAGAAAAACAAATGGCTTCATCACTTAATCCTTATCTTTATACTAAATCAGAAAAGTGAGACAAAGATCATGTTCAGATCAAGAGATATTATCCTGCCTTTCTCCACTAACCCAGTCATTTGGAGGTATTTGGCCTATGTGGAGGAAGAAGATGCTACATGAAAGTAGGTCAGGAAAAGATCTCAATAAAATCCAGGTTTAGCACTAAAATGCAGGAGCCAATTGAACCATCATAAAGCAAGAGCTAAACCTTGATCACACTGTCAACCACAGAGAGCAACTGCTGGAATGTCTAAGGGTTTTCCAGTGGTCTGGGAGTAAGGGAGAAGAGCTGTGCCTAAATTTCACAATGCTCTGTTTTCTGTTTCTTTGAATGAGTTTCGAATAAGTTTCTTAGAAATAGCATCTAATTATCCTATTTCCATGCAATATCTCCCACCACTTTATCAAAGTAACCCTTAGTTACACTCTGGTTCCAACATTTAGTGGCCTTCCCATTTCAGACACCAAAAGATTGCTTTACCACACATTAATATGTGCATTTATGAGGTTTATTAAATGTGTTTGGTTTTGAGAGTAGTATTCTCACCCCACACAAATTTTATATCAACTGAAAAATAAACAAAAAAGCTAGATATGGATGAAAACGTATTGCCAACTTATACCTGATAAAGCTACATTAGAAAATCTCTATTGATCTTGTAACTGAAATGGGTTTCTTCACATCTTTGAGTTGTAGATGAATGTAAGTTAGACTTCCACCACCACACCCATCATATAAATCATTCCTTCTTCCAAGGAAAGGAAAAGTTAGTGGACAGGGAAAAGTAAATAGTCTCATTGTTACATTCTTGAAAGACTGGAAATTCCTTGTTTATGAAAAAAGTAGAACATGGGAAGAGAAAGTGGATGGTTCTGCTTACAATATAATGAGACCGATAACCTTTAGCAGATTAACCTGAATTAATACTATAAACTGAATGTTATTTTTTTCAAATTAGTGATCATAAAAGCCGGACCCTATCTAATAATTTTATAACACTGTTATTTCTTTCTTTATATCTTGCTGTAGATTCACTCTTATTTACTCAACATGTAGAATGCTTACTTTGTGACAGATACTAGAGAAACAATAGTGCCTTTGAAGAAAGCATAATATACTCAGGGAGCTAAACAAGTGAGGGAATGGCTTCAATATACAGTAGAAAGTTTTACAGCAGAGGAGAGTGATGGGGAAAGCTTCACAGAGATGATGACAGAAATAGAAGTTTAAAAGATGCATAGAAATTATAATGCACACCTGAAAATTATATAATTGCATTAACCAATGTTACCCCAATAAACTTAATTAAGAAGAAGAAGAAGAAAGAAGAAGGAGAAGGAGAAGGAGAAGGAGAAGAAATTTCAATAAATTTTAGGGCTTACAAAAACAAAAAAACAAACAAACAAAAAAACAAGATGCATAGGATTTACACTGGCAGGAAGAGAAAGAAGCATTCTAGGCAGAGGTAGAGCAACATGACCAAAGGTGTGAAAAAGCTGTACTTCAGGGAGCTTCAGGTAATGAGTGTGGTTTGCCTGGTTTTTAAGGGACAGAGAAGGTGGATCTCTTCATCTGCTTCAATTACCATTATGCCACTCCCTTCCTAAAACATCGCTTCACACTTTTATGCAAATTATTTATTGTACCTGCCTTTTCTTCAAGGTTATGACGATAACAAAAATAGAGCCCTGTTATTCTTTAATGGCTTTTCCCTACTTTCACAAAAAGAAAAGTACATCTGTCAAGGCTTGGTTTATTTCTTGTCAGTCTTTTCCTTAATATCTATCTTTGAGAGACAAAAACGTTTGCTTATATTTATATTTTGTTTCGAGAGTAAGTCCAATTCTTCCCATGTATATTTTAAAATTATTTACTGTTGTGTCTATTCCTGCGGATAGTTGCAGTTCTTTCTTAGGACTCTTGTTTGCCCTACCACATTTTATACTCCACGAAATCATAAGAGAAATTACCTCATTCAGGAAAGCAGAGGTCAAAAGTGTACTACACTTGAGAATTCAGAATATTATTAAAAATAGGACAAAATTTGGTCGTGGAATATTAGGCAAAGGTCAGCTGATGAAGAGCCTTTAATTCTTCATAAAGAAGTCAGTTGAAAGAAGCAGCATGCTCATATCTGTGTCTTCAAAAAAATCGTGGAGAATGGACTTTAAGTGGAAAGACCAAAGACCTGAAGGGAAACAATGGTTAAATGCTGCAATATTCATGGCAATAAACTACAATTGGAACTTTAGAATGAGGTTAAAGGAGAGAAGAAAGGGATGGATGTAAGAGATACTTAAAAGGACAGTTTTACAGGATAAAGTGGAAGGGATGGGGTACTTAAGGGTAGAGAAGGGTAGAGTCCTTTGCTGACATTAGAAACAGCAGAAAAGAAAGTCAATGGAACATTGAATGGGGAAAAATACTAAATTTAATTTTGGACATTTTTAGTTTGAGGCCCTTGGGACAACCAGATAACATTTTTTTTTTTTTTGGAATGTTTTCAAAGCTAGTAAAAGGTCCTATAGGAGTCGATCCAATTTTTCAAAAACTAACAAAATTGCCTTAAACATAAGACTGCAATGTAAAGTGTATGTGGTGTGAAATACTCTTTTATTTTTGTTTTCAAGGGGTGTGACTATAAATGCATATGATTTCCTACTACCTACTATACTGTAACTTACTTTTTGCTCATGTTAAAGTATTTTGACATAGACTAAGGACTCATAAAAGATAGGTATGCTTAGGCAATTAAAAATACGATTTAAACATATAAAGTCAGAAAATAAAGAAAAAAATTCTCAGTGGAAATATAGATTATTTCTGTCAACTTTCCTCCATTTTCCTCTCATCTGCTAACTTATTGCCGGGACATATTTTTATTCTGTCAAAATCTCAGGTAATATTTTCAGTGAAACACAATTTCTTGATGCTTCAACATCTTTCACAAGGAGAAAAAATTTCTTTAGTTAAGAGTCATCTCTTTTTTGCAGAGTCTAATATAAAAAGACTTTAAATACTAGAAGAGAAATGTATCCTTAAATATATAAATCCAGAAAATGGCCAATCTCTTAAGATTTTATGAATAGCCCACTTTCATAGGTTATTATCAAGAATTATATGAGAATTACTCTGAATATTAAATTGAAATTATCTCTATGACTAATAACAGGGTCTTTAAATGCTATATTTTGCTCCAGGGGATTAAAAATAAGCAAATGTGCACTATATCTCTCCTGATTCACATAATCAAGGTCTTCAATTGCTGTAGGGAAGCTATTCACATTCAGTAAGTACTTTATGTCCAAAAGAAATAAAATTCTATCTTACAGGGTTTTTTTTTGTTTTTGTTTTTGTTTTTCTGATTGGGCGATGGATATTATTCCCAGGAGAACTGAGTTTTGGAAGCACAAGTGAGGAATAAATTGGAGTTTATCTAAATGCCCAGAAGTATAAAAAAAGGAAAAGAAAGAGGATAGCTACATAGTATAAAATTCCAGCAATATTTTAAATTCCTAAATAATAATTTTTAAGACTATAGAAACTTTTGTCCTGAACAAATAAATAAAATTTACTACAATGCAGTCTCCTATAGATTAAATTTCTACAAATTTGTATGTATATTGGAAGTGGGTAAATAATACAGTCTTAATTTATGGATTCAATGTTAAATAATTATTTGGCTCCCAGGAGTCATAACATTTACATGTTAAAGTAGAAAATTTTAGGTTATAATCCATACCATTCCATAAGGCATATGAAGTGATATATTTTTAACTTTTAAAAATAATAATAGCAATACATTTATATAGTAAAAACATCCAACAGAAGAAAGGCAATTAAATAAGAATTAAATCTTCCTCCCACCCCAGCCACTCAGTACCCATCTTCTGCAGGCTGCTCAACCTTTCTCTCTCCCAACCCACCCATAAGGAACTACTGTTAATTAGTTATCCAGTTTGTTTTCTTTTGCTACTGTTTGTCTGTTTGTTTGTTTTTTTATATTCTACCTGAAAACTCTTCTGGATATACAAGTATACATATTATCTATCTATAGGTCTATCTCTTTTTAACACATATGAAAACAACATAACTTATTTTACAGTTTAACTTTGTTTTCAATTAATATATCCTGAATATTGTTCCATATTAATGAATAAAGAACTACTTTTTTTGTCCTTTTTGTAGTGCAAGCATGGTATTCCATTGTATGAATAAGCCATACTTTTAGAAATAGGCTTTTCCTAAACCTTTTATAGGTTTGATTAGAAACTGTCGTTTGAAGTCTCTAGAGTAGAAAAATCCATTTGCTGCTCAGGTCAGTCTCAATTCCATTTCACCTCTCTCTAAATAATTTTATAGGTAAAAGAAAAGTCCTCCCTCCAAAAAATGTAGGGGTCTCAGGTACTGTGCTCTGCCTTGGAGAATTTTAATTGTAAGAATACAGACTCTCAAAACAATTAGATCCTTGACATATAAAATTGAAAGTGAGTGTAATTACAGATAAATATTTCCTCCCTCTTTACCCTTGATGAACCTTCAAAATGTTTTATATTGAAAATATATTAATTGGACAATTTGCTTTTATGAACTTGATAATAAAATAACTTTAAGAGGATTGCAAGGTCAGAAAAAATTCTTGGTCAGAGGAAGGTCAGGTAGGCATCTGACTGCTCCCAGGAATCATAGAGACCGTCTGCAGGCTTCAGCCTGTTGCTTAACAGTGTGAGGTTCTGGAGTCCGGAAGTGAATTCCTGAGATAAATAGTCTGTGGAAATTTCTGTATCCTTCTCAGATTCTTTTTTGAAAACCAACAGCAGAAATTATTTACCATAATGGAACTTGAGGAGAGAACTGATCTCCAAAGTTTACTAAGTTCCTAAGCTTGTATGTCATGCATTCACAAAGTCAGCACTTACTATCAGAGCTCACTAACCAGTGTAAATAACATAGAGGCCTGCTCTTCCCCAACTACATCTCAAAAGCCACATAGGCTGCTTTCCAAAGATTCTGACTCCTACAAATCAGCTTGGAATAGAACCCAGTTCTCTCTCCTAATTTAAGAAAACTGAGACTCTTTGTGGGATTGTATGTTCCTCTGACAATATTTTTCTACTTGTTACTCTATTCACTCTCAGAGTTAATCATTTAACACCATTTTATTGAAAATATTACTGAAACTTAATAGTGTGAAATTTTATTTTGAAGGATTACAGAAGAAAAAGAATGAACTTAATATGTCTGCAAGCATACCTTATTTTGGGAATGTCACTAACCATTGCAGATTCAGTATAGCTAGTGACTGAAATGTGTTCCCTTTCCAATAAGCCTTCCATGTTATCCTTGTTGATCCAGGCTATTTGACAGGATTCAGTCAGAGTTTCTTCCCCTAACACTCTATTGTATGTTAATTATTCTAGGCTCCAGTGCTCTTTATCTGGCAGGGATGTCTACTGGATTTAAAGCCCAGGGCTATGGCCCTTTCCCAAATCTGAATCCTGTCTCCACACTTCCTGTCCATAGCTCTCCTATGTATATGAAGTTCTCCTAATGTCTTGCACTTCATCCAGAATTCTCTGCCACTCTGCTCCATTCACTAGGCTAAACCTTGGCTTGAGATCAATGAACAATTATGTTTATGGGATGTGCTCTGACCATTAGGCACTATGCATTAGGCAACACATGCATGGGGCAGTTTTCTGAGGCAGAACTAAATAAGTTTGCCCAGCTCCTTCCCTGCTTTAATTTTTGATTGAAGCTTGGTTCTTTTGGTCTCAACACCTTGTATTAACCCAGTTGGGGAATTTCTCACTTTTGAATCTGCCTGTTTACTAAATTTACATTTGAGGAAATTCTTTAAAACAACGTAATCTTCTTTTTTGGCCATCGGTCATATCCTGGGCCTGCAATATTCCAGTTGATGAAGCCATGTTCTGAAGAAAGCCATTCTTTATTTCCTAAAATAGCACTAACTGTTTCACTATGTCTGCCATAGTACCTTCTATTTATGCCAGTCAGCACTTATCACATTACATTGTAATTGACTGTCAAAAATTGTGTCCTATTCACCATTATAGCCCAGTGTCTCACACATTGCCTGGCATATAAAAGTGCTTCATAAATATTCATCAAATAAGTAAATGATTGAAAGTTGGAGCCAAGAGAGAAAGAACAACCATAGAGAAGAATAAGATGTGGCATAACCACCACAGATAATTTCTCCAAAAGTATGTTTGTGTTAGAAGTTAGTCTGACACATAACCATGAGTAAACCTTGTGTAAACCTGAACACATATGGCAATACGATAAGTGGTGATGCAGTGAAATAGATTCTGAACCAGATAGAAGGGTAATTTTTGTGGGAAAATGTGTTATTTGGAGAAGGAATATAAATGCATTTTATCACATTATTTTAAAGGCATTGAGATGTAAGATTGCAAAATGGCATTTAAAGAATATGTAATTCTATGTTACTTGTGTATGTGTTTTTTTTTTAAGTATGACTTTAATGAAAAAAGTATATAATGTAAACTGGAAAACAATGATGCAAAAGTGTGTTAATGATTTAATACCACTACTTCAACAAAAAATGTGTGCAGTGAAATGAAAAGGAAACATCTCAAAATACTAACAAAGTATATTTGGTGAAAGAATTACAGGTAATATTTGTAATACTACTTAGTATTTTCCAAAATTTTATTTAATAAGCATAAGTTGCATTAATCATTTATAAGTTTCTATCTTTTTTCTTTCAAAGATCAATTTAGTGAACAAAACAATGTAGTTCCCATAGCAACTGGACAAGTTACAAATTCCATTCCTTGAGTAAACATAACTGATTCTTTTCAAGACAATAGCGAAGTGAAAGAAGTGTTAATGACCAAACCAAACATATTATTATACCCTTACAGTGAGATGAGCACTAATTATTATTACAAAAATAAATTGAATGCTTTACAATACTTGTAGGCAGAGACTTGCATTTTTTCACTTCTCCATCACAAGTGTCTTCCAGAGGTGAGGCACCCAAACATTAAATCAGAGCCATCATCTATCTTTTCCACCTACAAATGCATGATTATGCATACAGAAACATAACTGCGTAACACAAACAGACATACTGCTAATGTCATATACAAATCCAGAGCTCATTTTGAAAAAAAGAGAAAGTATATAAATAAGATTTAGTTCAGTAAATAAACTATAGAAGCTCCATACCCATACTCTTAGTAGGGGTTAGATAGAAGGTTCACACTGTATCTGTCAGCCTATTTACATGTATATATGGATAGATGATAGATAGTTAGATAGATAGATAGATAGATAGATAGATAGATAGATGATAGATAAAGATAGGTCCCTGCCTTTGAGGATCTAATAAACTTCAAAAATGTATAAAAATGAATATTTCTCTACTTTTATTAATAGTAAGGTCATTGAGAATTTTGGTTTTGCTACAACTTTTACATTGTGCCTATTTTACTTTTAAGAATTAATTTAATTTAATTAATTAATTTAATTAATTTAAAATAAAATTCTAGTTATTTATATAAAAGAAATAGTTGTTGGCTCTGGTCCTAATATAAATAAAATCACAGATAGTATCATTTCAAGTGAATGTCAACTGAAAGATGGTCTGACTTATTTAACAGAATTTTGCTCACTATCAAAATTACTAGAACACCAATTACTAGAACATCCTTCCTTTTAATTATTTTTAAATTGTAAATTTCCATTATGACCATTCATTTGCAAAAAAAAAAAATCTTAAACTATAATAACTTCTGTAATCCATTCTCTGACTTCAATAATTAAATTTAAAATTCACAAAAATTAATTGTGTTTTATAAAGGAACATCACAGAAATTAATGTTTGTTAAGTGTATAGAAGAAATAATGTAAGTAGTACTTCATTTCTGGTGTATACATTGAGATTTATTTTTTTTCTTGAAAATATAAAAATTGGTATTAACTAGCTCCAGGTAAAGCATCAGGAAAAACCACTATAATTATTTTTGTTTCATGTTCGATTTAAAAAGTAAGAAAATGTATTTTCAATAATTAGCAGCCCGTTGTCAGGTTCAATTTTTTATGGATGCTTTCAAAGATGTTTCTTTACAACTAATAATTAAATATTCTTTACTAGCTTAGGTAAGAACTTAATCCTAGAACTATGGAAAATTTTAAAATTGGTCATTTTAGTAAACTTAGATTCTCCCCAGTTTCCACTGGATATTCATTACTGTGTATTGCTCTACATATAAATAGACTAAAATGTTTACTTATTAGTTGTCATTAGTTTTTCTACATGTATTTACATGGACAACAATATAAAGATCATAATACCATGTATTAACTACATATTTTCAATGTGTCAAGGCTTGTGGTAAGTATTTCATAGCGATTATCTCATTTAATCCTCACAGCAACAGTATGAGTAGGTACAATTATTATACCCATTTCCTGGGTAAAGAAACTAAGGCCAAGAGGACTAAAATAACTTAATCAAGTCACAGCTTACATGAGTCAGAGTCAGGGTTTAAACACAAGCAGAAAACCAATAAACTTTATATCTGATTAATCTAATTTAACAATAAAATTCACGTGAGTTCAGGAGAGGAGAGTAATAAGAAATAGGTCTAATGATTTTAAATTATCTCCAGTCTGTTGATATATAAACTATATTATGAAAGTTTTGTTTAATCTTAAAGTCAGTTTTATTTTAATGACCTAAAGGAAATGATTATGATAGTAAAAGGGGTGCTTTGCTTTTAAATCATAAAGACAAACCAGATAATGTTACCTCCAACGATTTCAGACTGTTGTCAAAGTTTACATTAAGGTTCATGGATTCTAAGAAAAATCAGAGAAATGTGCATAGTAGAAACTATTCAGTAGCTATAGATGTGTATTTATATAGGTTAATACTTTTACTAATCAGGTGACTTTCAGAGTACTCTCTGGATTCTAGAAGCAGAATCGAAAAGAGAAGAAGGAAATAGCATAGGAAGAATCTGTAGCAATCCTACGAGCTAAAGAGAAATTGTTTTATTTGATTCTCAGAAGTTTAGATACTATCCTACCAGATTCTAAGACTAGTTCTAAGACACAAATAACATCTTGATGTAGCCTCAGATCCAATAATGTTTGCATGAGCACCAAAGGGACAAGGGGCTGCTTCAGGGTCCTCCACCTTCAATAGGCAGCTTAAGCTGGTACTGAGGCGGCATGTCTGCCAATAACTTTGGTCGCAGACCTTAGCCTGATGAAACATTTAATTTTGTAAGCCTTTGGGTTGTTTTCCCATATTACTGAAAGAGTGAAAAGCCAAAAGATTCATGTTTTGGGTTGTTTGCACAGACCAGGAACTGTGACATTAAACTCCATGTTTTTTTTGACTTAACTGCCTCATCTCTAATTCCTATTCCTCTAAATTGGGACTTGCCAACCAGTGAATGTAATAACATGACTAGTAAAATATAAAACAGATTTACTGCAGAAAGATTGAGATTGGAGACGCAGTTTACATGTTCTGGATGTAGAAAAATAAAGGAGACTGAAGGATGCATGGCACAATATTTTTTCTAACATGATTTAAAATGTGTAATTTTTTTTTTACCTTTATGCAAAGGTAAAAACTTTTTAGAAAGGAAGTTACAGTAAATAGAAATCAAGCAACTAGGGAAAAAAGTCACCTAGAGCAAGAATTGAGAAAGAAAAATTTTGAGTTGTTTGAATATGGCTGGGTGACTTTACTTAGACGTTTATATTGAATTAAAGGGTTAGCTAATGAGGAATAATTAAGTTTATTTAAAATTGAGTTTATTTAATAAGTTCATTTAAAAAATTTTTTTAAATTCTCTTTATATATTGCTTAGGAGGTCAATAGTAGAGTTAATTCACGGTTGTGCTATGTGGCATGGTGACCTATGGCCACATGTGGTGTTTAAACTTGCAATTTAATTAATTAAAATTAATAATTTAAAAAATTAATGAAGATACTAAAATTAATAAAAAGATGATCAACATCATTAATTACCAAGAAAATGCAAATCAAAACCATAATTAGATATTACTTTATCACACCTGTTAAAATGGCTATTATAAAGAAGACAAGAAATGACAAGTGTTAGTGAGGATGTGGAGAAAAGGGACCCCTTGTGCGCTGTTGGTAGAAATATAAATTGGTGCGATCACTATAGAAAACAGTATGGCATTTCATCAAAAAACTAAATATAGATCTACCATTCAACCCACCAGTCCTACTTCTGGATATTTATCCAAAGAAAACAAAAACACTAATTTGAAAAGATGTATGCACTCCCAAGTTCATTATACCATTATTGACAATAGCCAAAATATGAAATAATCTAAGTGTCTATTGATAGATGAATGTATAAAGAAATTGTGAGACTGCATATATACATATATGAATATTATTGATCCCTAAAAACAATGAAATCTTGCCATTTGCAATGACATGGATGGACCATGAGAGCATCATGCTAAGTGAGATAAGTCAGACAGAGAAAGACAAATACCATGTGATCTCTCTATATGTGGAATCTTTACAAATAAAATCTTATATCATAGATACAGAGAATAGATTGGTGGTTGCCAGAGAAAGGGGATGATTGAAATGGATGAAAGTGGTCACAAAATAAATTAAAATAAGTAAAATTTGAAACGTAGTTCCTCAGTAGCATTAATCCACTATGGAGCAAAACCACATATGGTTAGCAGCTACCTTATTGAACAGCCAAGAGAGATCATTTCTATCTTTGCTAGAAGTCCAGTTGGACTGGTTTAGTGAAAACAGCATGGGCTCTTACCTTTAGAAAACCTTAGGCAATATCTTCAGTTGTAACACTTACTTGCAAGCTAATTTATCTGAAGCCACAATTTCAATTTTTAATATAGAGATAGTGTTTTCCACTTTTTGTCATTGTTATTCATGTAAAATGTTGGGATTAAGTCAAGAAAGCCCAGTTTAAGAGAACAGTATTGTGAGAGAGTTAAAGAATGGGCTCTGGAATTAGAAAGGCCTGGGTTTGAATCAAAGTTCTGCTACTTATTAGCTGTGTGATTTGGGAAAAATACTCAATTTTCTAAACATCAGCACCTACCTCATAGGGGTGTTGTAAGAATTAAAAAATTATTTGAGAAAATGCAAGTACAATACTTTGTATAATGCACGGCATCCATTGAATACTCAAAAAATGCAAGCTAATAAGTATTCAAAATGTTAATTAGCTATCATACCCAAGGCAAATTTGTATGCTATGAATATTTTTCATAAATTCTATAAACCAAAATATAAAAGCTATAAAATGCTGCCAAATACAGAAGTAACAATAATAGTAATAATTGTCACTGTTGTTATGAAATCATGAGGTATTTCATGAATTCAATTCACTGTCACTAAGATCTTTTAATTAACATTTTACTTATCATCGATGTTTTAAATAATGCTTGCATTTTCTAGATTACCATTACCTAAGAGAAAAAAAATAACTGTTAAATTAGTGTTAAAATAAACTCAATAGAGTAAGATTTCTTTGCTGTAATTTCACTTTTGAGAAAATAAACTTTCTTCTTGCTATATACTAATGCATCCTAAAAGATAATTGGCTGTTTGCCATACGACATCTCACTTTTGAAAGATAACACTCACTTTAGGTTTTATGACCACAAAGTTAAATTTTAAAATAGTGCAAGGATGGAATTATTTTATTTTTATACTTCTACATATACGTATTAAGTTTACTTTATAGAGAGACCTTCAATGGCTTTAAATTCTGCTTGGAAAAGCCTTAAAACTGAAAAAAAAAACCCACCTTTTTTTCATCCATTGATCAGTTTGTGGTTTTTACCACCATGATTTTCATATGTAAAGATTTTTTAAAGATAACAATTAGTCTATGGCCATGCTACCCTGAATGTGCCTGATCTTGTCTGATCTCAGAAGCTAAGCAGGGTTGGGCCTGGTTAGTACTTGGATGGGAGACTACCTAGGAAGACCAGGTGCTGTAGGCATAAAAAATAAAAATTAAGGGATTGTAAACTGACAAGGTTCTTGCAATCTGTGAGGTCAACCAAGGATTGCCTCACCTAAAAAGTAAAATAAAATAAAATAAAATAAAGATAACATTTAAACTGTTTACTATGTACTTTATTATCATCATTTTAATCCACAAACCTTTTATATCGTATGCACTTTATTAGTCATACTGAGGTGCATGTGTATGCATGCCTATGGCTTTTTGGAGCAATGAACTACAGACAGTCCTCGACTTAGGATGGTTGTATTTATTTGACTTTACAATGGTATAAAAGCAATACACATTCAGTAGAAACTGGCTAGGCTCAGCTATGATTTTTGGTAGCTTAGGTGTACAAAACATATTTTCAGCTTAACAATATTTTCAACTTTTGATAGGTTTATTGGGACATAACTCCACCATAAGTCAAAGAGCATTTGTATATAAAAGACATTAAAGATAGGAAAAATAATGACTACATGTTTAGTAAAAGATCTTAGTACTTACAAGGTTCATGTAGAAGGAGTATTTAAAATGGAAGATAAAATCTGCTTTAAAATATAGAAGAATTTTACTAGAAAATATGTACAAAGTACTTGGTAGAGTATATATGTAATTATTAAAATACTATTTAAAAAACTTTAGTGTTTTTACAGAAAAGGAAATAACATCCATGCTGTTGGCAATCAAAATCAGTTTCCAGATTGACTACCATGGAAATGAAACAATCAATACTATGGTAAATTGTCTTAGCTTAAAGTATTAAGAGCACTTGTGCTTAACCTCTTCAAGAAAGATTTGAAATAAAAGACAACTATTGCAGTAAAAATCAACTTAAAGTTTTCTGGGGCTACTATTCTCATACTTACAGTATATAACATGAATTTGATAAACTTTATCTTTCTCGAGCCTTTAACCAGTTTTATGAATTGCATGTCATCTTCCAGTACAGAAAAATACAAATTTTTAACAAATGTTTGTGCTCATGTTTCCTAGATTATAATTTTAAAAATCCTCTCTTATTATTTTGTCAGTTTTTTGGAGGAAAAGGGGAATATTCTTAAATGGCAAAGAGGAAGATTTCATAAAATCTTATTTTTGGCTGCCTTTTCCAAAAAAGATTTGGAAAAAACTGAAAGAAAAATACAAGATACATAAGACAATATTTACCCTTTTGAAGACATAGACCAAAGCTACATAGAAAAGAGAGAGAGAGAAAGGAAGGAAGCAATTCATTAAATATATCTATTGAAGTTTATTTGGGTCCAAAGCCCCAATGTTAATCACAGTATTCTATGCAATGATAAATAACAAAAGTCCCTGAATGTAAAAAGGTAGTCTAGAAAAGGAAAGTAGATTTTGTGCTTGAAGGACAAGGAGGTATAGGAGAAAAGTACTATAGATATAATCCTGAAGTGGTAAATACATGGCATATACTCGATACTCAAAATATTTCAGTTTGGTTGGGACATAAGATGTGAAAAAGAGAATGTTTAGGTTACGTGCATGCTGGATACTATACTGAATAAACAATTGGGAATTCTAAAATCATTTTTATGATAGAAGCAATGAACAGTGTTTTTGGAAGACAAAAAGACTGAGGCAAGAAGAGGTTAGATGTGGAATAAACTGGATGATTTTGCAATAGCCCAGACACAGGCTGGGGTGGACTCAACCCACGAAAGAGCAGTAATGGCATTGAGAAGGTTTATGTGAGGTGTGCCCTGGAGGTTGAATCAATGCTACCTGGCAAACGATTAGATATAGATAGCAAGAAAGAAAGAGAAGCCAAAGAAATACAAACTTTTGGATCTGGGGTATGAGATGATGGCAACACCAACAGAATTAGAGAACTCAGAAGTAGAAGCATTCGGGGGTGAATTCATGTGTAAACATGAGGAATTTATATTTATACTTTTAACAAACATTTGTTGATATCTTGTTAATGTGCCAGAAACCAAGCTTAGTGCTGGAGACAAAATGCTGAGCAGAGATAGATTAGAGTCTATTGAGGAAGATAGCTGGACTGTTTGATAATACAAACATACATACACTTAAAAGTCTAACAAATGTGACAAGCACTGTGAAGGGGAGATACCGAGCTACACTTGAGGCTACAATAAACAGACTTCTTTCCAGGCTTGTAGAGGAGTGCTTCTTCCTCTAAAATGACCCTTAATCTGAAATCTAAAGAATAGGTGGTGGTAATCAGATAGAAGAAGAGGGCAGTGAAAAGCTTTACGCTTTATTTATTTATTTATTTATTTATTTTTAGGCAAAATAACCCTTGTTTGACCTCACAGATTGCAAGGACTTTGTCATTTTACAATCCCTTATCCCTTATTTTATGCCTACAGTACCTAGTCTTCCTAGGTGGTCTCTCATCCAAGTACTAACCAGGCCCAACCCTGCTTAGCTTCCGAGATCAGACTAGATTGGGTTGCTCAGGGTGCCATGGCCATAGAAAGAGTTTTCTAAAGCTGTGTGTGTGTGTGTGTGTGTGTGTGTGTGTGTGTGTGTGAGAAAAACAGCTGTCACCACTGCTATAACACTTTGAGGAGAGGAGGATGGCATGTGTAAGAAAGGGATAAACGTCCTTGTCATTGAAGTAGAGACAGAGAGAGAAGGGGAAGTGTGATCTTGGTCAAGAGGTCAAGAAAGAGCTAAACCATATGGATCCTTGTAGGTTATGTTAAAGGGTCTTTAACCCTGAAAGCAATAGGATGGCTTTGCAAACGTTTAAGCATGAAAGTGCCATAATTAGAGTATGAGGTGGTAATACAGACTAGTGTGGTGGTAACTAGATGGGAGAAATGAACACATTTAAAAATAGTTCAGAGATAAAAAGGGTAAAACTTTATGATGGATTGGAAATTGTGCATTAGGGAGAAGGAAGCATCAGGATGACTTCTATGTTTTTGAATTATTTGATGGGATGGATGAGATAGGGATCAGTGGAAAAGGTCCACATAAGAGAAGGAAAATATGAGCTGAGTTTTGGACATAAGCAATTTAAGGCACCAAGAGGATTTTCAAATAGATATATCTGTAGCTATTAAAACTAAATAGATGTTCCTGAGGTGTGAAAAATAGAGGCAGACTTGAAAGTCACTGGCAGGGAAGTGATAGTTGAAGCCATTAGAGTAGATGAAATCCTAAAATAAAATACAGAATGAGATGAGGGAAACCAAAGATGGAACTTTAAGAAATGTGCACACAAGAAATCAGGGAAAAGAAATCCCTGGGAAGGTGGCAGGGAAGAGATGTGCACAGCTATAGGAGTAGAATCTGAACAGTGAGTTTCATGAAACCATGGAGTTTCATGAGACATAATTACCCACATTATTCATGTATAATCCCTGTTATTTATTTAATGATATAAACAGCATCAAAAGGTGCAAACATTGCCTTTGGCTGTCTTCTAGATATCCTTTCCTCATCACTCCACTACTCCAACACACACACACACACACACACACACACACACACACACACACACATGTGCGCACGTGCGTGCACACACACACACGCACCTGCTCCCTGTTATGTTAGGTAAGTATGAGTAAATGTTTATGAAAGTTAGTTTTTATATTCCTCAATAACAGGTCTGAATTAAGACCAACAGATTCTTGCTATATTCTACTGAGATCTAAACAAATTACAAGTGGAAAATTATCTCTAGCATTAAGTGTCAAGAAACTATAGGTATTGTTTGTCTGAATTTCACTTGTTGAAATGTGGCATTAGGCCAGTTTCACTTAACAATGGACGGTATCAGCGTGTAACAACAAAGCCACGGGCTTACATGAAAACTATAAAAGGATACTTGCTGTATTGTTCTTGCCCTTGAAATGCTCCTTCCTTCCTTTCCTGTTTTGTTGCTGCCGTAGGACGTCAGCCCAAATTTACTGTCATTGTTGTCATTTGGCCAATGAATATCATGAATATCGTGGTAGGCACTTAACTGTGTGACTCCATACGCAGGCAGTCTGAAGTCTGACTCCTCTCAGGAGGTTATCAGATTGGCTGAATGTTCATAGAATACAAGTGTGACAGTGAGGTTTGTCTTTTTCTTCCTGAAGTGAAATGTATCCTCAGAATTGCTTTGCATCTCATAAAAAATTCCAGCTTTTAAGAAATAGAATCTACTTCCTCACAAGTTTTCAAAACTAGTCTACAGATTTAGGTAGCACACTGAAATTTCATAAGAATTTCCCCAAAACAAAGGCCTATTTTTGTGGGAAATTTGCCTAAGGTAGGGTTTCTTAACCTCAGCACTATTGTATTTTGGACCAGGTCATTCATTGTTGTGGGGGTTTGTCTCATGCATTGTAGGATATTGAGCAACATTCCTGGCTTCTATCCTCTAGATGTCCATGGTACCCATCCTCAAAGTTCTGATAATCAAAAATATCTCCAGACATTGCAAAAGGTCCCCTTGGGGGCAAAATCACCAGGTTGAGAGCCACTGGCCTAAGAGAAGTGCATCAATATAAAGTAAAAATGAATAGAATTTGTAGAATATATACTGTGGAAACATAATTTAAATTTTCCTAGTTTTTGTTTTTGTTTTTGTCATGTGGTGTACCTAAAATTTAAATAGAAACTTTTAAATAGTAAAACCATCTGTTTGGAGTAATAATTTTCTAATCTTTTTTATATTAATAAAAAATTAGGTAAACACTCTGAGGTGGCATTAACAATTTTTTTTGTAGTGTTTGAATTTTACATACTAGTTTCATTTCTTCATTCATTCATTAATAAGTGTTTACCTCTATGCTGCAGTCATTAGGTGTTAGGAAGAAAACAAGGAGTGAAATAAGCAAGGTCGCTGCTGTTCTCAGACTTTAATTCAAATGAGGAAAAACACAGCGCACAAATAAGATGCTATTAAGCAGAGCATCAAAACAGTTTGATGTAATTGAGCAGGCATTGGTAAACCGTGTTGGCCTGTTTTTGCAAATAAAGTTTTATTGGAACACAGCCACATTCATTTATTTACAAATTGTCTATGACTGCATTTCTGCTGCAACGCCAATTAGTTGTAACAGAGAACATATGGCCACTGAACCTAAAATATTGCTATCTGGGCCTACAGGGGAAAAAAAAAAAATTGCAGACTCCTGTAATAGAGTGAAATTGGGTGGTCATTTTTAATTGAGAATTGGAGAACACATGTGATATTGAAATTTATGTTAAATACATATCTGGTCTCTGCCCTTTCCTGGCACACAGCTCCTAAAACTCTTGGAATTCCTAAGTGATAAAAGCAATAAAGGAATAAAGGTGCCTTTTGTCAGACGACCCTTTGAACCACACTATATTTATGTTAATAAAGAGACTTTTGGAAAGCTCTTAAGAATGGGGGCTGATTGCCAGGGACCAACAAAATGATTACAGGGTTGGAACCATTTCAGTGATTAGAAGGCTGGAATCAACCAGATGATTAGAGGGTTGGAACTTTCAGCTCTACCCCATACCCTCTCATCCAAGATGGGGAGGAAAGGAAAGTGAATGACTTAATCATCAATAGCCGATGATTTAATCAACCATGCCTATATGTATTAAAATTTCCATTAAAAACCCCAAAAGGAAGTTCAGAGAGCTCCAGGTTCGCAAACAAGTTGACACACTCAAAACTAAACAGGGACAGAGCTATGTTCAGGGTCCTCCCAGACCTTGCCTATGTATCTCTTCATCTGACTGTTCATTCATATCCTTTACTATCTTTTGTAATAATAAACAGGTAAGCTAGTAAGTAAACTATTTTCCTGAGTTCTGTGAGCTGCTCTAACAAATTAATCAAACCAGAGAAGAGGATTGTGGGAACTCTGATTTCTATCAGTCAGTCAGTCAGAAGCACAGTAGCAACCTAGACTTGTGATTGTTGTCTGAAGCAGGGGGTAGACTGGGGTGGCCTTATGGGACTGAGCCTCTAACCTGTGGGATCTTACGCCAACTCCAGGTATATAGTGTCTGAATTGAATTGAATTATGGGACACCCAGTGGGTGTCCATCACAGTTGGAGAATTGTTTGATGTGGAGAAAAAACTCCCACATGTAGTATAGAAATATTAAGTGAATAGTAGAGAAATAACAGGGAAGTTCTTTCTAAACAACAACATTCTGCACAGATGACATTTAAACTGATAGCTGACTAAAAGGAATCAGCCTTGAGAAGATGAGGGGGAAAAGTAGTTAAAAGAAGAGACTGGAACAAAACTCATATTGTAAGAGTGAGCTAGTGAAGGTGAGGGATAGGAATGATCAGAGATGAAATCTGAAAGATAATGAGGGCCAGATAAAGTAGGGTCTTGTAGGGAATACTAGAGATGAAGGCTTTTACTCTAAGTGAGATGGGAAGCTGAGTGAAATGTGAGAGTTTTGTGTGATGAGAGCTAAGTTACATTTTAACAGGATACTCTGGCTGTTCTGCTGAGAATAGAATACAGAAAGGCAGGGGAGGTCAATTAGGATATTCAGAGCCAAACACAGAGACAATGGTTTCTTGGGCCAGTTCTTTATGGTAGAGATAGAGGATGAATTTGGGATAAGTTTCGAAAGTAGAATTTATATGACTTGCCAATAGTGTGGATTTGAAGAATGAAGGAAAAACAGCATTAAGAATAGTATATGGATTTTTTCTCTTAAGGATTTGCATGAGTCACAGTGCTATTTACCACTACGGGGGGCACAAGGGAGGGAGTGAGTTTGAGAGTCTATAATATCAAAATTTCTGTTTTGAGTCTCTTAAACATTCATGTCGAAATATTGAATAGATATTTGGATGTTTGAGTCTGATATTAACAGGGAGAAGTCAGAGTTGGAGATAGGTGTTTAGAATGGATATGTAGATTGTATTTAAGGCCATGAGAGTTGACAAGTTCATTCAAAGAGATGTTGTAAACGGAGAAGAACAGAAGGTATATATAGGGTGGAGAACTAGTCAGTTCCACATTGAGAGATTATTACACGAGGAGGATGCAACAGAAGACAAGGAGTTTCTGGTAAAGTAGAAATAAAACTGGAAAAATGGTTGTTTTGGAATTCTCGTATGGTAAACAGAGTATTCTATCATCAGGTGAGACTAGCTAAAGGTTAATTACATGGGTGACGACTAGTTAGGAGACAGTAATCAGTAGAGTGAGGACTAAACACCGATATTCATTTTATACAGAGAACTCTTGTAATCATGAGATATCTGAGAGGGTACTTCGTTTTTGTCTAGTTAGCATCTAGACCTCCCCACTGCACTCTCACTCTGTGTGGCTGGAATGAGGTGCCCCATTCTGGCTCTAGTAACTGTTTGGGGGAGGGATTAATGATACAAGTCAAGGTAATCAGAGTCTTCCCTGGGAGTTTCCTCATACTACTGGGAAAAAGAGACTCATTTCACAGGAATAATAACCCATGAGAATGAAGAAAGTTTAGGACTGCCAGTGGAGAACTTGCTACCATATGGGGATAGATTGCTTACAAATAGGATCAACCCAGAAGCAACACATGGATGTTTGAGCCTCTAGAAACCCAGTTGGGCCTGAGCCAAAGACACCGCTCTTAGCACCCCTTTTCCTCATTATTGTACTTGAACTGGTTTGAGTTGGGTTTTTGCCACTTGAACCCCAAAATTTTCTGGTACGATGCTTTTTTGTTGTTGTTGCTCTTTCTTGCTTATTTGTAAACCAGCATACCTTAATTGTACATTAAATAAAATTGACATACCAGTATTTAATGATAATAACATATCTTGATTTTAAAGTAGGCAATCAGTTTAGCTATTTATCATTGATAAATTAAAGGATTTTAAAATCCTTTATTCTCATTACTACTCAAAAACATTCAGTTACAAGAGAAAAATATTTTAATCAAATTGTTGGCCTATTCAAAATGTCAACATTTTGTGAAAGGAATAACTTAGAGATTTTTTTTTTTTAATTTAAGACCACTCTTCTTCCCACCCCCCAACCCTTTATTGTAATAGTTTATTGATGGACAAATAAATATTTCAGGGCAGTGTTCTGATGGTTTCATTTGATATTTTGTCTAGTCTTTAAAGTGTGCTATCTCATTTACCATCTTTCTTATCCTTGCTGCCCACTGAGGTTCAACTTAATAAATGGTTCTCATTCTAAGTGTTTAGTACAGTGCCTCTTGTGTCCTTAAATTGAAAATAAACTTTTAAAGTTATGAAAAAATAAATTAATATTATTTATTTATTGATATAATCAGTGTTACCATTACTTTTTACCCAGTTGTTTTCTTGAAAATTCTACTTCTATAAATCTTTATTGATATATTTTGTGAGTGAAGATAATTAGAGTATGGGTCCTCTCCATTGTGTGGGGAATGGAACAGGATTTTCAACTTTCCTCATTTCACTGGAATCAGAATAAAAAAAAATCTGACTTTTATATCCAAACGTGAATATTGTGGTCATAATTTTGGTGATTTTTTCCCTCTTCTGAAATTACAGACACTATTTCATTTTTTATTATCAGATGGAAAGTAATCTACTATTTTCTGGGACTATATTAAGGACAGACATAGTCAAATTTTAGTACCCTATGGAATCTTCATCTGTAAGTGCCCTCCTCAGGGCCTATTAATATTCTGATTCTACATACCACAGTCTTTAGTTCTAATATCTTTACATCAGAAACTATAAATAATTCTGTTTTTGGGTTATGAACAGGGTCGGTTCCACTGAAGTCCAAGAACCACCAATCTCCACAGTTAATTTTAGACACTGCATAGCACTTCACTGCTACGTGTTTTCCATTTGCAACAACGTGGATGGACCTGGAAGATATTATGCTAAGTGAACTGTCAGACAGAGAAAGACAAATATCTTATGATCTCATTTATAAGTGGAATCTAAAGAACAAAATAAACAAATAAAACAGTAACAGACTCATAGATGCAGGGAACAAACTGGTATTTGCCAGATAAGAGGTGGGTTGGGCAGGGTGAAAAAGGTGAAGAGATTAAGAAGTACAAATTGTTAGTTATGAAATAGTCATGGGAATGTAAAATAAAGCATAGATTATACAGTTAATAATATGGTAATAATTATGTATAGTGCCAAGTGAGTACTCAGCTAATAAGGGGATCACTTCATAAATTATGTATACCTAAAACTAATATAAAATAATATTGAATGTCATTGTGATAGAAAAATCAAAAAAGTGGGGGAAAGATGAAAGAGAATAAGAGGTTCAAACTTCCATGTGTAAAAAAAACAAGTCATGGGGGTGTGGTATACAGCATAGGGAATACAGTCAATAATATTGTGATAGTGTTATATGGTGTCAGATGGTTGAATAACTATTAATTCAAGATCTATTTGTACTTTTTGTGGCCTAATCTCATCCAGCTTTGCTCAACCTAACATGTCAGGTTGTTAGTTAAATTTACACTGATATAAAACAATTTCCTTTCCTCTCAGCCCCCTTTCTCATTTTTTTTTTCACTCTTTGGACAAGCTGGCATTTATTAAATACTTATTTTTACACATTGTGCTTCAATGACTATGCTTAACTCCTTTCTATTTTTAATGTGGATTTTATGATATAATCATCATTAAGGTCTCTTTGGAACAAATCCCACCCGTTCCATTTTAGATTTCAAGTAAATGTTTTTGTTTCCATAGTGATAAGCTTCCTTAACTAGTTAAATATTACATATTAGAAGCCATTGTGTATGAAAAAAACACAAACCTAAAATATATAGAATAAGAATATTCTCAAAATCCTGATTCAGCACGTCTCTTTAATTATGTATTATTTGAAGTTATCATAAAATGTTTTCCTCCCTGTATTTCTATTTCTTATTAAAGTTTAACCTTTGATGACATCTCAAGAAAAATGTTGAGGCATTTCTAATAGGCTTATCCAGTTCAGGGATTAACTAAATGTCATTTGGTGTCTTGTGTTACATAAATGTCGAATTTAATCAGTAGGAGAAATTATTTGAAGTGGATTTGAAGTCTCTTTCTTTGATTCTGATAAGAGGTCCTTTAAGGTATTCTTGAACACTTTTGTATTTTGGCTTTCTGTGTAGTAAATGGTCCTACCCATGTAGAGAGTTCGGGTGTGTGTGTGCATGTGTGTGCCCATGTTTTAACTGATGGATAGGGAGAAAGTTTATGCAATCAATACGATAGGTAAAAAAATAACTGTGTAACATTTTGAATGAAACATAGTTGAGTGTAAACAAATAAATGAGCACATTAACCATAGTTAATGGTATGGAAGATTGCCTTAATAAACTTACAGTCAGTAAAATGACCAAGTCCAACTATATTCTGTAATGAGACTATATCTGTAACAATATTTACATCTGAGCATCATATTTTTAAGACTATATTTTTAGAGTAGTTTTTAGTTCACAGAAAAATTGAGAAAATTGAAATTTCCCATATACCTTCTGCCTTTACACATGCATAGCTTCCCCCATTAACAACATCCCCCACCAGAGTGGGTACATTGTTACACTTGTACATATGCAATCTCAATTCTACAATAACATTTGTTTCCTACAACATTGGACCCTGATAAAGACATGTAGCAATTCTCTGTCAATATCCAGAGGTAGGAGGAATGCTTCCATCAGGTGTATTATGACTAAGAGGCAGAGGATACACTATCCACATCAGAATTTAAAAAAGAAGCTTGCTTGAAAGCTGGATAAGCCATGGTAGCTCTCCGTTTGTTATTTTTATCTCTGCCAATAAATAGCTAATTTCATGCAAGAATTACCTTGTACCTGACCCAGAGCAAAGATTCTCTGGCTCTTCTTTATATACACTGATGCAACAGTAGAATTGTTTAATGCTTTAAAAACCAAGTAAGGAAGAATATGAGATAAAGGAAAGAGATTTGTAGGATACGAATGGCTTTTCCTTCCTTACTTCTAGCCTTCCTCTCCTCCTCATCCTCCTCGTCATCTTCGTCCTCCTCCTCGTCCTCCTCGTCCTCGTCCTCGTCCTCGTCCTCCTCCTCCTTCTTCTTCTCTCTGTCTCTGTCTCTGTCTCTGTCTCTGTCTCTGTCTCTCTCTCTCTCTCTCTCTCTCTCTCACACACACACACACACACACTTTCTCTCACAGACTTAATTGTAACTGAGGAGAATAAAGACTGTCGAGAGATTTAACAACTTGGAAGAACAGACATGGTTATTTCCCTTAGGACTTGTTTAAACATTTTTTTCTAATGCTTCTTTAGAAAATTGACTAAATTTAGAAGCGATACATTGGTCTCTCTACTGTTGACATTCAACTCAAACAATCCCCTCATTTATCTTTTTATGTAATAAAAAAATCAATGTTCACAATTTTGATTGTCTTCTCAGCAATCTTCTGGTGACTTGTGAGAGTACTATGAAAAATTGAAAGAGGTCATTTAGAGAGCAAGCGTAGGGGGAAGAAGGGTAAGAAATCAATTGTATTCATGACCTCAGTCCCTTCCCAGAGGACATCTCACAAAATGCTGCCTTGTATTTTCAAATTCTTTTTTTTCATACTTAGATGTACTGTAGCTGGTAAGAAAGTCTTTGATCTATATTTCCTAGGCAAGTATTATTATTCATCTGAATATTCCTTTTCATTACTACAGAAAATATAAGCTGTGCATATCTCCTGACTGAGGTCTCTGTCTCACATACTTGCTTGTTGGTCATGAAATCATATTTATTTTTCCATTAATATCAAAGATTATATAACAACGCAAAACCTTCTTGATTTTCCCTTTTAATATTGGAAATAGACACTTTCTTCTGGTCAACAGGCAAAACAAAAACAAGACATGACAAAGGGGAACAAAGTAGTGTATATAAGTTACCAAGTGACTTCCTAATGGGGAGGTGTTTGACATGGCAGTGGTGGTATGCATATGACCAAAAACACCCACTCTACCCAAGCCTGACACTTCAAAAAACATTAACTGATGAAGGCATCTATTAAACTGGGATAAATGTAACTAATCTCTACTTTTCAGTTCCTCATCTCTCATTCTTTTCAACTCATTCTTCAACTGACATTGTTCCCACTAAGGTCACAATGATCTCTCAGCTGTTAACTCCAATGGATGTTTTGCAATCTTTTTTTTTTTTTAATCTCTCTCCTACATTTGAAACTGTAGTTAGTTCCATGGAAATACTGTACTCCCCCCGTTTCCAGTATGTCACACTCAACTGGTTTCTTTTATGGTCTATTTTTTTTCCTCTGCTTTTCTCTGAATTTGACCCTCAGGGTTTATCTCTCAACTCAATGTTGTTCTTACCCCATATAATCCCTCTTTATGACATTATAACTTTCAAGACTTACTTGTCACCAACCCTGTGATCATATCTATCCAGCCATGTAACTAAAATTTACTTTTGTTTCCTCAATAGTCGTCATTTAAAAAAAAATTTTTTTAAAAACAAAATTAATTCTCCCTTTCTCCTAAATACACTGTTATTTGATATTCTCCATGTTAGTTGTTGAGGTTGTCTTTTACCAAGTTATTAAAGCTAGAATATTGACCATCATTTTTGGCTCCTCCATCTTCTTCACTTTTCCTTTTCCTGCAATTATTTGTGACAATTAAATGAACTAATCTGGTTCTCAGCCTCAGTTCTAATTAGGATCACCTGGGGAGCTTTAAAACTATTCTAGATCAATTAAAGCAGAATTCCTGGGAGTGGGGCCTAGAAATTTGTTATTCTGAGAGGCGGAGAGGATTGGAAACCACTTTCCTCAACATTTTTCAAATACGTCACTTGCGTTTTTTACCTTCAAGACCACTATCCCATTTTTAGATCCTCATCATCACATATACACATGTCCTAACTGGCCCCCTGGCCTTTAGTCTTATTCCTCTCCAATCTATTATCAATCTGACCATCAGGGTGAATATTATAAAATATAAATGTTACAATATCATTTCCCTTGTTCTTCTAATCCTATGTACTCTCCCCTGGCTTAAAACCCTTCAATGGTTTCACATTATAAAAAGATAAAAGCCGAGTTCTTTAATTAGACACCCGAGGCCTTATTATAATGCGCTCATCAATTGTTATTTTGCCTTTTATTTATGTTGCTTTGCTTCTCATAAATGAACTCACTTATTCCTGTGCATATGTAATTATTTTCCTTCTTTTATGCTCTTGCTATGAGGTGTCCTCTGACTAGAATGACCCTTTTGTGATTAACTGTTAATCTTATTTATCTTGTCTCGGCTTTGTAATCATTTTTTTTTTTTTTTGATCAAGCTGGGTTAGGTGCCTTTCCTTAGTTTCTCATAATGATTTCTGCCTAAAGAAATTGCTGCTTTTACCACTTGAGTTTATAATTATGATTCCTTCTTATTTGGAAGCAGTGACTGGTGGTTAATCAATTTTGTATTCTTGGTTTCTAGTCTTAGCTGATAAAGTTATTTGCCTAATAGATATTGGGTCCTGAAACAATCAAGTGATTTAAAAGAGAAAGGGATGGTTTTTATACATTGAGGAAGGGGAATTTGGAAAACAATAGAGAAAATTTTCTGTAGATTTAAAATATATTAGATCTCTGTTGACATTATTAGTTACTTCTGTAGGTAATTTGCATCTGATTTATGCATTCATTTTGGAACTTTCTGGTCTTAATCTGATTTCTGCAGAAAAATGAATATATAACTGGTCTAAATTAATACTGGTTTGATGAGCAGTTATATATCTCATACAATTAAGTAGTTTTATACCACACATTAATATTCTGTGAATTTGGGTTTACTATATATATATTCTTAGGGTCCAATCACCTTAGGTAAATTCGTTGATTTCCACATCTGCCAAACAGAATAATGTGATCAATACCAATATCTCTTTCAACCTTAAAATTCTGACTATATGTTTTGTTTAATTTTAAAATTTTAAATAAATTTTTTTTTTAAATATGGTATACATCAAAATGCATAAAGACTATAGATAAATTTTATTGTGATAAATTCTATCAAATTTTACATTATTCACACAAAGTCTTGAGGGGAAAGAAAATTATCCATATTTTTCTAAATCAAGGTATTTTGGGTGAACATGGAAAATATACTATGAAACAAAGAATTCGATGGAAGTTTGAAGGAATTCAGAACTGAAACAAAGTAGTATGTTTGTTACTAATTTTGAAGTATCTATTTTTAAACCTTTGGTATAAGTCTTTTTTTATTATAAAGAACAACTGCCAAATGCCAAATGAGTAATTATCTGGAAATTAATTGGGGGAAAAAAATCACAAAGTGGTTTTGAAGGTTTTTTTTTTTCAGATATGTAACTGTTTAATCTAATATAAACTTTAAGATAAAATGCATTAAGACAGTTACTTACTTAATTTTGTCCATTCTGTACCGTATGATATTCAATTGTTCAGGATTACTAAACCCACATGCTGTAATAAAAATTATATATAATTTACTATATATACTTATATATAAAAACCTTAAGCATATATATGCATTTAGTAATAGCAGACACTAGTTTCTGTTAAGGAACTGATGACTTATTATGATATATTTGTATTATATATCATATGTTAACTGACTTATTAATTATAAGATTAATTCTTAGAGCAAGATCTTTGTGGTAGGATTTACTGGTTTCTTGCCAAACATATATGAACCCCTTTTTTCTTTACAAACAAAATTCAATTTTTAGCTGGTTATATTGCTTCCCATTATAGAAAGTACATTGTCTTCCAGCTATTTTTACAGCTAAAATTGGCCATTGAACTGGCTTTGAAATATTACGAAGAAATATTTGTGGGAGTTTTCTGAAAACCGCTTAAAAAGAATTGACTTAGCTGGAAGTCTGATATACCCTTCCATCTTTCCTCTTAGCATTTAGCCTGCAAATCAGTGGTGAAAGCTGGAGCACCAACAGCCATACTGGAGCATAAGGTGATTCTGAGGGTAGGAATCCATGTGCTGGGTGCAGAAGGAAGATAGAAACTTGGGTCCTTGAGAAAATTTTGGAGCCAACATTCTTACCAGTAATTTCTACTTTCAGATTTTTTCTATACGTGAGAGAGTTAATGTTCTATCTTGTTTAAGTCATTGTTATTTTTGTGGTTGCTATAGCAAGAATTTGAGTGAGCTCAAACTAGTACTTAGAGTGTGGTTATACATGATGGATCCATAGATCAGCATCCTTCACTGCCAGCAATTAGTATGTATTGTTCATCATAGTTGGAAATGTATTCCTCTTAGCAAGGAATGACTTGTTAAACCCTAATGTGACTAGGTAGCAATGCTCTTATTTATCTCTAGCCAGTGAATTTGTGTCCGCATTCTCTGGGACATTGATATTTTGCATTGTGTTGTTCTGCTCTTGTGTTAGGAGAGACATCGTAAATCCATTTTGTAGGAAAAATAACATCTAGCTTGGAATTGTGACTAAAGTGGATTGTCCATTGCACATAAACAGGGAAAGCCTTATACTTCCTACCCTGAGGCAATGCCCTTAAACAGTCAATTCCTTTGTTCAACAAATAATTTTCTGACTAGCTATTATGGAGTAAATAAATTATGGGGAGGCTTTGTTATTTAGTCAACTTATGTTCTATATCACATGGACATCTGTGAATTTGGAGAAAGTAGAAAAAAAAGAAAAGAAAAATTCAACTGAAGAAAAGCACTCTAAGTATTTGCACCAAATAGTTGTGTTCTTTTAAAAAACTTTTTTTTTTCCTGTGTTTAAAGACAGGACTAAAATCTGCATTTTCCCAGATGGCATCAGCCTGTGAGAAAAACTATTAATGTTATGCATTAATGCTCAAATACACAAGTTTATAGGTGCCATTACAAAATTTCTCAGTATACCTGCCACAAAAACACCCAGACTTTTCTAGGGTACTGGGAGAAGGGTCTCACATGTGTTTATTAGTTTGTTCATATTAATCACCTACTGGCTGCTATGGTGCTTGTAAGACTCTTAGGCAGTTGTCTCACCATCCTGCCTCTTGTCAGGATCTTCCAAGAGAACATATCTCTCCTGTAAAAATGCCATATTCAAGTTCTCTCTAGGTTACAAATCACCATGCTGCCAAAAGAATGCCATTTTTGTGCTAAACTGCACTATGTTGGAGATTGACTTATTCTGTATAGTAATGCCACCTTGTTGTACTACTGCGTATACTCTGAATATCATAGTTCTTTGTTATGCTCTATCCCTTGTGTCTCCATTGAAGGCACCCAGGGTATGAAGTTTTATCTCAACAGTTTTTTATTCTCTCATGTGCATCAACTCATGCTAATAGTTTGCAGGGAGGGCTACTGCCCCATTCGTTCATCAGACATAACTGCATCCTGAATCCTAGTTAAGGCTCAGTGGAAAGCCTGCTACACCAAAATTTGGATTCTAGATGGCTTTGATAAAATAACTAGTTGAGAATGAAGGTTTAATTTCTTGATACTATGCGTGTTATATATCTGTGTGTATATATACGTATATGTATTAATATATCCCATAAAACTTGTAATTTGTATAACACGATGTGCCATTTTCTCATTGTCATCTCTTTCAGTTGCAAAACTAATGTAAAAGAAATGCCAAATGCCATCACATGTATTTTACTTATTCTGTATTTATCTAGATATGAATATGAGCAATGTACTTGGCTATAATATTCCCTTAAGCCACTGTTTTTCTACATGCTGCAAAACCTTCTATGCATAGTTTATATGTTTTTTGGATTTGTTTAAAAAGGTGACTTGGTAAGTTTTCCCTGTTGTATTCTTCCCTTAATAAATGTAGTTACTGTTACTACGCACAAAGGAGATATGTATGGAGAAAGAGATAGGGAGAGGCTAGTACTTTGGTAAACACAATGTGAAAACAAGGAACTACTCTTTAATTATTGGCATAGAAATAGTGGCAAATAAAATTACTTCCTGAACCACATTCAATCACCTTATTAGTTGTAAAGAACACATTTTGACTGTTTTAATCAATTGAAACTCTTAGCCATCTGAATTTAGGGCTGTAAAGTATGTTTATAAAACTCAGGATCCTTGACTGTAATAATCACAGTACTAAAATGGTTATGTAGGTAGGCAGTATTTAGAACCAATGAGAAATATTTTATCAAGTTAGCTGGTTAGAGAAGGTATAAATATATATATTTTTAAAAGGCACAAAATATCACATCTGAGAAGCCTATGGTGTAAAGTTTAACACTACCAACTGTGGTGGGAAGAGAATTCTAAAGCATGATAATCCACAGCAATTGTTAGCAGCATCTATGGTAGGACTGAAGTTAAATAGAAATAGAAGGCATTTGTTTAATACATGATCTTGTTGAAAGAAGGGTCCCAGTATAGTAGGTTTTTCTTTGTAAGACTAGCCAGAGGTGGGCCTTTCTAAGTGCATAGGGATGGTGCCACAGAAAGAGATTCAAATGCTGGGAGAGAATGGCAGATGCAATAAAGTTTGTTAAAATCAAAAGCCAGTGGAAACCAGCCTTAAAGGTTGTCTGAGTAGAGGAAATCAGTTTAGTTATTAATTTAGCTTAATCACCAAATCGTTATGAAGACCTTGCTTTCTCACTATGTAAGCTGCTTTGTAATGGTATGCCCTGAGTCTCATTCCATGTTTAGGTTTGAGTACTCCCAGTCTGCAAACTGTCTTTTTTTGGGGTGTGCACAATAAATTTTTACCAATTACTACTTCAGTGATTCACCGGTTTTACTTTGGCTATTTCTGAATCTTTGAAAGGCTGTTTTTAAGATGTAGAGAAATCCACAAAGTAAAAGGTGATTTAGACAAAATGCAAAAGGTGTTTTCACTTATGCAGAAACTTGTACTAAATAAAAGGGGCAATGCATATTTTAGCAATTCCTGTCTTTTTTTTTTTTTTTTTAAATTGACCTGGCATAGTTAGTGGAGACTATTTGGCTGGAGTTATCAACTACTAATTGCTTTCTCATCAGCCCAATATTTAATGTACAATCCCTCTAGAACTAACTGTAAAAGGGAAACACTCAGAATTTTAGGAAGTTTTGGTTGGCTATCAGGTGTCTTCTGGCTTTTCTAGTCTACTCTATGTGAGGTTTATACTTAATCTTAGAAGCTGAGTGACTGTTGCTCCTTTTTGATAACCAACAAGAGGCAGCGCCTTAGACCTGTTTGGCTGCTGTCCTGGATGGAAGAGTTTGGTAGCCCTAGGGAGACGAAATTCTTCAGGCTGGGGCACGCCCAGAGAAAAGCAGCAACACCCTCAGCCACTACTCTGTTGCTATGAAACAAAAGACTAGGAAGGTGAGCAAAGCAGGAAGTCCCGCCTTTTAGCCCCAGTTGGCTTTGGCTCCAGCTCCCAACGCTCACGCCCACCTGCCCACTCCTTATTGGTCAGCTCCCTAGTGCCTTGCATCCTTTCTTCCATTTCCTTTCCTTTTTTACACTTTCGTTCTCGGGTGAGTCCACTCTCCCCATTTCCCTCGGAGTCCCTTTCTATTTGGGACGCGCGGCGTGCGGGCCTTCCTTTGGGGCCATTGTGTATGGTGGAAGACGTGGACCCGATGTGGGTGAGAGGACGGGCGCCTCCCGCCCATTGGCGCCGCCCGCTGTCTGGCGGTGCACGGGTGTGCGGGATTGGTCCACCCCCACGCGGCCCCAGCCCCGCCCACGCCTGGGTCTCTGTGTGTGTATCCTACAGCGGTGGGGCGTCCAGCGAGTGGTCTCCTCCTCCAGCTAATGCCGCTGCGGCGTCCCGCGGCCTCCGGGAGAGTCGGGCGGGAGGGGACAGCGGGTGTGGATTGGTCTTCACGGTAATTGTTGCGTCTCCCTGTCTCGGTGGTCTGTGTTCTGGGTTGCTCCTTTCTCGGGAGTGTGCTTCTACAGTGATTACACGCTCTCTGCCCGGGCTACCCACACACCCTGAGCTCGTACGGGTAGAGTCGGACCCGCGCACACGCGTGTCTCTGGACAGATGCGGCGCTGAGAGGCCAGGAGGGAGAGGGCACGGGGGAAGGTTCGACGTTTCTTTCCGGCCAGGGGGCCCTGGGGCAGACAGGCGAGGGCCACGGGGGAGGAGGGGACAGCCCCGGCTCCCAGCTGCTGTCGCCGCCGTCGTCACAGTTTGAAGAGGGGTATTTAAAGACCGGAACCCCGGCCAGGCCCGGGGAGGTGGAAGAGGGAGTAAAGCCAGACGGGCGGCCGGGATTGCAGACAAGCCGGGAGGTGCGTCCACCCGGGAGCTGAAGGCGGAGCGCCCTAGACGGATGGGGCTGCGGGCGCTGGAGACGCGAGAGGATACTTTGTCCTTTCTCTGTCCACCTTCCTCCCCCAACTGAGGTCCGAAAGTGGCCGGGGAGGGACCTGAGCAGGGAGAGGGGGCACAGACGTCCGGAAACAAAGCTTTGGGCAGAACCCCTGCCCATCTTGGGTGCGATGAGAGGCAAGGAGCAAAAGAAGTGAACTCCAGTTTCTGTGCCCGCTCTTGTCAGTTTCTCATCCACTCTTTTAAAATGGGATGTTTTGTTTGTTGGTTTATTTAGCTCTTAACTTTAGGATAACTCCTCGCCGCGTCGGTTTAAATAGCTGTGTTCCTGTGTACATGTTCATGTGTCCATACTTGGTGATTTTAGCGGGGAATGTCCAAGTACTGAGCCTTTGTTGACAAGAGACGTGCCCCTTAAGCTCCTGTAGAAAAATCCTTATGTTTATATAACTTGGCGAAAGCTAACAGTGAATGTGCGGTGTTTGAGGCTCCCCAAAACGTTTCTGGGGGCTTCAGTTCTAGTATTTTCAGTTGAGATTAAGGCTAGGAGGGGGAAGGACATTGAGGTCTTATCTAGTGGCAGGAAACCTATGTAAATCTTCTTGCTGTTGTTACCAGTTGGGTATTAATCAAGCCTTCCTTACTTGAAATTTGAGGGGGACGCATCTTTAACTCCTAGTGTTCCAAAAGCAAATCTAAGGTAATTACTCCTAAACCTGTTGTGTGTAAATATTGAGAGTGCAAATTCACACGCTATTGAAAAGTTGAATCAGGAATTCTGGATTTTGATCTAACTGATGGAGGAGGATGTAGGGGGCACAAGTTAACCGGGTCAGTTTTCTGTTGTGTAAATATTTTCATGACCAAGTAACTTTTCTTTTCTTTTTTAATTCCAGATGGCAAATTCTATGAATGGCAGAAACCCTGGTGGTCGAGGAGGAAACCCCCGAAAAGGACGAATTTTGGGTTTTATCGATGCTATTCAGGATGCAGTTGGACCCCCTAAGCAAGCAGCAGCAGATCGGAGGACTGTGGAGAAAACTTGGAAACTCATGGACAAAGTGGTAAGTTCTAGTTCTGTTTGTGCCTGTATGGAGTCCTGTTCACCCTGGATGTGGTTTCTCCAGTTTCATTTATACTGCTAATTAATAATTATTGTTGTAGCAACGGTTTTTGATTTGGATTAACCATTTTTATTACATCCACTTTGTGTTTGGAGCAAAGATTTTTTTTTTTTTTAACTTTTGTCCTACTCTTGAAGGTTCAAAGTTCCTCTAGTCCATATGACTCAGATATACGATGATTATACTGTTGGCTGCTCTTGGTTGGTGTATGGCCATAGAATAGTTTGGAAGTGTTTGTTCTATCTTATGTGAAGTTGTTACAAAAGAGTGCAAATGAGTAATTTAAGAAGCCTCTGCTGGGGCACTCGTGACAACTACAATGTATGGTGTTGAGAATATTTACAGGGGGAAAAAACGCAGATTAGTTCTCAAGTAGGGAAGCAGTATTTGAGAGAGTTTCCATTTTCATCTTTGAGAATTCATTTTCATTAAGAAACTTGTTGTTGTTAATGGTAGTTACAGTTTCATCTATTCCATTTTGAAACAGGAAACCTTTTGATTGCACATTGTTTATCGTGAAAGGAAAATTTATGATGGAGGTGGTGGGGCTGAGAATATCAGAAAACCTCTGTGGTTTCTGCTTGTTGCTTTCAGATGAACTATAACTTCACAAGAAGAAATAAAACTGGATGTCAGAACCAGAATTAATAGTTCTTGCTTTTGGAGCAGTAGCAATATCCTCTATATATTGGTAAACGTTTTACACCTTATGGTTTTATTTCCTAGATATATGGGGCTAATTATAAATTTACCTGATCTAAGGCTCTTGATACCTTTATAATTGTGGAAATGGAGGTTTAAAAAAGTATTCTTTTGTAGGGATGTGCTAAAGCCTCCATGAAATCCTGTGTTAGCAGTCATCTTTACTTTGGTTTGTAACTGTGTGCAAACATTTGCCACAAAAAGCCACTGTCAGTGGTATTAGCAAATATTAGTACAGGAAGGTGATAAGAATTACTTTATTTTCATTTATCTTTATGGAAAGTAAAGATAGATAGATGAATGATAGGCCTGTCATTCTGTGGCTAGTGGTGCTAAATGCAGAGCCAGAATATTTTTGCCAGATAAGTATCCTTAGTTTTGGGCTTCAGTGTGACCTATTTAAGCTCCTGCCAGTTTATTCAAATTGTGATATTAAAGTGCTCCAGACGGAATGATGTCATAGTGTCAGAATGGCAACTTGCTGCTTGAGGTCAGATTTTGATTTTAGCATTGGATACTTAAGACTGAAGAGTATGCAGTTGAAAAAATTGCATGTAATTTGGTAGGCACAGTACTGGCTGTCTTTGCTTTTCTAAAGAGTATGCAAGTGAAAGTTACTCTTAATACCTAAATCATTATTTGGGCGTAAGAGAAGGAATCCAAGGTTTTTTCTCTAACTTATCTGTTATATGAGTGGGCAAAAACATGGGTCAGAGTCTACTAGGTTGCTGCTCCTCCCCCTCCACCTTCTTCTTTGAGTGGTCAGAATTTGTACATTTGTGGGTAAATGTTAGAACATCAGATGAAAAAGATTTATGTCAGGAAGTGGTGAAATATAGTTAATATAAAGTCATTATTTTTGAAACTAAAAAATGTGCGTGTAATTTTGGTCTACAACTGATTGTTAAGTTTTATCCACTTTTAATTATTTCACTATGGGTTATGGTAAAATAGATGGTTATTTGATAGTTAAGCTTCTGTCATTGTTTATTTTATTAACCCTTTTGTGGGTTTGGGTTTAGCTCCCTCCATTTGAGAATCTGACTTACAAGGGAATCTATTATCTGAAGTCTCTACTTAGTGGAATGAGGCTCTGGGTGTTGGCAAAGGTGCATGGTGTGGCTTTGCATTTGTCTGCATTATTTGTCAATGGTAAAAATTGTTGTGTTTACTTATGAAAGCATCTGTGGGCTTTGTGGAAGGAAATTACATAAATCATTATAAAAGGATTCAGTATGTTTATTGCTACTCTATCACACAGTAATAAAAAGGCATTGATAATTACTAATTGGAAATATATTTTATTTAATTGTGTGACGCAGAAGCTTTCCGCACATGTGTTTATCTTTTCTTCTTTGTCAGTGGTGAAGGAAGTGGTTCGTAATATCAACATTGTCCTAGTGATTACATCAGGAACTTTATTATTAGTCCAAAAGTTAATCCCTTGACACATTACCTAACTGTTTTGTAAAATAACTGCAATAGCATGAGGTTAGCTTGTGAATAACAGAAAATCATAACTTTCAGTTCTCACTGGAAGTTATGTAAAAGGCAGGGTAAAGTGTTTTGTTAGCATTTTTCTTTATGAAGTCTTTTCAACAAGGGCATATCTTAGAAGTATAAATAAGAAAACAAGCTTTAAGTTCAGTGTGTCTCAGCTGTGTACAAAGTAAAATAACTTATTTTACAGGAGAAATGAAGCAGTCTGAGATTGTAGAAGACAAGCCAGTAAGTGTGTAGTTTCACCATTTTCTGGCCTCTAGAATTGAACACAGTCAACTGAGATTCCAGTCCAACTAATTGTTATGTTTTCAGAGGGCAGGCTTTCTATACAAGGTCACTGAGAGTGGGAGGGCGTAATTGCTCAGTTGTGTTCCTTACAAGATGTAAAGTGTTTTGTAACAAAACTTCAGTTACGTAGAGTGAGCAGAGTACAATTACTGAGAAAAAGAATAGTAGCATATTCCAAAACATCTAATTTAGACATATTTTTTGGCCTTAGCTCTATGTGATGTGTCAGTCAATGTAAGTCAGTAGCTGACCCCAAACTCTTCAAGTTAGTGCTGCCTATTTGATAAGTCACAGAACTATTGTGAATACAGATCTGAGTTCAAATACATTTGAAATACAGAGTCTGTTCTAAAGCAATTGCAGAGATGGGGTGTCTTAAACACTTAATAAACATTTATGGAGACCTACTATGTTCCTACTAAGTGCTTAATACTGGGGATGCAAAGCTAGAGAAGATATAACTCTGCATTTGATCTGTCAAGGAATTCAAGGACCAGCATCAGAGCCAGGCATATAAATGGATAATTGCCATGAAGCGTGGAAAGGGCTGTAATATAGACTTACATAAAGTGCAGTAGGAGCAAAGTAGAGAACAACTACCTTGTTTTTTTGGCCACTGTTTAGACAGTTGTCTGTCTGGATTCTGCTGGCCCTGCCTCTGGGAACACCATTATCACATTCTTGTTGGAAATATCAAGGTGAGGGTAAGGAAATGATTGCTAATCAGTATGGTAGGAATGATAATTTATTAATGTGAGGTTCCTGAGCATGGTTTTCACAAACATCTTAGCCAGGTGATAAAAAATGGAAGAAACAGTTTTCTATCTAATAGGTACTAAATGTACTGAGCATATGTAGCTGTTCAGGAAATTAAAAAAAAAATAATTAATTGAAGCCAAAGAGCAAAGCAAGTTGAGTACTTGCCTATGTTTTGTCTTATTGTCTTTGTCATGTTTTTTTAAATTACATTATTGAAAGAGTTTTAAAAGCCTTTAAAAAGTGATGCCAAACAGCTTTTTGTTGCCGTTTACCCTCAATATATTTAGTATTACATTTGTCGAGCTTGGAATATAATTCATTCCCTATCTTCATAATTTCACTGTGACCATAATATATTTTAAAGTTCATCAATCGAAGATGTTTCATTTATTTGCAACAATTTAAAAAAATTAGACTATTCTAAGTTGAATTCTTCATACCTCTGAAAAATATTGCAAGTAGAGTAAAACTTAGATTTTGATGCCTATTGTTTGTGTTTGTTGGGTTTGAGAATATCATCTTCCTTGGGCCCTTAGGATATGGAATATCATTTATTTGAATTATTCTTCATATTATTTCCTTAAATGTAATTGTTCTGTGTTAGAAGAATCATGGACCCTAGTAGACTTGGAGAGATAACACATTAAGTGTCTGGGCAATTCTATTTAGTATTGAGTTAGGTTTTGAATTTGTCCTTAAATGAGGTGATTTCACAGTTTGCTACTTGTCTCTTCTAGGAAAAGCTTTTGATAAAGTAAAAGATTTAAAGTAATCCTTCTAAGAGTTACCTTGGTTTATCCTTGTGGTATAGGGCAAACACTTAGCAGAAGCCTTAATCAGTTAGTAATCTTTTAACTTGTACAGAATTTTAACCATTTAGATTTTGAATCAACTTCTTACTTTCTTTCAAAATCTTTATATGCTCTCTGTTGATTTCATAATTCATTTATCATCCCAACTTTAGAGAGAGAGATTTATAAATAACCGTATCATCCTGTAGAATATAGTAGTGCTATAATGTGGTATAAACAAAGTATTGTGACATAGTATTCCATGGGGGTGAATCTTGCTTGCTGGGGGTGAAGAGTTGGTGTAGAATGCAGCATGTTGGAGGTCCTACCCAGCTATTAATTTGTATGTTTTGGATTCCAGTAAAGTGGAGGACATATCAGGCTGAAGGAATGATGTGTAAAGGGAGATTGTGGAGTGAGAGAAGGTAAGTTAGAGGAAGATGAAGCAGCTCTGACCACTGTGTCAAGGAATTTGGACTTTGTTTGGTAGATAGAGAAGCAGTGAAATCCTTTAGCAGAGGGAGAAAAAGTCAAGGCTGTGGTGTAATAGATGACTCTCTTGAATCTACAAAGAAGATTTAAGAGAAAAGAAACTTAAATGTAGGAATAGTGATCAAGAGGACTTAAAACAGATGAGGAAATAATGGAGGACTAAGAGAATTGACTATAGGTATGGCAAGTGTTGGTTCAAATGTAGGAGGCATTTTGGAGATAATATCTGCAGGTCTTGGTGACCCTTCAGAGACAGGATGAAAGAGAAGGTGAAGTGAAAGTGACTTTTGAGGTTTTCAGCCTACTTGATTCTGAAGGCAGTGATGCCTTTAATGATATAAGGAACATAGGAAGAAAAAGAGGAAGCTTGGGAGTTGGTGCATGTTAAGTTTGTTTTTGGCCATGTAGGGTTCAACATGCCAGAGTGAAATCGATTTTGAAGTCAGAAAATTGAATGTGCAGTTCAGAGAGAAGTTGAAACTAGAGGTGTATGTTTGGTAGATATGTCCATAGAGGTAGCATTTCAAGTTATAGAATAACAAGAGATTTGCAAGGCAGAATGGAAGGTGAGTGTCAGAAAAAAAGTCAGAGATTGGAATTTTTGGTTGTGTATCAAGTCAGATTGTATCTGTAATTAGATGGCAATGAAGGAGAATGAATCCCTTAAAAACAGTGATGAGAAAGGTAGGGAAAGAATTAGAGCATGCTGATTTCTTGGGTAGAGACAGCTTTAATAAGAAGATAATTTCGAATTCTGAGAAAATCAAGTTCAAGTGGAGAAAACTAGGTAGGATGAAAATTTAAGAAGTCATTGAATTTCATGAGTAGAGGTCACTTGATCTCTCAGAGTAGTTTCACTTATGTGATGGGGCTAGGTTAAAAAGAGTGTGTGGATTATTTAAACATTGTTCTAAAAGTACAGCAACTAGTGAGAGAAGAAAGTTATAGTTTGAGGATTGGAGCAGAGCATAACTCCTAGTGCTATAACTCTCCTAGAGCATAACTCTGAGTGCTATAGGAGAGTTTCATAGATGGGGGGAAGGGATGTAAACAGGGAATGATTTAAGGTGTAAGGGAAATAGAAATTGATAAAGCATCATCCTAGATTACAAGGGTGGGAGGAAAAGGCTAAGAACCAGGGGAAGAATAAACCTTGGTAGAAAACTAAGTTGCACTTAGACAGAAGGGAAATAAGAATAAATAGAGAAGTTTTAAGGGAATTGGTAAGTTTATGTTGGGTTGTCAGGAAGTGATTTCAGGTATAACATTTAAATGTTTAAACCATGTTTAAAATTCTGTGTTCTAGAATAAGCAATATATATTTTAACCAGTCTCCTAGTAATTAAGTGGGTAAATAAGTAAGACATTGAAATGGAAATCAGTTCTCATCTTGTACATTAAGATCATCTTAGAAACATGCTGTGACTTAATGATGCCAGGATGCTATTTTTATCTACTCTGCTTGGGCATGTATTTAAGAGTTTTTAACTTTTAAAGGGTTTTTAATTTCTTTATGGGCTTGTAATTGCTGATTTTTTCCTAGTAATGAAAGAAGCATTCTGAGAATATCTGACTAAACTTTTAACTCTTTAACATATTAATGTTTAAGTAATTGTTAAGCTCATTCATATTGTCTTCCAATAGCAATAACAAAAACAATTATTAAATTAAAAATTCTACCTGTTAAAACATTTCACATCATGTGAGTACCGATGTACTAATTCCTCATTAGGAGAACTGCCCTGAGCTTATTAGCTTTATTTGATGCTTTTCTACACAAAACATTTCACACTTTTTAAGGGTTTAAGGTAGTGTGAAGAACTTTAGGAGTTGAAAGAGTTCTTAATGATCCCTGACAAAGTTGTCAGTACCCTTGGTCTAATACTCATACCTTTGCAAAACCTGCAGCGATTTTGCCATATTGTGGTATAATATAAAATATGGAAGGGAAGAAATACTAGGAATAGTGACTGCCAACTATGTGCCAGGTCTTGTGCAGAGGACTTTACATGTTCTCTTTTAAGAATTAGAACATCCTAAGAGGTTTCCAGTAGAAGAAGCTGACTCAAGGTTGTAAAGCTAGTAAATGGCAGGGCCACGTCCTAGGTTTGTTGGAATCTAATGTCTAATGTTCATAGTATGAAGATTCAAGCACACTGCTCCATGGAATAATATGACTCTGCCTCTTTCTATGAGAAGTAAATCAAACGTATCTTTACTCTCTATATTTGTTATCTTATAAGATCAAATATAGAGAGTAAAGATTTATTCAATATATTATAGATTTCCTATTTGTATACTACCTTACTTCTTCTGAGAGGTTCTTCCTTTGTTCCTTTCCTCTTATTCTTCCTTCCTTTTGTCAAATATTTATTGCACATCTACTGTATATAAGATTCTACATTAGGTGATGGAGCTACCAGTGTGATTAGATAGGGTCTTCACCGTTAAGGAAGTTCCATTCTCATTTGGAAGAAAGATAGTGAGTAAATGAATACAAAACTGATGTTTTAATTACTACTAGTCAATCATTTAATGGTGCTCTTTATATCTATCTTCTAAAGCAGCGGTTCCCAACCTTTTTGGCAGCAGGGACCAGTGCTCCTTTGAGAATCTAATGGTTGATGGTAATCTGAGGTGGAGCTGAGGCGGTGATGCTAGTGCTCGGGAGTGGCTACAAATACTGATGAAGCTTCCCTTGCTTGCCCGCCGCTCACATCCGGCTGTCAGCCCAGTTCCTAACAGACCACGGACCTGTGGAGGTCCGTGGGCATTGGGGACCTCTGTTCTAAAGAAACCTTTATTGAAAACCATAAAGGGATTGGTAGTTTCCTCCAAATCCTACTATAATTAATGTACTAGACTCAACCAATTTTATATGCTGACCTTGTTTTGCCCATCTGATACTCTATAGAAAGAGTTTTGTATTATTTTTATACTTTTTACATTTTATACTGTATATGGTTTTGTATTTTTGTATACTCAGTGATTTGCTGAATTAAAATGAGAATAACCCGAAGTACTCATAGATGTTTTTTATCATGATGATATGCTTTTATGTAACTGTAATAGGAACCTCTTACAACATTTACATGCGTAGAGACAAGGGATTCTTTCAGGCTTTCCATACTGTCTTTTAAAAAGTGGGATATTTCACTTTGCTGGTACATTACTTGATTTAATGTACTGAATGCTCCATGAGGCAAGGTGTGCTTCGTAATGAAAGTCTGCTATAGTATAGACCTGATTTCCTACTGTTGAAGTTTCCATTTGTTTCAACTGAATTTCTTTCAAATGTTTTAGGGGCTGGTTTGAACCTTGATTGCAAGAAGTATGTTAAGTGACCTAATACCTCTTTGTTACATTTTGCCTGAAACTTTTAATTAAGACACAGTCAGGAAACTTTAAATGCAAGTGTTCCAAGAATAATTAATGGCTTTGAAAATTCTTATAACACTAGTAAATCCTGTGTTTATGTTTGTGCCTGTGCTTCCATATGGTCGAATATATATTTTATGTATATGAAGGCATATTCATGTCTTTATTGAAATACAAATGTAGTTAAGTATAGATTAGACATATTTTTATATATGTCAAACAATGTAGACATATACATAGAGGTCTCCAAAAATCTTTAAAAACTTTTAAACAAATACAATGGGCAGCTGTAGACTGTTGTAGAGAGAGTGCCTGTCCAGACCTCAGGGTTCTGAGCAGTAAAGTCAGCTAGGTTCCACTTCTGAATTCTCCTGTTGTCATGCCAGAAGGAGGGAGTTGGATTTGGTGATCTCCAAGGTCCTCTTTAAGCGATCTCTGAAATCCTTTAATGGTATTTTTAGCCTAATTCCAATAATAAATATTTTGCCTTTTAGTTAAAAAGCAGACTTACATTGCTAATGTATCAATCCTTTCATGGACCAGTCGATGTCCTAAGAAATTCATCATTGTATAATATGGCTGCAGATTTGTTCTTTGTGTAGCTCTTCTGTGCTGAGACCCACTTTCATTCTAAGGAGTGACTTAGATATTTCTAGAAGAGTTCTAAGTTACTTGAATCTGAACTTGAATCTCACCTTGCGGTGAGCTTGATTTTTCTCCTTAATATACTGCTTTTAGAAAAGCAGTTTTTGTTTCCCTGGCTTTCACAGTTCCTTGCGCATGGTGGGCACTCAATAAATATTTATTGAAATGAATTGCATTTGACCTGCTTAGAAGTCATAGTCCTGGTGTAGGGTTATTTATTTTTGACAGGAGTTGTCATTAATCAGAGTTTAATACTGAACTGCCTAGTCAGAGGCATATGGTAGTACAGCATTGTATGTAGTAGCAGTTTCCCAAGTACAAATTAAGAAAACTGGCCTACAAAATCCTTGATGAACTGACTATCCTATTTAAAATCTACTTCTTCCACTCACACATGGGTTTCCTGTGCCCCTATAATTTCGAATGACTGCATTGACTGCTCTTTTCATATACCCTACTCAGTAGTGCCTCTCCAGCCTTTGCACATCCCTTTGCCTAGAATAGTGCTGTTACAAATTTAGGTTTGCTTTTCTTGACACTCCCATGTAGATGTGAGTGAGCTGCTTCATTTCTCCCCTAACACATTGTACTCTCCTCCTTTACCTTACTCAAATTCTTCTGTAATTCTTTTCTAAGCCACTAGTCTTTTTCACTAGAAAACTCCTGTAGGACTGGTTGTGATTTGTGCCTTTCTATATTCTCTAGGGCCTGAAACAATGCCCGACACAACATTTGTGGAATTAAAAAATGGGTCCTGAAGTTCATGTAAATTTGCAAATGGATAAAATAAAGATGTAAATGAGTTTAGTCAGGGATCATTAATTATATGTGCCTGATTCTAATTAAATTGTGATATAGTTAAATTGTGATATACAGCCTGAGATTCAGAAGATGCAGGCTCTTGTGTTGGATTAATGGCTTTTTAATAGTCCCTTAATCTTTGTAGTTTTTAGTTTCTTTTATTTGAAAATGAACGGATTGGACAGGATCTTTACTAAGATCCCTTAGAGCAAGAAGTACATTGCTCCTAAGTTAATTATAGAGAACTAGGTCTCTTTTGCCAGACTCCTTGAGGAAGAAAATATATTCTAGTCATCTATAATTTCCTGGCGCAAAGCTCAGTACCCGGTATATAATAGTTATTCAAACAATGCTATTGAAGAAGGCAATAAATTCCCAGAAAGAATTACGATTTAAATAAAGCAAATGAGAAAGAGGTCAGGTAGAGAATAGTAAATTAAAAATGGTTAAGATTTAAAAGAATCTATTAAAGAACAGTTATTTGGAATGTCTGAAAAAGTACCTGGGAGAAGTTTTTTATTTATCAGTTAAAATATTCACCAGTGGAGAAAATTAATTTGAAACTGCTTAGCCCCCTAACCACAAGTTAATAATTTATCAGCCTGTGACATGTACCGAGTTTTATGTGGCTGAAATTAAACTGCGCCTGCAGTAGGATGTTGGTTGTGATATTTTTGAAATTTGTGCATACTTACGATACTGTCTTTTAGTTTTAAGAATTGAAAAATTATATCCTGTTTCAACCATGATTTGTTAAGTCATTGACATATTGGTGACTTCATCAGTCCTTAGGGGAGAGTGAGCTTTTCTCATAAAAAAGTGTCACAAAGATAAAAAGTGTATAAAAGCTTCATCGGCCCTTTTAATTATACTTTTATTTTAAAAAATTGGCATTATTTAATAAATTACTTGCTATCTAAACCTTTCTATTTCTTTAGGAGATCAAAATAATGTTTTGACATTTAAACTATGCCTATACCTTTGGGTTATTGATTTGAATACTGATATAGTTCAATCATGAAATCAAAGAAGTAATATCATACTATTTGTGTATTATATATAAAAAAGTATTCCAGAATCAATCAACCAAACCATCTACACGTTCATTTATTAATTCTGTACTGTAGGCTAGATATTTCTATTTTAGGCACTGTATACAAAGAGGAGGAAGATGCAAAAATGCTCTCAGTTAAAATGCCCTTAGTGAGAAATGGTTGTCTTAAATTAGGGACTAATGCTTGATAGTTTGAGCAAGATTTTTCTCCGCACAAAGGATGACATGGTTATTGATTAAAGAAAGCCAGTGAGATAGCAAAGTTAAGAGTATCATTTTTTTTCATTTGTTGTTTCCTTGATTTTTGTTTGTGGTTCTTGAAATTATTATTGTTCAACTGCTTTCTATTTGGCTCAGGTACTTTTATGAGTTCACAGCAGTGGATTCATGTTTTATGGAACCCGAAATTTGGAGTGGTCCTTTTAATAAAAAAGAAAACAAATATAAAAGTACAAATATAAAATTGGGTATGAAGATAAATTTTTTTAGAACAAGAAGGTCATAAAAAGCTATAAAATTAAAAAATTGATAAATCTATAAAGATCAGAGAATCTCGACTGTACATTTTATGCTTTGTCCTCTTCCATTGTACACATATACTTCCAGTTCTGGGTACCACTGGATACATTCAGGTGACCAGATTTGACCTGGACCTCTTTTCTCCTGTGCTGGATTAGTCGGTACCATGAATACTTGAAGTATTCCTGAAGCCACTCTTTTATTATGACTGCTAACAATAATTTTAACTAGTTCCGGAAGTGATTGTGTACTTAATATGTACCATCTGCTAAAGTAAAACTAAATGTATCACCAACTCAAATTATAGTTAGCAAGATTCCGGAAATGCCGATGGCCACTCCAGTGCCACCCAACAAGAGGTTAAGTGTGATGGAAAGAAAACCATACTGGACAAAAGGCAGAAACCTTAACAAATTGTGTTTAAAATATCTTGCTCTTGAAAATTTAATGATAACAAAAATATGATGAAGGCCTTAGAAGAGAGCCAAGTATCTGAGGGACCCTAAGTTTATGCTTCACTCGCTTTTCAGTATATCTGCCTGTATGGGTGCATTTGACCTTTAAGACTATTCATCTTTATGCTGTATATGGTTTTGTGTAGTTCCTAATGATTTCATTAAAAAATTAATTGGATGGTTTTTTATGCCCTGGTTCAAGGGATAAGAATGAGATGTGTTAACTTCATTTTGACTAAATCACATGAACATGTGGAAGTGAATATAGTAGTTGAATTACTACCTTTTCTTGCTAGCAGAAGGTGTTTTCAGTTCTGCAGGCAGCCCTAAACGCACCAGTGGTTGGGTAGCACCTGATAGAATGACTGAACCGTCATGTAACACATATTTATAGAAGTGGGAGGTCATATGGGGAGGAGGAAGAGACTCACTCTGACCCGACACCCATTTACTACTTCATTTATTCAGTTATTAAAGTCGTACCTCTTTGTTTTATTCTCCTTAGGGTTAGGAACGATAACCAAAACATTAATTAAAACCTATGAAAGCATTTTAAATGGTAGTTCAATATAGTAAAATAATATATAAATATGAGACATTGGTTATCAGCAGAAGAGGCTTGCTTCCTCATTTTTGTTTAAAAAAGAACGTTAGTGGTATACAATAATTAACATTCTGTAGTTCTAAGCCATAAGCAATGAAACATTGTAGAAGAGAGAATGAAAACATTAGGGGTTAAAAAGTAAAGGTGTGAAAAAAAAAAAAAAAGAAACCCGAATGGAAGGAGAAGAAAATAGGATTTAATTGTATTAAAATGCAAATATTTGTTAGTTCTTTGTAGATGGGCATTATTAATTTTAAGATCAAAATTTATATTATGGAAAGTGAAGAAATGGTACATATTTCACTAAGTTTCTCAGCTTTTTTATGGAAGAAAGTGTTGTGGTTCATATGAAATGTTTTATTTTTATCTTTATTTTTAGGTCAGATCGTGCCAAAATCCCAAACTTCAGTTGAAAAATAGCCCACCGTATATACTTGATATTTTACCTGATACATATCAGCATTTGCGACTTATATTGAGTAAATACGATGACAACCAGAAACTTGCCCAACTCAGTGAGAATGAATATTTTAAAATCTACATTGATAGTCTAATGAAAAAATCAAAACGGGCAATAAGACTCTTTAAAGAAGGCAAAGAGAGGATGTATGAAGAACAGTCGCAGGACAGGTAAGAATATTTCAGATTTTATTTCTCTTAGTGTTAAGGTCATTTATGTTGCTTTTTGCTTCACAAGTAGCATAAATGTCACCATGTGTTTGTTTTGGGGGAAATGTCATTTCATTTGTATATTTGCTTTTCACATTATTTAGACCTTACAGTTTTACATAAATTTATGATAATAATTCATGAGATAGTGTTCTTCTTTGTAGTAGACATTATATTTTAGAGCTGTTTTAGATTTACAGGAAAATTACTTAAAGCAGAGTTTCCATGAACTCCTTCCTCACCCCACATGCAGTTATTCCTATTAATATCTAGCAAAATGTGATACATTTTCACAACTCATGAACCAATATTGGTACAGAATTATTAACTGAAGTTCATTCTTTATGTTAGGGTGCCCTCTTGTGTTGCACAGATGGATGGGTTTTGACAAATGTATAGTGTCATATATCTATAGTATCATATAGAATAGTTTACAGAATCATATAGAATGCTTTCACTGCTCTAAAAATGTCCTGTGCTCCTCTCTATGATTTTAGTGTCCTTAGAAGTCATAAAGTTGAAATCATATCAAATATAACATTTTCAGACTGGCTTCCTTCACTTAACAATACACATTTAAGGTTTCCCCATGTCTTTTCATAACTCGGTAGCTCATTTATTATTATAATTGAATATAGTTAATTACATGGTATACCACAGTTTATCCATTCACCTACTACCTACAATTGTTGATAAAGCTGCTGTAAATATTCATATGCAGGTTTGTGTGGACATAAGCTTTTAGCTTATTTGAGTAAATACCTTGATCTTACGGTAAGCTTGTGTTTAGCTTTGAAAGAAACTCCCAAACTGTCTTCCAGAGTGGCTCTGCCACTTTGCATTCCCAGTGGCAATGAATGAGCATTTATTTCTGTTGCTCCATATCCACCAGCGTTTGATATTGGAGACACAATCTTGATTGAATGTGCGTGTGTAGTAGATGTGGGTGGAAGATGTGGCTTCAATTCCCAGTGAGAAACTGGAGTGGGGTGTCAAAGACTGCAGTGATAATGACTGACTCATTTTATAACCAGAATTCTTGACTTAGAGACTCTTCATTAAAGTTAGTTTTTTGGCTATTTCAGTGTTAAATTTTCTGATCTATTTTAAAGCAAATAAAGAAAATAATAGAGCTTTTCATTTCTGGGATATTTTAACAATAACTAGAATATTTACTGATAGTGATAGTCTATTTAGCTGTCAAAACTGAAAAACTAATTAAAAAAATAATGTCAACATATTTAAGGAATTTTAGTTTAAGACATTTAATCTCTATAGATTTTAGTTTCCTTATTTATAGAAAAACCTCTAAGAAACCACTTTTTTTTTTTTTAAGATTGGAAAAACTAGCCTAATGAAACATAGGATTGTATAAGAGAAAATTTAGTTGTCCTAGGTATTTAGATTCTGAAGTTGTCGGTTAGTACCAGCCAAGCAAATAACCCAGAGTGAGTAAAACCATCAAATTCAAACATAGGAAAACCCTCTACCAAATGTAAAATGGCATAAATGTTTACTTATTTATAATTTGCTCTCTAAATTAGTGATGAAACCTAAGATAATCATAGGAGTCTAACCGTTTATGTAACTGGGTCCATCACTTAATATTCTTGGACCACAGTTTACACATCTTGAAGGTGGTAAATCTTCCAATTGCCATTTAGCTTTAAACCTCTAAGACTCCAGGACTACCAAAGGGAATTCGAATTGCCACAGGGAGTCAGATGTAAGGTAGAGATATATCATAGAGATTGTTTCTTATTATAGACCTTTCAAGAATGGCCAAGGTTACGGGAAGCCAGATGTTTATATTTAAAACTATATTTTCACTTTGTAGTTCCTCCATAGATCTAATAAAACTAAGTTGTTTTAGAAATATATTTATAGTTCTTATTCGGATTTAGTAGCCCTGAAATTCTTCCTGATCCAGCAAGGTAATGCATTCAATTTTCCATTTTAGAGTATCAGGACAGTGAGGAGGTGTCCAACTTCTAGGCCTAGGAATTTGAGTTGATACAGAATTTTAACTGGATGTCCTAATACATTGTGTGGTAAACTTGTATCCTACTTTTACATCTTCTTTAATAACTTCCACCATTTTCTAACTCATTGGATATAACAACCATTTTATTTATAAATTTTGTTATTTTGTGTTTTTTGTGTGGGAGCATATTATGGGGAATTCTCTATAAAATTTGGTTGATTATTCATAGATGATGATAGTTTGGATCACATTGAGGCAGTTCTTTAAATTGTGCTTTAAGTGTCCTACTAAATTTTGTCACTCTCCTAAATTCAACTCTAAGACAAAAAGTTTATTAGTTTCTGTGCTGGTATAGCATATTCCTAACTGGATTTTACTGTTATTAATGTCCCATTTTCCGATAGTGTTCTGTGGCCAGCTGTGTTTATGCAAAACTTAGTTTGATAAATATCATCACAATTTATAATATACCATTCTTGATACACTGTAACAAGGACATAGATTTTTTATTTATGTTTCTTTTGATAGTAATATATTTTTACACATTTGCTTCTAGCTTCTCTTAAGATTCCATATGCAAACTGAGGCAAAAGTGTGCCATTGTATATGGAGCTCTTGGACATTTTGTTCTATAATATATATATATATATATATGTAAACTTCTTAGAATGTTCTCACGGTTGTTAGGTAACAGAATATTTAGTAGAATGACTATTAGCTAACATGTATGATGAACAGTTGGGAATATTATAAATTCTCTGAACAATCCTTTTTTTTTCTGCAAATAATGTCACTAAGGACATTAATATCATTAAGCTAAAAATGAAGGACAGTAATAGTAGAAATAGTAATTTAGTGTTAATTGACTAAACCAGTAATGCCTTTAGGGATTTGGTACTTTATTGAATAAAATTGTGCTGGATGAGTACATGAATCAAAATATTTAATGTTCCTGTTGTATCAAAAATAGACTTCTTTGTGGATTTGTTTTAAATGTAAGGGCAAATGGGAAAAATTCAGTTATCAAATTTTGAACTAGCTCTGTTTAATTGATTGCTAAAATATGAGTAGCCTGAAGTTTTAAAGCAATTTCATGTGATACATATAAGAATAAAAGTAAATCTAGCAAATGGCACACAGTGTATTTCCTGTGTATAAGGTGAGAGGTAGAAATTATAGTTAGATAAATTCATTTGCTACTGAAATAGATATTAAGGGCACATAGTGCAAGCCTGTTGCTTTAAGAATAGGTAGACTGATTTCTGGTAGAAGCAGGCTGCGTGCCTTGCTTGACTTTTACAGTAAACCTCTTCTTTCTCTAGTATCACTTTTCCCAAGTTCCCGTCCCGGCCCTTCCCCCCGTCCCCCCCCCACCCCAATTGAACCTCACACTAAGTTGGTGCTTCTCCAGCTGAGTGTCCAAACCATTCTGTGCTGGCATTTCTGGGAAGAGCAATTCAGTGATTTTTGGCACACAAAAAGTTTTTGAGCATATGTGTATTCTGGGGTTTGGGAATCTTGTAGAGAAGGTAGAATTTATAGTTTCAAGCACAAAGAAGAGGAGAAACTTTATATTATATTGCTTAAAGTTTTACTGGCAAAAGTAGGTGTGAAGGAAGTTGGTTATAGCTGATTAATATTAACACTGATGGAGATGCCTTCAGTGATTTGAGTGGCAGTTTTACGGGCGACCATTTTGACAGTAAAATGTACTCTTTCATATAAAATGTTATGTATTAATCACCAGCCCTGCAAGGCCTGGTGTTGGACAGTGTTTTTAAGAAGACGTAGAGGTGATGGCCTAATGATATTCAGATTTTCCATGTTTTAGAACTGCTTCAGTGAACCAGAGTGCTACAACCCATTTTTTCCTCCCACACTCTGGTTTATAACCGCTGAAACAAAACCAAAAGTCAACTGAGGTGGAAAATAGTTCTTTGTTTGATAACCTATCTGTGAAGAAAATAAAGGCTTTTTAAATATTCATGCTATGGCACAATGCATAGATGTCTCATTATTATTATCATTTCAAAGCCCTAGACCATTTCTTACGCACATGTGCTGTAGAAAGCAAATCACAGTTTGCATAGCTTGCATAATAATATTAATTCTAATTTAAGAGTTTTTTTTTTTAAAAAAAGTAAGTTAAAATATGTTATAAAAAAATTAGCTCTAGAACATACTAGCTTTTATTTAAAATCTTTCAGGAAAAAACCTTTTCTCCATTGACTGAACAAAGAAGAATGTATAAACTGTTACATTAATAAAGTGTCTTTCCCTCTAAAGGACTACAAATCACAATGCTTGATGTTTGTGTTGTAATTTGTGAGAGAGTATACCAAAAACATTTGGAACTTGTGTAGTAAAGATACATGGTTAAGTTAAAAGTTGAGTCAAAAACACTAACTACAACAATAACAATAAAAGGGCACCGAAACACAAAGCTGCAAACAAACCTATCTTCTTACCTCATACTGCTTGACCAACATTGCTTTGGCATTATTGTTGCATTTAATTTAAACATTTAAATTCATATAAACACAAAAGGTGTTGATTACATGGTCATCAAGTAGTTTTGAAATTCCTCATGGATGTTCAGTTTAGTCACATAACGAGATTGACTTGATTGCAAAATTAGGGCTTTATGTAATAGTTTTAATTATTACTGGACCTCATGGGTTAATGGCCTTATTTATAATGTCACTTAGCTCCACATTTTCTCATAGGCAGCTCTGTACATTGTGAGAAGGAAATGAAGAAAGCGTGTTGTTGAACTGAATGCAGGAATCTCATGTTCTGATGCCATTTCTGTTCCAAGTGTTCTTTGTAACCTTGGTCAATTTCCTGACTCCAATCTATGTTTTTTCAGCCTTTAAATTATTTTCTGGATAGTCACAATATTTTCTGGCTCAGCTATTTCAACATCATAAAAGGAAGGTGTAGTTTGTTTCAGACTAATGCTGTCTTTGCTACATTTGTCTATTAAATAATTTTTCAATTTCAGTAGTAGTTTATAATATATTGTTTTTGTTATTACAATAGTCATTTGTAGGAGAATTAGTCTTAGGGTTATGTCTTTTATAAATAATTTGTGCACTATTGAATACATTCCATTCTATTAAATACCTATTTAATGATGCATGAGAGATAATAGTTTATACTCATTTTAAAAATAATTTTACATTTAAAAAATGCATTATCTATTTCTCTTATTTACAAATGGTGAAAATTACAGTGCTTTTGCATTTCATGAGGACAAAGGACAACTTACAAGTAGAACAATATGATTTTTAAATAAATCGAAATAGGTTACTGACCTTTTCTGAACCTAAGTATTTTAATGTAAACATATACAGTTGTGGTTATTTTCATTTTCAGTGGAAGACTAGAGGAATCAAAATATCAATTTTCAATATTTTAAAATGGTAATATATAACTTCGATTCAGAGGGCAAATCATTTTAAGCAGAAGTGTGTCTGCCAGGTAGGAAATGGAGTTTTCTTTATAAAACTTGAACATTTTCTGAGATTGACTTCATAAATGAATAAAAAGTATATTGCCGTGATGAGAATGCTTTTATTCATATTTCAAGCATATAATAGATGTGAATATACTTTTCTAGTTTGAAAATGAAGGGGCTTAGTTTTTTTAACACACTGTGAAAGTAGAGGCCCAAGAAAGTTATTTAGACAATTGCTTTCAAGTTAAACAAAGGGAGTCTGTTAGAGTGGGCAGGTGAAAACTTGAAGAATCTTTGACTGTTAAGCACTTTATGGCTAACTGTATCCATGCTGCTTGCTAACCAGATACAAAGTAATTTTCTTGTTGATTTTCACTAAGTGAAAAATGAAAGGGGTTTCCCCAGCAGTTTCTTCTTTAGGGTACATTTTCAAAATACAAAAGGACAAATTATTCAACTATAACTTAAAACTAAATCCACTGTTTTTAAATAAAATATTTATGTTTAATCCATTTATTTGCTACTTATTTTACTTACTTTTTTCAACTCTATCTTAATACTGTTTCGCCCATAACTCCTGGTTTATTTGCTGTTAAAAAATTAATTGCAATTTATTTAATTTCCTTCCAAGTCAAATCATATATTATACACACATGATATTTTGATTTTAAAATTAAGGAATTTTTTTTTATTGCAGTTTAGAGTGTATCAAATGTTTATAAATTCCTGAGTGTGATAACCATTGTATTGTAAGATAGTAAGTCAACTTACAAGACTCAAGTGAACTTGGCTTTATGGTTGAATACCTTTTATGTTTTCAGTCTTACGGCAGGCAGCTTATTAAATTTGATGTTTTCTTTTCAGTAAATATCTGGTGACATTCAAAATTGATAATTAAAATCCAGAAGCACTTAAGAAAGAATGCCTGTTTTTAGTTTCATAATAACAATACTCCCACAAAGAAGGTTGATGAATGATGTTTTTCAAGTGGCAGATTTGTTATTTAAAGAAAGCTCCTTTGGCAGTTTCTTACAAAACTAAATTAAAGTCTGTTTATAAAACAGACAAGCTGCAGTGATAATCCTATAGCCTGAGGAATGCTTGAAATCTAGCCCTAGAAGCATCTTTTTTAACCAGAATTTTAACAAAGGAGTAGAGTTTCCTGGAATCTAAACAGATTAACATCTAGCACTAATTGGGTAGATCATAAAAATGTATCAGTGTCTATTTTGAAATAAAGTGCTTCAGAAATACTATTTTCTAAGCCCTTTTTAAGTATTACTCTTTAGTCTTTTTAGTCTTTTTAGAGCATGAGTTTTTGTTTGAGTGTATTTATATACATATAGTTTGTTGGATACACATATGAAATCATTACAAGAGTTACCCACTTATAGATTCAAATAATAGGGATTGAAGTTGCTTGCTTTGTTTAGTTGAACCATTAAACTGAAAGATAATTTAGATGTATTACTGAACTGTATTGCTTTTAACGTCTGATCATGTGATCATGTAATCACAGATGTGTGACTGCATTAGTTTCCTAGGACTGCTGTAGCTAAGTACCACAAATTGAGTGACTTCAACAATTTATTTTTTAAGTTGATTCACAGTTCTGTAGTCTAGAAGTCTGAAATGAAGGTGTCAGGAGGGCCATTCTCCCTTCCAACCCTCTAGGGCCAGGATACTTCCATGACTCTTTCAGCTTCTGGTAGCCCCATACATTCCATGGTTTGTGGAGCATAACTTTTGTCTCTGTCATCCCTGGTGTTCTCTTCGGTGTGTGTTGTGTGTAAATTTTTCTCTTCTTATAAGAACACTGGTTATGTTGGATCAGGGCCTAGCCTAATGACCCTATATTAACTTTATTACATCTACAAAACTCTATTTTTAAATAAAGTTATATTCACAGGTAGGGTTGCGATTAAGATTTCTTTTTAGGGGACACAATTCAATCTGTAGCAGTGATAAGTATGGCATTGTAAAATTTAGACTAAAAAGAAGAAAATTGAAACTCACTAGCATGTGTCATGAAAGTGTGAAAACCTTGGTAGAAGATAATGCCAAACAAAATTACTTAAAATTATTTTTAGTGACCTGTAACTTGAATGTTTTTTACAGTTTTTCAGGTTTATAATAAAAGCATGGTGAATTAGTTTATTAACTTTTAGGCATACATTGAAAAGCATGGTGAATCCAATTTTTATCAATAATAAAATTTTCATATACATTGACATAAGTGAATTTATAAATACCTTATTATAATGTAACAAACATTCTTGCTGATTTTAATGTATAAAATGCCATCTCTCTTTGGAAATTAAAACTGTAAGTGTGTATATTTAATTAAAAGTTACTAATAGCCCTGATATCCTCAGTTAAGAATTCCTGTTTTATTCTTTTATTTTGTGTTAAACTCTGGAGGATTAATTAAAATAGTTAAATATTACTTATGTCATTATTAAATCTGTTTACAAAGGTTTCTGTATTGCAAATTAAAAAAAAGAGGTGGGAGGTGTTTTTATTTGGTGGCATAGGGAAGGGTACACTTCACATCACTTTGTGTCTCTAATACTAAGATAAAAAGTATAAGTATGATTTCAGATTAATATTTTAGAGAATCAATTCAAGGCTTTCAGTTTAAATAAGAGTAAATTCTTGTCTCTAAAAATGGCATGTTGACTGGGTTAAACCAGGGGTCGGCAAAGTGTACATCACCAGCCAGTAAATACTTTAGACTTTGCCAGATGGTCTCTGGCAACTATTCAACTCTGCCTTTATCATAGAGAAACAGACATAGACAATAAGTAAATGAATTGGAATGGCTGGGTTTTAATAAAACTTTATTTGCAAAAACATGGTAGACTAATTTGGTCTATAGGCCACAGTTTGCCAGCTCTCGGCTTAAAATATGAGTCTAAATTTTGGAGGGTAAAATATTTAAAATGTTTTATCAGTATAGACTGAGTAAATAAGTTTCATCAATTAGGAATGTGTTTGGCTAAAAGTAACAATATCTGACCAACAGTAGTATGTATATAGGGGTGTGTGTGTGTGTGTGTGTGTGTGTGTGTGTGTGTGTGTAAAACTCAGTGACACTGTCAGACATCCAGGCTCTTTCTGGTTTTACAGTCTTGCTTAGTGTTTGGGCTTGTCCTCATTCTAGTCACCTTATGGTTGTGGAATTCCTGCTGTAGCTCCATATTTCTTAAGGCTGCAGGACTGAGGAGAGAAGGGCAGCACCACATTTGCCTGTGCTCTTTTTATCACTGATCAAGAAGCTGTCCTGGAACCTTTCCACCTGACTTTCTCCCTCCAGCAAATTTCTCTGAGGTCTTCCTAGGCCGGAAAAAATGTGGTGTCCAGAATAGTGAAAACTTTTTTTGTTGTTTAACAGCAGAAAAGAAAAGCTTTATTAGAAAGGAAAGTACACGTCCACAAGTGGAAGGGGGCCTGAGCAAGAGAATCGTGGCTCAGAGCTGTGGAAACTTTTCAGTGTGCATTTTTTTCTATCCTTGTTGGCTTTCTATGAAAAGAAAATATTTAAGAATGAAAGAAAGAACAAAAATATTCAGACAGTTTCATTTCAGACTCATTTATCCTAAAAGAGATAATTCTGTTTTTTTTCTTGAATATTACCTTGTTCTTTTAAATTTTGACTACTGTAAACTTATGTTAGACCCAAATAATAGGAAGCAAGTAATTAGTAGGTAAAAAGATTGAAATTATGTTTTATAAGAATTATATCATCTGTGTTGTCAATGTCTGTACCTCAGAGATAAGTGGTAAATGTTCCACTTTTCTATCTAGAGAAGCTAAATTGAGTGGAGGTTACATGACTTGATAGGAATTGTATATATTCACATGTGATATGTTTCTAAATGATGTCTCATTACCAGTTGACATGAGCAAGGTGTAGCTATTGGCATCAAGGTATCAGCATTGTAACCCTTTTTCAACTTTATTTTAGGGAGGACTCATTTGAACAATTAGCACATTTTATATTTGTGAAAATGATGTGTTTTCTCATCTTTATGAAACCAGTATTAATATGGTATGTCAAACGGTCAGTAAATGCAACTTAAAAAAACCAAAAGACAGCTTATTTATTAACTAAAGTCAGGACTGTTTGTTTAAAGCTTCAGTTTCAAGCATGCCTTTTTATGTCTGTCTTTCACTTTGTATGTGTGTATGTATGTGTGTGTGTGTAATGTTGCCTGTGATTTTTTTTAAGCTTTTAATGTTTCTCTAGATGAGCAAAGTTTCTTTTTTCTTTAAGGAAATAGGAAAGACTACATAAATATTTTCTTTCTGAAATATATTACTGAAAATAAAATGTTGGCTTATTTTGCAGATGCTGCAAACACTTTAGTTTTTATTCTAAAAGCTTTTTATTATCCCATAAAATATATTGATTTTCTATGATTGTAACAACATGTGGAACTGTCAGATTTATTCTTTTCCAGAAATTTCAGAAAACTTTAATTTGACTAAAGCTCTCCATTCTGGTTAGCCAGGTGTTATATCTCTGATTAAAGTAGTTTTGCATGGATTCAAGTCATAAGAAATAACAACTTCTCCTTACCAACTTATTTGTGAGTGTTTTTTGCTGTATAATTCTAATTTTTGTTTTTTCTCCCAACAGTTGGATATGTAAAAATTTTGTTTTTATGCAGCAACCTAAGTTTTGAAGTTACTAGTTTATCTCAATACGTTTTTTCTAGTTTATGAATATTTGTGGGCCAGATCCAGCCTGCACTTTTTTCTGTAAATAATTGTAGTGGCACGTAAACATGCCCACTCTGACTACAGTGACAGAAGTGAGTGGTAAACAGAGAGACTAAATGGTCCACAAAACCAAAAATATTGACTCTGAGCCTTTATTGAAAAAACTTACCTCTGCTTTATCGATATGATTTTCTACAGCAGACTTAGAGACTTGGCATTTATAAACTTAAATATTTTCTTTGTTTTTATTTTCTTTTTTTGCCTGTTTCTGCCATGAATGTTTTATGAATTACTAACCATTGTGATCTTCTAAGGGCAATAACATGTTAATGGCAAGTAGTTAGTGATTGAGAACAAAAGCTAAATTAGATCCCTATTTTCTATCTTATGTCAGTATTCTGATGTAGATGATGATTTTAAAGTGCAATAAATTTAAAATTTTTTGTAGTTTGTTTGTTTTTTAAACACACAATATGTCACTAATGTCTTTGGCAGTCATCTAATTTAGTGGCTTCCCTGTGTAAGTCCATGGACCAGATGATGCATTCTAATCTAGAGTGATTAAGTACCCTGACTTCTAATACCTATGTCTTTAACAGTTGTTATCTGAGCATCCATATTTCCTGATAACCTGCTTTTAGAGTCCCTAAGTCAAATCATATGTTATCTCCACAGTTATCAGGGGTTATTTGAGATGGCACAGATAGGACTAGATTCTGAATCTGTTCAGATCTCTTCACTTGACTAAGCTTCCTTTATTATGTCCCACTGTGAAGATTCATTTCCAGCCATAAGTTATTTTAAAGGATTCCTAGAAAAGATAAGTTTCTGCAAGGCCTTTGAAGAAATGTTAGAAAACAAAGATTAAAATTCTCCTTGTATATTCTTTTCAGATTGGCTTAATCACCATGCTTAGAATATATCTTTGTGTGCCAGCCCTTTATCTTGCTATTTTCTCTTCATCTTCCTATGTCCTCTTTATTTATGAAGATTATTTCTTATTATTGAGCTAAAGCTCATACTCCACCCCCATCCACATCTTGTTTCAGCATTTTCTGATCACTCTAGCCAAAGCATCCCTTTTTCCTCTGACATAGCATTTATCAAGGCCTTTTATGTGGCACTTTGCAATATTTGACAATATATATTTTTAAAATGGTGATAAGGTAGGCCATTTTAAATGTCTCCTAAGTTGTTTAAAGGCAAAAATCACTTTTTCTCTGTGTATCTCCCATGATATCCAGAAAAGTGCTCCACAGTTAGCAAACACTCATAAAAATATATGATTATTTTTCTGAATTACTGTAATATTATTTGAAAATCTTCATTCCTTGATTATGGTCTACCGGGGCCTAGAAACAGGAGAAAGTGAGAGTGTTACATTGGAAAGTGTCTGGTGAAGTGTACAAAAACTATCTTTTAGAATTTGGACGTAAACGTGAATATCAACCTCTTCAGATGTGGCAATGAGTGCCGTTGATTTTAGAAGGAAAAAAATGCCCATTAGTGTAGTAATGCCATTATTATTTATTATAGAGTGGGCATACTTTAAAGCAGTTGTTAATTCTGTGTGTATACAAAATGTCCTTAATGTAGTGACCTTTTTGGATAAAGCTGGTGAAGTTATTATGATTTGGAAGCACTTCTTTAATGAAGTGTCCTTGTAGTTACCTTTAGCACCTATAAAATATATCCCTGAAAAAGTTACAGCTTCATCATTCTGTCTGTTCCCACAAACTACTCATGGCAATGGACATATTTCACAGCTCTCCCACTGACTTAGTTCTCCTTCTGAGCTTTATGAATGTTTTCACTTCCTCTTATTCTTATTTTAACATTTCTTCAAAGACTGTTTTTGTGTCTGTGTTGTGTTGTTTTTATGATTCTGAGTACCCAGGACTTTTCAGCAACTGGGGAATCCTTCAAAAGTCTTATGCTTTCGACATGAATAGTCCAGTTTCATTTGGCATATAGTATTGACAGAGTGCTTCATCCTCTTTATAGCTTGCTGTGCAGCAGATGGTCGTTATATCATTTATGACTCTTCAGGGAGTGCATAAATACATGTGCACAAATAAAAAACGGCTTATTATGGTAATCCTCTTGTGTCCTTATTGATGGGGTTCCCTGATACAGATAAGTGTTTTCAAACTTGATAATTAGTTATCATATTTTAGCTATGATTTTTTTGTATTTATGTATTTGCTTAACTGCCGTCTTTCTTTCTTTCCTCTTTAAAAAGGCAAGATTGGACCCGTTGGATCTGGTATTCTTACCATATATGCTGCTTTTTTTTTTTTTTTTTGGCAGGCGCATACCAGCTCTAAAGGACATCTGAGACATTTTGAATATGTAGACAGGGCTTTTAAAGAAAGGAATTGCTGTTCTCTTATATCAACCATGGCAGACTTAGAAACAGACTTTAAAGGAAAACAGAGCCATGTGTGTTCTCACTGTGTATTATTGTTGCACCCCCTCACATAGCTGTTAGGATTTGTCAGCAGTTTGTTTTGACTCACTATACCAAGGTGGGGGTGGTTTTCTGTGTTTTTGTAAGTTAACTAGTGTGGGATGTCAGTAATCTCAACTTTACCACTTGGCCATGATCCATTCTTTTCCCAGACCATATTTTAGAACTAAAATTTGCCCTAAAATATTTACCAAATGGTTTTTCTCTTCCTATAACCCTGGAGGTCAAAACCTGATCCTTAAGAGAGATGCTTTTTTTGTTTGTTTCATGTTTCTTTTGTGGCGCGTTCATGGTATTTCTAAAAACTAATTTGGAAACCTCTTTGAGTTGTTTTCAATTTACCTTGATAGTTCTTATTACATAATACAATTTAATTTTATTTATTATGGCAAAATTAGGGATACTCTCAAGTCTACATTTCTTGTGAGGTAGTTTTAGACACGTAACCACAGTAGATTGTCCTGACCAGGGATGAGGAAGTTTTGGTAGCATATGAAAAGAGAACTGGGCTCCTGGACTTAACTGAATGGATCTTCTGATTTCAAAAACCATTAAACAAAGAGAAGGTGGCCTAGACTGATCTGTCTTGACCTGTTTGCTATTTACTGTTTCCTAAGAGAAATTGCATCCAGGGAGTTGGGCAACATGGTGGTCCTAGTACAACTTTGACATGACTTTAAGGTTAGGAAGTAAAGCTTTATAGATGGGACACAAAAGGCAAATAATGTTTTATTTTAGTCATCCAAGGTAACCATTACATTTAAAGATCAGTGTAGATGTCTTATGTCTCTGATAACTTTTCATTATGTAACAGCTCTTTGTTTACTTTCCCTACTATATATGTGGCATCATTCCAGCAGCAAGTTAAATTCTTCTTTGCATGCATTTATTGTAAACTGTCATTTATCTGGGATTAAAATAACTAGAATTCTTTTAGCATTTTCAATACTTGACATTTAAGAGAGAGACAGATGGCAAGTAAACAAGGTGAGAGGACTTTATTTGCTATATTACAATCTCAAACTACTGTAAAGAATTTTAATTAGATGTTATTTTAGCAAGTTTCCAATTCACTGCAAGTCATTGAAGCTTGGACAAAGCAGAATGTACACAAGTATTTTAATATGTCAACAATCTACTTCATGTGGTTGAAAGTTCATATGGAAACTAGTAGGCTATATTTTTAAGAGTGTAAAAAATTCTGGGTCCCAGTGTGCCTTACAGTAAAACTATTTTTCTAATGAATTTTAAGTAATACGTTTTAAATTTCTAGCAGAATTTAGAATCAAGTTGATTTATTTTAAATATTTACAAATTTATTATATACCTTATCTCTTCTTTTTAGCAAGCTCATGCCCCTTTTTTTTCATGCTGCTTATTTTTAATTCCCCACAGCTCTACTGGAGATTCTTCACTGTGAGATAATTATTACAAATTAATTACAAAAAATTCAAAATTCAGTTCTTCAATTTTCACAAAGAACTTTTGTGAAATTTCTTCAAATTTATTTTTTCAGGTTGAAGCTGGTTTTTAGAGCTGTTCATGGTGCAAGAAAATAAATTCATATATGAAACTTTTTCAGGTTACTCTTTGTAGATAGAATCTGTGCAAATAATATGAAGATCTTAAAAAAAATTGCTTCTTACTGTTAAAATAAAAATAAAAAGCCTTGAAAATGTCTGGTACTAATAGTTCATGGAGGCTAACAAGTGATATGCCAAAGGCAGACTGTCCTTCAGTTGCAAAATATTACATAGTTTGTTTAACTCACCAGTTCAGGGAACAGCGTGTATTTATAGTTTAACTGGTGACTAAAGAAAGCTTCCAATGAAAGGTCCGATAGATTTTTTCCCTTTAAGAATTCTTTAGCGTTTCTGAAGAATATAGAATCTCTCGTGAGATAGTTGTAGTAAAAGTTAAAATTGGACAAGTAGCTTTCTTTTATTGGTACAGACTTAGAGAAGATAACATTAGAATTTTGAAAAATACCTGCACAAATTATGAATTTTTTGTTTGTTTTGTTTCTTAACACGAATTAGTTCTTTTTTTTTTCCTTCTCATTTTGGGTTTGTAATCAACTTACATAGTGAATTTTGTGCCAAAATTTGTCTTAAATGCAACATGATATCAATATTATGTAGTTTACCCCTCCCTCATTTAGTTATATTAATCTTTTGACTTCTCTTCAGTTGCTAGAAGTATATTTGCATTTTCTTCAGCTCTTTTGTTAATTTAAGTAGCACTTAGCATTATTTTATTGGAATAACACCGACTACTATGTTCAACTATGTAAGAAGTAATTTCTTGGATTTTGAGTGAAAGTCCTAGAAAAATTACTATCAAGAAGTCTGCTGTACCATTGTGTTAAGGAGTTTTAAGAACTGTTTCTCCAAGTGAAGTCGATAGGTTACGTAAAAGAAATGCAGAGTTCTGGCATTCTTACGTAGCCTAAATTTTTCCTGTATAATCTATTCTTTTATTATCAGAGTTTAACCTAGTCCTTAAACATTTTGTTTTCAAACTCTTGAGCTTATTGTAATGTACAGTGGGGACATTTTGATTGATAAAATTTTTTAAGGATGTAGAATTAAAGATCTCTTTTTGCAATAAGCAAAATTCAGTAGCCAAACTGAAGGGCTGTGTTAGTGGATAATTTGAAAGTCTAGTTTATTCTGGCCCTGGAAATCTTAAGATCGAGAAAAATAGTAACTTTCAGTTTTTTCAAAAAGGTTTTACTGAGTTATGAAGTTCTAAATCCTTTGGGGTAATGGTCTTTATGTGATTGTTTAGCTGCTTCAGAGGAAACTTATATAAAGCTTAGAATTTTCATTTTTAATTTATAATCTTTAAGATTTTTTTAAAAAGCCTTATCTAAATTATTCATTATTGATGTCAGTAGATTTAAAAGAGAAGCATATTAGATTTCTGAAATTTCCATAAATAATAACATTATTTTAATTCTAAGGAAAATGCTGGGAATCTGAATCTTACTTTTTTTTCAAATCAGTATTAAACTCAAATGTTTATACTTAAATCTCCCTGGATACCAAAAACAAATCTTAACTGCATTTCTTTTTCAGAAAATGAAACTGATTATAAGCAGAAGGAAAATTTCCTACTGTCTATAAGTCAAATGAGTTGTGCAAAAAGTAAAAATCATTAATTTTTTATTGTACATTTAAGTCTTTAATTTTGTCTTTAATTATAACTGGCCACAGAAATCAATAAGCCTGTTTGTCCTGGAGAAAGGTACTTGGTTTGCTTTCACTGTTCTGCTTGAAGCAAGACTCTGGCTTGCTCTCCAGAACCATCACGCCGAATGAGTTGTAGTTTTCATTTACTGACCTCAAAATCTCTTCTCATTATACAAGACTGTATGGTTGAAATTAGTGGAAACTGTGAATGGCAATAACCCTGAGAAATAACACGATAAGCACAATTTATTCATATGAATGGTTTATCATTTATAGTTCTCCATTATCTGCCTTTCTAGCCCCATCTCAAGACAGTTTCCCTCAGGTCTTTTTGCTCCAGCCACTTACCATTTTTCAGGTTTTCAGGCCTTGAGGACCTCCACATATCCACAACTTCATCTGCCTGAAAATATTTTCAGCTATCTAACTCTTGCTCGTTTTTCAGGTCATAACTTAAATGTCAGTTCCTCAGAGAGGCCTATCTTGACTGATCACTCTAAATTATTCTGCACATTATTTTCTCTCATGGTATTCCAATTTCTTTTACCAGAACCTGTCATAATTTATATGAGGCTCTTTATTTACCACTCTCTTCCCAGTGCCAACTCCAGTTCCTACACATAGTAGGTACTGAATAACTACATATTGAAAGAATGAGGGATGAATGTACACTAATCTCAAGATACTATTTAAGGAACATTATAAAACTTGTCAGGCATGGTTAAACCTATATGGGAACATGAGCTATTGATGATTTTTGTTCAGTTTTCTTTCTGGGGATAGCAGGAAAATTTTAATACTTATTAAACAAGAGAAATTTAATTAAATTGGGCTTGTTCATCTTGTATGATATTTCTTTTAATTAGCTGAGGATTATATTTTCACGTGACATTTTAGAAAGGATGTAAAAGGCCTTGCAGCCACGTGCCATCACTCTTTTGCCTGCTGACACATAATTAGAACCATTATCTAGAATGTTTCAGCATAGAACTAAATAGCACAGAAACTTCAGAATTGCAAGCAAAATTACTTTTCACGTATTTAATTATTTATGTACTTTACTGCTTAAACTTAGCATATTTAAGTTTTACCAAGAGGCATGAAATTGGAACTCAGTGCATTCATGTTATATTTCTTTTTTATGCCAATTAAAGTAAATTTTCAAAATCTCTATAATAAAAGTGCTTTTGAGTAGTTTCTTGGCATTAACCCTTAAGATAATGAACAAAATATATCATGTGCAGAGTCTTTGATACCCTTCTCTCTCTATGAAATGGGTGAATAATATTCAAGTGTTACTTTATACCCTCTTGGAAGAATTGCCATCCTTAATGTCAGATTATTTTCTAAAACATTTATTAATGGTTCCTTATTTCCAGTTGTATCAACCTGAAACTGCTTTTACTAGCATTTTGGCTTCATCCTACTTTGTGAACCGTGTTCTCTACCTCCATTCATTACTTAGTATGCCATACTTCCCATACTACAGTATTTCCCTCTTCCAGCTTTATTTATTTGGTTCCCTTAATTTGAAATAATTTTTTAAAAAATACCATGTTACTCTCTTTCTTACTCTTGAATAACATTTAAACTTCAGCCTCATTTGTCTAATTTCAGTTCCTGGATTGAGCAAAGATGTTTTCTACTTTGTTGCCTCTTCAGTTTGCTTCTCCTTCCTGAACAGTTCTTCCCTGGACTCTTGACATTTTTTAAGGCAGGGACAGAGATCTAAATATCTATATCACCTCCTTACATGGGTCTTCTTTGACCACTTTATCTGAAATAGATTGTCCTGGTTAGTATTAGCAATGTTTGCTGATGGTTTCTTCCTTTTCCTATTAATGCTACCTGTTTTTCAAGGTGTAGTTGAAGTTCTTATTCTGGAAGCTTTTTTTCAGTAATTGAGGCCTGGAACTTGAATTTAATTAAAAAATTTTAATTTTTAAAAAATTTTTTAGCTTTTACTATTTGTCAAAACATTGTAGTTGTTAGTATAGAAACAGTTCTATCTTGGTTCTTTGGATGTCCTACATCTAGTTGAGGAACACTCAGGGTCCTGAGGAGGGCACTTGAGCCCACTTGGAGGTCAGAGGAGACTTCTAGTGGAAATTATGTATGAGCTGATGCTCAAAAGGTTGAGTAATAGATATAGGCAGGGTGTGAGTCATGGAAGATTTAAAGGAATAGGATGTACATACCTAGCTCAGGAGTATATGGTGTACTGTGTTGGGTTCTGTGGTTTTGGATATCTCAGCAGGGTGGGAATCTGAGGATTTGGGTTTCCTTTTTATGCCTTTTCTTTTCTCTCTTACTTTTCAACTGCGAGCATGTTAATGTTTCTGATGGTGGGAGGGGAGAGTAAATAGCGGAACAAAATAACAAGAAAGTTGCTCTGATGTTATACCACATCATTTCATATTTAAATGACAGGTTTTGCATTTTGGATATTTCATATGTTAGCCATTTTTGAAAGTTTGGTGCTACTGATTAGTATTTTCAGTGCTTCATTACTTTTAGCTTTGTGCTAGACCACATGCCATATACACAGAGGGCACTCAACAACTAAAAGAGCTGACCAGCTTTTGAGAACAGAGCTTGACTTTCATTGGGTGACTTTTACTTCATTTTGCCCTAATTGAAGTTGTAGTAGACATAGGCTAATAGATAATCATGTGATTACATGCAAGTGTGTACCTTACTTTGCTACCCTAAATTGGCTTTGTCTCTAAAAATATATGATTAGATATTTTCTTGTCTTATAACTTTAATATTAAAATTTAATCTTAGACTTGCAGGTTTTTTTGTTTTGTTTTGTTTTGTTTTTTTTACACAAACTTTTAGAGATAGAGATGGTTTTTTAAAAGAAAAATATGTAGTTCTAATCTGACTCCTGTCTCTCTCAACAAAATCTGATTGATCTTTCTTGTTATTATATGATGCTTCATAAGATTGATTCTATGTCAAGGTTGCCAACACTTCCCCTAACAGAGGAAAAACATTTAGATCCTTGGATTGCTGGCTTGGGAAAGTATTACATACAGAGGAAAAGACTTTGATGGGAAATGTGGCTTCCTTTAGGAAATGAAGTACAAGGATCTAAATGTCTGTTTTAAAACAAGGGACAACCTTATTAGGCAATTTTGGAACACCTATTCAATGACTTTATTAGTATGCTTTTCCCATCATGACTCTTGAGGATTTTTAAGGTGATTTTTACCACAAACAGTCATACAAGTTGTTTTGATGTTGACAGCAATGCATTGTGGAGGAGGGGTAGAAAGTACAGATTATAACTCTACATTATTACTCTCTTATTTGTTTCTCACATCTAAAGTAGAATTTCCAAGTAAGTATTCCAGTGAAAATGGAGTCAAGTCAAATATACTTGATTGTTGGGGTGTTGGGGTTCTAGGTTTACAGGTGTGCTGACTATTTATAAAATGAGATATCTTTTTAAGTTAAAACAGTCTTTAAAGATAGATAGCACTTCAAATACTGTTATTAGGGCCATATTAAATTAAATTTTCAGCAATAGTAAATGGTTTTTACTTCTTGTAATGGCTTTCAATAGCAGGAATTTCTCCTGCAAAGGGATAATGATTTAGAAATGTGAACAGATGTTTTCAAAATTATAACCTATCTTTTAAAACTTCTTCATGATTTTAATCTAAGTGATAGAAAGTTTTATATTATAGTAAGTGCTAATTAACTTGAAAGGATTTTCTCTTTAGAATTTTGGTTTCTCCTGAAGATAATTGGGAATATTGTGAAGTGACACAGGGTTAGGGATTACTGATATCAGGGCTTATTACAAAAGAAGTGGAAAAGAAAAAGAAAAATTTAATTTTAGGAGTTCTTTCATATCATTAAGATAGTTGCAGTTTTGAGTATAGGAGTCAATTTTCTGTTTTCATTGTGAGAAAACCACTGTATAGATAGACAAACATTATCCATTACATTTATTTCACCTGCATGTTTGATACTAAAGTGTTTATTTTGTCATAAACTACAAACCAGATTGGAAAAATAGTCCACATTTTTTGAAGTAGGGATATTTCATGGATTTTATAAAAATAGTATTTTAAAATTATTTTATCATTACAACTTGAGGATATTACAATTGAGGATATCAGTCCTTAGCAGTTACTGCATAGGGTGCTAGAAGATTGAAAAAATGATTGGTACTTAAATTGATTTTTATTTTTAGTGAGACTATAACTTAAAAAGAATCGCAGTGAGTTGTACATGTTAAATCTTCTGGTCTAGAAATGTGGCATAGAAGTTCCCTAGAACTTGTGTTTCATTGTGGTGGAAATGTTTTCTCAGCTTTTCGAACTACCTGTTATTGCTGATGTAGGTGATATTTTGAAATGTACCTAGTGAAAGTTGTGTGAAATTTCCTATGACTATTTTTGGACTGAGGGCTAAGTACCTTAGACCCACTGATTATTTAAAAAATCAAGTAGGTTAAATTCAGATAAGTAAGTTTATTTATTAAAATGCTTCAATTTATATTTTATATATAATCATCTCTCTTGTAAATTTATCACTTGAAAAAAGGAAGAGAGTATTTTGACCCAGGGCCAAGAGTAAAATTATTTAAACTTATCGATGCGTATTTATTTGTTTTCTATATGATGCTTAAAAAAAGTTTGAAGCTAAAATTGTTCATTTTGGAGTTAGTTTTTAAAAATGTTTGGCATTTCATATCATCCTACCTTTAATATGTCTAATTTGGCTTACTTTACTCAGTGAACTACATATAATATGTAACGAAAATAATTTTGTAGTTTTCATTGTCCTATGTTAGAGGTTGCTAAATGCCTCCCGAATTTATTTTGTTTCTTTCTTATAATATATTCCCCCATTTTTATCTGCCCATACTAAAGAGTATTTCCTGAGCTTGCATGGAGATGATGTGGCCGTGTGATTAACTTCTGACTAATTGTATGTGAATAGAATGTGGTGTGCAGCTTCTAGATCATGCCCTTAAAGGAAGGCCGCATGCCCTCCTTTTTCTCTCTTTTATCCCGCTCCCTGCAAGCTAGAATGTGAGCATTGTTATGAGTCATCTCAGGCCACATAGAGAAGTGTGATGACATAGGAATGGCAGACCTTCAAGGGAGAAGAGTCCTTGGTTATTGACCATCTTATAGACTAGAGTGGCTATACTTTTAAGTGAAAGGGAAATAAACATCAGTGTAAACCGCTATTATTCTGTCTCTCTCTCATACACAGCCAACACAACATGCCAAAATCCACCACTGAGCTGAAAGTATGCACCATTTCTGCTGCATTTTTTGAGGTTTAAGTTTTGAAATTCGTATAATAGTTATAAGTGAAGACAGTAATAAAGCTTTATTAACTATGCTTTGCCTAGCTAAAAGCAAGCACTAAACTAATGCTAATGAGGCTCCTTCATATTATATTGTTGTAATTTGTATTATGTGGTTATTCTGCATCAAACCATTTGTGACTTTCCCTGGTCTGTTGGGTTTTATGACCCATAAACAGGATATTATTTGTTAATAGTCCAGATTTCCTTTGTTTATAGTCCTTATGTCTGCTTTACTGTACCTTCCTTACTTTTTCTTTGTCTCCCATGTCTTTCTCTTCCCTTTCTCCAATTGGCCAGTATTGGGGGAAGCCTGGCCAGTTCACCAGAGCTTTCAGATCCTAATAGAGACCAGGCCCCTGGCATCTTTCCTGAGCACACACACTGGTGAAATTCAGCTACTTGCTTGGGGAGTTTGTGGGCTTGATTTCCACTCATATTACAATGAGTGGAAAAATGTCCTGTACTTTGCAACCTTTTAGACTAAGTAATACCACTTACAAGAAATTGTGAATGTTATAGGAACCAAATTTTGCGTGGGAGATGAGTACTAGGAAAAAAAAAAGTTTCAAAATGATGAATGAGAAAATTTCAAAAAGCATTGTTTAGTTTGTCATTTTCAGTCCAGAAGGCAACTTACATCATCACACTGGGGATGGGATATAGCTTCACTGAGTGATGTGGTTTGCTCCCCAAGTTATTTAGTTATGATTCATTATACTGAAATACTCTGCCCCTGCATAATCATTGTAAATTATGTGTGAAGCTCTAGGTGGGGAAGTTGAAAGAAGGACTGTATTATATTACAAGAACAATGCGTGTCCTTTTATTGGTGTCCTTTCCAAGCTCTCTTTGTAACTGTGCCAGATTCCATCACATTCTGTATGTATAGATATGACTACACGCAAATACGAAGCATCTTACATTTTAAAGGAAACTGGGGAACGACAGACCACATGTAATCATCCTTGCCTGTGATTCATCCACATTTTAAACTTCATTTTATATATAAATATAAAAGTAGAGGGACATTTCCTTCCATATTAATATAGAAAGCCTTCTAGCACCACAGTCCCTATCCCTGGAACAACATGGAAATCTCTGTTTCACTGGACCACTTGTGTACCATTGTTCTTCTCTTTGCTTTTTAAAAACCTTCTTGTTGAAGCTTCCACAATCTCCTGACTCCTGTAGCAGGTACGTCCTTGTAGATGTCAGTGTTAGTCTTTATGACATACTACAGCATTAGAAGAGAACTTTTTCCTATAGTCTTTCTTCACTCAGATCTTACCTTCATTCTAGGCAACTGTAATTCTCACCTCATTGACTTCACTGTCAGGGACTCTTACTGTTATTCCACTCAGCCATGTGTATCCCTGGCCAAATTATGCTACATTTGGGAATCCTTAATTCCAAAGTTTCATTCTGCAAACATACCCCCAAGTCCTTCCGCCTTTCATTTCCTTGTACCTATGAAAATTGCTCTTAAACTTCATTGGTACTCTCTGTTATTTGTACTTCATTATTCTGGTCTCTTGATTTTCTTCAGGCTTCACCCAATTTAGGTTCCATTAATTATTAGCCAAACAAACCTGAGTTCAAACTCTAGCTTTTCAGGTGACTGTGTAACTTAGGTAATTTACCTAACTTTTCTGTGGAATGGTTGAGGGTATATAGGAAATTATTGGTTAACTCCCTAATAGGTTCAAGGCAATTAGTAGTTATTAAATTAATGTGAGCTACTTTTCTTTAATATTATTAGAGAGGATAGTAAAAGATGATGAAAAGGTAGATGAAGTTGGGGACAAAATCACTGTAATACAATTTATGTGATAGTGTTAAGGACTAGAGCAGGGGTAGGAAATTTGTTGGATTATATACTAAAGCTATGGAGTTTCCAGGTTAGTATGTCTTGTTTACTATTTTATCTTTTTTTAATGTAGATCATGTTTTATAGTGTTACATTTTGTACCATATAGTTTTATTACTTCTTTATGTATTGATCAATTTAGAAATTTTATGTATGTAGTAAATGTGAGTTCATTTCTCTGGTCAAGAAGATAATGGATTTATTTTGAAGTATCTGCTGTCTTGTTGCCCTAATTGAGTTGTGCAATGAACTTGAGTTTCCATAAGAAAATTGGAGATGTGTAATGCTGAAGTCATTTAGAAGCCCAAAGTGCTTGGCTTTAAATTTCAAAAGCATTTAGATTTGTTGTTTAGGTGCTTAATTAAAGCAATCTTCTCAAGAATTTAAATCTCATTAAATTGATTTTGCCTAATTTACATGAATTTGTGTTATCAAAATACTCTCAAAGGTGCCATTCAGATTTGAAATGAAATATGAGTTGAAGGATTGGGGTTCACTTGATGGGTTATATGGTTTATAATACTAGAAAGTGAATACGAAACATCAGCCTAGGATGTGACATAATGCCTTCTTAAATTTTTGGCTCGACATCTTTTTATCCGGAACAGTTGGTCAAAAGCAGATAAGAATTTCAGTTAATAGCAAAGCACTTTGTACCTTTAAAACAATTCAATAAGTTGTTTTTGACATGAAAACTGAGGTAAGAGATGCATGGCAGCAAAACCTGCTATTGTTAATTTACCTTACATTTTTATTAATTTGCTTATTAATTCGATTCCTTCAACATGATTTGTTGAGCACATACTTTCTCCTGACCCTGTTTTAGTCACACAGGACACTTATGAATTACTGAACCTGATTTCCTCTTCCATACGGATTAGAGAGTAGACAGAATATATCAGAAAAACTAAATATTAGCTACAGTTTATTTTGAATGCTTTTTCTTTCTCCTCTTTTTTCTCCCCTTTGTCTTCTTCACTTTCTTCACCTTTCCATCTTAGCTTCTCTTTCTTCCCCATCTCGGATCAGGGAGATGAGGAGATGGAACTTTGGAGTGGATGACTGGTTTACGGAAACCATGTTCCCAGCCCGGGTTTGAATCTTGCAGCTGATAAAACATTAGCTGCAAAACTGAAAGATGATCATGACTAGATTGATTACTGCGTCTCACTGTTATCTGTTGAGGGCTCTCAGTATGCCAGCCATGTTCTAGGCATGAGGGATTCAGTGGTGAACAAACCAGATATGCTTTCAGCCCTCCTAGAGTATATATAGTAAGTCTATATAGTAAGTCTTCACTTAACATCGTCATTCGGTTCTGTGACTATGAGTGAAATGACGTATAATGAAACCAGTTTTACCACAGGATAATTGATGTAAACAAGAGTTAAGTTCCCACAGCATCTCATCAGTTATAATGAAACAGCATTAAACAAAAGAACATTTATCCCAGGACCTATTGTACATTCTAGTAGGGGAGGCAGACCGTGAAATCAGTGTATACAGGATGCTATACTTTCAGTTAGTGATAAATTCTGTGAAGAAGAGTAATCTAGGGTAAGAGGATAAAAAAAGAAGATGCTTATAGTAATATTCTAGATACTATTCTGGTTGCATGTTAGTATTATGGACATGGTTTTATCGTTTCCTGACCTGTTCTCCAGGAGTGGAAATAGTTCTTCCTATAGGTTGAAGTCTGAAAGTGAGAAGATAGAAGACTGAGAGAAGAACGGGGCCTAGAGAAGGGAGGTCGGAATCCACTAAAGATAGCCTTTGTCTGCCTCACAGGTTCCCTGAGCTAAGGGTATGTTTATGGCATTCAGTCATTAGGTGACAGAAATATGTGATAATTGGGTTAGGTTCTAGGTACATGTTTGTTAACTAAAGTAACCTTGCTTGGGCAGCAGAAAATCAGCCTGTAGTCCATTTTATGTGCGTAAGCAGGCCTGGTGTTTGACATTTGAATTCGAGGCTGTGGTAACAGTCACCACAATAATACCCTTTACAAGGCCCCTTATGCATAAAATTACCCTTTAAAGAGAGAAGACTGTGCTCTCTCACAGTCATCCCTGAGGAGTGAGCAGGGCTGCAGAGAGAGTTCTGATGGATTTGACAACCTGTAAATCTGGAGATTTGGGAATTCTGAGGCTACAGGAAGAAAGTACCAGTAGGCTTAAGTTTAAGATTCTCAATTTCCTGCTGCTTAGGAAGACTGATGATGGGGAGAAGAGTTTTGAAAGAGAGGGAGTTTTAGAGAGCCTCTGAATGCAAAAGGTAGTATAGGAATGGTGACAGTATGGAGAGAAATGGGGAGAAAGAAGCTTATTTGGAAATTTTAAAAGACAAAAATGAAGCATAGTGGGGGAGTTTGAGAGGTAGCTATTTGGAATTAGTAGTAGGGCCAGATTTTTTTTAGAGGGGGACATTGAGGAAGGGGAGTAATGGAGAAATGATAAAAATGGAAGCTCAAGGGAAACCTATAGTGTGTTTTACATCTCGGCAAGTTAGAACTCAGCACGAGAGAAGGTTAATTGCAACTTGAAACAAGAAGGTAACTGTGACCAAGCTAGACAAGCATCCTCCTTTTCAAAGGTCAGGATTACTGAAATGCAGGGCTCAGTCCATGTTCGGCAGCTGGAAGAGTAACCTGTCAGGAAAGGCAGTAGCCTGTTTATCACAGTGTACAGGTGACTAAATATGGGGAACTTGGAATGGATCGATTTATTTGGAAGTAAGATATAAGCTAATCAAGTAACCCAAAACCTATGTTTCTTAAAACAGTTCCTTTGAACTCAAGATTTTCTCATAATATAAAACTAGTTTGTAGATCTGACCATGGTTATGCTGACCTGCTGTGCTCTGGAGGGAGGTCTGGTATAGCAAGAGAAATGCAAAACTTAGTGTTTCAGTCTGGAGGGGAGTGGTCCTTCTTGCCCCTTGCCCTTAGTAGTGTGGATGGAAGGCTTCCAAGTGAAGCAGAGATGAGTTCAGGTCAGGGAGCCTTCTGTTCTGTGTGGTTTTGTTTGTCAGTGACACTGATCGGAGCCAGAAACAGCCGTTTCAGTCAAGTTCAAACTTGCCGTCTTATTTTCAGTAGAAGCAGGAAGAATGTCAGAGGTGATGTTTGAATTCTAGGGCATTTTTATAAGGGCCTGAGATAAAGCTGTTTAGACCTTCTGTCCTCTGTCATTTCACTTATCAAACTCAAGCATAGCCTTTTAATTTCAACACACTTAACTCCTGGGGATGAATAGGGCATTGAACGGGTTCTATAAACAAGTATGTTTCTGAGCCATAAACAGAACACGAGCAGCACAAAGATAGCATGTTAACAAGACAGGGAATGTGAAGAAAAGGACAAGGCTGTAGAGCCTTCTCTGCTCCAATCTGGGGAAGCAACTCTGTTGTGTTTGATTTAAGGAGCAATGAAGTTATAAATCAGAAAATGCTGATGTACCTAACTACCATTATTCAGTTCTCTAGACAGTGCTACTGAGTGATATGTGAATAGTATTACATGTTTATTAAACACATGTTGCTTTTTATAGAAACCTCAAGATGAAAAGGCAAAGTAAAATGGATAGAATTATTTGGATACTAAGAATAGCAGAGGAGACTTTGAAGAAAATTTTGAATCCTATCACATGAAAGGTTTATTTTCCCATCTCTGTCTGAAAGGGTCCTACTGTTCTCCCTTCACTCTATTTTAGATTTAATTGGTTTGTATACTTTGGCTCTGAGTGTTCCTGAAGAGATACTAACCTCCCAGCACATGTAATGAAGTGAGAACAATTTTTTAGTTCACTCTAAAGAGAGGAGATCCCATTCACAGTACCCAAAATAGTTTGTTCCAGAATTAACCAGCCATGGAAAGATTTAAAATCTTTGCCTGTTAGCATTCTCATCCTATCCTAAGAATAGGACCTGAACTGTTAGAGTTTTTCAAGAATTAGTAGGCCTGAGAACTGTTAAGGCATTTTATTTCTTTCACATTTGCCAGCTTTTGTGGCGCAGCTTTCCTGTGCTTCTTGCATTTACAGATACGTAATACATTATCCCATTCAGAAATGTAGTTCATTGTTAAATAGGTTAAACACTATCACTATATGAATGTGTGCAGGTGCGCATGTACCATATGTATTATATATATAAATGCATATGAATAAAAACAATTGTAAATAAAAATTGTAATTGTAATTCATAATAGCAAGTGACAGAGAATCAAAGAAATTATACATCCATACAATGGAACATTTTTGTTTGCAAAAATAATGATTTGTATCTATATGTGTTGGTATGGAATACTTTTGAAGGTTTTACACTAACAAAGGAAATAAAAGATACAGTTGTGTGTTTATATGGTAACATGATATTAACAGGGATACATACAGGCACACATGTTCACACTCGTGCTTGTTTATATAAGAAGAGGTGGAAGGATGGAGTCATGATCTTGCAAATGATAAGCTCTGTTTCTTCCTTTGAGATAGGATAGAGGAAGAAGTTGGGCAAAGATAAAGAGAAATATTGAAATGATGAAAATTAGTTATAGAAGAAAGGAAAGGAAGTCGGTGAGCACAAATCCCATATGTTTTTTAAAATGCACACCTCTGGGAATCTTGAGAAAGCAGAGTAATTGGTTGGATGATTGCAGTGCCTTTGCATGTGCTCAGGGAGAAGAATAAAAATGTTTATTTAGCCCTACTATGTTGAGGTGCCCCTGACTTTTGTCATCAGGTTCTTTCTATGCCTGCCTTGCATAGATTTTTCCTTCCTTCCTTTCTCCATTCTTCCCTTTCTTCTTTTTTCGAAGTAATATTTATATGAATCTGTACTCTTACTGTGAAATTTTAACATCCTGCCTATAGACGCTGTGTGGTGTGTGTGTGTGTGTGTGTGTGTGTGTGTGTGAGTGATCGTATACTATCTATTGGTAGAACTAGAAAGCACTTACTAGTTAGATTATTTGCTCTGGCACTTGACTTTTAGAAGGCGAATGTCTAAACCTTTGAACTGTTTGGCATTGAAATATTGATGGATCTCTTAGGCAGATGTTTACTGTTTGAATAGTAGGTTATGTGTCTCTGATAAGGGACCAGGATTGTTGAATAATGTTAGCCAGTCACCTAAATTATTTTGTGTTTGAATGCAAGGGACAGAATGAGCACCAAGATCAATTTTCTGAATTCTATAAAATTAAGAAAATAGAAACAATGGAATGTTTGGTTCTAATTTGGCATTTGTATAAAAATTTAAGTGTGAAAGAGTATATGGTACCTCACAACCATCACTTCATGTCCTGCCTTTAAGAGTATAGGTAAAATCTTTTCTTTAAATCAGATCTGATGAACTTTCATTAAAATTGTCGAATTATTAGTTTTTAAAAATTAAAATTTTACTTTCCCTTGTTAAGAACAAAATGGATTGGGGAGTAGCAAAGATGGAAAACAAACTTTTAGGACTTTTTAAGCTAAGTGAATTTTTAGGTTTTTGGTTCTGTTGATTTCCTTACGATAGACAAAGTCTAGCTTATCTGTGTGTATTTTTTTTTTTTGATTTTATGGTATAGCATTTAAAAAAAATTATCCTAAAGAATTTTTTTCTGTAGTCTTTGAGGTTTTACATTTTAAATTTTGTGTGCGTGTGAAATTCATAAAACTTAATTATGGTGACAGGTTTAAAACAAGATAGTTGCTCTCTCTAAGCTAGAATGGGTTATTTTCCTTAATCATTATAATAACCAAAAAAGGGATTGGAGTCTGGTGAGAGAACTGCTAATTGATGAGCATGAACTTTGATATCTTGACCATTTATTTATATGTGATAAATTTTTTCCTAGAACCAAATTAAATTATAAACAAATTAAATGTACTCTCACACCCCTATCTTCTTTCTGTTAGCTTCTTTCTAAACCCTATTATAGTTAGGATAAGTGGACTTCATATATAAAGATAATATTTTCATTTTAGGATTTTTTTTCTATGTAATAATAGGAAAATAGTATATCAAAAGAATTTTGGAATTGTTTGATATTCTATATGTAGAGTGAGTAAAATTGAAAGGAGATGTAGCATCCATTTAGAAAATTTTGCTGTATAGCAGTTAGCTCAAAGTTTTGATGTTATTATATTTCTAGAAATGAGAGTTGAAACTTTTCAGGAGCAGGGAAACAAAGACACAAGAAACACAACAACAACAACAAAAGCTATACTTTTGATTAGAAATTGAGTTGTGGAACCCTTCAGTTTCTACACTTGAGCATAAAAACTAAGTAGTATTAAGCAACTTTTATCTTATTATAGATGTTGATGAAATCTTTTAATTTGATATTCAGAGAAACTTCTTGCTCCAACTTAAATTTTTATATTTATACTTTTCAAATGGTTTCACAATCATTGACTATATTTAGCTGATATGAGTCTAGACTTAGTCAAGTTATATATAACATTATGTTTAAAGCATAATGGAGTTATTGTCTACTTGTAAGTAGAAGGATTTCTATTTTTGCAGATTGACAGGTGCAGTTGTGAAGTTAAGTCAGATAATCGAGTTGAAATAGACTTTTTTTTTCACTTTCCTTTTGCTCACTTACATGACCATCTTATTTGAGGATTATTTTTCTTTTTACAAGTCAGTGGCACAGGGCAAATCCTCACTTTTCTAAATGTAAATCTCTAGACTTTAATATTTCTATACTCTCTATTTTATAAATTACTAAAGGTCTTGAAGTGATGGAATAGCTTTAAATACCTGTATACTCTATTTATGATTGTTTACATAAAACTAACCTTCACACTTACCCAATGTTTCTAAATTTCTATAGACTTTTCATATTTTAATTTACTGGTTGAAGAATTCTTACAGTTTCTGTTATGTTTAGAATTATTTAAACAGTGTTTGAATTTAATTCAGTAGTAATGCATAGTTGTGTTTATGGTATATTAGCACAAGTAATCAAAGTAATGCATGATTTTTAAATTTTTTGCTTTAACTTAATTTTGAGGTTGTTTTTTGCCTTAAAAAATATCAGTGCTGTTTCTCAGCATTTTTATTGATATGAAAAAACTGTAGTCATTGTGCTTTATTTTTAAATTGCTCTCTTACTTTCAGTAGGGACTACTATTAACATGAACTGTTTCATTACCTCTTTAATGTCTTTCCAGTTTCTGTAACTGCACTGTAAATCCCTGGAAATTTTGTCTCAAGCCTTCCTATTATCAGTTCAGGAAAATAATCTCAATACATGTTGTTTGTTAATAATGATGAACCATTAAAATTAATTTTTTATTTACTGAATTGAATTATTATGGTATAAAGGGTTTTGTGTGTGTGTGTGTGTGTGTGTGTGTGTGTGTGTGTGTAAGTCTCTGGAAACTGATTTTACAAGATTATGCCCATAAATACATTTTATTATTACCAATTTATTAGTTTTTATTATTTGGAATAATTATTGTCTGAAATTTTTTCAGGACAAATTTTCAATAATTCTGATGAAGTTTGTGGTATTTTCTTAAAAGCCACTTTAATAGTATTGTGACATATTTAATTGAAAACACATGGATTTCTGAAAGCCAGAACTTTAAACAAGAGACAATATAATTAAACCTTTTGAAATAATAATTGTTTATTTTCACAGATATATTTTTATTCCTGGAAACAAGTTTCAGCATAATGATTTAAAATGATAAATTGATAGCTTAAAACTTAATGCAAATTAGATTTTATAGGCTGTGACAGTGTACTTTCTTTATGTACATATCTGTAGTACCTTAGACATTGAAAGTGCTTAGTAAATACCAGCTTCTTTCTCACATTAACCTGAAAACTGGCATTAGTCATTTTTTTTGCCTGCTTTTATTGCCAAACTAGTAGTGTACACAAGTCTTTAATTTCTCCTAAACAGTGCCTTCTGTTATTTCCTGAATTTGGGCTTCGGTGTATTCCAGTTTTCAGAAATTACTCGAAGATTTCCTTTGACCTAATTATTTAACAGTGGCTTGGCTTCTACTGCTCTCCCTCTGGTTTTTGAAATATTCACTTCTCTGGTTTTCAGTAACATTGTGTGTCTCAATTCATTTTTACCTCTAAACTATTCCATCTACATTCCTCTTGTTGGGTTCTCTTCCTCCTAAATGCCAGTATTCCCCAAGGCTTAGTCCTTGACTTAAGTTTAATCTTTTCTTAGTGATTTCGTTTAACTATCAATTATTGTTGTCATGTTTATGATTCTCTTGTCTCTACTTTTTATTTAGTTTAGTTCTAGTTCCATATTGTCTATGAATGTATATGCTTGGAACTCACAACATTTTCTCAAAGTAATGAACCTGAACTCTTTGTCTTACTCCCCAACATCTTTCTGTTAATGTCAGCAAGCGTCAAGTCATCAGTCATCTATGACTGCTCATCCTTTTCATCTTTTCCCATCTTCATTTAGTCTACAGTTCTATTGAGTCTCCTCTCCCTTAAAAATTATCTTTGCTGCTGTTTCTTATTCCTATTCTTGCAACTTTGTTATTTCAGCCTTCTCTCAGCCATGGCTAAATTACTGTTAATGGCTGCCCTTCTAGTATCTCCTTCCTCCATTGTTCTAAAACAGAGGAGTCTTCTTTAACACTTTAATCCCCATTATGGGCATTTGCCTTTGTTGCAAAAGATTAAAAGTCTTTGTTATCCGGTTTACATTACTATCTCATCTCATCTGTCACTACTCTAGACTTGTCTCCATCTCTTTTTCATTCCCTCTTAATCCTAGATACCTGTCTAGGTAACTCTTGTCTCTATGCCTTTGGTCATAATTTCCCCTCCTACCCATCTGAAATCTCTTCATCCTACCTACCCAGGTCCTCTCCCAGCTCTTCCATGAGTCTTTAGGCCTTGCTGATTTCTCCTTTTCCTGAACCTATCTTAACTCATAACAGCTGGATACCAGTGTAAGCCAAAGTATACTTTGTTTTATATCCCTTGCAATTGTGGTAGACCTGTCACTTCACTTGAAATTTAGGTTCCTTTGGCAGAGGTCATTTATTTTTTTTTGTGTTCACTTTGGTAGTGTTGGACCCATATTTTGATGCTCTGTGAACTTGATAATTGATTGAATTAAGGAGTTGATAATTCAACTTTTAAATACAGACTTTGTTTCTTAAAAGCACTTAGCTTGACATTAGGTAAACAGCTCATGTATACAACACATAAAGTAGAAATCAGTTTATGCACCGTTTACTCCTGTAGGTACTGCTAAAAGACACTTTTTGCTTCTCATTTTGGAGACTATTTTCTGGAGTGCTTTTATTTCTTAAAAATGTATTTTAGTGTAGAGAATAATGAATAGTATTTGTAAGGGTTCCATTAATGTACCTTAAATATACCCAAGAGAATTCAACGAAGACATGGGTACCTATAGGTGTATAAAGCATTCTCCCTAGATTTAAAGCTGTCTGCCCTGAATGAGTTCTCAAATTAGGGAAATAAGGTAGGTATACAAAAGACATGAGCATTTTACATAAGAAGGGTGCTAGGAAATGCTTCGAAGGAAGTTAAAAAAAACTCCTGAAGATGGATTTCTGATCATGGAGAGTTTTGTGGAGAGTATTTGATTTTGTCTTTAGGAACAGATAGATTGCCAGCAGGCAGAGGATGGGAGATGCAGAAACTGTACTGTGCAAGATACAGTACAGTAGATACAAGGTATATGGTGCTGGCGGGGGAAGAATAGAAAATATAGATCTGGAGATGGCTGATACCAAATCTTGACTCTTAGACTAAGGAATGTCTCATATTCATTAGGATGTGAGAAATAATTGAAGAGCAGTAACATGACCAGGGGTGTATTTATGAAGATTTGACACCACTATGCAGGAAAAATTGAAGTTTGATGACATTTGTAATCAGGACTTCTATACTTGGAGTAGTATAAGTAAGAAGTAATTGAAAATTTATGATAGTGGTAGGGAGAGTAAGAAAGGAGTGGGCACCAGAGTGATTTCAGAAGAATCAGCAAAATTTGGTGTTACATCCCTTTGTGCTTCAATGAGTAGGTAGTATATATTAGTCATTTCTTAAGAATATACTATATACTACTGGTGGAAGTACTTCATTTATTAACAGATCTTAATCGTAACATCAAAGTCTGTTTACTCTCATGACAAATAGATTAGTTATAGAATTTAAATCATGTTGAATATGCTATTATTTTATTTTGCATAAAATAAAACAAAATGAAAGCAACAGTTGCTTAGCCTCGGTGATGCTTGTTCACTGATTTAGGTATCTTGACAAATCCTCATGTTACCTGTGTTGGGGTTCTTGGATTCTCCAAGATAAAAATTGAGAGGAAACCCAAGAAAATTTTCCAGACAAATTTTCTTAAGCTCATGCTGGAGCTCAAGGGAGACAGCACAGAGGAGAGGAAGGGCCTGGAACCGGCTCGGTGCTGGCTGTGCCTGGCTGCTGTTATAAGCTGGGGGCAAAATGGGCTTGCGCAAAAAGTAAGGCTTTTTGGAAAAGGCGGGATTCCTTTACTGGCTACATTGCCTGCTAACCACATTCACACCTGTGCTGCAGGGAAGATGGTGGACTGCTCATTATCGCCACCCCAGGAAAGTCATCAGTGATCAAACCTTGATCACCTGCACATGTGGAATAGTGGTTTTCACATCTGTATAGAAGTGGTTAGAAGGGAGATAAACAATCAGCTATTTCTACATCTTTTGTTTTGGGAGTGATGGGGTGGTAGCATTCTTGTGATTAGCTTATCATCCTTTCCTCCTGACCGTTTGACATTCTTTGGCCCTGGGCCCAAGACCCTATGCTGTCTCACTCATTTCTGAGCTCTGTCTTGTAAGTTTTTCTTACAGTAAATTAATATATGAATAGAAAGCACCTAAGAGCTTTGTTTGGAAGAATTTAATTGTCTCCTTAATCCTAATCCAATTTGGAGTGTCACTCCTTGATTGTTCAAATTCTGGGACATGAGTATTTGGGCATAAAAGCCAGATGATTTTTCATTTTTATTAGCGAGAATTAAAAACAATCAAAATTGCTTAATTGAATTCCATTTTAAGCCAAACTGCATTTAAATTTTAATATCATCGACTGAGTTTTCCTGTCCTAGGATCTTTCTTCATGTAAGAGTCTAATAGGCAGCACATAAGACATATTTTCTTCATTGAAATGCTGTCACTGATGAAAAGGAGTAGTAAAGCAGATTTCCCAAGAGGGAAAACAAACAGCTATAGTTTTCTAAGAAGAATTGAGTAATACCTGAGTTCTTGTTATTGAAATTTTTCTTTCTTTTTTCTTTTCTTTTTTTTTTTTTTTGGTATAGGCCTACCTATATCAAAGACTCCTTTTGTGGAGTCTTTCTCAACAAAATTATATATTCTTTAATATTTCTATGATAAATTTTAAATACAAGATGCAAGATTATTTTTGGCCCTTGGGGCATAACTTAACAGACCTTGAAAGACAAATGTGTAATTGTAATTTCGACTCATATTTTCGTAGTAAAAAATGCTAGTGTCTAGGAGGAGGAGAACTGATGGCTTTTTATAACTTTACTCAAAAAAACCTCTGCATAAAAATGTAAATATAAAAAGTGATCGAGGAGCACCCACTTAGTATTTAGTTAGAATAATCAATAACTATTCTCTGCAAAGTAGCTTTTTTTGTTCTCATATCTGTCATTCCTAATTTTTTAAAGTATTTTCTTCCATGAAACAAACCAACAGAGATAAGCCCCAAGGTACTTATTTATGTTGGAGATTTTGGTCCATCCACTTAATTTGACTTCTTCCTCTTTTATGTTTGTGTTTGTCACTTAGAAAGAATTTGTTCTTATCTGGTGAAGTATTCTCTAGAGTTTTTTCTTAATCATTTTATCACTGTTCTTCCTTCTAGTGAAAATGTCTACCATTGTTTCCTTCTGTGTTTGCTGAGTTAGCTGAAACTTTACGCATTTAAAAATATTTTTTGGTAGGTTAGTTTTAATAGTATTTGAAATATCATTTTTGAATCCGTATATGACTTCATTCTTTACTTTTTCCTTCAAAAGGCAATTTGCCATGTAATTATCTTAGTAGACATACTTAGGTTTGATGATTTTATTTACACTTTATAGATAAGAAAATTGATAAATTGTCAGTATAAGTAACCTGCCTAAAATGGCTAAGTTGAAATAAGAAATGAGAATTCTGAAATTAAGATATTGATTTTATTTAAAACAGTAGTCAAGGACGAGCTTAGCAGTTACCCTACATAAAATTTTTATAGAACTTGGAAGAACAAAGAATGAGAGTCTCACATCTTTGCTAGGTCTCAAATCTTACACATAACCTGTAAGGTTCCTGAGTCTGTGCCTTATTGCCCCTCGAGCTTCATATCACACCAGATTTCCCACATTTCTTTGCTGCATCCACAGCAACCCTTTTTTTCAGTCTATTGTAATTACTCTCTTCCCTTTACCCCCAGAGTTTGTGACCATTCTCGTTTTTGCCTGGAGCTGTCTTTTCTGCTTTTTAGTGTCAGTAACTCCAGTTTATCCCTCAGATCTCACCTTCCTCAAGAAAGATGTTGCAGATTTCACTAGGTGAAGTTCCTTTGAATACCCCACAGCACAGGCACAGTTGCAGTTTTTTATTTATATGAAAATTTGATTCCTTCCTTTGTCACAGTGTAAATTTTTTGATCACTGTGATTCATCTGGGTCTGTTTTTATTCACTGTTGTATCCCGCAGTAAGTAGCATAGCCATTGAGACATAATGGGTGCTCAGTATAGATTCTCTGGATGAACGGGTGGGTTTATAGAACTGTCTTTGTAATAAATATAAACTATATAATCAGTCAGTCCTCTCTGTCAGTTTCTGCATTTACCTATTCTCTTTTACTCTGAGCCACTAGCAGCAAAGCAATAATGTGGTTGTTACTGGTAGGCTTAAGTCATTGGAGAGTAAGTTAAAACAACAAAGTTGTAGAAGAAGGAGTAGAATAAAGGGAGGGAAGCCAAGAAGAGAAAGAGGAAGCATTCTTCACAAGGTTACAGAATTTCAGAGCTGGATAGAGTATCGGAAGTTTATCTAGGCAGATCTATTTCCCCCAACTTTTTATTTTGCAACTTCACTCAGACTCCCTCAATGTTAACATCTTGCATAACTGTAGCACGATATCAATAGCAGGAAATTGACATTGGAGTGATCTACAGAGCCCATTCAGATTTCTTCAGTTATTTGCATGCTCTCATTTGAGTGAGTGAGTGAGTGGGAAGGGGAGATGGGGGTGGGGGGGGGGGAGAGAGAGAGAGAGAGAGAGAGAGAGAGAGAGAGAGAGAGAGATGAGAATGTGTGTGTTTGTAGACCAGTCATTTTTAATATGAGAAAAAAAGTTTATAGACTTGCTCAAGGTCACCAATCCATGAGACAAAAATAATTGATTCTTAAACTTCATGTTGCTCTCTGTCCACCAGCCATGAGTTCTATCATAGGATTCTACAAATATCAGGATTGTTCATTACCATTAGTGCTAGATTAATCTTTTTATATTGAAAGATACTAACTATGCCTCTTAACCAACTGTGTTCATACATACTCAAAACATTTAGTTTTATCTACTTGGATCTATGTTAAAAATTGGAATTGAAGCCCTACTTTTGTTTTTGCCCAGCAGGAGCCCTCTAATATTCAGGGAAAGCCTAATTAAGGTTTCCAGAAACTACTCTTTAATCACTTGGATTAGAATAAAAAAGAAAAGTTTTTAATCACATGTATCTGCTAATGCTTTTCTTCTGGTAACTAATTGCTTCCATAATAAAAAATGGTAATAAAAGTGGAGACTTAATGGATTTTAAACATGTGGTTTCTGAACTGTATAATTATAGAATATATATACGTAATGCATTAAACGGTGCTTTAAACGTATACTTATGAAGTACTTAAGGTTTAAAATTGAACAGTGGGCAACCTTAGTATTTCCTGGAAGTAGCAGGTCTTTATACCTAACAAGAAGTATAAAAAAAGAGTTTGATATGGTGTTGGAATGTAATAAAAAGTCATAATTCCTTCTTATGTTGAAAGCAATTCTATTTAAAATCTTTTATACATTTTCTGATTGTAGAAAAAATGGTTCATAACTACTAATTACTTTCTCAAACTATGGAATATCTTTGGTTGGGTAGTAAAGCTTTCTAGCATTTGAAGTGACCAGCACAGTGTTTAGGCTTTCTCTAAATTTCAATTTCGAGGAATAGAAATAAAATTTTACCAGTATTGACTATTTCTTCTAAAGTTCAAGTTTTATCTATAGAGTAGCTTCTAATTTATTTTTGCAATTTAAGGAGAAAAAGCTCGTTGGTGTACTACAGAATATAGCTTGTCTTTAAAAATATGTGATTCTTTTGAATTTAAAATAAAAAAAAAGACTACTTTAAATAAATCTGATTCATTAAAGGAAATTCTGAGTATTTTAATTGCTTATGTTAATTCTTATAAGAAAATGTTTTTTAAAGATTTTTGGGCCAAGAAATTTTAATTTTGGTAATAAAATAGGGGATGGTGTAATGAATGTAATTAGAATGTAAACTATATCATTAATTTCATTGAGTAAAAATGAGGGAAAACACTTCCCAAAAGAAAATGTCTTTGGATTGACACTGTTTCTAGACTATCATCGATTTTAAAGGGGCAGAAATCCATAACAAAAGTTTCACTTAATTCTTAGAGCTCCTAGCTAGGCTTAAAGCATGGCTCTGGGTGTACGCTTTCTGTACTTGGTGAAGCATTAGCTTATATTTCTATTTGAAGTCAGTGGAGAATTTTAAAGTTTTGTTTTTCTTCTAATGTCTACAAACATGTTTCTTTAAAAATTTTAGACTTGTTATTTTTGCTATGTTAGCTTATACTTAGTAGGAAGTGCTGGTTCCCTGCTTCTAAATATCCCATCTGCATTTTTCACTGAATCTCTTCATTGCGGAAGCATGATAATGGAGTATTAAAACCACATGTGTAGTTTACCATTTCTTTGTTATTTTGCTACATACCATTAAACAGTGTATGTGACCTTTGCCCCATCTGAGCACTCATCTGTTTGAGAAAACAGTTAACCAACCAGGATTTGCAAAAGAAAACAATAAGAGTAGTGTTTGGCAGTTTGCTGTGTCTGCCTGGGATTTGTACACATTCTTATCTCCCAGTCCTTGATTTTATGACTCTAATAACCATATGCAAGAGTGAGGATCAAACAGACCTTTTAGTAGATACATTGGAATTAAAAAAAAAAAAATGACAGTGGTGAGATTATTTTCTTGTAATTGACTGTACTTTTTTTCGAGAAATTTTAGGTTTACAGCAAACTGAGGGGGAGGTACAGAGACTGCCCATATTTGCCCTGCTCTCACGCATACATAGTCTCCTTCATTATCTACATCTCCCACCAGAGTGGCATATTTGTTATAACTGATGAACCTCCATTGACATATCATAATCACCCAAAGACTATAGTTCACTCCATGGTTCACTCTTGATGTTGTACATTGTGTGTATTTGGACAAATATATGACATGTATTGGTATTGTATAGGGTATTTCACTGCCCTAAAAATTTTCTGTGCTTGGACTATTTATCCTTCATTTCTCAACCTCTAGCAACCCTGATCTTTTTACTGTCTCTGTTGTTTTGCCTTAGGTTATTCTTTTGCTTATTATTCTTGACAGAATATATGTATGCTTAACAGTAAGAAGTCTGAGGTAGCTGTTGGTAGGCTTCTCAGTGGCTCTGTGACAGAAGCATCGTATTGACCTAACCCTCTGTCAGCTTTTAGGCTTCCACATAGAAGTCAAATGATTACTGACACATTTTTAAGTACTGATATTCTATTTATGTTATTCAATTGGACTATATTAATACTCTCCTATGATTAAACTCAAATGTTGACTATATTTATTTCCTACACACTTTATACTTGTAATATGTGTTATTTATATACTTTTTAAAAACTACTTATGATATTATAATAGAGTATAATGAAACCAAAGTTGTTGTTTTTTTAAAGTTTGTTTCTTGAATATATTTGTCTTTTTATCTGACTTTCCATTCATTCATTTATCTAAGTATCTTTGTATTCATTTACTGCTATATCACTATTGCCTAGAAGTGTGTATGGCAAATAACTAAACTTAATACATATTTGATGAATGAATGAATGAATCTACTCAGATGGTAGGTTATTTTGTGTTTCTATTTAAGCAGCTGGTAGGTAACATTAATTCTGATCTTATAATCTAAAAGCTACAATTAGGTTAGCTGATACATTAGTTTAAGAAATTTTTCTTAATTCATTTTCTGTACTTCTAGTATTTTGATGTAATTTAGTCTTGGATTTGTCCTAAAGTAGTCATTTAAATTGTCATATGAAAGCATTTGCATCAATAGTTACCAATTTCTGTAAATGGGATAAAAGCAACCAAATCAACAACAACAGACTTAATTTTTGGAAATATTGGCAGTAGATAATACCTACTAATGCTATTCTCATCTTTAAAGTACTTTAACCTAAATGTATATTATTGTTGGTGTCTAAGAGAGTGAGAAGTAAGTTATAGATTCTGTTATCTATGTTAACTACGTTATCATAGTTATGTCGCATTTACTATGTACAAAGCATGTGGGGCAAAACAAAAGAAATAGAAATTATGACTCCTGCTTCCACAAAATTTAAGAGTATAGTTGATTAATATAGTGCAGTGACTTAAGAAACTCTATGACAGAGTATGGCCTAATGGGATCTCTGGTGAATGGGTGATGTCTCGAACAGCTTTCTACTAAACCAGACTGCCAAAAAAAAAAAAAAAAAATGCACCCACAGATCCTTAGAGAAACAAATATTACTAAAGAGTATGAGACAGGGATCGTGTGTGACATAAGGATAAGGAAGGGAGAATAAATTCATAATATAGTCTCTTATAGTTTTAATGTTAAGCTAAGGATGTTTAAAATTTTAAAAATAAAGTTTTTAAGTTTTTAATAAAAACGCCATTTAAGTGAAAAATTGAATAAATTTTGAAAAAGGTTGGGAAATTGATTTTTTTCTTTTTATATTAAATGGAAAATTCTCGGAAAGCTTAACAGAAGAAAAATGTTAGTACTGAAACCTAAATAGCTAAGCTGGTCAAACAAAGGGTCAACAATATTTTTTGGGAAAATATGTGTAAACATAGGTTCCTTCTTGGTGGCTTGGTTTCTGATTTTTTTATATAAAGCAGTGGCGTATTTATTCCATACACAGTGATAGTATAATGAATGAGTACTGATTAAGATATCCCAGCTTTCAATTCTAGTTCTGGTTCTGTTTCCAGCTAAGTCAGTAATACATCAAGCAAGTTTTCGGGCCTTTTTAACTTATCTCTTAAATATATGATAAGTATTGTTGTACCACATGATCTCTAAAGTCCTTTCCAAGCTATATGATTGATATAGGTTAGATTCCTACTTTAAAAGCAAAGCAGTAATAATCTTTGCAGTAACAGCATAATCTTGAGAAGGATCACAGTTGATTTTTTTTTTTCTTTGAAGCAAATACTATTTTTTGTTTTGGTTGTAAATTCTTATTATGCTTTGTGCATATGTATATATAATGAAGCTAAGTTTTCCTGTAACTGTATGTGTTTCTCTGAACATAGTGATGTTATTTATAAATAAACTATGTATGTAACTATTAAAAATGCTTATGGAACACATACCAAACACATACCAAATGCTTATGGAACGCATACCAAATTCATTTCAAGATTATGTGGCAAGTTTGTATAATCATTGAATTACTGACATCTCTACCCATCATATATATATTTTTTTTGATGAAAAGTGGAATCTTGAGGAAAGTAAGTGATTAATTTTTCTGTAAAATTTATCTGGTAAAATTTATTTCACTGAAATTTGGAAGTATCAATAGAAATTTACTTAGAAAAGTTAGTTTCCCTTTGTATAATGGTATTTTATTAGATATTTGTGTGATGAATTTTTCTAAATACTGATTGATGTATTTAGTTTGATATTTTGTTAATGAAGACTAACTCATTACTGTAGTTTGACAGTAAGTGAAAAAGAATCTTGATTTGTTTGTGTCTATGAACATCTCAATAACAGTAGCTCAGTCAATCATATGGTTCCATTTTTGGTTTGTAATGAGAAAGAGTTCCTTAATTTTTTTTTTTTGTTTTTTAAATTTTTCACAGCAAAAGTGAATACACAAATCCAAAGTCACAATTCTTCTCATTTAAGGTTCTTTAATTCTCGTAATTAAGATTTAATTTCTAAATGTTTCTATATTATTGATCTATATTTTAGCAGTGTTCAGATTTCTTTTTTTCTGAATCTTTTTTGGAAATTTCTACCCATTAATTTTTAACTTAAAAATAACCTGGTATAACATGTGTTGCTTCCTGTGGCATATCTGTTTTCTTAGAGTTGCTTTTCAGCCAGCTATTTGCAAAGCTTAGTGTGAGGGGTTAAGGCTCATCATATCTTTGTGACCTTTAAAAAGAATATCCGCTTGCTGATAACAGATAAGGATCTCATACTTACTATCTTTACTTTTTTTGAGACATTTTAATGAGTCAGTTCATTAACCATATAAATAAAATAACAAGTTCTACTTTTGCTTTGTTGTGGAGTTTGGTGAATTTTGAGAATATAGGCAGCTTCACTTGGAAGACTGTGTTCATGTCCTGAAATTTCCTTTGTGTGGTAAAGATTGATTATGTTTGTTGAGACCTTTCCAGCACAAGGCTGGAAACTCTATTAGTTGAGGGTAAATAGAATTAATTCATTAACTCAACACATGCTGTACATAATGCCACATTAAAGGGAGAATTAAAAATCTCTTTGAATTCCTGAGTTTTTAAAACCAGAATAAATTCCATTCACATCGTTCTTCATTTGGCAAACATTTATCCTACTCAGTCCCTGCTATGTGCAGATCATGGGAACAGGTACTGTGGAAACAGAGTAGTTAACGTGACTTATTCCCTGTCCTTAAGAATCCTTTTTCTCTTTAATTCTTTTTTCTCCTTCCCTTCCTTTAACTCTTTTGTTCACTTATAAAAAGAACCACAGCAGAGGTGACAGATCTGTGAATATAATTCAATGGAAGAAAAATATAAATGCTACACTACTGATACTGGCAAAGTGATGTGGGCCTTCAGAGGGTAAAGTGATTAATTGCAGCTTCTGGGACTGGAGATAGCTTCTCTATGTGATGAGTAGGATTTGGATAAATGCCCATGTGAGAGAAGGGTCTTGCAGTCTGAAGTGATAGCATGAGTAAAAATAGGGGGTTCCGAATGTACCTGGCATTCCAGAGAATTACATGTAAAAGTATAAGAATTTGGGTCAGGTGTTTGAAGGAGAGATGTAATGAAAAAAAAAAAATGCAACTGGCATTGTCAGTTCAGGCTGGAGAGAATGACTGCTATGGACTTTATAAAAATTAGGCTAATGTTGACATTTATTTCAGGAGGTGAAAGATGTGATCTGACCTGCTTTAGAAAGATGATCATGGGCAAAGTATGGAACTGTATCAGAGGGGATAGATTGGAGGCAGGGAACCCAATAGGTGCCCTTGGATATCGTTTGGTGAGTGATGGTGAGAGTCTGACTTCTGAAGAACAGTTACTATGGTAGATGTGAAAGTTACTGTGTGGTGAGAAGGGGAGCTGATAAATATGATGGTTATTTTTCTTGTTTTAGATATTGGTACTGACAGGTATTAGATGGAGATGTAATGCGCTCTCACTATAGAGTGAAGATAGACTATGGAGCAACAGCTGTTCTGTAGGGGAATGTCTAAGGGGACTCAAGATCCTTCAAGAGGAGACAAAAACAAAAGAAAAATAGAAACAACAGTAGATATAACAGAAGGTGGGAGAGGATGAGCTTGAAGGATGGCGATGCCCAAAAGAAATATAATGTGTAAGGCACATGTAATTTTAAATTATCTGCAAGCTGTATTAAAACATAAAAAGAAGCAAATAAAATTAATTTTAATAATAGTTTTGTTTAACCTAAACTAGCCAAAATGTCATTTCAACATGTAATCAATATAATAAATTCTTAATATTTCACATTTTCTTTTATACTGTCTTGAAAATCCAGTTTGTTTTCACACTTATAGAAGATCTCAGTTTAGACTAACTGCATTCAAAGTGCTGAATAGCAGATGTCCCTAGTGACTGCCCATGAAGGACAATGCAGGTTCAGGAAGCCATTTTTTTTTTTAAGTTGTCTACCATTTGTACATACTAAAAAATATTGTGTACAATCAGAGTGCTATGTGATGACTGCTAATTTCATGTAATAAAATTGTAGCATGAGAGAAAAATTCACAGGCTCTTGGGTGAATAGAAGAAACTTCCTCTCAGCTTTACCTTAAAGAGCATCATTGCTATAATGGAATGTCCTAGTAGTTCCAATAACTGTTCCTAGTTTCAGGTGTTTTTGATCCAGCAGTACATTTTTGAGAGGATAATGTAACCCCCCAAAAAGTATAACGAAAAATATGTAGCCATTCAAGGGGTATAACATAGTAAATTTAAGGTTATTCCATTATCTTAAAGACTATATACCCACCTTTATTATCTTTGTCCTTGTAATCAACTTCTAGATGATTTAATTTTGATTTCCCACTAAGAATGCTCCGCTTCCATCTCCCTACACCCCAGTCCATGGGAATGCTAGAACAAATTATTAAAACTAGCAATCGAAAGAATTCTGGGACACAGCTGAGGAGGGCACAGTTGAGCCACAATTCCACTCTGCCCCACTCTGACTTTCAAGTGGGGGAAGACGGAAGGCATGAACAGAATGCTTTGAGGTAGGCTCCTGTTTACGGAGCTTCGAGAATCCTGAGGAAATAAACTGAATGTCTTTACCATACCCTTGATAGTTTGAAAGGAGCTGGACTTAATAACATATAGCAGTTATGGTGGGAAATCAGAGTTATACGAACTGTCATGCAAAGATAATTCAGGGGGGCGGCTTGAGAAGTAAATCTCAGGCCTCATAAATTCAGTCTTTTCAAATACTGAGACTAAAAAATAAATAGAGGTTCCATAATTATTCTACAGATTGTGTATCCTAAATCTCTTGGGTAATTATCACAACTAAAAATTACACATTACAGTAATCACAACTAGCAATTTACCTGGAATTGCTTGCTTGGTGAATATCTTTCAGTAAGCAAAATTTGTACATGAAATGATTATGCATGAATGTTATTTATAATGGAGTGCTTGTTAACACTGGCTGGTGTGAAGACTTCGCTGATTTCTCTTAATTTAATTTTCATCAACACTGTTACCTGCTTTAGTGTCTATGCCAAAGAGTAGTCCTACTCTTAAAATAAAGCAGTTAAACTGATGAAATAGAATAATACATTAAAATATCTATATATACTTATAAATTCCAAGAAAATATTCTTCATATGTTAATATCTCTAATTTCATTACATTTTTTCAATTATTAAATGAAAATTTCAGTGTCTTCTAAATGTTTTAGGAAGCAGTTAATTTATTAGTAGAGTCCACTGATAATATAAAATGTTCGGTGGAGCCAACTAAACATCTTTCTCTTCCCTTCTGCTTTCCTCCAAAACATAGGGATAAGTGAATGAGTTTTATGGATAGACCTTATTAGTATTGGAACATTCTTTTCAGCTTTTGGTCCTGGCTGTGAGTCCCTTGGAGGCTCTACCTGCATTGGTAGAGTGTGTGAGCATCTGTGACTTAGATTTGCGTTTGGCACCCATGCATTATAGAACTTTCACTTAAGTTCTTTCTAGAGAGCACTGGTTCCTCATCTCTTTTGGCCCACAGACACCTTTAAGAATCTAGGAGAGATCTGTGGATTCTTTTTTCTAGAAAGATGTACATAAGCACTTGAACAATTTTGCATAAGGCCAGGGAGGCATTAGTGAGACTAAGAAGCAAACTGGGAACTGGAAGTGAGAAGGGGCACCAGTGCCTGAAACAGTACCACCTATTTAGGTAACTGCAAATCCTGTGTGTGAAGGTTCTAGTAAGGAATGAGGCTAGAGGCAGGGACCAAATAATGAAGAAGGGTGGGAACCTGATATCCAGTATGATGTAGGCATGTGTGGATGTGTGAGTTTCTCCTTGAGGTATTTTAGATTTATGTCACATTATTGACTTGCTTTACAGGATTATCTTGAAAATTATTGATTCAGCTTATTTTTTGGTAAACAGATACTCTTTATCATTTCTGATTCAAATATGGAGATTTTCCCTTAAATATTTGAAGAAACCTGTTTCTACTCCCTCAGTCCAGGCAACCGCCTCATCTGCCCCCAAACGTCCCTGGATCTCTCAGGATTCTGTTCCAGGTTGCAGCTCAAAGGACCCTGCTCACAGAGGTGGAGTTCTGAAGCATGCTTTTGAAGAAATCCTATTTTTAATTCTTACATTTAGGAGTTTTCACAATGTTTTTGTTGTTAACAGTAGGTTAGCTTAGAGTTGTATCCTACTCGTGCAAAACAATAATAGCAACAGCACAACAACAAAGTGCAAAGGCACTTTCAAGATGGGCAGTGGGCAAGGCCCAGCCTGTTTTGGGAAGTCCCCTAGCTGTTTGCTACACCACAAGGAGTGAAAGAAGGAGACCATGTCATGTTAATGTATTCAGTGATGTGGTTAAGCACAACAAAGTTCTTTATAAAATGAAATTTCAGTTGTTTAGACATGCTTAATGCTTAATGCTTACTTAGAGGCTAAAGGATTAATTTGACAAGCCGTTTGTTAGAAGATTACTCATTTTAACCTTTGAGTTCATTATCTTCTAAGTAGCTAAATATATTTTAATTAGTCTATAATAAATTGAAATATTAAAAATATATAATTTCTCATTAAAATACTATCTTGTCTCACTTTTATAAACACTGTATATAATAGAGGGATTATATATCATTTTGGCCTCCTATACCTGGGTTTTGCAAGCTAATAAAATTATAGATCATTTATGTGTTAATAATGATTGATGCTGCTTTTATTTTTATTTTCCTGGGATCCTTAAAGATTATTTTTATTAACAAGCCAATATTTTAGTGCCAGAGAGAGGATGAATCCTCTCTGAAATCTAGCTTTCATTCTGCTCAAGCCATGAGTGATTAAAATTATTTTTTCATGAAAACTCAAACATTCAAGAAGTGTTCTAAAACTTTTTTTTTTTTTAATATGCCAATGTAGCATTTCTCTCTCTCTCCCCTCTCTTCTTCAAGTAGTTGAATAAGCTATACAGGTTAATATTCCTTTTTTTTTAAATAAAATATGCATTTAACTGTCTTTCATTTTTATATTTACTTACTAAATTTGATTTGTGCAGTATTTTGTTAAAACCCAAGTTATGTCTTTACACATATTCTTATTTTTTTGTTAAAACCCAAGTTATATGTCTTTATACATGTTCTTATTCTTCTTATTCCAAAATACTATAATTTATAATTTTTCACCTAATCTGATCATACCAGGGATTTATTCTAGAATTATCAGTAAGTGTCCCTGGAATATTGGGTAGCTCACAGTTTTGGATTAGAGTTAGCGGTTTTGTGTATATTTTGTTTTCCTAGAAATTTGTACGTAATTCCAGGTTCTTGTTAACAAAGCTACTGAAACCAAATAAGAGTTTGCCTTTTAAAACATTCTAAAGTTAACTTTTCTGTAAATTAAATGTGTGAGGCTTGACAGTGATTCCCAATCATGGCAATCCATCAGAATTATCTGGAGAGCTCTAAAAGGACCACCAGTGACCTGATACCCTCTTGAGGCTCTGATTGACTTGGGCTGGATTATCCCCTGGCAGTAATAGGCTCTATAAGCTCCTCAGGTGATTCCGATATGCAGCCCACTTTGGGAAGCCATTGAATGTTATAGAAGGCACCTGGAGATCCTCTTCTCAGTGGTTTTCAATATTAGCTGCACATTGGAATCACTTGGGAGCTTAAGCAACTCTGCTGTAAGAGCCCTACCTTTAGAAGTTTTAATTGTAGGATATTGCCTATGCATGCAGATTTTATAAAATAGCCAGGTAATTGTACACAAAGGCAAAGTTGAGAACCAGTGGTCTCCAGCTTCCTTTTTTCAGAAGAAGAATCTGAGGCCTAAATCAAAGTGATTGACTTGTCCAAGATCCATAGAACAAAACCAGAAATCTGATTTTCAGATTTGTATGGAGTGATTTACCAAAATATCTCATATTTTTATGAAAGTGTAGGTTTGGGCATGTGAGAAGTACCCACAAAATAATGTTCCTTGTGTGCTTAGTCCAGAAAATGGCAAATATTTTTTTTAATACTACAAATGAGAAAGCTAGCCAAGAGGTAATCGTTACCTCAGTTATGACATAAGAGAATTAGAAGCTAGAAATGGGCACATTCTAAAACTTACACACATTATCTGGAAGCAAATTAAGCAAAGAAAATAACCCAAATGAAATGCTTTAGGCCAGGTTAACCACGTCATTATTTCTGTAGCATTAATTATAAATGCTTATTTTTATACATAGGTCAGAAGGTTGCACAGGCCTATATGGTTGGAGTTATAATTACAATATACATTACAAAGTATATTTTATCAATAACACTAATAAAAAAGTAGAAGTTAGATCATTGGTTTTGAAGTATAATTTTTAGAATGTCAGAAAAGGAAACATTGTTACAATATTATAGGTTAACTATGTAGTCAAATATATTTGGGGAATAAATGTGTATTTGGCACTCTTAGGGCAGAGAGAGGGTGTCATTTTCCTTGAGCCTACATCGAATGACTTCCCCAGATACACAAATAAGTCTTTCTCTAGATGCACCTCCAGCCCCATAACACCTGTACCTACTTTACTTATTATACTTGCCTTTCTGTAGCCTTTTGCATAGTATCTTCATGAATTAGAGTGTGTTTAAGAAATGTTTGTTGAATAAATGAAGTAGACTGCAAACTCAGGGTGGTGTTTTGCAAAATGTGCTCTGCACCCCAGTAAAATCAGCAACAGCGACGATTCCTGGAAAATTTATCAAAAAGGCAAATTCTCATTCTCTACCCCAGTTACTGAATCAGAAACTCTAGAGGTAGAACTCAGTCATTAGTTTTGAGAGCCTCCAGATTTTATGTTGCTCACCGTCAAAGGTGAGGATTACCATACCATCTAGGTCTGAAGGACCTAGAATATAGGGTAAGATGGTAGCATTTATAAAGTAATTATAGGTGCCAGATACTATGGTGGGTGCTTTACAGATATTATCGCAGTGTTTAGCATTTGGTATCTATATCAGTTTGCTTTTTGCCGCATAGTGAACCTAGTGGCTTAAGAGGACAATAATATCTCATGATTCTTTGGGTTGGCTGGGTGGTTATTGTGGTCTGAGCTTCTCAGCTGTGGCTGAACTGCCTGAAAAGGCCTCACTTTGTATGTTTGGGGTCTCAGCTGGATGGCTGGAGTTCTCTCAGTGTGTCTATTTCATCCTCAAGGAGTATAGTCTGGGCAATACACATGATTGCATAATGGTTCCCAGCAGCAGGAGAAGGGACCCACCAATGCACAAGAGCTGTGTAGTCTCTGCTTCTGTTGCATTTACTGATGGCTAAATGGCCTAAGTAAGTCACATGAGCAAGCCTTGATTAAAGGGGTGGAGCCAGAGATCCCACTTGTTGATAGAGGGAGTGGTTACGTTGCAAAGGTAAGTGCACACAGGGGTGGGAGGAATTTATAGCTGCTTTGTAATTTATTTTGTAAATATTTTGTAAATATGTATTTTGTAAATATTTGTTGGTGGATTATAACTTGTTTATTCTTAATAGACTATTAATGGCCTAAAGGTACAAGATAAGTATTCTTTGAAAACACAGAGGACATTTAAAGAGAATTACCTTTGTGATTATTTAACATCTTATTGTCTTTATCATGGAGAACTTATATTTCTGCCTTCTACAGGAGTAAAGTCTTTGGGGACATTTTTTTGTGTGTGTGGAGGTGGATCTGTAACAAAAATGGGTACAATAAATAGCAGGTTAAACTTTTGAGATATTTCAACATAGCATGTTTTTTCTTTCAAAAAAAGATTATATGGATATTTATTTTGGAGTCTTGTTGGGGGCCTTCTTTAGAGTAGGTTTATCAGTCATAACAATAGTCTCAAGCCACCTGATTCCAGGTTGGGTATATGTATTTATGGGGGAGGGTTAATTGGTGTAGATAACAATTTAAGGTATATATAATAAAATACTAGTTGCTAGGAGAATATTCTTTCATGCTGTGTTTACCTCACACCTCAAAACTGAATCTTTAAAAATATATATCCTTGTCTGGATTATAGGGTGAGTACATACTCATGTTAGAAAATTTGGAAATATATGAATACAAATGAGACAATAAAATAAAAATCACATATACATAATCTTACTACCCAAAGATAACAGAGTACAAATGCTGTTTTTGAATTAAATATTAAAATGCCTTTTTTCTTATATGCAAGTATTTTAATTGTATATGGGATTAGTTTGTATTTATGAGGTACTAAAACTTCATGATGTAACTTGCCTCATCTGTTTCACAAATGTGTACTAATTATGCTTATTATATGTAGTTAAAAATGTAAATGCTTCCAAAAGGTAGCTTTTCCATACTTAAATGTATTCTTTTTATAAATTCTACATTAAACTGTTTTTTCCTACCCTTTAGATTGTTAATTGGTTTATTCTGTTAATTCCCTCTTGGTTTTTTCCTTTGTTCATTTTCTCAGTCGCAGGAACTTTTATTATGTGTTCTTTCTCTGTTCTTCTCTACATTTCTATTGTAACTTCCGTCATTTTTGTACTTTTCATTTTTCCATCCAGGCCTATAGTTTATTAGTTCTTGATAGATTAGCAACAAATTATCACCTTTGAGGTGTCATTTTCTCTTTCACCATTTCTTCTTTTTAGAAGCATTGATATTTCTTTAGAAAAGAAGTGGATCCTTTGTTGCTGCTTAGCCCTACCACTGTTTGGTGCTTTTTTGAGTAGTCTAACTTAACTTTTGGTTTTCTCTGTGATGTTCTACCATCCCCAAACAAAACAAAATAATATAAATACCTCTAAATTCCTAAGTTCCTCACTCACAGGAGATTTTAACTTCTAGGCTTCAACTTTTCATTTGAAACCTTGTCTGTTTGCATAAATTCATGTCACTCAAAATAAGCAGTAAGCAGAGAGACAGGGGAAGTGTAGTTCTTGGGTTTTAAAAGAGGAAGTATCTTTCCCCACCCCTAAGCTCAGTCTCTCACATCTGCTTCTGACTGCACATTGCGGAGTAGAGAAAGATTTGAATTCCCATTCAACCTGCTCTTACCGTCAAACATTTTGATTTCTGATACCATTTTTATTTTTATTGTGGTCTGTAGGGTCAGCTGTTTTGATGAATGACTTGCAACACACCTGAAGGTTGTGCCAAACGCCTTACTTTTCTATGAGTGGTTATAACATGCCAACATTTCAAATCTCATCCATTAGGGAAACTTTGAAGAAAGAAATTATTGTAGAACCCCATGTGTTTCTGTCTTGTTTCAGAAACAAACAACAACAGAAAAAACAAAAACAACAACAAAAAAACCCCAAAAAACACATGTTTAGTTTTTCATCTACTGATGATATTTTAATTAATATTTTAACTTTTGAATCAGTAATTAATTCACATGAACAGAATTCAAATGGTGCTAAAGAATATTTATGTATTTTTAAAATTCCTCTTTTTAAAACATTTTAGCACTTTACATTTCTGTTCAATAACAAATTTAAAGTAGTATTTTTGAAAAAGAAAATTTTAAAAATAATTTCCCGAGATTTCTCTATGTTTGCTTATCTCTTGCAAAAACTAAGTGTATACCTGCTTCTGGTAACGGGTGTCACCTTAAAATTTGGAATGACCAAAGATGGGGTGTCCAGGATCTGCTCCTCAGCTGGCACCTGAGCTGCAGCTGGGTAATTAGCCCTCCTCTTGTTTTTTATCATCGTAATGGGTAATTAGCCCTCTTGTTTTTTATCATCGTAATGGTTATAACCAGTGGGAACTGCCTTACTCCAGCTTGAATAGATTAATGAAAAAAAAATAGGGCTTCCACTTTCCATTATTCTTTCTGTTTCAATGTGTGGAATTATGGAAAGCCTGAGGACGAGGAATTCATGCTCAAGAAAATCAAGTTGTTCTGTTATCTGAATTTATAAATTTCAGGCTTAAATGAGGCCTAATTTTACCTACATTGATTTGAAAGTATCTTATTGGAAAACTGAATTTTTATTGAAATCCTGAATTTATTATGTGAAGTTGGTGGTTGGATATTTTAGTGGAAGAAGGATGAATTAAAAAAACAAAACAAAACAGTATGATATACAAGGGCAGGTTGAAAAAAATGATAAAACAGCTTTCCTTCTGATATTAGCCTCAATTCATGGACTTCGGCAGTTTTACGTTTAGGGGTGTGAAAAGATAACCCGAGGCATATTAAAATTTTTTAGATTTTATTTGAGCAAAAATCAGTTTGACTCTGTGAGCGTTCAATCCAACGGAAAGAAAGCAGCTGGAAGGAGCTGTACAGAAGGAATGACTTACAGTTGGAAGGGTGTGGGAACAAGGAAGTTAAACTAGGCAAAAAAAAAAGTTATCGCAAGGCCATTTCTCTGTAAGGGGATGGCAGGGGTTTTACCAGGCAGATTTCCTAACCAGTGCTGATCAGGTGATTCCTCATTGACTGGTTTAAGAGTCCATTTCTGGGGGATCTGAAACTATAATTAAGTTGGAATATGCTTGTCGATATGAGACTTGGCATAAGCAACTCACTTTTGAGCCTAATGTCTTAATGCAGTAAGCTTGGACTGAAAAGTAGCCAGTGGGAAGGTCAGTCTTTTGAGGTCATAAGATTGTGTTTCAAGGACTGAATATGAAGAAAAGAGCGGAAGTCTCTCCTCCTCGACCCAGAGAAGGGGATGGGAGGAATACATATACACACACACTACACTACCCACATGTTTATGATTATAACCATTCATAGGTAATATATGCATATATTAATCTCAATATGTAAATATTACTTAACTGAAGTCATGTGGTATGTACAGAAACTTTGAGTCTGTTTCTTTTGCTCAGCATTGCGATTGTCATCCAATTGCTGCGTGTTGTCGCAGTTTGTTCATGTTGTTAGTGTTTATTCCATTTTGTGACTATCTCACAGTTTATCCATTCTACTGTGTTGGATATTTGTGTAGTTTTGAGTAATGTTGCTGCTAAGGTTCTGGAACATGTCTTTTGCTGCACACATGCATTTCTGTTGGGCATGTATTCCTAAGAGTGAAATTGCTGTGTCATAGGGTGTGCATGTATTCTGGTTTAGTAGAATATATGCATATATTTTTTAACATTTTAATGAAAGCATTGCCTGTTTATATTGGGGGCAAAATGTATGTGTGGTTGGTTTGTGACATTGGGCCTGTCACAATCTTTTCGAGTTTGTGGTTCCACTTCTGTAAATGAGAAGATCAAAATAATTATGATTTCTAAGGTGACTTCATCTCCATATTTCTGTGATTAATTTGACATTCCTAAAAGAATGTTACCTATGCATGCTTTTGTGATTGATAGGTACTATCTAGTTATTAGCAGGCCACATTTAATTAATTTTTGTGAGAAACTTCTTTGCCACTTTAATTTCATTTCTTTTTTAAAGTTTGTAGTGTGTTCCTGGTGAGGTTAATGTCTGATCATATTCACAATAATTAAGTAGTATTGAGATATGCAGAGATCTGTTTGGGTTTTTCAGTAAGCAGGCATGACTTTTAGTAACAGGCCAGTTTACATAAGGCTTATGTCAAATAATGATTTTTCTTTTTTTTAATGGTTAACAGTTGTGAAGTTTAACAGCATATTTGAAATTAACTTATAGCATTAAATCTTGCTATACAAATAATTTGATAACCTGGAGTTTTATGCCCCTCAAAATCTTTGTATTTTGTGTTAAACTTTCAGTTGAATTAAATGTATGAAATGGAACCATTGTGTTTAGTTTTTTAGTGTTGCTGGGCTATATTTTGGAAGTCATTCTTTTTCCTCAGGGCCTTTTCCATGCATAATCTGTGCAAGTCAGTTCCAGTGTTGGGGAAAAAAAAATGAGCTACTATTTCATAGGTGAATAATAACTAGTTATTAGCAGGCCATATTTAATTAATTTTTATGAGAAACTTCTTTGATATTTTTGATTTCATTTCTTTTTCAAAGCTCGTAGTGTGTCCCTAGATCAGTTCTTCAGCTGTTATTAGAGGTATGTGACGGTACTACCTGTACTCATGATTCTCTGAACTTCCCCTGACAGGCCTTCCTGGGACCTGTCTCATGTCTGGGCACTGGAAGTTATAGCAGGAAGTTTAGTGAGTCTTTCATGAAGTTAAACATTCAATTTAAAATAATACATTTTTCTCCTGAAGTTATTAAGTCCCTCTTGTTCTTGTGTGAAAATATTATTTAACGCTAAATAGACAACTGATTTTGTGTTAATGCCCTTTTAAAAGCCTCTGTAAGTTTCACCTGTTTTTGTTTTTGTCAAACATTTCAAGGTCTTTTATTTAAAAACATCTGGAAACCAGTGGTTTATAAAACACACCTTCCTCCATCAATCTTTTTATATTGAAAAGCTCACTACTCTGCATCACAGTTTTTCAGAGCCTCTTAGTTAATTTTATCCTTGATCTATTACTCTGAGCTGCCTCTCAGAGTGTTGTGCATGCTTATATGCTCTGCCAAGAGAATCTCTTTCTGCCTTTCACTTTCTTTTTCTTGGTTGTCAGAGTGGGGCAACATCACCCTTAGGATTCTGCAGCCGCTTCTTTCAAGCTTAGACACTACCTGGCCATGTTGCAGCCTGAGGTGGTGCGTTCCTTACTCCACCAGTTTGTGCTAAGGTCTTTCTCTCTTTGATTAGAGGTTCTCATGATAAAATTAGTTAGCCTGGCTTGATTGACATTTTCAAGGATATTTATGCTGGTGGGTAGGTGGGGAGGCCCTGATTGCTCTTTAATTATTAAGTTACGAGGAGATATGTAGCAGTGAGAAAAATCAGTTTTCAGTGGAAAAAGCACCTTTGTAGCATTTGGAGATGATATTTTTGATTAGTTGGCAGGTCTTACTCCCCACCTCCAACCCCTTTGCTATTCTTAGGGTTAGAAGCAAACATAGTAGGTGGATTGCTTGCATTTAGGAATTTCAAAGGATAATGGTGATTGAGGGAGATTATTGAAGAAGATTAATTTGATCCTTTTCAAATTAGGCATAAGTGAGCCACATTTGCACTGAACTAGTGATGTGTGTGGTCAGCTTCTATTTCCTGTAGTAGGAGGAGGAAGCAAGCCCTCTCTCTGACCTCTGGCAGTGTATGAACAGTCAGAAGAAATTAGTTCTTCTCGCAGGATAGAGATGTGGGGATGCACTGGGGTGTGGTGATGAGGTTGTCATCAGTCCGGTGTTGATATTTACAAATATGAAAAGTACAGACTGTCCCAGTACTGGGCCATCAAGGACTAGGGGTGAATTCTTCAGGGTTATTGAGCAAGAGTGTTGACAAATGAAAGCTCCATCAGTAGTTGCCTTTGAGGTCTGTCTTGAAAGAGAAGCTAAGTCACTTTAAAACAATGATGTTCCAGCTCTGTAATGACATTAGCTGACTCCCAGCACATTGGTGAGGTCATGAGAGAGACTGAAAGATGCGTGGTTTGGGACAACAGAGTGGACTCTTTCATGGATCTTTAAGTAGGTACTTAAATCTTGGGGCTGCTTTATATGGAGTTTTACCTAGAGGTAGAACAGTGTGAAATAAAAGATCTTTTGAGGTTCCTGCTAAACCAGTGCTTTTCCTTGTTAAACTTGCATATGAATCACCTAAATTTAATTTGCATTAAAGTGCAGATTATGATTCAGTAGTTCTGGGTTGGGGCCTGAGATTTTGCATTTTTAACAAGCCATGAAGTGATGTTTATGCCGCTGGCCCATGGATTATATTTTGAGTATTATAGTTAGATATTTATTTTTGTTCTTGCCCTAGATCTTGAATTCTAAATTGAAATCTAAGGCTCACAAGATAAATGTTATCACTTATTCTTATTCATGTTTAGTCTTTTTTTTCTTTACACTTGATTATGAAAATACTATTCACAATGAAAAAGATACACTTCATTATTCTGTGTATTATGTGTGTGCATATATATATATACACATATATATATAATAGGTGAATAGAAGAACAGTAATAAATAATAGGTATTAACAAAATCCAAATTAAATCCACCAACTAACATACTGGAAATTCTTTCTGATCAGAAACCAAATGCTAGGGTACACATTGCGATTTGCAGACATGTCATGTAGTACCACCATATTCACATGTGCGTTACAACAAACAGATGTCTGAGAAACAGATTTTTGTAGCAGATTTTGACGCAGGAAATACATCAGGCTCCATAAAACTTAATAGAAAAATGTATTGTTTAACTGCAGTCCATTTTTAAAGAGCAGATTGCAGTGCATTTGGTGGAATCAAATGGGTTTTATTCTTGAGAGCTTGGCAGTCTCCTACCCAGAGAATTATGTACACGAGTGTCACCTGGTGGCGTGTTATTTGGTTATTGATAATGTGGTATTTTGGGGTTAGCCATATTGAGTATTCTGTTTTAGATCATGGGAGAAGGATACATTTCGTTACTACACGAAATATTTACCTGTTGAATCATTTCTGGAAGTGAGGGAATCACTGTGGTATTTTGAATTAGAAACACATCCTTTCAGATGTGCATCAGCAGTGTGATCTCCTAGTCTGTTTCAAATGGTAATAAACCAGGGCCTGAGAGTCTGCCAAAGTAGAACATCTGCTTCTAAGACATGGGCTTCTGGTGGCATTACTCTCGGTGTGCCATTGCTTTCTTTTGCTTGTTTTCTCAATTTGTTAACTCTAGATTATATTCCATCAAGGGCATAGTGAAGAAAACCTGAAAATTCAGTTATTATCTTAACACCAGAGAAAACTTCTATGAAAGCTTTTTAATTTGGATCAAGATCTAAGAATTCCTAGTTATTAAATTATACCTTGTGATACATTTTATTGAAAGTGGTTTTCTTTTTGAAACTCTCCTTAGGTGCAGTCCTCCCTGGTATAATCATGTTTGGCTATGTAGACCTCTGTATCCTTGAGCAGCCTGGGTTATTGATGGGCTTGTGCTGGTAAAATGGGCAGGCCTGCTACATAGGGAGGTGGTTTGTTATCTGCAATGTGGTCTTGCTACCCTATCAGCCTCTTCTCTGAATACAAATCTGACTCTACAGTCTGTTATATTGCCCAACTGATCTACACCCGTATGTCTTCATCTAACAGGCCTGCTGCTTTTGATCTGGCATGGTCTTCTGCCTTTCCACTTCCTCTCTCAACCTTTTTAGGAGGCCCAGAGTTGAGCACTTTCTTTAGCTCATGTTCCTGAAGACAAGCACGTCAAATGGTTGAATGTACCTCAGTTACACAATTACACCGTGTTAGAATTATGTTTTTATATGTAATTACCCACTTAGATTATAAACTCCCAGCAGGCAGGGCTTTGTGGTTTTCATCTTATTATTCCCATTGTCCAGTGTGGCGGCAGATCATAGCAGAGCCTCAAAAAATATTTGTTGAGTGAATAAGCTTTATTTAAAGTCACTGGAATTCCATGTAGGTAAGATCACAATTCTATGCATATAAAATCATTCTGAAAAACAGGGAGAACTGATATTTGTGCAAGCAAGCTAGACTTTTAGAGAAGCAGCAAGCTGCATCATGAAAGTATGTCAGAAAATGAAAAGATTAACTGGTGCTGCTTTACAGCCTGATCTTCGTGGATTATTTGTAGCTTTTTAAAAATATTTAATTCATTAAGAAATATTTGAGTAAACAGGAAATAATTTAGTAGGAAAAAATTTCTGTTAAGTTATTATACAATCCTCCGTTATTTTAATGTCTAACTGAATATTAAAAATGGCTTTTTTAAATTAAATATTTGGATTTTCTTATTCTGTTAAGTTTTAAATGATAGTATCTCCAGGAGAGGAATAATGATTGATTCTTGTGCTTAGTATATAACTTAAATCCTACAGGTATGGGTATAGCATTACATTTATTGCATAACCATTTCACTTAAAAACATTTACATGGGTAGACAGGGACAATGATCTCTTCAGTAGTACTTTAAAATGTCTTCTTAAGGTTGTTATAGTGATGGTTTAGGTACAGCTGGAACTAAAAAAAGTCAGTGTGTATATTTCAGTGTTGATAAGTAAGAGATTAATAATAGTGTTTGACTTTTAAACAGAGAACCCTAGTGAATAGAACTAGACAAGCCAAAATCCAGGATGATTTCTTATCTAGACACATGTCAAATCTAGTTATGTTAAACTGTCTCCAGAAGACATGTGATTTAAATGGCAGATCAATTAAAAGACTCCATAAAGTCATAAACATTCCAGATTTTTGCTCACATTTCGCATACGTATGATATTAAGGGGATTCTCTCCCTTTGAGCACTTAAGACTTGTAGAAATCTAGATTGTTGTCAGTAAAAATCTGTGGGTTTAGCCTAATGGTATTTTCACAATTCAGTTAATTATGTGGCTATATAAATAAATATGTTATGAGAATTCACTGTAGTTAGGCTGCTTTACAATTAATATAGTCCAGATTTTTTGTAAAAACTTCTCTTCATATGGCGTTGGCTGGGGTTCTGGTTCAGCTGGACTGTCCAGTGGCCTCGCTCACATGCCTAGCATCTGTTGCTCTCTTACACTTGGGGAATCATTAGGGCCTTTCTTGCATGACTACTTGGGCTTCCTCACAGCATGGCAACTAAATTCAAGGTGTTTTCCAAGATGTAAAGGCAGAAACTGCAGATCTCATAAGGTCTAGCTTCAGAATTTACACAGCATCATTTCTGCCACATTCTGTTGATCAAAGCGATGCACCCTCTAGCCCAGTGCAAGGGAAGAGGAAATAGACCCCACTCCATGATGGGAAGAGTGGCAAAACATTTTTGGCATTTGTAAACCTGCAAAAATCCTCTGAAATAAGTACTGTTATAAATCATACTTTAGAGAGGAAGAAACTAAGGTTTAGAGAGGTTAATTTAGTACCAAATGTTACCCAGTTACTAAGTGGTTTAAGCCCCAGACTGGGTAAGTTTGATGCTAGAGCTGGGGCTTTTCATTATAGTATATGTTGCCTTCAGGGTGTATGTTGGCAGCTTAGATAAATTTGTCTTTGTACTCCAAAGCCAATATCTGAGGTAGTTTTATTGATGTGGGGATAAAATCTATGTGCGATCAGACTGAAATAGTAAAGGGATTTGATTCATATCATTGACCAGCCATCATGTGGTAAACACGTCTCTCTAAATTTGGATATTTCTAAAATCTTGGTTGAGATGAAAGAAAATTCTTAGATCTGACATTATCCTATGTCTACCAAATATGTTAGCACGTTTCCTTACCAAGAACAGATAAATGAAATCGATTTTTAAACCGTAAGTTTCTGATGAGGATATTCTGTTCTGGTAGTCTGTATTTTTCATAGGGTTTCAGTATTCTAGTGTCTATTATTCATTAATATGAAACATAGAGCTTTTAAATTGCCTTTTATTATTTCTTAAAATTTCTGCTACTCTGTGGGGCCGTAGACATCTAAATTACTCCTTTCTCTTGAACCACTGTCATATATACATATATATCTGGTAAGCTGAAGAGAAAGTGTGGGTAATTGAGCCCTCTGATCATATATTACTATAAATTTCTTCTATGGTGTCTGACAAAAAATATATGTAATATGCTAATTTATCTGTATAACCATTAGGGACTTTACTGTAAAAATAATACAACTTGAGTTGCATTTTTTAGGAGATTATTATAAAGGCAGGAGATAAAGTTGTCACTTAGACTCTTCATTTTATTTGAGCAGTTCTTGGACTGTTTGACCTTTGTATTCCCTGCTTTATATTCTGAAAATGTGAAATTATAATTCAGTAATTCTTTTAGGGAAGGATTTGAAAATGTGCCATTGGTGAATGTACCATGGGGGAAGGGCTAATATTTTTTAGAAAACTGGGAATTAATGATTAAGTAAATGGTTTACGGTGACTACACCAGAGATACCTTCTTGACTTAAAAGTTAAAGCAGCCTGCCTGGGTATCAGTGGGGCCTGTCAGAGGATGATGCGTGGTGGTGTCTGGAAATGTATTCACTGTCCTTCAGACACATTGTAAGTTTGCCTGAGAAAATCAGTGTAATAGCTTTTCAATGACATTTTTGTTTCCTGGTGAAAACAGGAAAATTTAAAGAAAAGAGGAAAAACTTTTTATAAGCTATTTAGAGGTTATTTGTCTTCTTGTGTATAACCTGTATTTTTTTTCTATTTATAATGTGATATTTAGCTTTTTAATATAACTGATACTATACTGGCATACTATTTATTATCCTGCTTTTCTCACTTCACACTTTTATTTAAAGGTGTGTATGGGTGCACAAACACGTAAAATGTTACAATATTCATATCAGATTATACTAACAATAAATGAGAATTTCTTGGCAAAATTGTATTTGTTTTTATTTTTATGTTTGACCAACCATATGAGTAAAGATAATTTTAACCCCAGGGAAAGAGTTTTCTTCTGTCAGTAACACCCAATATGAGCACCAGAGACATGAGCTATCTCTTTCTTCCTTCTGTGGTTCATTTGTCTTTCACCTGCTCTGCTTCAAGAGGGCAGGGTTGAAGTAGGACAAAGGTATTAATAAGAAAAATTTCCAGAGCCGCAAGGAGGAAGTAATTGTCAGGGAACAGATAGTGTGATGGGAAACTATTACACTTCCTCGGAAATATGACAAATGTGTTCAATTTATTTGAGTTTCTGGAAACTACTCATGGGGAATACAGCATTAATTTCCTTAAGCATGCTCATATTATATTTTGCCATTCGCGCGCGTGCGCGCGCACACACACACACACACACACACACAAAGATAGGAAAAGAAAGCGCTCAGAACTCACAGGACGGAGATTTTTTTTCTAATTTAGAGTCAATCCTGGCTTTTTAATTCTCTATTCAGACTAGTTTTGTTAAAATCCTTTATCATCAATGTTTAGAAAGTTAATGCCTTACTGTGTATGTAGTTTCTGTGAGCTGTTTTTATATACTTTGCCTATATGTTTGTTAGCAGTGATTTGGAATTAAGAAATCCTTTATAGTTCTTTAAATATTTCCATGGTCCTTGAATTTAACATTTGTTGGACATCTATTATGTAAGAAGCTATCATAGGTAAAATAAGACTTGTTCTTCTCTAACAAAGGCTTATGCTTTAATAGAAGTGAAATGCGATATGTTTATAAAATAAAACCATGATGCTCTTCAAAGAAACCTTTGTGCTGTGACAGGTAACATGAAGTGGCAGAAGTTGTGTGGCATTTAAGAGTTTGAGAGAGCACCTCTGGGAAGAGGTATGGAAAAGGTACCATGGGAGTCCTTTGACATAAAACGAGTGCAGGTTAAAGTTAAACAGACTGAGGCATACAGAATGTTGGATCAGAGAGGAGGGAGAGATGGATTGCCTCAGGGTATGGATCATGAAAAGCAGATCACTCAGATAGCTCAAGGGAAGCACAGAGAAACGGTATGAAAATTGGTGAAAGGTAGCTTGGTTCCCTGGAAGGTAGAAATCCTTGAAAGTATTATGTTAGAAGAATTTTCATCTGTACTCTATTGAGTAAAAACCTAAGAGAAACTGTTCTTAAAGTATAAACTATGATAAAAAAATAAAATAAGTGGAGTAGGACATGTAACAACATTAAGAATTTCCCATTAGAAGAGGTAAATACTGACTAATTCATATTCCTGTGTGTGTATGTGTGTGTGTGTTCTCTCTCTCTCTCTCTCTCTTTCTATATATATATATTATATATATATATACTTTATTATTATATATTATATATATATATATATATATATATATGTATATATGTATATATAAATAATTTCCAGTGGCCTACTGGAAACTGCAAAGGAAAAAAGTTAATCCAGATTTTAAAATAATGCCATTTCAAAGTCAAGTTTGTTTTGGTTGTTGATGAGACCTTTTTTATTTATTTATTTTTTTAAATGACCCAGGTCATAAGAATATAGTTTGAACTTCTAATGTTTCTTTTCTTTTAAAAAGAGCCTAACAATGAAAATAAAACAAAGAAAACAAAGTTCTACTATCTTCTGGTTGTTTCTATATGAATCTCATACCAGTGATGACTTTCCACTTACTTCACAGAACTTTCATTATATTTTTATCTTAAATATAAAAAGGAATGTAGGAGTAGGTTTTTCCTTTTCTCTTTTAACTAATACACTGCTCTACATTTTTAAGATTTATTTTACAAAAGAATACTTGTTACAGATTAGGCTTAATCAGAGAACCTCTAGTATTAAAGACAAAAGAGTTTTCTTTATTGAAGTAGATATTGTTAAGCTTTTAAACCAGATGAAAGTATGAGTGATCATATTATATTTTAGTAGGTTCTCATGGTAAATTTCCATGTAAAACGTTTGTTGAAATGATCAAAGGGTTGTCATTAATCCTACTTTGGCATTGCCACAAAGTTAAAATAATTGATATTTAAAGTTATTTGGGAAGCTTTATTGAATATATTGAAAGTTTATTGTAGTCCTTTTCTTCATGCAAATTGCTGCCGTAATCATAGAAAATTTTAAAATCCACACAAATGAATGGCCCCATCCAACCTTGGAGTCATGTAATTCCTAGCTTAATTCACCTTCACTCTACCTACCCATTGCAGGCCACTTTCTAGTCAGAACTGTATTACCCCAGACATTATAAACTCCTCTGTCTCTCCCTGATCCCGCTCTCTCCTGGTTCTATCTCAGCTTTATGCCTACTACATTTTTCTGTACCTTTGAAGATCTCTAAGCTCTTTAATTAAGAGTAAGACTGTGTCATCTTCGTCTATATCATCAGTGCCTAGACCAACCCTAGCATATAATAGACAATCAAGATTTGTGGAATAAACGACTGAATGGATGAATCAAATACTCGACCATCGTTTGTTATGGAATTATGAAAGGCCACCATAGATATTGATGATCTTAATAAGGTGATGATGATTTTACCTTATTAAGATGACTATCAGTTTAATGGACAGTAGTAGTGTATGAATAAAAGAAACAGCTATGATAAATATTTATACTTTTAAACAGAAGTGGTAGGTATAATAGTAATAATTAATGAGTGTTTTAAAATTAGATGTATTAGGCTCTTACCTACAGGTCTTATTTAATTTTTGCAACAACTCAGTGAGACAGGCATTTTTGTTTATAATTTTTAGAGATGAGGAAACTGATTCAGAGAGAGGCAAAGTAACTTGTTCAAGACTACTAGCAGAGTAAGGATATAAACCCAGTACTATAAAACTTCAGGGCCAAACTCTTTAATAGAGTTGAAAAATTAAGTAGAATATCTTTTCAATATCTCCTGGGAACTTGTTAAAGATACTACATTTGAACATAATAGGCATATTAATGTTTGACTTATGATTAAGGCATTTGTAAATTTGCAATTGTCCATTTAGAACTACTTTTGCAAGCATTATATTTACCCTGAGGGTAGCATCCTTATTTTGCTCTTAATAGACCTCTGTAGGCTGCCTGTTCAAGAGTGTACAATGGAGAGATCAAAAGATGCCCAAGGCTCATCTTCCCCAGCCACAATCTGGGGCTTCACCTCCCTAGCCATGTTAGTAGTGGATTATGTATTCTGCAACAAAGGAAAAAGGCCTTCCTTGGTTATCTTTTTTAATATAGTTTTTGGACTGATATTGTCTGCTAAATTCCTTTTTAAGTGATCAGTTCGATTTTTACAAGATAACATGGAGCAGCTTAAAAAATTGTCATACTGCCTGCCTGTCTCAGGTTAGATCATTTCTGTGCACACTCCTGACTTCTCTTTTGACTTGAAGTAGACTCTGAACCTTTGTTGGTATTTGGACTTTTAAGACATGTTTCCTACTCCCCTTGGAGGTACTGAAAACTTTAAAGCATTTAGGCAGGGGAAATGGGTTAGATGTCGTTTTATTTAAGACTCCCAGGATCTGTCTTAATAATAGTCTAGTCCCAAGACAAGGCTTACATCAGCCTAGTCTTCAAATTCTTAGGAACTGAAGTGTTTCCAAGGTCAAAAATAGTGTGAAGTTACTTCATAAACCTATCTTGGAGGGCACCACATCAGAAATACAGTGAAAGAAAATTACTTTTTAACTGGATGGGGGTCTCATTTTAAGTGCCACTGTTTATATTCTTTATGTCCTGCTTTTCTTTTTATATTGAATTTGTTTCACCTTGTAAAGATTAAGGAGAACATGTTCTAGCTTTTAAATGTGAGAATTGAATTATTAATAGTTTTTGAATAAAAAAATAAAGATCTCTCCTTCTCCCCAAAGCAGTACATTCTCACAAACAGGACCTTGCAGATATAAAATGTCATTTAAAGGTTTTCACTAATTCAGCATTTAAAGCTTTTTATCCTCCCTTGATTTATAACAGCTGTTTTTTGAGTGGACAAAATGCAAACACTACATGCAATCTAATTAGATCACATTCTTTGTTTTGTGTGCTTCACGATTAGTGGAGGCTACTAATTAATTCAACTTATTTTTTTTATTTTTGGAATTCAATTCTTCATGTCAGGTGTTGCATTTCTCCCACCATATTGTATCAAAATAACTTATTCATGTTTTTTTTTTTGTCCCATACTATGTGATAAATTTATTGTGTCATCCTACATTAAACCTTGTGTCCCTCTAGTCCACTTATATTGTCTGTAGCCACCTTAAGCTACAAAGACCTATTCATGAACAGTGAATCTTCATCATTTCAAGATCATGCTAATTCAGTCTAGTTCAATCTCACATTCTGTGCAGTAATGTAACTCGACTTTTGGAGAAATTGATTTGTACCATTTTAAAGAAATACAGTGTTAGGTGATTGAATCCAGGATAAAAGAGTACTTTGCTTCTTAGGTGATATTCTTGGAATTGCTCATATTTTTATTGTTTTTTAATGTAGCTAGCTTTCTCTTTTTCCTTATGTTTTTACTTCTCCCTCCCACCTTCCCTCATCTTCAAGGCTCCTCTAATGTTAAAATCTTTATTTCTTTACCCAGTGTTGAAATCTAGAAGCTACTTTTTGATTCCTTGGCATATCAAAATACTTTTATTTCATAATTAGTTCTTACAAAATCTGACACAAATTTTTAAAAAGGGCTTCATTTTTAATGGTTAATAGGAAATATATTAGTAGTGAAAATCAAGCATCTCTTATACTAAAAGTGAAAGAGTACTGAAAAATCCCTTGTAAAATTAAATTTATATTTTTAAGATTATTAAGTCTTCTAGAAATTTTTTTTCATTGTTTTGGGGTAGGAGAGTTTTAGTGATAGAAACATATTCTTAATTAGTAAACATCCAGTCTTTATTAAGCAGTTATTATTGGTCTTATGATGAGAGGCAGTCAAATGTGCTGAGGGAAAATTAGTCAAGTATGGAAAAATTTCATAAAAGGAAAAAAAAACATTCCAGCTGTTACCTTTCTTCCCACTATGTCAAAATGTTTAGAAATAACATGTTATTGGAATGTACTTTCAAAATTGGAGAGTTTTTTTTTTTTTTTTTTTAATATCTTAAAAGTGCAGAGTAGGGTGGGGAGTTAAAGAAAGCACACAATGTATAGCAAAATGTAGTAAAATGTAGTAAACCATTATGTAAAAGACAAAACCTATTTGCTGATAATAAATTTAAATGACATCAGATAGTAGAATTAGCTGCCATTCTTTTAGTTTCATGTCATAGATTGCAAGTGTAAATCTACTCTTTAAATAATGGGTTTCCAAAATCATCACTTACATATGCATGGTATAAGTGTGAATTTAAAAACTAGGTATAAAATAAATATAAGTATATATAGTCTATATGTGAAAAATAAGGTAACAAAACTCTTGCATTGGTATATTTTTAACAACTTGAATTTAAGTTTTTTTAAAGGCTAAAGGCAAAATTTATCTTTTCATGGCCTTAGAATGCAAGAATGTGACTCACTTGCAGAAACAAGAAAATTGAACTATATTTTTAGCATTTTATAACTAAACAGTGACTAGTTATAGATCCTAGTGATTACTAGAGCTTCTGGACTGTAAATTAGAGAAAATGTTACTATTTCTCTTTTAAAGTTTAGTATCTACATAGCCAGCCAGTGGATCAGATATCCCAAATGGGTAATCACTGGCATTGTGCTTCAGACTTTAGATCTAACATATAAAAATGAACAGCATTTGGATACGATTAAAGAACAAAGAAACGAGGGGATGGAGAGCAACCAATTCAGAAAATATGGAACAGTTGGTTCACCCTAATTATAGCCATCTTGATTTTTCTTTTTTCTTATGTATATATCAGTTGGAAGTTTGGTAGAAAATTAACCCTTTTGTCTAATTATAGAAATAAATTTGTTGCAGATTTTCTAAAGTGACTTTATACTTTTCCATAAACTCAAATTTCAAAAGTCAGTGGCAGTTTGTGTTGGTCACAATCCTTTCCTTTGATATATAGTTCAGTTTACTTTTCATTTTCTAAGACTGAATTTCTTATATCTACCATCATTTAAATGATATGTTGACATAAATGAGAAGATCAAAGATTCAACTAATTAAAAAAGTTTTACATTTTAAGTAGTCTGAGTTGTGTGGAAGTGTGGCCAAATCTAAACAAATGATGGACCATTATGCATAATGATATTGATTTTGCAGATTGTTTAGTGTTGCCATTCAGGCACTAAAATAAGGCCTAAATTTTGACCTCTGTTTTTCATAAATATTTTCATAGATAATTAAGGTTGTAGAAATTGGGAGGCATTTGGTTTTCCAATACAGTTGAATTTATTGAGATCTAGATTACCTTGTACTTTATTGCTTTCTCCTTTCTACCTTTTTCACTTTTTATCACATTTATTTTGTATTCATTTTATATAGGAAGTTATTTTTTATTTTTTTGTAAATATTTTAGGAAGAGTGACACCCACTGAATTTATTGACAGGTGCCTATTATATAGTCTCTTTGGTACCTACCACATTTTTGCCCGTTAACTTGAGAGTCATCAGATATAGGCACATGAGTAAAAATGAGGCAAAGAGCCACCACTTTTAATGTCAAAGTCCTATTGAAAAACATTGTAGGGTTTTATATACGTTGTAGATTTGATAGCTTTCTTTTAAAATTTTCCTCTGTATTTACTTTCAGTATTAAAATAATTGAACCCATACCCTACCCCTTAGACCCCTCATATACACAAAAGCGACCGACAGCTCAAAATGGAAAGATTGTATATGGGCATATTGAGTTCTGATGCTTCTGAATAAACAGGAATATAAAGAAGCTAGGTCAGTTTAAAACTGTAAAGTTCTTAAGTATTTTGTGTTTCAGTTGCTTCTTACTACCTAGCACTGATTAACGTAATTAACGTTGTAAACTTATGAAATGGTAGGAAGGAGTGCAGATGATAGCGTTATTTTGAAGTATGAATTAAGTCTTAAATCATGTCAGAATCCCCAGAATTTAACATGGAAATTAGAATAGAGGCAACACCTAAATTTTCCTACATTCCAAACCATTTGTTTTTAATACTGTCATAAGTTTTTATTTCTAAAGCCAGAGATATGATCATGGCCTTGGTCTGTTTAATCCATTTTGGCTACCCATTCTTTATAGCAGGAGCTCTTAACAAGGGAAGTACATTAGAATTGCTCAAGGAACTTCTAGAATTTGTACATATTTAGAACCCATCATCAGAAACTGATTTTTTTTGGTAGGAGTGGAAACTGTATTTGACAAAAGCTTTGTACATTGTTTCAGATTCCTGTAATGTCATGTTCCAGCCAGACTTTCTCATCCTGTCTTATGCCACTTCCTCTAGTCACCTTCTCTTCTCTAGCCATGCTAAAGCTAGATATTATACAAATAGTATAATATCTCCATAATACCTTTTTCCTCTCTCCTCTTCTCTCCATTTTGTCTTTCATCTGTCAACTAATTTACCTTCCTAGTTTCTCTTTTGACCAATATTTCCTTATTTTCCCATGTTAAAATGATCACTTTATATTTTGTGCTAAGCATTTATATTTTAAATTTTTAGGTGTCTATCTCTCTAAGCATTTTAAATTTTAAATTTTAAATTTTTATATTTTAAATTTTTAGGTGTCTATCTCTCTCATTAAACTCATGTAATATATCTTGTTCATGATTCTATTAAATGACTATATGGATTAATAAGTGAAAACCCTCTTAAAATTTAAATGTACAACTTTTTATGGGTTCATGGTCAACAACCAGACCTAGGTTGACACTGTACATAATTTTATTTTTTAATATGTGTTCTGTTAAAAACACATGCATTATATATACTTATTTTTTTCCTTCATTTTTTTTCCCATTTCTGTAGGCGGAATCTCACAAAACTGTCCCTTATCTTCAGTCACATGCTAGCAGAAATCAAAGCAATCTTTCCCAATGGGCAGTTCCAGGGAGATAACTTTCGTATCACGAAAGCAGATGCTGCTGAATTCTGGAGAAAGTTTTTTGGAGACAAGTAAGTAAAAATCATTTTATAGTTTGGACTCATCTTTTTAGACTGACCTAGTCCCGCCTCTTGTTTTATATGGTATATAGGTTTTACTTAGTATTCTGAGAATGTACTTGAGTGTTTTTGAAACATGTTTTGATGCTAATTTTTCAGTTTAGCCACCAAAAATATACCTCAGTAACTGAATAGTTTTATGTTATTACAAAGTAAATATCAGTTATATGGCATTTATTTTTTTCATGAGAATTCACTGAGTTAAATAGTTCGCTCTAAGAAGCAGACGAATGTAAGATAGTGTTGCTATACATGAGAAACTTATAACTTTTATAATTTAGTAAATACACAAGACACATCATAAGGACAGAGAGGTATAAATACTTTAAAGATGGCATAAACTGGTTGCTCTGACAATTTGGATTGGAGAACAATGGCTTCAGAATTTCAGGAATCAGGTATTACTTTGTAAAGGAGGTAGCGTGTGAGCTTGGTTAAGATCTGAAATTAAGGTAAGAGTAGGCCTTTACACCCTGATTCAAGCTTTTGTGTATCATTGCACAGAAAGTATACATGTTTAAACAAGATATAGAAATGAAAGGTAATGTTATCATAAAGTTGTATTATATCACAAAGTAGCTAAAATATTTTCCTTTAGATATGTCCTACCCAGGGACAAACTCGGGTGTGCTTGGTAAATAATAGGAATCGAATGTCTGAAGCTAGCATAACTTAAAGAAAACTGGCCAGACTTTAAAAAATTTGGGTGAGAATCTCTCAAGAAGATGGTCAAGAACTGAGCATCAGGAGGCAAATGGTTTCTTTAGTAACCTTTTAAGGGTCCCCTTTAATGAGAGAACCTCAGAATATCTTTGAATGTGGGCAGAACCCCCACTGAACATTGAGAAGGAAGAGTGATTGTTTACACATAGTTTTCATCCTGTAGTTAAAAGTCTGTATTTATACATTAACTAGTGAAATGAGGCATGCAAAATATTGGTGTGTACTTCTGGTGGTCTTAGTCCTCTGATGCTAGTGAATTAACTATAACGTTGTGTTCTCTTTTCTTTAGGAAGTGCCAAGTTTATCTATAATCAGCATATACTTATATAGAGCAATGCACATTTTATTACATGCATAATTTTTTGGCTTTGGAAATGTTAGTCTTTTTCCCACTCATTAAATAAAATATATTCTAAATTATTTTTAGACACTAAAGGAAGAAATGCCACTATTACCATTAATAGGGACATTCTGTGTTCTTGAAATCTAGCTATTTGTAATTCTCCAATTCTAATCACAAATGTAATTCTAATCACAAATGAGGAATTAAAAAAAAAAAAGGAAGGTTCATCCTCGTCTGAATAGAATAACAGCCAAAAGTGTACTCATTAAATATTTGTGAATGGTAGAAAGGAGAAAGGCATTGCTGAGTTCTGCTGGAAGGATCCGAGAGAATTTCTTGAAGTTACAACTCATATATTAACTTTGTGAGCCTAAGGCAAACAGTTGGTAACCTTCAAAATAAACTTTATCTTAAAATTTTAAGAAAATCTATAGGACAAATTGTTGGTGGTATTTCTGTTTGAAAACGGAAAGTTCTAGTGAGTTATGAAATTGTTTGCTTTTCAAAGGTCAGTAAAAAATGGAAAATGGTTCACACATTTTTTTTAGGAGAGGAGTTTGTTTTGCTGGCAACTCAGGCCACAAAGAATTATGCATTTCAGACATCTTTATTTCCCTTTATTTATGGCTATAGACATCAAGGGGCTGAAATTTCTGTTCAATTGCTACGTGAGTGAAATCACTATTAAATCAAGTGGCAGATTCTTGAAACACTGATTAAATACTCTCCCTACCTCCCAAATTCTTGTACTTATGTCTCCTGTCTTCACTTACTTGAGAAAGCTGCTTAATTTTTCTCTAACATTTTTACTTTGAGGATGAGAGCCAAATTTAAAGCTCCTGGAACTCAGATATATTTCTATAGCCATCAAAATTAATGATTCTTTTAATAGATCATTGGAGAAACCATCTTTATATTCTCCGTGGGTTTTTACCTTATAGTTCCGCAATATTTTATTGAACAAGTGAGCAAATGAATGAGTGATGTAGCCTTTGAAAAGGTTGAATTATTTTATCTTCCTTGTGCTCTGATACTAATTTATATTTTCACATAACTTAGTTCTTAAATGAAAGCATTCCTGTCATTTATCTTGCTACACATTGAAGTCATGTGAGAATATTTTTACATGACCTAACTAGTGCCTTTGAACTTAAAGCAGTATCCCCCCCCCCCAAAGTAGAACTATTGAGCAGTTAGTTCTAAAAACAGCCAAACAGATTATGATTTTTATAAGGCAGCTTTTAGCTTAAGGAGTATTACTGTGATATTTTTTCTGCCCCAAAAGGAACTATCAGCAAGAAAAAAATATTAAGATTGAATTAAAATTGGGAAAAAGCTATTTTTCAAAGGACTTTGTAAAACTCCTAAAGACAATTTTAGGATTTAGACCTTATGAAAACAGGCAGCGGACAAAAATCTGCCTAATATTTAATTTTTGTGTTTCTCAACCTTTTTGAAGTCATGGCAGGGCCCATCTCTCTGCTCAGTACCCAAGTTTAGCTGTCCAGAGGCTCTGCCTGCTTGAAGTCCTGAACAATAATAACACATAATGTGTCATAGTAAACGGTGCAAATTATTGAATGTTTTAATGGTTGAGTCCTGCTTTTGCTTTTAATATGTTGACCAGGAGATTGTAGAAATGTGTAGGAAAAAAGTGACATTATTGAATAAATGTGTCTAAATTCTGCAAAATGAGACCAATACCAAACTGAATTTTTAAATTAGTAGTTTGTAATCTAGAATTTTAAAGTATGAGGCCCAAAAATGTATTTACAAAAATGTAAACCCCATTAATATATTAGACTCTGGGTGACAGTGATTTTTCTAAGCAGGTCAGGTAGCACTTACTGGGGTACTTATGCTAAATACTTTTTCACTTTGAGGAGATTTAGACATGCATTCCCAGCCAAATTGTATTCAGCAAGAACCTTGGATTCTAACTCCTGAATCATCTTATGTGTCTTCTCTTCCTCATCTTTTAAATTCTATTCTGCAATTTCAAGTTCAAGTTCAAATTCTTCTCTAGCTTTCTGGTTGGTCTCCCTATTTTCAGTAACAACCTAGCCAATTGTTTTCCTTAGTGAGACCAGTGAGCTTTCTAAAAAGTAGAACTAATCATCCTTTTTTTTTTTTTTTTTTTTTTTTTTTTTTTTTTTTGCCTGAAGTGCTTCTGTGAATCCACATTGATTCTGGGTTAAAGTCTAAAATCCTGTTAACATGACAAGCTTTAGAAACTATTATTTTTCCAGCTTCATCTCTTTGTACTCAGCTCATCCTCAAAGAAACAAACTCCTTAACACTATACTTATTTCCTAATGTGTGTGTACCCCGCCCCCCCCCCCCCCCCCCCCGCCCAGTGTATTCATTTCTTTATGTTGCACCCACTGTGTGGGAAGCCAGTTTCCAGTGCTCCATTAAGTGTTGCCACATTGGAGGCTTTCCTTGATTAGTACCCTGATCTAAGGTGGACAGCCCTACTCTGCTTCCAGATACCTGTGCTCACATCCGTACTACTTGACTGCAATGAACTGCTGACATGTTTGCATTTTGCAGTTGAGTAGGAAGGTTCTTTGAAGGCAGAGACCATGCCTTACTGATTTTTACTTCTCAGAGCTGGGCACCTTTCCTAGTATGTTTAGGCACTAATAAATGTTAACAAATCATCTGAATGATTGGATGGGTGGATGGGTAGATGGGTGGTGTTTATTCTATGCTCAAAATTTCAATGACATTATTATCTACAATGTTTTAAAAATCATCAGTTCCTACAGTTCTCCCTGAAATACCTGTCTTCTCGCCTTTCTTTTTTACCATCCCAGAATTTTGACACCCTTCTTCAAATCTAGTTCAGAAGTTCCCCTATTTGTGTTGTTCTCAATAATAATCACCCTACCACACATTCAGCTTTAATGACTCCATGCTTTGTGTTCCTGTTGTATTTTAAATATTTATATTATCGAATGTATATTTACTGCATGGGTCTTTTCAGCTCAACCTATGAAGCTTCCTGTTGACTTTGTATCCAAAAATTAGTGAAAACTAATTTTTATTAGAGTTACTATGTGTTAAACTTTGTTCAGTGCTTTCATATGAGATAACTCTATTTTTACAATAATCATTTTTAAAATGGTTATTGAATAAGTCCTTTGGGTACTGTATAGATAACAGACATTTAGTAATTGTTGGTTGAGTTCATGACTTATTTTTCCAGCATTTAAGTTTTCTCTTCCTTTACTTAATGTCTTGTTCTTCAGTCAAGTGGATTATTTGGCTCTTTCCTGATACTTCACCAGTTACAGTTTTCTATGTACTTGCTCATATTACTTCTTCCTTTTGAAGGTTTTTATAATCTTTGTCATCAAAGTAAAACTAATATTTCAGTGTTCATCTAACTTTAATTCTAGACCTGTTATTACTAGATCTCTTTTTAAACTGCTCATAAATGTACTGTTGATCCTAAAATCTCTATTCCTAGTCTACATTCTTTCCACAGCCTCAAGGTTGTAGGTCTAGCCTACTAATAGATATCGTCACATAGATTTATCTAGGTGCACAAAACTGAACATATACCAAACTGAACTTACGTGGTTACCAAATCTGCTTTTCTCCATATTTTTCATGTCTCAGTGAATAGTATCCAGTTGTTCAAATCAGAGGTTGAGGCATATTTGACTCCTTTCATTCACCTTATATAATCTTAATAATCGAGTGTGGTTAATTATTAATTCTACAAATAATATAATTAATATTTAACTTTGATGGAGGTTCTATAATCTCTAGAAATTCAAAAGCAAAGCCAAAACAAACAAATAAATAAATGTTTTGTAAAATTGTGTGTGTATCTATATAAAAGCTGGGTAGAATATGAAAATCTTTTCTGCTTACCATGGAAAAAAATTATCTATTTAAAGCTTGTCTCATTACCTCTACCTTTGATTTCCTGGGGAGGTGGTATGGACTTTCTTTTTGTTTCCTGTATTTTTCTTTCAATTTTAATAAGAGACAAAGAATGATAGTTTCTTTACTTTTCCAGTAAGTGAGATACATGTTTTTCTAGCATATTAACAAGATCAGTTTTTGTCATAGTCAAAGAAAGGCATGCTTAATGACATTTAATTAAAAGAGGGATTGCACAATAGAAAATAAATACTTTTACAAGGAAACTGCAGCAGTAACTCTATAAGGAAAAAAAAGAGAGAGCTCAAGGAATGCTATTTAAGGTTCCATTATTTAGTCAATTCCTATACCTGTTTTTTTAAAAATCAATATATCAAGAAGGAAAATAAAATTACAAGTCTATTTTGTTCAACTCATTGTAACAAGATCCTAGATACAAAAAATAAATAAATAAAATTCTACCTTTAAGCAATATGTATTCATTTTGAGGAAGACAGTATATAAAAAATGATTTATATGTAAAATCAGTTCTGTCCCATTAGAAAAGTGCCTAAGGAATGTCACAAGTAGCAACTTAATTATTTACTAGAGCTAGCAGAGGAACACTCAGGCTCCCTGGAGGAGCTGGTATTGTGTATGAGTTGTGCATATGTTAATATGGAGTCTAGCAGTCTATTCAGTGGAGAATGCTTTGATTGAGACTGAATTGTTATGGTATCTGCTATAGAGGAAGGTACAGAATAACTTCAAGGTTACATAAATGCCATTCATTTGTTTTCCTTTTTTTTTTTTCCTCTTCATACTGAACCCCTCAATAAGTGACATTTACCTTTGTGAAATAACCATGATTTAAGTACCAGTTCTCATCCTTAAAACCTGATTTTGTTAGAACCAAGAGTATATTTAGAGAATGGACACAATTTAACTGAGCTCACAAGCTGACCTGTAACTCAGAATGTTTTTTTAAATCTACATTAATTAATGCTACTCTCTAGCAGGAGAAGATGCTTGTGTCATTGTAGATATGTGGAGCCATATCATATCCAGTACATGGTGAACATCCTTGGTGAACATGGAATCCAAAAAGGGGTTGTGGTTTATGATCCACAATTGGAAACCTCTGCCTTATAGACCGAAGTAATTGAAATTATTATTATCTCTCTTAGGCTATTCCCTGAAAGCTATGTCCATTTTTGCCCCTTTGGACTATGTGCATAGTTGCATTTTTAAAACTCCATTCTTTGGAGCCCCGAGAACAATGGAGACCTATTGATGGGTTTTTTAAGTAGGGGTGATCATACTGGCATTTTAGGTGAGTTACTCTTGCTTAAGTATAGATAATGAATTTGAGCAACAGTTTCTAAAAGCATTTGATTGTATTCCTCATTACCAAGTACTTTTTGAGCATATTATCTATCTGTTTTTCAGTAACAAACAACAAAAAAATGTTCACAGCTGAAAGCCTTTTTCCTTTTTTCTTTTTTTTTTTTTTTTTTTTTTTTTTTAAGACAGAGTTTTTTTTAGCCCTATGCTAGCCAGGAAAGGATCAGGTCCTGGGGCATGAAGTCTGCACCACCAGCAGCAGGACTAGGTAGACAAACATGTCTGGTGTCCCTGGAGTTGATGGGTGCTTTTAATACTATATTTTGTGGAAAATTTTTTTAAAGAATTTACATGGGTTAAATATAAAGGGATACATGGGAAAAGATGAAGCAAAGGCAGTTCTGTGATAGGTTCACAGTCAGTAAGTAAGATATATTTTCTACTTTTGGTTCGTTCACATGCAGGATGCGGTGGCTATCTGGTGGTCATTACAGAAGTTAATTCAGAACTCCCACATACATTCAGGAGTGTGAGCAATCTGTTAGTTGTCCCACAACTATTAATTGGTTAGTTACTCTTTTACTCTCTGGCCTGACGTAATTTAATGTAGGACAGATACCTCAGAAGTTTTCTCTTGTCACTCTGTATTGTTTGCATAAATACACACACATACATATAAATGTACAAATAATGTGTATTCTCATGTATTATACAAATAAAGGACACATTGTAATATAAATTTTAAAAAACACAAAAATACAAATAGTATTTCAGTATTTTCTTCTCATCTCAAAAAGGATCATTTTGTATACCACCCAAAGTCTGTAACTGACTGCCCCTTCTACACGTTACCCACTTTAGAAACTGATAAATTAGAAATAGGAGAGATAGATAGGAGGCTATTGTAGAAAGCAAAATGAGATATTAATATACTTAATCAGTATGTAAAGTGAAATATCAATATACAAAGTAAATTACCTATCTATATATAAGACAAAAGAAGTATACGAACATAAGAATGATATGAAGATACAGTTAACCATTCTGGTTAATCCTGACGATTAAGATATATGAGGTTAAAGAAAGGAGTCAAATATGTCTCAAACTCTGCTTTGAACAACTGTGTACCATTCACTGAGACAAGAAAAATAGGAAGAAGAAGAGATTTAGCAACTAGATAAGTTAGTTTGGCATGTGTTCGGTTTTGTGGACCTAGATGAATCCATGTGACAATATCTGTTAGTAGGCTAACATACAACTTTGAAAAGAATGTAGAATAGGTATAGAGAGTTTAGGAGTAACAGTACATTTATGAGAGTTTGCAGATTGAAAACCTGTGGTATGTTTTTTCTTTACCTCATGCCGTATTTAAATTAAAGCCAATTAGTTGGTAACTTTTAAAAATTATTTTTACACAAAAATTTATATTGAATTTCCTTGAAAAAGTGGAAGGATGGCAACACTAGATCTGAGTTCAGACAGGGCAAAAACTTGCTAGAATTGGGTGTCAGCTGCTCAATTTAGATATGTTTTCTCCAGTTCAGTGCGGTGCTTACCTGAACATCTTTACCCATTTTCATTATTTGCCTGGTCCCCAGATATTTGATTTTCATAATCTCTGAAAGCTATTGAAACCATTGGACTAATTCATGTAGACCTCGAAGAATGTGCAGGGAGAATGAAGAGAACAGATCCTTGAAGAATTCTGGTGAAGTGTGCACAGAGGAAAACTAAGGAAATGGAGGAATCACCAGAAAACAGTGAAAGAACCTGGGGAGTGTGGTATTATAGATACTAAAGGAAGATAGGACCTAAAGAAAGAGAGAGATGAATCAGATAATATTACTTAAAAGTCAACTAGATAAAGACTTAAAAGTTTTCTTTAGGTATAGTAACAAAAAAGCATTTATAACCTAATTTATTTTCTTTTTAAAATTCTGCAAATGTCCTTTCTAACCAAAGGTTTAATAGGCTCCACATGTTGCACTGAGGAGATGTGTTCGTTTTTTTGAAGTGCACTGAGTAGGTAATGTTGGGTTTTTGGTGTGCACTGAATAGGTGCATTGGATTTTGCTTTGCACAGAGGAGGGAGATTAATGTGTTTTCATCCTCTGCCCAGACAGTTAGTGAATTATAGCCTGCCATCCTAGGAGATAGAGTCTAAAAGTACCATTTCTTATTTTGAAGTTTCTAAGCTCCCCAGTGATAAAATAACCCTGTAACCTTGTCCTCCAAAGTCTAACCTGTTCTTATATCCTGATTTTGGCTCCTTATTTTACTTCCTCATCTTGAGCAGTAATTAGTTTACTTTGCTTGTTTTGCTCTGCCAAATGAGGAAAATATATTTGTGACATTTGCTGAGATCATTAATGTTTCCTGACTAATTCTGGATATTAAGTCAGTCACTCAGACTTCCAGAAATTGTCTTTCTAAAGTGTCATTTAAAAAGTTTTTTTATACAAGCCCCAATATTTTTTTAAAAGCGGACTTCAAATTTCTTCATTTTTTAAAATTTCTAACCATATGAGCAGCTTAATTTAATTCATTAAAACAAAAGTTTTAATATATATAATTTATATATTAATATGTTAATTTAAAAATATTATTTATTAAGCCCTTCTGTGGCAGGACTTTCTAATTTTAGGGTACATAACTTTCTTAATGTTTTAAAATCTGACCTCAGCAGACCAAAGGATCTTGCTATGCATGAGCTATTGTATCTCATGTGTATTATGAACCTACCAAGTATCACTGAACTTTCAGGGAAAATAAACTGAAGAATAGTTTTATGTTAGAAGGAAAAGAACAATATCTATTAAGACCAGAATCTTTCTATTGTTCTATGGTCAATGGCTCTTAAGTGGAAAAATTAAAAATGAAATTTCGACTTTTTAAAATTAATTTTTATTATGGTGGCATTAATTAACAAAATCTAGTGAGTTTCCAGTGTATAATTTAACAGTAAGCCATATATGTATGTTTGTATGTGTGTGTGTGTGTGTGTGTGTGTGTGTGTGTGTGTGTTGCATTGTGTTTGACATGTTTTGATGGATTATATTTGCAGTTTTTCTTCCCATTCCTTTTCATCAATAACCTTTATTTTCAAAGCTGAAAATAAATGGAATTACATACATGTAGTTTCATGTCTACAGGAAATTTACTGTTTATAACGTTCAAAAGTTAGGTTGTGAGATCAGACGTTAGAAAGCATTAAATCTATTAGATGAATGAAGTTATGGAGAAAATCAAGAATAATGTTAAAGGAGCTTTTACTTTTGTTTTTGCAATCTTTTAAACAATGTTTAATTCTAAATTTAACTTCTGTAATGTGAAATTGAGAATGATGCTTGTCCATTTTACAGAGAAGTAATGCTTGTCTACAGTATAGGCAAAATGTTTATGATTTTTTTTTGACAAAGAAAAAAAGTTTGTCACAAATACCTAGTATCGATATCTTTCTGTATGAGAGTCAGGCAATTTCACTTGTGAGGAAGAATAGTTAGATCTAATTGTGTATATCCTTGGTAACCATGTTAATCATCCTATCCATGATGAGTTGTAAGGTGAGTATTTGACTGGAGTAGTTTTGATATCTTCTTTCTGTAGGTTTCTGGAAAGTAATTGTTTTTCTCTTAGTAATAAAAGAAGAGAATCAGCAAATCTTAAAAATCTAGTTTCATGTCCTTTAACATATAGTCAGTACAAAAAAAGATTGGATTTAAGGAATAACTATATGTAAAATGTCAACAGACTTAGCAATCACAGTACTAATATTTTGAATCCATAATAAAATCAAAATCTCAAATATCTTATGAATGTTTTATTGTCTTTTTGAGCAAAGCTCACCCTCAGTTTAAAGGCAACAACATTGAACATACCTTTTGTTAATTAAGGTGAACTTTCTGAGAAAAATCAGATGAAATTGAAAATAGTAATGAGTTAATAGAGAACAGGTTTTCATTTTGTTTAAAGTGAAGGTGACTTTTTATGTCCCTGAGCTAGAATGGATTTTAAACAACTATGACCGTCAGTGCCACCACCTTAGCAACAAAAACCAGCATCCAAGAAACAAACATGTTGATTTCCTTGTTTATAATATGGCAGGTAATTTGTTCCCACATATCTCTTTAATCTTAGATTTTTTAGTATAAAAAAATTTAAAGCTTTATTGAAGTTTAATATGTAGAGAGAGAAGTAAAATCATAAATGTAGGGAGAGGAATTTTCATCAAGTGAAAACACCAATGTAAATGCTGCCCTTATGAGGTAATAATATGTTGCCAACAGTTCAAAAGCCCCCACCCAGCAAGCCTCACGTAGTCACTGCCTGCTCATGGTGGTGTAACTTCTGTCATCGTGGAGTCATATGTAGTTAACATCATATAATTATATTCTTTCACCTTTTTTAAATATTATGTTTATGGGATTCGTCCATGTTCTTGCATGTAACAGTGCTTCATTTTATTCTCCTTGCCCTATCGTGTGGCTATGCACAGTTTACTTGTTCATTCTTCTCCACTAGATTATTATCAATAGTGCTGCTATGACTTATTTTTTTGTACATTGGAAAAAAAACATGTTATCTGTTTCTGTTGGATTTATGTCTAGGAGCATAATTGCTTTTTCCTAGTTTATGCATAGCTTTAGCTTTACTAGCTTTTAATAGGTCACCAAAGAGTCTTAGAAAGTGGTTAATCAATTTAATCACCTGTTAGCAGTGCCAAAGGTTCCTTTTGGCACTGCTAACAGGTTCCATATCTTCCCCAACACTTATGGTATTAATCTTCTTTTCCCCTCCAACAACAGAAATTTATTTTCTCAGTTCTGGATGCTAGTCAGCATGCTCAGGTTATGGTGAGAGCTCGCTTCTGGGCTTGAGTCACCTTCTTACTGTATTTAGATGGTAGAGAGAGATAAGAGAAAAAAAGGTGTGTGTGTGTGTGTACGCACGCATGCACTTAACCAAGCCATCTGGTAGGGTGGACTCTTATTGTGTTTTTAATTTACTGATGATCAGTGAAGTTGAGCACATCTTTGTGTGTGTTTATTAATCATTTTGATTTTTTTTGTGTGTTTATGTGGAAATTATTTGCCACATTTTACAGTCATCATTGATACTCACAAGTTTTTATGTTATAGATAGGAATCTTTTGTTGATTATATGTATGTAATTAGCCTCTCCCAGTGTGGCTTTTTCACTTTGTTTCATAAACACAGATTTTTAATTTTCTTCTCTTTTATTCTTTTCAGCATTGTGAGTCCTGTTTAAATTTTTTCCATGGTCCAAAGTAATGTAGACATTCTCTTAATGTTTCTTCTAAAAAAACTTTGTTTTGTCTTCTATATAGGTCTAAGATTCATCTAAAGTGACTTTTATGTAGTATTAGGTAAGGGTCAAGATTCAGTTTTTTCCACATATATATCCATTTGACCGAGCAGCATTTATTTAAAACAACATCCATTACTCACTGCCATCTACATATAATTGATGTTACATATCCAGTGTCCAGATATGGTTGCGTTTGTTTCTAAAATTTGTTTTGTTCCATCTTATTTGTCCTTGTGTCAGTACCACGCTGTAACATAAAGAGTATCAGCTTTTCAATATTCTTATTTAAGATTGGCTTGATTATTTTTGGCTCTTGACATTTCCCTATAAAGTTTAGAATCAGCTTATCAATTCCTACTATAAAAATACCTTCTAGAGGTTTCATTTAGGGGTTATATTAAATTTAAAAATCATTTTGGAGAGTAATGACATCTTTACGATATCGAGTCTGCCAGTACATTACGATGTTATATACTTTGTATGTTATTTCTCTGATTGTGTATGTACGTGTGTTTTTGTGTCTTTCCATATCTTTTATTAGCTTTATTCCTATTTATTTGAAATTTTCAGATGCTGATATTAAAGTCAAGTATTTTTAAGTCTTATTTTCTAATCATTGCTTATATGTAGAAATACAACTGATATTTGTATGTTAATTCAGCAACCATGTTGAAGTCTGTTGTTCTCATAGCTTACTCTGCAAATTCTTTTTTATTACTTACATATAAAACTATGTCATAGGCAAATACTATTTATTTTTAATCCATTCTTCCCGCGATTCCATAATATATTTTAAATGGTTTTAGTATATCTTTTATTTCTTTAAGCCATCAGGGCATATTAGAAATATAAAAAAGATAAAATAATCGCTTGCAATCCTACCATTATTTAGTTATCATTAGTTAAAAATTTGTGTTGATATTTTCAGACATCCCAGATAGTTTATAGCTTTAGATTATAAGGGACATACAATTTTTAAAATGCTATTCCCATTTAATAATATGCAATGGACACTTTTCCATGATAATATTTTTTCTGCATAATTATTAATTGCTATAAAATTTTCTTATCTATGGATATAGTATGTCCTATTATTACAAATGAACATATTTGTTTTTAATATTTTATTGTTATGAACAACACTGGAGACTAATGAATGAGGTGTGTGTATGTGTGTATATTTCTTTACTTTTTTTTTTTTTTACATAATTTCTTTAGGTGAAATCCTAGGAGTAGGCTTTCTGTGTTAAAATGTATAGGTTTTTGAACTTATACTTCTGCTGTGAGAGAGAATTTACATGGCCTTCTAAAAATTGCTGTGTGAATTCTCTCTCACAGCGGAAGTATACTAAAGTTCCTGTTTCCAAACACCTAGGCCTCTGTTGAGATTCTCACCTTTCGTGTATGGATTTTTTGTTTTGTTTTCATATGAGTTAAAAATAAAACCTATAGCCTTTTATGAACTTGTGGTTTCATGAAAATGTTTTGCTGCTTTTCTTTGGGTATCATCAGTCTCCTTATGTTTTTGTCTTCTATTCCTTACACTTTAAAGCTGCAGGATTTTCAAATTGCGATATCTCATACACTCCTCCACTTTTGCAGAAGAGGAAAGTATATTAAAGTCATCAAAAGATTGCAGTGTAGTAGGCAAATAGTAGCACAAATTTTTAGATTCCTTCTCTGTGAAAATCTCCTGCGAAACACTGCCTTGACATCCCTAGACACAGTTTAAATTAAAAACACAAATTTTAGTTGCATACCTTGTTTGTCTTGGCAAAGATGACTAAGATACAATTTCTGTTATGGATCTTTATCTCCTGGGGTTCCCATGATACATGCATCTTTTTCTATAACAACCTTAGCACATGGCACGGTGTTTATTTACAAGCCTTTCCACTTATTTGATTGTGACTTTTATTTATTTGTATTTCTGTTCTGAACCTAGCACAGTGCCTGGCAATATAAGATCTTTTTTGGGCAAATCACTGAACCTCTTTAAGCCTCAGTTTCCCCACCTATATCATGAAGATAAATGTATTATGTGCCTCATAGTGTTACTGGGATAAACTCAGGTTGTATATATAAAGTCCTTAACTTGGTGAGTGACAGATAGTAAGCCATCAATAAATGGAAGTTCTTATTCCTATTGACAACCTAAAGACCTTAATCATTTTATTATTACAAGTACCTGGCCTTGCATTTCATTCTTTGTGGATTGACAGCTACTTGTGCTTTCCAACTCGTAACTGAAGTAATTTATAATTTTAGTGGCGAAAGTACAGATCAAAATATTTCTGGATTGGTGAATGCTTAAAGCCTAGATAGACTGTCTATGTTCTATTCCGTTTTTTTTTTTTTTTTTCCTCTTCCTCTTTCCTTTTCCCGGTCTCTGCCAGCACACTGATGTTTCTACGTATTTGTGAGATAATTTGCCATTAATATTTCCTCTCACTTTCTTCACTCCTAGGTATAAACATGTTAGAAACCATCATTCTTTCTTGTTGCCACAATTTGACTTAAAGATGTGAAGTCATCCTCTTCCCGACCCCCAGTACAGGAAAGAATGTGGTAGCAACTTGAAATCCTCTTTGGAAAGTTAATATCCGTAGTGTAACAGTTTTAAAACAATCTTTTTAAAGATGTCATTTTACTCTACTTCTGTTTTTCACTCATGTTCCCCCCAACCATCCCCTCAACCTTCTCCCCACATTGGGTGTTTGGCTCAACTGACCAAAGGAAGGGTATCCGTTGTACAAACTTTTGTATATAGTAAGTTAACCAAATATTGCCCTATCTTCTTAATTTCTGTTATACTCTTAAGTTCCAGTGAATGCTTGTTTGGATCTTAGGTTTATCACAAGTGAACTATGAGAAAATCTCATTTATTCAAGTACTGTGAAAATAAAACTTGCTCCTTTGTTACTTGTTCCAAAGTGCTGTGTTAGTCTACAATTTTAGAAATTTGTACATTTTTAATAATTTGGTATGGGAAATCATTGGACATTCAAAAATAATTATGATCTGTATGTACCTTATATGTTGGGATGAGTGTGTATGTATATATAATAGCCATTAAAGATGTCTATTTGGTCATTTTTTTTTTACTTTTTATGCTTTATACACAAGACAAAAATTTTAAATATTTCCATTCAGAAGATAGCACTATTAGAATTAGTAATTCTTCCAATTTTTTTTTTTACTTTGCATATTATGGTTTATGTCTTTTTTGTGTGTTGAATATTTGTAACTTTAATTTAGAAAAGCAAAATGTGCTTCTTAGGCACTACTTCCACAGTAACTGCCATGAAGGTGGATATAACACATATTTACACTTCACCATAAATCAATAGCCTTACAATATTTTCAAAAGTTTTCTTTGTTCTTTTAAAACAGCAGCATTTTGGTAACTTTAATTAGAGCCTGACGTGTGTTTCTTCTAAATGGCGTCTGATGTGGTGTTTCTCCTCAGTTCTCTGTGGTTTCCTGTTTTTTTTTTTTTTTTTTTCATACATAAAGGCCTTTTGATGTATTCAGCCTCATATCTTTGTTTCTCTTAATGGTATATGAAACCTAAACTTTCTTATAACTACAGCATAGTATTATAAGCCTGGCTAACCATTCATTTATTGATCTTGCCACAGACCACTCCTTCTCTGGAATTCCTCCAGCACTTCCTTAAATATTATGCCTGTATGTTCTTTAGCATTACAGATCTTATTTCTACCCTAAAAGTGTGTGTTCTTCAAGGACAGAAATAGTATTTTGTATTTCCATAGTTATTTTTCTCTGTAGTGCTTTGCCTTAGCAATTAATAGGTAGAATAGATCAGTGACTCTCAAAATGTTGTCCCCAGACCAGGAGCATCTTCATCTCTTGGGAACTGTTAGAACTTTAAGTTCTCAGGCCCCACCCCTGTCATAATTAATCAGAATATTTTGAGTTGAGGATCAGCAATTTCTGTGTTAACAAATCCCTTCAGTGATTCTGATGCATGCTCAAATTTGTCAAGAACAGCAGTAGATAATTATTGAATGAATGTGAAAGTTGTACATTTATGGTGATGCTTCACTGGGAAGATTGGTATAGGATGGGGCCAATTTAGTCTATTCTGGCAGAATCTAATTTCTCAAGACATAACTGATGAAGTTAAGATTCAAATATATATAAATACAATTTTATAAGAGGGTATGTATAGCTCTTATGCTGTCTTATTGTGAAAACCGCAGCCGAAAAAAATTTCAATATGAATAGTTTCTTTCTTCTATTCAGGAGTAGACATTTAACATCCCCAAAAGAGGAAAACTAAAGAATAAATAATGAGTGTTCCTTATTTTCATGGTAAGGAGGTGGCGGTGAATGTTAGAAATTGGTCAGGTAGGGAATAGGTTGGGAAACTTTTCCCTTGATACCATTCTACGCTATTCTAAATTTTTGAGCCATGTAAATACCTTACCTAATAAAAATTTTGACACATGATATTTAATATAAATAAGTTAATAAGTGTTTAATGAGTAAAATTCATTGTGGTTCATTAAAAAAGGTTAAAAATTAACTTTGCATTAATATGAAAGGTTAGATAAGATGTGCTTTTCATCTCTAGAAACATTGGGTTGGTGGCCGAAATGTGTTGATGACTTTCCATTGATCCTTTTCCGAATGGTGGATCAATGGTGCAATGAACAGAGAATTCTTACTCTTATATGAACCCATTGTCTTGGAATTATTTTAAGAAAATAGGGAGAATTTAGCTTGATTCAAAGTCAAATAATCTTGTATACTCAAATCAGACACACAAGACTTTGACCCAATACCTCCTTTCAGATGTATTTTTAGAAATATCTTGATAGCCATGGACTATTTGAGAGTAAAATTGATTTAGATTTTTGTCACATTCTTAGCAAATGGAAAATAATCCAGTTAGCAAAACCCATTACATGTGTTCAGAATTAGGAACAATATTCTCAACTGTTCGTCTTTTAGTACAAATGCAATTGTATTAATGTTATGATTGAATTATGCTGTTTCAATGGAAGGTATGTCTTAAATGATACTTGATTCAGTTACTCATTTTTTTTTTTTTTTCCTCACACAGAACTATTGTACCATGGAAAATATTCAGACAGTGCCTTCATGAGGTCCATCAGATTAGCTCTGGCCTGGAAGCAATGGCTCTAAAATCAACAATTGATTTAACTTGTAATGATTATATTTCGGTTTTTGAATTTGATATTTTTACTAGGCTATTTCAGGTAAGTTTCCATTCACTTAATCCTTTCTTTGACCTGCCTTCCCTCCCCCATGTGTGTCTGCAGTGTGCATATGCATTTGTATGTGTGTGTGTATCTGTCTTTCACACACATACACATGTACATATACATGAACATACTGGAAATAGTCTCATTTTTGGTAGTCTGTAACTTTAAGTCACTGGTATAAGGTTTTAGTCGTTGCTCTCAGTGTAGAGTTTTTTTTTTGGACTTTCAGGTCTTTTGAGCCTAATGGTTTCTTATTAGGTTTGAGAAGATTAATGCAAAGGAGCTTTGTTTTAAATTCCTTATGTAGTTTCTCAATTTACTTTATTAGTCGTTTTGGCCCAGTAACTGATAGAACGTAACTTTCACAGGTGGTCATTTTGCTAGGGCTGTATCCCAACTTCGCTCCTTTGCCTCCCACATTTATTAGGTGAGAAGGATAATAGCAAGCTTGGAAATAGATGGCAAATTTATCTGTTCTGTATAGATTATTCTGGTGTGCACTTTTACCACTTGCTTGCTCATTCAACTATATGTTATAAATGTATTCACATTAAAAAAAATATTTTTCATCAACATAATTTTCATTTTTCACTTGCTACATAATATTCCATTCAAATAGTATGTCATTAATTTAACAAATCTCTCTTTTGGAAAATTACGATTTTTTCCCCTGTTTCCTCCCTAATATTTATGACTTATATTAACTTTCTTGTTTATTATTTTTTTAATCGGTCCTTTAGAATTGTCTTTACATAGCTATTTAGAGAAGCAGGTATCATTTTATGAGGAAAGCCAGATGCTATCATTTTATTCTTTTGTATGCCTGACTGGAAGTAACCTAAACATAAAGACTTGAAATTTGTGTTTTGAATTTGGCTCTACCAGGGAATCATATTATCTGTGGGATTCAATTCAAGTAGTCACAAAATGAAAGAGTCGCACCTAAAATTTTTATGATTCTGGTAATATAAATTATATAGTAAGTGAAGTGACTTGATCAGAAACCAGGCTTACTTATATTCTGACACAGTTATATTATTTTAGTCTGCAGTAAGATTTTGCTTAAAACATGCTTTCAACAAATTTTAAAGCATAATGTCTGTTTTCATGCTTGCCATGTTATAAGAATTTTGCTCCTGTGATTTATGACTCTGCTTGGTACTAGCCTGCAAGGATCGGGTGATTGATTTATGTAAGAAAAAAGGATTGCATGGGATTAACTTTTAATTTATGAAAGAACTTGTTAACAGAAGCCAAATTAACTTTTGTCAACAATACTTACAGAATACATTTTACTTTATTACAACTTTAAAGTCATAATTCTGCTTGGGCATTAGATAAATGATAGATAAAAGTATGGAAAGTGTACTTTTGCTTATTTTCAGTTTATAGTAGTCCCATGATTATTCTCTTGGTATAAATAGGTTCTCAGCTTAGGTTTTTCCAATGATTTTCAAATAAATTTTTAAAAAATGATTGTTACCTGATAATGATCATTTTATAATGAAACCTTTCCTTTCTTTAAAGTCTTCCAATAATTTTCCAAATACGTAATTTAACATAATACAAAGACACATCGAAGTAGTAAGAGCTTTGCTTCTTCCCTAAAATAACAAAAAGGTTGTTTTCATACACTAAACTTGTTCATTCTAAGGAGAGAGAGAGGGGTGGGGAAGGGGTGTAGGGGGGCGGAGAGAGAGAGAAAGGGAGCGAGACAAACAGACAGAGACAGACAGAGAGAAAGACAGAACCAGACTTAGTTTTGTGGGGAGCCTGGATAACTTTTTATTGTGGATGTTAAATGCTAGATACCTCAGAGTTATATATTAAAGGTATGAAGGCAACTTAGTATTAGTTAAATGCTTACCTGAACTATTTAATATGTGCACATATTTTATTATAAGCTGTTTTACTTTAAAGGACTCCAAGTAATCTTAATACTCTTAAGTTAGGTATATCTTACTTATGCTCATTGGGACGGGGTAGGAAAATAATTTTTATAAGTAGCACTGCTGTGAAAAGTTTTAGATAACAAAACCAAAATTATACCAAAGAGTGCCTAGTGTCTTTTAAAACACATAAATATAGAAATAGCTAAAGAACTTGTTAGCCCTGATATATTTTGGAGACTCTTTTCTTTTCGATTTTATTGTTCAAGTGCTTTGACTAATCATACATGTACCTTAAAATAAGATAAAATTGCTTCTATGAATAAAAAGGTAGATGTATTAAATTTTATTAATGTTTTATTTTTACACAACTTTAAAAATTGAGCAATAGATTTCTCAAGTTATATATTCTATATGAAAATATAAGTTTGTGACTACATAACTGCGTGAAGAACTATTCTGCAGATATGATATTGGTGGTTAACGGGCAGTGAATTTGTCTAGCTCTAAATTATGTAAATGGGGTATGTAGCAGAGTGGGATCTGAAAATGGGTAAGAGAAACATTCAGGATTGGGGTCTGACATGGAGTACTAGTATAACATTTTGAAGAAGGAGTCACCAGAGGATAGGAAACAAAACAAGAAAGCTAGGTACTGGTTACCCTTTCTCCTTTTCTTCCCTCATCCTGTTATTCTGCCAAAACTTGAACAAATGCTGGAGAGTCACTGGAAGGAACTTGTAATGAAATGGCTGCCTTCCTTATTTCTCTCTCTTTCTTTTGCCTTAAACCCTCTCTTTTTTCTCTCTAGGTAGTTCAGAGATGCTGAGATTGGCAAGTACTAAAGTCTTGGGATGGAAATACAGGAATTTTACTTTTCCCTTTCCCCAGAGCTGCTGCTCCCCTAATCCTTCAGTTTTCCCCACTACTAGAGAAGACTGAGTTGTTGAGAAATGGGGTAAACAATTAGAGGGGGGACAGGGTAAGGAATGAGTGATTTGGGGGATGTACTTAGGAATATATAGCATCAGTGAAATAGGGAGAAAAAGAAGAGAAAGAAAATCACCCACTGTAGCAAGGAGTAAGAGAGACTACCTGGGCTGACTAGCCAAGGTCCCTCCTCCAGCATAAGTTTTGAGTTAATAAGTGGCTATTCTTGAAGATAATAGAATTTGAGAAGACTGTAGGAATGAGTCTCCTTAATTCAAGTCATTAATTTCTCACTCAATTAGTCTCCAAATAATTTTGTGTTAGTCTGTGTGAAAAGATTTCTTTTAAAAACAAATTGCAAAAATAATTCTTAATTTCCAGAGCACTTCATTTTGTCTTCTTTAAGCCATTAGTTGGCAAAATACTTAAAAAAAAAAAAAATCACTTAACTACCACGTGTTTCTAACTGTGGATTGCATTCACAAGAAAAACAGTACACAGACTTTTTCTATTACATAAATATTTTTGCAGTTAGAAGCTGGCCCCCTGGATTATGTACTAAGAAATGGTTGCTAAATACTGCAGCAGTTGCCTCAAAACTCCAATTTTATTATTTTTTTTACTTGTATTTTCATCTGTACATTGGCTCTCTGTGAAGTTCAGCATTTTTAAAGACATCTTTTCCATTAATTTGTGTGGACTTTAATGGAAGTGACCCAAATATTTTATATTCCTTCCATTCCTGTCCTTTGTAGATGGAGAAGCAGCACAAAACAGAACTCAGTGCCTATAATAGCAGTTTTTTTTTTTTCTGTTTTAAAAACATATGCTGCTATTCTTTCAAGTAGCGTTTGTACAATTTTTGGTCATGCCTTAAGAAAATTAAAAATGTATTTTGTTCAAGTACATAGATAGAATCTCTCTTAATAGTGTTCTGCAGGGCTCTTTTTTTGCTCAATTAGATATTTCAGCATGCTGGGAAAATGCCCTAAAATTTTTTCTTATGTCAGAAAAGGTTAAAAAACTCTTCATTACTAAATCATTCTTTCCCTTGTTATCCTCATCTCAAGAGATAAAATCTCTGAAGAATTCTGCCTTGTAAATTTGACATGCTTAACAATAATGAGGAACAAGTCTCAAAACAAAAGTAGAAGCCCTCTACCAATACTCATTTCTTGGATAACTATTTCAACAACTTTCACTTGGCAACATAAACATAAACCACCTTTTTTTTTTCTTTTATGTTGAAAATATGAGTTAATAATCTGGCACATCAAATAAAGTATGCTGCCAATTCCTTGAGGAAAAAAAAATGTAGCTTCAGCCTTAAAAATATGGCAGAGATGATTCATTCACACCCTCAAGCAAAGTTGTCTGTCACTGACTGTCTTTTTCTCTTGCCATGGTGACTAGCTGGAGGGACGACTAATCCTATTAAAGAGAGAATGATATAAACCGTGTGTGTTTGTGTGTGTATTTCTGAGAAAGATTTTTATGTAACTCATTTCTAAACCATAAACCTTTTCTAATTTTATAAATGTGCAAGGATAAACCAAATGCGAATACAATGGACGTTACCGTGGAAAGAACACTAAGCTGGGAGTAAAGGCCTTTTGGACAAGTCACTAATTAGAGAGAGCTGCTCAACAGCAGATGGCCATGTTTGTGACATTGCGCATCAGTGCCAGTATACCTTTGGGGAGCAAGATAGGCACGTTCCTTGCTCTTGTGTAGCTTATGGTTAAATTGTGCCAAATCACTTATACTGTGATATGATTTCTTATTTCATAAAATGAGATACCTAAAGGTACAGTAGTGAGCAAAACAGAGACAGATAAGAAATGTCATGAGAGTTTTAATGAAGGTGGTCTGAGAAGGTCCCATCAAGGAAGTGCCCTCTGGAGAGAGGAATCACACAGGTATTTGGAACAAGAGAATTCTGGTAGAGGAATCAGCAAATGGAAAGACTCTGAGGGGAGAGTGCAGTTGTGTTCAAGTCAACGAAAAGGCCCGGGTGCCTGGAGAGGAAGCAGAAAGTGGGAGAGTCACAGCAGATGGGGACAGAAGAGGAACTATAGATCCATCCTGTAAAGTCCTAGGCCATTTATGAGGATTTTTGCTTTTACCCAAAGTTAGAGGGTTTTGAACAGAAGAGTGATGTGGTTTACATTTCAAAATGATCACAGGTGCTCTATTGGGAATAAAATTTTTAGATAAGAGAGATTATGTGGTTTTTTTTTTACTATTTCTAAAAAATCTGTTTTCTGCCTAATTGTTTCTCTAAAAAGAGTAAGTTTTTACGTGTTTGCTATTACATGATAAAAGTTGACCTAAGCCACATAAGCTTATATTCATGTTAAAAATGTGTAGGGGAATTTCAGTGTGTTAAATGATGGATTGGCATGTAATTGATAGTTGATATTATTTAGATAATATTTTTTAATTTATATTTTTAGCCATGGGGCTCTATTTTGCGAAATTGGAATTTCTTAGCCGTAACGCATCCAGGTTACATGGCATTTCTCACATACGATGAAGTTAAAGCCCGACTGCAGAAATACAGCACCAAACCTGGAAGGTAAGACTTTTTAGCAGTAATGTTATATGATGTCTGTAAAGATGAAAAGTCCTTTATAGTTCATCTCTAAGTACATCAGTAACACTCATGGGGTAGAGGCGAGGGAAACACTCATAGGCCAAAATGATGCTTCTTAAGAGAATTCTCCTCTCTTCCCTTCCTCTCCCCTCTTCTTCCTTCCCCACCCTACTCCTCTTGATTGACCTTACAGATTGCAAGGACCTTTCAGTTTACAATCCCCCCCCCATTTTTTTTTTTTTTTACGCCTACGGCACCAGGTCTTCCTAGGTGGTCTCCCATCCAAGTACTAACCAGGCCCAACCCTGCTTAGCTTCCGAGATCAGATGGGATCGGGCTTGTACAGAAGAAAATTCTTTAAAATGATACTTTGTGTTTGTTCTGAACCTTAATGTTCATAAAGTGAAAAAATACATGGTGCTATGTAATTTTATGAATTTACGGATTCATTGAGTTTCAGATTTATTTTCAAAATCGGAGTAGAATTTGAGCATATTGACCATTTTCATGACAACTGTGCTTGTGTATAAAATTATTATGTGTATATTTGATGATCAGTTTTATGTTCATTATTTTATTATTTTTCAAGACAATTTGGCTATGTGATAAACACATAAGTACATATAAGCACATATAAGCACATAAGTACATATAAGCACGTATATATAAGCCCATTGTAATGATCCAAACCAATTTCATGTCCACAATACCTCATGCCTCTCTACATCTTCAGAATTTGTTTCATTTTCCAGATAAGCTGAGTGAGACTCACAGAAGTTGGCTGTTTGGTCAGCTGCTCTGGTCCACCCAAGAAATCACGCCTTTTTAATGGCAAATCTGGGATCAGAAAATGTCTCTTCCCTGGTTCACTCATTTTCCCCACATCCCATCTAGAAATGCATTAAGCACATTTTGGCCGTTTGTGCTATGGCAAGTGTTGGGCTGGGTACAGCAATAGTGATAGTGGAGACCTGTCCTTGCACACTCACATTTTAGTAAGGAGATATTCTAATGTCTATGAATGTACTGATGTTTCATATAGGGGTCATTTCATTTTAGGAAGGAATTTTTTTTAAGTCTACATTTTTCTTCTAATATCATTTTTATTTGATCTGTAGAGCAAATGGTGTTGTCCTTTAACAAAGTCTTTTTAATCACAAGCCAATATTGTTGATTTCTTCTTTGCCATAATGAAAATTTTTTTTCATTTAACAATTCATATGGTATAAAAAAGAAGCTAGTGGGTGCAGAAAACAGTTTAGCTTATGTTGAAGTCTTCTGATAAGATTAAGAAGACTTGGTTCTTATTTGTGACCATGAGAGCAAGTCAGATATTTTGCACGTTGACAATGACTTAAAAGAGTAATTTTGTTTCGTTCAAGAATCTCTCAACCATGTTTTTCCAAAATTTTTACTGTCTAGATTAGCATCAAAGCATCTTTTTGTTCATGAACTATAATTTGAAAGATGTTGTATGATTAGAATTATGCAATCTTACAAATTTAATACAGAAATTATTTGGGAAATGATTCAGTGCTGTAAATACAATAAGGAGACTGAGTCTCTTATGTTTTCTTGTTCAAGATCTAGATATAGTTAATGACAGTGTTGGAAGCAAAAGTTAGGTCTCATTACTAATAGAATATTTGGAGAGTGCCCTCTGAGAAGATGCCTTCCTTTTCTTCCAGCTTGCCCTGTAAGAATTTATTTTACTAAATTTTAGGTAGTTAAAGATGAAAAATTTAGTCTTTGGTAAATTATAATATGCAAAGTGTGATGGGATATTGGAAATGTGTTTAGAAAAACTTCAAGTAAACAAATAACATGATTTTGATAAATATTTGCTTTCCAGAATATCTGTTTAACTGGTCCTTTCTCTTGGAATGTGTTTCATCTCTTTGGCTTCATGGTAAAGAAAATAGTTGGGCCTTTTCCAAAGACATTTGGGTTCCTCAGGTTGTATTTTATTTGGGATCCAACTGGCAGCCACAAGTCTGTGTGAAATTGTTTTTATTTGATTAAGGATGCCAATAATTGATAGATTTTCAGGCTCTTTAGGAGAATGTTTTTTAAATAAAAACCTTGTTTTCTTCTAAGTTTCTATATGAGGTTCTTAATTTTAAAAATTACAACTTCTTTCTTTCTTTAAAAACCCAACTTTTTTCAAAGACAAAAGCATACTGAAGTACAAAATATGCAAGTTAATGAAATCCAATGACTATATATCCATTATACATGCTAAATCTGTAAAGTTATTTTTACAGTACTGGGTTCATCAATAACTAAGGCATATTAAGAAGTACTTATTTTTGCCATATATATATAAAGCAGCCAGGTTACTCAAATATAGCCAACAGATTAAGTTGACCTACTTTTGATCTGCTTCTAGGGGTTATAAAATCCAAATGTGGATATTATGATGGCAAGACTGAGTGCGATACAATTAAATGATCTAAAATGAAATAAGTAAATAGGTAGCTAAATTAATGATAATTATCAATTTAAAGCCAAGTCAGTGTCTCCTGTCATTGGGGATTAATTTTAAGGGAATTATCATTAATTTGATTTATATTTTTGAAATATTATGATTTCCTATTGAAAGACATTGAACTTGACAGGGTTAGATGGCAGCCATGAATTTATCTAGTTTGTCTTCTCATTAATTTAGGTCAGCTCTTTTGAGCTCTTACTTAAAGATGTGTGGCTATAATACTTAAAAGAAAAAGTATTTTTAAACAAGTTATTAACAACTAAAACCACATAGTTTTTAAATTATAAAATATATTGAATTCCGCAGTAGAAACTGGCTCAATTTCTGTCTGAGGTGGACAAATTAAATTTTTGCTTTTCAAAAATGATTTATGTCATAGCTATTTCATACCACCATCACTTTTTTACAGAATACCCCCCTAATGGTGATGGCAATAAACCACTTGATAGTTCACAACTTTTATTATTTTCTCCCTCAGGAGATATTTAAATGAACCTGTCATTGCTTCTTTTACATATCAATAAATGGAGAAGTACAACAGTGTTAAAGTAAGTTAGAAGATAGTTTATGTCAGGAATTCTAAAGCATTCTTTATTCCTTTGGTTAAAAATAAGTAACAAATTGTATAGTACTTATAAACATTTTTTTCTTCTGTTTTACAGCTACATTTTCCGGTTAAGCTGCACTAGATTGGGACAGTGGGCCATCGGTTATGTGACAGGGGATGGCAATATCTTACAGACCATACCTCATAACAAGCCCTTATTTCAAGCCCTGATTGATGGTAGCAGAGAAGGATTGTGAGTATGAGAAATGAAAGTCAGGGTGCTCATGTTCACATGTGAAGAATACAGACTGCTTTGAGATGGAGAAAATGGATAGTGAGGCTGATGACATGGTTGGTGGTGTTTTATTTGAAGACTAAGAAATGAATGCTCCTTGGTTTTTGTTTTTTATCTTTTAAAATAGTCATTTTAAGGTAACCTAATTATTTGAATTTAACTATATGTTATGGCAAATAAATTCCAACATCAAATGACAATGAGTTTATATCTTTAATAGAAAAAGAAGTTGGAACTTAAAATTTGTTTTAAAATAGATGTAAAATTGTGTTATGTGTTTTAATATACATAAAGAGATAAATCTTTAAAAATAATTACCAGAGGGGAAGGGAGTTGGGGGGCTGGGAGAAAGGGGTGAAAGGTTAAAGAAGTACAAATTAGTAGTTGATAGATGGTCACAAGGATGAGGAGCACGGCATAGGGTGTGCAGTCAGCAGTAATGTAATGGCTAGGTGCAGAGCCAGAGGGGTGATAGCGTAATCAGGGGGATTGTTTCATAAACTACATAAATACCTAACCAGTGTACTATATACTTGCAGCTAATAATAAATTAAAGTGCTGGAAAAAAAATAGAAAAAAATAATTGACTTCTGTTGTCTCATGTAACCCTTAAATTGCTAGTTTTACTTTTTATTTTGACTAGTAGTACCATATTTTCTTCTTTTTATCCCGCTCTCACCCCTTCTCTTTTTATCTCCATTCTTTTAGTTGCTGTAAGAATTTGTATTCCTGAACTATATGTTACTAGCTCAGTTCAGTTTACCTTAACCTATTTATTTTTTAATTTTAAAATAAAGTTCTCCTTTGTTTTTTAGATTATAATGACTTTTCCCCCCACACAGTTGAGACAATCAATCTCATAATCAATCTCGTAGTAAACATCTCTCTCATTCATTCTAGTCATATGCCATTCCCTTTATCCTTTTGTTGTATTTTCAGTGTCATTTCCTCACACTGACTTTTATTGCCCTTTATCTTGATGAGTAACTTCGAGATATATGTGATACAACTTGCTACAGTATGGATTGTTGTAGAAACCTAGCAGGAGAAAGTCCACCAGAGTCAGCAAAGAGGAAATGATTTAAGATTTACCTTTTCAAAAGTAATTGGAAAACAAAAAAAGTGTTTTGTTTTTTACATGAGGGACCAGTATGCTATCTATGTGAAGAAAAATAATGCATTTTTAAACGTTGTGAGCTTTTTAGAAATAGTTACATAAGAATTGTATGACAAGCTGTGGTACCAGGTGCTGTAATTGCAGGATTTTTGTTTTATGAAAATATACCTGAATGGTTTCATTTATAAATAGAGGGTATGAGTGGGCAAATTTGTAAATGGAGTAATTTGATATAACCTATTTATATTGTTATAGTGCCTTCTTCCATCTATTTTTCAGAAGTCAATAAAAAATAACACATTATGATTTGTAATCACTAGTCTAGCCTCTGAGCTCCTATAAATTAACTTAATATTTACACACACACACACATCTTCAGAGGAGTTTGGTGAGTTAACTTTGTACTTTTGGGATAGATTACACTAAAAATTGATCAGATTGAAATTTTAATCCAATTTTTTAAAAGGTCAGATTTTTTAGATTAGATTAAAATAAGGATATTAGTTTTTTTTTTTTTTTAAGGCCAGTAAAAACATGGGAAGGATATTATCTAGCCCAACTATCATCAGAATTGGCTGTTCTTTCTTGATAGTTAATCTAATATTGTATGACATCCGTAACAAAGAATATTTTGATAACGAGCCAAGATTCTTTCTTCCTTCATTGCCATTGAAAGGGGCTCATCAGTAGCACCCTGTATTACTGAGGTGTGGATAATCATCGAATTGCCTTTTAACCTTTCCTCTAGCAACCTTATTGTCGTATTTGTAATATTTTATTTCTGACTTTTCCCTAAAATTTCTACATGATTTTGAAGTGTGATGAACAAAATGTCATATAATAATTTTAAAAATTGGCCATTTTGGGTTATAAGAAGAAAGTTACTTACCAACTTTTCTTACCACTTCTCATTTAATATTTGTAGAATTTTATCCCAGCCCCATAATGACACTCTAAATTTGTACCATATTTAGATATAGTCAATTCCTTTTTTTAAATCTTAAAAAAAAAAAAAAATTCTTTTTTACTGATTTGTTCCTTACCATATGAGAATTGTTTATTCTGTAAGTTCATTATTTTTTTTAGTTTTCCTGGGTAAATTTTAGCACTTACTAACATACTCAGAGACTCTTCGTTTAAGGATAAATCTTTTTTTGTTATTTCACAGTCTAGTTCTAGTATAGTTTTTCCATTTAAAATATTTACCTCTGTAGTAGTATAGTCTTAATTTTTCATTCAAGCCATCTAGAACAGAAGGATATTGAACAAAATTAACTATAACTGAATGAATTGATGAAATCCAACAGTACCATTTAAAAAAAATCTAAAATTGGTATTTACCAACACAATAAATTTCATTATTAATCGATTTCAGAGTGAGTAAAAGCTGTTTTAGCACAGCAAGATGCTGTATTACTATAATTTAGTTCTTAATTCTAATAATGGAGCCTTATGTTTATAACCCATTCTGTTTATAGCTTGATTTGAAGTAAATGAAACATGGAATTGTAACATTTTCTAATTTCTTTAAATGTGTGTGTGCACACATGTGTATGTGTTGGGTGAGTGGAAGGTGAGATAGAAAGAAAAAGGGTGGGAAACTGGAGAAACAGGAGCACCATGGAAGTCTTCGAATAACTTTTGTGGGAAAATTGTGGGCATTAATTCTATTTTTTCTCTCCTTGCGGTATTAAGCTTGGTGTAAAATGATACATTTAACATTAACTGAGCTTCAGTTGAAAGATATAATAATTGCAAATATATGTATATTCGGAGTATTTTGGAATAAAACATGGGGGCCAGTAAAATACATTTTTAACTTACCTAACCTATTGTGAAGGTATTTATTTGAAAATGGTTGCTTAGTGGCTGTCATATGGAAATAGAGAATAGCTTCTTGATATGTTACGTAAAACGGAAATATCAAAATGTGTGTTTGAATATAGAAGAATCTGATTAACCTTAATTGCAATTAAAACTTGTATATTTATTATAATAAAGTTTCTGTTTATAATCCAGCTACCTTTATCCTGATGGGAGGAGTTATAATCCTGATTTAACTGGATTATGTGAACCTACACCCCATGATCATATAAAAGTTACACAGGTAAGGGCAATTTCTGCAAATGTATTTATAATTAATAAGTGTCCATAATGCCTGTGAAATAAGATTCTCTACTTATGCTAGAGCCAAGGTCATGTGCAGGTATTTAATACAAAAAAAAGTACTTAAGGAATTCTAAAAGTATTTAAAAGGAAAATACATTACTTTATTTATTTTTTTGATAAAAATTTCTGCTGTTAATCTTCTTGCTTCAAATATAATATTGGCATTTATGTGGGGAGAAACATAAATCCATAGGTAGGCTGATAAATATGAGAGAGCCATAGGTTTAGAAAACTCCAAAGCAGGTTTGAGTGATTATAGGCATTAGCTTTCAGAGTTGAATTAATAATCGAAGCCTACTTAAGATATTAATTATATTCTTATAAATCTGTTGTTGGCAGCCTCATAGATTATGAGTGGGAGTATAACTTGGTAGAGTCTTTCTTCAAGGTAATATTCAGTAATTATCAAAATCTAAATAAAAACATCTTTTGACTCTAGATTATATAGATATATTATATATATATATCTATATAAAATTTTACTAATGTATACACGCAAAGATCTATACGTCAGGTGTTCGCTTTAGCATTTTTTATAAAAATGAAAAGTTACAAAAATATGCAATTATAGGTTAGAAAACCATATTATACTCATACTTTAAAGTCATTAACAGGACAGTAGCTCTACATGTTCCATGGGAACTTCTGCATCTTTTTATGTAAAATTTATGTAAAGCTCAATTATGTAACACTTCATTTTGTAAAGTTTAATTACGTTAGTTCAGTTTCTGTAAATAAATAAGAAATTACCACATGAACATATGAATATACTTTTAAAAAATTAAAATTAGAAAACACCAAACTAGTAACAGTATTTAACTGAGGAATAAAAAGGTTTGGGGAGTCAAGGAGAGAATGAAGGAACCTTTTGCATATAATTTAGTTTTAAAATCTATACGTATTTTTGTACTTTGTTTAATAAATAATGAGAATCTATTAAAAAACACATTATAGATTTGGGGTAAAACAGTAGATAATTTTTATTTTATTTCTAATACTTCAGATTTCGCTCCCAGTGGGCTTGATATTATTATGTGAAAAACACTTGTTAACATGTACAGTTTGTGGGCAGCCTTTAAAAATTCGTATGATTTTCATTTTTTAAATTATGTAGTGATTCTGTATTTTATTATATATGTGAAAGAACACTCGTAAGAGATAATTTCTTTTCATAAAGCTGTTGTTTAAAAATACATAAAGGAATAGTATAATTCTGTTAAATGATCAAGTATTTGACTAGCCTACCCCTTAGGTTACATTGAATTTCTCATCTGAGTTTTTAGCTTAGGTTGTAATTTTTTTTATAATTGCAAATTGGTCCTTTGGATGCCATAAGAAACATAAATAGTTATTATTTTAGGGACTTAAGTGATTTATAATTTCTTTTGGATCACTTTAAATTTATTTTCTTTACATCTTGATCCATTCTCTCTTGTCTTTTTAAAAAATTTCTTTAAAAATTATGCATATAGTCTCACACACACATATACACTGTGGTAGATTTAATTTATATATGAATGTGCGTATATGTGCATGTGTGTGTATCTATGCAGGTATATGTGTGTGTGTATATATATAAATATATATATATATACTTTTTTTTTTCTCTCACCATGATTGTATGATCTTTTAGTAGGTTAGGGATTAAATATTGTTATTTATTTATTCTACCCAGTGCCAGGTAGAGAGACACTTACTAGACCAGAGCACTGCCTTATTTAAACTTTCTATAATTCCTTTTTCTGTGTTCCTATTAAATAACACTTTTGTTTTTGTATTTTCTTTACATTCACCAATATACTCTTGTGTCTTCAGTATTTGGACACTGATAATTTTATTGTACCAAGAGGTTCTAAACTAGTAAATCAAGAGAACAGTTTTAATAAAACAATTTTTGCTTGCTGACGTGATTAAGGTTGGGAAAAGGGTATGCAATTTAGAGATTTAATATAGACCTTAAGGAAAATTTAAACATATTGAGCTTGAAGTAGTTTTTAATTTAATATATTTTATGAATGCTTTGAAGATGATGTGACATAATACATGTGGGCCACACTTCCTAGATTGCAGGAAGGGCTTGGGAAATGCTGCTTTTCTTCCATTCTGGAATCTCTAAAGAGATTCAAGAAATAAAATTTAGTGTTCAGTCATTTATATACATGGTAATTTGATAGTAAAAACAGTGAGTACATGACATTTGTAAAGAAAAGTAAGTTGTTTAATTGCGTTGTAAAACAATAAGTTTTGTCTTTTGAGTCACTGTGATTATTGAAGCAAGTCCCTTTCTAAAGAAAAAGTACAAAACGAATAATGCAAAGTATTCAAAAAGCTTACACAATTGCTGATGAAAGTTCAAATCTTTTAAAAAATGATTACGTTGACCAAATTTTTATTATCAATTTAAAACATGTCTTAAATAGTAACATAATCTTGATAGGATCAAGTGTGATAAATTTCAGTTATTATGTTTGAGAAAGTTATTAGCAGTTCATGCTACAGATGCTTTAACATTGCCTGTATTTTTTTCCCCTCAAATTCCAGGAACAATATGAATTATATTGTGAAATGGGCTCCACTTTTCAGCTCTGTAAAATTTGTGCTGAGAACGACAAAGATGTCAAGATTGAGCCTTGCGGGCATTTGATGTGCACCTCTTGCCTTACAGCATGGCAGGTATAATCAAGGTTTAATTAGCAACATGGGTGTCTCTCTTCTTTATATTCCCTATCACTATTTCTCTTTTCAATTATCTTCATCTTAATAATTCAGGAAGTAATACTGATAAGTGCTTTGTTTGAATAGTTGTTAAAAAAAACTCATGTCTTTTAGTTTCTTTTATTTATATAATTTGATCTTTTTACTGTTTTATAAGTTGATTCTTTTGCATGTATAACTTTATTTAGTCACAAGTAGTTCTATTTCTATAATAGTATTGACTTCAGAAAGACACTTATCCATATTACCAATACCAACTAACCATATTTACCCAAGTTATTGTAGGTCAGATTCTATTTTCTGTAGGTCAGACTCTGAAGTAAAGTAGATAAATCTTATGCTGATATTTCAACCACCCCTCTTCTGAGGAGGTGTGGCTCCGTCTCACATATACCTCCCTTTGCGCTGTAAGGCTAAAATCGAATAATTCAGTCAGGAAAAGCCTCCCAAATACTTAACAGTACCCACAGAAATAGGCATCAAGTTTTTCAATTTACAGAAGCAGAATTTAAGATAAACTGGCTTCTCTGTAGGCAGATGCTCAATCCATATAAATTGACTTGACATTTTTGAATAAGATCTAGAGAATTAACTGGTTTCCCCAAGGGCTTTCTAATATTTCTTTATCTCTAATAAAGGTTGGGATTTTAAAATGGATCTTTGGACACATTTCCAGCTTTGAGTATTTGGACGATTCCCAGAATATTTTGATCAAGCCATTTTTTAACTGCTGTTTGACGTAGTCAATATCGAAGTGAATGTTATTGATGGTGTTTAGAAAGCAGATAAATTTTTAAGACTTTTAAAAAAAACTTGCAGTTCAGTGTATAATCAACATCCCTACCCTGTTTCTGAGTCCTTGATCTTTACAACCCAGAACCCCTGCATTGCCTGAGGAAGAATGGCCTTAAGGGGTCAGGCAGGGGGAATGCAGCCTCAGAGGAGCACTGATGTCTTTTGAACTCAATGCTTAGTAATAAAATATAGTGATTTTCACATCTTATAAAAGGGCCTCTGCTTCCTTTTTTTTTTTTTTTTGAATGAAGAAAAAGTGGAAGAACTAAGAAATTACTTATGTTTTGTAAGTCATTTCTGAGCTCCTGACATCCTTGTTATCTCAGTAAAACTTGTTCAGCATCTTTATACTTCTCTCTTCCAATGGTATTTATTTTACATTTTACTTTAGGTTTTTCTTGCTATCCTTGCTCTAACTTCCCTTTATCCCTTTATGATGTTGGCAAATTCTGTGAAGTAGAAGGAGAAGTTGAAGGAAGGGGGATGCTCAGTGTAGCATCAGCAAACTCATTCTCAGCTTCTAAGCACTTGATTGCCATTTAAGTTATGTTGACAATAATACTTTTACAGACTTAGCAATGTCTTTTCATAAATAACGTAGTAAATTTAGTTATTCTGGCAGAAGGCAAAACTGTTTGCGATTATGTTTCAAATGTATCTATAGAAAGTATTATATAGGTGATACTATAGTCTGTGCTGGACTGATTAGGTTAGGACTACCTTAAGATACTTTGCTTTATCTCATAACCATTCAGTATTTCACAACATTAAACTGATAAAGAGGCCAATTGTGTTTGTCACAACTGGGATTGATTTATGCCTTGAGTGTAGTAGCATGATTCTCACAGGTATGAAGAAACTAAAAGCTTTGCATTTTTCTCTGAAGGAAACTAGAATTTTGGGCTGGTAGAAACTTCCAGTACTCTCTGCCTTGGTGCCTGGCCTGTGTATTTCAGCCTCTTCTCTTGGGGTCCCAGTCTTGGAGCATAGGCAGACACACTATTGCAGGACTTGGCATCTTTAACTTGATACCACATATTTGGAAGTTAATTGGGTTATAAGTTAGAAGCCCCCAATAGTTAGGCAGAAACCTTTAATTAGTAAAGATTGTTGTTTAAAGTATTGTACAAAATAGCTGTTTACCTGTGGCCTGAGGATAAGTAAAAGGATATGGCAGAATATAAAACATTTTTTTTACATTCTGTATACTTCTTGAAAGAAATACATCTTTTAAAATATCAGGCCAGTACTATATGTTTTATTTAGTAAGTTTGTGAACTATTTGCATTAAGTATGTTATGTGGAAAAGACAGGAATATTTCTTATTTGTCAGGGCTATATTTTTGATATTTTATTCTTTGCATCACCTCTACTTTTCTGTATATTACTGTACATTCTCCACGTGATGCAGTTCCTCTTGCTAGTTGCTAATCAATTCCTTAATTCACTTCATGATTTTTCATACTGGTCTAAAGGCCTTATATGTCCAATCATATCTTCATATAAGGCCTTTAGACCAGTATGAAAAATCATGAAGTGAATGTCCAATCGTATCTTCATATAAGGCCTTTAGACCAATATGAAAAATCATGAAGTGAATTAACATTTGTTATTTCTCTGTTTTACTCTGAAGTACTTCTCAGTTTTACTTTTAAAAATTGAGGAAGTGTATAAATTGCCAAGCACTGAAAACCATGTTTGAGTAAAATTTTAGGAGGAGCTGTATAAGAACGTAGTATAAAGTAGTAGCTTACTAAGAAAATTAACAGCAAAATGCCAAATTCATACGTACTCAGAAGGTTGAAATAATAACCAAATTAAATCACACTTATGTCACTAGATTAGATTCTAATCTGATCATAGAATTTTGCATGTAGCTTAATGAAAAATATGTAAAGGCATTATTTTAGCATTTTTCAGATTCTCACACATGACAGCTCACAATAAATATTTGTGATAGATTTTACATTCTGATATATGTTCCTGTAAGCTCTTATATCTCATATCTGTATTGTAAATGTTTATATATACTTGTTTCTTTCCTAGACTCTAGATTGCTTTACCTATTTTAGAATCTAAAGGAAGGAGAAGACTAAGATTATATTAAATAAAGACATTGATATTGTAGAACAATTGTAAAAAGCCCTTGTAATGACCTATTCCTTCCATTTCTCTTCTGAGAACTACCTGTGATCTTTTCAAAGAACTTTAATCATGCTCAGGATCTGAGAATGAATCCTAAGAATATGTTCCATTCAGTAGCTGTTAGGCGATTCCTTTTAACTTTTCACATTTTGATTTTTTCCACTTGTTTTCAAGCCACATTATTTTACTTTTATTGTTTGCAGTAATACCAGCACTAACCGAGAGGCAGTAAGCCTGACTTTCTTCCTTTTATTGCTTTTTTATACAAAGAAAAATGCATAGTGATCCTTGGTTCAAGTTTTCTCTACCCTGAAGACAAGATCTTAGGCCAAGGTTTGAGAATTCCAAAGGACATTTGTTGTCTCTGTATCTTAATAGGATCTAAATGGTTAAAGGAAGCTTCAACTTTTGAACATTTCCACTTTTGGATAACCTGAATATGTACAGATTTCACACAGTGGTGCTTCCTGTCAACACCAACTGATCTGTTTTAGCAGCTTTCATATTTTTGTATGAATAGTAGTGCTTGACAATCATTTAAACATGTTATTGCAAAATACCCCTGTTATTTAATAAACATAAAGTTAATCCAGTTAAAACATTTGACAAATGTTAGATGTGCTAAAAAAAAAAAAAAAAAACAAAACTTCGCATTGTAGCCTTAGTGAGCTTTACACTGGATTTAACCTTAATAGTGTGTACAACACTCATCAAGCATGTGTATTTAAACTTGCAGGTGTAATTGGAAATGCAGGACTTAATAAGTTGCTGGATATGAGTGAAGGTTGTCATATATGTCTCTTTCAGCTTCATTAAAAATGGTATAGGGTTAGAGTCCATGTTTTCTCTTTAAAGGCAGTGTTTTTGTTTTATAAGCTTGTTTGTTTTTTCTATAGGGAAATTAAATTTTCAAACTTGATTATGTACAGGAATAATTTATTTTGCTTTCCCTAAATGGTTTGGCAGAAACAAAGATGGATCGTTTTATTCATCATTCTCCAAGATCTCAAATCTATTCATTCATTCATTTAACATTCCTTAAGCAGCTGATATGGCCCAGGTTCTGTACTAATCTCTGAGCTAAGAAGACACTACAATGTAGTACCTACCCTCAAGGAGTTAAAATTAAATCATAGTTTTATAAAGGGCCCAGTATTAAGAATTCTTGAAATGAACATCTTGTTATCCTTCTAATTTAATTATGGATCTGAGACATTTTTTGTTATGTTCTGCTACTTTGGTCGGGTATGCTGATATGGAAAGGATTCTAAAGGCTGCATCTTTGCCAAGAAGCTCTGATAAATCAGTCAGAGTCCAATAGGAAATATTAAACCCTGACCATAAAACATTACTCCAGTGTGAAATTCTAGCAAGCCATTCTTCACCAACTTTTCCTTTCCTTTCATTGATGCCCTACTTTGGTTTAATTGGAATTCATTGGAGATTTAAATTTTGTGTAATTAACAGAAACTCTAAGAAATGCACAGTAGCAGTGTCAGTTGTTAGAGGCTGCAAGTGGTTACTATTTAATTGCTGTCATAATGGCCCATTAGTCATGCCTCCAAAGAGGTGTTAGGTACTTTTTTCTCCTTCTGAAACATCTGTGCGATTTTAATAAATTGAATAAGCAAGCCAGAGGTTGCACAGAATACTAAGTAAGTTGAATAATTACCTCTCTAGAGGCATTCTTTGAAGTATTGTCACTCTGGGTGTGGCATTTCTGTTGTACCTTTGGCAGTAAAGTGTTTTCTTTCACTCCCACCCCTATTCCACAGATATTAACAACATTTTTCTTCTTCAACCCTAAATTCCTACACATCTTCCTTTTTAATAGTAGCATATTATGCATTGGTGATATTTCAGGGTTACTATATAAGGTATAAAGTAAGGAATTGTTTTCATTCTATTTTTCTGGGAGTCTAGAATATGGCTTCTGAACTTATGAATGGCGCATACTGTGTGCCTCAAATATTGCTTACAAAATTAAAATGAATACACATAAATCAATTGGATTTTTAGCCTTATTATTACAACCAAGGACTTCAATTAAAAGTAAAATTGATTTTTTCCTTCGGCATATTTTCCAAAATAATTTAAAGATATGGCAGTGTTCACAATAGTCATTCACAAAAGTCAGTAGATAAAAATCAGTAAGCTCTTTTAAAGAGATTTATGAATGTCCTGTATTTAGAGAGCATCATTGAGGAAAAAATGTGTAGTTTTCTAAGAGAGGTGAGAATCCAGCACAACCACATTTAGGGCACTAAGAAATAATCTTTTACTGTACCTATCTTTTAAAGTAACCAATTTTCAAATTTCTAGCCTCTGAAATTTTGTTATCTTAGTACTGCAAAACAGAAAATAATATTTGCCTTTAAGATTATGTTAAGTTAGTTTTCTGTCTGATTACACCTGTGTCTTTTTATATAAATGTGACAAAATGGTGGGACTCCTCTTTCACCGTGGGAGTCACATAGCGGCTGCTAGAGTTATCTCGAAATGCTATGATGATGTGGAGGACTAGAGTTCATGATCCTACAGATGACAGGAATGTAAAAGAGGATACATATGAGAAAGGAAATCTGGTAGACCAGTGCTACTGAGTCTAGTATCTCCATGAAGTAGATGTGTACTTCATGGTGACGTGCCTGGATAATGGCAGATATTAGCACTTTGCAAGAATTTTGAGTTGGCTCTAACAAAGGCCTTTAATAACTATTTTGAAAATTGGCTCCCTTAAATAAAATGTCTTCAGAATGCAAACCCTTGTAAACTTAATGTATTAAAGAAAGGTCTAAATTGGATTCTAGAAACAAATTTTAAAAAGAAAGCCATTACTATGTAAAAAAAAGCAAAACCAATTAAGATTATAATTACTGGACAAGTTTTGCATCTTCCCATTAAAAGCTGAAACTTATCAATTAGTGGAAACAATATTCATTGATTTTAGTAGCTGCTTTAATTTGAAACTTGAATTTTGAACAAAATAGTTATATATTTTTTTCAGTTTTCAGTGGTAGTAAGCAGCTATTTTAAACTTTATTTTAATCTAAGATTGAGGAATTACTACATTCTGATTTTATAGTGTAGTACAGTGATAGTGTAGTGATGAAAAGGTTAGGCTCTTAAAACAGACCTCCTGGATGTAATTTCTTAGTATCACTTAGCTATGTGACCGTCATCAAATTATGTAAACTCTCAATTTTCTTATTGGTAAAATGTGGATAATAATTGTACCCATCTAATAGTATTAAATGAGTTAATATAATAGGGCTTGGAATTTTAGTTATTGTTGTTCCTAATATAGTAACCTATAGTGTCACTTAGGAAGGTGTCTCATATTTCTGCTTATTCTTAATTTATATACACTAATGATTCTGTAGTTTTTAAATTATATTCATTTTATAGCAAGATAGAATTCTTATGGATAAATGAACTTTTTTCAGATGCCGAGATATGTTTCCTTAGTTATCGTACTATATTTCTTTGTTCTTGAGACTATTTTTATAGTAAGTATACTGGTTGGAATTTGCATAACACTTTGGAAAGCTTTGAATTCATTTCTATCTTTCAGATGTCCCTTAAAACGCACATGCTCTCATCATACCCTACAAGTAAGTGAAATGGTTTATCCAGTGTCACACAGCTATAATTAATTAGTGGATTTATGCTCCTAATCCAAATGTTTGATTCAGAATATCTGTCCTCTTTTTCTGAGTTACTGTTTTCATGGGCCTTCTAAAGTAAAACAAAGTTCTGTCCACATTCATCAGTGTCTTCTCCCTTGCCTATCATAAAAGAGTACTAAACCCAAAGAGCTCTCCCACTCTGGATTATTTAGTCTAGGATTACTACTAACTGTCCTCATTTATTTTTTCATTTATTCTTTTAACAAGAAGTTATTGAGTTTCTGCTATGCACTAAAAATGCTTACTATAGACCCAGTCTACTCTCACGAAATGGATCTAGGTGTCCATTTATCTGTCTGTCTATCTATCTATCATTTATAATTGTTCCATGATTTAAAAGATTTATGTTAATTTTAAATCTACTTGAAATATAGGAAGGTAATGTAAATTAGAAGTTACCGATGCAGAAAACACACATGCACAGCAAAAATATAAAACACACTGCAAAGTGAGACTCATGAAGTCCTATGTATTCTCTCAGGCCCTCCATAATATTGTTTATGTGGAAGGCATGAAGTAACTGACTTTAAAGTGTGTCCTTAAATAATTATTCTGAAAACAAAGAAATGTACTACATAATATTTATCTTTAAAAAATTAAAAGAAGATATTTAAACAATATATTTATGGACAATATTTAAACAGAATATAGAAGGTGCCTAAAAGATGATGCTGATGATGAGATGATACTGCTAATATTAGGGTATTGCTGATAAGTGGGTAAAGTTTTTTGGAAATATAATTTTTCTATTTTTCTGTCAATGTTGATTTGTTCTCGGGGTACCAAAAGTTATATTTAATGTCATTAACTTATAGTATTAAAGGTTGGCATGTGAGTCTGAATTATTTTATTATGAACATAGTACATAGTTACATTTCAGATGAGTGTAGTACTCACTGATAACTTCCGCATCCTTTTTTTTAGGAGTATTTCATATTTGAAGAAGTGAAAATCTACTGAGTCAATTAGAACGGTGGAGTCCCAAGTACTTCCTCTTAACATTCTCAGATATTTATATGTTGGAGACTAGAAAGGGAGTTATTTATTGTTTTTTTTTTTTTTCATTAGCATACGGTTCTTAATCCTGCCATTAACTATATGTTGACAGAAACATTATTTTAAAAATTATTGAGGTGCAATGCTGATGAATTATGTGCTTCTCGAAGACATTCTTCATGGATATTCAGTCAAGCATCTGACAGAAGCTAGGGTGGAGTACCAAAGTGGCATTTGAGAATTTATGGTTAAACTTAATTTGCATATAACAGTTGGTTTACAGAGAAACAGTGATGGGTGAAGTCATATGAGTGTAAATACCATTAGGGAGGCACATTCACTGTGATCTATGTTTGCATATCAAAAAGGATGTACATTGCAGCTGTTTTTTGATATAATGAGTAATATAAACTCTCAACAAAGATAAAGCTGAATAGAAAATGTTTTGTGATATATATTCCTAAAACTGCTACTCTAACATACAACAGTAATTTATATAGCATTAAACTTCAGACAGGCGAGATGGAGTAAAACCTAAATTGAGTATTAGATGAACTGTTCTCAGTCTCTTTCTTGTGTCATCAAAATGCTCTTATTTTCTTTCACCTCCTTCCCTTTCTAAACTTAATCTTTTCAGTTACCCTTTATTGAGAAATAGATGACATAAACGTAAGTCATCCTTAACTAAAATAGTGTGCAAGTTGACCTCCGAGGTTCTAAGAGAAGCCTTTGTAGTCAAATACAGTGGTTCAAACATTCTAGGCAATGCACTCAAAAATAATATGACTTTGATGTTTTAAATTGAGGAGACTCATTTTTAGTTATGATAGTTGTATTATAGTTAGATCTTAGAAGATTTTCTATTTTTAGATACACATGCTAAAACATTTACAGATGAATTTATGTAATGTGTATGATGTGCTTCAAAGTAATCCATGGGTAGAGGGACAAGTGAAAGTACAGATGGAACAAGATTGAGCATGAATTGTTGAAGTTGGGTGACAGGTGTATATGGATTTATCACACTTTCTGCATTTTTATGTTTGAAATTTTCTGTAATAATTTTTTTTTTTTTTTTTTAGTGTGTAAACAAATGCAATGTCAACTTAGGACCCAGAATACTGCTTTCCATCCTTCATACATTAAAGATGCAAAAGAACATTAGCTCTTTCATTTCTTGCTCTTATATATAAAAATATATTTTTATGATTTTCTTATGCAGATCTGTAAGAAAACTTCACTAGAAGCACACAGTATGGATACCTTTTAACTTTTATAATAAGGAGATTTTACCTGGATGAAAACACATGTTGAATATGCACTTAAATTTAATGTTCTTGTTATCGAAAAATAGGAGAAAGGTTTAGCTTTGACTAAATATTTACTCCTGTGTTAGAAAATGTCAATCTAAGATAGAAGAATTAAGTCTCAGTTTTATCATCTGTAAAATGATGGAGAAAATAATATTTAATAATATCGTCTCGAAGCCCAACAGATCTTAGCATGTGTGGCAATAAACATCGAAGGATTTTGTATTAACATGTCTGTATTGTTTTTGCCAATTTAGTTCAACCATTTACCATTCCTAGTTTCTCTGCCAAATTATGTAACAGTAGATTAAAAAAAAAAGGGAATGTCACAATTTCTTTTCATTTCCCAACCTAAAGAATGTTTGTTTGTTTTTGACAATTTACATGGCAATGTAGATGTTCAATTTGTTAATCTGAGTGACTCTTAGGAAAGAATAAACTACTACAGGAACTGCCTCAGAATGGTTGCTCAGCAATTTTCCCACGAGAGGAGAGAGAGTTATTCCACTCTGATCAGAGTATCCCTGTAGGGCAGGTAGACTAGACTACCAGTTTCCCATCAGACCAAGTGCATGGGGCAGTCTTGAGTAAAGTACTGAATGGTTTCTTTAAAGATGTTAGCTTTCTTTGCATCCTTTGTCTCATATCTTAAAAATTGCTAATTCATCCCATTTCTACCTTAAAATAACTTTATGAATTTTACTATTTTTTACATGACACACTACTTAAGTCAGAGTATAATGTAGAAACAAAAATGTGATGGTGAATACCATATACCACCTAACTCTGAAAGGCAGCATTATCTGCAGGGCTGGGGCGAGAACACAGTCTTGTCCTAGTCTCCTTGCCCACTGTGAATTCTTAGTGCAGTTAGTTTTGACAAATCGATTTGAGTGGGAAGCTTTGAATAAAACCTTTAATAATTACTGATAATGAATTTCTGGCCTAAAAGTATTTGCACATCTTTTTGCAGTATTTAGTTTGAAAGCAAAATAGTATATTCCACATGAGATGTGTCAGGATGTGTCAGCTCTCAGGACAGATGATGGTTTCTGAATATAGATTTACTTTATTTTTTCTCTCACTGATTACTTATAAATCAAGATTTTAAAAGACCTTGGCAATTAAAATGGCAAAATTCGCTATAGTAATATGCACAGGAACTTTTCCAGACTGGATTTTGAAATGGATTGTTCTAATTAATCCAGTTCCTTTATTGATAATGAATTTTTGTCAAAAATTTCCTTTTAATAAAATGTTTCATTAACACTGGCGCCTTTTGATAAAGAGGAACATGGTTTAGTTTCCAGTTTTCTGCAGGACTATAAAGTTTTGATAATGTTAAAATTATAACTGAGCATCCAGGAAAATAAAGTTCGTCTCCTTTTCTTTGGCAAATCAAACTTTTTTAAAGAATTTTTTCTTCAAAAATTCGAAGTTTGAAATACTGAACATTTATCATATATTTTGTTGGCTCCCTTTTCTACTCTACTACCTCTTCAAGACAGATCTTCCCCCACCCTCTCTGTCCAATCTAAAACTTCATGTTTTCAGCTTCTTTTTATAGTCTTAGAACATTGGCTTCTCTTGGTACTGTTTTGTTTGAACAAAGACCGATCAGCACATTTTTTGTGTGTTTTTTCAGGAGTCAGACGGCCAGGGCTGCCCCTTCTGTCGCTGTGAAATAAAAGGAACAGAGCCCATAATCGTAGACCCCTTTGACCCAAGAGATGAAGGCTCCAGGTGCTGTAGCATCATTGACCCCTTTGGAATGCCAATGCTGGACTTGGATGACGACGACGACCGAGAGGAGTCCTTGATGATGAATCGGTTGGCAAATGTTCGAAAGGTAAAACCAGAAAACGTAGGTTTAATTAGGATGGTTTGTGGGCATGAAAAAGAAATTATGCTGTCACAAATGGAGTATGATGTATTTGGGTTTGGAAAGAAAGATTCAGGCATCAAAAGAAAGGTGAAGATATAACTAATGTTGACAGGATGATGAAATCATAGACCGAGAAAGAACTAGGCTCTACTCAAAGTACTCTCATTAATTTTAAACTTCAAAGTGAGAGATGGTGAGAGCTTTTGTATAGAAATAAACATCATCTAAGACTGACAGTAACAGATATGTGAAGAAAAATTTAAGAAAAAATTTATTAAAATTGGAAATATGAGACTGGAAATAGGTTTTGTTGGCATCTAAAAGAAGCATCTGATAGTTATTTTCTTACCAGGAGAGCCAGACTTCTATCTGGTTACTAAGAGGCCCCAGAAGATTTACTTTTGTGAATTTACTATAGTTTGGGGTTTGCTTATCAATATTGCCGAGTCAGAAAATTGCCTTTGTCAGTTCACTGAGAATGGATGCTACTGCCCAATTGGAGTTTGTGTAACCACCAAGCTCACAAGGGAGCAATCAGTGACCAGAATGCCAGTTGAGTAATTTATACATGGAAATACAAAGTGGTATCAGAAGACTAAACTCTTCAGATATTTTCAGGCTATTCCCTGTACAGAAAGATACATGAAATTCAGATTATATTCAGAAGTTTTGTGCTCTCAATATCAGAGATATGGCAGCGAGTAGTATGAAAGCATCTGCAAACAGTGTGACACTACTCCCACTCCCCCTGACTCGTAGATGACATGGCTAATCTATCATGGCACTAATGCATGCTGAATTCAGACTTAGCCTACACAGACCTATAGAACTGCTGCAATTCTTTACTATTTGGCAGGTAACATGAAACCTGTTTGCATCTAGGTGGAGTGATGATAATGAATAATGGCATCAGATTATATTTGCCATATGCATCTGTCTGATAAGGAAACACTTGGTTCAGAGAACATATGAGGCATATATTTCGGTTACTCCTTCTTTAGGGTTATATTAGAGTTTATGTCTCAGCCTCCTGGATTTTTTATGTTCCAGTGTTCCATGCTCACCAAAGACATACCCTTAGGATTTTTTACATACAAATTTTTATATACCGAGATGATTAAAATCACCAACGTGGCTACTCTCAAATTTTGCTTTGGTCTGGGATGATTTTTATTCTTCACTTCATTGGTTTTTCAGAAATGTTATAATTTAACTTGGAGAAATTACTCTTGATTCCACCCTTTAATCCTAACAACAGCATTTAACTTTTAGTTTTGAAATGTGTGATCCCTCTGACTGGAATGATATAAGAAAGGAAGTAATTATTAGTCAGTAACCCTAAAGAAAGAACAAGAAAAGAAATCTCAAATTGGAACAAGGAATTGAGACTTTATTTTAAGATTAATTCTTTATCAATAAACGCATATTATCTTTTATGTGAGCAAAACATTTTCACATTTTATTTTCTCAACAACTTGAAGAGGTAAATATTATTCTTCTCATTTTTCAGATAAGGAGATGAGGCTCAGATTAGTCATGCAGCTTGGCTGCATTAGTAGTTTATAGAGCCAGGATCCAAAGTTATGTCTTCTGGATAACAATACAGCGATATCTCCAATACCCCATATGTAGCTGTCTCGCATGCAGAGTGATGAAATGATTTCCACTAAGTCAGATTATGGTGTGTATCCTAGAATTTTTATCATATACTATCATTCATTTTACTTAATATTAGTAATAAAACGATAAGATTTATGATTTTGTTGCTTTGGCCTTATTCTAGTTTCTTAAATCCTTGATCTCACCAACTCAGTGGAGAAGCTAATGTTACTGTCCTTTTTTTACATAGGAGGAAACTCAGGAGAAAAAGGTGAAATAACTTGCATAAGATCCTAGTACTACCCTATAGCAGAAGTGGCACTTTATTCCAAGGCTTCTAAACTTTAAAACTCTAGCTGCAAGACAACATGCAATGTGTCTCTTTTGCCATCTTTGGAACATGTCACACATAATGTACTTAAAAGAGACAGGTTGTCTACGACCGTGCCACCCTGAGCAAGCCTGATCCCATCTGATCTCGGAAGCTAACCAGGGTCGGGCCTGGAGTACTTGGATGGGAACCAGCTAGGAAGACCAGGTGCTGTAGGCATTAAAAAAAACAAAAAACAAACAAACAAAAAACAGCTTAACTAACTATCCTGTGAAGGTCTTTTCAGTTCTGTAATATAATGTACAAGCATATTTCAGAGATATTGTAGGTTTGCTTCCAGACCATTGCAATAAAGTGAACATCACAATAAAATGAGTTGCACTAGTTTTTTGGTTTCCCATTGCATATAAAAGTTATGCTTATACTGTACTATAGTCTTAATATAGTCTAGTCTAAGTGCGCAATAGCGTATCTAAAAAAACAATAACAATGTATATCTTAATTTAAAAATACTTCATTGCTAAGAAATGCTGACCATTATCTGAGCCTTCAGGGAGTCATAATCTTTTTGCTGGTGGAGGGTATTGCCTCAGTGTTAATGCCTACTGATTGAACAGGGTGGTGATTGCTGAAGGTTGGGGTGGCTGTGGCAGTTTCTTAAAATAAGACAACAGTGAAATTGGCCATATCGATCAACTCTTTCATGAATGATTTATCTGAGTTATCTGTAGCATGTGATACTTTGATAGCATTTTACCCACAGTAGAGCTTCGTTCAGAATTGGAGTCAGTCTTCTCAAACTCTGTTGCTGTTTTATCAACTAATTTATGAAGTATTCTAAATCCTTTGTTAACATTTCAAGAATGTTTACAACATCTTCACCAGGAGCAGTTTCTATCTCAAGAAATAACTTTCTTTGCTCACCCATAAAAAGCGTTGGTTCAAGTTTTGTTTTGAGACTGCAGTGATTGTCACCTCTTCAGGCTCCACTTCTCATTCTCATTCTCTTTCTATTTCCACCAAATCTGCAATTACTTCCTCCACTGAAGTCTTGAACCTCTCAAAGTTATTCATGAGGGTTGGAATCAACTTCTTCCAAACCTCAGTTAATGTTGATATTTTGACCTTTCCCCATGAATCACAAGTGTTCTTAATGGCATCTAGAATGGTGAATCCTGTCTAGAAGGTTTTCAATTCACTTTGCCAAGGTCCATCAGAGAAATCACTATCTATGGCAGCTGTGGCCTTACAAAATGTATTTCTTAAATAATAAGATTTGAAAGTCAAAATTACTCTGTGGTCCATGGATTACAGAATGGATGTTTTATTAGCGGCATGAAAACAACATTATAATCTCATTATACATCTCCATCAGTGCTCTTGGGTGACTTTCCAGGTGCATTGTCAAAAAGTAGTAATATTTTAAAGAAATCTTTTTCTGAACAATAGGTTTCAACAGTGGACTTAAAATATTCAATAAACCATGTTGTCATCTAGGCTTTGTTTTTCCATTTACAGAGCATAGGTAGAGTAGATTTGGCATAATTCTTAAGGGTCCTACGATTTTCAGAATAGGAAATGAACATTGGATTCTACTTACAGTCACCAGCTGCATTAGCTCCTAACAAGAGAGTCAGCCTGTCTTTTGAAGTTTGGAAGCCAGGCATTGACTTCTCCTCTCTAGTTATGAAGGTCCTGGATAGCATCTTCCAATATAAGGGTACTTTGTGTACACTGAAAATCTGTTGTTTAGTGTAACCATCTTTATTAACTATCTTGGCTAAATCTTCTGCATAACTTGCTGCAGCTTCTATATCACTTGCTGCTTTACCTTGCACTTTCATGTTATGGAGATGGCTTCTTTCCTTAAACCTCATAAACTGAGCTCAAAAAGGTTTGGAGCTTCAGATTTTTCTTTTACAGCTTCTTCATCTCTTTTAGCTTTCATGGAATTGAAGAGAGGGCCTTTCTCTGGGTTGGGCTTTGGCTTAAGGAAATGTTGTGACTGGTTTGATCTTCTGTCCAGACCCCCTAAAACTTTCTCCATATCAACCGTAGTCTGTTTCTCTTATCATTAGCATGTTCACTGAAATGGCACTTTTGATTTCCTTCAGGACTTTTCCTTTGCATTCATTCACAACTTGGTTTATTGTTTGCGGCAAGAAGCCTAGCTTTTGGCCTACCTCAGCTTTCAGTTTGCCTTCCTCACTAAACTTAACCATTTCTAGCTTTTGATTTACAATGAGAGATGTATGGGGAAAAAAGTGAGAGATGTGTGACTCTTCCTTTCACTTAAATGCTCAGAGGCCATTGTAGGGTTATTGATTGACCGAATTATAATATCGTGTCTCAGGGAATAGGAAGGCCCAAGGAAAGGGAGAGAGATGGGGGAATGGCTGACTGGTGGAGCAGTCAAAACAATTAAGTTTGCCATCTTATATGAGCATGGTTTGTGGTGCCCAAATAATTACAATAGTAACATTAAAGATCATAGATCACCATAACAAATACAATAATAATAATAATAATAATAATAATAATATAATAATAAATTTGAAATATTGCTAGAATTATCAAATGTGATATGGAGACATGAAGTAAGCAAATGTTGTTGGAAAAATGGCACTGATATGGCTGTTCCACCCAGAATTACCACAAACCTTTAATTCATAGATACAGTATCTGCGAAGCCCAATAAAATGAGATCTACTTGTACATCATGAGTAATCACTAATATCCAATGAAATTTTAACCAGAAGTTAAAAATAATTAAAACTATGATCTGTTTGTATAAACATAAAAATATTTATGCTCTACACCTACCTAATTAGTCACCAAAAACCCAAGCAACTCCAATTAGGCCCTGCTATTTTATATATAAGTGAGTATTAAATCTGTTTTCTAATATAAATGCTCAATAGCCACTTATGCCATGGCTACCATATTGAACCACATAGATATAGAACATTTCTAAAGATATTGAAATATCTAAGATAACTATAATAGAAATATCTGTTATCTTGGATATCTGTTTTATTGGATAGTTTTATAGATCATGCAGGCTCTTATTGAAAGTATCAAGGTGCAAAAAGCCTTTTGTTTTTATTTAATAACCTGTTGCTCTGGGCGTTGTCTTTGATCTATCCTGGTGTCAGCAAATTATGGCCTGTTTTTGTTTGTTTTTCTGCGAGCTAAGAATGATTTTACATTTTAAATGGTTATATAGTTAAATGGTTTTATAAGTACCTACATAATTTCCATGATTTTGCATCTTGACTGGCAAAGGCTAAAATATTCACTTTCTGGCCCTTAAGAAAATTGCAGTCCCCAGGTCCAAGGCATTTAAAGAATGTTTATTGACTACATGGAGAACAGGCAATGACAGCAAAGTATTTGAGAAACGTATAACAACTCAAGTGGTTCAGATGACCTAGATGGTAGTGTTTTCTGGCTAGAAAAAAAGGCATTTCAGTTTTCTTTACTAAATGGATTTTCTTTCATTGATTCATGTCAGAGGGGGGGAGTCGGGCCTTAAGAGTAATTCTTCGAAGAACTTTGTATACTTTACTGCTTGTGGGGAAACTATTTGTCATATATGAGTTTGCAAAAAGTTGCAGTCTCAGCCTGTTTTCCACTGAATTAAGGTGAAATTTGAGCTTTGTTTCAGTGGTGGCACTGACAAGCGGAAGGAATCACTGGTAACATAAAAGGAGCAGAATGCTCGAAGATGACTCTAATGGTTTTCCCTGATCTTTCCACCACTCTCAAGACCATGCATGTTTTGTTCTCCTTGGCACACTGGTGAGCTTTCTGTCAAGGGAGCTGAGAGAGTTTTTTCATTAGTCTTCTCTTTAGTTTACCTGAAGAAGAGAATGGCACCCCAGACGTTGTTGTCCCAGAAGTCCCACTTCGGTGGCTCTTTGGGCAATCAACAGTGTCGTTTAATAAAACTTTCACTACAGTCACTGTTATTTTGTACATTCCTATGACAGTTAGTGAAATTTAGAAAACTTGTAATTATTTGTTTTTAAGTTGAGGAAAATATTTCAATTAAATGTCTTCAGGGATCTGCCTCTAGTCAAACAGATTGTGAATTTTATAATATTCATAAGTCACTGCCACTCAACTTTCAGTAAAACCTAAATTTTAGTATAGATACAAGCATCAGTTCTTTCTGAATAACTGGAAAATAGTGCTCTGTCGTTATGTTCCCGTAGCACTTTAGAAGTACTTCTGTTTCAGCAGTTAAAATAAATTGTTAATGTTTTGTTTAGAGGACTGTCTTCTCATTTAGACTATTTAGACTTAAGGCCAGGGCCAGTGTGTTATTTATCTTTGTGTTCCCTGACACCTAAACAGACTCAGTGGCTGTTTACTAAATGACATAATAAATACACATGCACACTCACATGCTTTTTGAGGGCACTGACCTGATCTTATGCATCTTTTTATCTTTGTTCCAATCTGAAGACTGAAGATATATGTACAATACAGCAAATCATAGGTTTTATCTAGTTCTGTCTTATAGCTGAGATCATAAATATCACGTGGTGATTTTGACAGAATAGCTCTTCTACTTTAATTTTTTTCCTGTTTTTTTTACTCATTTTTTTTTTTGCCTTATTCATTTATTCATTCATTTTAAAACCATTTCTTTTTCTTAACTCCAAAAGTGACAGTCAGTATCATCCAGCAGAATAATTCGGCTTTTTTTATCTGCCTTTTCAAATGCTCATCTTTCTCCTCCTTTATGAACAGGTTGATGACTATATTGTGGAATCAGTTCTGCCTATCTTAAGCATATCATATTCTTCAAATTAGCAGCGCTTCCATCGTATAGAGGACTGAGCTCTTTGCATATTCCTGTTACTATGGTGATATCCCACAACTGAAGTTGATAAATAGTAGCATACTAAACATATAGATTGTATTTTTATAAGTTAAGTTTGTTTAATAATGCTAATCTTACAGAAGCAAATAGAACCTATAAATCTGTAATACAACGTATTGGTCACCTTTTATAAAGTCTCTTTTATGATTTTAACTAGAAGATGTTTTAGATTTTGCTTAAAATTGGATCATTGCCTGTATCTTGATCTGTCAGAATTTCTAGGATAATTGGATCTGATGGGAGTCCTTACGGGAAGTCCAGGGTGTGATTTTAAGATCACATCCCTCTCTCTGGCTTCAGTCAGATCAAAGCTTAGAAAAGGTGTGTGTTGCTAGTCAGAATTTTGTTTCATTTTGCCAAAGGTGTAAAGTGGAGTCTTAACAGCTCCTTAGCAATCATGTCTATAGAATGTGTTATTCACCAAATACATAAAATTACAAACAAAATAAAGATTTGCGTACAAAATAAAAATGTTGACAACCTGACTTAGTGGATGAATCTTTTGGTTTTTAAACATATTACATTTTCTAAAAAGTATTTAAAATCTTTAACAAATTGCCATATTAGAACAAAAACAGGTATCACTGTAGATCAAGGGAATTGTCTTTTATCTTTTTTATACATCCTCCTAATGTCACCATCATCAATTAAAATACTACTAATGAAAAATAGCATAACATCTTATTCTTGCTTTTTCTAATAATAATAAACGTAAGGAAGGATCCATAGAATTCCTGATCCTGAGGAAAGAGTTTATGTTTACAGATCAGTATCTGCAGTGTTTTTAGAAGAGTGACACCTTTTTAATGTGACTTAATTCCAGGCATAGGGCCGGATTAAGGACAAGAGTTAAAGGTGAAATACAGGAATAATAATAGACATTCACAGTGTAGAAGGTGGTTCTCAACTCTGGGTAGTTCTGCCTCCTGGGGCTGTTCAGAAATGTGTCAGGACATTTTTGGGTTTCACAGTGACTGAAGGGTGACTAAAATCACTGGCATTTAGTGGGCAGGGCCAGAGATGTGAAACATCCTGCAGCCCACGGGATAGTGCAACCCAGGAAGAATGATTCTGACCTCATGCTGGTCGTCCTCACATCTCCCACTGAGCAACAGGTAAAGTTGTGGATGACAGTAAGCAATCCAGAGTCACAGGTACATGTTTGCCATTTAATTGCACTATGTTTACTGATTTTCTTAAAGCTCCATGCAAAATAATAGCATTTTCATTGTTCGTATGTGACTAACAAAGAACTGCCTTGTCTAAGTGCGATATGATGTTACAGAGGACCTTGAAGACATTGTTATATATTCCTCAAAAATGTTTTGAATATGCAGCAGCTTAGGAGAAATAAACACTTGAACTCGTGTACTTAGTTTAGGTTTGGCCTCCTGAGGTCAGCTGAGCTCCTGGAGGGCAGAGGCTGCTGTTTGCTCCTCTTTTTATTTTCAGAAACTTTCTTAGTGCCCAGTGGCCAGTATTGCCATTAAGAAAGTTTTTGTTTTGTTTTGTTTTTTAACTGATCAGTGGTGACATGGTTCCTAACTGTACTTTTCTTAAGAATACTATGGTCTCTAGACTTCAGCAGCCTGCATTCATGTTCTAGTTTTGCTGCTTAGAATCTGTATGCCTTTGCATTGGTTATTTAACCCTCTGTGCCTCAGTGACTTGTCTGTGAAACTCTACCTCTGAGGGTTGAAATTAAATGAGTTAATATATGTAAAGCCATTGGAACAATACTGATACACAGTAAATGTTAAGTATCGGTTGTTATTAATATTACTTTTTATATAGTGTTACTTAAGACTCCTGAAGTAATGCTGTCCTGAGAATTAAATCAATATTTTTGAGATGTCTATGGAAGGTTTTTTATTTTAGGTACTATTACCTATCATTGTTTAAGAAGAATTAGACACCAAAAATATATAAGTTTGGCAAGCAGTTGGTTGTATTTTCTAATGTATTAATATCTGTACATAGTTATGACTTCATTGTCTGGCCACATTAAAAATAACTTACTATAGAACCATCTTTTATGTTTAAAACTCAGAGAAAATTCAAAGTTGACAACATATCAGCTGATACTATACTTCAAGGACTAAATAATTTAGATGAGCCTAAAGCAGTCTTATTTTCTACATACATAACTAGAAATGATTAAGTATTCTCGAAAGCAGGGTAAAGAGCTGCAGTGACTAAGTAGCGATTGCATTCGTACCAGCTGTACCTGGTATTTTGGAGCGACGGGTGTTTCTCATGAGGGCATTTTTCACTGGAGTTTATTCCTTTAATTCCCAGAATGTTCTTGTTTCTCAGCCATTTTTATGAAAATATTGCTGAATTATAGTCACCATTCCCTGACTTCTCAAAATTGGTTGTGCAGCTGAGTGAATCAAAGGGCATAAGAAGCCACTGCAATCAACATGACGTACTTCCTGGAGCTTACATTTTGCTATGAGATTTAAGGGGGAGGTTGCACGAAGAGAGAACCACAAATTTAATTTAAATTTAAATTTAAATCACATATATCTGGATCAGGATGCAAAATCCATAGGAATGTTTGAAGTAAAATATGAAACCTCAAAGAAATTTCAGGATTATGGAAGCTGGTGACAAACCAATTACGTTCTCATGAAAGGTACTTCTAAGAGAAGCCATACAGCTCTGTGTAGTTAACAGTGTCTAACATTTTAATATAACTGTGCTCTTGGAGTTATTGTGAGGCTGTTTGAAGTACACCCTTTTGGCAATTGACCATCTCCGTCTCAAACCTCAAAGAGACGTCACCTCTCACTCCGGTCAATATTTCTTCAAGTTTGTTTCTAACCATTTTCCTGGTCTTCATTGCTTCAAATTTGTAGTATCTAAAAATTTCCAGAAGTTACTCGTGAAACATAAACAATAATAATAATTTAAAATAGTGAACTTCACTTTACTCACAAATAGATATCCACGTTCTTAGTAAAGTAGCAAGGTGCCTACATTCCCTTCCTACAGGGAGAAATGAAGCAGAATTCCCCCCCCCCTTATTTAGAGGATTTGTGGTGGTGGTGGTGGTGGTGGTTTTGTTTTACTGTTATTTTGTATTTTAAGACTTTTAGAGCAGCGAATTGGGGGGAACATATTGAGATTTCTTATGCACTCCTCCCCCATACTTGCATAGCCTGCCCATCATCAGCATCCCCCTCCAGAGTGGTATGTTTGTTAGAATGGATGAACCTACATTGACATGCCATTACCATCCAACGTCCATAGTTTACATTAGCATTCACTGTTGCTGTTGTACATTCTGTGGGTTTGAACAAATGTATAGTGACACATGTCCACCATTATAGTATTGTGCAAAGTATTTTCACTGCCCTAAAAGTCCTCTGTGTTCTGCCCATTCATCTTTTCCAGCCCCAATTCCCAGCAACAATTGTTCTTTTTACTGTATTCCTAGTTTTGCCTTTTTTGAATGTCATGTAGTTGGAATCATTTAGTATATAGCCTTTTCAGATTAGCTTCTTTCACTTAGTAATATGCATTTAAGATTCCTCTGTGTCTTTTCATGGCTTGATATAGCTCATTTCTTTTTAGTATTGAATAATATTCCATTGTTTGGATGTATCACATTTTATTTATCCATTCACTTAATGAAAGCACCTTGGTTCCTGCCAAGTTTACGCAATTAAAATAATAAAGCAGTTATAAACATCTCTGTGTAGATTTTAATGTGGCCAAAAGTTTTCAGTTCTTTTCAGTAAATACCAACGTGTATGATTGCTGTATTGAGTGATAAGAGTATGTAAGAAAGCACCAAACTGTCTTCCAAAGTATCTACCATATTGCATCCCTACCAGCAGTGAGTGAGAGTTCCTGTTGCTCCACATCCTCATCAGCATTTGGTGGTGTCAGTGTTCTGGATTTTTGCCATTCAAAAAGGTATACACTAGTGTCATTTTTATTTTAATTTACACTTGCCTGATGACATACGATGTACAGCATCTTTTCATATGCTTATTTGCCATTTGTATATCTTCAGTGAGGTTTCTGTTAAGGTCCTTCACCCACTTTTTAATCCAATTGTTAATTTTCTTATTGTTGAGATTTAAGAGTTCTTTTTATATTTTAGGTAACAGTCCTTTATCAGATATGTCTTTTCTAAATATTTTCCTCTAATCTGTGACTTGCCCTTTTATTCTCTTGATAGTTTCTTTCACAGTGCAGACATTTTTAAGTTGAATAATGTCCAGATTATAATTTCTCTCATGAATCATGTGCTTGGTGTTATATTTTAAAAGTGATCACAAACCCAAGGTCATCTATATTTTTCCTATGCTATCTTTGAGGAATTTGATTATTTCACATTTTACATTTAGGGTTGTGATTCACTTTGAATTATTTTTTATGAGGAGTGTAAAGTCTGTGTCTATGCCCTTTTTTTTGTTTTTGTTTTGGCATGCAGATGTCAGTTTTAGAAACATTTGTTGAAAAACTGTCTTTGCTTCCTTGTATTACTTTTGCTCCTTTGTCAAAGCTCAGTTGGCTATTTTTGTGTGGGTCTATTTTGGGGCTCTTTATTGTGTTGCATTGATGTATTTGGCTATTCTTTGTTCATACCATACGGTCTACTTCTGTAGTTTTGTAGGAGGTCTTGAAGTCAGGTAGTCATGTCAGTTCCCCAATTTTGTTCTCCTTCAATATTGTGTTGGATATTCTGGGTATTTTGTTTTTATATAAACCTTAGAATCAGTTTGTGGATGATCCACAAAATAATTTGCTGGAATTTTGATTGGGATTGCATTGAATCTATAGATCAAATTGGAAGGACTTCACTTTTTCATTTGAGTTTCTTTCTAAATTCCTACAGATTGAGGCTTTTGGAAGTATGATTGTGGATAAGCAGGAAATGATAGTATTGCCCTTACAGCATATTCCTTACATAAGCTTTTGTTATCTAAAATGGAACAATGGTACAGGTACTTCAAAATAGATAACATAAATTATTTATATTTATCCTATAAGTTACTTATGAATGTGTATAAATGTGTCTAATGAATACTTTCTGAATAATAGTCTATATAAGTATTGTTTTAAAGACTAGATTTTGTTATGTTCACAAAATATGAGAAAGGAACAAAGATAATAATAGCAAGGAAAGTATACTTAGAATATTATATTTTATGTGATAAAAGTTTTATCAGTGCCCTTCATTAATTTTCATTCATTAAGAGAAAAATGTTGACCCTCTAAGAGCCCTTTTCATCATCTTTATACATGTATCTATCTTGTTCAGATATGAAAATTTATTAAGTAAAAATCTTGTTAGAAATATTATAAAATTGACTGATTATCTGTGGGATTGTCAGAACTCTCATCTTATTAGTAATTGGAGAAGTTTTCTCTTGTCTTGTTTTTAATAATAGCCTGGCTGGGTTTGAAGTTTCTTACCAAATGTTTTTCCATTTCCATAATAATGGATCTTATTAAAGCTTTTATGAAATCACTCTTTAGACAGTGTGGATAAAATGAAGAGTGACTAAAATAGAAAGAGTCCCTGATTATTATTGGTAATTTCTGAGCCTGTTGAGAAGGCTTTTGACTACTTTACTTTGGGGGCCTTTTCTCTCAAGATTTTCTGTTAAAGTTGCAAATTTGGATTTATTTATTCATTATGGTAGTCATTAGAATCCTATTCTGAGTGCTAAAGAATTCTGTAAATTTTGTCAGAGAAATAAAGAATATCATTTATTCATTTCAGGAAGCAAAGGGCTAGGGAAAATTGGTGACTATATAGACAGAATCAAAAGAATTCAAAAGAATCAAAAGAATTCAAATACGGTCTTTAAATTTCTAGAGCACCAGGATTCTAATTTATTAAAGGCATACTCATCAGCTACTAGTATTAAACTTAAGAGAAATAGTCCGACAAATATGCTGGTATGATAATACAGGCAGTAATTAAGGTGCCCAGCTTCTGTATTTTGAAAAGAGTTAAAAGAAAAAATATATAATTTATTCTAAAGTTCTGAAAGCAAGTGTAATATTAGAAAAAAGTGAATATTATCTAAAATTGAGATAAAGGAACAGAACAAGATTTAACTTGAAAGGATCACCCCATTCTTCCCAACTCTTCCAGTTACCTCTATATAAATGATTTTTTTGTATTGTGTAACAAATTCTGCACAGCTGATTTTGTGTCCATATCCTATTTCTCTATACTTTACTGTGGTTATTTTTTTCATAGCTCTCTATTTTTTTATCCTTAATAGAGTGGATAGATAATGATGGAGTAACAAAGAAAGGACTTCATTTAAAGCAATGACAAAAAAGACAGGATTCTTTTAAGAACCCCTTGATGAATGTCTTTTTTATTATACTAATTAAATTTATTTATTCATTAGGAAATTAAAACCAGAAGAACAGAGATAAAATCTGTACCATAAAATAATTAGAAAGTATATTAAAGTGGGGAAAAAAGTATTTATAACAGTTGTAACAGAGAGGTTCATTATCCTAATATATAAAGACTTCACTCATGTCAGTGAAGGGTAAATAAGAGAATAAGATAGATATTCTTATGGGACAAAACATAAAAAGCCAGTAACCAAGAGAAGAAGTATACATGGCAAACAAATATTGTAATTTTTTCTGATTATTCATTAAATTCAAATTTAAACATCAGCATGGGCCGTTAAAACATCAATCAAGTGTCAGTCAGTAAACAAAAATTGAAAACTAAATATACTCCATGCTTTTGAGGTTTGTGCAAGGGTAACGTAACCATCACACAATTGGTAGAAGAATAAATTGGTTTCACCATCTGGATAGCAAAAGGGTCTTATGAATATTCCTCAACTTTTACCTAGTTATGAGTTTATTATCCTATGCTCAAAACATTCTAGGATTTTTGTCCTTAAAAATCAAAACATATATGATCAAAGACTTCTTTATGTTTTCACTTTATAATCAAGAAAATTTGAGAACGGCATAAGTGTTCATAGCCCAGGGAATAGTTAAGGCTGATATAGACATATAATTAACCCCTTAAATATATATTTATATAGAATGCTTAGATCTTTTGGTATAAAGTTAACCGATATAGAGAGGATTAAAAATTGTATATGTGATGAGGAACCATAAGCAGTGGCTCTGTATAGATGTTTCAGAACAACTCTATATTTTCCTGTAGCTCCAAAACTTTATGCAGTGAAATTATGTTAATAATGAAAAAAAATAAATGAAAACATAATTCAAAAAACAGGAGGAGAGGAGTACCCAAACAGGTAAAACTCATTTATTACGGTAAACAGTTTCACAACATTTATACCCCTAAACTCATGAACCCACTCTTATTCTTAAACTATTACTCTTCTTATTATTTGTTATTTGTATATTTAAAACACTCTTTAGGTCAATGTGAAAAAATAAAAATATTTATTAAATTCAATTCTAGATTTTTGTCCTAATGTTCAGTGTTAATAACAGCAAATAATCCAAGCAGCATTTCTTTTTGACTTTTGAATGCATTCTACAAATTTAGTCTACAAATATCTACTTGTTTAGATATTTGATTTTGTTACCATTGCTTTATTTAGGACTGATCGTGAAGGAATTTTAGAGGACAAAAAAGAAAAATAAGGGTGGGGACACTTTGTTTAAAGATACCTCTGATCGTTATCTTCTGGTAGTGAAGATGAATAATGTTTGACCGGACAGGTTATATAGATCACATCTGTCACTCCTATATCAAAATATATCACCCAAATAAAAATGAAATGTTTTATAGTAGCTTTAATTTTATCATACTTCATTTAATTTCATTAGCCTATAAAGTCTCCACAAAATGGATTAAGCTTACTCTATAATCTGCAGAAACAATAGCACTAGGTGGTGATGTGTGCGAGACCATGGCATTATAAAGTTGTAGCTGAAATTTAAATATTAAATAAGAAATATGTGTTTATGAAGTCAGATTATACGTTTAATTATTGGGTATTTTTTTAATCCATTATAATCAGTCGGCATTAGAACTTTAGTTTGACAGCCACACTTGAAATTCACATATTCCATCAAGGGTATCCCTATCCAGCAAAATATCTACCTGTTATTATTTAAATTTATTCAACATTTAAATAAATGCTCTCCCACTTTTCTATTTAAGATATTTTATGTATATGTCTTCAATCTGCATTTTAATAAAGAATTGAAATGGTAATGATTGAGAAATACTGGACAAATCAGTAAGACGTGATTAAGTCAGCATAGTTCACAGTCTTAGAATTTAAACCTGAGGATTGTCCAGGTTTATTGTTTTTCCCCAACAACTCCCTTTATCTCCTACCAGAAGTAGAGAAAGATAAATGGCATGAGTGATCTTTAGATGAGGATTAGACCTGTGGAAAAAGAAGGCATACAGATGGACTGCTGAGGGAGCTGTTAGTGGAAGCTATGTAGGGAATAATTTATATCAGTAGAATAAAAATGACTGGCTATATCCCTTTGTTACATCTCTGCTTTAGAGACATTTGTCGTACCTGATAACTTCCTGTCATGGGAAAATTCTGATACTCTAGAAATTAAAGTTTTTAGAAAGACATTAAATATTTCAGTATTATATGGAGACAGAGGTGTCATTTAAAGAAGAAATACTTTAAATCTATCTACATTATCAATTTTGCTTCTCTTTATTTTCAGAAGGGAAAATATGGCAAACTGTCTCTTCTATAAATTTTGATATCATGAATTTTTAATGTCTCATCTAAAAATTTAATTATGAACTAAGGTGTAAAGCATTATGTTAGGCTTCTTTTCTCTTTAGATTTTCAAATAGGAAGGAAAGAAAATGGTAACTATTCAAATAAATTAAATGTAACCTTTTATATTATCATCTACTAAAACCATCTACTAAAAATGTTTACAGATGTTCACAGCACTGAATTTTACCAGCAATAAAAGTTAATGGAAAGTTTTAGTACACTACTTGCAGAATTGTTCATCGGGATAGCAAAGGATTCAGCAAAAAGTAATGAATTACTGTCTAAAAGGCATTAGTCAATGTCCTTTTAAGTTATCTCCTCTTACATGGGAATCTTACTATAACTTAGGAGAACTGGAGAAAATGGATGTTATGGTGAATTTAGTCCACACAATCAATCAAGATAAAATGTTTTTTGTTTCTTCACATACAAATATTTTCTCCATAAAATCTTTCTACCTAAGCCAACTTAGAGATACTCTCATGCTTCAAAATGAAGTCATTTTTCAGGACAATCTGTAGTCACTTTGAGAACATAACATTAATCATGCTAAGCAGGGTCTGCTTCCAGTTACATTCACAAAGCTGTAAAACAGTGCGCTCGTCTATAAGTACCAAGAAGTTTAAGGTTATTGTTGCACCGTACTCGTTGGTTTGTATGTCTGTCTCAAGGATTTTCATTATACCCTTTTGATATCTAACAATTCACCAACTACAAATAAAATCCATCCCATTATCTAACATAGAGGAATTTGGTAATTGCTTCAATATTAGTAATTAAAGTGAAGTCAAGCTCCGATGGTGATGGTGGGCTGTTGGTTCTGTCGAATTCTTCCTGTTTCAGCTGTTGAGGAGAGCAGGAAGGTAGTTGTGGAAGAAAAGTGTGTAGAGAAGAATAGGTCTGTTAAGCAGTCTTTGCAGTGTGTGCACCTAGTGCTGAAAAATTCCTGTGCAAATAACTAAATTAATGAAGTACTGTGTATTCTCCGTATACATATAAGAAATAGTTCAGGGTAGGAATTGTGTGGATAGTTTTGCTTCTTGAGTCTTTTTTGTAAAGGACAATAACCAGATCAACAAAGTATTTTTATCAGGTAAGTTTTGCTAGTTCTCAGAGAATGTAATTTATCCTAATAGGAATTGTAAAGAATTAGATGTCCTGTGACATCTCCTGATCTGAAATGCTATTATACTGTGATGCACATAGCTTTACGTCAGGAATTCTTTCTGTTCTATGACCATTTGGGATTGATTTAACTCCAGAAGGTTCACATTCATGACCATGTGAGGCCCCATGACTTTTTGGGTAGAATTGTTATTTTGTTAAGAATCACTGCACTAAAATCAGTTTATGACTATGGAGTTTCTACTTTTTCTTCTTTAGTAACAATTGAAAATATTTTTCCCTTATCACAGGTAAGAGCTATAAAAAAAAAAAAAATCATGAAATTGCTAAAAAGAAAAGGTTTTTAAAATTGTCATAAAATGATGTCTAAATGTATTGACCTATTCTAAATTATTTGGCATCAGTTAAGAGAGACAGACTTGAGAATTCAGCAATGTCATTACAGTATTCATGCATATCTGAGATATGGTCTAGAAGCTTCTGTTTGGCCACTCAAATGTATTTAAAAGAAATCTTTACAAAGAGAGAATAACTCCTCACTCCATAAGTGTGAGCTGTGCATAGTGACTACTTTGCATTGAGTACAGTAGAGAAAGGGGAGAAAAGAGAGTGAACTTTATAGTGAAAAAACCTTGACAGTTAATACCTCAGCCACGTAATCAAGGTCATCAACAGTGATGAATCATATTGATAGTGTGGTCCCTGGATATGATATGTTTAAAATGTTACTTTACCTCTGTGGTCTTCCTTCCAAAAACCAACAACCTCAGTCTTATCACAATAAAAACATCAGAAAACCCCCAATTTTAGTTAATTAGAAAGAATGTTTTACACAACGTAAATGTGGATGTGAACACAAATTTATTATCCCATATCACATAAACACAGAATGGCTAAATCTTTCTCACAGGTGCTAAGAGGTTGAATTAAATTGTTAATTGTTGACATAGACTACTTATATAAAAATGGCGAGTAATGTTGAGGTGGGGGAAATGGCTTAACAACATTAAAACTCTTTATAAATACTAACATAAGGAAACAGGTGAATATCAAAGCATGCTAGATTAATGCAGTAGTGTAAAAATTAAGCCTAACTCTTTAACAAGTTAGTAACTTAGTCTTGAAAAGGATACCACCTGATACTTCAGAACAGAATGTCATTTATCCTAGTGAGACTATTTGATTAATTAGTATGACTTTGATACCAAGTAGCACTCAGGTTATTTCATAATAAAAATAAATTCCAAAGTAGAAACAGTTATACACATAGAAACTGAAGTACTTTTTATTGACTTTTTGATGCTGTCTACCATACAAGATTGAAAACCCATAGTAGCATAGAACTACATCATTTTTAGTTAGAAGTTACAGACTTTCCTTAGATTGCTTAACTGTTTTTAAAAAAACATTTAACTTGAGAATTTCTTGTCCATGTGAAGGCTTGGAAAAAATATTTGGTTTCAAATTGTTTATTATAAATACACAATTTTTTTAACCCTGCCTGATTTAATTGGTTGTAAGAAGTAAACTATATACTGGATACATATTTTATATTGAACAAAATCATTTCTAAATTCTAGAATGGACCACAAATCAAGGGCCAAAGAAAGTTCTACATCACAGATAATTAAGAGCAATGTGCATTACTGCATTGTTTCTGGTTTTCTCCTAAAATGTAGATGGGCTTCTAGAAGAATTTTCCAAACGCTTTTAACTATGCGTTTGCTGGTCTTTTTCCCTAAGCCCTTTTTGAAATATGTGGGAGAACTTATCCACTTATTCTTTACATAATACTGCCCTTGAGGGACAATGTGAGCTTTCTGATCTATTAAATCAGAGTTACTAAGTGAATTTATTTCAACAGATGTCCAACGGCAGACACCTTCTCAAAAACCAAATGTCTTCCTTAAGAACTTAAAAAAATACACTTTTATATTCAAGTAAACACCTTCTTTATCTTTTTTATTCTAGTGCACTGACAGGCAGAATCACCAGTCACATCACCAGGTCCTCCCCTCTGGCACAGAGAGAAAGCCACAGCCAGACCCTCTCCAGAATCCACATCTGAGCCTGCCGCCCGTGCCTCCTCGCCTGGACTTAATTCAGAAAGGCATAGTTCGGTCTCCCTGTGCAGCCCAACTGGTTCACCAAAAGTAAATCGATTTAATCAAAAGCACAGATATTATATGACAGTAGTTCATTACTCAGGTTCTTTTAAATGTTTCTCATATTTCTTGTGCTCTTAATTGTTTCTGAACAACTTTGATGGATTTCTCATTTGCTTATGGTGAACTCACTTTCATATTCCTTGCTGTATTATTAGAAAAGTTACTTTATTACTCAGAGCACATGTCTGTAACAGAGCCCTAATTTGCTAAAATAACTAGTACAGTTATTCTGTAAAGTGGATTTAAAAGATCATTATATATATTAAAATATTCTTATCAAATGGTATTTTACACTCATTTTAATAGTGTCATGACAAGAAAAATGTGATGGGAGTATATTTGCATAAGGGCTTAAGGTGCAATAAATTATCGCCCATGTTTCAAGGTGACTCAGAAGAAAATTATATGTACTTTTCATACTTGAAGCAATTAATTACAAAGAGTTATAGTATTTGCTGAGTAATTACAGTACTGTTCAATATTAAAGACATAATTCTAAGTCTGTAATCCTAAGCCCACACTTTAGTTCTGTGTGGATTTCTTTTTTCCAGATTTGATAAGGGAATATTTTACTTAATTAAATACAAGATTTAAAAAAAAATCCATTTTTTAATATAGTTTACAGTCTAAAATTAGTTGGAAGCACAATATTTTAGTAGTATTTAATTTTCCTACATTATGGTTAACTTAATTTAAGATCGTATTAAAACTTTTTAGAATGTCACTTCGGCAGAATTATGTAAGTATACAACATATTTCTTTTCTCTCTAATATTTTCTGACAAAGCACAAACCATCAGATGAACCAAGTATATAAAAATGAAAGCTATGCAAGTCACATAGTTTCAATTCAGGAGCTTATACTTTCAATATCATTTTATTGTCAGCCAGTCAAAATCATCATATAATTTGTGCATCCTGCTACTTTTTCCTGTATTATCTGCAGTTCTAACATTCAAGTTTATGTACTCATTTCTACAAAAAAAAAAAAAAACAAACAAAAAACCTAATGAAATTCACTCACGAGTCTTTCATTAACTTTTTAAAATTTCATTAACTGATAATAAAAAGAAACTTATGAAAAGATGGCATAGGAATCTAATAAAGCTCCATTATTGCTTAGAAAACAAAAGCAATAATATATTAGTTGAAGTCATTTCAGTGCATGGTACAATTATTTATTTGTTTATTTTTCCCTCTGTGTCTCCTTAGTCTTCTCCTTGCATGGTGAGAAAACAAGATAAACCACTCCCAGCACCACCTCCTCCTTTAAGAGATCCTCCTCCCCCTCCACCTGAGAGACCTCCCCCTATCCCACCTGACAATAGACTGAGCCGTCACTTCCATCATGTGGAGAGTGTGCCTTCCAGAGACCAGCCAATGCCTCTAGAAGCCTGGTGCCCTCGAGATATATTTGGGACTAATCAGTCAGCGGGATGTCGCCTCCTAGGAGATGGCTCTCCGAAGCCTGGAATCACAGCAAGTTCAAATGTAAATGGAAGACACAGTAGAATGAGCTCTGACCCAGTGCTTATGCGGAAACACAGATGCCATGATTTGCCTTTAGAAGGAGCCAAGGTAAGAAATATGCAGAGCAGAAGCTAAACAGTCTGCTTAAACTCTTCTTGGAGGTAGTATAAAAGTGTTTGTTGTTGTTGTTGTTGTTTGTGTGTGTGTGTGTGTGTGTTTTTTTGTTTTTTGGGGTTTTTTTGCCTAGTGCAGTACTTCCCTGCAGGTCTGAAATTATCTCAAAGATATAAATAATCAGAAGCTCATTAAAACTTGAATTGAAAAGAAGTCAAGAAAAAGGTTCTAAGTAATGGTTTAATTTTAATGTGAAAACACTGAACAATTTGCCAGAGATTTATTTTGCCTTTCCTTATTTTATGGGAGAATTAACACTATTATTTTTAACTCTTCTATTTCTATTTAATTTTTAAATAAGTTGTATAATTATAACAGTCAACAATCAGCATTATAATTGTGTTGCCTAGTACAATATACCTTATGCAACCAGTTAAAACGAACTTCTCATGTAAAGAAAGCACGAAAAGTCCAGGCCATTTTTACAAAGCAAACTGCTTTTCCATAAAAGTAAAAGAGGCTCTCACACATTCTTGAGGATACCACCACCATCATTTTTATGTCCAGGAAAGAATTTGAGTTTACAGGAAACCAAAGAGATAGCAGTAGAAATCATTGAGTGTAGAATTCTTTGTAGGCCCTTGGCAGAATTGCTTATCTTCTGATATTTGCTTTCATTTCTGGCTCTGTGATCAAATAATTGAGGCTTACCTATTTTGAAGACTTTAATATTAAAGTGAACTCATCTCTATTGATCTTAAATTGTTGTTTCAAGGAAATAATTTATTTCTTAAAAATAATGGTTTGCAGTTAATGAATTTGCCATATAATATATTCAAGAAACAAAGAAGTATGAAATATAACATGTATTCACCTTCTATGTGAATGTGTGCATACAATTGTACCTAGTATCTAGGAGATAGTTATTCGCCAAATATCTAAATCTTCCACCTCCTCCATTTTGGAATAAACCCCAAAATAATAGCTAGACATGGAGTTTCAGCATAAATTTTAACAGTTGACATTTTCATTCAAAATACTTGTCCTTTTTTTAAAAAAACAAACAAACTGATCTTCTTTTGCCCCTTTTTCTTCTTATTTAGCATAGTTCCTATTGAACACTTGGTAAGCACTGAATAACTTGCTTGCTATTATTACATTACTTAATCTGATGATAGAAGCAAAAAGTGTTTGCATGCTGGGGTTGGGAGTGGGTGGGGTAGGGCAGGAAGGGATTGGAGGAAGAAAATGGCCATGATATCCACCAGTACAGATGCTTTTATGTATTCTTCCAACACTGGCCTTCAGCCAAGAGTAGAATGTAATTTTCTTGTTTAAAATAGGTTTTTCTTTTTTTTCTCTTTAGAAGAGTAGTAGTTTCTATAAGTACATGACATACAATAAGAGTCTATTACTAAGGTGAGGTGATGAAAAGGAAAGGGAAATTATTTGATTTAAAAAAGACTCATCTTTTTTAGTGAAAATGGTAAATGTTACAATGTATTCTCAACCTATACCTAGTATGCAGTTATTTTTTCAAAAAGTTATGAAAATAAAAGGTTTGGGGATTTAGATATTTGGAGGCTGATATCATCGGTCTCTCCAAATGTAAACAAATACTTTTTTTGTGTGAAATTTAACAATTACTATTGAGACTGTTTTCATTAGAGGTAATGCTTTAAGTTAAGTATTACCTTCCCACTTTAAAGATAAGAAAACTTGGATAAGTAGTAAAGTGTAAATTGAAATTAAATGTACATATGGAATACCATAAGAGGAATTCATAAAACTAAATGCCCCGTAAATGGAGTGACAACTCACTCCCTGTTATCATGTGTCTTCTCTCAGTGTGCCAATTCTGTCATCCATTAGAACCATTTGCCCTTTTTATTTGCATCTTCACTAGATAAATGGTAAGGGAAACAAGAATAAATCAAATTTTAATTACTCCATTTGCTAGTTGTAGAGAGCTCTAAGGAAAAAAGCCCTCTAGTTCATAGTTAAAATGAAATGTAAGAATTTTTGTGACTTTCATTTATTCCCTTTTCTCTTTCCCCTCCCACTTACCATAATCAAATAGCTAACGTAATGCTTTACTTAATAACATGAATCTGCAAGCTAAGAGTTATTAGGATTATTTATCTTGTTTTATTTTCTTGTAAGAGGTTTTTTTCCTATAGCACTGTTTCATTCTCTGAATTCTCAGGTTCTAGCCATGTTATAAACCTGTTTCCTAATATTTTGTCGGCTAGATATTTACTTTTGTTGTTAATTGATTTAATTATCCGAGGTGAAAATGTTTGCACTAAAATGTTTTAAATACCATTTGAAACTTGAATTTTTTCTTCTTTGTCTAGATACAAACATCGTACCCAACTATCTTTATTTGTTCCTCTTGAAAGGCTAGAATACTGCTGTTTCTTATGTGATAAAAACTATCTCTGACTTGTCATGTTACTCTGTGTGACATTATTCCAAAATGACCTTGTGTACAATAATCTGTTGAAGATATTGCTAGATAAATACATCGAATGATTCCACTTTTTCGAGATTGTGATTTTTGCTCTTTTGGTGGTGAGACTCATGTTTATACGAACAACTTAAACTTATCTATAAATCTCAAAACTGTCTTTTGGAACATAAATCCTCTTTGTGCACTGGTCTCATTTCTAATGGATGCTGTTGGACAAATTATAGCAAAATTTGGGGGTAGCATATATGTGGGATTATGTGTGTGGTATAGGGAAAATGGAGTGTGTTAGGATTTTGTACTATAAAAGGCTTTTCTTAATTCTGCCAAGATTATCACAAAAGTATTTGTTTTCCCTATACCTCAAGGGTCCCAAATACCTTAACCTTAATTTTTAGATAATATCTGAATCATAAGAAAACATTTCAGATTTCAAGATTAGGATTAAATGCTATCTTGAGGCATGTAGAAAAGTATTAATCTAGGATAACCTAGAATTTATAATAAATTATATGATAACTCAGATTATATTTCCTTCACAAGTTTAAACTTCCCCTAATGTATTCTTGTTCCTTCAGCCTGTTCTAGCTATATTACTTTAGATATTCAAGACGTTGGGGAATACAAAATGAAAAAAGTACAGCTTAGTGAGGGTGAAACACGTATACCATTAACTAACAGATAAGGCACAGGAGTCACATCTAAAATAAAATGTGGGCTACCCAAGAAGAAAAAAAAAAATTCTAATAGAAATGCAGAGTAAAGAAAGAATAAAGAAAGCTTCATGAAGAGGGTCACTGGCTGTAGACGTTAAAAGGTTAGTAGGTGTTATTTTTTAAGACATGACAGGAAAGAGTAGCATGGAGGTAGGAAAACACATAGTAGGAAGTCAGTTTGGGACAGAATATAGGGCATATAGAAAGAGTAAGAGATAGGTAAAACTGTAACAGTGTAGATTAAGACCTTATGGAGTGACTTATTTTCTACACAAGGTTATGTTTGATTTGATAGACAGGAAAGGGGTTTAACGGCTTTTCTTGTTCATTTGTTTCGGCAGAGGAGTGATAGGATCAGAATGTTTAAGTAGATAGCGTAGCCAATGTAATTGTGGTAGACTTGGGATGAGCTAGGAAGGCAGAAGAAAAAGATATCTCCTTAGTTGAGAGTTAAAGGCCTGAACTAGTGAGACTTCAGTGTGAACTGCTCCAGTTGATGCTGGCAGTCTACACGTTTGAGGAACTGCAGTTCTCCTATTTGCTAACAAGCTTTTCAGATTTCCAGAGAAAATAAAATACTTATTTTTAGCTAAAAAAAAAAAAAGTCCCCCCCCCTCCTTTAATCCCCTGTTTCTACCCCTGACTATGGATGTTGCTGTTTCCTGTTAAGAACTGGATCTCTGAAGGCAGGGAGTCTCCTCCCACAAGCTCAAGGCGAACAGGAACACCCAGGGCCTGCGCACCTGGGGTATGGTCCATGGCTCCACCTGGGGCATGAACCCAGGACCTCCTGCATGTAAAGCAGACATGCTAATCACCACACTATGGAGCCACCCCCCAAATTCACAGTTTTTGATTATTGCATTCCTTTTGTTAGTGGAAGCTAAGATGATTTTAAGTTTAATGAAATGAGTACAGGTGGGAGCATGGCACTTAGAATGAAATGATGTAAAATCTTGTCATCCAGTCACTATTACCTGTATATTTAGGTCCTTTGTTGTTTGCATATATGCGTAATCAGACTAATTAGGAAAGATTATGAAGAGTTATTTGGTATTAGGCGTATCGTTAACCCTCAGTATCTATTTTAGAACAGTTTGCAACATCAGTTATTAAACAGATTGCATATAGTTGTTGAGAGAATTTCAGTAAACTAATGAATTTCTTCCAGATATACTTGGGAAAGTCATTTCATTGTTTAATGCCTTCATTAATAAGGTCTAAGCCAATCAGCAGTCAGTTTTCATTTAGCCCTACTGTGTGTAAAATACTGAAGGAATATCCTGTAAAATGAGGAAATTAGAGAGTCTTTGTCCTGGAAGAGACTCAGTATACTATGAATGATCTTACACAGAACATAAGCAATATAGCAGCACGTGTCAATCACAACATGTATGGTTTGGAAAAGACACACTGTGGCATTTCAGAGACAGGAGAAATCCTAGAGGTACTATGAGTTAATAACAGTGTTTCTAAGGCAAACAGAGTGTTATTTGCATTTTAAAGCATATTAATAGATTGTTTCACAAAATTATGACAAGTCACTTAACTTTCTAAGGTTATTGCTCTCCTAGAGGATAAACTACATCATTAACTCTGTCTGATGCTTTATGGTTTTTAAGGATGATAGACACCATCACCAGTGTGACTTGTTGAAATTTATTTGTGGTACAAAATGTGGATGCTCTGTTATTAACATGTTTATTCTTTTATTTAGCTAATGTGCAAGATGTAAGCACTTTTAATATCAGTAAACATTTTACATATTTATATTCCTTTTCATATATGTTCACAGTGTTCTGAATATAAAATTATGGTTGTCTTATTGTTAGAGCCAATCAACAGAAACTATTATTTCCATATCTCCCTTTTGGAACTGTTGAAATACTATTAGGTGTCAACAGGACATTAGACACTTTCTCCTAATAAAACCCATTATTACACATAAAACCCATATTACATTTTCCAGAATGAATTGTAACTGTATTTGTGACTGAAACATCAAAGAGATTTGATTGCAAAAATCTTACATTGTACCTATTTAGCAACATTCACAGGACTCCAATTAAGGATGACTTTAAATGCTTATCATCATAATGAGCATTTGTGGTTTGATTCATTTGTTGTCTCAAATGTTTGATTATTCGATATATTTGTTAGTTAAAAGAAATTTTTCATGTTAAAGGTTTTTGAACTTACCAATGATTACTATCTACTTGGAAATTGTTTTCTCTCTAGCAAAATTTAAAAACTCTGCCTTGTTTCATTATTTGATCCATAATCAGAAGCCTATGATAAAATTATTTTATTTAAAGACATATTTTGTTATGGTGTAACTAGAGAATATTGAATCTAACGTGGGAGATATGAAAAAGAGAAATTAGAACTATAGAACAGGAGCCAGTTTTTAGAGTGAAACTTTAATGCTATAAAATTTAGATTGTGTAGCTTTGAAATGCAAACATTGACATATTTCAAATGTATTCTTTAAACATGATCTTTTTCTTATTTTAAGGTGATAGAGAAGGATATGGCCCTTTCAGTTTTTGTGTTACAAAGCTTTAACACCATTTTAGAAATATAACGGGGAAAAAAGAAGTTGGTAGGTCATTGATTGGGTTACCTGGGACTATTCAAGTTATTTACATCCTTTTTTGCCCCAACATCAACTTACATCTTTTAAATATTGATAAGAGTTTGGGGAAAAGGCCAATGATAAAACTCTAAATATTATTTAAAGTTAAGTCTTAAAATATATTTAATCTTTTTTTGTGAATATGTCTGCAAAGTGTTTCTCTTTTCAAATTGCTTTAATTTCAAGGTGCTGGATTAGTAGAGAGCAGTTGTTCAGACAGTTCCTGTAATATAATGAGCATCCTGGAAATCAGAATTTCTGAATTCTCATTAATTAAACACTGGCTCTCTATGGTACCTTATGAGCGAGGTAATCATTTTGGTTTGTGTTGTTTACACACTGAAAACTATATATAAAAATACCTGTACTTTGGAAGCCAGAACTTGTCTCTAGTTACCAGTAGTGCTGAAGCTTAAAAGAACAAAGGCATTTCTGGTTATACTCGTGAACTGTTTTATTGAGAAGTTTAAAAATGTTGTGTTAACCCCAGAGAGAGAGAATTTAGAACACTCTTATTTGGGAGGAACTGAAATAATCACACTAGTGCTGCTTTTTTCTTTGCTGAATCTTTACAGAGAACATTTAACTTTTCAATAAAAACTGATCATGTTTGGGGAATTTTACTATTTATTTACTTACCTATCTATATCTAATTTATAGAAATTATACCATTAGAGAATCATATTATCTTTCTTTCGTAGAACTGGGTACTATTTGAGTGGTGGTGAATAACCATTATGGTACTGCAACTTTTCAGTAAATTATATGATATACCATTTATTTAAGCTGAAATTAAATATTTTTTTTCAAAATTATAAATTTTCTAAAAGCTGCTGTTATTTTAAGATCCTCCAGAAGTTAAATTCTAAACTAACCTTTTGATTTCCTTTCAGGTCCTTTCCAATGGTCACCTGGGAAGTGAAGAATATGATATTCCTCCCCGGCTTTCTCCTCCTCCTCCAGCTACCTCCCTTATTCCTAGCATCAGGTGAGTTTATTGAATTCAGAGATCATTTGCCCAGGCATATGAAAATATTGTCAATAGTAGTTTTGAGGTTCACAGTTCAAAAAGTACTGGGTGAATAGAAATGCATCAATAAAAATGTCCCAGCCAGAATTAAAAACTGAAGTCCAGAAGCTAAGTCCTCTCTGATTCTTTAATGGTAACCACAGCATCTACAAGCCTTATCTAAACTCCGAGGTTACACATAGAACAACAGGGGAAGCTTAGTCCTCCCTGCATTCAAGAAGAGAGTAGAGTAGCACATAGCACAACAAGCTCTCCCTTCTAATAGCTCTTTGTAAGAGAAACCACATTTTTCCCGCTACCTAGTTTGACATCATAAAATAATCTTTGGTTCTTCCAATTTTCTCATTTCTCAAATCCATTCAGCTATGAAATCCTGTTGATTATTGTTTTGAAGTTTTTCATAATCAGCTAATCTTCCCATTGCCTTAGCTTTACCTTGTAGCTTGACAACTAAATGAGCCTGACCTGATCATAGAATATGATCTCAGAATAATGGGTTTTAAAGCTAGAAAAATGAGTTGACTCTGGTGTTTCATTTGAAAAATGGGAACACGAGATACAATGGACACACACACACACACACACACACACACACACACACACACACACACACACACACACACACAAATACACAGCAGGATAAGACCAAGTCTCCTGATTCCCATTTTCCTACTCTTTATATTGAATCAGGCTGCCTGCCTTTTCTCCAATATATTTTGTTCACACGGCTGATTTAATTTAAATTCTGCTCTCCCCAGATAACTTTCCTATTCAAAACCCAGCATTGTTCTTTCTTTCCTTCTAAATTATGCTATGCTCTTCTACTACCAATAAGATCCACAGAATTTTACCCAACTATTGTTTAGTAATTCCTAATGCTTACCCTCTAATCTCGTCTTGCTTATTTACTGACTTTGTGAGTTTTTCCTGCTGTTCCCTCCTATGTACTACCTTTTCAGGATCTTTATTCTAAAAGTCTTTGTCTCAGATGCCATTTCTTGAAAATTTCTGTGGCTTCTTTAGTCGTAATGCTAGTAATAAGACATTCTCATTCCTCTTCCCAGGGTTTATTTTCTACACATTTAATTGTACTCTGCTCTACAGTGTTCTAATTTTAAAGTGCCTTTCTACATTAAAAAGATTATGTTTTTGAGGGCAAAAACCTATTCTTTTATTTTCTGATTCTCTCCTAAAACTACTGTTTTTGCTGTATAGTGAGTACCAAAAATACCTGGTTGCTTGGTTGATTGACTTTAATATCTGCTAAGGTCTTCATTTCTAATTAAAAGTCTTAGAGCATCTTCATTCCTTCCTCGACTGGTCATTGAACTCCCACTATACGTATGAATTCAAAAGAAGGATAAGCTAGCTAGTACCAGCTCCAAGAAATTCACAGTCTACTTTGAAATAAAGTTAACATACATAAAATCACTAGAGAAAATTATGCACTAAATTGTATGATTCTAATCTAGTTTTTAATAGAAGCTTGGAGGGAGAGGCTATTACAGACTTTGTAAGTCAGGGTTGTTTTATAGAGAGGATGGAAATTTCCTGAGTTGTGGAGGAGTAGCACAATTGGAAAAGGAGCAGTGCATAAGAAAAAGAAACTGCGAAATTTGACATCATTCAGGGGAGAGTTGGAAACAGTAAGAAAATAAAGCTAATTGGACCATTCTCCAGTGGCAACTTTGCTCAGATCTGCCGTATCTGTAACAGACATAGAAGTTGGAAACAAATATACATATTTTATCTAGTAGTTCTAAATAGGTAAGAACATGATATTCTAGCCTCAGATGAACCCCGGATATATATGTATATGCAATAAAACATTTAAACTCAATTACCTTTGATAATTCAGAGAACATCAGAAAATGAAGTAAATGAAACTTGTTAATTAGAGATGAAGTTTTTACATTCTGTTTATTAAGTTCATATTGGCAAGTGTGATAGGCAGAGGTTGCAGTTTGCTTCATTTGTATTTAAGTACCTGTTTCTTTATAAATAGAGTAAGAATAAACAAATTAATAGTAAAATGTATTTTATTGATATTTTTCTAATACTTCCATCTGTATGTGCACAAGTATATACTTTCTTCCTATTTAGTCTTGATATTTTTTCTCGAAACAATGCAGTTGCTTTACTGAACCAGAGAAATATTTCAGCAGTGCAGGCTTAACAGCAATTTAGTTTTCTGTTTTGCATGATAAAAATTAATCCTAGTTAATATTAATAATACAAGTGTTGGCTTTTAATGGCATGTTTACCTCTCCAATTAATTTTTTGATTCTGACTATGTAGCAGTTGTTCACTGTAGAAAATAAGGGAAATATATAAAAGAAAAAATAAACAAATACATAAATAAAGATATCTACATATCCCAAATGTCAATGGCCAGAGTTTTAACATTTTGATGTTTTTTCTCTTAAGACTTTTTTTTGTATGAGTTAGGTTATATAGTAGAGATAATTTCATGCCTTTCTTTGTCAGTTATTTTTTGAATAATCATTTTTCTTAATCATTTATACACTGTATTTAGTATGAAACCAGCATGGAATTCTTAAGTGAACATTAAAATAAAGTTAGACTTGGTGCCAGACCTGACTCCAGTATTAAGTATCTGTCTGTTTTTGAGCTAGGTAACTTCTCTGGGCCTTACTTTCTCCATCCGTTAAATGAAAGATTCCATTTATTTAAATGATCTCCAAAATCATTTTGAGCTTCAACTTTTTAGGTGCTATGCAGTGTTTTTTCTTTTAAGGGTTACTCATCTTCAATGTTAATTATATATGAGTTAGATCAGTGCCCTGGTTTTTTTCTTTTCTTAATTTTTTCAGCTATGACCTCATGAGAGTTTATAACCATAGTACAATGAGTATAGACCCTCAGCTCTGAGGGGACACAGAACAGAGGTCTTGCAAAATTTAACTCTCTAAAATAGGGTTGTTGAATGTTCCAAGTACCTGTTTCCATGTAAAACTCATTGTGGATGTTTTAAAACCATGCCAAAGCAAAATTACAGATTGCTAATTAACATAGACATTTACAGTTCTAACAAATGTTGAAAGCCCCAGTGCTGAATTGAGTAATGTCAAAGCTAGCATTTACCTTGAAATCTGTACTATGTTCTTGTAACTATTTACTGAAGTGTAATTGTTAAAATTGTTTGATTTTACTGTGATTCCCATTTACTTGATATATATAAGTGGTTACTCGGTGATAAACTGTATGTTTGTAATCATGTGATTCTTATTGTGTAACTTATCTTGAGATCTAGAAAAATATAGAATTTATTTTTTTAAAATATTGTCATATAAGTAAGCTGAAATTATACTACTGTATATAGATTTACTTATTTTTTTCTTAAATGATTTTTCTAAATGGTTTCTGTTTAATTAATATCAGTGACATTTAGCTGTAAATATAAAATTTTTAAGAAGTTTGGAATATGGATAATTTGGAGGGGAGAATGAAAAAAAACCCTAAATGGATTACTTTTACTTTGTAGTGTAAATTTTTACTAAATTATATTTAATATTGAAATAATTTGATGTTTCAAAGTTAAACTAAATGAAACCTGAAACAGTTAAAAATATTTATTAACTTGACACAAGATATTGGCAGGTAAGCAAAGGAATTATTGTTAAGTAATAATGGAATAATTACTTCCAGGTAAAATAATGTTCTGGAATGCTGAGGAATGACCTTTTTTCAGAAGAGTATTTTTTTATGCCTTGTCTTTTAGAAACCAACCTTTTATACTTTTGACATATTAATCTTAAGCTTTCAAGTACACATGAACCAATATTACTTAATTCATATTATTGTTAAAAGGCTTTTTTATAGTTGGAGATAATGGTGTTGATTATTGTTATATATTTTTCTAAACAGATAAGGTTGCTAATTTTAGGTTCAATGAATAGAGAATTAAATTTTGCCAGACTTTCTTATTTTCATTCAGTAGCATGTACTGACTGAAGATTCAGTGTGAACAAGATAAAATCCCATCCTCACTGGAATTTGTGCTCTAGTTAAAGAGAACAGAAAGAAAGGAAACCAGTAACTATTGTATATGGTCACGTAGTGCTAGGAGGAAAAATAAAGTAAGCAAGGGGTAAATAGTGATGGGGTGGTTTATACTTTAAATGAGGTCATCAGGAAAGCTAATAATTGAACAGAAATCTAAAAAGGGAGCAAGCTGTGAGGTTATCTGGGTGAAGAGCATGAACAGAACTTAAGTACAAAACAGATAGTGAATATCTTTGGCATATCTGAAGAACAAGAAGGGCAGGGTGGCTGGAGTTGAATAAGGTATACAAGAACCAAATCGTATATTGCCTTTAAGGCCATGATAACAACTTTGGTTTCATTAGTTTTAAGAGCCATTGGAAGGTTTTGATCAGTGTTATAACTTGATGCTAGTTTGCATTTTTAAACAGTTTCACTGGCTGCTATGTGGAGAATTGTCTTTAGGAAAGCAGAAGTACAAGCAGGAAGTCCAGTGGAGAGTGTAGTCATCTGGAGTGGTAGACCAGTAAGAGGTGGTCAGGGCTTTGACTGGAGTGACATGGATGGAGTTACGTGATCAGCTTTGAGTGGCATTTTGACCCAGCAGTACCTGTTAATAAATTGGACGTCTGCAAGGTATGATAGGGATGACACTTAAATAGGTTTTTGCTAAAGAAACTGATTTGTGCTATTTACCAAAGTGAGGGAGATCAGAGAAGGAGTATGTGTGGAAAGGGGGCAGAAGTGATAAAATTAAGACATGGGTCTGTTGAGTTTGCGGTGCCTGTTACACATACATATCCAAATAGAGATGTGGATGGCATAGCTGGTCGTACCGTCTAAGCTTTAAACTTTATATTTTATTTAGATAATATTTCTATTGTTGTTATGTGCCATCAAGTCAGCTCCAGCTCCTGGTGACTCTATGAATGAGTGAATGGTTTCATCTTAGGGTTTTCAAGATAAAGAAAAATAAAGATTGAGAAAAGAAAATGCAGCCTTGGCTTAGCATTGCCTTCTGCTGCATAGTGAGCGCAGCCCACATGTGCTCACCAGGTCCATGGTGTCACATCTGGCAGAGAAATATTTCAGTAGGTACTATATAAAGCTGATAAATTCATTTCTACGTGGCCTGTGCCCAAATTTAGTAGATTAGTTATCTTCTTAGACATACGAATGTAATTCAGTGAGCTTTTTAACAATATTATATTTATATATATAAATATATACATATATTTAGGTAATATTATATATATATATATAATATAAATATATATATATGTTTATAATATTATATATATATATATTTAAAGTATTACCTTGAAGAAAACTATATCATTAAGCCCTGTTGATATTTTAGAAAACATACTTCAAACGTTTCTGTGTAGTAAAATTTTAGTAAACATCATCTGTTATTATTGGTAATTGGTTATCATCTTAATTTCCCTTTATATACTGAATTGCTGGAGAAAGTAAACTAAAAATGTGGAATTTTGAATGCAGCTTCAGCTTCTGCCACCTTCCAAATGAGTATCTACTTTATCTAAGAGGTCCACACCCTCAAGCAACATCAGCATCTGTGCCTGTGTTCATGCCTGTGAATGTAGCTGTCGTGAGATAAGTGTAAAATAATGCTAGACCAATTTGACTAAAGTGATAGGCTGATTCATGGTAGAGGGGAAAGGTTTTGTTTTATTTTCTTTGTTTTTAACTAGAGTGAATAATATTAAAAGAAAAGAAAGTGCTAAGCTATAGGAGCTATTAAATATCTCATTATAATTTTTAAAAAGTTAAGGAGAATGTGCTTGATGAAAATTTTTTATCTTGTATGTGGTGCATACCAGGCTTTGTTTCTTATGCTTAATGTCCAAAAAGTAGGAAAACATGTTCTGTTATTGTTCACCTGAGCATTTGTATAAGCAATGTGTATTATAGTCTTAAATTAATGCAGTTTATGTTCAGTAATAAATCAGTATCACTGATTTAAATATGAATCTTTATACTTTAAAAAGTAGAAAACTTTTTAAATGGAAGATAAAGCTGTAATTAAGAACTATTTTTTTCTTAACTCTAGTGAATCAACATTGTTGCTTTTTTATTAGTCTTTGAAACAGCTTCGTTTTAATACCTGAAAATCTCTTTAAGACTTGCCAAGATCGTGCATTATTGCCTTGGGTGGATGGAAAGGTGCACTATTATCAAAGATGGCAGTCCCCTGTAAATCACAATTGATGTGATATATAAAGGATGGTAAAGAATGAGTCCTTTTCAATTTATTTATTATAATGGCTGTGGCATTCTCTCATCGCTGTATCATGTAGAAACATTTGTGTATTTGATTTGGACTCCTGATATATCATTCAGTATTTGAAACTTGGACTTAAGTTAATGAGATTATGCAGAAAAAAAAAATGTTCATTTAAATCTCCTGCAAAGTGGCTTGACTATCCTAACATAGGTTTTCTCTAGTGTTGTGTGGCAAATCGCTAGAACCTACTTGTTGACACATTGATAAAAAGAGATGAGGGCCGCAAGTATATCATTTTAAACAGACCTCGACAGAAAGAGCAATAGTGTGTGGAAAGGGTAAAAAATAAATATTATGGGCATTCTTTTTTTTATTTTAGTATTATAATTTCTAAATTCAGATAGAATCGTAATCTCTTTTTGTATGAAAATGACATTTGGAGGATGCTATAATCTGTGTGGGGAAATGCCACTAATTCCACTAATCTTTCATTTTCTCCAGCTAAAAGCTATGATGCGAACTGATATTAATATTAATCCCAGTAGTCTGACAAATCTGTTTCTTGTAATTTACCATAAAACTGATTTATGATCACAAATAATTAGGTAGCCTTAAACAGAAATGTGAACCATTGGATTCTATTTAACGATACAATCTACATTGTATTTCTTATGTTTTCTCTTTTTTGTCTCATAGAGGCGTAATCTACCATATAGTCTCCATTCCTCCATGAACATATTGATTCAATGATAGAAAATGTGTAGGGTTAGAAAGTGATACTATTTTCATATTAAGTGAGGGCATCTTCTTGTATTCCACCACGTTCGAGCATTTCTTACATTTCTCTTACTGTTTCTCCATAGGCTCAAATAGAATTAGTGATTTTCCAGGCCACTAATATTAAGCATATTCATTTGTAAATTATGCTTATGTGCAATATCTTAAATGAGTTAAAATGAATTTTTAACTTTAAAATGCATTTTTCAAGATAAAGCATAATTTATGTACAGTAAAATTCACCCAGTTTAATATACAGTTTTGTGAGTTTTCACAAATACATAGCCATGTAGTCACTACCACAATCAAGATATAGAACAATTCATCACTCCAAAAAATCTCCCTCATGTAAATTTTTCCCTTCCTCCTAAACCCCTGCAAATTACAAATCTGAGTTATGTCCATATAGTTTTGCTTTTTCAGAAGGTCATATAAATAGAATTATACAGTATGTAGCCTTTTGAGTCTGGCTTCTTTCTACTTAGCATAATGTGTTTGAGATTCATCCATGTCGTCAGGCATATCAGTAGTTTGTTCCTTTTATCGCTCAGAGTAAGTGTGTCATTGTAAAACACACCATGATTTGTTTATCCATTCCTCTACTGAGGAACATTTGAGTTGTTTCCATTTTCTGGCAATTGCAAATAATGCCCCTTTAAATATCATCATGAAGTCTTCAGTGTTCAACATGTATTGGAAAATTAGGTTCTCAAAAGTATGTTTCCTTAAAATTTATCTTCTTGATTGTTAAAACAGATCCCCTACAAGTATTAGAAATAATATTGGTCCTGAATAAGTTAATTTGAAAATGTAACTTAAAACTTGTTTCTCCAATTTAACTAACAAGTCAGTGAAAATACTTACAGATAAAGCTTATGTTAAATCTAATAATATACTATACTGACTTTTCTTGAGGTCATGAACCTTCAAGATTAGTATGTATAAAACTTATTTGATATATTGGAGAAATGACATATGTGGTGGATGTGCCATCATTTCAAATACAGCTATGTTTTGTGTTACTACTCTCTGGCCTGTGATTTCTCTGAATTAAGTATTTTTCCTGTTATGATTGAGATAGTTAAAAGTAACATGGACTAATAATGTACATGGCATGTCAGGCTGTGAAGATTCGGTTTTAATAAAAGGTATTCTTTAAAACATTGCCTTAGGATACTATTAAATAATGAGTTTTACATGTAGAAAACAAGCAAAATATATCATATTTAAAATGCTTTTCTAGGTTATGAAAGGACCCTAAAAATGATTATTTTTTCCCTTAACAATGTGGTCTTGTATTTCTCTAATCACCAGTCATTATTTTCTTTAAAAGCTTTTGAGTATTCTCCTGGACAGTACCATGCCAAGCCTTTCTTGATTCAGGATCTACCCTTAAGCGTTTTGCAATTCAAGACAGAAATAGAAGAGAGATGTAGATGAATTTATAGAAAACATAATGTCATTGAATAAGCATGTGTTAAATTACACGTAATAGAAAATATTAAATTTCAAAATTTTTGTGGGGCAGTGACACAAGAGGTTTATATATAGACAAGAAAAACGGATGTTTCTACTTCACTTTTTTTCTGGAAAAGTTGATGGACTAATTGAGGTATCAAGAATTGCTCAAATGAAGAAAGAAAAATACTTGGGTGATGTTTGAAGTATTTATATAAGTAAAGCCCATAGCATATACAGAAAGTCACCTCTCCGATTATATGCCTCAAAAAACACTAATTTAGACTTTGTACGAAGAAATGCACCTGTAGCCTTCAGTTTCAAAAAATCACTAATTAAGAACAGCATTGATCATATATTATTGGTTTGTTTCAAATCTGCACATGCAGAAAATAGATGTATTACTCAAGGCTTAAATAACTAACATAGAGTGAATTTAACAAGAGGTGCAGGTTGCGGTGAGGATGGTTATACATCTTTGAAAGTACGTGTCCTTTTGCATTACCAGTGTATTAACTCAGGGGTGACAGCCACAGTGCAGAACACACCATGAATGTATGATAATGTAAAGAAAATGAAGTGATGGGTGTAAATGGTAGGATGGTTTACTCGGCAGCTTTAACTCAGAACCAGCCAAATATATTTGCTCTATTTTATTCCTCTGGTATCCAAAAAATTTCCCATAAGCTGAATCAATAACTGAAAATTTTCCTGTATCCCAAAATTAAATATTTTCCCCATTGAGGAAAGTAAACATACATGATAGCTAATGAAAATTCTTAAGATGATTATTTTACCACTTATTTAGTTGCCAGTAAAATAGAACCTGCTTCTTGATTGAGTTTGTGAAGAGGGAAAATATTTCACAAATAATTACATATGCAATTATCTTGTAATCCTTTACATGAATTGAGATTTCTTTTTTGGTATTTTTTTAATCAGCTTCTTTATCTTATTTGTACCTTCCTTCTCTATTATTCTTTTAAGACTTTATTTTTTAAAACAGTTTTAGATTCATAGGAAAAGGTACAGGGATTTCCTCTATACCCCTACCCTGACACATATCCAGCCTTCTCTGTTTTGCTTTTTATTTCCTTCAAAAATACTCCATCCGTTGATTTGCAGCAAAGTAAAAGAGTAGAGGAAAATTACTCAGATGAAATTCTTTATCATTGAAGAGAAAATATAGAATCAGCCACAACAGATGTGATTTCAAAAATTATCTGTTCTTATCACATAATGCAGTGTTGCTTTAAAAACTCTTAAATCTTTGGAAGTAACCTACAATAGGCAGAGAGTAGAACATTCCTAAATATTTGGTTGCTGTCTTTTTCTTTTATACAGATATGTTTGAATTGCATAGGAAAAAAGTTTCATATGAATTAAAGTATGTTAGGACAATAGAAGAAGTTTATTTTTCTTACTTGCTAATAAAACCCATTTTTGTTCTTGAGTTAGCTAAATTGATATTCATGTTTATAAGAGTTTGTAGAAAGGCAGTGTTTGAAATCCCCACTCTAATGCCCATCAGATCACCATTTTGCAGTCCATATCCTCACAGGCCTTCATTCATAATGTGTATCTTCTAATGTTACACCGTAGAAGATGTAACCCTTAAGTTCTTCATAAGGTCATTACCTTGTGCTCTGGTCCCTGACAATGGACTTTCTGTCACTGCATTACTGTGTTTTCATCTCACTATGGACTGTCACTTTAATTCCAAGGTCCTTCAAACAAGAATTCAAAAATTCCTATTGAAAAACTCTCCAAACATGGGTAAAAATAACACTTTTAAAAAATCTTACAAGAAATTTTACTTTCATCTCTGAATTCCCCAGAGACTCGGATATATTGTTGAAACTTGAAAACCTTCAGGTTTTTCACAGTGTCTTCTTGTAATGGTCATAAAGAAAGCCCTTAAAATTGTTTTCATTCTAACTAGTGAGAAGAAATCAAAATTAAAAAGTTATTTAAGGCTTGACGGCTAATATACCAAAGGCCTCTTGCTCCCTCTACAGAAGGTGCTTCAAAATTGCAGTCACATTTAAAAATTTTATTTTAATGAACAGATTTGTCATGAAGTTCATGATGATTAACAAAAAGCTTTGGAACCCAATGTATCTCCAGTGTCTTGCAAACTGGTCAGTTGTCCTAAGGTTGGTCAGGTTTGTGTGTTTCTGCTTTGGTGTTTTTCTCTTGCATCAGCAAAGGTCAAATTAAACTCCAATAGCAACAATTGTGAAAAATAGTAGGTCGTTTTTTTTTTTTCTGCTTGTTTGTTTGACTGTGTTTTATTTACTCTCGTGGATTATTAAAATGCTTGAATATTTCTTTTAATATTAGGTGATCATTTTACTCATTTTCATTGTTTGATTTAAGCCATAAAAATAATGTACTGTACCTCAACAACTTAATCAGTTCTCTTATTATTTACTTATAATTGTTCTGGTCATTTTTAGTTCTTAGCTGTTTTGAGAAAAAAAATTAACAATTTGAATTGTAACTTCACAAGAGAAAGAATTGGTTCATTTAATTAAACTGGATCATTTTCAGCTATAGGTAATGAAAGAGAAAGTTTCATCTTTTATAAAATTTTCAGTAATAATTACCATGCATATATATTTACCATCTTAATTTACCCATTTTAGTTAAATTGGAACAAAATGTTAATATTTTAGTAGCTTTGAATAATTTTATTCATTTTCTCTTACAATTCCAAGATCATTTCATTTGACAGGTTACTAGTTTTCTTATTTTGCCATTTAAAATTAGCAGTATGAAAATTCTATTTCATTAATAGTCTGAACAAGAGATTGAAAATCGTTTTCATTTGTATTTAGTATAAGAACAGCCCTTTTGTTACCCTGTAATTGAAAATGAACACAAGTAGCTTCTTTGATTTGAATATGTTACATCAGGCTTGCCTGTTCTAAGTTATTATGCTTAAACTAGACTGGATTTTTTTTTCTCCCTCTGGTAGGTGTACTGGTCCATTAGCAAATTCTCTTTCAGAGAAAACAAGAGACTCAGTAGAGGAAGCTGATGATGAATACAAGATTCCTTCATCCCATCCTGTTTCCCTGAATTCACAACCATCTCATTGTCATAATGTAAAAACTCCTCTTAGGTAAGAATGTGGGCAGCTTTCTAATCACCTCACATCTGCATGAGCATTATCATTTCTGGTGTTTATGTTTAAGCCATTAAATCATATCTGTTGTTTAAGTATCTTTGATTTCTTGCTCAAAACTGCTGCTTCTTATATACTATTTCCTGTATTACTTTCAGAGAAAACTAAAAGATGCAGATTTTTCATGAATCAGGAAGTCATTTGACTAAATTAGTTGACTAGTAAATCAATGGGACATGTTGTTGCCTCTCTCTCCTAAAAAATGAAACAAATGATACTCTGATAAAACTTTGCTATAGGTTACGTGGTGATTAATTCATGAATATTCAATAAACTATTTTCAATCCATTTTATCAGTTCTGAGTACAAATCTCATGAAGAAAAATGAATGCTTAGAAACTAAGGTATTATGCCAACATTCCTTAGAATTTTTCTTCATAATGTAAAGATTAGTATAATTTATATTCATTTCCCTTCTTGATGTGCTACCTACTTCCATTCAGCTGATGACGAAGTCAAAAAAACAATATTTCCCTTAACTGTTTTTTTACATATCACATTTTATTTTTTTATTTTTCAATTACAGTTGACATTCATTATTTTATATTAGTTTCAAGTGTATAGCATAGTGGTTAGATGTTTATGTAATTTACAAAGTGATCCCCTCAATTAGTCTAGTACCCACCTGGCACTGATACCAAACTATACTACAAATCTATAGTAATGAAAACAGCATGGTACTGGCATAAAAAGAGACACATTGATCACTGGAACAAATAGAGAGCCCAGAAATAAATCCCTTAACTGTTTTTTATCAGGTACTTGCCTATTTTACTTTCGCTATATCAAATAAGATATAAAGAATAGTGTTTTCTTTTTGTCAGTGGTTTATTTTCTCTATAATGGAGACATCCTTGATCTTTGAAGTGGCATCCTCATTGAGGTATATAAGTTACCAAAAATGGGTGATGTATATTGAAATATTCGTTTGTCTTTGGGTAGAAGGATGATTCTGCATTTATCAAATTAGTAAACTGTAATCTAATAATATTTTTCTGTTTATTTTTTATCAGGCTGACATATGAGTTACTCAATAAGTGAAACCTCAGTTTTAAAACTTGCTTTCTAAGCTCCAGTTTATTTTGTATAATAACATCCCTGGAGCTAAGCTGGGAACATAGAGTAGTGCTCACCTACTGCTGGTGGCCCAGCCTTCTGCCTGCCAGTATCTCCTTGTTTGACAGATAGGTGAGCCATTGAACACTTCAGTCATCTGTGTCCTCTTTACTTAGTGTACCATTTTCTTCTGAGTCAAGTCAAGCAATGGAAAGCATTTTATGCATGGAGTGTTCCCTATTTAAAACCTAAAAAAAAAAAGGCAGTTTTTTAATGCCTTTCTGTGAGTTTTACAGTATTTAATCCAGTACTTGAAAAAGAGAAGCACATCTTCATTTTAACCAGAGATCTGCCTTAATGAATGATCTTGGTTAGAACTGTCAACACTCTGCAGAATTATTAACCAGGATTATTAACACTCTATAGTCCAGGGCTTCCTATTTCAAAGCAGGAACCAAAGTATTTCTTGCTAATTCCTGATGTTTAAGACATTTGTGGCTAAAATTATCATTGAGAAGACAAATAACTGAGAGGCAATTTGTTACAACAGAAGAACCCAGTGCCCATTACCCTTATTAGAAAAAAAGTTGTCCCTTTACATTAAGTATAAATTGTTATAATTTTCAGTTTCTTTGGCTCCTACAAATGTGTAGTAGTTTTTAAAAACTAAAATAAGATGTGATTTTTTTGGTCTTCATGGGATCTCATTATTTTTCATTGCTAGAGAAGTGAAGGGTATAATTTAAGTACTTTAAATTTTAATTGTCCTATTGTATTGGATGAGCTATTTGGTGACATGCCTCCCAAATCATGAAAATAAATTTGAATTATGACTATCATTATCATCTTTGTACAGCTGTAGAGAAGTAGTAAATGTTGATAATTCCTAAACGTAATTGGGTGAATTTTTTTATCTAATTTGTTTTTGAACACTGATGGATGAAATATCTTATGTTCTCTGCTAAGCACTCTTTAAGCTTAAAAACATTCTTTTCCTCTGTTTCCCCCTCCCTTTGGAATATCAGGGAATTGTCAATATGTGGAAAAAGTTAAACAGTAGATGAATAATTCAGTTCAGTTTCAGTAAAAAACCATCATTATTATGAAAATTCAATACATGATAACTATTTTTAAATGAACCATCTCTGGCCCCTTGAAGAGATATGGCCACCAGAGAGAATGGAAATGAGTTTCAGATGAAGCACTCTCGCAATAACTATTCAAGTATCCACTGTCTCCTCCATTATGTATGTACTTCTACTTTGCCCCAAGAATTCAGAGTAGATTGAAGTAAAATATAAACTCTGCTTTCAGTAGCTCTTTGTGAGCAGAATAACTTGGTGAGCAGAGTTCATTGTTACACAGCTATATTCTGAAGACACAATATGCTCTGTATCTTCTCTTCCTGCTGCTGTCTTCCCATTCCCCAGTTTTATCCGTTGTGTTTATAGTATGATTTCAACAACAAAAATACTTTTTTTGTAAGTACACTCCATTATAGACACCTAGATTAAAATATTTGTGTGTACCCACGGTTTTTGCTAAAGTCATTTTTGTACAGTTGTCAGTAGTGCCAGAGTTTTGTTCATGGCAGTGGCGAAATTATACTACACACTCTAGGTTTTTCAATATGCCTATCAGATTTTAGTGTTATTACCGAACATTTAATAACTCTACATCTTTGATGGGCTCCAGTTTATTACAGGAAAGCTTAAATTACAGAAATAAAAATATAATATTAAATATCATCAACAAATAATGAAGTCGTTGGGGCTATTAGACATTTTTTGCCTTCGTACATTTTTTTCTTCAGAAACTTGACAGTATTATTGAACTCTTCCAAAATAATGTTAATTTCACACGATTTTTAGGATATCAACAATTTTTGTGACCCTGTAATTTTTGGTTTTACTTATTAAAAAAAGAGTCTTCAGTGGGATGCTTGCTTCTGCTTTGTAAAAGTATTTGAGTAAGAGTATCTAGGTAATATTGTACTTTTTCCAAAAAAGAAAATTATATTTATTTTCAAACTTTATTATATGAGCTGGGTTGCTATTTCCCATCACCACCACCCCTCCCAAATGACTCTTAAATGGAAAGTAATTATTCTTATGATTTTTGTTCTCTGATCTCTGCTTTAGGTCTTGTGATAATGGCCATTGTATATTGAATGGAACACATGGTACATCTGCAGAGACGAAGAAATCAAACATCCCTGAGTTAGGCATATATGTAAAAGGTATGTATAAACATATTCTCTTTGTGTTCTACACCTTAATGGTCAGAATTTAAAGGCAAAATTCCATACCATTGTTGTACTGAAAAATACATTAAGATTTTGTGTTATCCTCTAGGAGATGTTTTTGATTCAACCTCTGATCCAGTGCCATTACCACCTGCCAGGCCTCCAACTCGGGACAATCCAAAGCATGGTTCTTCACTCAACAGGACACCCTCTGATTATGATCTTCTCATCCCTCCATTAGGTTAAAATCTTTAAAAAATTTTTCAAACAAGCCACCATGCCTCTTTCAGTTAATATCTGAATTATAAGAAAGCAGAGTTCAGTGTAATGCAGACTCACTAGGTTAGGGAGTTATCTGAATTAGAATGAATTCTTCAGGTGATGGTGGCTCTCAAGTTTCTGTGATCATTATTTCATTTAGATGATTGAAGCTGTGGTATAAATAGCTGGCCATCAGTCAGGATTTTTTTCTCTATGTACTAAGTGCAGTCTATAAAAAAAAAGAAAGAAAGAAAGAAAACATGAGAACATTGATCATCCCCTCCCAGGCACTTATGTTCTAGTAGATGTGAAGTGTTCATCTGAGATTTTTATTTAAGTACAATTCTTAATGAATGTGTGCTTTTTCTTTTAGCATAAAATGATCCGGTTGCACTTAGCTAGTGATATTATGAAAAATTATATATATTAGACAGCTGAGAATAAATTGTCTTATAATCATTGCAGCTATAACATCCAAAGAATCTCAATTTTTTTTTCATATTTTAATGAGGAAGTTCAGTAATGTGTTTGTGTGAGTACACGTGTGAAGGTATACACAGGTGTGTGTATATATGTTAAAGTCAGCTGGAGCTGGTGTCTGTGTTTATTTCATCAATTCCAGGTAGGAAGCCCCTCACCCTATTATTAGAGAAGACAGAACCTACCTCCTTACACCTTAAAGCTCTACAATAATAAGCCACCATAATATCACATGATGAAGGTCCATTTATTAGCTTATCTGAACTATTAAGCTATCAGAAATGTGAAATAAACCTTTTGTTTTTCTCCACAAACCCCATCAACCAATGTTTCCAATTATACTACTATAGTGTCTTCTGTTCTCTTGTTCTTTCTGCAGTTCAATGCTTTATTCTCATCTATGTGAATTATAAGATCCTCCTAACTACCTTCTTTACCTAGTGTTTTTCTCCTTTTTTTCTTATATAGTGGTTTTTTGACCTATAACCTAAGTCTTCATGATCTAGATCAGCATTGCCCAATAGAACTTTATATGGTGATGTAAGGGACCTATATATCTGCATATGTAACTGTGGAACGTAATTTTAGTGAAATTTAAACTTCATTACTGCATGCAGATGGTGACTACCATATTGGATAATGCAGATTAACGTTCTTTTTAACCACTGTCTTTTTAACCACACCTTCCTCATGTACATCTCGTGCTTTATTTATACAAGTCACTCTGCCTAGAAGACACTGTCCTCACGTTTGATGAATATTTTTGAGCCCCTGATAGTCAGACCTTCCTGTTCTTGATAACACCTTGCCAAATGCCACCTTTGACATTTCTCTTCCCTCTTACAATGAATGGATCTCTCTGTGGGACCTATGAGACTTTCACCTTGAATCATTTGTGAACTTTTCTTATATTTCCTCATGGAATCTAAGCTCCTTGGGTCAGGGCCTTATGATTTTGATCTTCACATTACCCATGTGCCTAGCATGGTGCCTGACATTTAAGGGCTGAAAAGGGATTTGAATGAATAAGATAATATAGCATATAGCTAAAGAAAGTTTGGAATGATAACAGAATTCCTTCTATACCTTCAAATATTTTAAGTTAGAAAAATATTTATGATCATTAGAGAAAATATTTTCAATACTTTTTGCAAGGCAAGCTGGATCAGTGGTGTTACCATTATCTTTACACTTTCATGTTTAAGTCAGTAAATTTAAATACGTATGAATTTTATTACTGGATCATGTAGGTGTTTATACACTTTCATTCACAAAGTATTTGAAATTGCTTACAAAAATACATACCCTGCAACTTTATTTTTAATATAAGGGAAAGTATGAGTAAAAAAGTAAGATGCGGTAGGGGAAAAATAGACATAAAAGCATGCTACAATGTGTTGTTACGCTGGGAAATATGCAAATTTAAGTAACAAAAGGCAGTTCTATATTTAACTCTTCCTCTTTAGAGATATTTGTAAGTAGGAAAACATTCTTCTCCTATAGATGTGTTTTCTGTATATTTTGACAATGAAATATATGGAGCATTAGCTTTAATGAATTAAAATCCAGCAGAGTAAACTTTAAAAGATAACCTATCAGTGACATTAAAATTTTTGTGCATGGTATGATTTTCTAATTAGAAACCGTGAACTCTTATTGTCATACAAAGAATCGTTTAAGGTTATGAATAATAAGCTGTTTCATAACTTGTAATGCTGCTTTTTAATAGAAGAACCTGGGAGATAGAAAAAGCTTGCACGCACACGTGTGTTTGTGTGTCTGTATTGCTGCTCTCCAAACACTCCCACAAAATAATTAACTCCCATTATCAGAGTCGGTGGATGGCTGGATAAACACTGCAGGTGAAGTTCTTTATAAGCAGCAAGAAAAAATCAATCTTTACTTTGGCCTGATACTGTGTTTCGACTAATTAAATTCTGCTGTTGATACCAACCTTTCTTTAAATGCAGGTGAAGATGCTTTTGATGCCCTTCCCCCATCTCTTCCACCTCCCCCACCTCCTGCAAGGCATAGTATCATCGAACATTCAAAACCTCCTGGCTCCGGTAGCCGGCCATCCTCAGGACAGGACCTTTTCCTTCTTCCTTCAGGTAGGAGAGAAAAGCCAAGGAAAACTTTTCACGTAAAGCAGAACTATTTCTAAGATTTAACTGTCAAATAAGCATTAGAGTCTATTGGTTGCTATCTCCAGAGCAGTAAAAACCCTGCATGGGGAAAAGAGCACTTGCGTAGGTTTCTCATTTGGTTTAATGCCAAAAGATTACAAAAATGGCAAAAGCAATAAGAAATCATAGAATTTAGGAATGGCTGTAGAGATCATGCAGTCCAAATGACACCCTCATGTTACAAAGGCGTCCCATAGAAGCAGAAAGGCTCCGTGATAGGGCTAACAGCAATGGGGACAAAATTTAGACCACCTCCCCCAATACTGAATGCAGCAGTTATTTTTTCTAATAAGTTTTTAAAATTTTACTGCATATTTATTAGGGTCATAATTTTGTTCAAAAACAATATTTTGATAAATTATTTTGTTACAACATTGAAAGATAAGTTTATCTGCATTTTATTTTGTTACTATTTTAATGTCTCAGTATATCTACTCAAATTATTGGTCTTCAAGGAAAAATTAATACATACCTTGTTTTTTTTTTTTTTAACTCAAGTGGGAAGAAAAATAGAAACTTCATGAACCATCCACTCCATTAGTCAAAATTATCAGGGAAAAAAATTCAGTTATATATTAACTGTTACACGCTGTCCTGTTGGTGATGTTGTGCTCTGTGCTCTGAAAGTTTGCCTCCATTTGGATTGGTTGTTTAGGGTAAAGGTTTTCTTTCTCAACAATTACTTTACGTTTCTGTATGAGACGAATCATGAAAAGGCCTTTAAAGAGTGCAGTTTATCCTTTGGCCATGCATATTTTTCCCTGAGACATATGCAGCTATCGTTCATTTTTGTTTTTTTTCCACTCAGTTTGATAATTTAGAAAGTTGGAGGCGATGTGTGGGTAAGACACAAATTATAGACGCGTACATTGGAATATACAGCTTCAGTTTCTACAAGTAGTTTATTTTCCAGAAATAATTTTGAGTTTAATTTTCATCAGTAAATATTGAATCATCCCTAGTACCGCCCACTCTGTTAGATACCGCCCTGCCCTCATAGAGCAGACGAATTCACTGCATGCTGTCACTCAGCGAGCAAGGGTCATAACCCCTCAAATCCAAGCAGAACATGTGGATAGTTTTTAGGCTCTTATTTATATAGCTACATTTTGCTCTCTTTTTCACTTAATAATTTTTCCAATTGTTGTTATATACATGAATTTTAACATTTAAAAAAATGAATTACTCTAAATCTTAGTTAATTTCACCTTTCCAAGGCTAACTTCTGGATGGCTTCTGGCCAGATTGCTACACTGTGCCTGCCACCTTTTATATATGTGATTTAAGGCCCATTAAATGAGCATTTAATGTAGCGCCTGCTTTTAAAATTAAGCTTCCCAGGAGCTGGAAGAAAACATTTTACACAAAGACATACTTTCACCTCTTTTTATCAAAAGAATTAATTTAAAAATGTTGTATTTATCATAATTTTATTCATTGTGCTTTATCGAAAAATCTTCACGAAAATGCTCTCAAGATTACTTTAAAAGATTACTTCAAAATGAAAATTCCTCCTTTTATTAAGTGAAACAAAGTTGTCTAAATTGTTTTATTTCACATATAGGTTAGATTGTTTTGATTTTGCTCGGCTGCCAGGGAGCACAGCAGCAGTTGGCCTTAACTATGGTATCGAGTCCAGCAGTGTCATTTGAACCTACTGACTGACTCTCTCTTGACCTCCTTTTATACATGGAAGCATTCTAATGCCACTCCGAATAATGTTGGCATCCCTTGATCATAAATAGTTCTAAGAAAAAAAATGCAACTTTTCCTTTTCCAACCTTTCATAGCATTAACATGACAAATGTCTAGTCTGTTGTTAGCACCTTTGTGAGTTCCATTGAGAAAACTCTTTTTATCCAATTTTAAACCATATATATTAGCTCTTTTTCAAAAGAAATATTTTAATTTTTACATCATATAGAATCTGAAGGTTTCTTTCTCTCATTTTGTGAAGTATTTAATACGTTCTACTGTCTAAATAAGTAACAGAAGATTCATAGCAGAGGCTCTTCACCCTAAGAATTGAACTTCATGAAAGGATACTCTATAAATGCTAAAGGAATGTTTAATTCAATAGTTGTAGAATTGTACAGGGTAAAAAAAAAAGTTGGATTTTCTCATGATATTGTATTAAATACCTAATCAAACTTACCCTTTATCCCAGCATTCAGTGTCCTGCACACTTAAGTCAGGTCCACCTTTCTGACCTTCTGACCCAATAACTGCTCGCAGTAGCTACTCTAATCCACAGAGTCCTGTGTTTCTACAAAGGAGCCTTAGGACTCCTGTAGGATCAAAGCAGGGAAGTGAAGCAGGAGCACAGCTCTGATGCTGCTTTTATCTACTTTCTGTTTTAGGCCTTCATGTAAGATTTCTTTTGGCAAAATAATAATGCCACTGCTGTACATGAGCCATCTACTCTGCACAGGCTAGTCATATCCTTAAAAAAAAAACCTGAAGATTCCTCAAAAAAAGCAGTACACTTTCCTTTCTCTTAACCCAGAGCTACTGCTAGCATATATGTGCTTTTGTCTAAATTACAAAATGTCATTAACAAATATCACCATAATAAAAATAAATTAATTACAGCAAGGCACTTCCTTTGTGCTGGTGGATTGAAATGGGCAGCCCTCCTCCATTTTGTGCCAGGACCAGTGTTCAAGGAAAAGCCAAGGCTGTATTAAGGTCTGCTCATTCCCGTAACTGCATGTCTTTATGCACGGCACAATATAGAGTGTCTCTGGCAGCACTTACTAAACCTTTCTTTCACGTTTCTAACCTAGAATCTCTTTTGAAGCCTTTTCCAATCTTAAAGCCACAATTCAACTCTAAAGGCTAGCAAAATTGGCTTTTAGAGATAAAATGAAAGTTTCCCACTTGGATCCAGAAATGTAACTGCATAAATAAAATACAAAGAAAATCTGCATCATTAGCAATAGTATTGAAAAGGATTTAGGGGGTTTGTTGACTGTGACCTTTATAAAGCACTATGATGATGTGGCTCCCAAAGGAGTTTATGCTCTTTGAAGGCTGCACTCAAGAGTTCAAATCAGAGGAGTGAGGTGAGGTCCTACCCAGTGCTCAGGGGTGTGGAGACTACAGTGTTAAGGTATTGAAGGATTGATGGGCTAGAGCAGTGATTCTGTGGTCTTCAGACCAGCAGCATCACCTGGGGATTTGTTTAAAATACAAATTTGTAGAATCCACAGAGGACTTACTAAATCAGAAACTCTGGGAGAAGAACCCAGCAATCTGTGTCTTCATAAGCCTTTGTGTGATTCTGATGCATGCTTCATTTTAAAAATCACTGAGCTGGGATATCCCTAGAGGCATGCAGCCAAGATAGTAAAGATAACAAACTATACCATGTTAAACTACAGATTAAAGAAGCTAAGGATGTATAACCAAGAAAAGGGAACATCTTAGCTACATATTAGAGTTGTCTTCAATTACAGTATTTGTGAAAGAAGAAATAGACTTCTTCCATTTCTCTTCAGAAGGCAGAAATAAGACCAACAAGATTATTAAGAATGAAAATTCCATTCATTATGAGAAGCAGCTTTCTAAATTATTAATAATTATTGTATCTCAGAGAGGTAGAGAGTTCTGTGACACTAAAGGATTTAATAAGTGGCCAGATTGCTAATAGTGGGCATTTATGAATGTGAGTTAAAGAGTCAGGGCAGCTGAGAGGGAGGAATGTTGTTTCACCTAAATAGCTCTTCAAACCACTTATAGCAATTAGATCATACATTGTTATTCTTTTAAATTTTTTGGAAAAACTGATAATTTTCCAGATGGTTTTCGGATGGCTCCAGAGAAATATACCATTGTTGTAACAGTTCTGTTTTCTTTGCCTCTTTTTCTATACTGGAGTAAAAATTTGGAAGTGTTTTAGATAGTGGAAAGAAATTTTTTAGAAAACCTCCAGAATGCTTTCTTCTAGAGATTTGATAGGTTTTCTTTCTACAGAGCATAATTTGGATCAATGAATCTTTTCCCACTGCTTTTTCTATTTAAAATTTTTTCAATTACAGTTGACAGTTTCGGCGTACAACATAGTGATTAGACATATACATAACTTACAAAGGGATCACCCCAATAAATCTAGTACCCATCCAACACCATATGTAGTTATTAACAATATTATTTACTATATCCTCTATGCTGTACTTTACATCCCTGTGACTGTATTTATAATTGGTAAGCTGTCCTTCTAAATTCCTTCATTTTTTTTCACCCAGTGCCTTAATCTGCCTTCCATCAGGCAATTATGAATTTGTTCTCTATGACTTTGTTAGTTTTTTAGATTCCACATATATGTGAAATTATATGAGTCTTTCTTTGTATGATTTGTTTCACTTAGCTTAATACTCTCTAGGTCCATCCACACTTTCACAAATGGCAAGATTTCATTCTTTATGTCTGACTAATATTCCATTGTGTATATATACTACATCTTTATGGACACATAGGTTGATCCCATATCTTGACTGTTGTAAATAATGATGCAATGAACATAAGGGTGCTTGTATCTTTTTGAATTAGTGTTTTGGATATCTTTGGATAAATACCAAGAAGTGGGATTGCTAGGTCTTATGGTAGTTTTATTTTTAAGTCTTTGAGAAACCTCCATTATATTGTTTTCCATAGTGGCTGCACCAATTTGCAATCCCACCAGTAGTGCACGAGGGTTCCCTTTCCCATGTCCTCACCAACACCTGTTTGTTGCTTTATTTATTATAGCCATTCCGACAGGTTTAAGGTGATAATTCGTTGTGGTTTTCATTGGCATTTCCCAAAGATTAGTGGCACTGAGCATCTTTTCATGTCTATTGGTCATCGGTATGTCCTCTTGAGAGAAATGTCTATTCAGGTTGCCCATTTGTTTGTTCTTTTGGTGTTAACTTGTACAAGTTCCTTATATATTTAGGATTAGCCCCTTATTGGATGTTTCATTGGCAAATATCTTCTCCTGTTCAGTAGGTTGTATTTACTTTTTGTTGATGGTTTCCTTCACTGTGCAGAAACTTTTTAGTTTAGTGTACTCCTGTTGTTTATTTTTTATTTCCCTCGCCTGAGGAGACATCCCCAAAATAAAAAATATTACTAAGAGCAGTGTCAAAGAGTTTATTGCCTATGTTTTCTTCTAGCAGTTTTATGATTTCAGGTATTACATTTAAATCTTTAATCCATTTTGAGTGTATCCTTGTATATGGTGTAAGAAATTGATCCAGTTTCATTCTTTTGTGTATATCTGTCCAGGTTTCCCAACACTATTTATGCTGAAGAGACTGTCTTTACCCTGTTGTACATTCTTGCTTTCTTTAGCATAGATTAATTAACCATAAAGATGTGAGTTTATTTCTTGGTTCTTCTGTTATATTGATCTATGTGTCTGTTTTTATGCCAGTGTCGTGCTGTTTTGATTACCGTAGCCTTGTAATATAGTTTGATATCAAGGAATGTGATACCACCAACTTTGTTTTTCTTTCTCAAAATCGCTTTGGCTATTTGGGGTCTTTTGTGGTTTCATATAAATTTTAAGACCATTTGTTCTAGTTCTATGAAAAATGTCATTGGTATTATGATAGTAGTTGCACTGAATCGATAGATTCCTTTGGGTGGTATGAACATTTAATGATGTTTTGTCTTCCTATCCACAAGCATGGTATATGCTTCCATTTCTTTGTATCTTCTTCATGCCTGACAGTTGTCTGAGAACAAGTCTTTTACCTCCTCAGTTAAATTTTTTCCTAGATATTTTATTTATTTTTGATGCAGTTGTAAATGGGATCGTTTTCTTAATTTCTCTTTCTGAAGTTCATCATTGATATATAAAAATGTAACCAACTTCTGAATATTAATTTTGTATCTTGCTACTTTACTAAATTCATTTGTTCTAATTGTTTTTTTATGGCATCTTTAGGGCTCTCTATATAGAGTATCATGTTGTCTGCAGATAATGGCAGTTATACTTCTTCCTTTCCAATTTGGAATGTCGTTTATATCTTCTTGTCTAATTGCTGTGGCTAGGACTTGCAATACTATATCGAATAAAAGTAATGAAGGTGGGCACACCTGTCTTGCCCCCGATCTTAACAAAAATGCTTTTAGCTTTTCACTGTTGAATACGAATATTGTTGTGAGTTTGTCATAGATGGGTCTTTCTTATGTTGAGGTATGTTCCTTCTGTACTCTTTGCTGAGAGTTTTTGTCATGGATTTGTCAAATGCTTGTTCTGCCTCTATCAATATGATCTTATGAAATTTATTCTTCATTTTATGTGGTGTATCACATTAATTAATTCGCAGATATTAAAAGCATCCCTTGCATGAATCCCATTTGATCATGGTGTGTGCTATTTTTAATGTATTTCTGAATTATATTTTCTGATGTTTTGTTTAGGATTTTTCAACTCCTTTCATTAGTTAGGAACATGGGCCTATGATTCTTTTTTTTTTTGTTTTTTTGTTTTTGTTTTTGTTTTTTAGTGTCTGGTTTTTGATAACAGGGTAATGCTGGCCTTGTAAAATGAGTTTGGGAGCCTTCCCTCCTCTTCCATTTTTTTGAATAATTTGAGTAGGATAGGTATTAATTCTTCATTGAATGGTAAAATTCACCTGTGAAGCCATCTGGTCCAGCGCTTTTGTTGAGAGTCTGATTATTGATTCAATTCCATTAGTAGTCACTGGTCTGTTCACATTTTCTGTGTTTTCCAGATTTAGCCTTGGAAGATGGTATGTTTCTACAAATTTATCCATTTATTCTAACTGATTTGTAGTAGTTTCTTAGAATATTTTATATTTCTATGGTGTCAGTTGTCACTTCTCCCCTTTCATTTATGACTGATTTATTGAGCCCTCTCTTTTCTTAATGAGTCTAGTTAAGGTTTATCAGTTTTTTTATCTTAAAAAAAAAAAAAACTCTTGGTTTCACTGGGCTTTTCAACTTTTTTAAGACTTTTTTATTTATTTCCACTCTGATCACTATTTTTATTTCTTCCCTTCGACTCACTTTGGGCTTCATTTATTCTTTTTCTAGTTCCTCTGGGTGTAAGGATAGATTGTTTGAGATTTGTTTCTTGAGGTAGGCCTGTATTGCTATAAATTTCTCTCTTAATAGAACTGCTTTGCATGTGTTCTATAGATTTGGGGTCATTGTTTTTCATTTTCATTTGTCTCCAAAGGTTTCTTTTGATTTCTTTCTTGATCTCATTACTAACCCATTGTTTAAGTAACATGTTATTTATCCTCTACATGTATGTATCTTTCAGTTTTCTTCTTGTAATTGATTTCTAGTTTTATACCATTTTGATTAGAGAAGATGCCTGATAGAATTTTAGTCTTAAATTTACTGAGACTTGTTTTGTGGCCTAACATCTGGTCTATCCTGGAAAAGGTTCTGTGTACACTTGAAAAGAATGTATATTCTGCTTCTTGGGAGTGAAATGTCCTAAAAATATTAAGTAAGTCCTAGTCAAATGTGTCATTCAAGGCCACTGTTTCCTTCTCTATTTTCTGTCTGGATAATCCACTGATGTCAATGGAGTATTAAAGTCCTCACTGTTACTGTACTACTGACAATCCCTTCCTTATAGCCATCGATATTTGCTTTATATACTTTATATACTTATATGTCCTCTGGTTGGATTGATCACTTTATCATTATGAAATGCCGTACTTTGTCTTTTGTTATAGCCATTGTTTTAAATTGTTTTCTCTGAGCATTGCTACCCTAGCTTTTTCTTCATTCCATTCACATGAAATATCTTTTTTTTTTTTTTTTATCCCTTTACCTTCAATCTGTGTGTCTTTTGATCTGAAGTGGGTCCTTTGTAGGAAGCACATGTACAGGTCTTGTTATTTTATTGATCAGCCACCCTCTGTCTTTTGGAATATTTAGTCCATTTACATTTAAAATAATTATTGATAGTTATGTTGTTATTGCTATTTTATGATCATTTTTGTATTTCTTTGTTCTTATTCTCTTGCATGTTGATTTCATGTCATGTTTGTAATCCTTTCTCTTTAATTCTTGTGTATCTTTGCAGATTTTTGGTTTGTGGTTACCATGTGCTTCATATATACTAAGCTATGGTTATAGCAGTTTAAGTTACTTTCTTAAGTTTGAACACATTCTGAAGACACTACTATTTTTACTCACCTCCCTGTTTTATTTTTTACTTTTCTGTGTGTTTATGTGTATCAGTTATTAATATAATTACACATAATCTTCCTACTTTGACTTTTTAACTTTTGTGCTACATTTTAGTTAGTTGATCCACTACTTTTTCTAAGTTTGCCTTTATCGGTGTGAATTTTTTTCTTTACTATATTATTTATATATATATTTTTCCTTTCCACTGAATGATGTCTCCTTAACATTTCTTGTAATATGATTTTAGTGATGATGAACATCTTTAGCTTTTTCTTGCCTAAGAAACTCTTTCTCACTCCTTCAGTTCTTAATGATAGCCTTGCTGGGTAAAGCAATGTTTGTAGGTCTTTGACGTTCTTCACTTTGAATATTTCATGCCATTCCCCCTGGCCTACAAAGTTCTTCTAGAGAAATTAGCTGGCAGTCCTATGGGAGCTCTTTGTACTAACTGCTTTTCTCTTGCTATTTTTAAAATGCTTTTTGTCTTTAACTTATGGCTTTTAATTATGATGTGTCTTGTTGTGGGCCTCTTTGGGTTCATCTTGTTTGGGACTCTGTTCTTCCTGGATTTGTGTGTCTCTATTTCGCTTGCTAATATAGGGACGATTTTTGTCATTATTTCCTCAAATAGTTTATCAATCTCTTTCTCTTTTCTTAGGGATCCCTATAATGCAAATGTTGTTATGGTCGATGTTGTCCTAGAGGTCCCTTAAACTAGCCTCATTTTTTAAAACTTTTTTCGTTTGCTGTTCCAAGTGAGTGTTTTCCACTACCTTGTCTTCCAGTTGGCATATTCAGTCTTCTGCTACATTTAACCATACTGATTCCCTCCATTGTATTCATTCCAATTATTGTATTCTTGATTTCTGACCCATTCTTCATGCCTTTTATTTTTTTTCATATCTGTTTGTTGAAGTTCTAAGTTCATCTGTTCTTCACCCAAGTTCATTGAGCATAATTATAGCCAGTGTTTTGAACTCCGCATCTGGTAGATTGCTTGTCTCCATTTTGTTCTTTTTCTTTCATTTGGAATATATTTGTCTCTTTATTTTGCCTGACTCCCTGTGTTGTTCTTTTTTTTTTTTCTATGTATTAGGTAGATTTGCTATATCTCCCTGTCTTTACAGAATGGCCTTATGTAGTAGATGTTCGGGGGACCCAGTGGTGCAGTGCCCCTGGTCATCTGAGCTAGGTGCTCCAGGTATGTCCCTTGTGTAGGTAGTGTGTGCTTTTCTGTTGTAGTTAGTCCTTAATTGCTCTTGACATGTCATTGGGTGGGTCTGACCCTCCGGCTATGAGCGCTGGCTGTAACTACAGCGGACACTGTTGTGCAGGGGCTGATCCCATGGAGCAGCAGTAACTTTAGTGGGCCTCTAGCGCCAGCCAAGTCTGCCCTTTAGGTGTGTCATTTGTGAAGCTAGCCATGAGGTATGTTGGCTCTAGGGCCTCTTGGGAAGGGCTCCAGTGCAGGTCAAGGTCAGGCACTCTGTTTTTGCCCGGCTTGGGGTCATCTGGTAGGAGCTACAAATGATCTGTCACTGGTCGCCACTCGTGCTGGGCTTGGAAGTGTTTGGAAGAGGCTTGGGACTCTTTGATGGGCATCACAATATGAGTTTAGACCAGCTGTCTCTTTTGCCATGTTTGTCTTAGTTGAAGCTCCGTTCCAAGCCAGGACTGGCCACTGCTTATACTAAGCTTGGGGGGCTAACTGATGGAGTTACAATGGAAGTTGAGACTGGTTGCTGCTTGTGCCAGGCTTGTACAGGGCCCAGCAAGGCCAGCCACTGCTTATTTGGGGTTAGTGGACCTCAGCACAAGCTGAGGAAGGCTGACTGCGTGAAGGAGGTATTGTAGGAGGTTTGCCTGGGCATGCAAGTTGGATGGGACAGGGTCCCAGGGAAAAAACTGTGGAGTAAACAGTGATATCCAGGTTAACAGAGCTTAGACTTGGCATCCATCTGTGCAGGACTGGCTGGGTGGAGGGAGCATTCAATAAAGGAACAATGGCCCCTAACAACACTTTTGACCCTGGAGAAAGCTGTCTTGATCCCTGCCCATCTAGCCCTCTCCCTGACGGCCAGTTAATTTAGTTCCTCTTACATGTCTTTAGTGCTTTTCGAGACAGTGCCTCTGCACTAGAGCCCAGAGCAAGTCAGTCTGTGCTTAGGCCCTTTAAGATGTACAGCACCTAGTTCTCCAGCAATCTTCCTCTCACTTGGGTATAATCCCACTGGTTTTCACAGCCAGATGTTATTGGGACTTCTCTTCCTGGCACCTCTGGTCTGCGACTGGGACCCCATGCTCCTCAGAGGGATCCTCCACAGCTGAGATGTCCCTCCCGATTCTTAGTCACCACACTGAGTGTGGGACTGCCCATTTTGTCCTTCCTACCAGCCTCGACGTGGCTGCTTTTTATATCCTGAGTTGTGGGACTTCTGTTCAGCTAGTTATATAATTTTGTTGTAAAGGTGATGTGGTCAGGGGAGGAGGCCAGAATAGTGTTTACCTACTTTGCCATCTTGACCAGAAGTCTGTCCCACTTCTTTTATAGTTAGCAAACCTTTTTCTTCCCATCTTTCCTTAGTTTTTTTTATAACCTCTAAAATAACTATTAAATATTCAGTTTAGCATTACATCACAAAGCAGTGGTACTTTGCTTTTTAGAATAAATTAATTCCATCATGTTTATTCATTCATTTCTCAATATTTATTACTATATCAGTGGTACATGGGCTGATATTTTCAATTTGTATGCTTCAGTACTAAGTGTGGATATTAAATTTTACTGTAATTAGTTTTTGAGGAATTTGTTTTTAAAAACTATTGGTTTTCAAGTTTTCTTCATGAGGAGACAGTTGGTAATTATTGTTCTCTCTGTGGTAATTTTGTTGTATATTTTTTCCCACTGAAGCATGAATGCTTCCAACTTTACAACTTGATATAAAAGCCCAGTTTACCTAATACCTGACTAGTAGCAAACTTAGCATGAAGCAAGACAGAACATGACAGTGAGGATTAATATTTTTGTTACTTATGGTAATATTTTTAGTGTACCTAGTGACTTTTTAACTGAAGTAGTTTATTGGAAAAATATTATACAACTATAGATTTTGTAGTTTATTTATGACTGCAGTGTATCAATCTAGTGTTTAGCTTTAAAATAGATGATTAAAAACAGCATATCTGACAAGCCTATAAATCACCCCTAGGAAATTTAAAAAGTATATGTGTTATAAAAGATAATCCTTCCTCCAATCTGTTATCTCAGTGATGTTTTAGAATACACAAGAACTGAAAATAAATTTTATTGAATATTTAAATCCTTGGAAAATTTCTAAATTTATGCAGAAATCACCATATTTGGTTCCTTTGGTTACTCTTCCAAATCAAAAATTAACATTTGTTGCATAGAATTTATTTTCTCGTTTCTTCCTAGAATGTTTCAGCAAAATTAATGAGGCTGACATTGAGTCTTCAAATATTGAAAGTTCAAAATCTAAGACTCATTTTAATCTTGACATAAGTGAAAGCAAGTAACCTTGCTTAGGTCAAAAAGTCTCCAGCAAAGCCAGGGATAATCATTATACTCAAATGGAGGGTGGGAAATACTGATTTTATCTCTTACCTTACATTATCTAGTCAAAAATTAGTATAAATCAGCATGCATTTTCTTTTTAAATAATCAAACTTAAGTCGTTTTAAGTTTGTCATTAAAACTTGACTTCTTTAATATTTACAGTTTTAGCCTATTTTAGCAATTCAAATTTCATGGATTTATCAGTGAAGTTCATAGATTTGATTTTAAATTTATGAAAAATCTGTGTCTGGGTTTACTTTCTGTAGTTAAAAGTAAATATTTATGAAATGCAGGCTGTTTTCCAGGCATGTTCTTGCTACTGTGTTTGTGTTAACAGGGGAGTAAGAGGGTGAGTAAGTAAAGGTTCCTGCCCTCAAAAAAACTTACAGCACCTTTGGAGATCCTGGCAGACATAAAAGTAATATGAGAGAGGAGCCTGAGATGAAAGTGGTGGCTAAATAAATTTTGGGGGAACCAAAGATTGTAGAGGCAATATTCATCTATTCCAAAAAGGAATCAGTTCTATGGCTTTAAACCAATGTACTAATAATTTTAAACCGTTTTAAGTTTATAGTCTTTTGCACTTACAGAATCTTTTTCTGCCTTTAGTCCTAGTTAATATTACAAGAAGAAAAAATTTTGTCTACGATTTATATTTATTTTTCACTATTTCAGATGACCTCTCTCTGACTGCCAAGGTAGTTTAAAAAAAAAAAAAAATCACATTTTACTGTATGTTCAAGCTTTAATAGAAGTTTTTAAAAACTGAATTTACTATTCAGTGAGCCAGTTAACAACAATGATTTTTAACAGAATGCCCGATGTGGTATTTTAAAAAGCACCTTCTATGTAAAGATTTCATATACATGAATTCATTTTATCCTCATAAATCCCAAATGTGAGGTCCATTTTATAGATTTTTTGCCTAAGATTCATTTGAAATACAGGAAAAAAAGCTTTTCAACAGTTTCTATTCATTGTACAGGACAGAAAATAAAAATTAGAAGCAGTTTCATTGATTTTAAAATTAACTAAGAACTGAAAAATATAAAATTAGTATTATCTAGGAATGAGAAGAGCATATTCGAGTGATAAATAGAAAATATACAGCCAGATTAAAAAATGGTTTCAATCAGTCATGAAATAATTTTCAAAAATTGATCTTTATAGAGAACTTCTAGAATTTTTTTCTTCATTCAGCTGGCAGAGACAATCTTTCTAATTTGAAAATTACCTTTATTTTCAAGATCCCTTTTTTGATCCAGCAAGTGGCCAAGTTCCTTTGCCTCCTGCAAGGAGATTACCAGGTGAAAACGTCAAATCCAACAGAACATCACAAGACTATGATCAGCTGCCTTCATCTTCAGGTGAGTTGGCTAATAGTAATATATTTGTCTAGTGCTTTTAAGAGTACCTTTTTATTTATTATATAATTTAATGAGTACTGCCAGACTAAGGAAGTATTTTTATCACCTTTGCAAGTTGCTTATAAAGCTTATATTATGAGAGGAATGCCTACAAAATTATCTCATGAAAAAAAAAATCGCCTTAATATTTTTCTTTGATCAATCAGTAAAGTATGTTCACTAATCAAAATTTTTTCAGCCTCTAAATTGTTTTGCCTGACCAGATGCGAAAAGGGAGAAATCCCTATGTACGTTGTAATGCCACATTTGTTTTTTCCATTAAAGAAAGAAATCTCTTTAAAATTAATTAATACTAGCACCAAACTCTTTAATTTTCATAGCTTATTTAGGGGTGCCATGCAATGCTCCACTGCCACCCATTAAGTAGAAAGATAGATATACAAGTAGTACGTATAACCATTAATAATGAAATGCTGCTTTGTTTCTTCAGCAGGCCTTTCTCCAACCACCATATCTAAAATACCTCCCCTTCTTGTGCTTTAATTTTCTTTACAGCACATATCACTGCCTGAAATTTCATTTATTTGCTTGATTGTTGTCTATCTCCTCTGCTAGAGTTTTAATGCTTTGAAGAGTATTCTTTGGCTCACTGCTGTGCCTGCACATATATCTTGGATGAGGGGATGTATAGAAAGGTCACTGATGTCTGTTATGCTGAACACACATTTTTTGAGCAGTAAGAACAATATTTTCTCATAATTATATTTTGCTATGTAGATTTTTTCCTATTTCAAGACTTTATTTTTGTTAATAGTGATAACCATGTATTTTGTTAACTTCTTCTGAATTAAAATAACATAAGCTGTTTTGAGAATTATCAAGACAGTAGTTCTTATATACTTGATGACATGCATGGGAGATGATGAAATTCCTAATAGTTTTCTAACACTTTCTCAGGAAAGCATAGAAAATTTTAGCAGACTTTTCAAATTTTGATTCATGCTCTTGCCAGTTTACTTCTAGTCTTTATAAGATTTCAAATATCCATAGGTAGCCATTGAAACACTGACGTTTATGTCAAAAATATAAAGGTCAAAAAGGGGAAACAATATCTGACAGCTTCTGTATAAATGAAGGAAGCAAATCCATTAAGGAAATGTTACAACTTTGAGGAGAATACTATGACTGATTTAGAATATCAACTCTGGATTAAATGAAACATTTAATGTTAAGCTATGGGAAGAATTGTGACCAAAATATTCAATTTCCACGGCTGCTTTACAGTTTACTCCATGACAAGTAGGTGTTGTAGGACCCAGAGGAGCACTGTTCACATACATGATTTGAAGTGGTAGAAATTCAGATTAGCATTACACTAGAAATTGTAGGGGCGAACCTTGTTGAAATATCCAAATAGGCATTTACCAGAAGCCAGAACTGGCTCTTACCTGAATGATAAAATAGTCCTGATGATTACTCCGAGAGCTTCAGCTAGCTATATCATCAAATGTTTCAACACACTTACAGAACTCTTTACCAACATAGTCAAGTCACATAAGATACTTTTTCCAACAAAATATTTGCCCACATGCAGCGCCCAGGGCTGCTGCTACCAAGCTATCCACTCATTTCTTTCACACCAGCAGAAGGGCTGGGCTTGCCTTCTAGATTGTCTTTCCGTCAAAACCTTGAGGCTGGATACTGTGTCCCTTTAGGATTCTAATAGCCCTAATTTTGCAGTAATGTTTTTTATTAAGGCCTTTTTCAGATGAGCATTGAGGATTCTGATATAATTGCTGTACCTTATAAATTGTTTTTCCTTATGATCTAAATGACTGATAGTGACTTATGTATAAGCTTTCTATGAAAAGACTATTTCTAAAGGATTTCAAAATATTTTCCTTACCCTCTAATCTAAAAAGGATGTGTGTGTATACACGTATATATTATATCTACATATCTACAAAGAGCTTTCTAAAAGTTTAATTTTTACATGTAATAATTGATATGAATATGTCATAATAATAATCAGAAATAAGTGGATTAATCAGCCTGTGTTAAATTCACATATACCTGTATATGGGCAGGCATTTTTTGCTAATCTTATTTCTTCACATGAGTATATAATTCACATGGTGTTTGTGTTTATTACTAGCTATGTTTGAGTTTTTTACATATTTTACAGTTTGCTTCTCTTGTAAATATAATACACTACAGTTTGATACCATTCTTTAAAAACCCAGGGAATCCAGCTTACAGTAGAATAACAGTCGTAATGGTTACGTGTGTGTGCTCATGCTGATGAAGTGCAGTAACAGCTCTGGAGATTATTCATACTCTTAGTGTTTAGAAGGCAGTTCAAGGTAACTCTTGAAAATAATACTACAATTTCAGCATATAACTAGTATTAAATATGTTTGTAACTGATAAAAGGATCTTACTGCCAAATATACCAACAAAATAAAGTATCATAATAAAAGCAATTAATCCCGATACTACTTGTCCTTTCCTAGCATGAAGAAAAAGTAATTGAATTTTACATTATGACCAAATATTCTAGTTATCCAAAGATCTCAATTGAAAATCATGGCTTTACTTCACACGAGGGTTGGAATTGTGTAGTCATTAGTTAGTGATAAGATGTTTTTGTGTTTCAACAAAGGAACTTTCGCAATGTTATAGTTTTTACAGTTCAAATACCTGAAATGTTTTTCCTTATCACAGAACCTGATCCTTTTTCTTATAAATCTAATATTAATGCTCTTTAATAACCATTAAAAAATTGTATGTTATAACCTTAGTCTTAACTATCATAATCATTTTCCAGAGTATGTGAAGATTTTATTTGTAATTTAGTAAAAATTGTGTATTTGAGTCTCTGTCCATTCCAAGTTGTCCCTGAATTACTAAATACATTTCGGAGATTACGTCTCAGATTGTATTAATTATTTTTAAAATTTGGTAAGTTCATACAATGAGCTTATGTTAAGTATTTGAAATATATAGATTTATATAGATAATTTAATATGTATACAATTTATATATCATATGTATCATATTTTACATAAATATATTAGGAAGTTTATATAAATACAATTATATATAAAATACAAATAAATGTAAATTTAATTTTTTTAGCTATAGACATAATTTTTATTCCTCGCAACTAATTTTAAAGTACTATTTCAATTTATGAAAGAAAGTAAGATACTACAAAGTGTAGTAATTACCCAAGGACTTCTCAGCTAGTAAATATCAGTGTGGTAGGATTTAAATTAGTTCATCACTAAGCTATGCATATTTTTATTAGCAAACTATGTCATTACCTCACCAGTACCTCAGCCAAAATTATTTTTTAAAAATTGCACATGCAGATGAACTCAATGAGAACCTCAACAAAAAGACAGAAACCATATAAAAGAACATGTCAGAAATGAAGAATACAAAAACTGAAATGAGTACACTGAAGGGATTTAATGGCAGGTCAGTTGAAGCAGAGGACTCAGCCATCTGGAAGACAAGGTAGCAGAAAACAGCCAATCAGAACAGCAAAAAGGAAAAAAAAAATGAGGATAGTTTAAGAGACCTCTGGGACAACAGTTATACCAGCATTCGCATCCTGTGGGTACCAGGAGAAGAGAGCAAGGAATTGAAAATCTAATCTATTTGAAGAGAAAGACCAACAAAGAATCCCAAACAAGATAAAGCCAAAGAGGCCTACAACAAGATGTATCATGATTAAAATGCCAAAGATTAACTTTTTTCCATTTCCCTTGAGAATACTCGCAAGCAGCACTTACCCTGAGATAACTCGCAGATCATAGTCCCAACCTTACACCCAAAGTTTGCCATGAAATATCTTGCTTTTATTATTTTCACACAGCTCTAGTATATTGATAGTCTTTGGAAACAAATGACAGCATTTTTGTTTTTAGTAGTTCGATCACTGAAAATGTCAAATGCTAGGAAACGTAGCATTCCTACATGTGATGTTGAATAAAAGCTGGCAGTGAGCTGCATTTTTTTACCTAAACGGGAGGAAAAAAGATTAAAGACAAAGAATCTTGAGAGAGAGAAGAGCAATTAGTTATGTACAATTTTATGTACTCATAAAACTATCAGCTGTTCTTTCAAAAGAAAGTTTTCAGGCAAGAAGTGAATTTCACAAAACATTCAAAGTATGAAAGGACTACAGCAAAAACTACTCTACCAGGCAAGGCTGTCATTTAGAATCAAAGAATAAAAAGTTTCCCAAACAAGAAAAAGCTAAAGATTCATTACAACTAAAACAGTATTACAAGAAGTGTTAAAGGGCATTCTTTAAATAGAAAAGGTCAAAAATATGAATGAGATACTATAGGATAGAAAAAATTATAACTGACAAATTCTCACCTAGTAAAACAATGGATCAACCATATATAAAGGTAGTACAAAGGTTAAATGACAAAAGTAGGAATATTGTGTAGAATGACAACAGTAAATTAAGGATTATACACAAAAGAAGTAAAAATTGACAAAACAAAAAATGGAAGGTGTAAAATGATAGTATTTTTAGAATGTGTTGAAGCTTAAGCAACCATCAATTTAAAACAAACTGCTATAACTATAGCTTGGTAAGTATGATGCACATGGTAACCACAAACCAAAAATCTGCGAGAGATACACAAGAAATAAAGAGGAAGGATTACAAACATAACACTAAGACACTCATCAGTATATTGGAGAGAAAGAGAATAAGAAGCAGACAAGACTACACAAATGATCAGAAACAATAACTACATATCAATTATTATTCAAATAAAAAGACGAATCAGTAAAATAACAAGACCTGTGCCTGCGCTGCCTACAAGGGACCCACTTCAGATCAAAGTACAAAGTAAAGGGATAGGAAAAAGATATTTCATGCAAGTAGAAATGAACAAAAAACTGGGGTAGCAATATTTATATCAGAGAAAACAGACTTTAAAACAATGGCTGTAACAAGAGACAAAATAGGGCATTTCATAAAGATAAAGGGATCAATCCAACAAGAGGATATAACCCAACTCAGGAGTACCTAAGTATATAAAGCTAATGTTGACAGTCATAAGAGAGGGATCGACAGCAATACAATAATAGTAGGGGACTTTAACACCCCATTGACATCAATGGATAGATTACTCAGACAGAAAATCGACAAGAAAACAGTGGCTTTGAATGACATATTAGAACAGAGGACTTACTTGGTATTTTTCAGACATTTTACCCCAAAGCAACAGAATATACATTCTTTTTAATTGCACATAGAACCTTTTCCAGGGTAGACCACATGTTAGGCCACAAAACAAGTCTCAGTAAATTTAAGAAGACTGAAATTCTATCAGATATTTTCTCTAATCAAAATACTATAAAACTAGAAAATTACAAGAAAAAAACTGAAAAACACAGACACATAGAGGATAAATAACATGCTACTAAACAATGAATGGGTTAACAACGAGATCAAGGAAGAAATCGAAAGATGCCTGTAGAAAAATGAAAATGAAAACACAATGACCCCAAATCTCTAGAACACACCCAAAGCAGTTCTGTTAAGAGAGAAATTTATAGCAATATAGGCCTATCTCAAAAAACAAGACAAATCTCAAACAATCTAACCTTACACCTAAAGGAACTAGAAAAATACAGCCCAGTGAGTTGAAGGGAGGAAATAATAGAGATCACAGTGGAAATAAATGAAAAAGCAAAAAAAATAGAAAAAAGTCAAAAGCCCAGTTAACCCAAGAGCTGGTTCTCTGAAAAGATTAACAAAACTTTGATAAAGTTTAGTTATGAGCTAGACTCAAGAGGGCCCAATAAATAAATTATAAATGAAAGGGGAGAAGTGACAGCTGACACTACAGAAATATAAAGAAAATACTACAAAACATTATATGCCAACAAATTGGACAATCCAGAATAAATGGATAAATTCGCAGAAACATACCATCTTCCAAGGCTAAATCAGGAAAACACAAAATCCGAACAGATCAGTAACTACTAATGGAATCGAATCAGTAATCAAAAAACTCAACAAACAAAAGCCCTGAATCAAATAGCTTCACTGGTGAATTTTGCCATTCAATGAAGAATATCTATCCTTCTCAAACTAATCAAAAAAATCTGAAGAGGAGGGAAGGCTCCCAAACTCATTTTATGAAGCCAGCATTACGCTGATACCAAAACCAAAGACACTTAAAAAAAAGAAAAAAAATTACAGGCCAATATCTCTGATGAACATTGATGTAGAAATCATTAACAAAATATTAGCAAACTAATATTCAGCCAATGTTAAAAAGTTTATACACCCCATGATGAAGTGATATTTATATCAGACATGCAAGACTGGTGTAATATTTGCCAATTCATTAAAGTGATATACCATGTAAATAAAATGAAGTATAAAAACCACATGCTATCAGTAGGTCTGAAAAAGCATCTGACACAATTCAACATTCTTAAATGATGAAAGCTCTCAGGAAAGTGGGGGTAAAGGGAACATACCTTAACATAATAAAGTCTGTGTATACAAACCCAGAGCTAACATTATACCCATGAAAAGCTGAAAACTTTTTTCTAAGATCAGGCACATGACTAAGATATTCCCTCCACTTTTTTCCAACATAATATTGGAAGTCCTAGCCATAACAATCAGGCAAGAAAAATAAAAGATATCCAAATGGAGTAGTGTTAAAACTCATTAAAGATGAAATGATACTCTATATAGAGAACCCTACATCTACTCCATCAAAAAAGGATATGAGAATAAATGAATATAGTAAGTAGCCACATTCAAAGTCAATATTTAGATATCTGTTGCTTTTTTATACACCAATAATGCACTGTTAGAAAGAGAAGTTAAGAAAATCCCATTTATAATTGCATCAAAAAGATAAAATACCTAGTAATAAATTTAAGGAGGTAAAAAACCTGTCATTTTAAATTATGGTATGTTCAATCATCATTGTTTGTATTGTCAAACACTAATATTTTAAGTCTATTTACAAGAAAACTAATACATTAAATGTCTTTGCTTTTGTCTAGAAATATAGAAACTTAGTTTTGTAGTTATTGTTAAGTCAGTATAACAAAAAGTAAGAAGATGTATTCATCAAAATGATAACATTTGCTTATTAGACGTCTTTCGAAATATGGACTAAAAAAATCTACAAAAGTTTATTTTTTTAATAATATTTATGGTGACATTGGTTAACAAAATCCAGTGTTTCAGCTGTACGTTTTTACAATAAGGCATATATCTATTTACACTGTGTGTTCACCTCCCATAGTTATGTTTCTTTCTGTCACCACATATTTGACCTCTTTTACCCTATATGCCTCCTGCTTTCCCCCTACCCTCTGGGAACCACTAAAAAACCCACCAAAGTTTAGACAATGAAGTAGTAAGGACCTCTTGTAGTAAAACAGCTGGTAGACACTGAAGTAGACGTGTCTCCCACTCCTACAGAGGTAGACATACAGCAGTGTGTCTCACCTTTTTTTTTTCCTTCGTAGTGCACCTCACGGCCTTTTTCGACCTTGTTTCCCCCTATTCAATCCCACCTCTCTGCAACAGTAAAAGTTTAATACCACAGATACTCTACATATCTCTATGTATCGTGACTCTTAGGAAAACCACAAACCCTTTTAACATCTAAAATATTCTCTGCCCATTCAGGACCAATTTTTACTCTGTTAGGAATGATAATGCTCTCATTTAGAATGTATTCCAGGCATTATTCCAACTATCTTTTTATCAGGCTTATTCCTGTGCTATCCAGGACTTTTTTCTTCATGTCTCTGCTCTTTAATTGGCTCAGAAAATGAAAATTGAATCAAGATTTGCCCTTAAAGCAGTGCTTCCCAAGTCTTTCTCCACACCAGCATCAACTCTGAGCACAGTGACTTAGGCTTTAACTAAAAGTGGACAATCACACATAGGAAATTGCTACAGAATGCCCATAGAGTAGGTAAAATTCTAGTCATGCCAGTGTACTCCAAAACTACAATATAATAACTTTGGGGGAACCATGAGATAGTTCCATGTTCTGTTGTATTGCTCCCTTCTATTACCCACATATCCTAAAGTGAGTAAGGGTCTGGCGTCTCCTACTTTTACACACTGAAAAAGAACAACTAAGAACAGTGAAGGCTGTCTTAGGAGCTTTGGAAAAGGATGTGTAGAAAGAGACTGGTTTTAAGCAATTCGCTGTAATGATCAGCATGAAAATGATTGCTTTTTTTTTTTTTTAACAGCTTCACTATTCACGTTTTAACATCTTGCTTGTGATATCTTACTTAAATGCTTTCTACAAAATTGGCACGCACAGCAAATTCTATTTTTTTTCCTCTTCCATACTTTTCTGACATTCTCTCAAAATAATTGCTGTTTTGAGTATAGCAGTTAATATGTAAATTTACTGTCTTTTTAATGGTTTTCTCAGCACATACACTGAACAATACATAAATTTGCATATTACCTGAGATGGGATAAATACTACCTCTAAAAATAGAGATAAAAAAGTGGATTTGGAGAGTGAAAACTCTAGATCCGTTGCCTAGCTCAAGGTCAGTCAGAATCTTAGCCAAACTGAAATGCATCTGACCAAAATAGTTGAACAAAATATTAAGATATCCACATTGCATATTCAGTGAGAATTAAAAATTTATATATAATAGGTGGTGAAAGTTGCAACATAGATTCCATTTTGCTTTCATTTGTAGGCTCTAATACATGATACAGTTCAACTTCTGAGCACTCCTAGGATTCTCAAGAGATGTCAGCACTGTTTAGGAAAAACAGGTTTTGAGTTAGGCCAATGAGGATTAGGGTTAAATGAGCTGGGATTTTTCAGTTTGAGTTAAAGGGGAAATCTATTGAAAAAATAAATCTAGGTTTCAAGACGATTTCCGTTTTGTTTTATGAAAATGTCTTCAGAATCTTTCATGATTCTTTCCAGAGGTTTGAATCATTTTTCCTTACTTGATATTTCAAATATTTTTTGTGTGCAAAAAAATACGTGTTCTAAGATGAGAGTGACACCTTTACCACTCGAGTTTGGATTTAATCGCACTGTGTGTGTGCGTGTGTTTTCCCATGCTCACTTAGGTTTCCTAAATTACGTTTACTAATTTTTTTCCAGGCAAAGGATAGCTTTCTCACAAATAGAATGTCATCGAAACTCCATTGTATTTTGAGGGTATTAATTATAACAGCCTCAGAGAGTGGGTAGGTTTCTTGGAGTTTTTAATAGGTGCCATCTTTTTTAGAGTCATCTACCAAGATCAAAGATACATGTTTATTAAATCTAAAAGTTCTAAATCTTAAGTCTTCATTGCCAGTTATACTATTTGATGTTTCTCTGGCTGCTGTAGAAACCTTCCACATCAGTAGTATACATATATGTCACTGTTATTTTCACAGATGCTTGATATTCATGTGCCCTTCTCAGTATTTTGGACAGGAAACAAAATGACAATATTAGAAAAACTTAGAAAATTACCAGCAAAATACAAGGAATTTAGACTTGGATTTAAGTCTAGGTACTTTTCTCACTTAAATCAGAAGAGACAAGATTTCCATGTATTAATTCTATGGTAATTAAGGGAAAGCTTGCTAGAACTTCTAATAGTTTTTTTAGAAATGATTAGAAGCAAAGTACAATTTATGGTCCATCTCTGCATGACATAATGGAAATACTTAATAGAAAAATGGTACCTCAAAACAAGGAAAATGCAATTTAGCAGACCATAATGATTTGAAATGTTTAGTTACAAATGCAAGAGATTTAGACTTAGCAAGAACCAGAAATTAATGGGTTCTTGTATATGAGCATAATTTAATAAGCTTTATCTACCACTATAATATTTTTTCAAACTAGACATTATCCTATATATAAGAAAGAAAAAATTAAAAATAAGACTACTATCCAATTGGGTGTAGAACCAAATATTTTTATCCTGGACAATTTTATGTATATTAATATTGCTAAAATTGTGAAAAGGATGATTTTTTTTTTACAAATTACTTTCTTGTAGAAAAGTATCATTTAGAAAAATACGAAATGTATCAGATAATTTTTTTTATAATTTAGATTTGATTATTGAAAACATCCATTTACAATATCTCTTGAAACCATTGGGAAATTTGGCAAGGCAGCAGAGACCAGCGGGGACAGGATGGGGACAGGAGTCAGGAGGCATTAGGGTTCTTGCTTCACCTTCTGCATTTACCTAACTGTGTCCTTGGCTTTATCATTTGGCATTTGTGTGTGGTCTAATAAGAAAGAGATATTGATGTCTACAGCCTTAAATCCAAATGTATTTCATGGCATAAATTTGAAAAATTTTATTTTAACCTTTTTTTTTTTTTTTTTAAGATCTAGGCTTCTGAATTACAGTACCAAATATAGATACATGGACATTCATGATAAAAGTGCCTTTTCCAGTTACTATCCCATACCCTGGTGATCTGTATGGAGTGGTGGCCTATAATTTTCTCATAACAAAATTACTTTCCACTCATGGGCACCAATGTCATTTGTTTTAACTTTGAGAAACTATTCTCATCAGGGGGCTGATACGGAACCCATTTGGTCCCTGCTAAGATTTCTTCTGGCTTTGCTTTTTCTCAAGGATAACTTCCTATATTGGAATCTGGATAAAGTATCTGAGCAAAGCACTTCTGTTCAACCTATTGACTAAAAGTAGACTTGAAGCATCTACTAATTTTTCTTTTCTCTCGCGGGATCAGGAAGACATCCCTTTTAACAACATTAATTAACTTGAAAAGCCAGGCAGGCTGAGATACTACAGAGCTTGTTCCTCAGCTCAGTCGGGCTTTGATGTGGCTGGGATGGAGGACCTGGTCAAGGGTGTTCTGCCAGGAATATGTACGAACTCGTAAATAATTTACTCTCATAGTAACTTCCCAAGAAAGTTCCTCCACCATAGTAGATAAGCATGAGCTGTATTGCCAAAATGAAAACCTTTCTTCCTCAATTTTTATTTTTTAATCCTGTAGCTTTTATTTCATATGGCTTGAAGAGTAATATGTGGAATAATTTCTCAAATTTCCAACACTTTGTCTCAGTTTTCTAATGTTCAAAATGGGGACAATATAACCTACCATACAGAAGTATATAAAAATGGGGGAAAAAATGTTTATTTGTAGAGATAATGAAAAATAGGTTTTCATATAAAATAATGAGATCATACTAATGCTATTTGTTTGCTCTTATCTTATTATTTAAATGATATTTCTCTTTAAAATCTTCACAGATGGTTCACAAGCACCAGCCAGACCTCCTAAACCACGACCCCGTAGGACTGCACCAGAAATTCACCACAGAAAACCCCATGGGCCGGAGGCAGCATTGGAAAATGTCGATGCAAAAATTGCAAAACTAATGGGAGAGGGTTATGCCTTTGAAGAGGTGAAGAGAGCCTTAGAAATAGCCCAGAATAATGTTGAAGTGGCCCGTAGCATCCTCCGGGAATTTGCCTTACCCCCTCCAGTCTCCCCTCGTCTAAATCTATAGCAGCCAGGAGTGTAAACACCCAAATGCGAGCAGTCAACGAATATTCCAGGAGTATGGAAAGGAGAGGAGTGCGGTGGAATTCCAGAGAGAAGGCGTCCTTCTCCCTTGGCATCTTGAGAAGAGAGGCTTGGAAATGCTGCTTCTCAGAAGACACCTGCTTGCTCAAGATGTCAACGGCTGCAGCTTCCTTATTTTTGCTAGCCATACTTTCAAATCAGGGTTGAACTGACAAAAATAATTTAAAGACGTTTACTTCCCTTGAACTTTGAATCTGTGAAATGCTTTTCCTTGTTTACAAGTTGGCGAAGTTGCAGTTTTAGTTTTGTTTGGGGTTTTTTTGTTTTTGATACCTGTACTGTGTTCTTGACGGACCTTTTGTAGAGCAGTGAGGTCTGCTGTAACATTTCCCACCAACTCCCTTGCTGTCCACATCAGCAGTTAAGTCACATTCATTTTGATCTCTCCCATCACGCCGCCCACCCCACTACCCAGGTCCAATTCCATTTCTCCCATTTACAGGATACTTTAAAGGTTCTGATTTTCAGTGTATCAAACTAACGCAAAAAAAAAAAAAAAGTGTGGCCTTCACTACTGAGTCTTTTTTTGGAAACCATCAATGTTGAGAGATGCGGAGAATCTGAATGTATAAAGCTTTTTTTTTTTTTTTTGTCAGTGAACTGCCCTTTCTAAGGGGTTTTCATATAGTATAGAGAAGCTTCCCTTTTTAGTGTAAGTTTGGGGATCTTTAATCTTGCATATTCTCATCTTTGTCATCCCAGGGGTGTCACGACTCTGTAAAAACCTAAAATATTAGAAAACAACTACAGCAGATGGGGTAGAAATGTACTTGCACGTGACAATGCCGTTTGGAAGTTATGTTATGAGGTCCCTTGATATGTGTGCCTGCATTACTTCGAGGCATGCTGAATAAGAGGCCTATCTCCCTGAAATACATTAATCATTTCCAGATAAAATTACGGTCATACTCTCCCAAAGTAGAATAGAGTTCATTTCCTATTTGAGTGATTATTCCCTGGTACCTAACAGGTTTAGGAACCAGTTCATATTGCAGTGGAAACATTAAATCTTTGATGCACTGTTAAGTGCTAATGCTACTGTGGCAATGTTTGTTTTTGCAAAAAGATTCATTTCCTCTCTGCAATCAAATTACAGTTCATATTTAATTTTTAGATTCTCTGATTACTTCACATAGCTCCATCTAGTCAGGTGAAATAAATTTATATAGTTTTGCTACTTTTGCAAAGTGGAGGTTGGTTCTTCAGAAACCGTGTTAATACTTTTAATCTACAAGTATTTATTGAACATTTGTGATGTGCTCAGTGCTGTTTTTAAAGCACAAATTGTCACAAGCTGATTTCAATATAATGTTTTGTTATTCTTTATCTGTGCTTTTGATGGTAAAAGTCTCTCTGATGGACAAAGCCTGGAAGGTTTTTACCAAAGCTTCAGAATTTTCAGGCTTTTTTTTTCTTTTCTTTCCTAATGAGAAGTTAATGGAGAAATGAGACAAAACCAAGTCTTTGTAAAATGTTTGAACCCACAGAAGCTGTTCTAAATGTGAATTGCAGGGTCGTGCATGTTTCTGCCACTCCTTTCTTAACTTCATATACAGTGTGATGTAAAAATAAGCATCTGATCATGAGCCTTTCTTCAGGACTGGAAAAGACATGACCAAACATCTAGCTGATCCCGTGAAAGTAATGGTGTTCAAGACTTGTGTAGTTAGTTGCTGAGTTGACCTGGGAAGGGAACGAATGGGTTCCTTTGCAAGGTGACATGTGCCCTTACTTGACAGTTTCACTATAGTGATGAAGTACTTGAGTCACAGGTCTTGATAGTTTTTTCAGGTGATTGAGCTGATCAGTGTCCCTGAAAGGGAAATTTTAATTTGCCTTATATGAGTACGTTTTCCACACTTTTAAAAATCATGTCAGCTACTTCTCATTGCTCTATGAACGTGTTATGTCATCATGGTACCTCACTTGTGTTACCAGTTTCTGATGTCGCATTGGAATAGCACTGTATATTTTGGCTTTTTTATGACTTGCTGATCACCGGTACAGTCTAAAAACCAAACGGCCACTCCATGGTGATAATAGTGTTATGACAGTCTTAATAGATTAGAGAATGATGTAAAATATAAGTGTTAGAAAACACAGTACATTCAGTTTTCAAAAAATTTGTAAAACTTTCCAGTGAGAATTAGAGACTGATGACAACATAGTAAATTTAGACCTGAATTTTTTTTTAAATCTATTTTGCAAAGAAAACTTACCAGCCTCCACAAAAATCTCTTTGATCTTTTACTCAATAGCAGCCATTACTTTTATCGTTAAAAAGAATGAATCAAAAACTTGTACAGAATGGAATGGAAAGAGGGAATTTCTATCAAACACTTATGAAAAACCCATTGCTACTTATTACCTATGGCTTACTAAGGAAAATTTTTTTGAGGAAATAACAAATATTTTTAAGTATAAAAGTGACTGCCCATTAATGGTGGAAATGATCCAGACTTGGTTTCACTGTGATCCAAAAGTTAGACATTCCTCCCATCTCTCAAGACTTGGCAATATGATTTTTTAAACCAGTACACTATATAATTTCTAATAATTAAAAAAAATCTTGGCCAATATTAACCTGCTCTCTCCCATCCCCAACAAGTCCTGGGGGTGGAAGTACTTATCCTCAATGACAGTCAAGTAAATTAATCTCCATAAACATCCCCACCCCTACCCTTGATGTCTATAATATCCTGGCCAAATCTTCTGGAATCGAATTGGACTAGTGCTTATGGTTAATTTGAACTTCCTTCCACAAAGATGACCTGTAGCCTTTCCCTATCCATTTCCCCTTGTGCACATTGCAAATAGCCTTAATAATAGAGCCCTAATTACAACTTCAGAGGGCCCATTTGTTAACATTTCACATAAGAATATTTGCAAAGATTTCTTCATAATGTGAATTTTTTCTGTTTAGTTCCAGAAGCATTTCTTACAGTTCAGACATTAATTTTCCTCACAGATTTTCAACTTGAAGCTTAAATTTGCACTGAATTATCTAACCTGGTTAAAATTTTAATTATTTCTCTTTAAGCTGACAGATTTGAAAGCAAATTACAGTATGTTTTCCACGATACAGGTACTGCCTGTTAACCTGGATTTTAGCGCTTCTAGCAAAAGTTTCCAGAAAAAGACAGCAATAGAGTGAAGGGTTTTCTTCCCCATTACTATTTTTTAAATGCCTTTTTAAAACTTGTCTAATGTGGCAAAATAGTTATGTGGTCAATTAATTTATATTTTATTCATTCTTTTTCAATTATGGTTATTATGTAAACTCAAGTACTTTATCTGTTCTTTTAAGGTATTTTATAAAATGAATGTTAACTAAATGCAGAGTTGGTATTTTATTTTAAATGAACACAAACATTTCTTTCAGAGCATTTCCATTGCAATTTTGCTTCTTTGTTTTAAGCAAAAGACATTTAACAGCTAACTAGACAAAGTAATGCAAAGTACCCGTCCCAAAAGATTTAGTTATTAAATACCAAAACCATACCATTTTAAGATATTTGCATAGGTAAGCTACTCCTTTGTCTTAGAACTGAAAGTCAAAGTTATATCAAGGTTCTAAGTAAGAAATAGCATATCTGGGAAAGACTAAAGATGACATGCAATATAACTGATTAATTCCTAATCAACAGTAACATCTGTTCTCTAAATTCTTGATTTTCCTAATCATTTGTTACTGGCTAGTAAATAGTGGGGAGAGAACAATGAAGATAAAAACAATGTGAATAACTACTTTTATGTCAAGAACCATAGCAGAATGTTGTGAAAGTAATTGGTACATGCAAAATCCCATGCATAGTAATAATTATACCCAAAGCACATACAATGAGAGATACACATTAGTAATTCCAATACAATCCTCTGATTATCACATTGTAATGGAATTATATGCTTACATGTTTAAGAACTTTTACTGGGCCCTTACTATATTCAGAGAACTTAGTAATAAAGCATTTAATCTTTTTCAACAACCATTATGAATGTTCTAGGACTATGGGAGGAAAGTAGGGTGTGAATATTCATCTGGAAAGTTTAAGAAGCGATAAGGTCAAATAGCATTTTTCAGCCTAAATGAGGAAGAAGGTTTTTTTAAAAAGAACTTCAAAGGTAAAGCTTTTAAACTAGGAATTGCACACATGATAAAGCACTGTTATTTAGGCAAAAGCAAGAAGTAGCGGGGCCTGAGGAACACAAGAGACTGGGGGCGGGTACGTTGGTGCCGAAATGAATAGGACAGTGCAGGCCTAAGGATCATAAGATTAGGAATCACTTGCTGGAAGTGAGAGATGACAATAACCGAAAATACTCAGGAATCAGGGTGTGCCTAGCAAGAAGTGCCATGTCTAATGACAATTAGGCAACAGGCTAAGGGAAATTTAATTTTCATGTCCCTTCATGTCTTCTGTTTGATTTTGGTCAGTATTATTAATTATCTATTTGTGCTTATTTTTTTATCCCTACTGTCACTACCCTCTTTTGATCTGAACTATGACTCTCTAGAATTTAGCCTCTAACTGACCTTCATGGCTCTAGTGCAAGACAATGAAGTTTCTGAAATTCAATCCAGTGATACTCCTCCATCTAAAACCCTTTATGGCTTTCCATGGGAGGGATCCCTGTCTGCATTCCTGTTTATACTTCCCAGTCCAGCCTCCTTCACTTCTGCTGAGCCTGCAATTATGCAAATGTGTACTATGTCTTTGTACATGCTAGTCCTCTGAATATTACATTTCCCTTTTCAAGTCTGGCCAGCTCTTCTTTAAAGCCAGCTCAAGCATTGCCTCTATGAAGTTTTCTATTATTTTATGTCACAGATTTAGTCAAGCATGGTATCTTTTATGTCTCACACAGTACCGATATATATATACTTAACATGTGGTTTTACAATTACTTCATTTCATAAATGGCCCCAACCAGATGAACTTCTTTAGTAGAGGAAGCATATCTATGTCTGTCCCAAGCTCCTAATATTAAACCCCACACATAGTACAAAGAAAATGTTTCAAATAGATACAAATTAAGTAATGAGCAGTGGAAACAGTCCTGAGTTCTGGTTTCAGCTCTACCACTAGCTACCTGTATGGAACATCTTTTCTTCGATCTGCTTTCTTTACCCATAGATGAGAATATATATAAGGCTACTCACCCAATGTGGTTACAACAGAAGCCTTAGTGTTTTATTTTTTGTTCACTGGATGAGGAGCAAAAACTATTTTTAAAAATCAGATTCATAGAGCAAAGGCTAGGAGATTTTAAATTTTATTTGGCAAAGCTTGAATCTGATTTTAGTAATTTAGAAGCTAACAGAATACTTAATTCTTCATATAGCAGTTATGACAAACATCCACTGAAAAGATTACTACTCACAGAGTACCATGACAATATAATGTTAGTGCAGGCAACATAGTGCAGGCTCTGGTTGAAATAGTGGTGTAGCAAATTCTGAACACACCTCCTCACATGAACACATCAAAATGACAATTAATTACAAAACAGCCTGAAGACCACCTGAAGAATAGCTGAACAGAATTCCTATAACTAGGGATATAAAGAAGCCACAACGAGATGGGTAGGAGGAGCAGAGACTCAGTCGGTGCAGGTCCCACATCCACAGTGAATATAAATGGGAAGGATATCTCAGCTGCAGAGGTCCCCACTGAGGAACAAGGAGTCTGTGCCCCAAGGCCAGGCTCCCCAGCCCAGAGCACCTGTGCCAACAAGAGGAGCCCTAATAATATGTGGCTTAGAATACCAGCAGGGTTTACTTCCTAGAAAGTTTAAAGCAGTGAGATTGAGATGTTGTTCTTAAAAGGTTTGTGCAAAAAATCACTTGCTGCAAACTAGCACAGAGGCAGCAGTTCCAGAAAGCACTTGGATCATTCGGTGAAGAATTAATTGACTAACTCCAGGGCAAGCGCTAGAGGAACAGTGATCAGTGAGAACTCTCTTGGGACAGAGCATTGGCAAGATCCATTTTTCCTTTACTGAGCTCTTCTCTCACCTAGCTGGCCCAGTGCAGGCAGACACAAAATCTGTTACTCTCCATTAAACTGGCTAATACCATTCACCCTATCCCAACGTTTTCCTGAGACATCACCTGACCTACTTGCCCTGGACAGAGCCAATTCTAGAGCCAATTCCAGTGGCTCTAGACTCCACACAAATGGTAGCCAGCCACAGAGTGCACCTCAGTCTCTCCCAGATGCCCTCGGCTTCAGCTTAAGTGGTGGTCAGCCTCGGCTCACACTGCAGTCTCCCAAAGGCCTCAAACTTGGCACAAGCAGCAGCTGGACTTGGCTCACATTGCAGCTCCTACCAAACAGCCCCAAGCCCGGCACAAGTGAAACTGGCCTCAGCTTGCGCTGTAGCTCTTAATAAGTAGCCCCAAGCCTGGCACAAGAGGTAGCCAGCCTCAGTTCACAACCAAGTGGCCCAAGTCTGGCATGGGTGGCAGCCAGCCTCAGCTTGCATCATAGCTCCCATCAAATGGTCCCAAGCCCAACACAATCACTGTGTTGCTTTGGCCTGCACCAGAGCCCAATTCAAGCAGCTCCACAACCTACACACCTGAAAGTGGCCTCAGCTGACACCGGAACCCTGCGAAAGCAACTCCTGCTTTGTGGGACCAGCTCCCACACAACAGCTCGTCAGCTCTAGTCATGGTCATTCCTCACAGTCAGTCAGCCTGAGAATCAGCCACAGCCGTGACATGCACACAGAAATCACAACCCAACTACAACAGGAGGGCATACACAACCTGCAGAGGGGATACTCCTGGAGCACCTGGCTCTGGTGACTAGGGGGCGCTGTGCCACTGAGCCTCACAGGACACCTTCTACATCAGGCCACCCTTTGAAGACGTGGATATGTAGCAGAACTACCTAATACATGGGGCGGGAGGGGTAAGGGGGTGGGGGAGTGAGGAGGTGGGACTAGAAAGCCAAAATGAGGAGAAGGAAATACATTCCAGATGGACAAAACTCCAAATATATATATAATTAAATAAACGGAAATAAGCAATATAGCAGATAAAGAGTTCAAAATAATAAATATGCTCAACAAACTCAGGAGACTAGATGACTAAGTAAGAACTTCAACAAAGACCATTTAAAAAAGAACTAATCAGAACTAAAGACTACAACAACTGAAATTAAAGACTACAACAACTGAAATTAAAAACACACTAGAAGGAATCAATAGCAGAGTAGATGACAGAGAAGAATAAATTAGATCCGGAAACCCAAGTATTGAAAATTACCCAATCTGAACAGCAAAAATAAATAACTTTTTAAATGAAGACATTTAAGGGATCTCTGGGGCAATAGCAAGAGTACCAACATATACATCGTAGAGGTCCCAAAAGGAGAAGAGAGAAAGGGCTAGAAAACCTATTTGAGGAATAATAACTGAAAACTTCCCTACCCTGACAAAGAAAATAGACATACAAGTCCAGGAAGCACAAAAAGCCCCAATAAGATGAACTCAAAGAATCCTACACCAAGACACATCATAATTAAAATGCCAAAAGTTAAAGTTAAAAAGAGAGAATCTTAAAGTAGTAGGAGAAAAGCATCTAATTACCTACAAAGGAGATCCCATAAATTATCAGCTGATTTTTCAACAGAAACTTTGCAGGCCAGAAGAGACTGGCATAATATATTCAAAGTGATAAATGGAAAACCTACAAGCAATATCACCCTCCCCAGGAGGTGATCATCCAGAATTGAAGGAGAGATAAAGACTTTCCCAGACAAGCAAAACCAAAGGAGTTCATCACAACTAAACCAGTGTTACAAGATATTTTAAAGGGACTTTTTTTAAGTGAGGGAAAAAAGGCCAAAACTTAGAAAATATAGGAAATAAAAATCTCACTGATTAGGCAATGCTTAAGAAAAGTAATGAATCAAGCAATTATAAAGCTAGTATAAAGGTTAGATAAAAATGCAGAAAGAGCATGTGTAAATACATTATTAAGGAAGACACACACACAAAATGTAAAATATGATTACAAAAACATAAATGGGTGGGAATGAGTAAAAATTATAGTGCTCTTAGAATGTTTTAACTTAAGTGACCATAAACTTTAAATTGTCTGCTATAATTATAGCAACATAGCTTGATATGTATGAATCTCATGATAACCACAAACCAAAAACCTTTTCTTTACAAAAAGTAAAGAAAAATTCAAACAAACCTGTATAGAAAGTTGTACAAGAGAGAAAAAGAACAGAGAACTACAAAACAACCAGAAGAAATAAAATGGCTATAGCCACGTCTATCAATAATTGCTTTAAATGTAAATAGAGTTAATACTCCAATCAAAGGACACAGGGTGGCCGAATAAAAACAAAACTTACACATATGCTGCCTACAAGAAACTCACTCTGAATCAAAAGACACACATAGACTGAAGGTTATAGAAAAAGATACTTATGGCAAACTGAAACAAAAAAAACTGAGGTAGCAAAACTTACATCAGACAAAATAGATTTTAAAACAAAAGCTGTAATGAGACAAGGGCATTTCAAAATGATAAAGGGATCAGTTCAACAGGAGAGTATAACTCTTGTAAATATCTATGCACCTAAATACATAAAACAAATATTAACAGACACAGAAAGAAAGATTAACAGCAGTACAATAGCAGCAGCAAACTTTAACAGCATACATCAATGGATAGACATAAACATGGATAGACAAAAAAAAAAACAGGGATGACACATTATATCAGATGGACTTGATACACCTAGATCATACCACCCAAAAAAACAGAATACATGTTCTTTTCAAGTGCACATAGAACATTTTCTAGGACAGACTGCATGTTAAGCTCCAAAACAAGTCTCAATAAATTTAAGAAGAAATTATATCGAGCATCTTCAATCACAATTGTATGGAACTAGAAATCAACTACAAGAACTGAAAAACAAATAAACAAAAAACAAACACATGGTGGCTTAACAACGTAGGATGGAAGGCTCCCAAACTCATTCTACAAAGCTAGCATTACCCTGAAACCAAAACCAGACAAAGACACTATGAAAAAAGAAAATTACAAGCCAATATTCCTGATGATCATAGATACATAAATCCTCAACAAAGTATTAGCAAACTGAATTCAGCAACACATTAAAAGATCATCATACACTGATGATCATGTGGGATTTTTTCCAGGGATGTGAGTTCAGTTCAATATCTGCAAATCAATCAAGGTGATACACCACATAAACAAAATGAAGGATAAAATTCATGATTATTTAAATAGATACAAAAATACATTTGACAAAATCCAACATCCATTTATAATAATATAATAACTCTCATAAAAGTGGGGAACATACTTCAATATGATATGGGCTATATATGACAAAGCCACATTTAACATTATGCTCAAGGGTGAGAAGCTGAAAGCTTTTTCTCTAAGACCAGATACAAAACTAGAATGCCTACTCCCTCCACTTTTATTCAATTATGTATTTGAAGTCCTAGCCACAGCAATAAGACCAGAAGAAGATACAGAGACATCCAAATTGGAAAGGAAGAAGTAAAACTGTCACTTTTTGGAGATGACATGATATATATATTGTAAACCCTCAAGATTCCACCAAAAAACTATTTGAAATAATAAATGAATTCAGTAAAGTTGCAGAACACAAAATTAATATTCAGAAATCTCTTGCATTTTATACTTTAATAATGAGCTATCAGAAAAAGAAATTAAGAAAACAATCCCATATATAATTGCATAAAAAAGAATGAAATACTTAAAAATAAATTTAACCATGTATGCAAAAATACCTGTACTCTGAAAACTATAAACATTGATGAAAGAGACTGAAGAAGACATAAATAAATTGAAGAATATACTGTGCTCAGGGATTGGGAGCATATTGCTAAAATGTCCATAATGTCCAAAACAATGTACAGATTCAATGTAATTTTTCACAAAACTAGAACAAATAATCTTGAAAATTTTATAAGACCACAAAGACCCCAAATAGGAAAAACAAACCTTGAAAAAGAAGATCAAAGTTGGCGTATCATCCTACTTAATTTCAAACTGTCCAATGAAACTATAGTAATGAAAAGAGTATGGTATTGGCACAAAAATAGACACATAGATCAATGGAACAGAAGAGAGAGCTCAGAAATAAATCCATGCCTATATGGTCATTTAATGTATGACAAAGGAGGCAAGACTATACAATGGGGTAAAGGCAATCTCTTCAATAAGCGGTGTTAGAAAAACTGAACAGATACATGCAAAAAAATTAAACTAGACCACTTTCTTATACTATATACCGGAATAAACTCAAAATTAAAAAGACGTAAATGTAGGACCTGACATCATAAAACTCCAAGAACAAAATAGGCAATAAACTCTTTAGCACTTAGCAATATTGTTTTGAAAATGTCTCTTTGGGCGAAGACAATGAAAACAAAAATAAACAAATGGAACTACATCAAACTAAAAAGCTTTTACAGTGAAAGAAAACATCAACAAAATAAAAAGGAAACATACTGAATGGGAGAAGAAATTCATAAATGATGTCTTTTAAAGGATTATCCAAAATATATTAAGAACTCATATAACTCCACATCAAAAACACAATTTGATTAAAAAATGGGCAAAGGACCTGAATATTTCTCCAAGGAGGACATACAATGCCCAACACACATGAGAAAAGATGCTCAACCTCACTAATTACAAGGTATATGCCAATCAAAACCACAATGAGATATCATCTCACACCAGTCAAAATGGCTATTACCAAAAAGACAACACAAAATAAGTGTTGGCCAGGGCATGGAGAAAAAGGAATTCTCATACACTTTTGGTAGGACTGTAAATTGGCACAGCCACTATGAAAAACAGTGTGGTGATTCCTCAAAAAATTAAAATACAATGACCATATGACCCAGCAATCCCACTTTTGGGTATTTACTTGATAACACTGAAAACACTAATTTAAAATCTAAATGCGCCCCTATGTTCACTGCAGCACTATTTATCATAACTAAGATATAAAAGCAACCTAGGTGTCCATCAATAGACAAATGCATAAAGAGGAAATAGTACATATGTACAATGGAATATTACTCAACCATAAAAAAGAATGAAATCGTGCCATTTGTGACAACATGGATGGACCTACATACAGGGTATTATAATCAATGAAATAAGTCAGAGAAAGACAAATACCATATGATTTCACTTACATATGGAATCTTAAAAAAATAAACAAATAACAAAACAAAACACAAAGTAATAGATACAGAGGACAAATGGATGGTTGCCAGAGGGGAGGAGGATAGAATAATAATAAGAAGAAAAGCTGAAGAGAATTGCGAATTACAAATTGCCAGTTATAAAAATAGTCGCAAGGATGTGAAGTACAGCATAGGGAATATTGTTGATAATATTTTAATAATTATGTATGGTGTCAGGTGGGTCCTAGACTTACCATGGTGAACACTTCATAAGATGTATAAATGTCTAATCACTATGTTGTACACTTGAAACTAATGTAATATTCTGTCAGCTACAATTAAAAAAAACTTTTTAGAATAACTGGCGTGCCTTCCATATAGTGGCAATTTAAAATTTTTGATTCAATAAAATATTTACTTAAAAAAAAAGAGTATAAGCTCTGGAGCCAGCAGGCTTTGAATTAATTGCTACCCCCCCACTTCCAAGCTATATGACCTTAAGAAAGTGTCCTAACCTCTCTGTGAATTAGTTGTCTCATCTATAAAACAGGAATAGCTACCAAACCTATAGTAAGGGATGGATAGGGGTACTTACAAGTGAATACAGATAAAGAAGGTAGAACATGCCTGGTACCATTAAATGCTCAATAAATAGCAGCTCTCATTACCATGCATCCTACCCAGAGAACTCAAGCCACATTTCTTCTATCAGAATCCTGGTAGGATTGGACAGCAAATAGAAACACGTCTAATTTGTCCTATTACTCCACAAATCAAGGGTGGATCACCTTGAAACAAGATTGTTTTAGCTAAATTCAGGAAATTTGAAACTTTAAAGGGTGATGAGCTACAAATTCTGTCAACAAATTGCAGAGTTGAGTTTTTAATGTAAAGCCTTTTCTACATCAAGCACTCTTTCTGTACGTATTACTTGAAGCCCAACACAATGAAGGTAGCAATTGGAGAAGGTGAGCTGACTAGTCCACCAAAGGCCAGTGTAGGTTCCTTGAGAGCTGCTTTTTTCTTCCACTGACCACCACCTAGACCGAATATTCAGAAACTCTTAATTTTATTAATAGAAGAAAGACCTTTTTTGGTTTAAAATCTAGTTTAGGTATGAAAAATAATTTTTTCTTTGGTGAATATAGAAAAATGTCATAAGTAGTCACCTCTTTGGTCCCCTCATACTGCGTGTAACCTGATATTGATGAGAACTTTTTTTTCCTAGAATAAGGCTAAAGCTCCAAAGCTGAAAATGAAAGACACTAAGTGCCTTCATATTCAAATTTCTGCAGGACTCATTAAAAGGCTGGTGGCAGAACTCTCTTCCACAACTCTCAAAGTATATAAGCAGAAGATGACAAATTCAAGGGCTTACCTGGAAGGAATGATGAGGGAGAATGTTATGGATTGAGTCTGCCCCTCCAAATTCAAGAAATGGCACCTCCAGAAGAGAGCCAATTAAAGATTAGGAAACTGTCATTTGATTTCATTAGAGGTCTACCTATGCAATAGACTTAGCAGATCTGCCATATGTCAGTACCTGAGTATCAGAGCAAAATCAAAATGGCTGAGAGGAGTCTGCAGTGGATCACCTGACATGTAGACCACCGCTGGGAGGATAAGCACATTCCCATGAGACAAGCAGACCCCTGTCAAGGCAGCTGAGCTTGCACCATCTTAACAGGCCCCGATAGGCCTGCCTGCTAGATACTATAACTGAAACAGCAAAAGACTTTGGGGTGTACGTGATGAGTTCAGACATAAAGGAGTCCAGCCAGTGGATATCACATATTTTATATGTCAGACAATAAGCCAGCAAGCGACCTCTTAAAGCACTCAGATATGGTCAACGGCAAAGCCCACATTTAGGGGTTTACCATACAGATGAAATAAAAAGTCAAGGATGCACTGTAATTATACCTGTGAAGTAAAAGATTTTTGCTCCGTTTCTTCAACTCTTCTTCCCCTGCCCTAGTACTGAAGAAGCAGAAACACAAGACTGAAGAGCTATGGTAGAAAAGAACAGATTTTGCTTCTTCTCTACTCCTAGCTTCTGAGATTGAAGCCTGGCCAGGCCTGTGGGACAGTGGACTGGCTAGGCTAGATTAGAATATTGGTGACCAGACAAGAAAAGAGAATCAGTAGTCAAAAGTAATGATTAGAGAAAAAACATTATACTTCACCATGTTGGCAGCCCAGGAGGTTTAAAGTGTTCAGTAAATTGGTTACTAAAAGAAAAACAAATCACTTCATTTCAAATGGACTTTGGTGGGTTCTTTAGCTTAAAAAAAAAAAAAAAAAGAAAGAAAGAAAGAAAGAAAAGAAAAAAAGAAAACGAAAAAGAAAAAAAAACCAAAAAGGATTCAAAGTCAGATGGCCATCACTATAGAGTCCTTACTGGGAAGATGCTGTGAGCTGGGCAGATCCAGTTTGTTTCTCTGGAAAAACTCACTGCGTGGCAAGCTCAGTTCTGCCCAGCCTTCGAGCTGCCTCACCTTCCCACAGTCTCCTCAGCAGACACCCTCTCCTCTTTGTCATCCAACAGTGTAGGGTCCACTCTCATCCTCTCCTCTCCCTTCACTGCAGATGCTCCTTCTTCCCCCACAACCCCCCCCACACACACACCCTGTAAACCACTCAAACCTCGTTTGTTAGCTTGTTTATGAGGTGGATGTGTGGGGCATGAAATAAAACATCTGGCAGAAACTTAACTAGAATATCAGTGACTGTGCTGAAATTACTCTCAAAAGGAACTTATATGTTTCCCTGAAGAAATGTTCCAATGTAAGATGCAAAGTATCTTTGCAGAAAATTAAACTTAACCACAAGTCCCTAGGCCCTAGGCTATTCAGACATGAATCAAAAACAGAAGTATCAAAGCACTTATTTGTATAAATGTTTAATAAAGAATGATGTGCAATGTTATTTATCTGGAATTTCTTGCAAAATAAGGAAGAATAAGTGGTCAAAAGCAAGACTAATGTATCTCTATTGGGCTTTTTAATCAGTGCTAACATAATTAAACATTTATATAGCACTTTGGGTTTGTGAAAGTTTTATATTTTATTTTCAAAGTTATATGTCTCAAAACTCATTTGAAATAGGAACATTACACTTGGTGTCTTCTCTTTGCACAGAAGGAGAATTTATAAGCTGAAGAACAAAAATAACTTGCCCTGGGTCACTCGACAATTCACAAGAGCTAGGAATTTAATCCATCAATTTCATATCTAAACTTAGATATGAAAAATAGGCCTAAAAACAATCAGGCAAGATCTAAGCAATCCCTTTGTGGGCAAGAAAGGGAATTGAAAATGAGCAAGTGACTTTCACCTATTACCATTATTGCGTATTGCAGCAAGTGTGGGCCAGAAAGATAAATGTTTAGTTACTGACCAGTTTTTTTTTTTTATTAAGAATAGTTTGTTAATTGGCCAATACTATTCTACAAAGTAAACAGAATCAGTTATTTGAACCTGAATTACATACTATAAATTCTAGTGATTAGCAAATTGAAAATATCCAAGAGTTAATCAATTTGCATTCCGAAGCAGCTTATCTCTATGGGTCATTCCAGCTAGCCATTTTCAATGTGTCTAAATACCTATTTCGTTATTAATTTGCTGTGTATATTAAAAGGCAGAAAAAAAAAAATTACAGCACGGTGTGCCATTTCTCAGCAAAAGAAAAGCAGATAATTGCTTGATTCAGTGAAAAGCCAATAAATAGGGAAGGAGAATAAATATTCTCACAGTTTAAATTAAAAAGCATCTATTTCATTTGCGACGATCCAGTGTGTAACAAAGAAGCACTTTTGGCCACCATGCTATTAATCTCTAAGAGGCTATAAACTTGTCATGTTAAGGACACTGCAAATTCAGCTTGAATATACTTTGCTTTTCACATTAATGCCATGTAAGGATACTTATGCCTCTCATCAGCACTTCAGCCCCTTGAGAAGACCAATGTTCTTATTCTCCTCTCAAAGGACCACTACGACTTTAGTGCGTGACTTGTCAATCCTTTGTGGTATTAACCCCTTAAATTAAATTCACCCGAAGACAGAAATGAGCACTCTGCTTCACTTTAGAGATCACACGCCATCATTCCACCTGGAAAATTCAGAAGTATTCAAATCCTCCACTGTTAACTAAAATCTGTTCAGATATCAATAAGGAGATTCAAGCCTTACTTTCCTCAAAAAAAAAAAAATGATCAGGAATTTGACAGACTATTACAGATAAAAATGCCAAATCACTGCATAGATTTAGCAGTGCTCACATTCTATTTAAATTTATGTTCCTCAGCTACATTAAACTCTAGCATCCTCACATTTTACTTCATACTCCAACTTCTTCATCTACAATAAAGAGTTAATATATGAAACAAGATATTGTGAAATCTACTGGTGAGTTTAAAAGACTTTAAATAGCTTCCATAATGTTCTATATATTTTTAAAGAATATATTCATAAATTCTTTACATTTTTTACAATGATCAGGAACCAGAAGTCTTTCATTGATTGTTTACAGATTTTTTCCAACTGCCCTAATATACTGCTTTCCCATGTACTTCCACCTCATCCAAGTTCTTGGAGGAAAACTCTAGAAAGTTGGTCAGTGGGAAAAGTCCCCATAAAGAGTTCTGGCCACTAATGGTGTTCACCTGTAACTTCAGAAGTCAATAGCCCATGACCTCATTCTACCACTGACTTCCTTGGCATATCAAGACACTGGAGAAACACACTCATTGAAATCAGATCCATGACTGCCATTTTTTTTTCAAACCACGTTAACAAGTCATGTCATTTTTCTACACATATTTCCTTATCTATAACATATCAAGTTTGGACTTTTTTTCTACAGATTCTTTCAAATTTAAATCTATATGCTGAAGAGGAGGTCACTAAGATAGCGACATAAGAGACTGCTAATTTCCCTCCTCCCATAGATGCACAGTATATACCACTACACATGGATCAGTTCTGAGAGTAAACCAGAAACTAGTTAAGTGACTCTTACAGATAAAGCAATTGAGAAAACACCCACACTTAAACAGATAGGAAAGACAGACACACTCTTGCCACAAATCGCAGAGCATCATTCAATCTGGAGGGAAACCCCAACTCCGAGCTTCTTGCTGAGGAGGGAAGGGGTTGGTATAAAGGGTACAAATTTGCAGTTATAAGGCAAATAAGGTCTGAGGATCTAATGTATAACATTGTAACTATAACTGATAATACTACATAGTATAATTGAAATTTGTTAACAGAGTAGTACTTAAGTGTTCTCACAAAAGAAGTAAATATGTGAAGTATAAAGTGTTAATTAACTCAATTGTGGAAACTCTTTCACAATGTCTATGTATATCATGTCATCACATTGTATAATTTAAATATATTACAAGTTTGTCAGTTATACCTCAAAAAGGTGAAAAATAAATTTGCCATGAAAAAAATAAATCTATATGGGAAAAATACTCTATATAAACTACTTAACCTCTTGATTATGGCTGTGAAGACAATCAAGCCTTACATTTCTTTGAGGTTAAAACCTGTATTTCCTTCCATTAGAGGGCTGGTAGATTTAGCTTAATGACATGAGTCATATACACCTAAATCTGCTTGTCGCTTCCCCCATGAATGATAATCCGGAAGCAGTATGTGTAAAGCTTTTCAGACAAAGGCATACTTTCAGTTGAACTTCAGCAATGCAGGAATTTGGAAGTCAACACATTTTTGATAGAACTGCTGGGAGACTTCTGCACCAGCTCTCAGCTCACTACACTGCTGTCTTTGGTATATTATTAGGAAGATTAACTTTAAGCACTTACTGGTTTAGTTCTGAGCAAGATGAATGACCTTTTGTCTCCATTAGGGAGTTGTTTGCTATAAATCTCTAAGTGTTAAGTTCCGGGAACCTAGAGATAAGCAGCTGCTGAGGGCTTTGCATTCTCTCCTGTTACCTGAAGACACCCACAGCACATACTGCAAAACCTCCTCACTTGAAGAAAACTTTAAAGCCCTCGTGCTAAGTGTGAACTTATTTGGGGCATTACAGATGAGCTATTTTCATAGATGGATAGATCTGGAAGAGCCCTCAAGAGATCATCCTGTTCAAGTTCTTGACCTTATTGCTTTGTCTTTGTTATCTTCGGAGACATGAATACCATACACAATCTAGACCCAAGCTTCCTTAGATTTCTAAGAGCTGTTTGCTATCCTTCATCGTTTTATAACATTCCTTCCAACTCTGAAGGGGAGTTGACAGCACAATACATTTTTTTAGTTATGCGAATTAAAAACAAAGTCATAGTCTTGACATGCTGTAAGACTGTCCAACATTCTGTCGTGTATAATTGTTTAATGTATATTTAGGCACAATTAAGTTTCCTTTAGGTTAAAATATATACTCTGGCTATATAATTCAAATATTATCAATGAATATTGTTCAAACTTTAGCTCAAGCTATGAGTACAACAAGGTACCAGTTATAAACCCATGCTTCATTTTTGCATATGCAAATTCTACTGTTGAGGACCCGTAAGGCTATTGCTATAAAATCATCCATCTTAGGGACTCACTCTCCAATGGAATGGAATGTGTGCATTAATCTCAAAGTTCCACACTAAAGATTTTTATTGATAAACTAGTTACCTTATCTACTAGGGAAACCGGTAGTACGGCTTCTTAATCATTTAAAAGAACTTGGGGAAAAGAAGCATTATCTTGAAAAGTTCTGAAAAGATTATTCAAAACCAATTAATATATTGAAAGGTACATTGCTTTGACCACTGCAAATGAATGTATGGTTAGTAATTTTATCTTTGAAGTGAAAGGAGGTATTTTTTGAGAGAGTCACAACCTCATTTGAGCACCCCACCCCTACATCCCAACCCAAAATAAATCAGCATGCAGCAAATCTGTTCTTTAGTCAATGTTAAAATTGTGGCAGCCTGCTGAGCCTTGATGTTGTCTTGATGTAGCAATTAGTGCAAGAACAAGGCATTTTTATCAATCTCTGGATGCTGTTTTAGTGTTTATCTCCCTTGTTGCCCTGCCACCAAAGGAAGTAAATCAGAGGAAATGGAGGAAAAAGATAGGGAGACAATTGTACAGAGAGGAAGGGAACAGGAGAAAGCAAGAAACAGAGATAAAACAAAGCTCTAGAGGAGAATAAAGATATTAAAAGGACAGAGAAAATATGGCACTAAAAATTCACTGCTGAATCCCATTTTATTTTCAATAGGCGCATTTGGCAGATTTAGCATATTTGATGAGCATTAAAAAATAAAACCTAACAAAATTTGGGAAGTAGAATGCAAGCCTGCAAATTATTTTCCACCATTAGAGATCTGAGATTAGAGTAGGTCTAGTTTCAAGGAGAAAGTGTTAAGTAGGGCAAGGTCATTTGGAAGATCTGTCAGTCCTTTTCATTTAGTTCAGCACAAATTCACTGAGTGTTTATTCAGGGTCTCATATTACATAAAATAATGGCTATTAGACATAATCCTTGCCTCAAGGGGTTCAAGGTCTGGGGATATGTTGAGAAATATTCATAACTAATTAGAATAAGTCAAGTATCTACTTATAAGTGTGAACAGCTTCTTAGCTATCACTGACAATTCAGAAGATAATATGTACTCTCTGGGTACCTCTGCTTGCCCACTCTCTCAATGCCAAAGATCCTTTTAACCCTATTCTTTTTGACAATGCCCAATGCTCTGGGATTTTTTTCTCTCTCAGGGATCATGTCAAGGAACATTCCTGGAAATTTCTGCAGAACCATTGCTGTTAGCTAACTAATTATGTAAAAGAAACTGTATTATAATTTAGGAATATAATGTAGAAATTAAACATGTAATCTATAAATTAAATGTATGAACTGTGGAGTTAGGCAGCACCATAGTCAAATTACTAGATTGTAACTTAACTACTTTCATGATGTACGACAAGTTGCTCATCGTTTCTAAGTATTATCTATGAAATAAGGTTTAATAATTGTATTTACTTCAGAATATTGTTTTCTATTTTGGGGGGTTGTATTAGTTTTCCAGGCTGTCACAACAAAATACCACAGACTGGGAAGCTTAAACAACAGAAATGTATTTTCTCGCAGTTTTAGAGTCTGGAATTCCAAGATCAAGGTGCCATCAAGGTTGGTTTCAACTAAGGCCTGCCTCCTTGGCTTGCAAATGGCCACCATCTTGCTGCCTCGTCACAGGACCTTCTCTGTATACGCATGGCCGTCGTGTCTCTTTATGTGTCCATATTTCCTCTTCTAATAAGGTTATGTGTTGGATTGGATTACGGTCTACTTATGCAACCACACTTAACCTTCATTACCTTTTTAAAGGCCCTAACTCAAAATACAGTCACTTACTGAGATAGTGGAGGTTAATTAAAACTTCAACATACAAATTTTTGGAGGGACACAATTCAGTCCTTAACAGGAGGAATAACATGTTTATATTAAATTCACACACACACACACGCACACACGCACACACATGACTACATCCCAGAAGATGTAGACACCTTTTCCATCACCCCAAATACTCTATTATGTGCCATCCCAATCATTACTATCTTCTCTTCCAAAAATAACCACTATTTTGATGAACAGCATATTATATTTTGCCTGTCCTTGAACTTCATATAAATAAAATCATACAATGTGCACTCTTTTGTATCTGGCCTCTTTTAGTCAACACTGTATCAACAGAATCCATCCATGTGGTTCCATGTTGCAGTAGTTTGTTTTTAATTACTATGTTTGTTCTTCTTAATTACTATAATTTAGTTGCTCATTCGCCCAATGAAGGGCATTTAGATTATTTTCTGTTTGGGGGATATTATTAATAAAGCTTCTATGCACATGCACACATTCTGTTGGTGAACATATGCATTCATTTTTCTTAAGTTGAATTGGCGATTAAGAGGTATATTGCTTAATTTACAAACAAATACATTTTCTAGGTATCTTTTTATTTCTAGTTTAATTCCAGTGTAGTTAGAAAACATATGCTAAATTATTTCAATCCTTTGAAATTTCTTGATATTTGTTTTGATGCTAATGTATGGTTTATTTTTATAAACATTCCATATGCACTTGAAAAGAATGTCTATTCTGCAATTGCACAGTATAATGTTTTATAATGTAAATCGGTGTCAATTGAGTCAGGTTTGTTTCTCATGTTGAAATATTATATGTGTATTCACTCATTTCCTGATTATTAAAGTCTCTAGCTTTATTTCCTCCTTTTATTAACCTTATATATTTTGAAATTATTGTCTTAGATGCATGTAAATATGGGCTGTTACACATTCCTATGAATTTTTTTCACTATAACATGTTTCTCACTATCTCTGATGTTTTCCTTTAAAACTATTTTTTTTATTTTAATAAAGTTACACCTACCTTATTTTGGTTAATATATTCATGAAACATTCAATACTGTTACTTTTGACCTTTCTCTGATATTTAAAGTGTGTTTCCTACAAATATACTTAATTATCTTATTAACCAGCATTTTTGTTTTTAATTGGAGTGTTCTGTCCAGATAAATTTCAATTAATTACTCATTTACTTGGGTTTAAGTCTACTATCTTGCTCTTTGTTTTCATATGATTGCTTCTTGTTTTCTTGCCTTCTTTTGTATAAATCAAGCTTTTTAATAAAATTATCCAATTATTTTTCATTATCAGCTTTTTAATAATACAGTCTTTCATTATTTTCTGGGTAGTTACAAAATTTTTGTTGGTTTGTTTTAAAACTGAATTTTTCTTTTGACCTGCTTTTGTAAATTCCAAGTATCTCCTGAAACTACAAAACACATCCCTCTATTTTCTTAAACATATTAACTGCATTTCTTTTAAAAGTCTTTTCTGAAAATATGAATATCAAAATCATCTGTGTCTGTTCCTACTATCTGTTGTTTTTCTTGGTAGCCAGTCTTGTTGTTGTTGTTGTTGTTTGACTTACCTTATAATTCTTATTGGAAGCCAGGCATGTGGATGAGAAATTGTAGAGGCTTTTGATCTCTCTCTCTCCAAAAGCATTAACATGTTTTTAATGGTATTTAGAGTTCAGGTGGACCACTTATTCTTTTGAATATTAAGTTTAGTTTTTGCTAAGTCTGGTCAGTTGAGTTTTGATATGAACCTTGGGATATATCTTTCAGGGTCTCAAGGTAATGCCTAAATGCTTACAGGGACACACTAACTTGACGAGATCTGAACATCTAATTATGTCTCCCACACAGTGCTGCAATCTCTACTCAGCTCGTCAACCTCCGGCTGCTGCTGTTTTCTGAAATCTTTCTCTCTGTTTGTGCAGTTTAGGCAGTTAGTCACTTAAGGGAAAATTACCATGGATGTTTTATCCTCCGTTCTCTATGGCTCCGTTCTCTCTGGAATTTTGCCCCTCTGGCAACCCTGATGTCTGTATCCTCAGCTCAGTTTACACTGATGCTTTTTGTTTGGACTCCATACCCCTGCTTAGTTGCTCTCCAGTATCATCTCATATACATACCCCCACCGCAGGCTAGTTTGTTTTCTATTGGCTAGTGGGTTGATCCGATACAAGGTACTCTCTCATGAACAGAACAGGCATTTACTTCTGGGCTAATGTTCTTAAAAGATTGGTGTGGTTCACCCCAGATTAGATTTGAAGTTTCACAGTGGGTAGACTTTATTGCCTTGGTCAAATAACGCTAAAGAGTGTGGGTTTCTGGTACTACGGCAATCCCTAGGGAAAGTGATGGTGCTTCTGGGAATATTATAAATAGCTATGACCACAAGGATAGTGTTCAAGTGAGACGTACATGAATTAGCCTCTTTATAATCATGTATCTAAGGTTTTGAGAAAGTGTACATGAGAAAAAAAGATGAATAATGAAGTGGGAAGAGAGTAGGGAGTTGGTAATTATGTGGAAAATTCACATCAAATAAAGACCATGAAATCAACTAAACATTTATGGAGTGCTATACTAGACAGTGGCAGAACTGAAGGCTATTTATTTTGGAGTATTTGCCCCCAAGAGTTTAGCAGTATTTTTGAGGGGGAAAAAATGAAGATTAAATGGCAGGTGGTTACTAGACTTATCATGGTGATCACTTCATAAAGTATGTAAACATTGAATCATTATGTTGTATTCCTGAACTAATATAATGTATATCAACTCTACTTTAATAAAAGAAAAAAAGAACAAAAGTACTTACAGGTAAAAACCAATATTTTAAATAGTAAATAAAAATTGCAAATAAAAATTCAAGTGCTACATAGCAGTTTAGAATACCAATATTCAGATTTCTGAAAGAAGTACAATTTGAACTCAGTATATATATAATGAGCTTAAAGCTATGTCCAACAAGAAGATGAAGCAAAAAAAAAAAAAAAAAAGCAAGCGGGATATTTAGTTCTAATTATCAAGAGGATAAATGTTTTAAAATTCTATACCTTCCCAAAACTAAATGTTGTCAACATGTACTTTATCACATAGGGTAACAGGATAGAAAACATTAGCTTGCATGCCTAAATAAAACATTATGGTTCAAATGAGAGTTTTCTGTATTTTATTTTTTTCCTGTTATTAAATTCTAGGGCTAAGTTGGATGCTGGTTAGCAACATTTTAGACTTGAGGGAGCACAAGATTTTTGAGGGCATGAGGGTTCTAGGACATGTTGTTTGAAGTAAGATCAAAACTTAATCCCGTTTGTCATGGTTGCACACCAGATTTACTGAATCACAACCTCATATTATTTTCACCAAGCTCAAAAAAAAAGTTTCTGACGTAGAGCCACATTGATAAACACTATCATAAAGTAGGAATTATGTCTCACCATTCCTTAATTTGCACAGTGGCATTCAAAACTGAACAAATAGCCTAGCATGTTCAACTGCAGTCCGATAGTTTATTAACCAAAATGAAGTGAATGTATTCCTCCTAAAATTAAACAGGTAGTTCTAAAGATAAAGAGAGGAAACTTTATTGACCACTATGACTCTCATATATGATTCATATGAGAAGTAATTTTCATTTTTGATGCTTTAGAGAATAATATAGAATTTCTGGTCAGGCAGTATGATTGTTTATGAAACTGAAACATTGCCTTCTATAAGTACGTTGAGATACTGAACCCCCAAAAATATAATTTTGATTTCATAACAAAGATGGTAAGGGAAGAAAATCACAAGGTGCAAGAAACAAATGGGGAACTGAAAACTAAGGTAATAAACATGTGAATGTATGTTTTTGTTGCCTGAGGGGCTGTTATTGTTCTGAGTTACAGAGGGGATTGTTTTATAAGGCTCATGCAGAGAGAGTCAACAGGATGGTGGGCCCATGTAGGAGCCAAAGTAGAAGCTAAAACTTAGACTGCTATATAAAACTAGGATCTCAAAGGTCTAAAAAGTCAGCAAAAGGCAAAGTATGGAAAAGCATACACATAAACACAGGAAAGTGAAAGAGAAGTTTACCTGCGCTGTCCTAGACGCTAGATAGAAAACAAGTATCCCTTGATAATTTGAAGGGCTGAGTTTTTTAAATCCTGTATATTCAGACTTTGAAATAATACATTCAAAGTGATAGAGTATAACTTGAAAAATAGCACAAAATAAATATAGGTATTTGTTAAGACAAAACTAAAATACAAAGGTGAAAAAAGAAAAAAAATGAATAAGGACAAATCAAACATCTAGAAATAGAAAGTGAATAAGTGGAAGATGGATCTGATATAGTAAAATTCTTAAGGTCCATGTAAGAGAGCTTAAAAGCAAATACTGTAGAGAGATCACATGCAAATGAATAAGCAGACTGAAGAAAATTTTTTACTTCTGCTTCCAACATTAAAGACATAATAAGATTTCACTTCCTAGCATTAATAGGAGAAAACTAAACCTGCATGTTTGGAAAATGTTTGAAAATAATTATTTTCAGGCATTGAGCAAAAGACAGCTTTTGACCAGGGACAGAAAGAGGTGGAAACTAAACAGACTATAGTAGTCTGATGGAGTTGAGAAAGTGGAGATCAGTGTTCAGGGTGACCAATGCAGATGAAATGTGTGGGCACAGTTTCAGAAGAAAAGAGAGTTGTACATAAAAAGTGCCCCAGATATCTGTCCTGGCTTCTTGAGTCTTTGCTAAGGACTGGGCCACACATATTTCATTTGGTGCCCGAAACACAAGGTGACCTTTTCTGATATCTGTGCTACATGTTATAATTTCAATTCAGTGGAGTGGGGGTAAAGCTAAGCTACTCAATAAATGGCTTTGGGACAACCAAGAGTTTTTTAGAATATAAACTTAAATTGCTGTTTCATACAACAGTAAGTTTGAGCTGGAGTGGAAACATAAATGTGCTAGAATACAATGTGGGAAAATGTATTAACTTGTGGGGAAGATCTTTTGAAACAGGACATTAAAGTTAGAAAACAAAGGATAAATGTGTGCGTATGATGAATGGACAGATATATAACTCCCCTATTTTCCTTCTCGCTTTTAGAACTATTGGAAGAACAAAGCTCATGAGATGGAGATCAAAATATCAGTTTTATTCTTGATAGAGTTAGCTGGGGAACATGACTCTATTCCTCAGCCAGTTTGCTCTTCACCATGTGAGATACTGACATGAAAAGTCTGTTTCTGGCAGAAACTTTGAGAAAGGAGAATGAAATTTTCCCCAACAGATAAAATTCAGAAAGTAGATTACATAAAATAATATAAGCAATCACAGACTGGGAAAGGTACCTTCAATACATATCACTAGGGACATTACTCCCAAATCCCCACAACGTATGTACTCTAATTTAATTTTTTTCAGATGATAAATCTTGAGTCTGGGACAAGAAAGTGGCTGAATTTCTCTGGCGGTTCCAAGTGTGACTCCTTGAGAGAGAGCACAGCCTACACTTTCTTCCTAGTTCCTCTTCCATCTCATCACTCCACAGATCACTAGGAGGAACCTTGAGTTCTCCAGTGAGGTAAAGAGAGCAGGAGACACACAGATCTTTTTTTCTGCTAATGACTCTACCACTCTTTCCATTTGGTATAGATAAATATCTTTAAAAATCTGCAAAAATGCATTCTAAAATACCATCATCTCTGGGTGGCAGAATAATTTCTTTTTAATTTTCCCCTAGATCACTTTATTTCCAACAACAGAGGTCAAGAAAGACCCTCAGATCCCACCCCTCTGAATCTCATGGAATCATATTAAATCACTGACTTGCTCCTTATTGTTGCAGTTCTGTCCGAAGTCCGGGGTCATCCCCTTCATTTCTCGATATGTTAAGTCCCAGAGGAATAAGTCTCTTTCACACTATTACTGTTGTAAATCTTAGCAATTTTAATATAGAAGTTGATGAACCTTCCAACACAGTGGCCTCCCAGCACTTTGACCTTCTCTATTCCAATTGTCTTGTCTTTTATTCTACCTCAGTCGCTCACGGCTATGGTCACATCTTAACCCTTGTCACTGCTGGTAATGATCACCTTCCATGATCTCAATTTCATGCAGTAAGTTCTCTGACCATTATTTTTATCCAGTGTCCTGACTCCTGATCCCTCCGGGCTACCAGTACCTCCAGTCTATCGATCCTATAACCTTGTCATTCTCCCTCACATCCTAGTGTCCTCTTCCTCCTTTTCCCAGCTTAAATTCTAGGCCGATCATTATAATCTCTTCATTGCACACATTCTCCATTCCTTTACCCTCTTGCCAGCATATTTTCTTGGCCATACTAAACTCTCATTAAATATAAATCCTGGTTAAGTCAAATTCTCTGCCTGCTCCATGCTCACAGCCATGCAGCTGAACATGGCAAAAAAAAAAAAAATGTACAAACAGGCAGACGCAGACACTATTCTCACTTTAAAATCATGACCACAAACCTCAAGAGGGCCTTTAATGCTGTCCAGAAATCCTGTCACATCTACACTGGCCATTTATTTTCCCTGTTGTCTAGGTGATTATTTTACACACCTCTCTGCTCAAACACCTCACACCGCCTGCCTTTCCTTTACTCTCAGCTAATAAATTTGTTTTCACTTCATTGAAAAAAATGTGAAAACTGAAGTAATCAGTGAAAACTCCCCAAGGCTCCCACTACAACGTCTATCCAGTTGTGAGCATCTGCACTATTAGACTCAGCCTCCCCACCTGACAGTACAGGAGTGTCTCCTTTGCTCCTATGTAAAGATAATCCTCCTACATGTGCACTAGATTCCATCCTCTTCCCAGACCTGTCTCTGACAATGGTGGGGTGCTGCGCAAGACTACAAGTGGAAGCCTACTCCACGTAGATATGTATGTATGTATGTATGTATGTATGTGTGTGTGTGTGTACGTATGTATATATATGTGTATGTATATATATATTCATATAGTTAAATAATCATATTATATTGATATATATATATATATATACACACACACATACATCATGCATTGTACAGTGTGTTTATCTAAAATGGGGTTGAATATATCACCAACATAAATAAGAAAGTAAATTTAGGTACATGATAATGTTTAAAAAGAAAAGGTAATTTCTCTAATCAGTTAGCAATGAAGAAAACAAAAGTTTATTGAATATCTTTTATGTCCCAAGCACTGGGCTAAGGTCTTACATCATCTCACTTACTACAAAACATAATGCATATAAGGAAACTGAGACTTTTGGCAGTTAGAGAACTTGCTCGAGATCACACAGCTTGTAAATGGTCCAACCAGGTTTCCCCCAAGGATAGTCTGACTCCAAAGCCCATGCTCTCTTCACTATGCTATGTGAGAGAGATGCCATCATTTCCTGGATGGCTGGTCCTGATGTCATTTTTTAGACATTTTCATTTCAAGACCATGTTTTGCAATACACAGCTCTATGGCATAGAATCAGGAGCAGGTGTGTGGCTTGGTCAGGCTGGGGCCTCTGCGCCCTTTCTGAGCACGGCGTGGCTGTCTTTTCCTAAAGATTTGCCCTGACAGGCCCCAGAGGCAGCAGTATTTCAGTTGTAGGTGTGCTGATTCCTAGAGGTCTGCTTTCTAATCAGGTTATAAAGTACTCTGCGATTCCTCTGGATAAAATGTATCTTGTAATTTGTAGTTTCGTTTGCCTTATAGTTTGGAACTGCCTGGTGATTTAATTCTCAGTGCACAATATTTTTAAAAGTGTATTTAAAGAGTGTCTTTTATCTAGAGGCAAACTTTCTAAACTGATCTTTCAGACGTTTTCAAAACAAAAGGGAAATTTCCACAAATAACCATTTCTTATTTCTGAACTTATTTGTGCTTGATACTTTATACTCTCTTGCTAGCTTTGTCCTCCAAATCGCTGGGCAGTAAAACCACCTTTCAGCAAGGTACTTGAAGGTTAGGTATTTAGAGGAGTACGTGTTTGCCTTATTCAAAATTCCTAACTCTACAGCTTAAAAATGCCAGTGTTGTCTGCAGCAGCAGGAATGGCATATAATAAATAAGTGTGCTTATTTTCTGACACGATAAGTTAAATAAACATGGTTTCTTAAGGGGCCATAACTTAACATGCAAGGTAGAGTAGAAATATTGCACTTTTTATGCTAAATTTGAGATCTGGTCTGTATCTACCAATGTAATTGCATATGGTTCCATAGCCCTGAGCAAAGCACAGAGGCATTTTGAAAAACCGTCAGTGTGGTGTTACTAAGCAGGAATAAGCACAGTGTCCTCATATGTTAAAATAAGAGGGTTGGACATTTCCAGATTCTGTGAACCTTATTAATTGACATCAAGATATACAGACGATCAGGTATACACTTGGGTATATACTATTATACAGTCCACTGACTGAAACATCAATCATATCTTTTTCTTTTTCTTTTTTAATTTTTTTGGTGGAGATAGAATTTTAGGGTAGAGAGTGCTTTATAAGATATTTAAGGAAACCCCTTATCTAATACTTAACTATTTTCCCAACTATTCCCATCTGTTAGAGATCCAGCTTCTGTTTAATTTTGCTTCCATTTTAGATGATTTCATCTTCTCAAGTTCAGTGTCTCACTAGGAGATATCTTTGAATCTTTCCACAACTGAAGAATTATCTCAAATATCATTTATCTTAGTAATAGTAAACCCAGTATGACTCATCTGTGCAATTCTTTTGGGGTTTTACTGTATTCTTAGATGTGAGAAATATGAAAGTATTTATCATAAATAAAAGAAATATTTCATTATTGAGACTCAGGGTAGATTTCTTTGCGTTCAGTATTTGGTTGCACAATACCTGAAGGAGAGTGACACCTGGCTTATAAGTAAAATTTAAAAGGTGTACATTGTCTAATTAGCAAAGCAAATGAAAAATATATCTGTATTTGCATGTCACCCACAAGGAATCAAAAAATATAATTTAAGTATTATACTATTATTCAGGATGACCGGGGGGAGGAGGCAGTTCATGGGCATATAAGTGAATCAAGGAATTGGTAGATTACCCTTAAGAAAGACTTGAACTTCTCTGGGCACTCTATCCTTTTCAAAGAGGCCAAACAAAATTTTATTTACATTCGAAATATGCAGTCACTTGTTCATTTATTAATTTAACAAATATTTATTTTAAAATTCTCACTATGTGTCAGCACGGGTGCCATCACAAGATACTGCGAATACAATAAGGAGCAAAACATGTAGGGTTTAAAGTTTCATGGTTCTTTCCTGGAAACACACTATACAGACAGCCCTGCTAATGACTATAACAAACTGATGCAGGTTCTGAGAAGGAAAGACATAGTTCTAGATTTAAGGATAATCATGTGTATACTCAGCAGCTTTCCAAAGGTGGACCTATTCTCCAGTTTGGGAATCCCACATGGACACATTCTTTATCCGTCTCAGACAGAAGTCACAAGGATTAGATCAAGCACCACTATCTACCCTTCTAGCCTTCTCTCTTAGCTCCAGAACTATACTGGGCTTCAGAACTACACCTAGCAGGTAAACAAACATGCCTCAGTGTGCCTCCAGGGTGCCAGCCAGAGCTGTACCTAGGTGAACACTTCCTCCACTCTACTAGGATGCCAGAGGCCCAGTGAGGTGCTAGAACCCACTCTTGAAGGTTCTCAAGAGCTCATTTTGAACATATCTTCCCATGTTCAATAGCATCAGGTTGGTAGCTCAACATCTGCCATGATGTCAGAAGGAGAATTTACATTCTGAGAACAATAAACACTCCAGATCAGGGCTTCCCCCACTAGTCTATTGGCCTTGTACTTCCTGGGCTTAGAATTAGAATCACTATCAGAATGAGGGGCAGACATTCTATAATCTATAATCTACAATAGGAATTATAGGATTTAAAAAAAAAAACAAGATTCTGCTTGTGACTTCAGGCTGCAGGACAGGTTCTTAGCAAAACAACTTTATAAGGTGGGTCCTCCACTCCACAAATTTCTGCCTCTCTCCATTTTTAGGGTGGGGACACTAAAGTTCTACTCTCTTAGCAGATTTCAATTATGCGATACATTGTTATCAACTATAGTTAACCATGTTTTATATTAGATTTCCAGACTTTCATAACTGAAAATAAGGCTCTCTTTACCAGCATCTCTCTATTTCTTCCATCATTGCCGCTCCTCAGGCTCCAGCAACCACCATTTTACCATCCATTTCTATCATTGTGTTTTTTTTTTTTTTTATTCTAACATGTAAGTGCTACCATTCAGTATTTGTCTTTCTCTGTCTGGCTTTTTCATTTAGCACAATGCTCTCATGTCCTTAAGATTCATCTATGTTGTTCCAAATAGCAGATAATTTCCTTAACTCTTTAAAGGCGGAATGATATTCCTTAATAAGTATGTGTATCTATACGTATATACATATATATGTACGTATGTGTGTATATATATCATTTTCTTTATTAATTCATCTGTCAACATATACTTAGGTTGTTTGTATACTTTGGTTCCTGTGATAATACTGCGATGAACATATACCAGATTTCTCTCTGAGACAGTGATTTTGTTTTCTTTGGATAAACACCTAGAAGTGTGATTGCTGGATGATATGGTAGTTCTATTTGTAATTTCTTAGGGAACATAAATGCTGGTTTTTTATACTAGTTGTACCAGATTACATTCCCACTAACAGCACACAAGCGTTCTCTTTCCTCTACCCGTCAACTTTGTTTTTTTGTCAATAGCTATTCTAACATGTGAGATCATATCTCATTGTGGTTTTGATTTGTATTTCCTTGACAATTTGTGATTTTGAACACCTTTTCATGTACTTGTTGGCCATTTGTATGTCTTCTTTGTAAACTGTCTAATCAGGTCCTTTGCCTGATTAGAAATTTTTAAATTGGGTTGTTTTCTTGGTATTGAATTATTTAAGTCCCTTGTATATTTTGGATATTAACCCTTATCAAATATATGGTTTGCCAATATTTTCTCCCATTTGGTAGGGAGCCTTCTCATTGTTTTGGTTTCTTTGCTGTGCAGCTTATTGTTGATTTTATTTTTGTTGCCTTTGCTTTTGGTGTCAAATCCAAAAAGTCATTGTCAAGACCAATGACAAGAATCTTATCATTTTTTTTTAGAAGTTTTACAGTTACAGGTCTTATTTGCAGGACTTTAATCCATTTTGAGTTGTTTTTTGTGTATGAAAAGCGTCTAGTTTCCTTCTTTTGCATATGGATCTCCAGTTTTGCCAACACTATCTATTAAAGATATTATCCTTTCCTCACTGTATTTTCTTGGAGACTTTGTCAAATATTGACTATATATGCATAGCTTTATATTTGAGCTCCCTGTTCTGTTCCACTGATCTATGTGTTATTTTTATGCCAATGCCATACTGTTTTCATTATAATAACTTTGCAATATAGTTTGAAATCAGAAAGTGTGATGCCTCCAGCTTTCTGTCTCAAGATTGCTTTGGCTATTTAGGGTCTTTTTGGTTCTATTCAAATTTTAGGTTTTTCCACTTCTGTGAAAAGTGCTATTGGAATTTTGATAGGTTTTGCATCAAATGTGTAGATCACTTTGGGTATGATGGACATTTAAAAAAAATCTTTCAATCCATGAGCACAGAATACATTTTGTATATTCTTCGTTTTATTTTCATCAATGTTTTATAATTTTATGTGTACAGATTTTCACCTCCTTGATTACATTCATTCCTAAATATTTTTCTCTTTTTTATGGTATTGTAAATGGGATTGCTTTCTTAATTTCTTTTTCTGATGGTAATTATTGGTGTGTAGAAACACAACAGATTTATTTGTATTAATTTTGTATCCTGCAACTTCACTGAATTTATTAGTTTCATAAGATTTGGAGGGGGGGGAGGAGGGTGGAGTCTGAAATGGAGACAATTTTACTTCATCTTTTCCAATTTGGGTGTATTTTTCTTGCCTAAATGTTCTGGCTGGAATTCCAGTACTATGTTGAAGAAATATGGCAAAAGTGAACATTTCTGTCATGTCCTGATCTTAGGAAAAAAGCTTTCACTTTTTCACCTTTGAGTATAATGTCAGCTGTGGGATTATCAAGACTTTTATTATGTTGAGGTACATTCCATCTGTATCTAATTTGTTGGCAGTTTTTGTCATGAAAGGATATTGAATTTTGTCAAATGCTTTTTCTGCATCAATTGAGATGACATAATGTTTACCCTTCATTTGTTTGATGTGGTGTTATCACATTTATTTGCGTGTTGAACCATCCTTGCATCACAGTAATAAATCTCACTTGATCATGGTGTATGATCCTTTTATATACTGTCTATTTGTTAATATTTTGTTGAGATTTTTTTAGAATCTATGTTCATTAATATTAGCCTGTAATTTTCTTTCCTCTTAGTGTCTTTGTCTGGCTTTGGCGTCACAGTAAAGCTGACCTTATAAATGGAGTTGGAAAGTGTTTTCTCCTTTTCTGCTTTTGGAAGAGTTTCAGAAGGATTGGTATTAATTCTTCTTGAAATGTTTTGTAGAATTCACCAGCAAAGCTAGCTGGACTTTTGTTTGTTGAGAGGTTTTTGATTACTGGTTCAACTCCTTACTAGTAATTGATCTGGTCAGATTTTCTATTTTTTCATGATTCAGTCTTGGTAGTTTGTATGTTTTTAGGAATTTGTCAATTTCTTCTGGGTCATCTAACTTTTTGGAATATAATTATTCATAGTAGTTTCTTATGATCCTTAGTATTTCTTGTTATTGGTTATGACTTTTATTTCTGATGTTGTCTTTTTTTTCTTAGTTTGTCTAGCGAAACATGTCCGTTTTGTTTATCGTCTCAAAATAGAGCTTTTAGTTTCACTGATTTTTTTTCATTGCACTTCTAGTCTCTACTTCATTTATTTCCACTCTAATCTTTATTTCCTTCCTTCTACTAACTCTGGTCTTAGTTTATTCTTTTTCTGATGTCTTGAGGTTTAAAGTAAGGTTTAAGGGTTTTTTTTTAATGTCAGCATTTGTTACTATAAACTTCCCTCTTAGAACTGCTTTTGCATCTGATAAGTTTGGTATATGCTGTTTCCATTTTCATTTATTGCAATACAGTTTAAATTCCCTTTTGATTTTTTCATTGATCAACTGGTTGTTCAGGAGCATGTTGTTTTATCACCATACCTCTGTGAATTTCCCAGTTTTCCTCTTGTAATTGATTTCTAGTTTTATACATTACAGTGGGAAAGATGCTTGATATAATTTCAGTCTTCTTAAATTTTTAAGACTTGTTTTGTGGCCTAACATATAATTCTGAATTCTCTGATCCTTTCTTTTGCTTGATCTAGTCTGCTGTTGAACCCCTCTATTAAATTTTTCACTTCAGGTATTGTATTCTTCAGTTTTATATTTCTGTGTGGTACTTTTTAATATTTTTTCCTTGTTGAAATTCTCACTTTGTTCATGCATTGGTCTTCTTACCTCAGTGGCATCATTATCATTGTTATTTTGAACTCTTTATAGGGTAAATCACTATCTGTTTCATTAAGGTTGGTTTCTAGAGATTTATTCTTTTGTTTGGAACACATTCCCTTGTTTCCTTTCCTCAACTCTGTGTATGTTTCTGCACATCTCTCTAACTTGACAGATTGGCCTTATGTAGATGAAACCTCGTCAATCACTCCAGCCCCAGCTCTTGGTTGCCTCTCAAATCTACGTAATTGTCCAAACAGCTGTCTTTGTTATTAGTGTTTCCCAGAAATTGAGAATGTGCCAAGATCTGTCAGTTTCCCAAAGGCGTGGGAAATGCCCATATGCCTGTTCAGGCTCCAGGATGACTACTAATTGCTTACCCCTTCAATTCCCAAATGCAGGCTAATTGGAAGCTTAACTTTCAGGTAGCAGCTGGGAAAGTCAGGATGTTAGATATGCAGTCGTTTCTATCAGGGAGAAACTGGGAGCTGGGTGTTTTGCCTATTCATTTATGTTGAGCCAGAGGGAACAGTCTCTGGAATTGCTTATGCACCCAAATAGAACTGCCTTTTTGTGTAGTCCCTGGGGACTTATGAATGCCAATCCCTTATCAGCTCTTAGCACTAGGTGATTTGGGAGCTAATAACATTTAGATGGCAGCCATAAAAGTCGGTGTGCCAGATATGTTAACAATCTCCTTCCAGGAAGAAATTGGACACTTGGTTTTACTGTTGGAGCAAGCTGGGAGGAAATAGTGAGGGATATGCCCACCAGCTCTATCAGGCTCCTGGGAGGATCAGTCAGCACATAAAGTGATTAGAAGCCAGAACCTCAGACAGCAGCTGGGAAAGTATGCAGTCAAATCCCTTCCAGGGAAAAACTGGGAGATGATTTTTTTCCTGCTCCTTCTGTATTTAGGTCTGGGAGGAGAGCTGCAGGAAGTGTTTGTTTATCCATTTAAGACCTGCTTTTTAAAAATTTAATATAGTTTTACAGGACTTGTGAAGGCCAAGCCCTATTAGCTATCAGAACAAGGTGATTTAAAGGCCTGTCTCTCAGGTAGCTGCCTCAAAAGATGGAGCACTAGATGTGTGGACAAGCTCCTTCCAGGGAGAAAGTAGAATCTTGGTTTAATTGCTGGAGCAATTCAGAGGCGAAGGCATAAAAGTGCACACTGGCTCTTTCGGCCTCCTGGGAGAATTACAGTCAGCCATCAGATGTAGTCTGATTGGAAGCCAAGCCATAAGGTAGAAACTTATAAAGTACATAGTTAACTCTGTTCTAGAAAAAGATTGGGAGTTGGGTGTTTTTGCTTGCTCCCTCTTCACTGAGCTCTGGGGGGAGGGCCACAACCAATGTTCACATGCCATTAGCAACTTGCTCCTTTGTTTGCTAGGGTCGTGTTGAACTCATGAACAAACCCCATTGACTTTCAGAGCTAGGTGACTTGGGCGTCTATCTCTTGGATGGCAGCCTTAAAAGGTAGGGTTTTAGATATATGGTCCAAATCCTTTTCTCCTCAAGGAGAATCAGAGTTAGGGGTTTCCTCCTGATTTTATGGGTTTGTGTGTGTGCTTGTGTGTGTGTGTGTGTGTGCGTGTGTGTGTGTGTGTGTGTGCACGCGCATGTGTTCCAGGCTTTCCTGCCTTTTTTGATGTAGGTTTTTCTCAGTTACTTAATATGTAGGAGTCACTTAGCTAGTTTCTGATTTCTCTCTGAGGGAATTGCTGTATCTGTATATTCGATATGTCTGTGAGAGGAAGGATATTCAGGAGCCTCCTATGTCACCATCTTGGTAATGTCCAGATTTCTACTTTCGATAAAAATTGATAAAGGGCTGCTCAACCTCCAATCCGTCATCCTATTAGAAAAGTGAACATTCTATTTTCCAGACTACCTCGCAAGTTAGATTCTCTAGAATTAGATTCTACCGGTTAGATGAACTGGTTTATGATTTGCAAGACAAGAGAGGCAGTATTAAGAAGCAGTGTTTAAATGTCTATTTTCTTTCTTCCAGTATTGACAGCTTCCATGATAGCTTTTTATTTCCATTTTTACAAAGCCTAACTCAGAGCCCCATCAGTGTTCTTGAACTCACAACTCTGGTATTGGCCTCCAATAAAATAATGCTCGTGTAAGTCAGTCATGTATATATCTGGAAATCATTCCTATAGATTAAACCTAAAACTTCTCCTTAAGCCTTTCAAATGAGGTTCCAACCACCTAATTCTCTGTATTAAACTTTATCTTCTGAATATAAGTGTTTTCTGTTTCCAGCACTGATAAAATATTTGGCAAGAAATTAAGACTTAAGGATGAATATGTGGGATTGATTTACCTGGTTTGGATTAAGAACAGTAATGATGGTGCGATATTATTAGAAAATGTAATACACAAAATAGATTGCAGGACATGATAAAAATGAGTAAATTATCATCTAATATCACCTGGAATAATGGGTAGGCTTTGTTAGTATAATAGGTTTCTAAAATGGGCCTTTATAGAGACAAAGAGTGGATCCCAGAAAGAGAATGATGATGGTTAATTTCACATACCAGTTATTCAATTAAATATTAGTCTTGATGTTACTACAAAGGTATTTACTAAATGAAGTTAACATCTATAATCAGTTAGTTGACTTTAAGTGAAGGAGATTATCCTTGATCAATGGGTCAGCCTCATTCTTTCAGTTAAAGCCTTAAAAGCAAACTAGGGAGGTGACATCACCTAGATGACTATATAGATAGTTCCTCACTTTGCTCCCTCTCACAAAAAGAACAATTATTTAAGAACAAGACACCACTGATAATTTATCAGGATGATCACTTTGTAAATTTGTCTAATCACTACATTGTACACCTGAAACTAATATAATACTATACACTGACTGTAATTAAAAAGTAAAATTTTTTTAAAAGACACCACTGAGAGAATCCTAGAACACGAGGGTGAGGCTGAAGCAACCCCGAGCGCTTTAGAGACCAAGACAGACTGAATTAGAAGAGTAAGAGAAGTGGCTGCATGTTGACTGCATTATACCTCCCTCAGGCCAGCACAGCACCACACAGGGAGGTCTTCTCTGAGCCTCTGGTCCTCCAGTGGGGGAAGAACCCAGCAGTGAGGGGGGGAAAAGGAGACATCCAGCTCCCCCAGCAATATTATGGGAGCCCCTTATATTATCTCACCCCATGAGGATGGCTAGAGAGTCTGCTGTCCTCAATCACTGAGATTCCAACTGTGGTGATGAAGAGAGGAAAGTCTTGCAATAAGCAGTGCATGGATCTTGGCAAACAAAGTTCCTACCTGCTGTGTCTAAGTAGTAATTCCAACCAATGGCTTGGCTCATCTGCTGAACCAAGACAGGAGTACACTCTGATCAAGAAACTCAGTTGGGGTGCAGGTCTGTCTGATTTAGATGCTCAAATGAGGAGGAGCTTTGCTGGCCCTTGAGCCTGGCTTGCCCATGCCCAGGCAAGGAGTTGAGTCACAGCCCCATTGCTGTGAGGTGTGTTCCAGCCATATCTGACTAGAGGGCTGGTGACAACTCCTGAATGTCATGTAGTCGAGCAACGCTCATGCCAAAGAGGCTGGCAGGCAGGGCTGGTTGCCCCCAGAGCAAAGCCAGTACCGGATGTGGAAAGTTCTACTACACAAAGGCAGGAAGATTAATTCATAGCCAAGGCTGAGAGTAATGCCCAGTTTTAACTACCAGAGAGCCTGTTGAAATTGAGAGCTGCCTAGAGTGATCCCTCCCCTTTTTGCCCAAGCAAGGAAGCTGAGATGTAATCCTACCAGCTGTGGGTGAGGCTTCTGTCTACATCTGAGAAGAAGGACTGGCCAGAACATCCAGAAGCTGTGTGGCCCAGTCACATTTCAGCCAAGTAAGGGAAGGTAGAGTGAACGTTTGCAAGGCAAAACCAGTGTGGTCCTATTTGGCTAGGGAACTTAGGGCACAGACTGACTTGAGATAAAGAGCTTTACCAGGTTTAGAGCTGCTTCTCCAACTGAGCCTGGGCAGGGAATCTAATTTGTAGCCCCGTTCATTGCTGAATATTACCTTCAGCCCGCCAACCAGGGAACCTAACCAAAACTCAGGGGAGACTGCACAGCCCATCCAACAGCCCTCTGTACAGTGGCACTTGAACAGAGAGTACAGCCCATTGCTTCCCCTGTCTGCAAAGCAAGACCAGGGGCCTCACCTGACCAGGGAATTCAGTGCACACTATAGTCTGATTTGGGTTCCCAAACAAAAAGCTGTGCAGTTCCTGGGTCCCATCCTGCTGCCCTGCACCTATTATTGCTCCACCTATTATTGAATATAGTACCCAGTTCTGACCACTTAGTGAGCCTGACCAGAGAGAATCCAGGCAGCCAGGCGCTGCTCATCCTACAGCCTCATTTGGGTAGGGAACTTATCCAACTGTTCTTAGCTGGTGGCACACCTCCCCGGACTCCACTATGGAAAACTGACGGACGATCCTCAAAAAGATAAAAATAGAACTAATGTATGGTTTAGAAATTCCACTTCTGCATATACATCCAAAATAAATGAAAACAGTAACTCCAGAAGTATTTCTAACCCAATGTTCATAGCAGCATTATTTAAAATAGCAAAGATATGGAAACAACCTAAATGTCCATCAATACATGCATGAATAAAGCAGCTGTGGCAAATATATACAATGAAATGCTATTCGGCCATAAACAATGAGGAATTCCTACCATTTGCAATAAGGCATTACACTAAAGGAGATAAGTCAGCAGAGAAAGAAAAATATGATCTCACTTACATGTGGGAAAACAAACAAAAAACCCCAAACTCATAAAAAAAGGTCAGACTTGTTGGTTCCCACAAGTGGAGAGGGAGGGGAGGGGAAATGGAAGGAAGGTGATCAAAAGGTACAAACTTATAGTTATAATAGGGATATAACAAACCACATAATGACCACAGCTAACACTGCTGTATGATATGTGGGAAAATTAGAATTAATCCTAAGAATTCTCATTACGAGGAGAACATTTTGTTGTTGTTGTTGTTTTCTTTTCTTTGTCTTTTCTTTATATTGTGTCTATATGAGATGATGGATGTTATTATCTGAACCTATTGTGGTAATAATTTCACAATATATATATAAATCAAACCATCATGCTGCACATCTTAAAATTATACAGTGATGTATATCAATTTTCTAAATAAATCTGAAAAAAAAAAAGAGGAAAACTGAGGTGTTCCTGAGTCAGAAGAAATTCCACCTGTGGACTGAAGCGCCTGCTTCAGAGTTGCCAGCCTGCCCAACGTGTTTCAGACTTTCCAGCCCCCACAATCATGGAAGTCAATTCCTTGAACTCTCTCTCTCACTCTCACTCTCACTCTCTCTCACTCTCACTCTCACTCTCTCTCACTCACTCTCTCTCTCTTTCTCTCTCTCTCTCTCTCTCTCTCTCTCTCCTCCTCTCTCTCTCTCTCCTCTCTCTCACTAGTTTTGGCTAAAAGAAGACTATTGACAGCACCAGAATCAATAAGCATGGCTGCCATAATAGAAATCTAGTCCGGATTGTTAATGGAAATGCTGATCGTTAGGAAACATTGGCATTGACTTAAAATATTTGGGCAGAGACTGTTGCCATATAGATTTTTGTAACAACAAACAAAACAATCTATAAAACTATAGGTCTGGCCTATGTCTTTGTTAGAGGAGGTCACTGAGAGGATGTGATCACAATTTGACCCTTGAGCTGGACCCAGGCAACCTGAAGCTCTTCACTCCCTCCCTTGCACTTGGTATGTGCACTCCTCCACATGCCTTCCCCGTGCCAAGGACACAGACTTAAGATAATAATGTGGTGTTCAGATCACCTGGACTGCATACATGATTGAATCCAGGTAAGGGCTCTATATAAACTTTTAAGATTCTGGCAGTTGAGTGCACAGATCTACTCATCTTGCAGTTGCCCAAGACAACCCTCATATGTAAGCTCCTTTGCTTATTAAACTTGCCACCTACCAATCTAGAGTGCCTAGCTCGTTAATTTGGTCTTTCCCTGCCCTCTGTGTATGGAGACCAATTTCTGATTACACCCAGGAAGCTTCCAAGATCACAAACTAACAGTGCACCTAACTTGAGTCATATCACTACAATGAAGTGTCATTGCCTCTCTCCCACTTTCCAGACCTGGTTTACCAGACTGGTTTATATAGAGACCTTTGAAGCAAGAGATAATGTCCATCGGATGTTGTTACAGAGCATGTAATATAAAGTGTATGACCTTCCTCCAAAAGTTTTGCATCTCCTTACCAGAGTTACTGTCAGTTAGGAAAGGGCAATACCCAGGAGCTGGCTCTGGATGTCAGAAGACAACCATGAGACAAGTCAGGCTGGGTGCTAGGGTGCGAGGTCAGGCGATAAAGGGGATTTCAGCCTGAGCCACAGCAGAATAGACCTAGTGAGTGTGCAAACACACTCTGAGGTTTTCTTTCCTTGTTTCCAGATGGATAGTTGTTATATAAATAAGCAGTACTAGCAGCTCCCTGACCAATGGGATGAAAGCTATTAAATTAGAAAGAACATATTGAAGCCCCTGACGTAATCTTATCCACAAAAACATATACTGAATTCTTGGGGAAATTTCATAAATGAGTACCAACATTAGTCTTGTTACTAAGATGTAAGGATGGTGTCACCCCCCAAAGATATATTGAAGTCCTAATGCTCCGTACCTCAGAACATGCCCTCATTTGGACTTAAGATTGTTGCAGATATAATTAGTGAAACTAAGATGAAGTCATACTGGTGTAGGGTGGGTCCTTAATCCAGGATGACTGGTGTCCCTTTCAGAAGACAGACACAGAGAAGTCATGTTAAGACACAATCACAGAGAGAGAAGGCCATGTAACGATGTAGGCAGAAGTTGGAGTGATGCAGTTGCAAGTTAAGGAATGCCTAAGATTGATGGCCATTACAAGAAGCAAGGCAGGGGCAAAGATTCTTCTCTGCAGATTTCAGAGGAAGGATGGCCCTACCAACATCTTGATTTTGGACTCCTAGCTTCCAAGACTGTGAGAATATATTTCTGTTGTTTTTACTCACTCAACAAATGGTACTTTGTTATGGAAGCCCAAGGAAACTAATATAGGTGGCATTCCTTCCTCACTTCTCCACTGAAAAATTTAGATGGATCCTGGAGAATGACACTGAAATATCTTAACAGATCAGGTGGTAAATTCAATAAAAGACTTACCAGATATGTGCGCTTTACTGGTGCTCTAATAATTGGTATGAAGTTATTGAGATGGCAAATGATGTTTTTAAAAAATAATAAACCAACACTATCAGAATCAATTTTTTTCACCTCGCAGAGCCAATAGTATTCTTTAAAATCTTAGTTCATCTCTATATTAACATTCTGGTTCTCTATCATAATTAAATCCAGAGTTATTGATTATCTCACATTTCCACAGAACATTACACTGTCCACTATGTTAAAGACATCATGCATATTGGATCTGGTGAGCATAATACAGATATTTGGGAGGAAAAACATATGCAAGAAGATGGAGATAAACTCCCCAAACTTCAAGATCATGCCAGTTCAGTGAAATTTCCAGATGTCCAATTTTTAGGTATGTTATATTCTTCAAAGGAACAATAACTGCTGTACTTGGTCCTACCAGCCACTGAGGAAAAAGTTAAACATTTATTGGGCCTCTTTGATTTTGGATGCAAATCATATTTAGATGTGCTGCCCTGATCACCTACCAAGTAAGCTGTACAACTTTAAATATGGCCTAGAGAAGGCTCCCCAGCTGTCTCAGGTTGTACTATAAGTGCTCTGTCACGTAAGCCTTAGCACCCAGCTGATCTAATGATGCCTAAGTTTCCTGTGGGTCATTGGAATGATAAATGGACCTTCAGCAAAAGTCAATTTGAGTATTTCAGAGTTTTGAGCGAATGCTCTTTTCAGCAACTACTCTCCATTTGAAATATAGCTCTGGATTGTTGCTGGTCTTCATGGAGACTAAAGTCGGTCACCATAGGGCAAGTGACCAGGAACTTGAACTACCTGTCTTACATTGAGTGTCATCTATTCTACTAAACCATATCTGGAGATGGGTGGCAGCCGTCCATTGTCCGATGGAATGGTATATATGAGATTGGGCTTGAGCAGCATCTAATGGCACAAGAAGTCTGCATAAGCAGGTGTTGATACTCACGGTGCACTTAAATCTGATGCATTGATTTTTCTCCAACCCACATTTTTGGTTACATCAGAAAGTTCCCTATGACAGGTTGACTAAAGAATAAAAATTGGCAGCCTGCTTTACTGATGCCCTCTCAGAAGATTCCCTTTGCTGTTATTTCTTCTGACAGAGTTGTTCTGGCATGGGAATTGTTTGTATTTTAAATAGAGTAGAATCTCTTCTCTGAGTCATAAAGTGTGTATATAAACTGACTAGTAATTAATTTCTGCTTTAAAGAGTATATTTTGATTCTGCTAGTTTCTATAATTAAAGATGGGGTAGCTGAGGTCATGGTACTTGATTTTGACAAATTCACAAACCACTCATGAGGCTGAAGGAGTCAGAGACACATGGGAGGATATCAAGCCTGGAATAAAAATCTAAAATCAAAATGTGAAATAAAAATTGTTAGTAGAAAATAGAGAAGGATGCACAAGTCAGGATAAATGTTCTAAGTACATAAGGTCAGTGTGACAGATTTGCAGTTGTCTTGAGAGTATCATAAAGGAGCTGATGACATGTAGAGAGGACTAGGTGGGAGAGGGGAGAAGTATAGAAAACTTACCAGATAGATTTTTTTCAAAAGAGACAAAGCAAACAATTATTCAAACTTGGGGGTGAGGTAGGATATTATTGACTGTTTTAACTAATGAAAAGAATACAGAAGTATTCAAACCTTCCCAAAAGAACTAAACTTTTAAACCTTTTTTTTAAAAAACAAGTTGTATCCAGAATTCTAATATTTAAACAAAGACACTCTGATTGAATGGGAGAGTGGAAGTCAAGAGCTCCCTTGTCTTGGCCTTCTCTCTGCCCTTAAGCTGCCACTGGTTTGAAAACCATCAACCTTTACTTTATCCAAGCTTTTGGTGAGAGCAAGATCGCAGCTGCATTAAAAACAAACAAATAAATAAATGTATGTATGTATTTATGTATGTATGTATGTATATATAGACTTAAAATGAAAGAACCTGTTTTTCCCAAAAAATGTTTGAAAACTATAAAAATGGTAGTTATAAATTCATCTCCTATAGCTTTGGCAACTTTTATAGTTATGTCTCGACTCATTTTTTTGCAGTCTCAAAAAAGTCTCAGTGTGATTCTAGAAACACAGTAATATGAATGTGTGAAAGAGAGATAAACCAATTATCTCTGGGTCCCATCGGGACATAAGAGTCTTACCTTATACCTACTCTGAAGGAGGAATCAACATTTCTATAAAACCTATAGTAGTTTTAGGACTTTGTGTAATTAAATTTGCTTTAGGGGATTAGTAAAAAATGTGTAAGAAAAAAGAGAAGAGAGTTGCTATACTCTATTGCTACACGCTATACAAAAATGCTTAACGCAATTCCCCATTAGATATCTCAGCTCTACCTCCGAAGTTCTGATCCATCTACAGTCACATCATCTTTCCCCACTTTCAGAACACAACTTCTCCAGCTCTCTGGACTTCAGTTTTTCCCACCATTCACCCCCTCAGGCCTTGCTATAATTCTTTCCTTTTTTCTTTAGGTACGGAGCAATTTAACAGTCATTTCCAGTGTCACCATTTGCTCTAAAGAATATGACCTTCCTATGATTATTCCTTTGAGGTCAATAAATAGCTGTTTTTCTGTCATATTTCATTCTATCATATTTTTAATTTACTTAGCTTCACAAAACTAGTAGAGCGAATCTCCACTGACAACCAGTTATATATTTTTTTTCTATCTTCTTTATTAATTATGTAGATTATAGCCTTACCTCTACTGATGGTGTCTGCATATTATTTTATAGCAAACTTTCTACTATTGTATACATTAGTGAGGAAAAGCTAGATTATGTTGTAGTAACAAAGAAATGCAAAATCTCAGCAACAGAAAAAATATCTAAATATATGTCATGCTCTTGCCATAGATCTATTGTGGGTTGGCTGGCGTTTTGCATCTTTCACCACACCCCAGAACTCGGTGTGATGAAGCTGCCACCATCTCAAATGCTGGAAGTCACACTGGAATGAGAGAGAGCTCTGGGAGGTCTGGCAGCAACAACTGAATATTTAGGCTCAGAAGTGATATATATCTTCCCATACCTCATCATCCATACACAAAGGGGCCAAAAAGCACGTTCTTCCATGTTCCCTAAAGGTGGGTAGCCAAAAATACTTGTTAAATATCATTAATGATTACCATATTGTGTTAGTAACTTCTCAGCACACCTCTCATTTTTTTCTCTCACAAAATGTAAAAGTGTAGTTCTAACATTTTGGCACTATTTGTCCCTTGTCCACTTCTTTTATTTCTTTCAAGAATGCATTGCAAAACCACTTTCTACTCTGCCATACATTGCCTCCTAATCAATAAAATACCCAGTTTCCTTTTTCTAAGGATTATCAAAATAATATCCATGCAATAGGAGACTGAAGTTGAAATGTGGAATTTTGTTAAATTCACCATAAAATGTGGTTTAAAAGCTTTCCTGCATAAGAACTGTCAGAAAAGAATCAGCAGATTCTCAGCTTGTTCCAGTCAATTATTCCAAGGAATAGGGTTAGCCACATATAGGTTTGTGGTGGACAGAAACCAAAATTAATTTTGTCACTTTCATCATTTAGTCTATTTGTGAGGGGTCGTAATTCATAATGGGTTATAGTTGATTTAAATTTCTTTTCCTCCTTTTTCTTTAGATTGGACGTGATTGGTATCTGGTATCATAAATTACTTTAACTAGAGCATCCAATAATGATTTGCACATAGAAGATGGTTTCTATTTATCAGTTCAATATGATAAGACACTAATCCATTGTGTTTTAGGATTGTTGAATTAGGCCAGCAGAAGCAAGGAATTTTTTTTTTTATCTTTTCACATTATGTGTCTTATTATAACAGAATCAATAAAATTAGTGAGTAGAATTTTGATTATAACTACTTGTCAGCTGTCAACACAGGCCCTGGTTCTGTTTGCCTTAGTTTATCATACACAATCCATAGATGTTGCCTACAAGTACACCTGCAAGAACTGTAGGACCTGCTATTCTTGGCCTCTACTCATTTACTCATAAACTTATTTTCTTTTCATTTGCTCAATAATTCAAAAATATTTCTTGAGTGCCTAAAGCCAAGTACTATACTGGGCTCTGAAAATACACCAGAGAACCATGCCCTTACTTTCATGGATATTGCATTCTTTCAAGGACTTGTGACAGAGGAAATAAATTATTAAAAAAATACACTAGAAGTGATAAATGTGAAGGAAAATAGAACAGGGTACAGTATAAGTGGTGTCGCTGTGGGAGTGGGGAACATTTTATTAGAAGATCTCTGCTATAGTCAAAGCAGATGTCTGTGATGAGTGACATTCGAAGGCTACTTAACTGAAGCACAGTGTCCACGTGTGTGTGCACATGGAGGAAGGACATTTCAGGTAGTGTGAGATTTAGGATAAAGCTACTCTCTCAGCCCCAATATCTGATGCAGTGATTCAGTGGGTGAGCTTTCATTACCTAGGTCACCTTATCACCAACACAATTCTATTTATCTGCCTATTAAGTGTCTACAAGGTTCTCTGTGGCCAGGCTCAGTGCACTGGCTAGGATAACACATTTGTTCTTGCTGGGCTTACTTGACATTTCCAGAGCCACCTTCCTAGAACACCAGTAGTCAACTGCCATCTTTTTCTATGCTCTGATGGTACTGTGCTCTACTTGCCTTATTAGTCTTCCTCATCTGAGGCTGGCTCTGCCCCCATGAATCTGACCAAATTATGTTAATTTTTCAATTATGAATCTCTTTATGCTAATTGTAAAACACTGATCTCCTGACTTTGTCCTAAGGTTGGCCTCAGCGATTAAACATAGCAGGCATCTCAAGCTTTCTTGTGTCTATATTTTCTTAGATAATACTTTGTACTTGCCTAGAATGTTTATTTCTAGCTAGGCAGAGACCCTCTAACACGAGGAACTATGTGATGCAAAAACATTGGTCATTATGATTAAAGAAGTGCCATAAAAATATTCATATAGTTCTACATTTCTTCTTGAATAAAATGAGACTGACATTTACACAGGACATTGATATTTGCAGATTTTACTATTTATGAATGATGCATTATTTTAAACCCTATGAAGAAATGGATTTTTTTTCATAGCTGTCTCTGCTGCAGTCTCTTTAACACCATTTTTTTGATGACCATCCAAAAGTTTTGATCCTCATCTCTCCTGTAGACTAATGTTGATAGCTTCCTAAATAATCTTATTGTTTCCAGTGTCTCATTTTTCTTATTCATCATAAAACACAGACTAGTTTATATTTAGCATGGCATCAGTATGTTAGCTTTCACCGAATACCAAACCCCATCCCCCCAAACATGCAGTGATTTAAATTACAACCACCTATTTAATTAAAATATTCTTGGGTCAGCTGAGTGGCTCCTCTGGCCCAAAAGAGCCTTCCTGATCTCTGCTGGTCTCTCACATGATTGAAGTCAGCTGGCAGATCAGCTTGTGGATAAATGACTTAGGATGGCCTCATAGGTTGTGAGATAGTCCTCCCAGGACTATCAATGACAATCGAGCCTCATGCCTCATCATGCAGGTTGTAGGGTTCTAAGATCAGCAAGTAGGCAAGACCTAGTGTGTGTATGTCAGGCTTCCTAATGGCTATAGGCCAAAACTAGTCAACGATTCAAGGGGTAAACAGACATCATATCTTTCTGGGAGGAACTGCAAAGTCACATGAAAAAGGGGGTATGTATGAATTTGTATAGCAGCTTTATCATAATTGGCAAAATCTGGAAACAAACAAGTTGTCCTTCAATAGGTGAATGGATAAACTGTGGCACATCCAAACAATGAAGTGTTATTTCGTGATTAAAAGAAATGAACTATCAAACCATAAAAGTACATGGAAGATACTTAAATGCATATAGCTAAATAAAAGCAGCCAGTCTGAAAAGGCCATATCCTGTGTAATATTTAACATATGACATCCTTAAAAAGGCAAAACTATAGAGAGAGTAAAAGGTCAACAGATAACCAGGGTTTTGTGAGGAAGGAGGAATGCATGAGTTGCAAGCAGGTGATTTTTAGGGCACCAAACCATTCTCATGATATGAAATGGTGAACATGTGATATTATGCATTTATCTAAAACCCATAGAATATATAACACAGAGTGAACCCTAATATGAACTATGGACTTCAGATAATGTTTATATTAGTTTATCAATTGTAACACATGTACCACCTTAAATGCAAAATGTTAATAGGAGAAACCGTGTGTGTGTGTGTGTGTGTGAGAGAGAGAGAGAGAGAGAGAGAGAGACAGAGAGAGAGAGAGAGAGAGAGAGAGAGAGAGAGAGAGAGGAGAGAGGGAGGGAGGGAGGGGTGGGGGGGGAGAGAGACAGAAGCAGGAACAGAGACAGAGTCGGGAGAAGAGAGTATATAGGAAATCTGTTTTTTCCTGCATTTTTTTTTCTATAAACCTAAATGTTCTAAAATAGTTTATTTTAAAAAGGATGGAGAATGTGTATAAAGGGACAAAAAGAATTTGTAACTGCTTTTGCAATCTACCACAGCATCTAAGACCATTCAAAATCTGCCAAACTTTCCTTTCCAGATTCATCTCCTAATTCATCTCCCAGGCCACTTGGTCTAATGACCTAGAAATCTCCTAAACCCATTTCCTAAATACAACTGTATTTCTACACCCTGGTACATTTTCTAATATTCTTCCCTTAGCTGGGGGGGAGGGGGAAGAGGCTCTGAACTCCCCTTATCTGTGTTAAGTTCCTTTCATCTCTTAACCAGACTCTTACTTTGTGAATCCTTTAGTTAAAAACAATCCCTTCTTCCTCTCATTTGAACACCACCATGCAAGTACCTTATTTTTTTAATTTTTCAATTACAGTTGACATACATTATATTAGTGTCAGGGGTACTACATAGTGATTAGACATATAACTTACAGTGTTCACTCTAATAGGTCTAGTACCCATCTGTCACCATACATAGTTATTACAATATTCTTGACTACATTCTCTATGCTGTACTTTACATCCCATACCAATTAGTACGTCTTAATCTCTTTCACCTTTTTCACCCATCCTCACGACCTCCCTCCCCTCTGGCAAGAAGTGCCAGATATGTGTAAGTTTAGTACACAACCTTTATACTGGAGTTTTAAATTGGTTAACAACCGACATACCAAGTGCAAATCTAATGTTGCATTAGTTGAGAAAAACACAAGTGACCTAAGAGAATGATACCTGCTCAGTGTTAAACAGCCGGCAGCGAAAGAAAGCCAGGACCCTAACTACACAGGGCCTCATGCTACCACTGTGATGGATAAGCTGGGCTGTGATAGGAACTGAGGAAGAAGAATCTCCCTTAAGGGGAATCTATTCTCTCCCAAACTAAGGAACAGCTTCCCATAATCTCATGGGTTTTGTGGTATATACTTGTCAGTGCAAATGCTTGTAGGGATGTGTTTAGTACTATTTAGAAAATGACTGTCAGAAATATATGCACTTTAAAGTATATACACAGGACTAAGATAACAAGAAGAAATAATCTGTACTACTAAGAATCTTAGGTTGATGAATATAATTCAGGAAAAAAATGAGCAAGACCATGATATGTAAATGTCCCACTGAAAGTGTATATGTATTGATACACGCATAATCAATGTCCTGCATGACAAGCAAGACATGCCATAGATTCATTGAGAGCCCAAATTTTGGTTAAAAAGATAGCCTCCTGTTTAATTTTTAATCATTGAGGTTAGAGCTCATCTGATCCATTCCATTGCTATCAACACTAGCCCAAGCAATCATCTGTATTCCTCCCACCTCCAATGCACACAAATACACACATGCGCATACAAGGGGAGGGAAGTTCTCCATGTCTTGAATCATAATAAAAATATTTACCTCACTTGGTTGTTTTGATTATTAAATGAGCCAGTCTTTATTTATAAAATGCCTAGCACACAGAAATATATTAAAAATTGCTGTTGCTGCTGCTGCTCCTGTCTCCAAGCCAATATATAATCTAGATATTAACAATTATGCATAATGAGTTAGTTATGTTACAATGTAAAGAGCTGATCTTGAAATCACATCCACTGATGACCAAGAGAGTTTGGCTAATTTCTCTGAGTCTCCAATTCTTTCTCTGTAAAATGGGGCAATAACATTTTCCGTCAGGATTGTTGTAAGGAATTAATGGAAGGTAACTAGGAAGCAGGAAGAAACTAATAAACATCAGTGTTTTTTGCCATTTCCTCCTAAACCTCCTCTCTGAGAGTCTGTACTCTAGACAAGAGGATGCCACTTGAATGAGTGGGTAGTAGTCCCCGACATTCCTTCCTAGTCTGATTGATGGAAACCTGTTATCTCTTTCTGAGCAGCAGCTGCTGTTGATTGCCACACAAGGGTTGCCTGGAATGTGCTGCTAGGAGATAGCAATGCTTTATTGCCCATGGTCAGCTGACCATTTCTCTGGAGGAGTGAGAAATCCAAATAAAGTGTGTGAATTGGTGCTGTCGACCGATTCAGAATGTGGTCCTGGATGGGTACAAGATTGATGATATCCTTAACTACCCCATTTCCAGCAACCCTGCAAACTCACATAGGACTGAAATGCCCATTCATAATAATTGCATCCCTAAGTTGTGCCAGTTTTCACATGAATCCCTAAAGCCAATCATATTCCTAAATTTGTTTTGCAAGTTTTCTTCCAGGATGTTTCCAGTCAGTCTGGATTTAAGCTATTGTATGTTTTTTATCTCCTTCCACAAACCTTCCCTGCTCTATTTCCCATTCATATTTTGGCCCTAAGATCTGAAGTGGATACTAATATGAGTCCTGTCCTATACCTTCCTCAAAGAGGCAGAGTGATCTTGGAAGCAAGGGCATGGGTTTTACAGTATGAAATAGTTCTTCTTATCTATCTGTATAGGAACTACATCAGTTAGGCCTCAATTCTCTCAACTGTGAAGTGGAGATAACAGATTCTTATAAAGAATTACTGATGAATGTATAAATGGAAAATGCCTAGCACATAGTTGATGCCTAATTTTTTAATGATATATATATATATATATATATATATATATTTTTTTTTTTTGACACACAGACTTGCTCAATCTATCTTCTCCACTATCTACCTTCTGTTAAAAACTTTTTTTCTGGATCTGGTGCCCATTTCAACTAGGCCTGCCACAGCTTCCAAGAAGCAAGCAGTGAGGAAGTGGCTGTAGAAATGCCTCCAGCTGTTTAATTTCAAAGCTTGTTTTTGGTGATCAGCTTGGGAAGAAGAGACTTCTGGAGAAGGAGAGGTGACACTGTGGTCCTACCTTCTGAGACCACAAGCAGCCTACAATAAGAACATTTTCAGGGCACCCATTAGGCTCAAAGCTCCTGATTAGGCTCAGTGGGGAATGACAAAGGAAGAAGATGGGCCTCCTCCCTGGCTGTTCTGTCTGACAACTGCTTAGAAGCCTGAGCGAAGCCCTAAAGTCAAGGCTAGGTGGAAAGATGTCACACAGCAATGCATTCTACTCAAGAGGAGCTAATTTTAAGCTGGCAAGTATTCTATCTGTTAGTCTAGAAAATATGCATTCCTGGAGAGGAATTAGTAGTTAACTAGATCCAAGGCACCCAGGGGACTTTGTAAATCACAGAGCTGCTGAACAACCTAAAAACTCTGCTGAGAAAAGTGAGAGTATCCAGGCACAAAGGAGCACAGAAGCCTTTTGTAAACTGAGTGAAGGTAAATGTTGTACAATTGCTTCACGTAGAGGACAAAATCTAGGACAGCAGATACAATAAAGCCACAGTTAAGTCAAAGTCTTCCTGTTGTCTTTATTTACTCATTTACTTTAAAATTTCTGATTTGTCATTTGTGGATATTGCCTGATCAAAAGGAAAATCTCGTATCACCCAGAGAGGGTCTGGGGATGGCAGAGGAGCATGCAGAGGCCAAGCGCAGGCTTGTTTAGCTCTGCTGTGGATTCTTCCCTCTGCCCTGCTGGAGCAGCGCTCTGAAGAGCAGGTTGTTTCACTCCCAGATAATGTGGAGCATGATTTCCCCTGCTGTCTCAATTATTTCTGAAATGCAGACTTGCAAGGGCTGATTCAGGTGCTTGTGTTTAGAAAAAAAAACCCAAGCTCTCTCACACAGGCTTGGGCTTTGTTCTCCTGGTTTGCTTCTGTGGCTTCCATTCTCCCAGGATAACTAAATTCTCTTAGAAACTAAACTGAAAGGGGATTAATCCAGGTGGGTTGCATGCCAGTCATTCTCTACAACCTTTGAAGGTGGGTATGTGACAGTCATTTCTAATTATTTGTAATGACACTTTCATTACTATGGCTCTTTTCTAAGGATTTTCTGATTTCAGTGTGCTGTAGAAGGCTACTACTATTCATCACAGCTTATTTATTTAAAAATTGGAGTGATGTGATATGCGAATGAGCAATATAAAACTTTCTTTTAAAATTACTTTTTATACGTGTTTCCATTATTACATTTTTATATTGTGAACAGCACATATTTTCCTGTTTCAATTAAATTATTTTTAAAGGTGAATTTCAAAGTTGTAACTTAAAACATCAAAAACAACCAACAGAATTAATCCTGCTTAAAGCAACTTTAGCATAGGGAAAATAACTCTACATTTGAAGCAAAAATAGTAGGTTTAGCTTAGGTGTACCACTTTAGGAAGTATTATTCAACCTTTCCAGCCTCGTGTCTTTAGGTATAAATCAAGAATGAAGATGTCCACTTGACTGAATTGTGGTTATAAGAATTGAATGTGATCAAGTGCATAAAAGCTACCAATTGAGTTTATGATAATTAGTGTTTTCCTAGAAAAGTAGCAATATAGAGACTAATGTCCACAGAACTGGAGGAGAGCTTTGAACAGAGATTCACATTTGAGGACTTTGGATAAGGATCTAAATATAGGATTCTTCAGGAAGTCCATGAATCCCCATGAAACAATGCACAAAACTTCTGGGCATCTATATATGTTAGGACTGCGAGTTGACAGATGACAAAAAACTGAACTCATACCAGCTTATCCAAAAAAGAGCTTAAGTAAATCAAGTACAGGTAGAAGCCTGGGTACCTTGGGAACAGGTGGAACCAGGGCTTGTAATAGAGCCAAGACGCTCATTACAGCTAGTGGCTGTTTCTTCCTCAGGTGGACATCATTTACTTTTAAACAGCAGACCAGCTTCTTTGAAACACACTGGGGCCGGGGTCAGGGATTCAGAGAATTCTATCACTCATACTAGTGAGGAAATGAAACTGTTTTTCATTCTTCCCAAATGAAGTCCAGGAAATAACACTGATCATCTTTGTCTTGCTCAGAACTATCACTGTGTCCAGAAGAAAGTATTTAAGAAAAGTGGGGACCACTTGTATGACATAGAATAGGCAAGGAGAAGAAATATTTCCCAGGAAAAAATGAGGCTTGAGCATGGCTCTGAGGAGACAAAAATCTACATATACAGACTATTTTGTGAGAACTCTTTCAGACTTTCAAATGTTTTCATTTACCATAGAAGAACCACTTATCTGTAGATCTGAGAATTAAAAGAATGTTCTCTCTTGTGGAAATATCCTGTGACATGTATTTCTTAAAGAAAACCAATGTTTATGTAAACATGTAAAAGTTTTCATTTAACTTTAGTCCTATGATAAAAAATGCAAAATATTTATTAATAGCCTTCAAAGAAATTTATATTTCAGCTAAAATGCACAGAAGACTGATTTAATAACTCACAATTGACATCTTAGGCTCTATAAAAATGGCTAATATATGTAAATAAATGTCAATTTAATTCAACAAATATCTGAATACTTATTATGTATAAGATTTGAGCTAGACAATGTCAAAAGATAGTTGACAACTTGGGGAAAACAGCCTTAGTGTTTGTGATAATTTTATGTGTTAATTTGGCAACTGGTGTCCAGTTGTTTGTCAAAACGCAATCTCGTTGCTGTTTCAGTATTTTTAGGTGTAATTAACATTAAATCAGCAGACTGAGTAAAGCAAATTACATAGAGTGGCTTGTCTAATCATTTGAAGACTTTTAGAGCAAAGACAGGTTTCTCAAAGAAGCAATTCTGCCTCAAGACCGCAGCACAGAAACCCTGCCTATTTCCAGACTACAGATTTTGACTAAAGACCGCAACGTCAACTCTTCCCTGATTTGCCAGCCTGTTCTACAGATTTCAGACTTGTGAGCCTCCACAATCACAGGAGCCAGTTCCTCACAGCAAGTTTCTCTCTCTATTGGTTTTGCTTCTCTGGAGAATCTTGACTAATACAATATTCCTATAATATAAAGTATCCAAAATTGAGAAAAAAACAACAACCCAAGAATAAAATGAGTGGAAGTGAAGCAGATATTCAGCAAGTTCACCTACCATGTCGTGGACTTCACCAGACGCTGGACCTGTCCTAGGAGCTGCTGATGCACTGTACACACCAGCAGCCGAGGCCGACTCTGCCTGCGGGGCAGCCCTCGCTGCTGAAGCGCCTGCACAGGACCAAGAAGGTGGAGCCACGCGTGGAGAAGCTGGAGGTTAGAGACACACCTGCGGGGCATTATCATCCTGCCAGGATGGTGGGCAGTGTGGTGGGTGTTTACAACAGCAAGGCCTTCAGCCAGGTGGAATTCAAGTCTGAGATGATCTGTTGCTACCCTGGGCGAGTTCCCCATCACCTGTAAACCCATGAAACACGGGCGGTCGGGCATATGCATGGGGCCACCCACTTCTCCCGCCTTATCACCCTCAAGTAGACTCCTCCTCCAGTGTAGTCGGAGACTCCCTCCAGCCCAAGTGACTGTTCTGTGACTATTCACACAAAAAATGAATGAATGAATATATATAAAATGTTGCTCAAAATAAGAAAATTCGCATTAGAACTAAATTAAGGTACATTTCTTACATACTGTAATGACGAAAAATGAAATACTTGGACACACTCTTCGGCTGTGGGAGAACAGGATTCTCATGTGTTATTGCCAGAAATTTTTTTAAAATGATACAACTCTGTGATCTGGTGCTTGGTAATACCCAGGAAAATAGCATACACATTTACAATTTGACTCAGCAACCCCAGTTCTAGAAATATATTCCAAATATACACTAGTAATATAAAGTATGCACAAGACTATTCATTTATGTGTAAACACTGAAATATTCATTAATAAGGGACAAATTGATCAATCATAATGCAATCACTTAATAGAGAACAATGCAGTTGTAAAAAGGGATTAGTCTGACCTCTACTTATATGGAGTGATTGCCAGGGTACGTTGTCAAGTGAAAAAAGGCAAAGAGCAGAATCCTATTTAGAGTATGCAACATTTTGTGTAAAACTAGAGGAAACATGGAAAGATGAACATATATATGTATGTATCTGTATATATAATAGATACGCATTTATTTATAATATTTTCAAAATGAAACAATGAGAAGGTAACTAAAAAATTCAATAACAATGATTATTAGGAAAGAAGCATTTAGAGGAAGAGATAGGATTGCAGTATGAATTTGTGTTACAAATTTGACATCAGAACCATATAAATGTTCAATAAAATTGAGAAAAAATATATTAAATAGAAATGAAAATTTTAAATTAAAAATAAAATGAATGAACTCAACTGTTATTGTATAATGACACAGAGACAAAGTTACTTCAGGTTAAAAAAAAAAACTTCAAGTAATCACTTGTGTAATAGATATGTTATTTTAAAATAACAGTAGCTACATTTAAGATAAAAATAAGTAATTATATTACTATAGTTAAGTAAAAAGATTTTCAGCATGCACAGAGGAAAGAGATACCTATATAAAGTAAAAACAAATTAAATAAAAACCTGCAATCTTAAATTTGAATTGCAAAATCATTTTTTCTCTTAAAAAAGCACACATATTTATTTCCAGGCTCTGTCTACATAAAGGGTCTAGAATCAATGAGAACTTGCATGGTTTGTAAATATGATTTTCCACGAAATGTTCTAGGACTCTTGGTAAAATAGTTGATTCAAGCCAAATCTGCGACAGAAAATGGGAAAGGGAACTTGGGACATCTTGTTGTAACAGAAGGAATTTATTTAGACCGATGGCCTCATATCAAAAGAAAACAGAAACTAATGGAAAGGGCTCCCTCGCATTGGCCTAAAATAAGATAATGTGAGCATCAAAAGGAATGATGACTACCACAGATTGAAATACACAAAATATATAAAAATTCTTTAGTTCATTAAGATTTTTAAGGAAAAAATACTCTTTGGTCACCATTTGCAGTTCACTAAATCCAACGTCATTCTCTAAAACCTGATCAAGAAAGAACCAGACATCTATTCTTCCTTTCCTGCGTAAATTTTATTTTAGGGTAACCAAATAATTAATGTATTATAGAAAAATCTTCTCTAATACATGCAGACAGAATGATGGAATTAGAAATTCATCGTTTTGCAACCCCTAAATTATCAATGGAACTGGGGAAAGGTCACCAATGTATGTTCAACTGTTTGTTAAAAGTTGATAGAAAACTTCATGACGAGCACCTTGAACCCAAATGAAATCATAACTAAAAGTGGGACTACCGCCTAATAAGTGTTGGCAAGGATATGGAAAAATAGTTACCCTTATGCACTGCTGGTGGGAATTTAAAATGGTACTGTGGAAGATAATATGGAAATTACTCAAAGAATTAAAAATAGAATTACCATATAACCCAGCAATTCCAATTCTGGCTATATACATCAAAGAACTGAAATCAGGGTCTTGAAGAGATATTTGTAAATCCATGTTGGTAGCAGCTTTATTCACAATAACTAAACTCAAGTGTCGATTGAAGGATGGATGGAAAGTAAATGTGGTATAGATATGCAATGGAATACTATTTGCCTTTAAAAAGAAGGACATTTCTGCAAAATGCTACAACATAGATGAACCTTGAGGACATTATGCTAAGTGAAATAAGCCAGTCACATAAAGACAAATAGTGTATCATTCCTCTTATATTAGGTACCTTGAATAGTCAAACTCATAAGGACAGAAAGTAGAATAGTGGCTGCCAGTGGCTGAGAGGAGAAAGGGGAGTTACTGTTTAATAAGTTAAGAGTTTTTGTTTTACAAGATGAAAAGAGTGGTGGGGATGGGTAGTTGTGGTGGTTGCATAAAAATGCGAATGTATCTAATGCCCTCGAACTGTACATTCCAAAATGTTAAAGATGGTAAGTTTTATGTTATGTATATTTACCACAGTTACAAAACAAGTAAGACTATCAAACAGACACATACCTCCTGATGTGATAGAATAGGACCTACATATTATGACCTGGAAGAGATATTTGCCTAAATGATTGCACCTAAATCTACTCAAGCATCTAAACTTAACTGCCAGTTGACAGGGAGAACAGTTGTGACAAATGAGTTGAATTTGGATGATGCGCAGGATTTTAAAGTTTACTAGGAAGAGGGAAGGATGAAAGGGAAGCATTAGAAACAGAAACGAAACTGCGGGAGCAAAGGAGGAGCCGTTAGTTCTTGTAGGAAATAATGGGCATTGTGCTGCATTCTGGCGGATCCTGACTATCTGGCTGAGAAGTGTAGATGCAAACAAATAAAAATAATGGCCATCACTTACGAATCCTTGCTAAGGATAAGGCACTATGTTTCCTGTACTCATTTCCTTCTCTCTTATGGGAGATATTGTTTTCATTATTTTACAAAGAACCTGGTGCTTAAATACCCTCCACAAGGACATCAATACAGGCAAGCAGAGGAGGTTTCAAAGGTTTGATGTCATTGCTTTCTTGATTGTAGAATAACAAATTTGTTTTAGAGAGAATTGCTTCTAACTCTCTGACTAATGGAAATCATTCTTTGTGTATTCATCATAAACTACAATTTACTGATTCAAAATGCAAACAATTGCAAGATTTACAATTATTTTATGTGCTAAAAAAGAAATTCTATAAATTAAACTATGGCATGATGTTTTGAATTTTTATTTGCTATTTATTGAGGGAATCTCTATAGTATTATTTAGACATTCATTTTGAATTATATATCACTATTATCATACATAAAAATCAAAAATTAGCAAACTATGTTGGCTAAGAATTCCTAAAATTTCTTACCATTTAGAGTATGACTTTTCCACATTACTTTTCAAATGGTCATCAAAGTCTATGTCTTTTCATACCTTTTTCTTTGTTCTATTAAGAACCAAAATATAGTTAAAATTTATTGGTTCTGGGCTCTTAAGTCAATCTTGCAATGTTATAGAGTATATCTACCTTCGAGTTTCATTTGGAACCTAGCCCATTTGATCCAAGCTTTTCCTCCTCTTCCTGAGATTGTTTGTATCCTACAGGGTAAAAGAGTGTTTCTGATTTTCTTTCAATGCACTGAAATTTAATTTTGCAAGTTTCATGCTGGAGCTTTTCATATTTTCTTATAAAATGACAACTATGTCATGATTGCTGCCAGGCAAAGTAAGGTGACACTGAGTATAACTTGTATCTTGATTACAAAGATGTTAAAATGAGAAAAAGAAAAATACAGACCTTAGTCTTGCTAAATGTAGTAGTTAAAAAGAAAAGATTTGCTTAAACATCATAAGCATATGGAGACAGAATCTAATCAGCTAGTAGACTACCTGCGTTTAATCTTCTCATCAGTAACTTACTGTGTGTCCAGTGGTCATCTCTTTCCCACACTCCCTACCTTCTCCCATCTTCCCTGCCTTTCCTGTACAAATTTATTAAGCGCCCTTCATGAACTAGACATTAGTAAAGGTACTTTGAAGTCATTAGAAAATAAGATCACATTCTTATGCAGCTTGATTTAGTCTTAAAGAAAGAAAAGCATTTGATAATTGTAGAGAAAAAGAAAGACATTTTAGGTAAGTGGGGTATCACAAGTAAGCAAGCATATTTGAAATAAAAATGTATTTCTCTCTACTATCAATTAGACTCTTTGAAAATCACTTTTCTGATCTTTGAATTCTTTATTTGCATATTACATGGATAAATTGTGTGTGTGTGCATGTTTGTGTGTGTGTATTACGCTTTAAAATCAAAATACAGATGGAGATATCTTCTATAGAATATCATGTATTCTTCAAGGTGAAGAAGAAAAACAAAATGATAATCAGTGAACTGCAGAAAAAAGGCAAGAAATAGTATGGCAAATGAAACATAAATAAGATTTATAAAATTATCTTGGTTATATTTCTCTAAGGTATTATTGGTAGCCTAGATGACCCTTTCATTTAGCACATGAGCTCTTAATTAATCAAGTTGCCTCTGGAGTTATTTTGCTCTCATTTATGTGTGTTACACATTTTGTTTTTCCTCCCTTAAATCCACAGACCATATATATCCTCCAAAAATGAACACAGTTATTTTGAATTTGAAATATTTCCCTGGATTCTTCGTATAGGACCAAATATATTATTTTGTATAGGGAATATTTTTTCCTTTGCTTGATATCATGGGTTAAAGGGCATACCATTTTCAACAATTTAAATTTAAATAAATCAATGTGCTAACTTCGATTTGCCTCTGTTCCTTCACAGCTACATATTGTAGTTTGCATTAATCAAATTAATAATAAAGGGATTAAAATTGCTAGCTTCTAAGGGAGGGACATGTCAGCGGTATTAAATGTTGCATTTGAAATGATTGTCCTTGCATGCTAATTATTAGCTGCCTGAAATGCAGAGGAAGTTCAAGAAAATGACATTCTAACCATGTGTTATTTTAATTATGGAAAAGATCCTTTAAAGAATGAATTGCATTGCAGTGTGCTTTCTAATCAGACCACATTAATTTAGATCGATGACCCCAAATCCTTTAAATCCACTATCACCGGCAGTGATTGCAAGGATTCTATAAGGCTGTTCACAATGTTTTTTATCAGGATACAACAGAAGATAGATTTGTTAACAGATTCAAATTTGTAATTTTGTACAATAGGAAGCTCATCTCATTAGTTGTAATGGTGATGAGATAATTTGTGTCATCCTGTATTTGATGTGTATGTAAGACTTGCAAAAGAGGAGAAAAGTGGAAGGACTGATAAGAAAGAAATTACCAACATCATAGTTCTTATCTACAATTTCTTAGTTTCTTTCAGCAGCCTAACCTATGCCACTCTGGACTCCATAGCACAGATGACCGTTTCTCTTTTTTTAAGGGTAGGTATACAAGCAATAATAAGGCAAAATTGGCATTTGTTTTGGTTGCTGTATTGTTCACTCAATGACCTTCAGTCTAAAGAACCAGACACCCAAATAGAAAAGAGCCTTATTTTTAAGTTTCCTGTCACTGCATAGAAACTTGGGCAAGACTCATGACGTTTTTGATTCACTGAGAATGCATAGTTTTATTGTCCCTTGAAATCACAAAACATAGTCTCAGTTCAGTAGGAGTGTCCAGTCCAAGATAGTAATCAATAATTCAATCTTCATTGTGAAGTAAGGCTTCTCTTTTCCCATTTTGTTCTACGGCATGGGCACAGGAATGATGTGTGACTGCTTTTTTTCTTCATTCCTACCCATCCTCACTTTGTATCTGCAGTGTCAACTCTCTGGATGTGGAGCATGTTCAGGGAGGAGGAGAAAGTAGGGAGGAAGGAAGTTTTTTATTTGGTGATTAATATCAGCTGCTTCGAGGTCCCTGGCCCCAGAGAATATTAAAAGCTGTGTCTTTTAATTATTTTATTATCATTGTTTTTCTCCAACATAGCATGCCAGGTAACATGGTTACAATTGACTAAGATACAAGGAAGCAAATGACTAAACTGATTGAATTGGAAGAGGTGATATCACACCAAACAATACTTCATCAATTTTAGCTATACAGGTCACCGATGTCCATATTGCTGCTAACTGAAGTAGACAAGGACAAAGTAAGATAAACACACATACATTGAATGCTCACTATATAGCAGGCACTGGGATCCCTTTGCCTATGCAAAAACTTGACGTTGTCATCTGGCCTGCTAAGAGCAGCACAGATCTGACTGCAGCCATGAATGAGAACCATTTCATATACGTGGAGAAGACCATTTTCAGGAATAACCACAATAGTTAGACCAGCATTTGCCCAAGAACTAATCTATTTGACCACTTACTACCAGTATTATATCAGCAGTTCTCAGAGACTTTACTTTCCTAAAGTGGGAAAGATACTGCTTGTAGTTTTCATATTGAAAAAACATGCCTATTTTTTTGTTGTTGTTGTTATTTACTGCCTCTATCTCTGTAACCATTCTGCAGTGATCTCTAATGTGTACTCAATAGTGCATTTTATTCTGTAAAGGACAAAGTCTGATGTAATTAGTATTACTACCATTTTACATTTTATATATGAGGTGACTGAGGCTCAGGGGTTTCAGTGTTATGCTCAAGGCCTCATTGCTAATGAACTACAGATCCCCATTCATTTAGAAGTTCATCCAAAGTCTGTTTGTTTCTAAAGACTATAATTTTTCCACTAAATTGGTAAGCATATGTGTCCCTCAAGAATGCCCTCTGCCATTGAGGGACATAGAAAATAAAGTACCCTCCTCTGCCTTCACACCATTGCCACCATTACTTCACACAGGATGTCATAGATGTGAGAATCTACCCAGTTTGCAGGAAAATTTGGCAAGGATGTATGAGTGTGTAGGTATGTTTAATAACTCCTTCCCAGTTGTTTTTTATTTAAATAGTGCTATACATATTCCCCCTCCTTACACTAAAACTTCCATTGAACAGTTTTATAGATCTAGAGACCCTATGCCTGAAATGTGAAAACATAATAAAAAGGTTAATAAAAGCAGTTAGATAAATTTTGATTTCTTTTAGGATGTTGCTTGTGATCTTTGAGATTCATGTTCTGGTTTAGTGCCTGGCACCAGAGTGCTTGCTGATTTACACGATTGTCCTAATGACCAATGACATGAATAAATGATAACCTAATTAGGCCCGTTGAGCTGAGAATATTTTTGAAGGACTCTGACATTTGGCGAGGAATGTGGTGTCAGCAGAACATCTAGCCTGTATATAATTTCTGATTTGAGGAAAGGTATTGACAAGTAATTATATAGTCATACAGAGAAAGCAATTATATGAACCTGTCTTAAACGCTGAACTTTCAGAACAATGAGAAAGGACAAATGTGGACCAAAGCCAGGCAGAACACAATGCGCCCAGTCTGCCAGAGACTTGCATATGATTAAATATTTAAGAAATATCTCTAAACAGCTATCTGGAATTACCACCAATAATTTGTATGTGTTGATGCCAAAGTATATTTAACTGCACAGAGAGGGGTTTGGGGCTCTGGGTAGTGAAAGTTGATCCCAGGAAAGTCACAGAAGATGGGAATATTTCAAAGCACAAATGTCTAATTATTACAGTTCTAATAAAGTATGTCCAATTTTTCAGTGGAAGCAATATTCTTGATACTGTTCTGATCTAATAAGCTAACCAGGAACTCAATTGCCTCTGAAGAGGTATACCAGTTAGCTATTATTGCATAACAACAAACTTTGGTGGCTTAAAATAACATTTGTTTATTATTATAGCCATATATCTGTGATTATCTATTTGACAGCTGATGTAGATTGAGCTTAGATGATCTTGGCAGGGCTTACCTGTGTGACCATGTGTTTGTTGTCTAGGAGACTGGGTTTGTCTGAGGCACCTTACCTGGTGCAGATCTGATCCATGCGTCTTCGATCTCCTCCTGGCATGAGTAGGTTTTCCTTGGCTTGTCCTTCCCATGACAGAATTACAAAAGGACGAGAAGAAACATGGTAGGCCACTTGAGACTTAGACTTGAATCTCGAAAACAGTCACTTCCACATGATTTTATTGGCTAAAAGCAAATCATATGGATGAATCTAATGTCAAGGAGTGGGAAAATATGCTCTAACCCTTTTTTGAGAAGAACTACAAAGGGTATGAAAACAGGTAAAGGTAAATAATTAGGGCATCTGATGTAACAAATTGACCATGAGAGAAATGAACAGATACTTTTTGCAAAAGCATTTAACTTTAGAAAGTATCTTCTGAAACATACACAGAGGGACATGAAAGGAAAGGACCTATACTATGGCATAGCTGCAGCAGCTTCTTCTAAAAGAAAATATGAGTCAAGGACAGAATCAAAGACTGTGCAAACTGTTGCAGACATGCTTCATCACACAAAGTCATCTTTTAGCAAAAGTGCAGTTAAGTGCAATTATAAATATGTGTGCTTTAAATCTGTGAATTTGAGCTGGTATGCAGAATTGAATCATAACTGACAGCTCCCTGTGCTCATCCAACTTTCTAAACCTCTACTGCTCCATTTGGTCTTTCATTTCTAAATTACACTGCAAACAATTTTGGTAAAAACTCAATGAGGAAATCATCTGGTTGACTTTGCTCCCAACCAGATGATTTCCTCATTGGGCCAAATGGTTGGAAAAATGATTGTTGAAGAGAAATTGAGAAACAGATTTCCCATCCCCAACTTATATACACATACATCTTCTCCTTCCAATAGGAAGAGTGGGGAATAATGAAGCTGAACAAACAAAAACCACCTCACTGCCAGCGTCTCTTCAGCGCAGTGCCAAGCGTCACCAGACTGTAATGCTGAGGGGATCAATGTAAATTTAACTCCATCTATGTTGCAGGAATCCCATAAAGGTAACAGCATTAATATTTATAAATCTGTGCAACCTTTTGATTGAACATTGATTCCATACATTACCATTATCATGAGGACAACAAAAAATATAATGAATCTTGTGGTGATAACTATGAAATACATATTTGATATTTTAATAATTTTATTTTATTACATTCCAGAAAAGTTAAACTCAAAAGAATGAAAGAATAGCAAAGTCACCACAGGCAACTTTTAAATCATAGTTCTGTTAAAACAGATATCAGTTAGGAATGTGGGGAAAGGTCTGACTGTTGTTTTTGTGGTATTGGCAATGTGATCCAAAATCCATCTTTTATACAGCTTATATGTAAGTATGATATATGTAAAACAAAGCTCTCTAAATTAAAAAAAAAGTCACAGAAGATTGCTCCTATAAATGAACCTGAAAAAGTTTTTTTTTAAAGATGATGTTACCTCTTGTAATCAGACTCGACAATAAGGTAATGTCTCTTCATCTCACAATACGAAGACTATTTTAAAACTTTGGTGGACAGTTCTAATCAAGCCAAGGAAAAGGACCTTAATTGTTATTGCCAACAATGTAGAAGCCCAAGATTTCTGGGTAAATTAGGTTTTTAGTAACAATTTAGCATTGAAGGAACTACCCCAATGCTTAGACATAAACCTTCTCTTATCAGAAATATTCCATTTCCTTAATAAGATTTTTCCAGGGAGAGGACTATGAATAAATTTCAAAACAGTAAGTATATCTTATTTCACTAAATCTTGTTTCTTAATGATGAGAATTCAAAGAATTGAATAGGGCTGCCCAAATGTCAACTATTATTTCTGTGAAAGGGAACATCTCAGATGGTATGTGAATCAAGCTATTGATTTAAACTGTTAATGGAAGCTCAAATTATCATAGCTTACCTGAGAAAATACAATCAGAAAAATATTTATAGGAAAAGTTGATATTTAATTTTGATTATTTTACAAATAGTCTAAACTGAGTTGCTGTCAACGTCCAAGGGCATATTTTATCAAATGCTATAACTTACAGAGATATAGCCTCTGTTTCTGATAATACAAATTTTCTCAAAAAAACTAATAATCTATTTTGAGCTTCTATAATGTTGAAGCCCTCATTTTTTCTCCCACTAGTACAGAGTTTATACGATTAGGTTTACTCATACAAACCTTATATTAACTAGTGAGTCTAGTATGTGCTATTGTATCTGTTTGTTACACTTATGAATGCCTCACATCAAAGTACTATGAACATTTTCACCCCAGAGCTGCTTCCTGTTTAACAAATATTTTGTAGTTCTTCAAAAATTTTTTTTCTGATAAGGAAAATGGGGATAAGATAATCCACAATGTATATGTATGTGCATGTGCACATGTACACACACATACACACACACATAATTTAACATATTTTCTTTCATTCATTCAGCTACTTGGCCATCACAAGGTAAAACTTTTTCCAGAGCTAGGTAATAAAAAGGGACAAAACAGCTAACAAGAACGGAATCAACTTTGGGAGTTTTTCAATGAATATTTGTACATTTGAGAAGCATTTATAAGGAAAAATGAGAGGGGCAGTCTTGAAGAAGAAAAAGAAATTGGATTAGGATAAGGATAATGAATGGGTGAAGAAAGCATGCTAGGAAGAAATGAGCTCCAATTTTCTGACTTCACGTTTCCTTAATATAGTGCATTTTTAAAATGGTTTGTATTAAGAAGCTTATATGAGAAGTATACGTATATTTAACTGAAGTATTTTTTATTGTTAAAGTATGATACTTCAAAGGCAAATCTACCATACTGATTTTTTAAATAGCAGTCATTCTATTTGATTTCTTAGACATATAAAAAAATTAATACTAATATAATAATTTGTTTCCAAAGCAGGTTCATATATTTCTTTGAATATAAATTACATTAGTTACTAAGGGGATCAAATAAACTACTCAGTGTATTTACTCAGTGTATTTTTAGTAGCCTCCTCAAGCACAGACAAATGTATATTCTTATAACAGGGATGATAAACAATATAGTGAACAGAACTTGGACTTAGCATCTTGAGCATATAGACCCTACCTTAATCACCTCTTACTCTTGTGATTGTAGACAGTTATTTACATTTCCTTCTTCTGTAAAATGCAGACAGTGCCTCTTGTAGCAGGTTGTGGAGTGAATTCAAAGAAAACGATGTAAATAACGCATCAATATAGTGCCTATCTCATAATAGACAGTTAGTATATGATAGCAATATATGTTTGTTTAAAATCACATTTTTCAACATACGTGTTTGAAATGCACAACATAGAATAACATATATTTAATGTTTAATAAAATATCTAATCATCCAAGTACAATTGAAAAATCATATAATGCTGGCCTATTATGATTTGAACATCTTAGAATAATCCTTTATAGATGGTATAACCAGTTCATCTGTCAACTAATAATTCAAAATTTTACATGTTACAAAAAGAAGGATTTCTTTACTAAAGAAGATTGGAAACTATGATAGTTTGGGAGAAGCATGGCCTTTAGAATCAGATCTAGTTTGAAACTCAGCTAACCATCTTAGAATTTATGTGAACTTGGGGTTACAGGAGCTCTCTGGTTAGTTTTCAGCTATTTGATGGGGGATATTTAATACAATTTATAACTTTTAAGGATTAAATAAGAGAATGTGTGGATGTCCTTAACACATAGTATGGGCACAACAAATATTAACTCTCTTCCTTATGTACGCAGCTGGCTTTTCCTTATTTTGAAGGGAAATAAATTCTATAAAAGTTTATGCCTAGGTAATTCCAAATGGTAAACTGAATTATGTGTTGTTAGTGGTAGAAGTGAAGAATTAGGAGTGTCCTCTTACTTAAGTTCCTAGGACATCCACAATAATTATGATGCTATCACTGAAGACAGAGACACACATATTATAGAACCAATCAAAGATGAAATCTAGGACTAGCTAAGGTGGCCCACCTGACATAACAGGAAGGCATGGGGAATTTTATTCTGCTGCATTTTCTCTCCAGAGAGACAGAGTCACAGTGAGTTTTATACTCTTTTAATAAAGACAAACTACTTCCTATACACAAGCATCCTAGTTTAGACAAAAGGCAGACAGCCATGAGAGATATGTGAAGACATATTTCAGTTTTATTATCTTTTAGGTATAGACGGATATGTTAATCAATTTCCACATACAATTCCTGTAACACAGATTGAAAGTGAAACTTGAACCAGCAAAACCTGTCTTCTGTTGCCAGAGTTAAACTGGAGAGACGCAACCTCAGAAGTTGAGGATTGTGCATGATCTTCCTTCCCAGCCTCGCTGTGCATATCTCTGCTGTTACACAAATATGCATTCCTTTTTTTATTTTTTTTAATCCAGACATTGATTCAATAGTAATAATGCCATTCCCCATTTTCCCGGCAAACTATCTGTTTTCAGTCCAGAGTTCTGAGTTTTGAATGTTTTGCTCTCTAGGTTCTGATAGTTGTTTCTGGATTTAGTTAACCATAGCACGTGGAAGCCAAGAAATAATTGTAGCATAACCCTCTCTATTGTCACAGTGCTTCTTTCTGCAAATATATCTGAGGAGTTAGACTTTGAACCTTTGATCTCTCACACCAAAAGCAAAAAAGAAAAAGTATTTATATGGAAGTATTTTCATCTTAGTGTTCATGATTTATTGTGGAAAGCAGGTGTTTAAAAATTTTAGAATTTCTTCAACAAAATTCTAAAGAGAAAAGAAAAAAAGAAGAAATCACAGTATTTACAGAGATAACAGAATGGCTTAGCCATGCAAAACAAAGAACTTTGGTTTTTCCCCTTTCACTTTGGTTTAAATATTGACCAAGATTCAATTTTTTTTTCTGCCAAATAAAACTTCAGTACATCAAAGTTAGAGGCAAAATAACATATTTTCTTTTTCCCCATATTATTTTACAAAGCATTGAGTCTAATAGAATATTTTATGTACTTAATTCGTATTAATGCACTACAGGAAGCGTTTATTAAACTGAGTCACTAATGCCCAGACAGTAAATGGTTTACAAATGTACAATAACATGTGTTTCTAAATAATGCAGAAGTGGCAAAATATTATTCCTAATCTCCATCTGAGTTTAATCTTTAATTTATTTTTCATTGGCTTCATAATTTTTTATTCCATCAATCTAAAAAAACAAACACCAGTTTTCCTTTTCCTCCCAAAGAACACGTTTCTATACCTGGAAATCTGATGTTCATATTTTTTTTTTTTAAATAAAGTTATGTAAATCCTAGAATAAGAATGACTGTGCAATGTCCACCCAGAAACCAGGCTTCTGCTTGAAAGAGCAAAGTTTAAAAGTCTAGTCACAAGTAGCTATTGGCTCATATCCAGTCTACTTCAAAAATTTTCATTTATACTATCACCCTAAAAAGTTCCTCAAGCATAAAACATGTTTATAAAGTTACAAATTTGAATGTAACTAAAGATACATAGACATTTTATTATTACACTTTTATGTACTGCTTGATAAATTATGTACCAGTTAAAAACACTAAATTATCTCAAGGTGCATTCGATATCTGTAGCATAGTTAACAAAAACACACACGAAAAAATATATATTCTATATTCTGTGGAAAATAACACGGCTTTGATAATGACCACTGTTAAAAATCTCCAATTCTGACTGATATCTTTTTTTTAAAAGAAATAGGTATAATTTTAAGGCAGTGGATAACCCAAAGGATTTAACACCAATTTTTCAATATGGTGATTAACGTGATCTATGAAAATGGAAATATTATCCAAGATTTTTTCAAACTGTCTCTCATACATAGTTTTTCTTTTTTCTTTTCTTTTCTTTTCTTTTCTTTTTTCTTTTTTTTTGACAGAAAATAATTCCTAGCAGGTGTCTCTAAAGGTAAGTGCTACCCAAATTCTGTTACTTTTTTTCAGTGTAGGCAACATTGTCAGTTCGGGAGTACCATTTTTATGTATCTGTGTCCATATGTGTGTGTGATTACTTCTGAGAGTCTTCTGGTGGTCCATACACAAAATCACCGCATCTGGTGCTTATCAGTCTGATTCTCTGCCTCCTCATCTCATGATTAAAAAAAAAAAAAATCACAGTTTTGGAATAGAGCAATATGTGTATCCCCAACTTTCACAAGCTGCCACCTTTGGGATTCGGGCGCTTGTGAGAAAGTTTGAGACATTACTGATACCAATCAGAATCAGATATGTACCTGCTCAGATTATCCATATAAACAATTGAAATAAAAACATTACATTATACATCAGATTAACAGCAACTCCCAGAACAAAGCTTACAGTGTATAAAAATAGCTACGTAAAAAATTTACATAAAAGGCAAACCAAAAGGAAATCCTCAGTGCAGACATTTACAGAAAAAAAATATCAAACCAAATGCAACAAATGACCTATCATCATGGCTGCCAAAACTCGTTATTGTTTGTAATTTCGTTTCATTGTTTGACTTGAGATAATTCTCTAAAATCCTGTGACAGCTTGGTAGAATGAACGTTAATATTTGAACCACGAATTGCTGTCAATGTCTTTGTATATGTCTTAAATACAATCCACGTTCATGCTTCAATTGGCCTATATAGTTTTTTCTCTGAAATAATGAAGAAAACATAATTTAGTAAGTTACCATAGCAATTATTTTTCACCATCAACAGATGCTTTGTACTGAAAGTGACAGGAATTACATTATAGGAGCCTTTCAAAAAATTCCATTGTCCCTGAACCCATCTATAATCTCAGGCATTGCCATGGCCCTCTACAAATAAAGTTTTGGAACTGTTGAGAGTCTTAATTTGTATGAAAATGGCTTAATTCATATGAGGATTACAAGATTTTTCAGGAAAATATTTCATTCTATTTCTCTTCAGGTCAAAAAATTCACTTATCCCTTCAAATCACCCTCTCTTGTGGGCTTTGTCTTCAAGCTCAACTTTTCTTTAAGAATTTACTCTCTCCAATTTTGAAGAAAACAGAAGCTAAAGCCTATGTTTATGAAAAGTTGAGGAATGAAGAAAAGAGCAGCAGGGAAAAAAAAAACAGGTGGAAATGCTGCCTACTTGGCTTTTAATGGAAGGCAGAATAGGGGAAGAAATCCAGTTCTTTTTTCATCCAATCAGTTTGAGATCTTGGTTTTCAGATTTTAAAAATGTCTCATTTAAACTATCGTATTTTTCTTCCCTGTGTGCATCTTTCAAATTACAGTTCTTTCCCATGGCCCATATCTTCTCCATGGGGTTAACTTGGGTGACCTACTCAAATTGTGACTTGGCGTTTATTTATAATGAACCAAAGTTTTACTGTGGTAATTGGGGATTTTAACTTTAGGTGAGTAAGCTACAGTAACAGTTATTCTCAAGGACACACAAAATAATTTGTCCAAATGGGTTCCCTGTTTGGCTGGCTCAACAGAACGTAAATAAAAGTAAAAGCTCAAATTGCAAATGGCAATACTGTGGAAACATACCTCTTTTGGAGATTGTCTTAAAAATTCACACTCATATAGCTATTATACATAAATATATGCAACATCAACATATACATTATACACATACATATATGTGCATATACAGTTACATATATACATAACACACATATATAATATACACACTACCTACAAAAGTGTGTGTGTGTGTACATACACACACAAATATGTTAGCCTTTTCATTAAAATGATTTGGGAGATGGCTGTATAAATACTCTGACACTTTTAAGTATCTTAAATCCTTGAATTAAAATTTTTATATTTTATGATTATTCTCATAATGTTTTTAAAAAATAAATTTAAAGTATTAGAATCAGCTCTCATCCAACCAAAATATCAATTTATAAAATTAAGCTTCTTTGTACTCAGGAAAATTTTAGGTATTAGAGTACATAATGCTAATTGAATGTTAAAATCTCAAAATTGTTTTTAATTATTCAGATAATGATTTTTTTTTCCTTAGAGGATAAGAAAACTTGAGATTCATTTTTCTGAGAACAACTTTCTGAGTTACCTAAGTTTGCTTTTGAAAAACTCTCTTCCTGTTTTAAAAGCCTCAGTGTTAAGGCTTTCCCCTTCATCTCCTAGGATGTTTCACACTTTCCTGAGAATTATTTCTATAAACCTCATGTGGCCTGCTCACCTGGACAACATCTAGAACAATTTCTCTCTTAGGCTTCTGTTTTGTGATTGTTTTCTTCTAACTTTTTATTTTCCTCCAGATTACCAAGGTCCTTGTTTACGTGTTTTGATGCGGTCCTATAAAGGAATGAAATAAACATTATTACATTGACACATACACATTATTATTTTTTAAATTTAGGATTCAGGTTAATGTTTCCTTGAAAAGTGGATGTTTTACATCTAATACAGGCAAACCACTTCAATGAACAACTCCACACCTGTGAGCCTTGATTGATAACAGAACCCATTTCAATTAAATTACCTTGAGAGTGGGGTTGCATTAAATAAATTCCAAGAGAAAAAGAAATCTATTATTTTGAACACAAACTATGCATATTTAGTTGTATCATGTTTTTGGCTGGGTTGTTTTCCTCTCTGCTTTCTGGAATGTAATTATTACCATCCAATAGTCAAAATTTTCATTCTGGACAAATACTTTCTGCACAAATTTTCTGAGAGAGTTTCATTAGGGCTTTTCCCTTTTTGGCATTCCCCATCACACCAGTCCCTTGTATCATTGTTTGTGGATTCTCTTTTATTGAATAAATTAAAACCAAGATTAAAAAGAGATCCAAGTTTATGACAGAGAATTGGCAGCAGAAGCTGAAGCAGTTCTAATGTGATGGTTTTCAAATCGTAGTCCCATATCAGTAGTATCAGCAACCTCTGGGAGCTCTACAGAAGTACAAATTCTGAGGTTCAGACACAGAACTGTGGAAACAGGAACTCTGGGAATGGGGCCTGCAACGTATGCTATTCAAGACCTCCAAGCAGCTCTGCCTCATGCTGAAGTTTGAGAAACACTGCCTTAGTGGCTGCTATCGTTACACATGACTGACTGGGTTCTATCCTTTAAGATCAGAAATCAGGTTTTCTTATAAACACAGCTCAATCCTTGGTTTTGTGACCACTCAGGAAAAATCATAACATTTCAATTCTCTATTCCATTCATCTCCTTTGACTATATTTTCCTCCACTTTCAATATATTATTTAGTTATTTAATATCTTTGTTAACTGTGATATCCAAATCATGCATGGACCTGTTTGTTCTACTTTTTGTCTTGATTATTGGTTATATTTTCCTGACTCTTTGCTTATCTAGTCTTTTTTATTTTGCATGACACAATGTATAAATGAACACTATTTTCCATCAGATAAGGTTTCTCCTTTCCTTTCATAAGCAGATAGGGTGGGGAACTCCAATTCAATCAGGGCTTGAGACAGGTTAGGGCCCAGTTGTGGTTTTAGGGAGATCCAGTCTTCTGGTTTTCCCTTATTCTAAAGTGTGGCCCTCTAAGCTTCTGATTAAGATTTGGGCATCTTTTGCGTTCTTCATCCCTTAAAAATAGAGATCCAGCTCACTCTTTTCTTTAGAGAACCTCCACCCAGATCTCCAGCCATCTGTTTTATGACACTTTGAGATATGGTCAATCTCTTTAGTCTTCTCAAGTGAGAATAAGGACCGTGTTTTATTTCTATTTTATCCACAGCACATACCCACTTACTAGAAAAGTAGGCATACAGACAATTTCTTTTACTAAACTGAACTGACTTTACAGTAAATGTATTTTCTCTCCATTGTAATCATAACATTCTTAATAACATTTCCTTTTCTCTAGCACACTTTTTTTGTAGGAATATAGTATATAATACATGTAACATACAAAATATGTCAGTGACTATTTATGTTCATATTTATTTCCTTTTACTGTTCCTTATGAATCTGTGTCCACAAATATGAAGTTCATACACACTCACTTGCTTTCTTACAGACACATAAAATAGAGAGAATACTACATTGAATGACGGAACCTCATGTCTCATTCTAATCTTTTCGGATAAACTGCACAAAGTTATATGTATAAATATGTACCTTGATTATTCTAATAGCTCCTAATTCTATATTCTAATATATACTAATATTTATAATTTCTATAAATCAGTAAAATATTGTGGCAATCAAGGAAAGCCACATGATTCTCAAAGCCTCTTCACTCCTTTCCTTTCTGGTACTAGCAATGATTTTTTAAAAACTTGTGTTTTGTTAATCCTTACATTTATGACAATTATAAACTCTCAGAAAAATACAGAATAAACTATTTGACTGTACTTGAGGGTGACAGAAGAAATTAGAAACTAGAAAGGGAGTCGGACCCGTATACTGGGAGAGCTCTATTTTCACATCACTTTTCCTCTGAGAGTGCTTCGTAGTTGCAGAGACATAGACTAACTAGAACAAAAGCTGGAAATAAAGGAGAAAAATCTCAGGACGAAGAAAGCCACACTAATGTGTGTGTAAAACACAATAACTTCCTTGGATGATCCCTAAACTGCACATAGGTGGGCAAAATTTCACATAGGCCAGCAGAAAGCAACAGCTGGAAAGCCTAAAAACTTGATATAGACTTAGCTACTACCCACGCAGGCAAACAGTCTGAAGTTAAGGTCACCAAGACAGACGTCCTTAACAAAGAAAAGCCAAGTAAAGACAATGTGTCGACACTCAGCATTCACACTACGACAGATGTGCCACATAAAATGTAAACATAACCTTCACGAGTTCAAGAAAATCAGCCAGTAATATAATTCCTTGCTAGAAAAAACAACCCATATCCTTAAGAAGACTATAACAGAGACTAGAATCTTTATAACATATCACCCCCCGAATGACTAGTATATAATAAAAAAGCTACCATACATATGAAGAATAGAAAAGTGCAACACAAATTCCAGAGAATGTCCTTGGATGACACAGTCTTTGGCAATAGCAGGCAAGAACTTTAAAATCAATTATTACATCACATGTTTGAAAACTTAGAGAAATATGGTAACAATGAGAGAACAGATGAAAATTTCAGCACCAAAAAAAAGTAAAGATAAATAATTCTCCAACTTAAAATAAATATTGGAAATGAACAATTCACTAAATTTCTTATCATCAGATTAGAGATGGCAGAAGACAACCCCCAGTGAACTTAAGGATAAAAACATAAATTATACATTCTTAAAAATGATAAAGATGATAGGGAAAAAGCAGAACCTCAGTGAGCTGTGGGGCAATATTGAGCAGTCTGATGTGTGTGTAATTGGAATCCAAGTAGAGAAGCAAAAGAGAATAGGCCAGAAGATATATTTGAAGAAACAATAAAAATATTCCCCAGGTTTGTGATCTTCATTCACGTGCAGATCCAAAATTCTCAGCAACTCCCAAGCAGAAATAATAAAAAGAAAAAACACACTTAAGTACATCATAATAAAACTAATAAAAAGCATGTAAAAGATAAGGATGTGAAAGTAAGCACAGAGAATTTGTTTAGGAGAAACATGTCATGAATCACAGCTGATGGCTCATTAGGAAAAATGCCATGATAGAGATATATTAAACATTTTGACAATGCTTAAAGAAAAATCTCTCAAATCAGAATTTATAATCCAATAAAAAGACCTTTTAATTAAAGGCAAAATAAAACATTTATATTTTAATGAAAGAAAACTGAGAGAAATCATCACTAGCAAACCAGTACTAAGGGAAGTATTAAAGGAAATTCTTTGGTTGAAGGGCAACGACACCAGATGAAAATTCTGGTGTACAAGAAAGAATAAATACAGATTATGTTTATAAGGGGAAAAATATAAATAATATTTTCAAAAAAGTTTACAAAGATAACCATATAGTGCTCTCTATATAATTAATATAAGACCTTTGAAATATTATTTTACTTCCTCCATTCTTTTTGCTATTGTTGCCATATCCACTACAACCGCATATATTATAAAACTCACACTACGAGTATATGGAAGAGGTTAAATGAAATTATAATGGTTCAAAGACTTTAGATCATTACAGAAATAGATGTTATAAATTAAGAGTTCCTAATGTAATACCTAGAGTCACCACAATAAAAGAATACAGAGAGGTATAGTTAGAAGCCAGCAGAGAAATTAAAATGTAATACTAAAACTTATTTGAGTAACTCCAAAGCAAGAAAAGAGGAACAGAAGACAACTAGAAAACAAATAGGGAGATGGTAGTCTCGAATGTAACAATATTGATAATTAAGTCAAATGTAACTGGCTAAATTCTCTAATTAGAAGTTAAATCATCAGACTGCACTATGCAGAAAACTAAATGCTCTATAGCAGAGGTTAATTTTTTTTTTTTAAAGGTCCAGATTAATAAATATTTTAGGCTTGCAGACCTTATGGTTTTTGTTCCAACACTTCATCTCTGGCAGTGTATAGTGTGAAACAACTCAGGCAATATGTAAACAGAAGGGCACGACTGTGGTCTCATATACATTTCTTTACAAAATGAAGCAGCAGCCATAGTTTGGTCAGCCTTACTGCATATGAGATGCATTTTAGGTATAAAGAGATAGATCATTGAAAACAAAAGGATGGAAAAAGATGTACATGTGAACAGTAAGCATATGGAAGCAGTTTGGCTATAGTAATATCAGACAAAGTAAAATTCAACACAAGGAGTATTACAGGGCTAATGAGAGATGGTTTATAATTATAACAGACTCAACACCTAAACATGCTATAACAATTTTAAGTGTATGTGCCTAATAAAAGAATAAAGCAAAACTGACAGAACTAGAGGAAGAAATAGACACATACACAATATTATTTAGAGAATTTAAGAACCCATTTTCAGTAGTTGGTAGGATAAATGAATCAAAATTCAGTATGATTATGAAGTAGCTAAAACTGAATAGCTCTGTTACTGAAAGTATATGCTTAAAACCTTACATTAGATATAAAGTGATTTTATATCATTTGAAAAACATTAAAGATAATTTAATAAATTATCTTTATTAAAGATAATAAGAAGTTACATAAGAAGATTATGTAACTTCACATACAGCTAAAAATATTGTACCCATCAACACAATTTTTTAATTTAAATGCCCATGTAGCATCCACCAGGAAATACTATGCCTACACACTAGGCTAAAACAAAACAAAACAAAACAAACAAAAAACAAAAAAAAAAAAAAACAAACAAACAAAAAAGCCTCAGTGCATTTCAAAAGACTAAAAGCATACAGAATAGGTTGTCTTGACAAAACAGAATTAAATGAGAAATGTTGGAATTTAATATAGTTCTAATTTAATATAGTTCTAATTACATGACTCCAAATAAGAAACCACAACAGGAATTTAAAAATTTTAAATATTTTGAACTGGATGAATGTAAAATACAACATACTGAATGAAGTGGAATGAAGTTAACATAGTGTTGAGATTGAAATTCATAATTTAAACACTTGCCTTATAAAAGAAGAAAGGCTAACATTGATCTAAATTCTTAATTTACTTTATAAATTTAAAAAAAAGAAAACAAGTTAAACTAAATAACTAGAAGGAAATAGTTAAATGATAAGAGCAAGGGTAAAGGGATTAAAAAATATAAATAGTTACAAAATAGTCATGGAGATATAAAGTGTAGCATACGGAAATCAGTCAACAATGTTGCAATAAATCTGTAAGGGGGAAGAGGGGTACTAAAATTAGTGGGGTGATTGTTTTGCAAGTTATATGGACCTCTGATCTCTATGTTGTACAATTGAAACGAATATATTATTGTATGCCAACCATAATTGAAAAAAACATTGATTTGTACAATATAAATATGAGCAACTAAATATTTATTATATTTTAATAAAGCTAGAGGAAAATAATTAAAATTGAAAATAATCAATACAAATAAAAACCATGCAAAGAGTTATTTTTTAAAATATTAAGAAAATTGGTAACTCCCTAAAAAGACTGAGCAAGATAAAAGAACAAGTATAAAATAAGAATATTAGAAAACAGAGAGTGTTATGACTATAGAACCCATAGGCAGGATAAGGGAATCCAATGGACAACTTTTTCTTTTTGCAAAAATGTCAACAATTTAAGTGAAATGTATATTTTCCTTGAAAAACCTACCAAAATTTATTCAAGTAGAAGTACCTTATATATATTAAGGAAATTAGAATCACAAAATTTATTTTAAAGCAAGTTCTCATAAAGAAATTCTAGGCCCATGTGGTTTTATTGTTAAATTATATCAAACATTTAAGGAAGTAACAAACTCAGTAAGAGGATAGAACTCTTTTCATTCCATTTTACTAAGCCCACATTACCCCAGTACCAAAACTTGGCAGAGATATTACAAGAAAAGAAAATTAGAGACCAATATCCCTCACAAATTTAGACAAAAAAAAAAAAATCCTTAAAAATATGTTGCAAATTGTATGCATCAATGTATAAAAATTACGATACATCATAATAGAGTGGGATTTATTCCAGGAATGCAAGACTAGTTTACATTCAATAATCTATCAATGTAAGTTACCATTTTCTTTTTCAGAATAAAGAATATGAGAAAGCAATATGATTATTTGTAGAAATAATATAGATGGTAGAAGTAATGTAATACATAAAGGGCTTTTGAGAAAATTCAACAATGATTTGTGACTAAAAACTATTAGTAATCTAGGAATATTAAAAATTTCTTCAACCTATTTAAGACCATTGTGTAGTGAAGAATTGGGCCTTGCCTCAAAAGAGATTTGGTCTTTGTGCTCAATTCCTGGGAGATATTCTCTAAACAGAATTTTCCAAGTGATAGGAGTGGCTTAATTATTTATGGTGGGCCTCTAGGATCACACTTTATAGTTTATGCTGAGGAGATGTCTCAGTTTAGGGTCATGGACACCTAAAAGATTTAGCAATGGGAGCTGGCTAGCCCCACCTAAAAGAACAGCCATATGGCTCAGGGTGGTTGTGGCCATGTGACATCAGCCTGACCTCTGGGGAAGAAAAAGGCTGAAGACTGAGTTTGACCACATGAACAATTAATCAATTATGCCTATATAATGAATTGCCCAATAAAATCTCTGAACACCAAACCTCAGGTAAGCTTCTCAGAGTGTTTATACTCCATGTTTTTGCCACATATCAATACCATTAGAGAAACACTTCCCTGAAGACAACGGAAACCTCCCATTTGAAGCCTTCCCAGATTTTGCCCCATCTTCCCTTCCCTTGGCTAATTTTAATGTATCCTTTAATTGTAATGAACATAACCATGAATTTAATAGGTTTCAGTGAGTTCTATATTTCTAGAAAATGATCAAACCTGAGGATGAATTTGGGAAACAACCCAAACCAGAGTTCGTGTCAGAGGTGAGTGTGCTTTTATGTGAATTCTTAGTGAGAGTGTTTATGTGATTTCTTCCTTTACCTTTGTATTGAACTCTAAGTCCTTGCTGTTGGGTCAGAAATCTTGGGCAGACTTGGAACTCCGTGGGACTGTTTCCTTCCCTTTTAGTTTGGCTAAACCTAGGAAGGTCCATATGAAAAATGTACAGCTAACATCATATATAATGTGAAATACTAAATAACTCCTTCTCTAAGACTAGAAACATGTAAAGATGTCTGCTTTCATATTTCTATTTAACATTGTATCGTGGGTCTCCGGAGTGCAATAAAACAAGAAAAAGAAAGAAAAGGCATACAGAAAAGAAGGGTAGAAGTAAAATGATCTCTATTTGAAGATAAAATGATTGTTTACATAGAAATCTTAAGGAATCACAACAAACTAATAGAACTAAGAAATAATTTAAGAAGAAGGTTAACAACAAGCACATAATATTTTCATACACCACTAAATACAATGAAAAGGAAAAATTAAAAAAAAATAATTGTATATATAATAGCTGTAATACATAAAACATAAGAATAAACTTTATAATACATGTCAAATGCCTACATTAAAAGTTGTGAAATATTGCTAAGAAAAAATTTAAGTAAATGGAGAATTAAATGTTTGATAATCATGAATTGGAAGACTAAATACTTTCAAGATTTTAAACTACTCAATTTATCTATAAATTCAAAGCAACCATAATCCCCACGGTTTAAAATTTGGCGGGAGTGGGGGGGGGAGAAATTAACAAGTTGCTAAAATTTATATGGAAATGCAAAGAAACAAGATTGCTAACACAAGCAAAATATCAAAGTTGAAGGACTCACATTATCGTTGTTATTATGACAATGTACCAAGGCCAAAAGAAAACCTTTGAGCAAATGGTGCTAAAGCAAGAAACAAACAAACAAATAAACTGCCTTTGTCTCGAACTGAACACAAAATCTTACATATATCATATCTTTAAATGTAAAAGTTAAAACTTTAAAGTTTCTAGAAAAATACATAGAAAATATACTTTCCACCAAAAATAAACTTTATACCAAAGATTATACCATTTGTAGAGTGGACATAAAAAGCACTAAACATTACACGAAAAAATTAAGTTGCTCTTCATCAAAATTAAAAACTTCTGCTCATCAAAAGCCAGAGTTAAGAAAAGAAAAACCAAGCCACAGACTAGGACAAAATATACACAAATATCTATGACAATGGACTTCTTTTATACAAATTATGCAAAGAACTATTACAAATCAATCACAATAAGCAAAAGATTTGAAAAGCCACTGCACAAAAGAAGATGACCAGTAAGTACATGGACTTAAAATCATTAGTTTTCAGAGAAATGTGAGTTAAAACCAAAATTAGATATCATTTCACACTCCGTAGAATAACAAAAAGTAAGGAGAATAACACCAAATTTAGGCAAGAATGTGGAAGAAGTGAAACTCTCATATACTGCTGGTGGGAATTGCAAACAGGATACATACTTTAAAAAGCTGTCTGGCAATTTCTCATGGACAAATATCTACCCTATGACCGAGCAATTTCATTTCTAGGTATTTACCCAAGAGAGTGAAAATGTATGCCCACCAAAACGTTTGCAAAGAAATGTTGATTTTAGACATATTACTCATAAGGGCCCAAACTGGAAACTAAATGTCTATAAAAAAGAGAATAGATTAAAATAATGTGATATAGTCTAACAATGGAAACCTCCTCAGCAATTTAAAAAAAAAAACGAAATCATTAATACATGTACCTCAGAAACATTATGTTACATGAAAGAAACCAGACATTAAGGAGTACGTTTTGCATAATTCCACATATATGAGGTTCAGGATTAGGCAAATCTTGGTGCTAACAATCAGCACATTGGCTGCCTTTGAGAACAGGGTTGGTGGCTTAGACTAGAAGTCCAAGGGAACTTGCTGGGGTGATGAGATGCTCTATATTGTGAAGTAATGGTTACAAAGGTATATCCATTTCAAAATAGATGTAATTGCACATTTAATGCAAGCAAATATTACCTAAATACCATAAAAACATTACACAGAGAAAAGCTAAAGTATGGTCCTCAAGGCCAAAGACAGAAAAAAACAGGCAAAACGTGCAGTGAAAAACAGGATGCCATTTCCCATTTTATTTTCTTTCTAGTTGGATTTATTTGCCTAGGGATGGAGAGTAGTTTCTGTGATTTCATCAAATTGTATCAGATAGAAGAAGGAGGTATCAAGAGGAAGGGAGTGACGAGAATTCTCTCTAGGGAAGTTATGGTACTTGGGACAAATCACACATCTTTCAGCATTATCTGTACAGATGAAAATGATTATTGCTCACAATTTGGAATTACAAACCAGGGGTTGTTGAGAACAACACGAAATATTTGTAGAATATATTTGTGGAATAAAAGCTGGGTTACATCGAGCCAATTATATATTTCATTTCAAAGTTTACAAAATAAAACAATAAGTAATGGTAAATGAAAAGTGAAACCCTACCTTCTTTTCTTAATCTCATTCTCCAAAATAATAACTGCTAACACTTATGACAATGCACCAGGTACTGTTCTAAGTGCTGGGTAGATATTAATTATTGTAACCTAAGGATATCTCTATTTTACATTGAGTCATATAAACTTTCTTGTGGTCACACAGCTAATAAGTAGCAAAGCCAGAATTGAAACTCCAGCAGCCTGCTCCAGCATCCCTGAGCCAAATTACACAGTTATACAAATATGCTAAGTGTTAACCACTGCAAAATGTACTAAACAGAAATAAAAATAGTGTTGCTGGTGGGGGCAGGTGTATTCAGTGAGTATATGTATATATGATTTCAATGGATTTTATTATGAATTTCTCCATTTTTGTTATTGAGAGTCCACTCTCCCTAGTAGAGAAACGAAAACTTTAAAAATTATTCTGTCACTTTTGTCTTGATGTGGTAAAAAGTAAATGTAATTTTATGGATGCGTCCTTTTTAATTTTGGAAAAATTCAAAGATTTGAATGGATTACAGAGGGTGAAACCCATGTATGACTAGAAGAGAACAAAAATTTATTTAAATCATTCTCTTTGGCAAAGCATTTTTCAGTGAATTAATTTGAGGGACAAGGTTAGGCAATTATAAAGAACAAGTGCTTGGGTAAAAATAAAATTATTATCGTTATTTGTTTTAAAATTTCTTTATCAACTTTTTCATAACTTTAAATATGAGAGAAAATTTAATAGAATCACAATAAATTAATCTTGGGAATAGCCCTAGTGGTGACCCTCTAGTCTAATCTATGAAGCAGAGAGGAGGTCAGTGGGCCTAGGTCCTCATCTTCATGTGTCAAGTCTGAGCTGAATGTCCTTAGACCAGTCTCTCTTCTTAAGCATACTTGCTCATCTGTAAACTGGGGGAACAACAGGATCTACTCAAAGGGTTAGTGTGAAGACAAATGTGACAGTATAAGTGAAAGCCCCTAGCAGGTGACAGGAACTCACTAAATTGAAGGTGAGTCAAAGAAGCTGTTCCTCAAGGCCATATAGTTATGCAGTAGTGGAAGGGATTAAAGCTGGTTTCAACTCCAGTCTGTATTATTTCCATAAACACAGTGCCTATTAAGGATGCAATACTTTTAAATTACTTTTTAGAAGATTCTTTTTTTGTGTGACATTTCCTCCAAAATTATAAAGTTGTTTTGAGAGTTTCAAATAAGGTAGGGGACTAACCCGGTGGTATCTCCTAAACTCCTAAATGCGCCTTTTTTAACACTTCAAAGTTGCTAAGAGACTAGTCCATAAATGTTCTTACCACAAAATGAAATCATAATTATTTGACATGACGGCCGTGATAGCTAATGCCATAGTAGTAATCATATCCCAAAATATAAATATATCAAATCAACACTTTGGTGTATGCCTTAAACTTACACAGTGTTATATGTCAAGTATTTCTCAAAAATAAGTCAGTTGGGGATGAAGGAGGTATGAAAAGTGAAGGGGGTAGAAGTGTAAGGTGATAACAAATACATTGCAATCTTGGGATGTGGTATTATTTGAAATATATATGAAATATTAGAATCATCTGTTTAAAAAACAAAGACAATACCCACTTAAAATAATTAACCCATGAAAGAGTTCATAAGATTTTAGGTTTTCCTAAAATTCAGGCATATCTATCTATCTATCTATCTATCTATCTATCTATCTATCTATCTATCTATCTATCTATCTATCTATCCATCATCCATCCATCCATCCATCCATCCATCATCCATCCATCCATCCATCCATCCATCTATCTATCTATCTATCTATCTATCTATCTATCTATCTATCTATTATCTACAAATATATATAATGCTCTTCTGGTTTGAAGAGCATTTTCTTTTCTTTTTAATTTGTAACATGCCTGGGACACACAGCAGAAGGGCACCAGTACCGTGGATTTTTAAGACTGGGACCCTGGCAGTGTGGAACCTCCACCTCCAACAAACTGGCCACTGACACCTGTATAGGTAATTAGGTTCACATCCTAGTTATTTTTCTCTGTCCCCTGGTCACAACTGTCAGCAGGTGAGCTTCCTCTTGGGCCAAGCTTAATAAAGTGTTAGACCAGGAGAGGAGGGCTCTAATCCCTGCATCTCAGGAGCACAGACACCAGCAACTTCCAGGTTTAAAGAAAGAAATGAAGTAGAATAAATTGTTAGGCTTATTACGACTTTCACATTTATATCCTTAGAATTTCTAAGATTCTTCAAAGAATATATCCACTTAAATAGGGAATCCTTCTGTCCTCAGTAAGAAATAGAAAATAGCCTTTTCTTCTAGGTCAAGAGTAAATATGGGGACCATCCTTTTAAAAGGTTGAAAGATCAAAATAAACATAGCAGTACTGAATATGCATGAAAACAGTATGCCACCTGCATGCATTCAGCATTATGGTTTGAAGTGTATTCTTATGATAATGATGGGACAGAACACCATGGCAGGTGTTTAGAGAATATGACTTCCCTTCACCTTTGAAAAGATAATGAAGACAAAAATTTGAAATTTAAAAAGTTAAAAAAAATTGAAATGCATATATACAGCTGGAAGAGATTTAAAAAATTGAAAACACTATTTTCGATACATGCCCATTCCTCTGGAAATGTTTTGGGTTTTGCATGGTCACAGAGGGCAGAGCTATGGATGGTTCTGCCCTTTGAGTGGCCAAAGACCTGTGGTTGACTGAATGGGAACTCCAGCATTTCCACATTATCTTATTTCCCTCTAGTCTATTCTATTATTTGTGGTTTGATAGAATAATAGGGAATTTTATTTTCTTCCTTCTTCTGGCTGCCTGCCAGGCCATGGGTAGGGAAAGAGGAGGAAGCCAAAGCTTGGATAAGCCATACTTCTGAGGGGAGAGACCACATCAGCCCTTCCATCTCTAGCACTATACTAAATGCCAGCAAGACATCAAAAGCAGAGATGAGATTGCAATTTCAAAGAAGTCCTGGTGAGGCATTAAATGTTTCTGAAACTATATGAGATATGGAATACTTACTACTTATATTATCTTGAGTAAGTTAATCTCACTGAGCCTTGCATGCTATGAAGTAGGATTAATTGCATCTACATCATTGTTGAGGATTTCAGTAAAAGAACCAAAATAAATAATAAATAGACAAACAAATAAAATTAGTAGGTGCTTATGTAGTGTTAAATGAGGAAAGTCATTAAAAATGTGTTATAAATAGTTCTCCAGCACAATCTTTTCAATTTATTCAGTGGGAGTATATTTTCCCTCATTGGAACATATATTTGAGTTTAGAATGAATATTGATTGGAAATAGAAGTCAGTTAAAATCAACCTTCTTGCAAGATCTTGTTTCATATACCAAGAGATACTAATGAGAATGGTTTTATAAAGGCTAATATAACATTGTTTCTTGAGGTTTCAGTATTATACACAAGTCCTCTTCAGTCCTTCCATCAATTTAGAACTGCCTCTGCTTTTTTTTTTTTTTTTCTGAGACAGTAGTGAAATAATATAGCATTATATAAAGGCAGAACTAACAAAGAATATTTGTGATTTTTAGATTTATAGATTGCCTATATATTACACAATAATTTTCTTCAAAATAGTCATGAGTTCTCCAGTTGCACAAGATAAATGTCTTGGTAAGTTTCCAATATTCAGCAATGTGTATTTTGAGATTACAAATTTCTAGTTAATGCTTACTCGTAGTTTAGTGATAAGTGTGGTGTCAGGGGTCTCTTAAATGCATCAACCTGAAAATATAGTTTTAATATAATTCTGTGTAAGTTTAAGGCTACATCATTCTATCTTTATATTTTTCTTTATCTTTGACTCTTTTAATTTTTCATTAGTTCTTGTACTGTAAGATATGCAGGAAAGGATTTGGAATTCAAATAGTAACATTTACCTTCCTGGAAAGCTAAAAACAATGTTCGGAGGTCAGGATGAAGATAAATAAGTAAATGACAAAAAATAATTATTAAACCTGTTACACAACTAGACATGGAGTGGGCTTAGTCAATTAATGCCTTTTGCCTGGAACTGTCAGTTAATACCCTATGTACATGGGAAATGATTAGCCATCCATTCTCATTATCGAAAAATCTCCAATTAAAAAAAAATCTTCCAGTGGGAAGTAATGTGAATCAAAGCAGCAGAAAAATCATGAGTCCTTACTCTGCTATGAATATGCCATCTCACGATGCTAAGCACTTCTTCCTGCAGTTCTCTATATTTAGAATAGATATATAAATATATAACTCACATTAACAGAATGGGAAATGCATGTTAGCTGAGTAGCCATTAGATATGTTAACAAATGTACTCTTAAATTCTACTTGGGCATAAAAGATTTGTTCCTCTTCTCTCTCTCCAATGACTTTTTCAAACTGCCTGTGCAAAGAACTTATCCTAAATGTTCAAATTCAGTGCTTTGCTAGCTGTATCACTGAGGCTTAAATCAAATGTTTGACTCATAATTTAATTGTTGCTCAAAGTTATTTGTAACAATTGGTGACTCACTAAGATTATTGATGGTATTATTTTGTAGGATGGAAAACACTGGACTATATTTCTTTAGGGATCTGTGGAAAAGTCTGGACCATACCTTTAATAAAAATCTCTCATATGCATGTAAAACAGTGATATATTAGCTACAAGTAGAGATGAAACCATCATAATAATTTGTAAAGTTGAAGGAATTACCTAGAAGAGAAGAAAGAGAATATGGCCTTGGAAATTCTGAACTTGAAGGCTCTTATTATGAATTTGTACTTACTCTGGACAAAGGAATTAACTCATGCTGCAAATATGCTGGCTTATCTCAAGGGGCACTAGTAAGGAATAACTTGCTAAGAATAATCAGGAATGTGAAGCACTTAGCAAATATGAAGAGTGCCATAAATTCTTATAAAAACACTGATGCTTAAGATGAGATTGCAATTTATTATTCTTATTACTAATAGTATTAACTCTAGAAAAGTTGGTGCATTTTTCAATTAAATTACAATTTAATTGATGGTAAAAATTGATTTACTTGAATGAGGTACTTTAAAGGATTTATGAAGTCTTAATCATTAACCTATAGACAACATGTTTATTTAACCATGATTTTATATTTGGGTTATCATATGGTAATAACCAATGAAGTAACACCTCCCCCCACACACATAATTTATTTATTCATAGATGGACAAATGGTATCTGATAAGATACTGATAATTAGAATAGAATGATTAAGGACATTGGGGATACTCCAAGGACATTGGGGATACTCCAAGAATTTAACATTCATTTGATCATAATGTAGAGGGCTGCTGTTTATTTTTCAGCTCAGGTTCAGGATACAAGAAAATTCTATTTTCATTCTTTTAGAAAATGAAATTATTTTAAAGTGCATTAAAAATCCTACATAAATAAAATGGAAATGCCCTAGAACCCAAGCTGTTAGATTTGTGAGTTCCTTATTGTGGATTATAAAGGGGGATGAGATTTTGACCATTAGGATACTTATACACATAGATGGAAAATTTCTGTAAGATAGATATTGCCTCTGGGCAACTCTGCATTTCCTTTCACTTTCAAAGGACAGGCTGTTTTCTAAATTTTCCATAGAAACCATGGACAGAAACCTACATGAAATTGTTGTAGGCAAAATGTTCATTGAGAAAAAGAATGCATTTATTACCAAGATAGTGGCTACTGCTCAAGGTTGGGGAGTGAAATGTGAAGATCATAAGTGATTGTGACCTGTGTCATGATGTGAGAGTGAACATACACATCAACCACAACACACAACAGGAAAACGTTTCTGTTTTATATGACAAAAAATAAAAAAATAATAATAATAAAAAAGCAAGGCCTAGTGATTAAACATAAGATTCTAGACATCTAAATCAAATACCATCCTATCCCTTACCAACTGTGCAAGTCATTTAACCATTCTCTGCCTTAGTTTTTTTTAAATGTAAAATATGAATAATAATAGTATCTACTTCAAAGATGGTTTGTGAGAACAAAACAGTTCAATACATGCTCATATAATGTGACTAAAAATTCTGAGCTTTTGCCTTACTTTGATGACAGCTCCATTTGAACATTGCTCCACTGAAATTGCTAATATCTTTACAGGGCAAGATCATAGAACTTGAGTCTGCTTTTTTGTTTGATTTTCTTTTAAGTTAACTTGCTTTAGTTGTTAAAGGGTGTTATATTAGACAATAATAAAATATAAAATTTAGTCCAAAGTTGCCACTAGCCATACACATCCCTTGTAAAAATCGATATTCTCATTTATAAGATAAGGGAATTTAAATCCCATGTTTGAAAGCAGGGGTATAGCACAGTTTCACCAATGAAACTTTGTAAAACACAAATACTAAAACCTCATCTCTGCTCAGTTGCATCTGAATATAGGGTCAGGGCTGGGGTGATGAGTAAGAACTAGGCACGTGTGTATGCTGAGACTCTTCATTGGTTAGCTGGATTTTCATTATAAACCATTGTTAGATGATTCATAAGATTAATATTATCTGTATGATTTTATGACTAATATTTTAAATCTAAACACCATCTAAATCATATTTAAAGTAGTCATGATACTCTGTCTAATGAATTTTTCAAAAAGTCAAGACAAAATAATGTTGATTTTTTTTCTGAATTAGGTCCTTCTATGGAGCAAAGTGACCTACATGGAATAGAAGAAGAGTGAACAACAAGATAATTCTAACTCACTGGCAGTTTCACTGTTGGCTAGATCTGTCACTGCAAAGATACCTGGCCATACCTGCTAGATGCACTAGCCACTTTTAATTACTTTCTACCAACCTCAGCCAAATGGTTTAGAATAGTTGACCTTTAGGTGGCATATACTTTTAAAGAATCCAACTAAGCACTGAAAAATTCAAATTTGAATTCAGACTATTGACTGAGAAAAATAAGGGGACATATGTGAAGTAAACCCCAAGCCATGTTCCTGATGTTAGTAGGTGATGTTGTCACTATGAGCCAAAAACAAAACATGATCAGCCTGATGTAGAATATATGCCTTTCCTGTTATAGAAATCACATGCCTGGCTGGATGAGCATAATGAACACATTATATTTTCTCCCAGTGAAAGTCAATGAACAATGAAGATCTTTTTCCAACAACTTACTTTGATTTCTTCATGTACAGCCAGTAGACAATGCCAGCAACAAGGGCAGCGAGGAGGAGGCCAACAACGATTCCCACAATTAGCTTTGCTTGATCATTCACCTTTTCTCTGTTTTCATCTACAACAAAGAAGAGAAGCCCATACAATTAGAGGCAATGCCAATCATTTTTGAAAATAAATCAATCTAGTTATTATTTCTTATTAAAAATGATTAAGGCTCACTACTATTAGTAACATGCAAATTTGTGAATTTAAAGGATAAAATTTTAGCATTCTTACTACCTCGTCTCATTTACTATTTTAATTCAAGTCAAAACTGTGGAGGCTCAGAAAATTACTTAAACAATGACACTTCATAAATCTTGAGCTGATAGTCAAGGAAGAAGAGTCAGCGGCAATAGTACCTACCACTTATCTCGTCTGCCTCATCGTGTTCTGGAATACTTACTGAAATGAAAAATGTTAATATGAAATTAAAAACAAAATCTGTTTATAAATGAAAGTCACCTTTACCATTATAGTATGATGTAATAATACTAAAAGATAAAATATCTATTCTATAGCTAAGGGTAGAAAAAATTTACATTTACTAGAGCACGAACTTCCCTACAAAGAAATTAATCTCGTTTTTAAGGAAAGGAGAGTAGTTAAAACTGCAAAGGTATTAATCTACCACAGAAAATTTTACAACTGACAAGCTACAGTATTAACCTGAAATCTATAGTAATTTCCCCACTACCACCTTTTAATAGATTTTTTTTTTAAGAGAAACAACTTACCACAGATGAAATCTATGATACAGTGTTTCTCAACAGATTTCAATTTTTCCTGCCTCCATAGATGATAATTAATTGTTCTCTTCAGTGTCAAGGACCTACTACTGCAGATCTTCTCAAAGTGGTAGGGGCGGAGGTTAAAATCGGGATGTCTCTGAGGTTAAGAGGCAATATATGTGATGTTTGAAAAGCCCTCCGAAGTGCCATGCTCCTGGCTCATTTTAAGAATCTCAGCTGTTGTGGATTATCTTCTAGTATTAAACTATATAAATATTCTTCTATGTGCATGGATCTGCATTAAAAGTTTGATGGTATTTGTTAAAATACAGAGTCCCAGATTCTTCCTCATACATACTAAATTAGGATCTCAGGAGGTATTCACTGAATTAAAAAAATGACTGTATTAAATGTTGATCAAGCCATTGGAAGGTCTAGGAAACCACTATTCAATATGTTAGAATAAAAAGAGAAACTTGTGTTTAGGAAGAAAGGATAAGTTCTCTTTTTAGGTAGGATAAATCAATACTTGCTGAATTAAATTCTAAGAAGTCAATGCTTCTATTTTAAAGTTAAATTTCGTTGGCTCTTTTTTTATCAGTGCAGTAGGTTTTATATTCCAGTCATAATCTATTAAGAACTGTTACCTTTAGACAATTATTTTCTCCTACTTCCAGCTAATTCCTATCTAGTATATTACTTTCCTGCTAAGGTCATATGCAGGATTTCAATTGACTGAAGAATAAAAGTGTGGAGGGTCAGTTAAGCCTCCTGTGCAGAGCCGAGCCTCATTCTAGGCCACTCCTGATTGAGAGTGACACAGTAATAAAAACAATGATGTAACTGAAGATGATAGATAATTTCAAATAAATGCCAACTGTTTTCAGAAGAAGCTGTTTCAGTATGTATGTATTACCCTGATTTCAGCAGTGACAGATATTTTTTCACTTTTTCTGAGATAATTTCATTTATCTGATTTTTAGGTGTGGTTCAAAGATGATATTCAAGAGCATGAATTTTTTACACTAGATTTTATGAATTCTAATATCAGATAGTTTTACTACCAATTTGCTTTGACTTTAAACATGTGACATTCCTGTACAAAATAAAGGTAGGATTAATATCACATAGAATTGGAATGCAAAATGATAGGTTAAAGGGAATTAAAAATTTACCAAAATTAAAACTGATATAGAAATGTTTTAAGATAATCTTTGAATTATCTATACTCTGAACACAAAAAATTGATTAACTAATAGCAACTCAGTTCATATCCTCTGTTACTCTTGGTAAATTTTCCTGTATAAGATAAGGTGTCTGACCCATAAAACATGAAATGATTTAGCTGTCAAGACAAAGATTGCACAAGAATGGACACCAGAAAATAAAAAGAATCTTATGATGATGATACTAAATGCAAAATAAATAAATAAAACTTACCATAATGCAGTATAGGAAGATGGAATTGAAGATTTAAAACTAATGAAGAATAACTTCAAATTTTCTTACTTTTTTAATGCCAGAAATGAAATACTCACTAGCAGAGACATTCAAGGAGTTTACTGTTCTCTCCAGCTGGTTTTCTGCTGTGCAAGTTAATGTAACATTCTCTTCAGGGGAAATGATAATTTTACTATAATACCTGCCATTGATATAAGGAGATTCCTCAGTCTGGAAAAGGAATAAAGAATACAGATTTAGAAATGGAAATAGATTAAAAACATGGGAAAGAGTACTACTAAGTGAAATAGGGTAGGTGCTCTGTAGTGCTATCTGGTGTTCAAGGGTATATGCAAGGTCAGAGACATAGACCACTCCAGGTGTACATCTATAGCAAAGAGAAAAAGAGTAGTGACTGGGTTTCTGTTTATGCTTCTACTGTAAAGTCTAATAAATTAATTAAACCATTTTTTCCCATCGATGCTCAGGTTAGTTAATGTTTCGGCGTAATAGTACTTGTCTCAAAATAATTAATGATTAACCACCAATTTTTTCTTAAGAAATTTATGAATTTTATTCTTATTTGTAAATTATAACATTGTTCTTCACTACAGAGGTTAATTCTATTGTCTTAAACCATTGTATCTAAGTGCATATTTCTGTATGATTTGCTCATGGGAAATTGAATTGTTTTTTCTCAATTTTCCTGAGCTAAATACAGAGGCTGAGCTCTTTTTTAGTGACTGGTAAATTCATCTGGTGGTTGTGAGGTATTAATCACCACATTTGATTCCTCCAAACATAAGAGACGATTCATTTTAATCTCTTCCCCGGGACTTAACTCCTAAGTCACACCACTAAAGCACATATGTACTTGAGTTCTTTTTCTTGGTCACATTACATACACCATGTATGGGTCTCTACTTGCTTTCTCTTCAGCTACAATGTAAGGGCCTTGAGGACAAGAGCTAGTTTCATGCTTAGGGATATTGTCTAGTCTCCAGGTAAGGGGCAGGGCAGAGGTTTCAGGAGTTGTAATATATAAATTCACCATGTGATTGTGAAGGAACAAATAAAAGATTATGTATAGAACAGCAAAAACCTCTAACAAGAAAAATAACATATCATCTAGTGGGCCAGAATCAATTCTTCTCCTTGACAATGAAGAATGGCATTATTATTTTTATACTCATAGTAAGTTCACCTGTTATTTTACCATTTCCCACTAGTATTTTTCATATGACTTTCTCACTGAGTCTTTGTGTTTGTTATTTTTATCTCTACAAAATATATGTGCTTATTTCTAGGGTGGCCTTTAAAAATTTTATATCTTTCATTCATCATTCATCAAATATTTATTGTATGCTTATTTTTCTACTTTCTATGCTTGTATTACCAGTAGTATAGATTCTTTTATACTTTAATTATTATTTAATTGAATTAGACGGCAAAAAGAATACAACAGAAAAGAAACAGGGATTTTTGATGCTAAAAAAATAAATGTGTATATTGTCAGCAGTTCAGGTGGCTGAGGTCTTTATTCCAAATCAAGACAGCAGCATTTCCTTCCAGTTAAGGGGCCCAGAGCCTCTTTGTCCTCCTCATGTATGCTCTTTTGTGTGTCCCCATCATACCTAACCAAATCAGGAGTCATTTGTCTCAAGCATGCCCACTCCTTTTGGGACCTTCTATACTTGGAGTTATGCAAACATAGACGTATCACCCATAGGTAAAAGAGCCAAAATTCACCTTGCTCTGAAAAACCACTTTACATAATGTGGACCAGAGGTCCAAACTTCCTTAGACAGAGAAAGAGTAGAAATTTTAACTAAAACTAAATTGCAACTCTGCTTTATGCATGATATGCACTTTCTCAGATTTCAACAGGGTCTAAAGCTGGGAAGAAAGCCCCACAGAAGATTCAGATAATCAAATGGCACCTCTAGGTGTTGCTGAAGAGTCTTTAATTGGCTCCACTGAGAAGAGGGGCATGAAGACTGTAGTAGAGAAAATGGAATTAACGAGTGTGTCAGCAGCCCAAGCAGACTTGCACTTTCATGGGATTACAGCTCTACACCCCTAGTAACAGGCCATAGTATCATTTTTTTTTTTTTTAATCAAAGAAAAGAGAAAATTACTGGTTGTGTTCTTAAGTTCTTAGCCCTTTGCTATTACTAAAATGTTCTGATAAAGGCACAAATATTAAGGTTTGGTTTATGTCTACTTTTGTTTAGAAGGAAGCACCCTAATAGCCATATATTTAGCTAGCCTTATTCTGGCCCCAGCCCTGGCATATGCAAATTAGTCCATATGTTCAGAAACAGTGAATGTGTTCTTCACCACACTCCAGGGCCCAGTTTTAAGAAGAAATATCTTTTAGTGTGCATAAGTAAGCAAAGTAAAGTAGGCCACTTATACTCAGATGTGTAAATTTATGATGCAGAAAAGTGCATACCTTAATGTTTTAATTACCTAAGTTTCAGGAATTAACGACCATGTAACAACGCCCAATTTACATTTTTTTAAAAATAGACACTGACCACAACATAATGATTCTTCCATTCTCCGTGGCCATGGGTTTTAAATTTTCTCTTTCAGCCATGTTATGCCTTTGGGAAAATTAAGAATTCAGCAAAAGCTTTCTCTGAGAATATAGAGCAAATTTTATATTGGTAACTAGCTAGCCCATAGTTTAGGTATCTAAATAAAACTCCACATTGAACCAAATGTAGCATAGAACAAGAAGACAAATACTTGCTTGGTTTATGACACTTCCACTACCAGTAATTGTCCACTGTATAGCCGGCTTGGAAATCCTTCCACATGGCAAATTATGGTTTTAGACAGTCCACTGGGATCGGTTTTCTTTGTCATTTTGATTTGAGGTTTTCCTAAAGTATTATTAAAATTAAAATAAGATGTTGATCTGAGGTATAAAAGCAATCAGATATCAATTTCTCAAAGAACAATTTAAATTGGTGCTCAAGTATTTAATTACCTTCTACAATGAGAGTCAACGACTCTCTTTTCTTAAGTCCTTCTACCTCTTGCAGAGCAGTTTCGCAGACATAGTTTCCAGCATCCTGGTAGTGAAGACTAGAAAATGATGGGCTAGATTTAAGCCTGGTGTTATCCTGATTAAATAAAAAGTTAATTATGTCACATGGTACAATAATAACTCTCAATGTATTTATTAGATTCTAATTAAGCCTAAAATTATTCTTCTGGGTCTAATGAAAATGCGAGCTTCTTTTTCTTAACGTTAGGTACTATCAAAAATCAATTTCTTTTTTCCTTTGTAGTTTTAGAGTCAGATGTGTCAGTTTTCTTTCAGACTCTTGTTTACTAAATTTATAATTTGGAACAAGTTCCTAAATTTCTGAGACTCAATTTCCTTATTTGTAAAATGGGGTATTAATCTTACCATATTGAATTGTTATGAAGACTTAATTATATAAATAATATAATGTGTTTACATTAAGTTCTCAATCCATAGTAACTACTCCTTATAATGAATGTAGATATAGATGAACTAGGATTGATAGACAGTAAAGACTTGTGCTATATAATCAATGATGGGTATAGATGCCTGAAAGTCATTTCATAGGATACAGTTATCAAGACAGGGTATCCATTACAGAGCCATGACAATTATGACAAAATGCTTTTTTAAGAAATCCTTAATAACAGCTTGCTATCCTAGTTTATATGAACAAAGGAAATACAACATTTAACTTTAAAAAATCAGTTGGTATACAGAAAATGATACTACTTTAGCAGGAAATGATATGCTCCTAAGCAGACAACTAAACATAATCCTAAGAATGTGTAGTCTTTGTCCACTATGAATTGTTTTCCATTTCCATCGACTAACTAATGGCCAGGCAATATTGATGAGCACCACTGACATTAGGTAGTCAATTAACAACAATGACTGCAATTGACATAGAAACTCTTTAGCCAAGTAAACTAGTTTTTCTAGTCCTGTAGTAAAACACTTATGAGTGTTCATAATATTACTGAGTAGTCTAGGTGCCTAGAACTTATCTAGCCTTTTGACTATAAACTACTATAAATATCTTTTGTTGAATATGCAGTCTATGGAGTAACATTTTAATTGATCTGAGTGAACAAAAAGTTGTGATGAGGCTGTGTTTAAAATGAAGTGAAATAAAAAACTGAGCTTTAAGAGTAAGAGGATTTAGCATTAAAAGAGGTTAAAGAGCAATACAAAATAAATTATATTGTCATCAAGAAGAAACTCTAACAATATATTCCCACACAATTTTTTAATAAAGATAATACTTGTCCACCCTTATTTCTAATGCTTCATGTGTGTTTTGCCAACACGTTGCTAGTTAAGTGCTGTTTTATATGCCATGTTCCGGTAAAAAATGCACTGAGTGTTTAGATGTACTAGCTAGGGATCTGAGTGGAGGGATCATAGTTATAACCATTTCCTTTGGTGATTACCTTGTCTCAAATCCTAAATTACCAATTCTACTTTCTCACTCTAAAAAAAAGTAGCAATGATTGGGTCCCCCAGGTAATGGCCTACATTTCAGAAAATTACAAGAATATATATGCACTCACTCAGGAAGTATTGACTAAGCTCCCAGTATGTTCTAGGTGTTCTACTAGCTCAGGGGTGAAAAGAGATATGTACCTCCAGGAAGCTACTAATTCAATGGAACCCACTTTCAGACACATAAGACAAGTTTCAGCAGAGAGACAGAAATTTATGTGACCACAGTACAGTATTTACACTCAGTAAGGCTTGAGCTGGAGTCTCTACTCTGTCACTTTGTGAGTTTTCTGATTTCTTGCACCTCAATCTCTTTATGAATAAAACAAAGAAATAATAAATGGCCTACATATTTCACAGGATTGTTGTAACTGTCATGTGAAAATAATGTGTGTTAAAACACATCGTAAATTGTTAAGCCATAAAGTATATAGCTCTACATATGTGTGTCCACGAGCATGTGGGTATGAGTACAATTAGTATATACACATAACTAAATCGAATTAATGCCCCCCAAACTAAGTTTCAGAGCATCAATGATAGATGGCATACTATTGGTGAGTACCTCTAAAATTTGGTTGTGACATGATTTGTATTATTATACATAGAGAAAGAGTATGAATGTGGGTGCATAAATATGTTACCCATGGATGTACGCATTTGAGTACAATATAAAATGAGAAAGAAGCCTAAGAGGAATCAGTTCAAACAGTAGAATACCACCAAAGAATATTACTTACTTTCATCCATACCACAGTTGCGTTCCTGCTAGCAGATATCGTACATGACACAGGCAGGGCATCGCCGATCTGCTTGGTCACTTCCCCACTTGGGTTTAAGGACAAATCCAAATCTGTGAAGCAGAAAATCTATTTGAAATGCAAACTCCAGGAAAGAAAGATAGTCAAAATATTTTGGAGAAAAAACAACAACAACAAAATCAACCCTCCAATTGCACTTGAAAATTCAGAACTGATTTATGTGACTGAAATAACTGAACTGTAGCATAATCAGTCATTCTTCAAGTCAGCTTTGAGACCAGTGTAGGCAAGTGAATGGTCAATCTAATTGATTGTGCATTTATTTGCAGTTAACATGATTGATCTTTTCACTGCATATAAGTATTCCCCTGGCTCTATCACCTTAAGGGAAAAAAAAAATCCTAAATCACCTCTGGAAGAATATAAAGATGATGACTAGGTAAATCTTATTTAAAAGGAGGGGGGAGGGGTAAGGCATACCATGGGAACATCAAGTATATTTAGCTAGCAGGTGATAAATTGAAAAGTTATTAGGTAGCATGTGTAGTTTCTTCAGTGAGAATTGACTATAATAGTTAACTACTTTTTAAAAATTCTATTCCATTTGTCATACAGTTGAAATTTAACTAAGATCTGTTGTTAGGTATACTGCTAGCAGATATCATCTTTTAAAAATAGAGTAGATACACATCTAAGGACATATAATCTTTCAAATGGAAACTAATTTCTATAAAGATCTTACTGTCATAGTATAGTCTATATGAGGAAAATCTGATTCAATAGAGCAAACATTTATTGTATGGCTACTATGTTCTGAGCACTGATGGGAGACACAGAGATGAATAATGAGCTTACAATTTACAATTTTTGAGACAGAGGGAATATGTACTCGATACATAGCAGCATAAATAAAATCAGCATCTAGTAGTAAATGTGCTGTAAATTAGGAGTTCAATAAATAGTTGTTGAAAAACTAAAAGAAGAGCTACAAATGCTGGTACAAGCAAAGACTTAATGAGAGTTTAGCGACCAGAGCCAAAATGGATTTCAATGTAGTAATAAAGGTTAGTATAGGAGGCAATATCGGTTTTGTGGCCCCTGATGTTTGAGAAGGGCTTTGTAAGTGTGATGTAGAAAAAACTTCTACCACATAAGCAAAGGCAAAAAAGTGACAGAGCCTGGCAGAGCTAGAGTAATCTGGTATAAATGATTATACAATGTGGAAGATAAATTAATTAAGGCCAGACCGTAAAGAACTGTGCTTGCCATATGAAGAGTTGGGACTTTATTCGCTAGCAGTGTGAATTTGCTGTTGAACCCTTTGCTTTTCCTTGGTTTTACATATTATAATTGTATTGTATTGATTGTTTGAACATCATTTTTAATATCTATTTCTCCTGCTAGGCTGTAGCAGACCATGAGGATAGGGACCATGACTTGAGTTGTCACTGTGTATCCATAGTGTCTGCTACATGATAGGTTCTCAAAAACTGTTGTTGAATGAATGAAGGGAAGACGCATGCTTTCTCAGTTTCTCATTAATATTAGAACATGCATTATCACATAGAAGAATGGAGTTTCCTAAGAATATTTGGATGAATTATATTTACATGAAAATTCTATTCAGAGTGAGGTCAAAGTTTTTCTTTGCTGAACAGCTAACTTGCCAGTGGTAAGAGATTTTAAAGGATAATAGTGGACTTTGAAAGTTCTGATGAAGAATCTATATGTGCATGAATTGGTGGAGGAATGATAGACATTTTATCAGCAACTATGGGTCTGTGGCTGAAAGCGCTGATGACAGGTCTGTTCTGTAAACATGTGCAAGTATGGGTTGGTGCTTCTCTATCCCCACTCTTAAGTCATCAATGGAAAGAAAATGATTCTTGTGTTTGGAAAGCAAACAAGCAATCAAAGATAAATGGGCAAAAATAGCATTTTTATGTTTTCATTTCAGGTAATTTAGAATAAAATGTTGAGTTGCTTGCTATACTTTTTTCAGCTTTTAAGGATCAATAGAATTTAAAACCTAATGTTAATGGTCTCCCTGTCAAAACTAAAAGGTATTTAAATCCAATTAAATGCACTGAACTCCAGTTAAACTTTTATATGCTTTGTTTAAATATTTTCCTTATCACAGCTAATCAGGGAGGTACTATTAGGCTGCAACCAACTCTTTTACTTTATCAGTCTGTTATCTATTCCTCCCTGCCTGATCTACTAGTAACACAAATAAAAGCCTTCTCCTTTTAGGGTCCTGAGTAGCTTACAACTTTTAAACATAAACATATCATACCATTTCTCAACACTGTATGATTAATTATTGGCCCAAAGATCTCATGAAGACAGAGGTTATTCCATAGGCAATTCTATAATGCTAGTTATAGTCCCTCACTTTATACTTTTTTTCCCCCCATGGAACTGGTTGGACAAATGGTCCCATGACTGACTAGTCCTCAGAGAAAAAAGTGGCACTGTTATCCTGAGAGGTCACTACTTTTTGTCTAAACAGTCCCTGGAGGCAGACACACTCAGATCTGTGCAACATAAATATGGAGCAAACAGAGAAATGGCCTGGCTATGAATATTTCTTAACAGCCCACTGTTTTTACAGGGTGTGCTTCCAACATTAGACATTCAAAAGCAGCCATCTGGTTACTCTGTTTCTCAAGGTACCTCCTTGTATCTTCCTCAAAGTTTTAGTTCCTGTCCTACATGTTTTCCAAGCATCATGGGTAGAGCGAAAGATTTAGACCATTTCCTTAGAACGATTGCTAAAGTCCCTCAATTTTAAAACAAAGAACCCCCTAATATTCAATGGAATTATGGTGGATCATGTCTAGAGGAAACCTTATTAATGGTGTTACTGAGTGCAAAAGTTGTATTAGAAAGTTTGCCCTATATCTCCAACCAAGATTGACATTTGCCCAAAGCACTCTGAATTCTACCAGGGAGCAGTTGAAATTAACTCCCAATTTCCACAATGTACCAGGTACATCATTAAGACTATCAGGAATTAAAAAATGAGAAATGTGACAAATATCTGTTTTTTTATGTATATCTTTCTCTATCACACTGGAGTAAATATGACTTTTGGAGTACCTGGAGATTAAAAGCAATTTAAAATTAAAAAAAAAAAGGTATTTCAGGGTGATTTTGAAGAAGTTCTGTTTCCAAAAATTTTCTAGCATTCTCTATTGAAGCCAGTAAATGGCTTTCTATGGTCTCTACCTCCTCTTCCAAAAGTTGAGTCTACAGTAACTTCAAGTTGCTTGAGTTTGGGTGCTAATATTTAAAAAAAAAAAAAAAAAGACACTTAATCTGCACTGTTATGGGCCAAAAGTAAACCATGTGAACCTTAAGAATACATATTTTTCATAAAAGATAAAATTAATAATTTCTTTAAGATCCATGTGTATATTTTTGTAGATGTCACAAATTCAAGACATTTAGAAAAAAGATGGAGGTTTCCCACTGCTAAAAATTAGTTCCCACTGCAAGATTTCAATATTGCAGTGCAAATGTGGACCAAAGTTGAGCTTGTTTTTATGCACTTCAGTAAATCAATTGATACCATATTATTCAAGAAAGACATAGCTGCAATGTATTGGGAAAGATAGCCCAGTTAGACTATTAGAGCTCTTTTTAAGTGAAATTTTTAATGAAGAATAAGGTGACTTACAGTGAACTGTGATGGATGTTGACGCAATCATGCTTTTTTTGTCTATCAGGGAGCATTTATAGTCTCCTGTTGCATTGCGCCTCACATCTGTCAGTGTATAAGTATTTGAGCTTCTTATTCCTTCAGGTTGTCCCTTTTGATAAAGGCAAAATATTAGATGATTACGCTTGGTAGCTACAATAAGAACAGTTGCATTTCTTGATGAAAATTAAAAAACTGAAAAAAGGAATGTGTTTTTTGATTGGAGAAATGAGTGCAATTTGTATTATCTGATTTCTGGAAAAATAATTTAAATTGAGGAGTTAATTTACATTGTATTGATGACCTCTATTTTATTGACAGCATAGAATATATATATATAATACTGAATATATATATATATATTTCAGTATTTTCTTTTTATATTTATGCTTTGCCTAATTTGACAGAACGATTCAAGGCAATTTTTTAAAAATGCCATATATCCAAATAAAGAGAAGAGGAAGAAGGAAGGAAAAGAAAGAAAGAAGAAGAAAGAAAGAAGGAAGCAAGGGAAAGAAAGAGAGGGGAAAAGAAATAAGAAAAAGAAAAATAGTTATGAATTAAAAATACAAAAATACAGATGAAATAGAACTATATGTTAACAAAAAAAGATAATCACAGATATGGTTTATAAAACTAAGATACACATTTGGCTCTGTCATCCCTGATAACCAAGGAAGAAACATAACTAGTTTCAAAATTTCACTTGCACACCAGACAATCTGTCAATTTATTAGGAGAAACAAAGTTGTCTGTCTACATTTATAATCTTACAGTCTAAAATAAATTACTTATATTAGTCTTCTGAGTATAGTAGTGGGAGATAGTCTTAAACACTACTCAGTAATATAGTGGATGACATTTGTAAACATATCCCTGCAGTAAAAAATGCATATAAAGTTATACATAGTTTCTCTCATTGGAAGGTTATGTCAAACAGAAACCCAGAAGAATTGTGGGAGAGCAAACAAATGTCCTCAGATGAGCTCTCTGCTAGTCTGGCTCCATACCACTATGGAACCTAGAACCTATCCAAAGGAATTTTCCAAATTATCCTCTATACATATCATTTATTTCAGCTATGATACTGATAAGAGTTGAGGAACTGGTTCTTTAAGACTATATACAATACCAAGATATAGCCCACAGCTTTAGTCTATCAAGCTGAATATAATGTACCACAGAACTGTACCTAAATCAGAGGTTCACAGACATATTAAGGTAGGTATAACAGGGAGACTCAGAGCATTTGCTGCCATCACTTTTCCTTTTACAGTAATCTGCTTCTGAAGAGCTGATTTTTATAGTTTATTGAGACAATGAAATAAATCTATGAGTTTTTGTAATTATGGTTTCCTGTGATCAGCTTTTTCCTTTTTTGTCCCTGAAATCTCTTAACATTGAGACAAAAGCCAAGAGCATTGGCAAATGCTAGAGAAGCTTTCAAAGGACGTCCTACAGGTATCCCTTGACCCCAAGAATGATAACCGTTTGTATTTAAGCTGCTCAAATACATACAATCCTTGACGTCAGGCAGCAGCTAAACAGGGCAAAATGACAGTAGTCTAGCTCAAGTAATAATCTTTAAGTACTTACTGGTAAGTAAAACAAAAACTCCTCAGGAGGAGGGTTACCATTTCCCAAACATTTAAGAGTAATATTGTCCCCTTCTTTGATGGCATTTTTTGGTGGCAGCACTTGAATTGTCACCTGCTCTGTAGGATCTGCAAGAATCATAGGTACAAGTTAACCATTTTCATCAAAACCAAATTACTCTGTACATACAATGCAAATGACTAAATTATACACAATTTTCTCAAGAAGCTGGTAATGGTAATTACTTAAATATATCTTTTTATAGAAGGATTGAAGTTAATAGCTACTTGCTATACCAAGTACTAATCTTAGTTGGAGCAAAATACAAAGAGACCCTGTTACATAAAAATCAATTTCTACTTAGCAAAATGTCTTTAACTATAGTAGGAATGACTATAATTATTTTATGGGTAAAAAAACTAGTAGGAACAATCTCACTATATGATTTCATTACAACGACATTTAACTATATTATATGAATCTTACAGTTTGGACAGACTGGATCAGCTAGCAAAGTACCTAAAGCTATTAGGGCCCCCTGCACTCATATTACTTAATACCTTATATTAAATAAAAAGTGACGAGCTGAATAACACCAGCCAGATTTTTGGCATGCAGGAGAGTAGATCTGCTTTCAAGAAAGATGAATCCTGTGAGCTGAAGGAGACCCTTAACACAATCAACAGGACTGTAGTGTATTGTAATTCCGTTCTGTTCATTGGAACCAAGATGTAACTTTTATTCCATTTTGGTCATTTTTATGGAGAAAATAGGGCCAAGGGGTATTCTTTAGTAGAGGCTACTGCTCAACAGTAGAATGCTAAAGAAATTAAAGACGGGATATGGTGGATTATATCTAGCTAATAGGAAATAAAAGGAGATGGTGTTGGTAGTTGTAAATCACTACTTTCTAACCTTATCCACTTGTTATATAGCTGGATTATATAACAAAAAATGAATTTCAAAATTATATGATACAAAGGTTTATTTTAGAGGACCTTTACACAAGGCTTAGTAAGTACTGAGACATGTGTCTATATTTCCAAACTGGTAGCACTAAGTCTATGAAGACTTATTTTGCTACTAGCTAATAAAGTGAGATGAATAAGTGGTAGATTTGGAGACCTTTTTCTATCTCTTGCTGCCATTTATTTACATTTCTAAGATTAAAGTGCAGAAAAGGGCTTAGAAGAGTTGTTATAGATTGCTTTTTTGCCTTTCCTTAATGCTTGGGCATCTCTGACTATTTGACTAGAATGTTCTAATGATAAACAGTGATTGGCTTAAAATATTTCTTATTAGTTTTCCTTAATATCCTGGTAGTAGTTCCTTGACCAGAAGTTCTCAGTAAAGTTGGAAAGTAAATAAGTTTGTTTTTGATCACACACTGACCTTCCATCCTAGGCCTCCTTCACACTTGCATGTGGCCCTCCTCTGACGAGTTTTAGCCTGTCACACATTACTGTGTCACATCTCTCCAATCAAAGCTGACACCAGAACAGCTAGAATTCACAATATGTCTGACTTCTTGCTCTATTTCAAAACTTCCTTTCTCTCTGTTTCCTCCTCAATAGGCTCTGCTCTGTATTACAGGGTTGGAGAACTAAACTGAGATCAGCAGGTTAATGTAACACATTTGATTTTTCACAGTAACTTTCTAGATGTCCACTATCATGTCTCGAACAAAATTAATGATATCTTACCCACCTTTTTCTCCTGACTCTGAATTTTACTCTATTAGTAAAACATCATTCTGACAGCTACTCTTGCTTTCTCTTTTGTCCTCTCTTATCCACTCAGTTGCCAAGTCCTAATAATTAATACTTCATATTTACATATTTGCATCTGATTCTCCCTATTTCCACAAACACTTCCCTAGTCCAGGCTCTAATTAACTTACAGCTGAAACAGTGCCACCAAATTTCATTCAGTCCCTCATCCTGAACTTTTATCTTTTTTACTTCATATATATTTTCTCTAAATCAGTTTTTAAGTAGCATTTCAACTATTATTACAATGATCAATCCTATAAGCATTCCCAATCTTTACATAAAGAATTAAATAATATTTCTTAACCTGGCAACTACAATTGGCTTGAATCTAGATCTAGGGAGAATTTTCCACCTCACTGCTCCATATATACCCCTACATAATCAAAGAGTCTACTCAAATTTTCTTCCTCCCATCTTTCTGTTTATTCTTCTGTCCTGTCATTTATTCATTTGTTAGCTAATAGTTATTTTTTGCAGGTACTATGTATAAAGTTATAAAGTTAAAAATAGCATAGTCCCTGCTTTCAATGAACTTTAAATCTATTTATGAGCGTAAACTTAACAATTAAAACAATAACAAGGTAAATACTGCATATGATGTAAGCATAGTTACCACTGGTAGCTTATAGATGCATGAGATTGGGAAGCTTCCAGTAGGAATTGACCCTGGAGCTGGGATATGAAGACTAAGTAAGTGTTTGCTAGATGATAAAGGTGAGGTAGTAACAGCATATAGCTGGGCATATGAGTGGTATTTTATAGGAGGAATCTGGAAAACAGGATAAGCAATGGTAGGTACAGTGAAGTGATGATGGAAGTTGAGACATACTGCAGGATCACATCAATAGGGAAATCAAAGCATATTAAAATCCATTGGGAGTGTGAAGATTAATCTCAGAGATTTTGGGTGTCATTGAAGAATTTTAATCATAGCAGTGACATGGTCACATTTGTGTTTAAGAAAGACATTTCTGGTAGTGGTTTGGAGTTAATAGACAGGAGAATACTTTTTAGAAAATTGTCACAGAAAGGCAGGCAATGAAGAATGGTAGCATAATCTTAGGCAGTATCAAAGGGCAGAAATCAGATAAATGAAAAGATTAAAAAGCTAGATTCCATAAAAATTCATTACTGACAGAACAGGGTAAGAAATGAGTGGACTAGTGCATCTTTCTCAGGCTTAATTAAGAAGAATTTATCCAATTTATTTATTTATTTTTTTATTAAATTTATTGGGCTGACATTGGTTAATAAAATTATATGCTTCAAGTGTACAATTCTATAATACATCATTTGTATATTGTATTGTGTTCACCACCCAAAGTCAAATCTCCTGTTACCATTATTTGACTTCCTTTACATTTTTCTACCTTCATCCTTCTCTCCTTTTCCTCTGGTAACCACTAAACTATTGTCTGTGTCTATGGGTTTTGTTTGTTTGTTTGTCTTGTTCGCTTGTTGCTTTCAGTTTTATATCCCACACTTGAATGGAATCAGATGGTTTTCAGCTTTTTCTGTGACGTATTTCACTTAGCACAATAGCAAATTTCTTTTTTCTTGAATGTACTCTTTGTCCTTTCCACTTCACGCTAGAGTAGTGGTTCTCCAAGTGTGGACCTCAGATCAGCAGCATTAGCATCAAGAGGGAATTTGTTATAAAGTGTTGGGCCCCTCTGCGCCTACTAGGTGAGAAACTAGAGCAGGGTACAGCAATCTGTGGTCTAACAAGTCCTTCAGGTGATTCTGATGTACACTAAAGTTTGACAATTACTGTCTTTGGGCACCTGATCTTTTAGGACTGTTTACTGAGTTCCTGTGGCACTTACCACTTGCAACCTTGCATTGACAATTTCTTTCTGATGCAGTGTCTTATTTCTCTGTTGGAGCAGCAAATTCGCTAAACGTCAGGACTATGTCTTAAACACTTTTTTGTCTTTGCTATGAAGCCCAGCACTGAATACATCATGCCTTCTCAAAAGCTATGCCAAATGCACCCCACACAGGCAGTGAGAGTAAAATCATTTCCTTCAAAAAAACCAAGAACTTTTCTGCCCACCCAACTCCCCATGCCCGGCATATATATACATTCTTGCTCTTTCTTCAGTCAATTTCCTATTCTTTGTTACTCATCTTGATATTCTTACCTATCTTGCACTCCTGCACTTACACCAAGATAGCATATGTCCAATTGAATATTTTTGAACAGATAGAATTCTTCCTTTACTTTCAGAAATAATCATTTGATATTAGATAACTGTACATGATGAAATCCAAGCAATCCTCGCTTTTAAACCAAGCTGAAATGTATTTACAAAGTTAAAGGTTAAATGACTATTATTAGGGCAGGGAGAATTTCAGTTTTGCTCTTTAATAAGGTTCCATACTTTATGGAACCAAAATAGAAAATAGAAAAACAGATGAAATAAAACCCTCTGAAGGCTCTACTGGAATTTATGCTCTTTCTCCAGGATAGATGTGCTAGGTTATTCTACAACATATGGCAGTATTATAAGAATTTTTTGTTCATTTTTTAAATAATAAAATTCTTTCTTGCATATTTCACATCAAGATATTTCTATCTCAATGCTTATGTAGTAATAATGATCATTACTAATGACAATAGTATTTAAAAATGAGCTTTTAATGTGTAATACAGTGTGCTATTTTAAATTTGTGATTTCACTTAATCTCCATAATGACACTCTGCATTATTATATTTTTCCCATTTTGAGATTAGAAAACTGAGACCTAAAATATTTATGCTACTTTTCTAGAAACAGTAATTGACAGGGCTAAGACTAGATTGAAGTTTGCTCTTAATCATTAGATTATATTGGCATCTGTTTTGCTAAGAGAGCACGGCATTGGAGAAAGGGTTCTAATCCAGTCTCTAGAGCTAATTTAGGGCAAGTTTCGGGGCTTCACTTTACTGCTAAGTAAAATAATGTAGTCAGATTGGAAAATCAAGAAGGTTCCTTTGTAGTCTACTATTCTGTTTCAAATCTATGAAGTAAAGTTAACAAAACATTTTGGAATACAATATCCTATTTAACTTGTGCACTTGATCTCATTAATAAAATAAATCTCTCCATTAGAATGGAAATTTCTTATCTAGAAGACAGAAGCCTCTACTCATCTGTCCATTTATTGAGAAAACCATCAGATAGCATTCTGAACACCTGTAAAATTCATGACTGTATGCTGGGCCTGAGGACTACTGGAAGGGATAAGATCTTGTCTTTAAGGAACTTAGCGTCTAGCAGAATACAGAAAAAATGCTCATAAATAATGAAGCACAGTGAAAGATATCACGAGACATGCAAACCTTTATTCTACAGGTCTTTCAATGAAGAAGAGATTATTTTAGTGCTATGGAATGGGGGTGGGAGTGGGGGTTTGGAAGTAGAATCCTAAGAGCATTCGGATAGGGATTTAAAGGATTGATAAGCATTTGAATATTCTCTGTGATGCATTAAAATTGCATAATTATATGTTGAGTCACTTACAGTAAATATCAAAGACTGCTTGTTCAGAATGAACTGTTTTCAGGCCAGACGGTCCATAATATGACACAGAGCAGGTGAATGGCATTTTTATGTCGGCCTTGGTTGTTTTGTACTCCAGAGTTGAAGTCATGGTATAGAGCTGAGTTGCTGGGTCCATTTTCTTTGTACGGTTTATGACCACCTCTGAAGAAAATAAAGAACACTATTGATAGAATCTTTCATTAGAAAATCACAATTCTTAATGAAATGTCACGACACCTTTGACAAGTGGTTTTGTCCTTCTCACTGTATTTAGTAGGAGGGGAAATTGACATTTAGTGAGGCAGGATGTCTTTTCAAAATCATGAATCAGTGACAAAGACAGAAATAGAATCATCAAATCTTATTTCCCACTCACTTTAATTAACTTCTAGAACATGCCATATACAGAAATAATTTTCCCTGCTCTTGATTCTTCTGCACTAGGGTTAAAATAGTGTTTTAAAATAATCACTTAATGGTTTAATGGCTACTTTAAGCAACAAAGCATAGAGTCATAGATCAAAAGAGGGCAACATATTTAGATGCAGGATAGTCTAAGGAATTCCTAGACAAGAAAAAGTCAATACAGGTCATCTGAATTTATTACCCACTTTTTACCCACCTCCTTCAAGGGATTGCAGCACCTTTCCACCCCTGTACCATGTGAGGTTGGCAGGGGGATAACTGTCTTTTGAAACGCAGTCACCCAACTGCAAAACAAATAGGAAATGTTACTTCTTTGGTTTCATCAGGGGTTGTCAATTTGGAAGCCCAGAATGCTAGGGGGTCAGGGTGGGGGTGGTTAGAATTACTCCAAAGAGTTCCTGACCCATTCATTTTCCAAGCACTGACTAATGACTGAATAAATGCTCATTTGTATAAAAACAATGTCTTACACATTTTACAATACATAATAGATACTGAAAATATTAATAAAACCACATTCATTTAAAAAAAAGCATTACCAAATACATTTTGACATTATTCCTTTTTAACATTAACTAGATAATTATATTAACATTGGTTATTACCATGGTTCACAGGTCTATGTGTTCAAGAATCACTAACAGTGTTAAAGTACGGCTCTGCCTCTCTAGTTTCATGCTACATATATTTCAGATGACGGTACATATACTTATGATCTCTAACCCCCACCCACTTTCTTCAAATGTGCTTTAACTTTAATATTTAGTGTTTATCAAATAATATTATACAGTAAAATTTGATATTCAGAAAATACCAGACTTGCAATTTCCCCCTTCCCCCGCAAAAAAGAAAAATGGAAATATCTTGGCTAGCGCAAGTATGATTATTAGCCTACTGGTGTGCCCAAATATGGAATTCCAGTTCTGTCCTTCCTACAATGCCACCTCCCTACAAACCTCTGCTAATGTGATCTTTCAAATCTGATCTTCTCACACCATTACTTCAACTTTTTAACAGCAGAATTTGTCAACAGAATAAAGTCCAAATTCCCCACATAACATTTAAGGCTGGTCACAATCCAGCCTCTTTTTACCTCTCCAGATTTATATCTCACTGTACTCTCTTGCCCATTGTCTCAGAACCCAAAGTTCCAGCAATGCCAAAAACTTAATGTTACCCAAAAATGTCATTCTCTTTCACATCATATTACTTCAAATCATTGGGAAGCTTTTTCTACCTTTGATCTAGAGAAAATCTACTCATCTTTCATAATTCCATTAAACATTCAGCTCATTAAAACAAGAAAGAATGATGCATTTTTGTTATTCTCATTCTCTCTTCTACCTTCAGAAATAGCATCACCTTCCTCCACATCCCCACTCTGCCAGTCAGTCTTTCTGACTGGCACCTGCAACACTGCCGGCTATACAAGGAAAAGTCTACCTTATTTATCCTGGCACTGGAGACCAGGAGAAGGCATTTTAATACTAGGCTAGGTAAAGAAAATTAATAAAAACAAGTTCTTACCTTTTTTAGTTGCTCTGTTTCAAGAAACGGTGCTTTGTTTACAATTTCCGGTTTAGATGGTTGCTCTAAGGTAGAGAGGTTTTAAGCACGTGTGGAAGACTAAAAGGACATTGTGATTTTGTTTATAGAGAAATAATTCATTTACTCAAAGTAGAAAAATCAAACAATAAAATATAGAATGGATTGCCAATATAATATGTAATTAAGAAATCTAGTTAGTCTACCTTCTTTGAATATTTGCTTGATTATCTTAAATACTATTTTAAATGCTTATAACTACTTTGAATAAATATCAATAATGTTTGGATACTGTATAAACAATGAATATGGATTTGATACTGAAACAGAGGTTAATGTATTAACTGAGATGTATTATCTCCAATTGATTACCATATCTATTGCTTCAACTCCTTAGGTAAGACTTCAATTCACATGAATTAGAATCAAGGTATTGTTTAAAATGCAGATTCCTGAGCCCTACATGAATAAGAATCTCTGGAGGGAAAATCTGATAAATTTACATTTTAAACAAGTTCCATAGGGGATTCTTGGGCACAATGAAGTCTAAGAATCATTGCTCTAAAATCATGAGAAATACAAAGCTAGTCTAGGGATGCAGAGGCCTAAGTTTCCTATGTAACTCATTTCTTACCTTTAAGTGAAGTCACATTATGAAACTATAAATGTGGGGAAATCTTTCAAATTTGGAATCTGAGATAATAAACAGAAGCATTTTAAATACAGGAAATTTTGTACGCATAAATTCTAGTAGAGGCTTCAGGATTGAAAAACTTAGCAACAATGTATTATTTAAACTTATTTTAAGTTATTTTATTCTTAACTGCTAGTTTTCTATCATTGATGGATTTTTTTTCTTTAGCTCTAACAATTAGTCTACAGAAAATGGGTATTGCCTCATTGGCATTGATTTTTGTGAGTTGCATGGAGCAGAATTATTTTACTCTCATATAAACAGGCAATTAAAAACAATGGGTGGTGAACACACAGTGCAATATGTATATGCCTTACTATTGAATTGTACACCTGAAACTTACTGGATTTCATTAACTAATGTCACCATAATAAAAAAATAAAATAAAAAACAAATATAAAAATATTTAAAAAGAAAGATAAAACATCCAACTATTCTTTCATAGTCTTATTGTTTACCATCTCCAATACGTATCATTTTGATTATCAAACTAAACTAAATTGGCTTTTGCATAAGTATTGCTCAATTTGAAATTCAGTTACCATAAATATTATCTACTTAGATCATTACAGAAAACAAAGATGAAGACTAAAAGTCTTTAAAGTAGCAATATGAATTATCACCAAGATTATATGCAAAAAAAATATAACCTTCAGGTTAATAATGAGAGTTAATTTCACCTTTGCAATTATGTTTTATATATTACAAATTAGAATAATGAATAATAATAACAAATCTGTCTATGTGTGGAACTCATGTGCTTTAATTATAGGAGAGCATATTTACTATTAATTCTAGATATATAATTCTCCTAATACAGTTTTCATGAGAGTGATTATCTATTTTTTAACTACATAGATTAGAAACAAAACACAAAAAAAGATAGAGAAATACAAAAAGAAAATAGAAGAATAGAAAGGTATTACAGGGGCAATTACATTAGCACAAACAAGAACTGACATCTAACCATCTGACTGCTTAAGAATGTGAACAAAAGACATAAAAAACTGACAAAAAGTCCTCAAAATAAACAGTAATTTCTGGGAAACATATGGGGGGGGGATTAAAGCCTTCCATATACCAGTCAGCCTTGATGTTATCACTATTTTAACGTAATGTCATTAATATTCATAATTACAACTCTGAGTTTAGTTATTGCTAAAACATTAAATTCTCTTCAGAATTTATGTTTTAAGGTGAATGTCTAATACATTTGAGAGAGGGCTGCAAACAAAATATATAAACATAATAAAAATTCTTGGTGCTTAGGTGGGTAAGCCAAAATCTTCTGAGAACTAAAATCAGTTATTTAGTAACTCCTCTGAGAGCTGGAGAGAGGTAAGATATTAAATTAATGTATGTGGTCAATCAAAATTAATAAGAAAACAAGTATAATTTTTTTTTCATGTCTTCTTCAGTAGTATTTACGGCTGGAATACATGGAGAGATTTGAAAAACCCTCTGAAAAAAATGGAGGCTCTTAATATAAAATGTAGGTGGGTAATTTAGCTAAGTTACAGTACCTTTTATGCAGAATAGATTTCTTTCTTTTGCTTATAAACCCCATGATGTTTTATCAATGTAAATATGATCATAAATACTTGATGTGTTACAATTGTTGATCCTTTACACATAGCCAGATATACTTTGCTCCCATGAATATTTTCTAAAATTTATTCTTATTTCAATAAAAGAAACTGTAGCAAAACCAGGTAAACCTGATGAAAGGATGCTTGACGTTTAGTCCTCTTTACATTGCTAGTCATCTTTTCTATTTGGAAGAGAGAGTCACAGTGGGTATTATGGAAGTAATGGTAATACCCATTGCATTTCTTTGAGTTATTTCCTTCTTAAACTTTTGTTTCAAACCCTCTATATTAACTATATATCCTGCATGTAATTTTCTTTTATTTAGCTTGTAACAATCGATGAGTATTAGTTGGAGGACCATAAAAGAGGACATGTACTATTTTAGTAAAATTGCATATTGATTCCCAAGTGTTTTAAAAAAAAATCTTCACATGAATTATTTTTTAAAATGATTCATGGATTCATAACCAAGTTTAGAACAGAAAGGAAAAGTCATGCCCTGAATTTATTTGCATTATTAAAATAATTTTGTCAAAGGTCTCCTAGCCAGGTGAGGATGGAGCGATGAATGCAAAACTGGTCTATATCACCACAAGGTACTGTGTGATTATCAAAAACCACACATGGGATGGCTCAGTTTAATATGGGAGGCGAGCAGCAAAGGCAGGTGCACTGTTATGTTCAGTTAAGAAAGCTTCTCTCAGTACTTAGTCAGCAATCGCCCTTAATAAATCCTGATGTACTTTAAACCATTGTGAGCATAGAAGCAGTTTATTTTTCTCATGAGATAGAAAAGTTATTTATATAAGGTAAATATATAATATTTAAAGGAACAAAATTAAATATATAGTGTAGGTCTCATTTGTTAAATAGGTCATTTCCTGCTTCCTTCATTCCTGCCCTCCCCCCCCCCCGCCCCCAATAACAAAAAAAATACTTGCAGGTTGATTAACTTTCACAGGGAGATTGAGAGGAGGAATGCTCAATTTTGATAAAGCACTGATAACAGTATCCAAATGAAAGCTCTAAAATAATTGCATGAAACAAAGCAGCACTGCTCATCACTAAGGGAAGAGCTGGGCCAGGTGTACACGAAACCCGATATCTTGGGAACAGTCTTCCTGTTAACGCCTCAGACACCAGAGTACAAGACAGTGGACAGATTAGCCTGGTTGGTAGTTTTTAGATGCTTTTGTAGAGCTGGAGCTCTTCTGCTCTGCCTCCCTGCCCCCACACCCTTTTGCTTTTACCTGAACAAATCATCATCAAAAAACTTAGAAATCTGAGTAGGTGGAATTCTAGCTAATCCAACAGAAATGGGTCCTTACCTCCTTAGCTCTCTTCATTAGCTCCTCAAGTGGATCCAAAGAACACAGTGGGAAAACTACCATCTAATTCATTTTACGGATGAGGAGGGACTTGTAGCCCCACACTGGTGAAGTAACTTGCCCAAGAATAGATATTAGCAGCCAGTCTAACAAAGCTGGGTCTCCTGATAGCCAGTGGAATGATTTGTCCATCACACCACTGACGACCATGTGGCAATCTGCATACCCATTTGACTTCTAAGACTTTTGCACAATGACTAGAATGAATCTTTGGGCACTCCTAAAGATCTACCCTTGATTTAAATGGTTTGTTTATTAACTTTGTACATTAAATTGCAAATCAGTTGATTTTGATGCCATCAACTACAAAAAAAAGTGGTGATTAATGGTACAAAACATTGTGATTTATTTGGATTGGCGTGCTATATGGGCATGATTTCTTGTATCTGAGGTATAGGTTAAAACTAAACAAATAACCCTACATCAGAGGTAGCAAAGTCATCAGTCATGGCTTCTAGTTTGAATAAAGACAATTTGACTTTGCCATGAGGGTCACACTCTGCAGCAAGCTGATCCGGGATTAGATCACGTTAACCATACTCAATTCTGTGGTACACAGTGCATGTTGCTAGGTGATGACAGGAGGAAACAGAAGACTGATTAATGAGCCTAGTAACTCTTAAGTGACTGCAATATATACATGCAAAGAATGAAAGCCTCCCTGTCACAGCTGCTGTTTGCTTCATAAAAAAGTGACCCAAAGTAAATTCATTATTTCTTAAAAAAAAGAAGAAGAAGAAGAAAGAAGAAGAGAAGAAGAAGAAGAAGAAGAAGAAGAAGAAGAAGAAGAAGAAGAAGAAGAAGAAGAGAGAGAAGAGAAAGCAGCAGCAGCAGCAGCCCTGATATGCTCTTGTAAACACTCTTTATCATGAGCTGTGCTGTTCATTTGATTAGACTTGGAGTGTCCCACAGTTTCTAGTATAAAACGCCATTTTTCAAGAGTGTGTAACTTGTCTATTTAAATTCTCCCTGGCCAAGAGCCTGGAATGCAAATGCTGTTTCTAAGAATCACTTTGTTTTTAACAACATTCAAAAGAGAAGGGGGCAGGGAGTGCTGCGGTATGTGGGTGTGAGGTTGTTTTCGCAATCATAGAAATCCTCTGTACTCCAAAATATCTTACAAAGTTTATCTGATTAAACCAATTGCATTTTTTTTCAAATTGCTGTATGGCATTTTTTTAAAAAGTATAGTCTGAAAATTGCCAAAAATGGAACAGCCTGGATTTTCTCAACTTTCTTGTATATTATCTTGATATTTGTTAATTTTAACATAGTAAAAATGAAACCCGACAATGACAAATCAATACACATAACCCTTAAGGTGCTGTGAGTTAATACCTGTACCTAGTGTGGTACATTCTTCATATGTGTTCATATTTATGACCTCATGGCCTAATTAAAAAAAAAATTCATTGCTATCTTTAGAAAAAGTATCCTTAGCAGGGTACAGTCCATCTTTCTAATACCATCAAAGTGAGATAAAAGAAAAGAAAGAAAAATACATGGGGCATTGACAAATACAGGATGAAGATTATCTGGGGTGTTTAATAGAAAGGAGTATGACTGACAAACCCTTGGTAGTTGGTCTGATTCCTAAAATAATTGAGAAGGGTGGATGGTTTGTGGAAGGTGCCTCCTCAGTGGAAAGGCAATCAACTGAAACATGTAATATACTTTTACAAGATTCTTCTGGAGAACAAAATTTTCCTTTGATAGTATAAGCATTCTTTGAATCCATGTCATGAGCCCATAGGAGCTTTGAAGTCCATATAGATACTTAAGGGGCAGTCCTACTAAGTTGCTAGTACAAGAGAAACAGAAAAAAAACACTGTTATTTGCTGTATTAGCAAGGACCTCTAAGTTTCTTTCTTCTTACTTTTTTAAAAAATAATTTCTAGGTGTTGTCATCAGAAAGCAGAGGGAAAATGAAAAGTGAGACCTTCCCTATTTAAAAAGACTAGCATTCTGAAACTGTTGAGGGTATTTTTCTCCCCATAATTTCTAAAATATTATGCTATAACAAAGGTGGGACTTTTTATTTGAATATTGAGAGATAAAATGCTTTAATTAGAACTTCTCAAGCTGTTTATTTGCCTAGCTGTTTGCACAGATATATTAACTATATATTACTACTAGACAAAGCAATTTTGCCATAATGACTACAGTAATTACTCCAAGCTTCTTCTACACTTTTCTCATTTTCTAACCCTACTCTACTTGTTCCTCTTGTATTCCACATACACATTCAGGATGTGTTGAACTTTTTTTATTTTAGGGCAATTTTATAAGCCAACTAAACACTTTAAAGAACTAAATCAACAAGCATTGAGGTCAGGACATGTATGTGTATTTTAGCTCAAAGGGCATTTATGTAAAAACTTATATCAAAATAAAATATAATCTGGGCATATATAATTATTTCTAAATCACAAGATAGTTTGGATTTGCCTGTATTTTACTGATTTTAGATATAAAAATATCAATTTTTATGGCCCTGCCTAACATACATATATATGCATGATGTGCATAATTATGTGCATATATTGTATATCTATGTATGTATCGCAGAACATTTATTTGTACATGTCAGTAAAAGTTAAAGATAACGTGTCAGTTTTTGGTTAGTAGTATTTCATATCACAGGAAATTTTACCCGCAAAAAAACACAGAATATTTTTTAGTTCTTCACTCAAAAGTCCTATTTGAATTTCAGGGTTTTTTGTTTTGTTTTGTTTTCCTCGCTGACAGCATGCATGAGCAGAATGAAGATCACTAGGAATCCTCCTATACACATGCCCGCTATGGAGACACTACAGGAGTTCAGTTGTTTTTTTTTTTTTTTTTCCTAAAGAACGTTTCCTAGCACCAGCCATCAATCCCACTTAGCAGTTATACTGCAGACTACTTACTGAACACCTTGACTATCGTAGGCGCCTCAAACACGTTGTCCTCAGTGACCAGCATGCACACAAATCTCTTTTTATCATTGATCCTATTACTGATAGACAAAGTGTAGTTTTCTGAGAGGCTCAATCTGTCTTTGTATTCTGGTACATCGTCGTAATGCACACTTTTCTTTGTAGAGGATCTGAAGGCAATAAATACTGGGGAGCCATCGGGCTTTTCCTAAAAATTAAAATGATAATACATTTTAAAAACAAGGATATTCAGATGTTTCAGGATAATAATATATAGAAAGAATATTTCTTTGGCCATAGTCTTCCACCAATATTTACAGTTGTATCCAAGAAGAATAATTTTGGATATGAGACTGATATAAAATCTTTAGTGAAAGAAAGCTCTAAGTTCTTTTATGGGTATCAGCTTAAATATGTGAAAAGGAAAGAACAAAGCTCTAGGAATATGAGCTTTTCTTGCATCTGGAGGACAGAATTAGTGACTGTTTAGAAACTGACAGGGGTTAGGCTTATTTCTAATATAAAAGAAAAAAAATAGATGAAAACGGACATACAGATGTACAAAATGATATATAGCAAAAACACTTGAGTAGCATACACTCATTTAGCAATCCTGGGCAATTATCTTTTACATATTCATTACTTTAATCCATGTGCTTTAAATGTCTATACCTTTCAGTTTCAGACAAAACTGACACCACTGGCCTTTACACATAATATGAGTCTTCACTGAGGATCGGTATTTGCCCTTGTGAAACAATCATGTCCATTAAGCAATAGGATCAGATTGATCACTGAAATCCATAGTTTTGCTATCTAAGTCATAAAACTTAACTCAAAGTATTTGCATATAAAAACTTATTATCAAAATAATAATCTGGGTATTCACAATTATGCCAAAGACACTGAGACATATAAATTCATTTCTTCTCTGCTCCCATAAATATTCTCTCACCTAATAAGCAATTTAATCTAAAATAGGGGCCAATCTTGCTTCTACTTACCTTACAAGACCTTTGAGAAAACAAAATATGGTAAAACATTTTCAAGTGCATGGCAAATTTCAAGTTACATTTTTAGAAATTATCACTATTTATTACCATTCTCAATTAAATGTTTATGTCCCTACCAAATCCATATGTAGAAGCCCTAGCTCCCAGTGTGTTGGTGTCTGGAGGTGAAGCCTTTGAGAGGTAATTAGGTTTAGATGAGGTCATGGCAATGATGCCCTTACAATGGGGTTAGTGCTCTTAAAAAGGGTAAGAGACATGAGAGCTCTCTCTCTCTCCTCAGAGAGCACAAAAAGAGGTCACATGAGCACATAGTAAAATATCAGCTATTTACAAATCAGGAGGAGGACTCTCGTCAAGAGCCCAATTTGCCAGCACCTTGATCTTGGACTTCTCAGCTTCCAAAACTGTGAGAAATAATATCTGTTGTTTAAGTTTCCAGTCTATGGCATTTTGCTATAGCAGCTCATGCTAAGATAAGTAGTAAGCTAATCTTGGAGTTGGTTGAGTATCTGAATACACCTATAATAGTTACCTTAAATCCTTTAATTTTGTCACAGATTTTTAATACAACTGCTTGCCATAAATCATTCCTCATTAAGAGAAATATGTTAGACCAGTACCTTAAATTACTGTGTTCATTCACTTATGCAATAAATAATAGTTATTAAATTTTGAGCACTTAACTATATGTCAGGAACTTTCTTTGGGCTTTCCATGCATTAATTGATTAATACTCATAATAACCTTAGAGTTATGATATTAGTGCTATTTACAGATTAGACAGTGGAGACAGTTTAGTTAAATAATTGACTGTTGGTTAACTCACTTGTCCAAGGCCCAGCTAGTGTATCTTAGCAGAGGCAGGACTGGATCTTGGCAGCCTGGCTGCATTGTGACTACTCTGTACCACTCTCGATAGCCATCAGATAGATGCACTTCTGTACCAGGCACTGAGGCAGATGATGGTGAAGAGGTGGCAGGGGCAGGATTGAGGAGGGGTGCACGGGAGCTAAGATCTCCATTCACTGGGAGATTACTGTGCAGTGAGGGAAAAAATAATCCATCCTTCCCCTTGCTTGCTCCCTTTTACTCTTTCTAAAATTGCCATTTGTCGTTCAAAGTTACATTCAATTAGAGCTTGTATATTATGTTTGCAAAGCAACAATGTCTTTTGGAGCACATGGTACTTCGAATGCATCTCATCAGTTTACTGATGAAGCTTTTTGCTTAATTAACAATTTAAAAATTGCCATTACTGTTTGTTTCTACTACCACTATGCCGGTTCAGTTTAGGTAAACTGGGTTATTATCAGAAATGTCTGCGATCACAGAGGTTTTCATCATCTATGTTTCATTTATTTTGGCAGTAAGCTTGACTCAACAGGTGAATTATGTGGTATTCTCCCAGACAGTAGGCATTTTAGGGGTACAAATAGACTTTGTCCTTAGGGGCCTTAACTTCACATTTCCTCTGTTATAGGCAACCAGAAATAGTTCACCATGAGCAGCATAACGAGAGGAGGGCACAGAGAAGTGCTGTGTTGCCTCGCCTCTTTGCTCCGCTTTCACACGCTCTTCACACACAGTGTGCTTCGAGCTGAGCAGCCGCATGGCCATAACAGCTTACGTTGTTCATGTAATTACTATGTGCCGAGCACTAGGCGCGTATTCTGATACGAGTTACTTTATGTAACTATACTATAAAAAAGATAATTCTTATCTCCTTTTATTGATGAGGAAATGGGGATCAATCATTATTCCACAGCGAGTATGTGGTAGAACATGCTGGTCTGACTTGAGAACCCGTATTTAAAAGACTGTGTTATTCTATCCTTTGGGTGCAAACTTAAGTACATTTCTCAAAGTTTGTTCTTGTGTGGTTAAATAAACCTAAAAAATGAATTAAACTCAGACAGTATATAATGCATCTTAATATATGAAAGGCTCTGAGAAATGTAGTAAATAAAGAAACCAACAATTATTTGACCATCAAATCCTTTTCCTATTTAAATATCTTTTAACATTTTGAGGAGCTAGGGACAATTTTCCATTGTATTCAAGGAAACATATGTCTTCTTTAAGTTTCCAAACCACCATGAGTCTCACGTGATCCAGCACTGGGAAACCGTGGCACATGGAAAATCTTTGGTTGATTTTGGTAATTAAATTGAGAAATTTTATCAGTTGATGTTACCTAGCCAATCCATACCACCTATCAGGGTATCTACTCTTCATTTCCAGACCCATCTATGCCTTCGTATTGGAGAAAATATGATTTTGCTATTTGCAAGAAATGGATACAATCGACTATGTTAAATAAAAAAAAGAACCTACCACATCAACAGAGTTCTAAGACTAAAATTAAAAAAGAGCTCCTATTGCCGATGACTTAATTCCCAGTGAATATCCGGTACTCTGGCTACTGGTGTAGCTTGCCTTTGCGATAGCCACACCAGGTAGAACAGGAGTATGTAGCTGCTGCCTCCCACTAAGTCTTATCTCACACTCCACGCACTTTGCTCTAGAACTCTGCCTTTTCCTCTGCCTCTAACACTTAAGGTTGATCTAAGAATTAGGTGTTTATTGGCTTTTTTTAAAAAAATAGCATTTGTAATGTAAGACTTAGGAATTATTTTTTTGACATATTCAACATATGAATTCTACCTTCCTACCTTTGTACCACAGTTGAGTACTGCCATTATGTTCATTTGAAATTCATATTCACTCACAAAAGAAATTATTTCAAAAACAAGAGGCAGTTACCCAAATCCAAAGTAGGTCACACTTACATATTTCCATTTGCCAAACATGAGATTCTGAGGTACATCGACTCGGCAAGGCATGACAATGGTGTCTCCATATTCTGAATTCACAATATACCATCCAAGGCCTTTAGAAAAAAAGAGGAGTGGGAGAGAGGAAAAAGATTTTAAGTGTTTTCTTGAAATAACAAAGTACAGTAGTTCACCTTATCTGTGGAAGATACGTTCCAAGACCGCCTAAACCTACAGAAAATATCAAACCCTATATTACTGAGTTTCTTCCTACACATATATACCTGTGATAAAGTTTAATTTATAAACTAGGCTCAGGAAGGGAGTAACAACAATAACCAGTAATAAAATAAAACAGAGCAGGATGGTACAAATTTTATCACACTAATCAAATGCTATCATTTAAACTTAAGAATTGTTTATTTCTGGAATTTTCCATTTAATATTTTTGGACAGCAAATGACCAGGGGTAACTGAAACCTCAGAAAACAAAACCTCAGGTAAGGTGGAACTACTAGAAATAACTTCAGTTCAAGATTCATGTCTTAATGGTTATTTATTATATTTTTTCTTAAATGACATCCTAAAAGTATAAAGCTAGAACATGTTTGCTATTTATTGACAGCTCTTATGTAGCTACTAAGCCTTTGAGTGTCACATTAGTCAAATTTACAGAACTCCCCTCCTCTAATTTTGGCAAGGAATAGATAAGTATGTATTCCAAAGGAATAAGTGAAATCTGAAGGTGTATTTTCCTTATATTTCATAGGAAAAACACCACTATATTTCCCAGAAGTGTGGGACTATACAAAGATTAACATGTATGAAATTCTCAAAACTAGCTTTAAATATATTTGTGTTTTTCATTTGATAATATTGTCAAATTTATGTATGGAAAAAATTTTAAAGTATTAAAAACTAAGAACTAATACATATAAGGCCACACCAAATTTTAATTATAAGTGGGATAATAAACATGAAATGGCTTATTTTATAGTAGTAATGGTTAAAATACTAATTTTAATTGTACATAATAAAATATCATGATAAAAATTTATTATATAAAAATTCTTCATAAAGTATTTGCAAAGTGATTATCCATCTTGCATTTTTGGTAGACAATCTAACTTAAACCATAATTAGCTGCTAAGATACAAAAAAATTCCTGGTCTTAATTATTTATTGAGAAAACATGTAAATTATAAAAAGCTAAATCAATAAAAAGCCCACAATTTTTGCATCTGTATATAACATACTATTCAAATCTGTATATATTCACAAATTTAAAAAAAAAATTAGACATTTAACTTGGCCATAGTACTTAGGAAATATATCAGATATTTTTTACCTCATTTTGGTTATAATATTCTTTAAGATTAAATACTTTTATACTTAAGATGTCATAATTGGACATAAATTGTGAAGGGGCTAACTTTAACTGTAGAGAAAAAATTATATTTTGTCCACCAGGTGGTGCTAAAGTGCAAAGCTAAGGCAATTTGCAACACAAATAAGACCATTTTATGACTTTCTGAAGAAACAGGGCAGTGTGAATGTCCTATTTCACTATTCTCCACCAATCACAATGCATTCAAAATTTCATATTGGGATAAAAATCATTAATCTTTTTAAAGAAAAAAAAGTAGTAAAATTCCTATTTTAGAATTCCGTTGAGGAACCTGCTTTGCTCTAAAGAAATTTTGCCCCAATGAATATAAACCCTATAAAGAACATAAATTTTGTGTATTTACATCATATAACAATTAGTTACCAGCATTTTTAACATTGTTAAAAAAAGAATATGAAGTATAAGCTATGAGAATATCACTTGCTGTTGGAGACAAGAGGTTTACTAAAATTATTTAGTTATAGTGAAAAATTACTTCAATAATTTTTAAATTGTTTAGTGTTTCCCATACTATAACTTTAATTACTTCTAACTTCAAAATATTGAAGAGCATAAGCCTGCAAATGAAGAAATGAACTCTTTAGCCTTATTAAAATAAAAACTATAAAGGTTTAGACATATGGTTTCAGACATGCAAACTAAAGTTAAGAAATTGCTTTATTTCATAATATAATACTTACTCCCTACAATTTGGCTCCTAAATCTGTAACTTTCATAGTACGTATTTTAAAGTCTGTCCATGTGCTACACTTTGACAGGCATGCCAAGCCAAAGAGACCACTTTGTGATTTATGTTTTGTTTCTTCATCAGTATTGCAAAGTGCTTGAGTATGTAATAATCTGGTCTACACCTTAAATTATGGCAGCACATGTGTCTATCATTATTTCTTATCATTATAAGCACACCTTCTTCTGACAACTGACAATGCTCCCATGGTTGGTCAAGAAGTGAAAATAATTTAGAGTTTAGGTACCAATGAGGTGAATTCTTTGCCAGGTATACAAGAAATAATGAAATTTACTTTCCAAAAATTCAATGCTTTGCTCTTTTTTACAGACCATTTTTTATTTTATCTTCCCTATAAAACTATAAGGTGATATATACATACCATATTTTATAATAATCTTTAAAGCTATATGAATTTCAAGTACGTAGTGTATTAATGGGATGAAAGTGAAGTTACAACAGGGAAGGAAACATATATTTATAATCTTTGTATCTCCAAGGCAAAGCCTGGCATTGAGTGGGCATCTAATAAGATGATTTCTCATTTGAATGTTGTGGAGTCCTTACATTTTGATTATCAAATTAACATTTGAAAATCAGGATGGAGTTGGTAACACTGGGACTTTGAGAACTGTTATTGCTATCATATACTCAAAAGACTATTATATATTGTCTTTGGTGTGTAGAAAACATGTATTTGTGCTTGTGAAGACCACAAAGCAAAGAGTTGTTTTTAAAATTATTTGAAAATTCATGCATTGGGTTTTTTTCATGACAGCTTGATATCCAAAATTAGCCCAGACAGGACTCTTTAGAGAATAACAAACATAAGGACAATACATATGATATGTGACAACAATGAGGCCAGTAGATAAAAAAGCCAACAGTTACAGACAGAAGCATAGGGCAGAATGAATGATAATCAGTGGCAGCATTAGGGCCCACAATCATGATGACTTCAAAATAATTTTTAAGTTTGCTATAATCATCAAATTTCATCTTCTTGTAAGAGTGTAGTGACTCCCAGCTTCATCTGATAGAGTAAATGCTTGAATTTCGGCTAGGGGAGAGCTAATATCTCTCATCCCCGAGGGATGATGTGGCTACAAAGACCACTGTGATTTGGTGATGAATTAACATCTTGATTTCTAGAGATGTCTGTCTTTGAGATGAAATTCCAGTGAGAGCCAAAGTACCTGTCACCACAAATGATTCTGTTTATACTTTTCATAGAAGCAAGAGATTTTATCTTTGGATTACAACCTCTGAATTAAATTTGGCTTGCTAGAATTTCTCTGCAATTTTCTCCCTGTAATATTAGTTGGTTAAATTATTCATAGTTTTATAGCCTAGAAATTATTGGACCCTACTTCAAAAATAGAATGCCTATAACAATATTCTTCAAAAAGCTAAATATAAAATATAGAAGGAATGTGTGTGTGCATGAGAGTGTGCATGTGGTATCTGCTATATCTATGTGTACATGAATATGTCATAAGTTACTTTAAAGTGGGCTAGAAACTTTCTGTATTAAATGTGTTCTATAAATTTAACATATTGTTATAAATGGTTAATATTATTGTTATTATCAAAAAGTCCCAATTAAAATTAAATATAAAAACATATTATAATTGAGCAGTGTATAACTATTTAAGCATTTTTTAAATGAAGAGTTATTAATTAATATAAAGAACAATAGTACTAGAAAGGCTACATAGGAGAATTCCGTGAAAATACAGTGCGAAAAGCACAGAATAAAAAAAATCTCTTGACCAAATTCTGACTTATCAATATCGGGCAAATGATTATAAAATACAAGGTAGTTTTAGTTAGTTATGCATTTTGTATACCAAATAATTTTAAAAGGTACTGAAAAGGACTGGTAAAATTTTGAAGTTAGGTGAAAATTTCTTATTGCTAATTGAAATAAGAAAAAATGTAATTATTTTGGTCATATTGGCAAGAAATACTTTTTCTGTATAATCTAATTCTTAAGGACTACCAAATTCAGAGAAATCATTCTTTTTTGCATTATTAAGGTAGGTTAAAATTCAGAATCTGCTACCATATTTCAGGTAGAAGAACAGAAAATAATACAGAAAATAAGATGAAAATTAAAGTCTATTTTTACATGCTATAATTTAACATGGTTAATTATTTTTTATTGCACTGATATTTTAATAGCATGATCATTCTTAAAAGCATTTTTTTTTCCACTTTGCAGATCTGTTAGGTGCCATAGATGGGTTATTCGGAATTATAATTGCCTCAGAGCTTATAAGAACAAACTCCCAGTTCTACAGAAATTTTAGAGAAATTTGTGCAAATGAATTGTTGAGGAAGAAGTAGGTAGAAATAAGAAGTTATTCTTAGAAATTACTTTCATATTTATTTGACTGAATTTGACAGGTAAACATGCTAGTGTCCTTATTTGCTTTATTAATGAATTAAGATATGTACCACTCTAACTAAAACAAGAGCTTAAAGATACTGCTAAAGGCTTCTTGGAGGAAATTCTGTGACATCAGTTTACAGCAGTGTTTCTCAACCTCATCACTACTGACATTTTGGGTTGAATAAATCATTATTAAACAAGCACTGTGCTTGTTTAGCTGCATCCGTGCCTCTAACCCACTAGGTGCCAATAGTATCTTACCTCACTTATGACAACAAGAAGATCTCCAGACATGACAAACATCCCCTGGGAGGAAGATGGCCCCCCAAACTCCCATCTATTTGAGAACTACTTGTTTAGACCTTCAACTATTGGCTTCTTTTATTCAATAGAGCTGTGGTTTCTAATAAAGGGATCTTTATTATAAAATAGAATCTTATGTAGGACTAAATAATATTCAGTAGGACTAAATATGAATGAAGGGATGAAGACAGAAATGGCACATAACACCTGGTTATGATCAAATTCAAATTTGTTTTCCTCACAAACGCATCTTATATCATATTAAACTACACAGGGGCATTGATTCCTGACTCTAGGAATTTGGGATCCAGTCTCTTCACAGAACTGTCAGAAAACATTCTGTCTTAGCAAATCTACCTCATCTGCCACAATCAAGCACAAATTATACATGTAATACGTCCTTTCTAAAATATATGTATGACACATATTTTATTTAATATGATAAAATATAGTACTTCTTTTAATAGAGAGGATGAAGTAGATGCCTTTAAAGTATCTTCTAAACCTGTGATTTTATGATTTAATAACATGAACTTTCTCACAATTCTCACCATTAAGTAAAAGTCTAAGATTTTTATCAAGGTCCCATGATATATAACAAGTAAGACTCTCTGTGTGTGTGTGTGTGTGTGTGTGTGTGTGTGTGTGTGTGTGTGTGTGTGTGTTACAAGGGCTTGTAATTCCCAAGAAATCCAGAAAGGATGGCGGATGGGAGAAGACAACTGATACAATCTAACGTTATTTTGAAAAATAGAGAAAATGGGTTTCCTCCTCTTTTTTGTTTGTTTGTTTTTTTCAATTTCCCCTAGCTGGGGAACAACTTGGGTCTTTGCTGAATCTGAAGTAGGGAACATTTGTTTAACATTCACTTTCTGTACTGACTTACAAAGGGTCATATATTACAAAGTAGGTATGATTTGTGTAACCCCTACAAATAAGAACAAAATAGTAATTCTTTCTCTTTCTCCCATCAATTTCTACAATTCTAGAAATGCATTACATTATATCTGTAAATACAATGGTGAGGACATTGTGGAAAAAACATTTAGAGGGAAAAGGACCATCTTATTAAATTATAAAATACTGCTGGTACCCAGAAATATGTTTTAAGATATGTGGTCTTTACTGCCTTCCAAGTTTTGTTATTATCATGCTCAAAATATGTATCATTTTTGAAAAGTATAGGCCCATGTAATAATTCATATTATGTCTTAGAAAGATCTATAAAAACAATATGAATTTTAAAATAGGGTATTAGTGTTTACACTACTGTGCTGAAAACTATCTTTTTAATTTACCATTTCCCAATAGCTCATTATACTATAAGCATGGAATGATCTAAGAGGCTGGAAAAGTCATAATTCTTCCCAATTAATTTTAGCTTTGACCCATCTTGCCTTCATTTTTATCATCGTTCCTTAGGTTCCAGCTGAATTCCTATATACCCTTTAAGGCCTACCTCAAAAATCATCTATTTATACATTCAATCATGCATCAAGTATTCATTAAGCACCTACTACAGTGCTAGATGTTCTTTGTGAAGGAAACACATAAAAAGAATATCGAGGCCTATTCTTAAAGGAACTTGATGAAATTCATATTAGCTGCTTAATATGTTAGTTAATTTCTGTGGGAATGCAGAGAAAGGAACCCTAACAACAAGCCTGAAGATACTGCTAAAGGCTTCTCAGAGGAAATTTTGTTTATCTTGAACACTGAGTAAAGGTTTCTATAGATGGAGAGATAAGAACTACTTTGCCAGAATGTCATGGCCAGGGACGATGTAGAGGTTTTGAGTGACCCTTGATCTCTTGTGGCAAACTCCCTCGCCCACCCTTTTTTTGTTGTTGTTATAATAATTTATACATAGTAAATCGTTGGTTTTCATGAGGAACATGTCCTAAAACTAGCAGTTTTCCCAAATTCATAAATGCATAAAAAATTTCCAGAATAAAATGCAATAAAGCATTAGATTTCTTTACTTTCATCACCAACAATAGCATTTGGATTCCTTTTGGGGTTATTTTTCAATTACAAGCAAAAATTCTATTTAGAAATTATTTAAAAGCAACAGAATTGATTTAAGCTGTAGATGCTTATTTTTTTTTTTTTCAGAGATGTCTCATAAAATTTAAATCTGCAAATGTGCAGATTCTACTGTGCTTGTTAGAATTCTTTAACTTGGGGCCCACAAATAAACTCTATGATTCCTCTAAAGTAATTTTAAAAACCCCAAACCTGGTATACTAAAATATTTGTTTTAATAGAAAGAGAATTCAAAGCTTTCATAGGATTGTCAAAGAGAATAGTGAATAAAAAACAAAATGTTTAAGGTTTATTCTAAATTGAATAGAACTTACAGAAACATAAGTTAATGGCATCTATCAAATTTTAAAATGCTAAAATGATACCCTTTGATCCAGTAATTCTACCACTGGGAATCTATCCTACAAAAGTTTTTGTACAAATGCACAATTTTATACAAAGACAATACAGCGTTATTTTGAATACTAAAAAACTGGAGCAACCTAAATGTTCATTAATAAGGAAATAATAAAATAAAGTGTATATCCACATAATGTTCTAAATGAACCTATTGAAAACAAATTGAGAGCCTAATATATTGTATTTCTTTTTTCTCTATATATTTCAGTATTTGTAATTTTTTACCAGTCACTCATTGACTACTGAGTTTCTACTCTGTGTCAATTACTGTTCCAGGGTGAGAAATTGAGCAGTGATCAATCAATCAATCAATAGACAAACCTGCTAACCCTGTTCTCCTGGATTTAAAATGCTAGACATATATATTTATTCATGTGTTTAAAAGTTTAATTTCTTTTCAAAAAAGAAAAATAAAATATCAATTTGATTTCTCTACTATATTGTAAGCTACTTGAATGAAAAGCTTACATTTTACTTACTTTGAAATTTGTTGCAGCACCATGAAGATTGCAGGAGCTCAATAGTAATGGATAAAATAAAGCCCCAATTGCACTATACTGAAAGGAACTCTCTAAGATCATATTCTTACAGTCCATATTTTTTTCCTGCATTTAACATTCTAGAAAACAATGTGTTATTCTTTGAAATTCTAGGGTATCTAAAAAGGTGGGGGTGAGGGGCACTATGGTGATTAGAAGTCAGTATCTTAAAACTGTTCAAACAAAAGCTATTTTTGCCTTAAAAACCCTCTTAATGGAGTATAATATACATGGAAAAAGGTGCACAGATCTACTTAAATTTGAAATTTCACTAAAAAGCACCAGGCTGGAAGGTTTCTTTGGCGACTCTCTTCACATTCTTTGTTCTAGTGATGAGGCTGGGATTCCCACACATTTGTCCCACACCTGACCTCTGAGTTTACCATGTCATCGTTCCTCAGTGATGAAGTTTTGACTAGGCTGGGGGGTCTATGACAACACGCCAAAACACGGGTCCCTTCATGGGGACAAACTTAAATGAAAACACTTCAAAACACTTCATGCTCTGTGTCTCTGTGTTTGGGGGAGAGCTTGGGGGCAGATAGCAAGAACACATTAAACCACAAATTTTAAATTTTCTGTGTGGAAATAACAATATTCTATATTTTATTTTAAAGTAGATTTTCATGGCAAAGGAGACTAAACGGGAAACTGCTTAGGCATATTTTCCTTTATACCATATAGTTTGCTCATTATAAAAATTAAAAACATTTATATAATTAATTTATGTTAGTCGAAGTTCATAAAATTAACTATTGTCTGCTCTCATACTTCTAATTATCTGGGACTGGATGCTGTATTTTTAAGATGTTCGTATAAGTAGAGTCTTCCACTCGGACAATTTGTCAATACAAGGCAATACAATAAAAATAAATAAAATATTATATTTCTTCTTCCCTCCCCCAATTCAATTTCCTCTATGAGTTCTCGTATTGCCTATATCCAGATCCTGAGGACTTGGATTGGGAACTAGCTTAACTAAAGAGGAAGATAGAAGACACCAATATTTAAACACTACCTCGGGTTAAACTAATTTAAAAGAAAGATGAATGCATTTATATCCCAATGCTCTGAATATTTTCTCAGCATGAAAGTCCAAATTTAACTAATTAAGAGTATCAGTTGTATTTGAATAATGAAAGTTACATTTTCCTGTACATTTTGCCATAAGTTGTATTGAAATTGTCAATACAGTTCAATTATTTTCTCAAAAACAATAAATGTACTGTATTCACGAAAACACTATTAACAGAAAAGCAGGCGCAATGAGTCACAAAAGATCTTAATTGCATCATAGGAAGTAATGGAAACTTTTGTAATTGAGACTAGAATCTGCCTTCAGAAAGAATTCATAGTTATTGTGACATTATTAAAGTTGTTTTCTGCAAATAATTTAATGCCATGACACACAAAGACCTCTTGATTTGTAAAACTCAAAGCCCTCTTGATAGCACTCCCAAATTCCTAAACAACAGATTCCTAATAGCTTTAATATTCCTTAAAATGTCTTAGAAAAATATATTACAAAGACTTTTAGCTAATAAGATCATCATTGTTTTCACAGATAGCTTCAGTTAACAACAGCCTGTGCTAATTGTATCGCTTTACCATTTAAAGTAATATTCAACAGCATTAGAGGATTTTCATTTAAAATTGACTTAGTGAGTTACTGGTAATAGCAAATGAATTGTTAAGGCTACTGAATGAACAGAGGAGAAGAGTTTTACTCCTGGATTGGTTGAGTGATCTTGTCCAGTATGCTCACTTCTGGTATATTCCATATCAAGCATTTAACTAGGTACCAGAAAATATTTACATACATTGAAATAGGTTTTTGCTCTTTTCTTCACATGAATCCCAATTAATGTTGCCTGTGTCTCCTGAGGATATAGATTGCAGTCAAACATGGTAAGTAATAAAGATTAAAAAACCATTTAATGGTTTTCTCACATATTCGGTACAGATTGCTGGCTAGTTTCCGAGACTGAGATTTGTGTAAATTCCATGCTTTTAATTGACAACTCCCCAGAGGCGTTGTAATATAATTTAAGGTCACAGGAAGAAAATGATGGCTCTCCATGGCATTTTCCTTTCTTTAAGAACTAAACTTAGCTTACTATAAAATCTAGTTTTCTGGTTTTGAGAAGGAAGGAGAAATAGAAATATTTGTTCAAGATAATTTTTTGAAAGAGATTAAAACTATAGGAAAGGTAAAATTTAAAAACAAAACAGTTACATACACTTAGGAAATCAGCACAATGTTATACGAGATCAAAATCACCTTCTAGCCTTCGAGATCTTGTGTTACCTCAAAGACCAATTAAACATGAAACACAATACCCGTTGTAGCTTGTCCACACTGAGAACTCAGTGAAGAAACTATGGAATACATAAATTTAGAGACAATTCTGTGATCTATTAATGTTAACGATAACTTTTCATATATTCCATTTTCCCTGACAGTCATTATTCTTAATTGATGAGTAGGAGGGAAAGTGGAAAAGAGAACAAGAATATTTAGGAAGTCAGTGAACAGAAAGGTGATTTCATCACTTCTAAGGGTGTCAGAATGGAGAAATGTTTTAAAGATCTTGGATGTGAAGTTGCCTCTAGCTTTGAAACTTCCCTTACTCCCAAAGATTTTAACTCTGAAACTTTCATCTTACAGTCCCAGAGGTCAATCACAACTTTAAAATGTGCCATATTTATGCTTTAATTTAAGAAATGGTTTAACACATCACAGAAGAATTTTTGGAAAACTAGCTATTATGGACAAGGTGGAAAAAGAAAAAAAAATACTAGATAAGGAAAACAAGTTCTTAAAAGGGAAAATGGCTCTTCTGTAGACTGATTACACAGGAACGTGAGCATGGGGACAGTGTTATTAAACCCCACATGGGCACACCTCTCCTGAGAAAAATACCTGCATTCAGTTGGTTTTCTATACTTGGTAAAATCTGTATCTTATCTCATGTGCTTCTGCTTCACATCTTCACATCCTCATTTGGGTACTGCTTAAATAAATGCTTCCTCTTTTTTATTACTCAATGGAAAAACGTTTGTGACGTTTAGTGTACATGACAGTGTACCTCATAACCCCCAGCCACAGGGAATATAAACGTCCAAGGAGCAGCAGCACTATAATAGCCATCACCAGTTTGTGCTAAGGCCACACTTTCCACTAGCTGTCCCCAGCTCACGACTGAGGGCAACAGGCATATGAAGGAAGGCAAGGTTCTGGGAGGCAACAGACTCTTCTGAGGGTTGATGTGGTCAAGGACTCCCTGACTGCCTGACAAACACTCCTTAGACTGCATGACAATCTAAGATGTGCCCATCATCCTTCTATCCCTCAGGGTCTGATTTACATTGCAGTCTGACCATTGTCCCAGCTCACCAGTTCCCTCTTCATTTTTTTCTTTTTTTCTTTAACATAGATGTTTTCCCTAATAGATCCTTGTGTGTTTAATTCACTTTGGCATCTGCTTCTTAGAGGCTCCTGACTAACATGTAGGGGAAATTAGACAGAACATAACTATATGATCCATTGACGTTAGTAGACTACTGGATTCCAGAAAATTAGGATTAGAACATTGAAAGCATGGGTGGAGGGAATTACATTTGGATTTAGTGAGGGATTCGCTAAATTAAAAATAAAAAATACATTTAGAGCAGTAATAGTACTAATGGTCTTTTATGGTGCTTTATAGTATGCAATATTCTCTTATATACCTTGTATATTTTTGTATTTGCTCGTGAAAGCTCTGTATAATAGGCACATAGACCTGTATGGTGAGCAAATATTATGATACCTCATTTGACAGATAAGGCACCGTCTGCCCTGCCAAACCAAGACATTATTCCAAAATCACCAAGCCAGTATGTGGTAGAGCTCAAAATTAATTCTCAACTCTTCTCAACTCTTGTCCAATTCTCATCACCATTATATATATATATATATATATATATATATATATATATATATATATATATATAAAATGATTCCAATTCTCATCACTATTATATATATAGAAAATGATTACACATTCTTATTTAATTTTTATGCTGGCTAGGTTAGGAATATTATAAGAAAAGTATTAATGCTTTCCATGGTAATACTTAAATATTTTTTAAAACTTGTAGATTGGAGGTATTAGAAAGAAAATAAACTAACATCTGATCACCTATTTCTCAGTGGGAAGCTATGAAGCAATTGACATTGATGGCCAGGAAATACATTGTCATGTCCATAATAACTCATCTAATTTTCAAAATAGCATAGAAAACTGTAAATAACTGAGGAGGTAGGCATCTTTCAGATAAGAAACCAGAGGTATAATAAAGCTCTTTACAGTAGATAGGGCACTCAGTTAAGGGGCAGGGTAGCACTATAATCTAAAAACAGATTTAAAAACCTTCTTAATTAAAAAATATCAATGTCACTAGTTTCTTCAGTCTGTGGAATGCATTTTACATGTAGACAGCATCATCTAAATTCCCTTGGTTGTGGTGGAGGGAAGGACACAAACATCTTCAAGGGCAACGTTTTGCATTCATCAGCAAAAGTGGTCTCAGACCAGGCAGCTGGCTCCCCATGCAGATCTCAGAAGGCACGGGCAACACCAAGACCTCTGCCGATCAGGTCCTGGGGGGCTGTGCTGCGGCCCAGCAATTGCTGTTTTATGATTGTGTTTCCCACATATCATATTCCCAATCCCACTGAGGTGCTAACACATTTGGTTCATCTTTCCATTTAAAAGAGACAATGTCTTTGATAATTTGTTCATGGTTACTGCTCAGGGAGATAATGACACTCAAAATTCTTCTAAACCGAATATTATAATATTACCTCTCTGGCTCTGCTATTTTTTAACAGCTTTTAAAGACAATAGTGTCATCAAGGTTAAAAAAAGTTCACTGTTCCTACACATGAAAAGACTACCAGGTTACAGAGATGAGCTATAAGAGTTTCAGCTAGGTTTCAGATTTTATCATGACTTGTGTTTAGGAATCTCATTTGAGTTCTATAACTGAAAGTACTTCTAAAGCTTCCCCCAGGAAGTAATTTAAAAAACCAACACCACATAGAAAACACTGAAATGCTTAAACTGTGTCACTGTCTAAAAATTAAAGATAATTTTCAAGTTAGTTCCCTTTTAAGAGTCCTATGAAAGCATGCAGGAAGCACATATTCTTTAACCATAATTCTCTGTCTGAGTACCTAGGGCAGATGATAAAGAACATCTCTGGAATCAACTTTACAATATTTTCTTCTTTACGTTTTCTGAATTGCAGGCAGCTTCAACATACGAATAAGATTATTTGCATATGTTCAATCAATAAGTATATATTAAATACTGTCTAGGTGATCAGTATGGCTTTAGAGTTTGTTATTCAGAAATCCATTGATTCTTACCTCTAATTTTAAATACTGAAAGCTAATCTACAAGAAAATTTTTCAATATACTTCACTTAACAGTCACCCGAGGTAAACATACCTGGTTGATGAAAATAACTGACACACATGTACTTCAGAAAGATATCACTATGGAAGTATGTTTTCCATTCTAAATCTTTTGTCTCTATAAACAATTTATGGTATGTGTATGGCAAAGCCAGTACAATCTACTGAAAAAGAAAATGGTATGTGCCTGAAGAATAGACTATAGCATAAATATGGGTTAAACATTTACCCAATATTGTTGATGTCATCTAGAAACTCTAAAAGATATATGCTATCAAGAGCCACAGAGAGCAGCTCATTAGTATCGAATAAGTGTTTTATTACTGACCTGTGCCTAATATTACTTAATTTTTCCTAAGAATATTTTCTACAAACTTTTGAAAATCAAATTTCCCTTAATCCGAAGATTCTATTTCATATTAATTTAAATACATTTGACGTAAAACTATTAAGTGGCTACCATATGTCAGATACTATATTTCTCCTGGGCATACAAACATACATAAATTATCTACGCCAAAGAGATTATAATCTAGAAAAGGCAAATGAAATAACACTAGCAGGACAGCATAGCAATTAAGGCATGGTCTCTGAACTCAGACTGCATGGGTGTGATTCAAGTCCTGCTGCTAGTAAGGTAGGTGACCTCCAGAGAGTTAGTTAACCTACATGTGCTCATGTTCCCTAACTGTAAATGGAAAGATGATAATAGTATAAAACCCATAGAGTCACTGTGAATATTAAATAATTTAATACATATGTCACTTAAGAATGCTTTTTATATAAGAAGTGCTCAATAAATGTTAGCTATTATGAAAAGATGCTCAATATTACTAATGATCACGAAAACACCAATCAAAATCACAATGAGATATCATCTTACACCTGTGAGAATGCAAATTACCAAAAATTCAAGGACATGTATTGTCAAAGATGTAGAAGAAAGGGAACCCCTATTCACTCTTGGTGGGAATGGAAATTGGTGCAGCCATTATGATAAACAGGACAGAGGCTCTTAAAAAATTAAAAATAGAACTACCATATGATCCAGCAGTCCTACTTCTACCACTTCTAGGTATATATCCAAAGGAAATAAAATCACCATATTGAAGGAATATTTATGTACTCATGATCACTGGAGTATTATTCACAGTAGCCAAGATATACAAACAACCTAGGTGTCTGTCAATGAATGAATGAATAAAGACATACAATCACACAAACATACACCCTGAATGTTATTTGCCATTAAAAATGAAGGAAATCTTTTCATTTAAGACAACATGGATGAACCTAGACATTGTGCTGAGTGAAATCAGCTAGACACAGAAAGACAAACACTACATGATCTCACTTATAGGTAGAATCCAAAAATCAAAGTAGCCAAATTTACAGAAACATGAGTAGAACAGTAGTTGCTAGGGTTTGGGGGGCAGTGGGGAGGGCAATGGGAACATTGGTCAAAGGGAACAAAACTTCACTTATAAGTTCTGAAGACCTAATGTATAATATGGTGACTGTAATTAATAATAATGCATTTTATACTTGAAATTTGCTGAGAGTAGATCTCAAGGTTCTCATCTCCCTTACACACACACACACACACACACACACACACACACACACACACACACAAAGGGTAACTATGTGAGGCGATAAATATGTAAATTTGCTTGAATGTGGTAATCATTTCACAATGTATACACACATCAAAACATCGCATTGTATACCTTAAATATATACAATTTTTATCTGTCAAAAAATACCCTAATAAAGCTCAAAAAGTGTTAGCTATTATATCTCTCTGGCTTTTATTTCGTGGAATAAAAAATATATATATGTGTCAGATGTTGCAAGAGCAGAGGACAGATTGATAAATAGGTTGGTGAAGGCTTTACTCAAAAAGGACATTCATATTAATCTTCACAAATGAGGACTTCTTCAAGTGAAAAGAAGAATGAAGGAAACTGCACACAGAAGAAAGGCTGGGAGTAAAAGGCATGATCTTATCTAGCCAGAGAGCCTGGCATTTAGGGCATGTGAGAGGTGATGGCAGGAAATACCCTGGGACGGGAATTTTGCAGGTGATACTTTGAAAGTCCTTAGATTATAGCTGAAAGAATTTGGACTTTATTCTATAAGTAAGTAGTGTGGAGGCAGTAAAAGGATTTCTGGTGCATTTTAAATATGGCAGTGAGGTGGTCAGATTTCTGCTGTTGAAAATTACGTTTAGCAGTAGTGGGGAGGATAACCAGTGGGAGAAAGAACTGAGGAAGGTAACCCTGTTAGAAAGTTAAAATGTTTATAAAATTATGCAACCATAGTGAAATAAGACTTGCGAATAGAGAAGCGGAAGCACAGCAAAGAGGAGACACTTTCAAAGTGGAATCGAGGTGAGTTTCAGTAAGTGTGCTGCATCATGCAACCACAACGTTTCCATTTCGCAACATAGCTGAGTATCTATTCATGTGAGGAACAGCTAACATTTAGTCTCTTTGGAAGCACATCATGTACTATGTGTGAAATCACACACTCGCTGGGCAAATAAGAAAGCTGCCATTTTGTGTTAGCTCTTTGGAAAAGCTTGAGACTAAATAAGCAGAATAGTCCAAAGCAAACATTAACTCTGGTGGTGTTAGGTGCCTGGATTTCAAATGTAAATTGTTAATGTAACGTGCATTTTGACTTTAACATATGCAAGCCCTTTTTAGTAAACACTACAAAAGAGAAAAGTCCGAAGCTGAAACTCAAATAATCCTAAATAAATTGCTTTTTTTTTTTTTCAGGCTTTGTGTTTACCAATTAGAGTTTTGATAAAGAAAGCACAATAATGAAACGTAAAATAAAAAGACCTATAATATTGTGCTTTTCAGTCACCACTATTTTTTTTTATCTTTTTTAGAGCAGTTTCTGAATTCTTTTGGGACTCCAGAATGTTTCTGAAAGCACTGATGAGTGGATTAAGGACCCCATGCAAAGATCTGATATAAAGTACAAAGCCACTGTGCTATTATTGTTGAAACATTCCAATTCCCCAGTGACAGTGCGACCAAAGATAGTTGCCAAGGACTGTAGCTGCTAACTTCAGTTACTAGTGAATTTCAGTTTTTGACTTGATGCACAATGGCCTCTCCTATACAGGAAGAGAGTGGAAGATATTACTTATATATCTTTCAAATATCTCTTTCAAAAGTTGCTGGTCACTGGGAGTTAGCAGCTTCTGGTGTTCTTGTCTTTCTTTCTCCGCTGTACAAAAGAATAATTGGGCAATCTATCCTCTGGTCTGCTGGGAAGTCAATCCATCCCACTAACCTGCACCTGCCTGGCTAATGGCCTTTCTCCTGCTCACCAATCAGTTGCCTTTGTGTGCTCCTCTTAAATGCCTGACTCTTGGAAATGATTTCCAAAATTATGGCCTCAAGCCCCAAGGATCACAAACTGTCATGTCTGCTAGCTCTTCATTATTAAAATGTCTGCCATTGATGTTATGTAGTAGATGATAACATATCTTTATTAAAAATTCACTATATCAGTTCTATAACTCGTAGTTGAAAGAACACTGGCATAAGGGTCCAGAGACCTGAGTTCTTGTCTTATCTTTACCTCTAGATCTTTGGAATCTTGCTTTCCTGGGCCTCAGTTTATTCATGGGTAATATAAGATAAAACAAGGCTTAAACATTCTAGGATTCACATTCTCCAATACGAGAAAAGCATAGAGCTAAAACTCAGCTCAGATTTGAAGCCATATTACGTTTGTGTCTGGATTGCAAAAAGTTAAAAAAAAAGAGAATGCCGTATTTCCTATTTTCACTTTATAATTTAATTTGCTGTTGGAGGTTCCGATAATATTTTAGTAATTTGGTTTGGGTTTCGAAATCTATATCAATTGGTAAGTGTTTTTAGATGTAACGAGATCCTTTTAGATTGTTTACCACTATTTTAAGGATTATTAAAAAACAATTTATTACACTGCCTCAGTGTGTAGTACGTTTTGGTATTGGTATGTACCATGTTTTAGATCTCTCCCATTGTACTATGGTAAGAACAGCATCAGTTTAGAAACAATGTTGCAAAAAATTCTGAACCAAGCAGAGAATCATTTTGTTTAAATGTAAAATGTAATGAATTAATATTATTTTACCTTAATTACTTTCGTTATGGATAATAAAAAATTAACATTTCAAAATTAGAGTAATAGTTCATGTATTCAAGGTTATTCAGATGTAATTTTCTAGGTAATTGAAATCTAACCCCTTATGTATCACATAGATTTTAAATTTTTAATTCTTTTAGGTAGAAACATTTGTACTACGTTGCATACTCTCCTGACTTCAGATCAAATCATGTAATTATAGCTAACATTTTACAGTGTTTAAAAATGCACCTTCCAAGTACATATTTTTTAAACCAAATATTATTCAGACTATAAAAAATTTCTATAAAAACTAAGTTATTTCTGTAAGCACATACTATGCTATAACTCAGTGAGGATCTTGGGAACTATTGAGGTGATTAATATGCCAGCATGTTAAATAGCTCTACCCCCAACAGACTTTTGAAATTTCTGTGTTTTGTTTGAAAGATTTATCTTTTATCTCACTCTTCCTGCCAATTGTCACTCTTGCTAATGCAAACAGCTCACGTTTGCACAGTACTTCAGAGCCTACAGAGCACTTTCCATATATTGCTCCATTTTATGATTGCCTCAGAAGTCCCTTTCCAATTTGCCACCAAAGTGCCAGGCCTTTGAAAACAAGATAATCAAACTTAAAAAGGCCTTCTATTTAAAAAGTAAACAGTCTTTGAGTGAGGGTCCCAAAGAGTTTCCTTAAGAAGAAGGTTTAATTTATGGACACGAGCATTGATTTTGGCTGCTCAGAACCTTTGCGTTTCCCGTGGGTTCTTGGTTGGGCTGCGAATGGTCGAGGTGGGCAGATAAAAAGCCTTTGGCTCTATGAACTATTTCTGTGATTCTGCTTTTATAAGGAAATGTCTAATGATTGAGAGACATCATACATTAGAATGTGAAATAATCTTAGAGATGATTTATTGCAGGCCACTCATACAACTGAGGAGGCTGAGAACAAGAGAATTTTTAGTACTGAAGGCAAAACTGACTTAAGGAAACAACTCTTCTGACCTTCAATCAATATGCTCTTTATTAATACCACGCCATGCATTTTTTTCTAAATCACCTTGGTCTTTTTAAAATCATAAGCTTTGGGGAGTTTGGTACAAATGATAGGGAAAAGATAATATATTTTCAAGTGTAGGTATTATGACATCCAATGAAATATGTAATAGAACAGTTGCCTTTCCCACTATTAAATTGTAAATATTGTATCAGTATTTTCTCCATAGTTTCTAAAGTTAGAGAGGACACATTAAAAGATATATATTATATATATATTTAATGTCATGACTACCCACCACACACAGAACCTATATCTTAAAGATACAGAACCCTAAAACAAGAGGAAAAAGAAAAGAAAAGGCAAGAGGGAGGGAGGTAATGAAGGAGGAAGTAAGAGGAAGGAAGGAAGGAGGGAAGGAAGGAAGGAAGGAGGGAAGGAAGGAAGGAAGGAAGGAAGGAAGGAAGGAAGGAAGGAAGGAAGGAAGGAAGGAAGGAGAACATGGAGAAAGGTTATTCATTCTTTGCATATTAATATTAAGGGAATATGGCAATTTTTGCGTTTCAGTAGTTTTCTCCCATCCTAATATAAACTGTAATTAGTTTGTGATTTCAACTGCAGCTTTTTAATAGCAGATCAAGGGTGGTTAAATTGGTTACTTCTAAGTGATGGTGTGACTGAAAAACTTATTACTATTCCCCCTGAGTATTTCACTGTCAACTAACCAACACAATTAACACCAAATGTTTTGGTGCTCAAGTGAGTGACAACTTTGACTTGATATTTAATTTTTTGTAGGTGTAGGAAGAAAACAGTTGCCTATTACAATTTTTAGTTCATTCTCTTGTTGGTCATATGACCACACTGGAAAAGAAGGAAAACAGAACAAGGACCTTGTGATTGTGATATTTCATTTTAATAAACATTTATAATGAAATAAAAGTAGTCTATATATCTTATTTTAGAAAAGTCTGATTTTTAGCTCTTTTTTACTAACAACTTTGCACCATGTTTATACATAACTGACAATGACAAAGTGAAGTGTAATTTTTCCCCTTGGTTAGGGAAAGTTAGCTTGAATATTTGCAGATTTATTCTCATGACATATTCATGATGATTCACACATTTGCAATTGGGAGAATTCTGAAGAAAAAATTCTACTGTCAACTAATGTCAAAACTGTGCTGGTAAATAACATCTAAGAAATAAATTGGGAGATTTTAATCGATTTGAATCTTCAACAAAACCTATAATGAGGACCCTGAACAGACTGTGTGAGAGAAGCCGATCCACTGCACACTGACCTTCTATATATAGGCTTTGAAAACAAAGTGGTTGTTTAGTAAAGTAGTTTGAAATAAAAAAAAAAAAAAAGATAGCTGATATTATATGAATTTAAAGTGATAGTATCATCAGTACAGCAATTCTAAAAATCTAATTTTAAAAAGTAATTCTTGGATGTTTTTCCATAGTGTGGCAGTAAGCACATCTGCTTACATGCAGAAGGTCCTGTGTTTGTGCCCCAGTGGAGCCATGGTCCTTGGTCTATGGCCATGCCACCCTGAACAAGCCCAATGTCTGATATCAGAAGCTAAGTAGGGTCGGGCCTGGTTAGTAGTGGGATGGGAGACCACCTAGGAAGGCCAGGTGTTGTAAGCATTAATAATAATAATAATAAAAGTAATTCTTCCTGGGGATTCTTACAATTAAATGGAGGTGGAATAGTGAAGAACGTAGATGAGAGGGGAAGCCATGTTTAAACTTCAATCATTTTGAGTAAGTTGTTCTCTCTAGAAATCACATTGGCTTTTCTCTAGAGGATCATGAGGAAATGCTTTTGGTTCTGCTTGCCACTCCTGCTAATGTGCGCCTTACTTAATTATTTGTGTTTAAACATGATTGGTCCATTACATCAAACGCCATCTCTCCACCCCCAGCAGATTTTAATCAACGGACAACTATTAATTGGTATGTAGAAGGATAGACATGAACTAATTTACAGATCATATTTTTAAGGCAAAAATTTTTTTCTTTTCTTTAACAAGATGGGATTAAAAGACTTTTTTCTGCATGGTTGAAAATTAAAGCCACGTTAAAGTTATGTGAGATTTCTGGCTGCGAATTTGGGGAATCAATAAATCACAGCTTATCACTGGGCCCATTTTCTAAACTGACAATATTATACCTTGAAGAAAAATTCACATAAATTCCAAATTCTTTTATGGTATAAATAACTTTCTGGTTTGATTTTTTTTTTTTTTTTTTTGTCTTAACTGATAATTTACTTAGCAATTTTTGGTCTTCTCTTACCTAAAGTCATTTATTCTTAGAGAGCATAAAATAAATGTGCATTTTAAATTATTTTCTAGCTCTTGGATATTGAAGATATAAGATCTCCACTCTACATGGCTTTGAAAAGTCTACTTTGCTTGGATTTTATAGTAATTTAAACATCATTTCAACTCAGCTGGTATATGAACTCAGAAGTCATTTCATGACATTTATAGTATTTAGATTACTGCCATTCATTTGCCTATAGAAAGGTGAGATATGTTGTGTTCTTCCTACTGCTTAACATACACATCATTTGCCCATGTATCAACACAATTAAGAAAACTCTGAAAAACATGGTATTTCTATAACATATTGGAGAAGCCGATTCACTCTATTTTAAAGCAGTGTGTGATGGAACCGTATGGGGAGAAGATCCTAAAGACGTTGGACTATAACCCATACTATATTCTTGTAAACAAGAATAATACAATAGGGATTTAGCAAGGGGTCATTTAAATTGTTAAACTAAAATGTTTATATCTGAACTTTTGTTTCACTACTGGATCATTTTGTGCCTCTGAAAGCTATTCCTTTGGGGAGATTTGCTCACATCCTTCAAAGCCAGTTGCATCTCTTAAAGAATGGAGCTCCAAGAACAGAACTTTGAGGTATAACAAAAAGTGGAATACCCCTAAAATATTAGTAGAACAAAGCTAATATGTTATATCACATTGAGCAGATGACAGCAAGATGGATAAATGCATACTACACTAAGTAACAGATAATTAAAACACACACATACACACCAACACACACACGACAGCAGGCTGACAACATGATGATAACAAGATTATTAAATTTAAGACAAATCACACTGTGATTCTCTTTCTCTATTTAGTATTGAGTTCTAAGTCCTGAATTTCTTAGAATAGTATTTGAAAATTTAATCTTTAGTAAACTTCTCAGTTATGCTGAAGTTTCACATTTTATTTTGAATAGAAGTAAAAAATAGTGAAGCAAAATATTTTAGAATGGGAAAATAAGTCCTGAGGTTGAGTATTCTGTTCTGGTTTGAAGCCTAGCACCATGACTTCCTAGCTGTCTAATCTTGAATGTATTTTTTAACCCCTCTACTTCACAAACTGTATAATAGGAATAATTGTACCCATTTTTCAGCATGAAATAGATAATGAATGTAGGACATTAATCACTCAGACATGTGTTAGGTCCTTCACAAAGAATAGTCCAATCTCCCTGTTCAGTTAGAGCCAAGGAAATTCTGTTTGGAAACATACCGGTTCCGTGATCATATCTTCTAAATGAAAAATCGGGACAGTCTCCAACAATAATTGCATTTATGGTGACAGAAGGACAAAATATTTGAAAGTAGAAATGTCACTGAAAGACCCTGATCAGTGCTTATCATGCTGTGAGGAATGTAGAGAACAGGAGAGCATCCAAGCACATTCATTTTTAGAGGAATTTTATTTAATAACCTTTGGTGTTTTCACCAAAGAACAAAAAGGAGGCTAACTAGAGACTAGAGCACAATACATGTTCAGAAAGTCATTTTCTCTGAAAAAGATACCTAGATACCTGCATTGTACATTTCATATTACAATGTAGAGTGACTGATTCTGATATATTATATATAATTTCAAATATAATGACAAAAAGAACTTGAAGCTCCTTATCATCTGGAATGGGTGGGGAATGCTTTTCTTCTTTCTTTACCTACTCTTTCTATTTAGTGCTTAGAGGGAAATCATTTCTTATCTTTAATATATTCTGACTTTTTAAAGTCCCCTTTCCTAGTGAGGATGATTCATTGTTAAAAGAAAATAAATAGGAAATACTCTTGTAGTTTTCTGGGTTTGGGTGGGAAGTAGATGTGATTTGAATTCTTTTCCTTAAAGGATACTATAAAACTTTATTTTCTTCATTGATTCAATTCAAAATAGAGTAGAAGAGTTGTTTCCTTAGCTACTAAGAATAGTTAGAAAGAGGTAACAGGGTAAAAGATATGAGAAAAATCTATTCAATTTATTTCATATTTGAGGGCTAATCTTTATTATACTTTTTCTTTGCTTCTCATTTCTTTCTTCTACTTCACACTCACACACACACACACACACACACACACACACACACACACACACACACTTTTATTTACACTTTTATTTAATCGGACACCCAGAATATCTAACCTACTGAGCAAGCTGAAAAGTAATCTTTTCAGAACCTCATCTATTAATAATACATTTATTCCAACTTTACCTACAGATAGTCTTATCTACTTTAGTCACTCTGTTCTGTTAATGTGCTTAACACCAAGAACGTTGAAAGACCTTGTAAAGAATGTCAAAACCCTGTAAAGGATGGTGAATGAGAAAGCATGCAGAGTGATGTCTGTGGTGACCGGTATGGCAAATCTAATAAAACTGAAGACAGTGAGGAGATATAAAATATATATTCCTCTCCAGTGACTGAGGAGAACAGAAAGCTTTTTAAAAACTTGTTTGGGTGATAGTGTCTAAAGTATTAACTTTCTGTCTCTTTTTCTTCTATCTTTATCCCATCTTTCTCCTTTTCTTTGAACACACAAAATAAGAAGCAAAGCTCTTTGTAAATTCTTGGAACAGAACTGACATTTTTTTGAAAGGCTATCAATCCATTTTAAATAGTGTTAAGACAATAATGTAAAATATTATACAATGACAATATACTAGCAGCATTACACTTCTATATCAACTAAAATCATTGGCTATGAAATTATTCACCTGATTTTTAATTTTAAATTATATTTAGAATTATGTGACAAACATTACTTAATGTTCAGAAAAGTACAATGTATTATTGGAATTTGTTGTTTATGTTTTGCAATGTTTTACATGTAGAAAAGCTTTGCTGATTGTATTTATCTTTTCAGAGATTCTCATGTTTTTCTGATAGAAAAAATAATTGAATGTTTTCAAAATCCACATATTTTTAAAAGGGTTAAATTAAAGCTATCAGTATTTTTGCTATGCACTTTAAAATTTACAGTAGCCAAGATATGGAGGCAACCTAAGTGTCCATCAACTGACAATTGAATAAAGAAGTTATGGTTCATATATGCAGTGGAATATTACTCCAATTATTAAAAAATGAAATCCTACCATTTGCAACAACATGGATGGACCTAGAGCTTAGTATGCTGAGTGAAACAAGTCAGAGAAAGATAAATACCACCTGATTTCACTTATATTTGGAATCTAAGGAACAAAAAGGACAAACTAATCAAAAACAGACTCACAAATACAGAGGACAATCTGGTGATGGCCAGAGGGGAGGGGGTTTGAGGGGCTAGGAGAATAGGGTGAAGGGTTAAAGAAGTACAAACTAGTAGTTTATAGATGGTCATGGGGATGGGGGGCACGGCATAGAGAATGCAGTTCGCATCAAGGTAATATCTAGGTAGAAAGTCAGAGGAGAGAAAGAACAATTACAGGGATTGTTTTACAAACTATATAAATGTCTAACCAGTACTGCATATTTAAAACTAATAATAAAATAAAAATTAAAAATAAATGAATCAAATTTTAAAAATAAACATCATGAAAGAGGTATTTAAGTTTCGAGAGCAGTTAATTGTTGAAAGTTTAAGAAAAAGCAAGAGAGAAAACAGAAATAGTTTAGTTTTCATTTATAAAAAGTTTATATGCATTGTTTAACTTAAAACACATTCTGTAATTCTATGATTTTCAATGCCCTTAATTCTTCCTTTACCTTTAGGTAAAATCATCAAGATATTCTCAGTTAATCATTTATTTGCAGCAAAAGGGAGTCAATGACACTTTAATCTTGCTTGCCAATTTTAGACGTAAACTGATTCTGAGTGCTTTCTGTATAAAATGTATTCCACTCAGCTGGCATACTTTGAGTACAATCTTAGGTTCTTCATAGAAAAGTAAATTCTTATTCATGTTGCTTTTTTCTTTTTTGAAGGTTTGGTGCCTCATTCTTCCTGTGCCCGAGTTTGCCTGTCACTTTTATTGGAACCAGGTCTCTGTCTTTCACAGATCCTCTGTCTATATTCATCTTTATGTTTTTTCTCCCTCTGTTAATCAAAACAAGTTTCACCCAATTCATTTTCCTCCTCTTCACACCAAAATGGCCTTCTTGTGCTAAGTTCATATGAAAAAGGATTCTGCTTACTGAGATTGAGACACTGCTAGCGCTTAAGCTTCAAGGTTTTGCAGCCCCAAAAAAGGAACCAAAGAACTAAGTTACTTTCTAGTCGCTCTAGCTTTCTGACGTAGAATGCCAAGTCAGGTGCAGTGGCAAAGACACCTCGTACCTCTCACAAGTTCATCACCACGCGAAAGAAGTGGTGTTATTTTAGTGAAGAGGTTATAAAATATTTGAAGCTCCGAGGCAAAAAAAAAAAAAAAAAAATCTTTCCCAATCCTAAGGAGTAAAGAGGGAGGTAGGAAAACTTTTGAAAGAAGGAGAAAAGAAGGATTCATGCACCAAAGAGAAGAGAGGCATCTGGGTGTAATGAAGAATAAGAGAAGATAAATAGATGGGGCTTTATAAGGGTAAAGAAAAAGCATTTTTGCCTGGCAAATTGGCATTGACATATTCTTTTTAAGAGGGACCAAACCTTTGTCATCTTCTTTTTAGGTAAATGAGTTGTTGCTTAGGCTGAAAAAAGAAAAAAGAATGAAAAAAATGGAAGAAGGAAGGAAGGAAGGAAGGAAGGAAGGAAGGAAGGAAGGAAGGAAGGAAGGAAGGAAGGAAGGAAGAGGGAAGGAAGATCATTAAACGAAAAAACGCTTTGCTATATTCTAGAATATGTCAAATTAGTGATATTATGCGTTAGTCTTCCCTTATAAAATATTATCAAATCATTCTGATTATAAGAAAAGTGAAAGACAAATAGAACAAATTTTACATAAAATATACAATAACTTTTTTCTAAAGGGACCAAAATCCTCACAGATATCCTCATTGGCTCTTCTTTCCAGGATACAATTGGTGTAAAAAAAAAAAGAAAAAAAATGGTTTCATTCCATTCATTCCACAGTAGGGGAAATGAAATAGGAAACTTTTTAAAATGTATTGTCTTTAGCCAGACAAAACAGTCCTGGGATCAAATGCTGGCTTCATCATTTATAATCTGTAGGCTGGAGAAGTTACTTAAATACCCTAAACCTCAATTTCCTTATGTATAAACCTCAGATAAGGATGATATTTGAGGCCAAAATAATTTAAATTATCAGAGGATAGAGTCTAATACATTAGAATTTTTTTATTGCTGCTATACACAATTACCACAAACATAGTGACTAAAAAATTAGAATTCTTTATTGTACAGATCTCAAAGGTCAGAAGTCTGACATTGTTCTCAGTGAGCTAAAATGAAGGTGTTTAGCAGGGTTATGTTCTTTCTTCTCTGGAGGCTCTGGGGAGAATCCATTTCCTTACCTTTTCCAGCTTCTAGATGCTGTATGTAGCACATTCCCTGTCTTCTCCACATTCAAAGACAGAACATTGCATCCATCTTTTTTCACTGCATCAAGAGAGCTTTAAAGGACTCATGCAATTTGCTGGGCCCACCTGGGTATTTCCTGGATAATCCCCCATCTCTAATGTTCTTAACCTTCATCACATCTGCAAAATCCCTTTTACATGAAAAGTGGGTTCTGGGAATAGAATGTGGACATTTTTGGCGGGGGGCGGGGGGAAGGCGTTATTTTGCTTACCACTGCCATGGTCCAACAGAATGTGCTCCATAAGCATTACTATTTCATTATTATCATTATCATTACTATTTCAATGGCATAAGTATAGTTACATACCTATAAACTCTTACACATTCAGGAATTATTTAGTGATCCTAATCTGCAAAACACAATCTTACATTTGTTTTTTCTCTAATGAGGAATCAGAGATGAGGAGATTTGAAAGGATTTGCATAAGTCCATCCAGGCAGTCATGCTGACTTTGTACAAGTCATAGTTCCTAAATTGACACAATGTTTTTCCATATTATAGTGCTGAGAATATTAATCTGAAATGTGTACTTAATATTTATACCTCTTTAAAGTTTAATTTGTATAGAACCTCAAAAATATCAAACTAAATTACTTAATTTGCATAAGCAAAACCATAAAAATATCAAAACAATAATTTTTCTACTTTACATAGAAATGTTCTTAAAATGTATTAGAAAGAATGCTAATAATTGCTAAACTTCATTGAAATCAAGTTAGAATTAGAAATTATGAGTTTTTAGAGCTAAAATATTATATCTCTACACCTAAATTTTTTCCTTGCCTGCTTTTTTCTTACATTCTTCCCTTTCTTTATTTTTTCCCATAATTATGCATGAAAATACTTGCTCAATAGAATAAACACCTTAAAAAAAGAATAAATTTCATTTCTAACATATGATAGCATTACATCACTATCTATTATTCTGTTTTTCTTCTACAAGTTTCCATGTTAATTCAGATAGACCACCCACCAAAATTGTTTGAAATATGCTGTTATAGTTTGAAAATATCACACCTATAAACCCGGCTAGAAGTAAATAATCACGGACTCATAATATCTTACAAATGTAACAGCTAATAGTTCTATTTTGGCTAAATACTTTATATAGACAAAGCCAAGCAAACCTATGTTTCTATTTTTAACATTTAAATCAAATTATGATAAGGTTTTAATAGCTATATCTCTTATTCTTCCAATAAATTTATGAACATTTCCATTTTTTAGTTGTTCCCCAGGTAAACTTCTCAAATCTAGATATCTGTTGAAAAGCAGTATTGAGCTTTTTTACATAATGAGAGAAACATTGGTAGAAAGGTTCTATCAGTATCTAAATAAACCATTCATAATTATTATTCCTTTGTGTAACATCTGCTTCTTTTATCTTTAGGATCTCATGGAAAGAGCTTCCTTCATTAACAGAATAACTGGGATTGTCTGACCAAAAGCCTATTTAGCAATGAATTTAGCTATTTGAAATATGCATAGGTGATGGAATTCTCTGGTTTACATGTAACTGATAAATGGAAAGTATATTTTTCCACAATGTTCCAGCCATGTTCAATATATCTTCTCATGGTAGTGTTATATCCTTAGTATACAAGTATCCTGAGTATAAACACAAGTGTATATGATATTCAAAGTATGTATTATTCTGTTACAATTTTTCGTGTGTGTGGAGAATCCTTCCTATTAATTTGTATTCAAAATTACAGGTTAATATTAGGAAGAAAGTGTAGAGATTGGAAATTCACTTTTCATTTATGGGAGCCCATGAAGATTCAAAGATAATGGCTATTCAGAAAGCTTAGAGTCAAGAACATTCAAGATTTAATGAATTCAATTCAATAAACAATGAAAGAGGAAACAGTCCTCTAATGAAGAAAAAAATAGAAGTATATTTTTAACTTTACATGAAGAGAACATTTAGAAACCACAATCCTAAACTCTAATCTATATCTTACTTTCTTCTCGACCATTCCTCCTAAACAGAAAGAGAAAGATCTTAATTTTAAATAACAGAAAATATACAGGAAATAAAGAATCACAGCACACGAACAAAGTATGTACTTAAGAAAGAACACATACTTTTTCAAAGGTACTACAGGCTAAGAGGATTCAGTAGCACAAAACTAAACCTGAAACGATATCATTATTTACAGATTCTTTCATTAGTGTTAAAATAACTTTATCCTGTATGGTCACTTGACATCACTCTTCTAGTATAAGTCATCACTGAATGTTTGTGAAAGGGTAGGGTCAGAAGAGGCTCAAACATTTGGTATTTAGAAAATGTGGGATAAAAAAAAAAAACTTGCCTACAATGCATAAATATGGAAGATGCTTGCAACCTAGAAACACTCTCTATAAAGAAAAACTTTAAGAGAGAGGCCACTTGCAGCCCAAGGTATAATATATTTTTGAGCCTCGCTTCTTCAAGCTCCTTAATTACTTTTCTAGGGAAGCACACATATCTTAAAATGTATGTTGGAATCAGATCTGAGTGGTAGAGACTGATAGCAGCAGCACTAATTTCACTTCTAAAGTGTTATTGACACAATGACTGGAATGTGAAAAATAACACAGGTGAAAATCTTTAAACAGTGACCTGGCTGAGTGAGTTCAAGTGATGTATGGGAAAAAATATCCAGATAAATTTTTTTTACAGTGATTAGTCTTTTCTCTATGCCACCACAGTCTTAAGAGATTGTAGTTTATATTCGGTCTAATAAAATAGATTGAAATATGCCTGAGGAAGTATAAATGTATATTTACATTGACACCTCTTTTATATATATATTTTTTACCCCTGGGAATGAAATGTTTTGGACGAGAAAATTTCAAGATAACTAAAATATATCCATTTAATTAAAAATTATATTAACAAAATATGTTCTGACATTTTGGGTGGCAATTTTTCTAAAATGGATTGAACACTCCACTGATTTATCCATCAAATTTGCTAATGCCTTGAGCATGCATAATCAATCCTATTTTTGATGATATGAGGATCATAACTATTGTCCTGTATTCAAGACGATGAATCTCCTAGGGGGCACTATGCTGTTTGAGTGTGTTGGACCATCCACTAAATGTCTTCTGAATTGCTGTGTTTTTCTAGGTTCTGATTCTTCAAACTCTTTCATCACTGTCAACTATCATTTCTTTAATATGTCTGGTTTAATGATTTCCCATTCCTCTCCTTTCTACCTCCTAATCTATCTCCCACTAAGATAAATGAAATCATTAAAGAGAATCAGACAACTGAGATTTAAAATCCAGCAGTCTTAATTTTTCACATAAGAGCCTAAATCAGTAGATTCTTAATATTTTTTTCCCATTACCAAAGTTCTGGAGGTATTTTTCTCTTCTTTGCTTAAGAAAAGATAAAAGCTAGTTCTGGATGAATAGGATTATAAAAATTGCTAAAAGTTTGATTTATGAGCAAATATAGTATACATGGATTTGCTTTTTTCCCCTTAAACAATCAGAATATAACATGAAAAAAATGGTATTTTTTGATATCACATGAGAGTTTGTTAAGAATAAAAAGCTAAGCATCACCCCACACCCAACACTGACTGAATCAGAATTTTAACAATATCCTCACATGCTCTTTATAGATATTAAATTTGAAATGCTCTGATATATAACATAATACTCTCCAACAAAAGGCCCTCCAATGATGGACAGTCATTACTACCACCTGAAAATTAAGAATTTTCTTTTTTTTTAATAGTTTTTACTTTTTGAATTAGTTGGCATTTAATATTATATTAGTTTCAGGTATACAACATAATGATTAGACATTTATATAACTTATGAAGTAATCATCCCGACAAACCTAGTACCCATTTGATATCACACATAGTTATTACAATATCGACTATATTCCCTATGCTATACTTTACACCTCCATGACTATTTTCTAACTACCAATTTGTACTCCTTAACCCTTTCCACTTTTTTAACCATCTCCTTAAGCACCCTCCTTTCTGGCAACTATCAAAATATTCTCTACATCTATGAGTGTTTCTGTTTTGAAAATTAATTTATTTTGTTTATTAGATTCCACATATAAGTGAAATCTTTTGGTGTTTGTTTATCTCTGTCTGACTTACTTCACTTAGCATAATATCCTCTAAGTCCATCCACATTGTTACAAATGGCAAGATTTCATTCATTTTCTTTATGGCTGAGTAATATTTCACTGTATATACATATAACTTCTTTATCCATTCATCTATTGATGGACACCTTGCTTCCATATATTGAATATTGTAAGTAATGCTGCGATGAACATACAGATGAACATGTCTTTTCGAATTAGTGTTTTGTTTCTTCGGATAAATATTCAGAAGTGGAATTGCTGGGTCCTTCTTTGTCTCTTGTTTTAAAGTCTATTTTCTCTGGTATAAGTATTGCTATCCCAGCTTTTTTGTTTGTTTCCAATTTTGTGAATTATTTTTTTTTTCCATCCCTTTACTTTTGGTCTGTGTGTGTCTTTCAATTTGAAATGAGTGTCTTGCAAACAAATATGTAAGGGTCTTGTTTTTTTATTCATTCAGCCACCCTATATTTTGTTTGAAGCATTTAATTCATTTACTTTAAAATAATTGTTGATAAATATGTAGTTATTGCCATTTCATTATTCATATTTTTAAGCTTTTCTTCTTCTTAAAGAAGTTCCTCTAACATTTCTTGTAATACTGGTTTGGTGTTGGTGAACTCCTTTAACTTCTTGTCTAGGAAGCTCTTTGTCCTTCAACTCTAAATGATAGCTTTGAAGGTAGAGTAATCTTGGTTGGAGTACTTGCTTTTCATCACTTTGAATGTTTTGTGCCAGTCCCTTTTGGCCTGCAAAGTTTTGCTAAGAAATCAGCTGACAGTCTTATGGGAGCTCATTTGTGGTTAACTAGATCCTTTGCTTTTGCTTCTTTTAAGATTCTTTCTTTGTCTTTAATCCTTGACATTTTAATAATGATATGTCTTGGTATGGGTCTCTTTAGGTTCATTTTGTTTGAAACTCCGCTTTCTGGGCTTGTATGTCTATTTCCTTCACCAGGAGAGGGAAATTTTCTATCATATTTCTTCAAATAAGTTTTCAGTTCCCTCCTCTCTCTCTCTCTCTCTCTCTCTCTCTCTCTCTCTCTCTCTTCTTATTCTTATTATGATATGAACGTTGTTACACTTGATGTTGTCTCAGAGACCCCTTAAACTATCCTCATTTTTTTTTTTTTGGATTCATTTTTCATTTTGCTGTTTTCATTGGGCATTTTCTGCTGCCTTATCTTCCAAATTGCTGATTTGATCCTCTGCTTCATCTAATCTGTTGTTGATTCCCTTTAATGTAGTCTTCATTTCAGTTATTGTATTCTTCATTTCTGACTTTTTTTTTTAATGTTTTCGATCTCGAATTTTATGTTTCTCATCTCTGTTGAATTTCTCACTGAGATCACTAAGCATTCTTACAACCAGTATTTTAAACTCTGCATCTGGTAGATTGCTTGTCTCAATTTTGTTTAGTTCTTTTTCTGGAACTTTGTTATGTTGTTTTGTTTGGGACATATTTCTTTGTCTCCCTATTTTGGCTGCCTCCTTGTATTTGTTCCTATGTATTAGGTAGGGCTGCTATGTCTACCAGTCTTTGTAGAGAGGCCTTATGCAGTAGGTGTCCTGTGGAGCTCAGTGGCCCAGTCTCCCTGGTCACTTGAGCATATGCTCCAACTGTGTCCCTTGTGTGGGTTGTGTCTGGCCTCCTGTTGTAGTTGAGCCTTGATTGCTGTTCACATATTAATGGGAGGGATTGATCCTTAGGCTGATTGATTGTGAGGACTTGCTGTGACTATGTGGGAAGAGTGGTCATGCAGAAGCTGACCCTACAGAGTAGGATTCACATTAGAGGGGCTCTCGTGCCTGCTGAATCTGCCTTTTGAGTGTGTCATTTGTGGTTAGGTGGTGCTCTCATATCATCTGAAGCTGGCCAATAGGTGTAATGTTTCTGGGGCCTCTTAAGAGGAGCCTTGGTGCAGGTCAAGGTCAGCCACTACCTGTTCCCTACCTAAGGCCACTTGGTATGAGGTACAAAGTCATCTGCAGATGGTTTCCACTTGTGCTGTGCTTGGAGGTGCCTGAGAGAGGCTAAACTTTTAGCTGAGATCAGTTGCTGCTAGTGTCAGGCTTGGAGCTGCTTAGCATGGGTTTGGGGCCACCGGGGCCAGATGTTGCTTGTTTGGGGGTAGTGAACCTTTGAGTAATTTTAGAAAAGTCTGCAGCATCAGCCAAGACAGGCCATTTAAATGGAAAAGCCACTGGAAGCAGCTTGGGTGGGCCCACAAGTTATGGGGCAGGGTCTCTGGGAATCACCAGGAGTGAACATTGTTACATTGATGGAGACTCAGATGCAACTTGCCTGCACATGCAGGTTGAATTGGGGCAGGGGGTTAAACAGAGGAACAATGGCTTTTGCCAGCTCTTTTGTCTGGGAGAAAGCTATCCCTACTGCCCATGCCCTGAAGCTAGATAATTCCATCCTTTCCCATATGTCCCTGGTGCCTTTTGAGCTGTCACTCCAGTGCGGGATCTCAGAGGGAGTGAGTCTCTCAGCAAGTAAGTCCATGTCCAGGCCCTTTAAGAGAAATGCCTGTTACTCCAGCAGCCCTCCATCTCACTCAGCCACAATCTCCACTGGTTTCAGAGCTGGAAGTTATGAGGACTCTTCCTTGGCACTGGAACCCTGGGCTGGGGAGCCTGGTGTCAGGCTGAGACCCCTTGCTTCTCTGAGCAGATCTCCACAGCCAAGATATCCCTCCAGATTTTTTTACTGCAGGTGTGGGACCAGCCTGTTTCTCATCTCTCCCTCTCCTTCCAGTCATGATGTAGCTTCTTCTGTTAGTTATTTATAAGACTTCTCTTCAGCTAGACTTCAAGTGATTCTCAGTGATGATGATCCTGTACTTTAGTGGTAGTTTTGATATGGTCTCAATTTTTTGCCCTTTAATAGTCTTCAGTCCATCTTCATGGATTATCTTCATTACATGATATACCCTTAGCAAAAATAGTTATCTTTATTAAAAAATCTCTAAGTTTAAATATATTTGTTACAGATAGATACAATATTCAATTCAACTTAAAGCAATAATTTTTTAATCACTAAAGGCCACAATAAATCTTCAGGTTCAATCTAATCATCTCAGTTTTCAGAAGAAAAAACTGAAGTCCAGAGAGGTGAGGTGACTTGGTTTACCCCATTAATCAAGCATTAATATGCTTTATACTAGCTTAATAACAGGTTCAAACATTCATTTATGTGTAGTCAATTATTTTTTTTTTTTTACTTTTTTTTTTGTTGAAATTTATGCAGTCAACCTTTTTCCACATAGCAGTGTCAAAAATGTTAATGGGTTCCTTCCTCCCTTAGATTCCACTCTACATATGTTTATCAATAGTTGTAGTAGGGCTCCCACTTATTTATGCCTCACACTTAGTTTACTCTGTATTTGCTACTGGGTCTGAGTCTAAATTAAATCTTTTTTCATTTTCCACTGTTGTTCTCCTGGTCTTCATTTTTGCCTGGATTGACCTGTATATTCAGGTTGGTGGACTCCATGCAAGCTCCTTGAATTTTACTAGCTCAATCTAGGAAGTAGTAAACTAGCAACTTAATCTTTCCCTATTATATCATAAAGCTCTCCTAAACTGGTCTTGCTCCCTTCCCTATAAGTCTTTAGCTTCATTTTGCAGTTAGGAAAAAACCTCAACCTCACTTCCCTCTCTGAATCCACACAACTCATAAGGATAAGTGTTAATGTTGGTTATAGTAAAGGAATGCTTGTAGGAGATTACAATTTCGGGTGAAAGAAAAAAAAATGTAGAGCTTTTCTGTTTCCCATCTCCTTTTATTAGGAACTGTTATAGCATTAGGATTACTTGTCTTCTTTGTATTGTTTTTCTCTTATTCCTCCTGTGTAGCTAATAGGGGGAACGTGAAACAGAAACACTTTATTTCCTTCTCACAAGCCTATTAAACAAACAAACAAACAAGGAGTTGACCCCACACGTGATATATTAGTCAAGTGTTTATGTTAGACTTACACTACATTAGACAAAGTTCAGCCTAGCTAGGCAAGCACGGGGGTTACATTGGAATTTAAGTCTAAAGTCTAATTAGTAATTAGAAAAGTATTAATTTATCTGGAATCCCCTTGGGCATAGCTTTTTATTAGGACCTGGGAGATGGACATTACTAAAAGAATAGAATGGGCAAAAACCTTCTTTTTAAAAATGTCAGTGGACCCCAGACAATTTTGTTTGGTTAGATTTTTTTTTTTTTTTGAGTTATTCCACCTCTAAAATTTATAACACTTGAATCTTAGCTGGTTTCCCCAAGTGAAAGTTTTCCTTTTTATAGGGCTTATAGGTAAAACTCTTGCAAAACTAAGCAAAAATCTTCTTCATTGGTAACCTATTTTGAATCTTAGCCTAGCACAGCAACTAAATAAATAAATATGTCTTGTACTCTGCTAAGAGAGATAACACAAGAATAATTCACTGTTAAAAATAACCTATTTTTTGTGCAAGTTTTTATTTTCAAAATATAATTTATCCATTTTAAAGTAAGACTGTATGTTAACCAATTTGAAAATTAATGTTGAAAGATAAATAGAAGCTATTTCCTGAAGCAAGTTTTCCATCTATATTTTTAGGAATATCTTTGAATTTGTTAACTGTCGAAGCTGACCTTCCTAAATGTCCCATATCTAATGAATTAATTTAACTGTATATGTGTGTGTATACAGTTATATACATTTAACTGTATGTACATATATACACACACACACACACACACACGTACACATACGTTATGTTCTATGGTAAATTATATAGTAAACCACCAGTGCAATTATAACAGATGAATGCTCGCTAAGATGCAAAGGATGAGAATTCGAAATTAGATAGAACACATTTTCCCCTTATTAGAAACAAATGCTAATTCCTCCTAATATGGATTTTTGTCATGCAGTTTGAGCTCTTTCTACTCCCCTCTCCCCTAAAAAAGAATTACGAAGTTATAGTTAAATATAATATAAAGACACAACTGAAATTTGTTGAGTGCTCATTTGGAAGGTAGAAAATATATCAGGTTTTATAAACCAGTATAATAATCTTATTCAGAGTATTGAAATTTACATAAATAATTCAGTAAATGCCACAACATTTCAAATAGCTGAGTACAGTAACTATCCACTATGTATGAAAGCATTTTTTAAAAAACATAAACAAACTGAGTTTAGAAATATCTATCATCATATTAAAAACTTTATTTAAAAAAAATTGGGCTGATGTCTCTCCTGGTGGGTAGGACTATCATTGTAATGACACTGCCCAGCAGGATGCTGTTTTATGAAGCGTGGGAGGATCCATGCTTTCATTGAAAAACATTAAATTTAGAAAGGTTCAAAGTTTCTACAAATAGATTAATTCTTTTAATGCTTTAGTTAAACATTATTGAAACAACTGTTAATCCAAAAAGTTTTGTAGGCAATAACTTCTTAGTAAGAAATCTAGTCTTATTGTTATTTTGGCAGTTAATAAACCATCGAGAGAGCAAATCCTTTCTTGACTCAGATTTTAAGAATTATCCTTTTTGCTAAATTGATGTAACTTGTGCTATATCTGTAAGGCAAAATCAAAGCTTAAATTTGCATGTCATTATTTTAATTTACATAAATATGTGCTTTTATTAAATTGTCTATATTAGTTATTAATGAGCATTTATCATTAGAGTACTCAGTGGTAAATACTAGGTTTGAATATATTAAATATCTTTTTCTGAGGTAAAAATGATCACATATTGACAATTTTGTTTAACCTAGAACCAAGGTTGATAGATACATAATTTCATTAATACCATGATTATCATTCAATAACCCAGATGATTGGTCTGCTATATATATTTACTGAATGAATGAATAAATTAATGGATTGTTGACACAATTCTTTTATCTACCAATCCACTTACAGAACTAATGTTTAAATCCAACTTTCTGGATTAAACCATATTGAGTTACTGTGTTTTCTGCTTTCTAGGAAGCATAGAAGCAGGTGGATTTCTTCAGTAAATTTTAATTATATGCAATGGTCTTACCTCTACCTCTTTCTTCTCTTTCTCCTCTGTTTCTCTGTCTCTGTCTCTGTCTCTGTCTCTGTCTCTCTCTCTCTCTGTCTCTCTCTCTCTCTGTCTTCTCTCTCTCTCTCTCTCTCTCTCACACACACACACACACACACACACACACACACAATGTAATCCTGTCTGGTATCTCAAAAATAGATTATCTACTAGAGTTCTTTTCGAAACTGTAATTGCATGATTTCTTTCAAACATATACCAATGGAATGCTCAAGGTAAAACACAAGGGCATTTTTTGACCAGGAGCAGTCATGTGTGAGGATTGATGCCAGCAATCGGGTGCACTATCCACAGCCTTCTTTTCACACTGCATTAGAGAAGTAAGATTTGGTTTTGCTAGAATATCTACTTTTATTTTTATCTCCATATGTAAACCAGAGTTTTTTCACAACTAAAAATTTGATAGCTAAAGATTGAACAATGACTAAAAAAAGTTGTTACATTTTAATTTTTGAGCAAATATTTATGGGGCATTCAGTAAATATTGAGAATGATTTTGCGATTTCTACTATTTTCCAAAGAAATCCTTCCTGATTTAAGCTTGTTTATGGGCTTAATGAAAAGTATTTGTTTTCCTAAGGAATGAGCGTGTATTGGTTCACTAGCTTCCCAGTTGTTTCTCCGGCTGAGCAAAGCTTTTATTTTAGTAGTACATATCCATGACATCTGTTTATTCCACTTGTTTTCAGGGAAAGCATATTAACCTGAACACATGGGGATAATTATCATAATGTACCAATGCTTTCCAATGTTAATGATTCCTCTTCTCCCTTCTCTTTTGATTGTCTTGACCATGATATTACTGTGTACTAATATCTTTGGGTCTTTATGGTACTGATGACACCTGAAAGTCATCCACATTGACTTTGGTTAAGAAAGCTCGAGTTTTGGTAAATATTTTTTGGTCAACTGTATATAACTCAACAAAAAATATTTATTTATTTTTTGTCTTCATGGGATATGTACTAATATTGACTAGTACTAATAATGTAATTCACTGACCTTTGTTCATCGGGAATCATTCAGATTTAACAACTTTTTCCTTGAGACTTGTGTAGCAATCATATAAGATGCCATTTGGATAAAGCTTGTGAAGGAAAACATCACCGATGTCTTATTTACCCATATTCATGACTCGGTTTTCCAATTGATATATAATAAAAGTAATTCATCCAGTAGAGCAAAAATGGCAATAGTTTCTCTCTAACTTTTCTATCCATATGATTTCAACATTTTCTTACATGGCTGATTTTCTGATACATAATATCAACTTGTCATATGATGGCTATATTTGCCTGCTTTTATTTTCTAGGAAATTGCTTCTGACCAAGAATGCTTCCTGCTTATTTTCAATACTGTATGTAAACTATTAGAGCTAGAAGGATCATTTTATTGAATTTCTAATTTTATGAATAAAGAAAAAAGATAAAGAGACATCGACACTTGTGTAAGAACGCACAGCTTATGACAAAGTACATGTAACTTAATTGGGTTTTGTAAAACCCCAGACAAGCTAAGCTCTCTTACTTAAAATATAGCAAACTATAAATCTGATCAAAATTGTTCATTATTGCATGTAGGTTATTTCATCTCCTTCCATTTCGATATAACCTGTGGCCACGTGTGTTCTTAATGCACATTTCTTATTGATCTTTACAATATTTTGCTCCCCTGTCCTCTTTTCTCCTTTCTGAGTGATCCATCTCTTTCCCTGCCTGCCTGGCTGTTTAGGTTATGTCAACTGCATCCAGGTGTGGGGATCTCTCTGTCTGTGTATCCAGCCCTGACTATGGTCCTGTGATTCCAAACCACATTTACAATTGCTCACAAATCCTCTTCACCTGAAGGTTTCATAAACATCTTAAACTCAATATTGTCCAACCTTAACCAATTATTATCCTCTCCTCGCCCCATCATCCATAGGTTTCTCCTCTACTTTATTTTCTACTTGGTTAATAATCAACAATCTATACAGGCAACCAAATCAAGAAGGTGAATGTCACTCTAGATTTTTCTTCCATGCTCAGTTTCCCATATCTAATCAACGTCTTATATTGGTATCTGTTATATGCTCCCTCCTCTCATTCCCCATTCTACCACAGCTCACTGTAATGCTTAACATGTAGTAGATACTACATAAATATTTATTGATAAATGAATTGAACAGGACTGAACAAGTGAATGGTGACTAGGACAATTTGTAGCCTAATTTAACTCACTGTCTAACAAATGGAGAGAGACAAATAAATAATTGTTTATATAATACGTGCTATGTTCCAAGAGAGGTCATTTATAAGAGGTACTTTTCCTGATCTGTGGCTGAAGGAAGTCTTTCTGAAGAATAAAAACCTAGGTAATGAAGAACTTTATTTACTCATTTATAACCTAATTAGTTTTCTACTAATATCTTTAGATTGAGTAGTAAGGGAAAATTGAAAGAGGACAAAGGAAAATTTAGTGGTTTCCAAAAAAATCAGTTGGGTCTGTCTACTCCCCCAGTAGCCATGACCACTTAGATGCTCTTGGGTACAATTTTTCCAAAAGGACCTCAGATGTGTCTTGCAAAATTAATGGCTTACATAGACAGACTTGGCCCTAAATTTTAGTCACAAATCATGAAACACAAGGCTTCAATTAACTAACAGATTACATTGTTCTATAAACTTTTATATGAATTCAAATGAATCTTATGCTTTAATAAAAAAATATATATATATAGGCTGTACAAACACACTTTTAAAGCTGTAGAATCAGATTCACCCACAGTCTTCTCGTGAGGTATGCTCCAATTCTGGGCTGGTCTCAGCTATGTCAGGACTCAAAATTAACAGGCTTTCATAGTGGTCTTTACTAGATTTGTAAGCTCTAAATTGGACAAACCATGCATTAATAATTATAGCCATAATAATAATGATTTAAATTTTCTTAATATATCCTCTGTAGAAAAATTCTTGAGAATTTAGAAACTTACTTTCTTTATAATATGAATTAATACTAGTAGAAAATGATCAGGTTTCAAGCAGTATTTCTTGGCTCTTTTCTAAACTTTGTCTTCTGTTGAACTGTCTTTTCAGGGATAATTAGTCTAAAGTTATAAAACCTATAAAATAATAGCCTTGTTTACTCTTTAATTACCAGAAATGGCTCAGTAAATAGTGAAGAAGCCAATAGAGTTAATTCCCATTTTGAAGTTAAACATACAAACCATCTTTAATGAACTGATCAAACAGATTTTATAAAGAAAAAAAACTAAGAAATAACCTAAATGACTAAGGGAAAATAGAGCTTTATTTTTTTTTCCTATCAGAAAAACCTCTCATATCTAAATTCATGCCACTCTATGTCTTAATTCACTTTAAGAAATAGGTGGGGAAATTCAATAAATAAAAATACTCTCTTATTTGGTCCCTTTCGGTAAGGGGACCATTTTAAAATCTGTATTTAGTATAGACAACTTGTAGAGTTAGTTCTCTTGAAATAGATAAGAAATCCTGATAACTCAGAATTACACACTACCTTTCATCCTAATTTCACTTATTTTTCAGTCATTTCAAGGCCTAACAATACATTTTTAACTTGGTGACCCATAAGCTGATGGTATGAATTTTCTATGCTTCAGAAAATAGGGTTAAGCCGTCACTTCCACCAGTGAAAACTTAAATTCCAGTTGCTTCCAAGTATGAGAAGATGAATAGCATTAAGCTATACGTTATCTACGTCTGCCTTGGTTCCCCTTGCAATCAGTCACACCAGAAAGGTGATTATGTGCTACAGTATGGAAAACAAGTATTTTTATATGTCTTATATAAGTACCAAGTCTGATGGCATTTGCTTTAGTAGCCCCATTAAGCAATCTGAGCTCACCAATTGTCTCTTAGCTCTTTGGCTAAAAAAAAATGCATTCTGCTTTTCACTATCATGACTGCTGATGGTTCTTAATTTTTTTTCAAAACTTCTTATGTCCCAAGGCTATGCTGCTCTCAGCCTCTCTGGGGGTCAACAGATAGGGCAATGGGAGAAGTTATGCATTGTCACAGCCTGAACAAAATCTCATCAATCAGACAACAGGATTTCACTCTCCAGTGCCTTCTTTCCACTAGAGTAGAAACAAAGGAAAGAATCCCCAAACAAGCAATTCTGTTGAATTACTGTGTAAGATCAGGGGAACAAATGACAGTGCTCGTATTTCTCCATAAGCATTTTCCAACATGAATAAATTGTTCCTAGAAAATATATTTTATGTGAAATTTTATTTCAAAAACACAAGAGGTTCAAAGTGAACAGCATATAAAAATTTTAAAAATCCAAAGTCAGGTTTTATTTCATATATGGAGGAGAAAAAATGTTCTCATCCAGTGATCGTTTTTTCCAGCAGGTTAGCCAAGTATGGTCCTTCATTGATCCCAGATGACTGCCATGCTGAAGCCATGGTTGCAGGGATTCGGATCTGAGCTCTGTGATTTTCTGTTAAGTCAAAGGCTCAGACTTCTGGTCCCTTCCCAGGCCATCTCTTAGGAACTTTTCAAAGACTTCACAGTATACACATATATACACTTCAGCAACAAGAGCTTTAAAAAACACCTTTTACACTAGAAATTTGAGTCCAATGAATAAATAAATTTAAATTATTCTTCCTCCCACTGTGGTATCCTCCTTCCAGATATCATTGTTTGCTAACAGATTATGCCTAAATGTGTGTTTTCGTATTGGCAGGAAGGGGAGTCAGCAATGTAAAGATCCTATAAATAAAGCCTGACCTTTTATTTCAGATTGCGCCTGGTACAAGGTAGGAGTAAATTAGCCACAGCTGAGTGGAATCCCCATAGTACACAATCTGCTTTAAAGCTTTGCAGATATAGATATTAGGTGTCATTGGATTTTATGGGACTGATACACGCATCTAAGTTCATAAGGAATGGCTATTTAATCCAAACAAAGAAACAGATAGTTGCAAAATAGATGTATGGTAAAAAAGATTAACCAAACAAGAAATCTGTAGTGGCTATTTTATATGAGATAAATAGACTCAAACAAAGGATATTGCTAAACAGAAAAGAAGAATCTCATAATGATAAAAAATGATATAAGAAGACAAAACAGTCATAAATGTATGTGAGCTTAACAGAGCTTCAAAGCACATAGAGAAAAAATGGATATCATTAATGGGGAAAATAAATAATCCTACAATCATAGTTGAGATTTTTAACATCCTCTCACCAATTGATAGAATAACTAGACACAAAAACAGTAAAGATGTAGATAATCTAAACAACACTATCAACCACTTTGAGCCAACTGATATTTATATACTACTACATACAGCAAATGCAAAAACAAGTTTTTCAGGTACACATAGTACATATGCCAAGAGACATATGTTGGGCAATAAAACAAGTCTCAAATGTAAAATTATTAAAATCATAAAAAATGTGTTCTCTGACCACTTTGGAATTAAACTAGAATCAATAACAAAAATATAGAAAAAATTATTAAAGTGCTAAGATTTAGTTACTTAAGAAAGACATTTATGAAGAAAATAACCTCAAACAATACATATGATGTATTACTCTAGTATACTCAAATTTTCATAGAACTTAATAGCAGAAAAAGAGCTCAGAGGTAGGCAAAAGGCTCTGGTCTTACTTCTAAGTGATAAAATATTTAGATATATATGGTCAATGAGCTGGTTAGTTAATTTTTCAGAATTTCTATGTTTTTAAGATTTTAAAAGAAAGGGATATGAATGCAAAAAATAATTATAAAATTAGGTATCTATTTTTGCTACATTTCAGAATGCTAAACTTTGATTTTGCAAAACTCGGTCTTTGATAGTCAGTATTATTCATTGATTGTACCTATTTGTAAAACTATTTGTTAATGGTTTATCAACCTTGAAAAGAAACCTTTGTTAAATATTTATAAGATATTGTACAATTAAAGGGAGACGTTTTTGTAAAATATTGATTCCAGAATTTAAACTACAGTAACTGAACAATTTGCAACCCAATCAACAACAAAAGTTTTAATTCAATTCTTTACGTGTAAATAGCAGAAAGCTTTAAGAAAATTTTGATAGTTAAAGCACTGAACATTTATTTTTATTAGACTTATATAATCAAACATTAATTTTGTATTCTGTTTTAATTTTGAAAACATTTATTGTTTAATATTTAATTAGACAAGAAAAGTTTTACTCATCATGTATTTGTCAATTTGAGAAGTATTTAAAAAAATACTCTATACAAATCAAGCATTGTGCCAAGAGTTAGGGATATAATCATATTCTTTGCTCTAATAAAGTTTATATTCCTATGGGGTAGTAAGAAAGTAAATCAGAACACAAAAATAGCTAATTATAACAGTGCTATGAAAGTGAAGTAAATGGTGACATCAAAGTATGCAGTAGATACTCTCAAGGGACAGAAAATAAAACCAAGCTTTGAAGAATGAATCAAAGTTAACTAATCAATGGAAAAAAGTTTTGGATGGAGGGAAGAATAAGTGAAGCTATGAATCAGAAAGAAAAGAATGTGTTTGAAGGACCCAAGAAGAAGCCTGTTAATGCAGCATGGAAAGAAAGGATAAAAGGTCTCCAGGTTAGGAATACAAGGTTACCTGAGCTTGATAGACTAAGTGAAGGATTCCGCACCCCCCCCCCCCCCCAGCCAGCCATTTGAAGCATTTTAGGGAATTTAAAATTTAAAAGAACAGAAGATATACTAGATTCAAAAAGTGAAAGAAGGATCAAGAAAGCAGTGGTTTCCAGGTTTCTAGCTTAAGCAACTAAATGGATAGTGATGCCACTTGCTGAGATGGAAAAGATGGAAAAGGTAGAACTCTTTGGAGGAATTATAGGGTACTTGTTGGGAAACACTGAGTTTTAGTGGAGATACTGAAACATTCAGAGGAAAAATTTAGGTATACAGCTCAATGTAGAAGTGGACATCAGAGAACTCTTTTTGTTTAGAGATGTAAATTTGAGGATCATCAGCACACAGATGACAATGGGAGCTATGGATATAAATGAGAACTTTAGAGAAAGAAGAGAATTGGTGTAGAAACATGAAGCTCAAAGAACTCAACACTTGAGGTTAGGTAGATGACCCTGAGGCAGCAAATGAAATGCAGGGGTAGTGCAGAAATGAGTGTTGTGCAGTGTGAGGGCAGCAAGAAAATAGCATCTAGAGGAAGCAATTATCAATATCTTGTAATGCACCAGAGAAGTCAAATAACAATGAAGACTCAAAAATCCCAATTAGTAATATGTGCCATTGTGGATCTTAGGAGGAATCATTTTTCTGTGGAAGGCTGAAGCTTGAAGGAAAATTAGATCTTGAGGAGAAAGGATGTGTAGAAAATGAGGAAATTGAAACAGTGATCATAGATAGCCACTTACAAGAAATTTGGCTATAAGAAAGGAAGAAGAAGAAAGAAGGTTAAGTTAAAAGACCGGAGGAAAGTAGGGTTATGAAAATGTATATTTTTAGATGGGAGAATTCTCAGCATGGGGATGATGGCAAGGATCCAGTTCAGAGGGGAGAATATAGATATAAGAGAGTGTAAAGTTCCTGAGGAATTAGGAGAATCTCTGACAGGTATGAGTTATTTAAGTTTTAAGACTTAGTCCAATAAGCAGAGACAATATTTTAGAAGAGCTTTTCTCTTGGACTTATTCAAATAATTTGACATTTTGCTGAGCATGAAATTTATAAGGCAGTTATGTTCAATGCTGAAAAACTTTGCTGCCAAATTTTGTGTGTGAGATTAACTCTTCTGTATTTAAAACGTATGTCCCAGTTAATGAAAAGTTATAGACATGTTTTATCTACTCAGCAAACACCATCTTAAAGGAAAATAACTTTACCAGCAAATTAGTTTCAAGCAAGTACACAACTGAAACAGATGAAGAGAACACATATTGCAATTTTCTGTTTTATTTCTTTAGATTTACCTGAGTGATTTCTCCTCATAGCAACAAGAGTGTTTTTTAAAATCTTATTTTAAATTTCGCTAGAATATAAGCCAACTTCACATGAAGAATATTATATAGAGTTATTTGTTCCATTTGAAAATGAATTAATTGAGGAAACTATCAACTTAAAATTTTCTTCATTAACAGACTTCATCTGATGATTTCACTTCAAAATTCAGGCTTCAAAACAAACTCCCTTAACCTGCTGACAATGTAAGCAAATGCCCTCAAGGATAAAGTAGGTTAAAAAGTGCCTTGTCAGGTTTTTAGACATAGCAGAGGGATAGGTGGGTGACTTTGGCTCTATCTACAATAACATAGTGGAGCTATTGGCTATATCTATAAGAACGTGGTGGAGCTATTCTATCTCTATGATTAAATGAACAGTCAGCCACAGTTCATTCAGTTTTTGATAATCAGATATTATTTGCTCTAATTGAGCTGCTATGGGGATGGTTTTCAACTGGCCGGTTGAATCAATTGTCTGGCTAGAATATACACACACACACACACACACACACACACACACACATATGTATATATATTTCTGGGAAGCCAAATGAAACTTATAACAATAATTCTTATAAATACATTATTATAATAATTGAAATAATATAATTTACAATTATAGTATATCTACTATCAATGATATCAATGTCCTTCATTATCAAAGTAGCAGGTAGATGTCACTTACTCCCAATAATGAAAAGAAAAAATGACTAACTTTTGAATGTAAAGTGATAATAAAGTTTCCTTTCTTTCTTTTTTAATGAGAAAAGGCTTAAGTCTGAATATTTTCATTTTTCATTAAAGCAGAGCTACCAAGCAAATTAGACTAATTGTGAATGAAGTTACATATGTTTGTCCTTAGGTATTAACCACCTGTTCTGGGAAAATTTAATAGACTGAACACCCTCTCACAGAACAAGAGAAAATATAGCCCATAAAATTTTCCATATTATACTTCAATCTGATATATAAATTGCAATAGGGAACAAGTTGGAGTACATACATAAACATATGAAGCTGTTTCATAAACACCACAGAGAGGGGTTAACATGCAGAATGCATAGCAACAGTTCTATTCAGTGTCTAATTTCATCTTTAATTCATAATTATGGGAGGGCAAGCAACAAAACAACATCAAAATTCTGTAACAAAGTTTACATAATCTATTTGATGTTGTTGGAAAAACAGCATATGTTTCCAGTAATTGCTAAAATCTCAAAGGATACTTTCCCAATTACTGTCAGTGAAACCAAATGCTACAAAACCTAACCACTACCCACCACAGGTACATATCCACAGCAATGAATTTGGTAACTAAGTGGCCACTGACCCTTAAAAACATTGTTTTAACATTGAGTGCAACCTTTTGAATAACTGGGTAATGACAGACATTTGAAGACAGCCACCTTAATTTTTTAAAGGAAAACTATCTTATTCCCTACATCGCTTAATAGCTTAATTGACCTAAGTATTTTCCAGGACATCAGTTGGGGAGGATGATGTGGGAGATGAAATATGCCTTGAAATTCTGTGGGCGGTAGTTTTATACACACATTCTTTAGTAAAAATGCGCTTTAGTGAGAAAACGTAAGTTTTCTAGGGCTGTGTTGTAGGATCCTGAGCAGGGACAAACGTTGATCTGAGATTTGTGGTCATGCACTTTATATGAGACTAGTCATAACAATTGTATAATTTCTCTCCAGCTGTGCTCACCAGTTTGTGTATACCATAAAGTAGGTGGATAGCTGACTTTATATTTGTTTGGGGTTTATTAGGGAAGAAAAATGGAAGGTGAAAAGGACAAGAGAGTTATAGTTTATAAGGATGCAATTATAATGAAAGATCATGGGATCTGGGCTGGGAATGGAGGAAGTTAAGAACAAGAAGAGGAAGGCTGGTGGATCTTGAAAAGTATTGTTATATAAAGACTTTTTGAAGTAAGATAGACAAAGTAAGCTAAAAGGATATGTCATTGTGGTCAGAAAATAAGATGTTTGACCCTGAATTTTTAATATGCAGCAATTAGTGACAATAACATAATACAGGGTCTACCTCTATACCAGGGTCTACACTAACTTCTGGAGAGACAGGATATGCAAGACAAATAAACATAACTGCCTGCATGGATTTTACATTCTTTGTCTGAGTCCACTTGGACCTAGTTTCAGGCACATATATGCTGCAATCTAACAGTGAATTATTTGTTTTTCAAAATACTGATTGTTGTAAATATTTGGATTACCAGAAAGCCCAGTGTTAAGCATGAGGGAGCCAAGATAAAATTCTCCAAATGTTCCACTTTTGCATCTTTATTTAGAGAGAAAATAGACATGGAATCTATCAATCTAAAGGTGTTTTTGCAGTCATTCCTAAATACTGAGTAAAATTATTATTTAAAAATTTTGTTATGAATGCTTTCATAATTTAGATTATGAGAAATCTTTAGCAAAAGTGGCATGAATGACAGACAACACCGAGCTGGGTAAATGCCCTAAAAGCTATACCTATGTATATCAGACTCAAACTTCAGAGAATCAATTTAAAATTTTTGAAAGGAGCCAAAGAGGAATACACCTTACCTATGTAGAACGAAATATAAGAATTATTGTCTTCAAAGAAGTGGTTTGTTTCTATTATTATAGAAATATCATGCTTTAAATTTCATCTGACAAATTCAGTGTCAATTTTATGTTATCTTGCCATAACACTTTCTCTCTATAGGATAATGGGTTAAAATTAAGTAACATCTATGTAGAAGTTCTCTATGCCACCGAATTGTCTTGCTAATGTTGACTCCTTTTATTTAGACCTATTTTCCATTTGTTGACCTCTTTAAGGATAATAATCAGACATTTTACAGCCCAGATACTCTTAGGAAATGATATTTTTCCTACCCATAATGCTTTTTAATAATATTTTTTTTTTCCCTTTCTCAACAGTTTGGCCAGATTGAATTTAAATTCTGGCTTCCAAAAGAGAATAATTTAATTATTGAACAATAAAGAATCTTATTCCCTATACATCAAATTTGATTAGTTCCACACTAACAAAATCTTCCAAGCAATATTCAAATTAAACAAAAAGAAACCAATAAATTGACATACATGTATAAGAATAAAGGCTCCGTATTTTCTTCCCTCTCCTTTTTTCAGTCTCATTTGTTTTGGGAGTTGATGTTGAGAAAAACACAGGAAATTTGCATAAAAGTAAGTGTAACATTTCACAGAGTATCTTGGAGAGTTAAAAACTCTTTACACACTAATAGTACAATGCTGAGAAAGCAGGATGTTCTATCCTATTAAATTTTCTCATGCATTTAAAGTAAACTCAGAAGGAAATTTTTTTTTAATTTCAATCCTTTTAAAACTTTTTGAAAATGATTTAATCCCTTTCTTTGTTGATTAAGTATAATCTATAGAGGACAATGAATATATTTGATGAGTTAGATCATGTGACTCAGGATCATAATTCTCATTGTACATTTCCAGGATGGGGTAGGTTTTGGACTGATTATACAGAATCTTCAAGCAATGCCATACCAAGTTCTCTTCTGAAAAAAATCCTGTTTATCATTGCTTTCCCCCCCCCCAACTCACTTTTCTCTTTCAACTCTAGGTGTTATAAAATTCTGATAAACTGAGAACTATAGTTAATCCTATTTACAATAACTTTAAAATAACTTTATAATTTCTAATTAGAAGAATATGAATTATTTTAATAATTTTTAACCTCTAAATACTTGCTTTCTAATTTACACCAACATGGGTGCTTATCCTATTAATTAACTGATTTTTGATACAAAGACATTCATTATATACTGTGGCTGAGAAGAATCTGGAACAATAGTTCTTTTGAGTTATAAATTAATTGTCTAAATTCTTTCTCATCCTGGTGAAAATATGAAGAACTTTTAGAATGAGGGAAGTGATATACCTTCTTAATCTGAAATGTATAGAAGATAGAATGTTTATCCAAAGGAGAAGACAGGAAAGCTGCATAGTAAGCTTGGCTTTTCTTAGAATGATTTTCAGTTAATCTATTTATTAAACAATATTATGAATCTACTATATACACAGCACCTTTGAATTTTGGTACCTAGTTCTAGCTTTCTAAGATTTACAGAGCAATTGAAAAATGTATAACTTTCTTTTTTTTTCTTTATTATTTTTTATTAAAATTATTGGGGTGACATTGGTTAATAAAATAAAATAGGTTTCTAGCATACAATTCAATAATACATTACATGTATATTGCATTAGTGGTTACCAGAGGGGGGGGGGTAGATAGGGGTAAAGAGGGTCAAATATTTGTTGACAGTAGAAAATTTAACTTTGGGTGGTAAACACACAATACATGACTTTTCATTCAGGTAAAGATCTTAGGCAGGAATTAAATCTATTATTTGCTTAGTACTTACTAAATGTCAGATATAGATATAGATACAGATACAGATATAGACATAGATATAGATATAGATATAGATATAGATGCCAGATATAGATGCCAGATGTAGCTATAGATATAGATATAAATACAGATATAGATGATGTAGATATACATACACAACAACACACACATATATATACCCACAAACACACACACATACGGGGTTATTAACATTCATAGTGTCCATAGTGTCCTAGGAGATAAGAATTATTATTTCTGCATTTATAAATATGAAAACAAAGGCTCAACGAAGTCAAATAATCCAGAGAGTTTATGTTCCAATATGAGATGGAGATCCCGCTGTCAGCTGGAACAGTAAGAAAAAATTCCTTCAAGACTAGAATTGAGTTCTAAATGGCTGTTAAACTGGGAGAATATGAAATAAATTTTGAAGGGTATTAAAAGGAGGCATTCTGGAAAGATAATAGAAGCTAAAAGCTTGGAGTAGAATTCTGTCTAGAGACTGAACAGAGCAACATTCCTACATGAAAAAACTATCATCTACAAACTGTAAAATGAATTATATTTCATCTATTTAGTCTATATTATATTTAGTCTATATTTTGTGCACACACCTTATTTATTTATTTAACCCTCAGGCAAAATCCTGCAAAACCAGGAAATACCCAAATTCACCCAGTGCCATCCTCTTTTTCTAATTTCAACTGTCAATTCCTCTATGTTTTCTGCTTGCTTTTGTTTTCTCTCCAGTGCTTTCAAGTTACAGAAATAATAATTAGATCTATAGTCTCAGTGGCATAATGAACCAGAGTTTGGATCTATCACAGCATTTGGAACGTGATGGGGGAAATCTTGAAAAGGAAAGATTTGGGGGAATGTGGGGAACAAATTTTGCTGCCTACCCTGTAGCAGAAACCCGAACTACACATGAGCAGTGGAGACTTAAGAAACTCAATTAAGGCTAAAAAATCTGAACAGAAATTTCAGTTGCTGTCCACAGCAATAGAGAGGAAGGTTGAAATTAATTGCCTCATGAAACAAAACAAACAAACCAAACCAAACCAAACAAAACAAAAAAACAAAAATCATTCTTTGAGAGAATCTAAAGAATACAGTGTCTCTACAATGTATTCTTTACATGTCTATATACAATCCAGAATTCCTACACTGAAAAGACAGTGTGACTTACATGTGATAAAAATGTAATCAAAGGAAACTGGCCCTTGTGAGACCCACATGATCAAATAAGCAGGCAAGGATTTTAAAGCAGCTATGATAACCATGGTCAAATATACAAACATTTATATTAAAAATCAATAAATAGGAAATGATATCAGGAAATAAAAAAGAACAAAATAAAACTATAATTGTGAAAAATACAACTGAAATAAGACGTTGGAGTGTACATATAGCATTCATTTAGATATACATCAATGGTTTAGACATGCCAGCTTTACATTGTAAGTACAAACATACTACAAAACTGAACTGAATATTACTTTTATATGTTTTTTGGTCATCATTATGGCTTCCTTAAACACTGTAAAGAATCATTTTTTTTTTCAGAAAAAGATAGAGATGGCAAAATAAATCATATATGCAATCTTTCCCATGCATTGCCCACCATAGGCATAGAATCACAGCCTTTTTCCAATGGACGTGTCTGTTAATGGGTTGATTTTCCTGAAATGCTGACAAGATGCAGTAATTATACATATTTTCTATTCCTTTATAAAAAATATTATAAATGAATAGAGGCTGGTCAGGTTTATAGATACAGTCTGACCACTAAAAAAACAAAGAGTTTATTCTATGATATTACTTGGGAAGAAAAGGGTATGGAGTATTCAATGTGATGCTATTGGATCTCTGAGCATTACTCTCTAACTAACCATGGCTGATCAACCATATTCCTTAATGACTTGTTTTTATTATATGGTAATTAATAAGGCAGTTTTATTACATATTTAATAGTTATCCTGGTCAGCAGCAGTGCCAAAGAAAGAAAGTGATAAAGTAAGAGTTTGGGGAAAAGGTTTTCATTATTTCTTGGCTTTCACTTCAGGCACATGTTTAGTTGAATAAGATACTCCTCCTAAATCCACTATTTATTCTCCTACCACATCATATACATAGTTCAGTGATGAAATTAGCACATTCTATGATAATTGCCATTTTATTGCCTGCATCCCATATCATACTCAAACTTCTTGAGGGATGGTATAAATAACAACTACGTTTTCATGGAGCAATAAGCAAAAACATGGAAAGGATCCCCAAAACTTGATTCCTACTTCCAGACCTCAACAAAACTGAAAGATTGAAAATGAGAAATGAAAATGAGAAGAGAAGTTTTACAAGATGCCTGAGGCAGTGGTGGTTAGCTGCGTACGATTACATGAAGCTACAGGGCTATTCTGCAAAATGAGACCCCCTCATGTGGATGGTTCATAAGTATAATTTTTAATGGGTCCACTGAGGGCACCGAGTAAGTTTTCTCACTTCAGAATCAGGGTTTGAAAATCATCTGAAATTGAAGTTAATAAGAACCAACATAAATCTCTAAAAACCACACCCTAATCAGTCCTGACAATTTTAAGGTAACTCCAAACCTCACTGATCCTAAAATACTTTCTTAATCAAAAATGTGTCACAAAAGTTTAGCAGTCAAATTAGCTAAGAATGTCATCTTCTAGGAGAGGGTATAATATAAGAAGAATGCAACTAACAAGAAATATTGAAAAAGGAGCGCTGTGTACTAAAAATTTTCCTATGTCTCTCACAATCCCCATGGGAGAGGCTTTTTAAGGCTAATATATAGAATTAATTATGTACCTCAAAATATTCCAAAATCGAAGATCAATTTATTAAGCTAATAATAGATGAAAATATCACCCTTCGTGTAATCCTGTGTTCTGAAATAACTATTCAATCTGTAGACTGACTTTCTGAAGGAACCTATCCAGGAGCTGACCAAACTTTGATTAGATAAATATTTCTCTTATCAATAGGAATGAAGAAAAAGAAACACTTTCCAGAAAGGATCTTACGCACTTTCCACATATAGTCTATGTCATTCTCAGTAGAGTCCTGAATAAGTATCATACTTATTTTACAAATAGGAAAATTAAGTTCAAAGGGATTAAATTATATCTCCAAAGTTACACAGCTGTTAAATAGTGAACTTGGGATTAAGCTACATTCTACACGATTCCTAGGTCCATGCTCTTTTCTCTATAAATGAGTTTTTGATGAGCTTGCTTAGTGTGAATAAGTGATCCTGCAGGGCCTACTCACTCACTCTACCTGGGATTGATAAAATCAAAAGTCTAACTCCAAGCTGTGGAGACTAGACCCTGGGTCTCCTGGTGGGAAAAAAAAAAAAAAATCCAACAGTCAGGCCTCTAGTATCTGAGACTAGAAAGTTGAATATCTGTTTGCTCATTTGACCTGGATCTAGACAAAATCAATTCAGGTCATTTGTCACTGATTAATATGTGATGAAACAATGTTCTAAACATTCAGGATCCATAACCTTTTCATTCTACATGTCTCAGTGATCCCAGAGTACAATCATCTCTTGATTAAACTGGATGGACAAGTTAACCTTTGAGCTACATCCTGGCACATGAAAAAGAATGGCTTTGATACTAATTGGAGTGGGGAAGAAGACTTTTAAAAAAATATTAAAAGAACAAATGGACATAAGAAGAGCATTTGAACACCTCTTATGTAAGGAACAGAATTTTAGAACCTATGCAGCCTTAATATATGAGTAACTGTTTTTAAAAAATGTGAAGGTGGCACAATGCTAAAAAAGCTTTTGCCTGATCTCTGGACTCTGATTGCTAAAACGGTTGTGATTTTCACTTGAGAGCATAGTCACCCTGATCTATTCATTCAGGCTTTCTTGGAGAACATTCAAGATGACCAGAAAGGCAGTTATTAGGTATAGAGAGCTCTGAAGATTAAAAGAATCCAGACCTACAAGGTTAGGAGCTCCCCTAAAATGTCGAAGAGTTAAGAAATCATTATTATAAAGCAGAAATTAAAAAAAAACAACAACAACTATAGTCAGATTCTTTGAGTTACAAAATAAGAACCAAAAAATAAATGTTGGGAGAATTTTTAAAAATTAGATATTAAGAACTCTATGTAAGGACTGCTTTCAATTAAAGATGAATGCAAAATTAGTGTTGTATGAAGTAAATGGTAATAGAGAAACTGGCCTTGCTTTGTTATCATCGGAGGACTGGGTTTTGAAGGATAAAGACTGCCATCTTGTTATTGTATTTTTCCTGGTGTTTAAAGTCAGAATCTCTTTGATAATATGCAGTGATCTAGACCTCTGGTCAGGCTTAATCTGAGATGCAGATGTTTTTATAAAAGATTAAAGCTGCAAAATTCCACATATTTTGAAGGATTGTATTAACAAATGTATTTTAATGCTTATCTACAATAACAGTAGGAGCAGAAAACAAAATGAAAAATTCTTAAACTTGATGAAGGATTATCAACTATATTATATTCAGATAAACAAGTTGCTTCTTTAAAGCTGGAATGAGAAACTAGGTATAAACTGGAGACAGCTACTTTCAGACATAATGCTAAAAGGAGTGAAAGGCTCTTCATCTACATATAACCAGTGGGCATAAATGTCTTACAGCAACTGCCATTCCCTTGATCCTTATCAATTCTTTCTTCTTCTCTCTGTATGTTTCTTTACCATGCTCTAATTATGGTTACACTTTTGATCATCTGCTGAATTCATCTTTCCCATAACCAATCCTGGCTAAATCATGTCCTCTGATTCCCCTGAACTTGCTCCTTAGCAGTTCAAATTTTCTGGAAGAAGTCATGTAACAGTGTTGACTGATACAACTCTGAATGTATCTTTACAGATCTTCTTGTTAACTCCAGCTCAGAAAATGTTTCTGCTCTTTCAAAATCACATCATTACTTATGCCTTCTCTCTTGAATCTTCTAGCTCTTTTTCTAGACAGGTTCTTTTTCCCAAATGCATTAACAGTATGAACAAGACTCTTCTAACCTGTTAAACCTTGTTTTCCTCTTCTAACTACTAGCTGTTGCTATTTTATTTCTCATTTTTTCATTAAAAATTTTTCTAAGAATATACCATATTATTGCATTTTTAAGAAACTCAAAAACAGACAAAACTAATCTATGATGATAGAAATTTAACACTGATTATCTCTGGTCAGGGTGTAGAGGAGATTGACTGGAAAGGGACATGAGGGAGCTGGCTGGGGCGATGGAGATGTTGTACATATTGATTAGATTGTTGGTGACACTGCTGAATGCATCTGTCAAAACTCATCACACCATACAATTAAGATCTAAATGCAAATTATACCTCAAAAATATTCAGAAAGCGTAGTATGTATTCTGATCTTTCTTCTACCAAACTACTCTCTTATACTTTCATCTCTTGTTAACTATCTCCACCAAAATATTATTAGGTAGCTACATTTCCAAAGACAACCAGAGTACCTATATTAAAACCTTATTAATCAGCAAATGTAGTCACTTCTTCTAGAAAAAAAATAACTCCTTGTTAAGACATTTTTTTTTCTTTCTTTTGATGATGAAATAGTTTCCTATAAGGTAGAAAATATACTACATTCTTCTAAGGGCATCCACTGCAATAAAATTTATTATTTGTCCTACTATGCCTATAGTTATAAAGAAGAAAATATAAAGAAAAACTAGGCCTCTTACTCAAAGACACTTGTAATCTCTTTATGGATTGATTAGCCTACCTTGAGTAATCAAAAGTCACCTATACATGTTTGCTAAAAACATGTATAGAAAAAGTTTCCTTTCTAAAATGCTACTATTTTCCTTTTTTTTACCAACTAAAAGCTCCATATACAGAAATTTTACAATTAAACCAGTATTATGCAAAATAGCTACAATGCTAACTTACTAAATATTTTCAATTATTGTTTATTATAATGCATTTCTTAGAGTCAAATATTTCTCCTCTCAGTAGAAGGTTTCTGTGGAAATCTTGATGAAAAAAATCTGAATTTATCAATGCTATATAACATATATTTGGACAAGAAAATACAAAAATATATTTATATAATAAGATATTTGGACAAGGAGAAAGTGTATTTAACTAAGACATAATTATTCCTGTTCCATGTACTACCTTACACTGATATGGAGGTTGACAGATTGGCTCTTTGAGAGCAGCAGATATTTCACAGGCACTAAATGTGACAAAACAAGCTGCACATTTTGTTAGCTTATTTTTAATCTTGCATGTGGTGAACAAAATATCTGTGCATTATAAAAAGCTCCCTTATGAAGGATGAAAATTTTATGAATTTTCAATCATCCAGATAAAGTACTTCATAGTTTCTGGGAAATTGCTATTCCTTCTATTGACTAAGTGACTTCAGTAACAAAACAAAATCTCCCAAATTTCTAAATAGCTTTATTGCATCTCTGAATCCATGGCCTCAATATTCCACAGTTATGTGTTATAACACATTTACTATGAAAATTGTAGTAGACATCTGCATTATCTCTAAAAGTCAACAAAGGATTTTTTTTTAGAGTAATTGCAATTTTAAACTTTTCAAGAGAATGAGTCTAGCCTTGTGATGCAGGTGGTATCCATTAAGTAATCTTTTTTCTCTTGAAACCTTCAAAACTTTCAATTCTTGTAAATTGCAAACCAAAAAAAAAAAAAAACACACAAAAAACACACACAAAAAAACCCTTAATTATGCTTTTATATCTTTTTATCACAATGCCTTACGAAAGTATGTCAAGTTGTTCACTGTTGGAAAATTCTGTTTGTAAAATTTTGTAACAAAGATTGCTGTACCTTTGCCTTCTTAATAGACTTATTGGATGCAGAAATGGACAAATTAGGAAATATATTTGTGGAGATAAAAATTCCATCAGAGCAGGCAGTACAATGTATACAAGGGAGCCAACATTAGAGCGACAACCACCCAGTGTCTGCTGCCTGAGATAATGTTGCCCTGACATAGTAGAAATAGGACCCAGGCAGGTGAAATATTACTGAAATTCAATACTGAGATGTTCCTTTTGGGCATAGTTTTTAATCAAAATTATTAAGCGATATTAATTTGTATCCCTTTTCATGATTGAAATATGGTTTCGTGAAAGGTACATAACAAAAAAAGATTAAATTCCATTATGTTAGTTACATAGAATGTCAGCTATGAGGGAGCAACTTTTTAAAATAACATCCAAGACACAGATTTAAGATGGTCATGCTACCACTTTATTTTCCTTGTACATATGGATCTGATCTCTCTCAATTTTCAAGTTAAATTTAGTGAGTGCACAGCTAATATTCTGTGTCTTGGAAAAGTGCCTGGATAAGACTGTGAGAAACAGATGGAAAGGTTAAACCAGCAATATAGCATTTTTAAATTGAATGTTACTATATGATACGAGCTTTGTAAGTACATATTTTGTATTAAACCATCTAGACTTTTAAAAATGCTTTTGGAATGGCTTTCAACTGTTTGATAATGTTTTTTAGAGTAATACTGAATTTGAAACATCAACATTGAGTTTTATTAGCTTTATGTTCTGCAATTGACTCTGCTATGGGCAACGAACACTTAAAGTTTTTGTTACCTCTGGAACTTATTCATATTTATTTATTAACAATGTAATTTTAAACACATTACATTTTCACGGTTAAACACAGGTCCTTTGATATATAATATACTTCATATATAATCTGTAAAAATAAATTGTCATATTTTAGAAAGTATAAAGACATTTGCTGAGGCTAAAAAGCCAAATGATTTTTATATTTATACATGTATATTATTTTTTCATAAAATAAATATATATAAACAAAAATCTTTTGGTGTTATCCTCCTCCTAAAAGTTCTTTCTTTTCTATTCTCTCTACATATCTCTTTGCAAATCTATGTGCCACTTTCTCAAAGGGCATGAGAGGTGAGAAAGCAAACCATAAAAACATTACTTATATTGATTTTAATATTCATCCTGATGGGAAGTATTCATTCAATGGCTGCTGAATAGAATGTATTCATTGACTGACCAAACTCTTATTTTAGTTTGTCCACCCACTTCTAATTTTTTATAAACTTTTGATGAACATGAGATTGTGTTATACTCATTGGCTTCTTGAAATATTTGACATGAGCATTTGACACGATATAGAATGTCATATTTTATCTTTTGCATATATTTTCCCAGGATTATGGAAATTCTCAGGTAACTCCACTTCTTTTGAGAATAATTTAAATGCATCCAGTGTGACTGTTCATGTAATCAATTTATAATAAGGTTGGGTTTGACCTGTGTCCACATGCAGAGGGCTGAATGTATATAGATAGCATTAAAAGGCATTGTCCTCCAGAGCCTGGAGTTGTACATAGCCTGGCACATAGTAGTTAGTATTCAATAAATAGCTACTGACTTAATTAATGAATATCTATATTTTATCCTAGGTCAAAATAGGAGGTGGTAGAGCATGAAAGAGAAAACAATGAACTAGGAGTTAGAAGAAATACTTCTAGTCTTTCTATGAAAGGACTTAGTGTAAACTATTCATTGTCTTCCCAAATTATCATCTCTAGGCTTCATACTACTTTTCCCACTTGAATGCTTTCTTCTTTGCTTACCACCACCAACAGCTACTCATTCTTCGAGTTTCAGATAACATCCCACCTCTTCACATAATTCTGGTTTAACTGTAGCCAGCACTGATCTCCACCCTTCTATACTTAAAAATTTGTCAACTGCTGCCTCATTTTATTTCAAGTTTAATTATGTAATTACTTTTACAGCTTTTGAATGTTTGACATATGTCTTCTTTCCCCAACAAGACTCTAATCAAAGGTCTCACTTATAGCTAAATTTGCTTTGTACAGATGTTTTATATGACCACCACAAAATTTCAGTGTATAGCTAGTTGCAGATATTCACGTGAGATTTCATAACAACAACAAAAAAATATTACAGTTTTCTAGTTTCTCTTGGAAAAGCACAAGACTGGTCACACTGGGCATGCATTCTTGTTTGGCAGGAATCAACCTGAGCTGTATAACTATTGCTCTTTTAGTCCAGGCACATATTTCTGTCAGTCCCCACCCAGCCTGCTTTATTTATGTTCTCTGCCTAAAACCTGTGTGACATGTGAGATTTTAAACCCTGCATGATACGCCATGTGAACAGACCTACCTCTACACACACACACACACACACACACACACACACACACACACACAGAGACAAACACACACACTCCAAAATTACCTGAAGTCTCCAAGATACCTGAAGTCTTCATCTATACATCTCTTAGTCTTTTCTTATTCAAGATGTTTAAACTTTTTAAATGTCTAAGTTTTCAAGTTGTCTTCCTGTTTTCCATATATCAGTAAAGTAGGATTTGATGAAAAGTTACACTAAACCTACTCCTTTAATTCCTAGCTTCACTAGTGATGTGTTGGGCAATTAGAAATTGAAAAGCCATTTTGACTTCTCCTTCTATATCTCAGTATCCAATGACTACCCAAGTTCTGTCAAATTTCCTGGCAGCGAGGAAAGTTATGATGGTGGAAGGTGATTGATTTCCTTTTTTCCATTTCTATTGCCTCTGCCCTCAGAGTCTTTATTTGGTGAAATGGTGCCCGTCTCTGTGTGAGGGTGCCTGTCCTTAAAATTAATAGAGTCCCACTAAGAGACTCCATTTAGCTTTGACTTTGGATTGCAGAAACAAGAGTCAATTTATAGTCAACAGTAAAAGAGTTGTTTTAGGCCTCAAATTCACTTTCATGAAGCTTGCAAAACGGCACTTTGAACATTTACAATGATCTAAGAGATGATCGGTGAAATGTTTTGGCACCAGCAAGTCTGGCATGCAGCCCGCAATACAAGCAGCATTTCCATCTATAACCTACCTGACTTTGTCTATTAGAAGCACTGTGTGTGAGAGAAACAGGAAATCTACACAGCACTTTTAAAGCAATGCGGTGAATTATAAATTAATGAAGGTTTAGTATGGGAAGAGAATAACATCTGCAGAAGAGCAGATTTCATAAAGACAAAAGGGAAAAAGTTTTCCCTTAATAAAACATAACCTTTCTGCATGCCCAATCAATTCTCAATTAGTCATACCAGAGAGATTACCCACCACAGACTGTCAAAGCTTCCTCACTTTGACTGCTTCCTTCCCCTTGACACTGTTCTCTGATTCTGCCTCCTCTCACCCAAGACGCTCCTTGAATTAATATTTCCAACAATTTTCTGCAGTCCCTCTCTGCTGTCAAAAATCCATTTACTTTTTTGTTTATATGGAGCCTCTGCTGCATGGTGCAACTTTTCCTCCAGTTTTCTGCCCCTTCTCTGTCTAAGCCTAATGCTTAGTCAATCAGAGCAGCTAAGGAGCGAGAGGAGAGCAAGAACTAAGAGAGAAATAATTTCCTTCGGAAGTTCTCTCATTCTTTATACCTCTTCGATGAGCATAAAGAAGAAGTCATCATTTTACAAGTGCAAAAAGACTATAGAGAAATTTCTTGGAATGATTTTAAAATTCAATTCGACAATTATGTATTGAGTACTTATTATGTACAAAGGCTTTTAGTAGGTACCACAGGAGAGAGAACTCCTGCAAGCAAGGGCTTACAATCTAATTGGAAAGAAAAGTAGAGACAATTTTACAAAAACCATGACATACAATAGGGTTGGATCACAGTAGCACCAATAATTTATTGCCCATCTACAGCAGGCAGGTGGCCATTTAGTAGTTTCTTCAGAAGACATTGACTAAATATTTACAATTTTCAGATGCTGTGTAAAGCCCTGAGGATACCAAGACAAACAAGATAATACCCCATCTTCACAGTCTGTTAGGGAAGTAATGCAAGAAAACAAACAGTTACAACTATCACAATCAAAATAATTATTTTTGAAAACCATGGCTATATGGGTACCAAAGAGAAAATTTCTACCTCTGCTTAAAATGGGCAGCAAGCCCTCACAGAGAAGGAGATGCATCTTGAAGCACCAGGAGAGAAGGGCATTTAGCACCAGGATGTGCAGAGGCTTGAAAATGTGAGAAAACATCCCACATTCTGGAAGAGTGTACATCACATGATCTGACTGGGTAGGGGTTGAGGGATGTTAGGTATACTAGGAGATGGCAGGGAAGAAATTCGATCTTAGGAAGCTTCTGTTTATGTTAAGCACTCAGCACAGAGTCTGGTACAGGATAGGTGTTAAAAATATGTGTAAATAAGCAAGTGAATAAGAAGTTTGACTTTTATCTAAGGGTGCTGACATTTTAGAAGGATTCACTTTTGGGAAAAGTCTCTAAGATGTGAATGCAATGGTTGGATTAGAAGGGCTGAGGTTAACGGTAGAGAGATAAGACAGGAAATTCCTGCAGCAGTCCATGTAAGACAACATTAGCCCCAAATAAAGGGACAACTGAAAAATTGGAACTGAGCTTTTTCAGAAGTGAAATGACAGCTCGTTGAATAACTAGAGGTATGAAAAGCTCAACCACAATGTTTTCCAGGTTTGTAGTTCAGGTAATTGAGGAGCTGGTGATGCCTTTTATCTAGATAGGAACTTTCTGAGTAGGTAGTTGTTCACAGAGTGGTAAGAAATGATAGCCAATAGCTTAAATAAAGAAAGTAACAAAAATAAACTAAAAAAAAAACAACAAAAAAACTAGGGCAGTCTTTATTTCTGTCATGCTTAATGACATTTAATATGTCTCCTGGGCTGGAGTAGAATCCTGCCTTGGCCCACAGACATTTGACTTCCTAACAAAAGTCAGTGAGTCAATGGTACATCCAGTTTCTCTGATGGATGAAGAACACGGCTCTTACTTGAAGCAGTAGCACAGAACCACATTCAAGGTACCTTACAGAGAATGATTTGCAATCCAACCATTCTAAAATTTATTCCTGAGTTAACTGAATTCCCTTGTTGCAGATGTTGGGCTGAATTGTGTTGGTTCGACTAAAAACTTACTTCTTTTTTCACCCTGAAATATATGTCCACTAAGAAAGGCTATAAGAACTAGCTTTTGGTCTTTACAATGACTACGTTGTTTAGGGGTTCTTTAACACAATACCAGTACCCTTTAATTCATTCGAGATAAATTTATTGATTACCTATAGTTTTTCAGACACTATGCTAGGTTTTGGAGATTAAAAGATGAATAACAAATAGCCACTGCCATTAAGGGCTTTTCAAAACTATGGAGGAAAAAGATAATTAAACAAACAATTATCATAAAATATCATAAGCTCAATGACTGTGATATGTCTCCAGTGGTAGGACTACAGAGAAGGGTCGCCCAATGATGTCATGCTAGAAATGAATGAGGAATTTCTGAACAGTGTTTCAAGTTAGCCAAGTGGGCAGTGGTAGGACATTCTGGATACAATTAGAGAACAGAAGGGAAGACATGGAAACATGAGATTCTTCTGCACATCTAAACACGGACCTTGCTGCACATTTTACATGTCCCTGTTTTTGTGGGCTGCTAGTCACTTGTGCCTAGTCACTCGTGCAAATGGATAGCACTTCATCCTAATCATCCTCAGCCTCCTCTTAATTGGTTTTATTTAATACATCTGTGTCCTGATTTACTCATTTTCTTAAAAATTAGTTTTAAAAGTATTTTTAAATGTTTTTGTAAGAAACATTAAGTCACTTGGCATAAGGCAGGGTATAAACAAATAAATAACTCTAAGGGAGAGTGGAGTACCGGTTCCAGTAACATCCTTTAGAACAAAGTCAAATAATCTCAAACACCTGAAACTACCCCTGAGCATATCAGTGTGTAATTGATATTCATGATCATCACCCTTAAGTCGTTAAGGAAAGGTTAAAGTCTGTGTTCTTTATAATAAAACACATTACTTTTGAATACTTGGGTCATTTTTAAATGGTTAATTTCATAAATATTTGTGTGAATAAACTTATAAACCTTTAGATAAAGAGAGAATTTGCCTAACTGGAATTGTTTTTTCCTGAAGGTCGTAATAGGCAGAAGCCTTCATGTGTTTGACTAAGAAATAGTTTTATTTTAATGTAATGTAGCTAAAAATCTATCAATGGACACTGCTGTATTCATATTAAGAAGAAAAATATCACCTTTCTGTACCTGAATAAGTTTAAGCTGACTGTATATGCACATATAAAATATGGACAAAGTCTAGACTCATGTAGTTGCTTGACAAGTCCTATTCAAGATTGAATAAAAAATTATTACACAAACTAAGAATATGCTTTTGCTGAAAATGCATAGAAAAACACCAGGAAAGGATGCTTTGCACCCAATATAACACTAAAATTTAGTGAGTAATTTACCAGTATCTATTTGCATTTATTTGTTATTGGCAAATTATAATTTTTTAAGTCATTCAATTGATATTTTTATGTTTGTTATTCACATGTACCATTTCTATATTGCCTTTTCAATATTTTGAACAAGTCTTCCATGCCAAATATTTTTTTTACAAAAATCAGGCTTTGGGTAAAATATCATTGTACATATAACCAAGTTTATATATAATATTTTAGTTTACATATCTTAAAGGTTGGGGTTTGCTTTACTCTTTCAGTAACTGAACATGTGTTTGCATTTATATGTCATTTATTCAACAGATTTTGATGAGTATGTACTGTGTACCAACACCATTTAGGTACTATTCCACAGTAAATAATGAGGAAGAGCTTATTCTGTACTCCCCTTTCTAATGGAGCATCACTGGAATTACTAGTTGATAAATGAAGGCACCAGGTATGAAACATAGGCTGACTGATTTATGGTATACTTTCTAAACCTTTAAGACTCTTAGCTCTCCATGTTAAAAAAAAAAAATGAAATTAACACAGAGGAAAACATGCTGAGAGGTAGAAAGAGACAATGTCCTGTGACATATTTCAGTGCCTGGATCCAGTCATGCCTAAGCCATCTGAACTCTTGTACTTCCTAGTGCTCCAAGCTAACGCATTCTCTTTTTAGCTTAAAATAGTTTGTTTACTGTTAGTTGCCACTAAATAAATGAGACCTGGCTAATAGATAATCTCTTGGATGTCCCCCCCCCCCGCACTGTAATTTGTCTCTATGAGTAGGAATAAGTTAAGGAAAGTATTATTTCATTATAGTATTAGTTGATAAAAACAAAGCACTTATTATAATCCTGCTAAAATTTTCAGATTACATTTTAAAATTGTAACTATAATGTTATCTCTCTTTTAATACAGTGTGTGTGTGCTCTTCAGCAAGTAACTTAATCTCCAGCACCTCAGTTTTCATGAGTATAATGGGCAAAATGATAGCATAGCACATAGAGATGATTTGAAGATAAGATTAAATAATGAATGCATATGTTACAAAAAAATTAAAATTGTACCTGGTAAATGAACAGTATGCAAGTATAATACAAATATTATTATTATTATTATTATTATTATTATTATTTTATGTTTTCTCAAAGTAGTTTAAAGCACATATGCAAATAAAAAACACTATCCTATGCTTCCATGAATAGTTTATTTTAGAAGTTATATGGGATATCAATGATTGATTCAAAGTATTTTAAATCCTTCATGAAATGCTAAGTGGGCCCATGTGAGTGATGGTGGTAGACAAAAGTTGGCCAAGGATATTGGAAAGATGAGGAAGACAGTATGAGATTTGCATACCAATTTTGGAAGAACTTTTATCAAAATGCTTCTGCTTCTGCAGAGCAAAAGTGAGTGACATTGAGGGATATTATGGATCTCAGTCAATATCAGGAGAAAAGGAAAGAAAGAGAAGAGAGATTCTAAGTATAAAAAACAGAGAAAATCCTGTGACTATGTGGATTAATTAGTGGAGTATCTCAATCATTCCTTGGAGTGGCTGGTTACTCTATGTTACGTATGGAGCACCTTTGGATGGTAAATCTGTGGTAAATGTTGATAGAACTATTATTGGAACTGTCAGAAGCATTTTGGAAGCAAGAAGTAGTGCCCAGAAGACAGTAAACATGAACACTTTTTGCTTCAAAGACATAGAGATCTATCATGCTTTATTTGTTAATGAGAGTTGAGTAGTACAGCACAATAAACCAGTTTGGGTTTAATTAGCAGTATGTTTTTAAATTCATTATTTGGAAAAAAGACAATCCTCACGATAAAAGTAGACTACTGCCGTTGAAGTATACAAACAATGCCACCAATCTCTTGGTGACTTTCCTGCTCTATTTCTCATTACTTTCAACCCATTTAATTTTTTTGACAAATGTAAATCCTATAAGGCTGATTGGTTTGATTAACCTAACAAAGAAAAAAGTCAGCCACTTATCAACCTTCATCTGACATTGACATAGTCTCTATGTGGCAGAGTTCCTGGGTTTTGTCATTTGAAATGGGGCAAGGGAATTCTAGTAGAATGAATAGGGTTGCAGAGCAACAGATTAATTAAGCAGCTCTCAGGAATGATATTGAAAGGTAACTGATTAATTGAACATTGAGACCATCTAATCAAATAGCAGACACAATAAATATGTTTCTTTCAGAGATAAATCATGCCCTGATTAGCATATTCATTTACACAACTGAATTAACTCTTTATGTGCTTTTTAATCTTTGCTTAGCTGAAAATAGCCACCTCCACAGACTCTTTTTCATGTCATTTTAAAAATGCCTGCATGAACATGCCAGCATTCCTTCAAGATTTGAGCATTTCTTCATTAAATATACAAACTTTCCATTAAAAATAAAATGTAAAAAATCCACCTAATTATTATTATTCCATACAACCTGCAGCAAGGCAAAGCATACAATAATACCTGAAGATGAATCAAGACTTGTTTTATGCTGAACCCAGGGTTCAATAAGGAGAGAACATATCAGTGTGAAAATATTAATGCCAAAGATCCATCAAGCTGTTCACATATTAAAATGTTTTTTGATGTGTGAAAACATAGTTATTATTATTTTTTCATATGAGCCTATGGAAAAGATGGTTACTTTACAACTACAAAGTTTCAACAAAATAAAGCGTGGATCTTAAATCCTGGTAACTGGGGAAAGAAAAATTCAGAGAGCCTGAAGCAGTTCATTCGTACTTAAACTGTTTCTCTTTTTGCTGAAACTGAAGCCTTGCCCTGCCCTTCCTTCCCCCCCCCCTGCCCCTCACTTTGACACCAGGCAAGATCCAGTTGTCACAGCTGTGCCACTCCATGAATGCTCCCTGTGCCTGTGGATACTCATCATCAAAGGGAGTCTGTCACCCTCTAGTCCAGAGAGTTCCCTGCCAGCATGAGGAACAGAGCTCTTGGGGGAAGGGAAGGAAATTCCGGCCAGAAGAAACATGAGGCCTTGTCAGCATCTGAGCTCAGGAAGCTCCTAGTCCTAATGTGGAGTCCTGACTATTCCTGTGTCAATGACTTTCTTATAGAAATTGAGGCTCCACCTAAAGGAGAACTCTCCAGGAGAGAAGTCCTGTGAACCTCTGCTGCCACAGATGTCATGTGGAAAATTGGATGGGACCATGGTTACTCAACTCTCTAAACTGGAATTGGCTAAAAAGGCAGTATCATGCACAGGCAAGATGTTACAGAGCTGTTGGTTGAAAATGAATTTAGAAGATTATTAGAATATTTTTTTTAATGGAGACTAAAGAATGAAAGTGACAATTTTCTTTTAGCTTAAAGAAATTTCATCAAATCAGTCACTAACTGACCAATTACCTTTTATATTATATTTTACATATTATTGCTTTCTGTTTCTAAAACTTTTAACTTTATAATTTTATGAAAGGTAAAAATGGTAATATATATGCATACATATAAATTACTATATATTATTATTATATATATATATATATTATATAATATATATATATATGAATTGATTTAAATTGATCAGAAAAAAACAGTCTAAATTGAAACCGGAATGCTTTCATTACTTTTGTGAAACACAGTTCAGCTTTAGATGACATTTAAATAACTAACCTCTGGAAAAAAAGTATCTATCTCCTAACATTAGAACTTCATAACCCCAACTGCTATTTTTATTGTTGGCAGTGTCTATATATCAAAGATTTATACTAAACACATCCAACTGCAGAATCTAGAGATCCATATGCAAAAAAAAAAAAAAAAAACAATCAGAATTATCAAATATCTTCCTTCCCATATTTTCTGTCTACTCCTTAGAATATTCTGAAGAGAAAAATAAATATATCCTTTCATTCTTTGCATGTTACAAAATAAGACTGAACCCCATTCCATGGCCAAACTTCAGCATCATTTAATAACAAAAGCAAAGCACTCGTCGAAAATACCCTAGAGTTTTCAGAATTACATTTTAAAAATTATAAACATAAATCCGTCTCTCTGTTAACCGGGGAGGTAGTCATGTACCTTTAAAAATACACTCAGTCTTTTTAAAATTCTGAAATCCACTCCTGCACTGAAATTACTACCCTTTTACTTCTTTCCCGCTTAACTTTTGTTCTAAATGTCAAACATTAAAATTATTTGTCCATATAGTACTTAACCAATATTTACTGTATCTGAATATGAATAAATTGTGTGATAGAGTGACTTGATTTATTTTGTCTTCAGTGTTAATTTCTCCAATTATTTTTGTTGTTGTTGCTCTTCGAGCTCATTACAAACACTATTATTATTTCATAGACTAAGATAAATGAAGGTGATGTAAATTATTTGTTTTATGTATAATACATTAAATAAATAATAAACTGTTGATTATCTCTTGGGTGTATTTAGAATGTATGAACCACTAAAAATAAATATATATGTATAGATAATATGTATGAAATATCTTGCTCAGTATGCTTTGAATAATTTCAATGGAAATGTCATCATTCATATTTGTTAAGACAAAATGGATTGGTGTCATGATTTATTATATATAAAACTATACCAATGATTCCTTACCTGACTGCTTATCTTTTAAAAAGAGAAAAGATAATAATTTTTAAAGGTATATATAATTAAAATAATATTATCAACCATTTTGTTTTGAATTGTAAAGACAAACAATTTACACACTGGAGGATCCTGATTTAGATAGTAATGGCATTTTTACTTTTTCATCTTCAGAACAAATTTTAAGATGTATTTTAAAGTCTTTTAAAAATGATTTTTACATTATGTTTGGTCGATATTTTTGTTTACTTATAGAAAATACATTGCAATACCATTGTAAAAGTAAACATAACCACCTCTATTTTGAAAGCATTATAAAAAGCAGCAAGCATATCTTGGTCTATGACGGAGAAGTGCTGCTCTTATAGTCAATTTTTTTAAAGGCTTTTTAAAAATCTGGTGGTGGTTTAGTTTTAGGTATAAAATGAGTTGAGCACTTACACTGCTATAGAATTACCCCAGATTCTCTTTATCATATAAGCAACATTATTGAACGTTCAGTCTCTGTTTTTGGCATTGTGACAGCAGTCCTCCAAAATTGGGTGTGGATTGAAAAAAAGTAGACATTAAAGAAACATTTGATTTATCTCTACAATACTGTGAAGGTAAGAGAGTTTTGAATTTACTTCAAAGAATAAAAGCTATAACTGATTTGAAATTATGTATGCAGTAAATTTATATGCAGAGCCATTTAAAACTTGTCTATACCCATTTTAAACAGCAAAGACATTTCATTCTACTTTTGTCCAGTATTTAAGATCCAAGCCTACATACATATGTGTTTTAACATCATTTCAAGAGAAACCATTTTAAATTAGATATATTTTTATATATTTCCTAGTTTTAAAAGTCTACTTATTTTAGAAAAAAATAAACAGCTATAGCTTTAAGTAAGGAATTATTAAATTCTATTCTATACCCCTTACATTATTCAATGTCTTTTAGATAGCCGTGGTTTAACTCATTGGTTCTCAATACTTTTTTCAGCTTTTAGAAAGCTCATTTGTACAACATTCTTCACTCAGAAACACTGCACATGCACAGTATGATTTTCAACACAATAAAGTGAAAGGAGCAGGAGGGAGGCATATCAGATCTGCAGGGAACTGGGGAGGTAGGAATGCAGTTTGAAAAAAATACCTCTAAGGATCATGATTTAACCCCCCAGGAATGTATGCTTGCCCTCATGTGAAAAACAGACTAAATGGAAAATGTTTCAATTTTGTTTTCCAAATAATAGATATAACACTTTTAGAGTATACCTGTTATCTCAGAAAAAGGGTGTACTCAAAATAGGCAAAAGGAAAAATGTCTATAAGTTGAAAAACTATTTTATTAGTATAATTTCTGCCTCTTTTACTAATAAGTTTTGATATATTAAATGACTCTTCCAATATGAGAACTTGGAATTTATTCATTTTCACAAGTAGCTTTTTCTTTAAAAAAATACTTTTCCCCTCAAATATTTGATATTTGATATTTTTCTTATTTATACTAAAGAACAAAGCAAAAGATATTTTCATTATTCCCTTACAGTGGAAGAAATGTTATACAAGTTACTTGTCCAAAATTCTGCAATGCTTTAACACACTTGGAAAATAATAAATTTCATTCTGCTTAAGTCCATGGGGTCTCTAAGAGTTAGGATGGCCCAAATATACCCTGATACCTCAAACCCAAGAAACAAAAAAAGGTATAAAGGCACAAGGTAGACTGGTTCTGGTCAGATTCCAGGATTGACCTACCTCTTCCCAATACATTCACAAATATACACAGAGGAAAAGAAAATATATTATTGTGTGTTAAATACCCTTGGTTATTTTGTAAAAGCTGATAATGACAAAGCTTCACCTGTAGTAAATAATGAAAATTAGGTTTAACTAAAAAGTAATGAAGCTTGAAAACAGGTTCTAAATGCCATTCCATAGGAACTCCACCAGTAACCCATATTCAATGGCAATACCCTTGGAATAAATATATTGCCACTCCTTAGAAGGATGCAGCAACCATTTAGACATTTAAGTAGAGATGGATTTCTTAAAAATACCAGTCTTGTTAATTCATTATTTTATAATCATACTTTAATATTGAGGAGCAATCCTAAGCCTTTCTTTTATGAAACTTAAATATAAAGAGGATTGTAGCCTGTTACAAAGGAAAAAACTCTTTTATAGAAATTTCGATGATGTGTGAGAAAAACATGTTTCAAGGTGAGTTGTGAAGGGGCTAGAATAGAATACTATTTCATTTATTGATCACAGAATTTACAAGCACCAATTTGGGAAGGATGCATGGTCAAGGTCAGCTGCATCTTTAAATATAAGTTCACACATTACTGGTGAGCTATTGCTCCATATGTTTCCTACTAAAAATCTGTGAAGCCTTTTTCTTTCAGTTGATTAAAAGCAAAGAAAGTTGACAAGGGAAGTAATGAGTTATACATAATGAATAAGGTGGCAATGTTCTCTTCTAGTCAGTCTTTCTTTTGCTAAAAAATAGGCAGCAGAAACCCGATTCAATACATTGCTATAGATACTGATCCATGAACTTTGGCCATTGTAGCAACTACACTGTTGAGACCACTTAGTTACCTCAGTTAAATAAATACATGTAAAAATGAAAAACAGAACCAGGTTTGTGCTAAAAAAAAAAAAAAAAAAAAAAAAAAAAAAAAAAAGTAAGCCCACAAGAAAAGTTAGATAGTTAGATACTTTGAACTTATGTATTTTCTTTTACTCTTGTTGGATAACAAAGTGTCATGGGCTTTTGGCAAATGTTCAAATGATATTTGGGCTTCTGTTCACAACCCAGTGATTATGGTTGATGTATAGAAACAAGTCAGAAATTCAGGCCTTATTATTTTACTTTGGATCAGGCATCAGCAACTTACAACTGTTCTTAAAAGAATTTTCTAACCCATACAAAGACCCTCAGTAAAAATTTAAAAATATATATATATATAGTTTCTTCTCTGTTTTCTCTGTTTTCTCTTGACCTTTCTCTTCTGTTTCCTTGGCCTTATTCTATTTCCCCAAACAGATTCAGCAAGACCCAAATGGCCAGTACTCTCAAAGAAACTCACACCTCTCCTCCACTGCTGGAAAATAATACCCAGGGGCAGAAGATCTGAGATAGCATAAAAAGAAAAGTAATTTGTTTGGTTATCTGATGGAGATAATTTATGTAGAAGTGTGAATCCACTTAAATTTCTTGCCTGACCTGCTATGAAAAAAGGGGTTATTAACATAAATGAATCTTGATAAGTGACAGGAGGTGTTAGGCCTAGTGCTCTTTGCTAACTCCTTCCCTTGGGCATGTTGGAGATAAGAGGTCAGCAACCTGGCAACCCTTTAAAGACTGCATCAACTTTTTTTTTAAGTGTAAGTTTGTTTTGCTGGCCCTTAAGCTTAGTACTAAAGTCGGGAACAGAAAGGAGACACTTTACAATCCCTGACCTTAAGAAGTTGTAACTGGTAGGTAGTTTTCTCCCAACCTATCCCTCTGTCTCCCTCTCAGTTACAACCACAAAGAATTAAACCAAACCAAACAAAGTTCAACCAATCTGAAAAGACCCTGCACTACTCTAGAATGGGCAGTAGATAATAAGTACTTTGATTTTTAGCTTTAGAATTGTTCAACAAATAGTGTATTTATTTTTGCTATCACAAGTGCTTCTAGAAGGAGCTTTCCTTTCCCGTTTCTTCTCTTGACTCTCCTGCCTTGAATTTAATTTAGGAGTTGACTCCGGTGCTATTCATTGTACATCTACAGCTAAATGATTCTGAGGTATTTTCACCCATTCTAAGACTTTTAGCCTAATCACATATTCTTCATTCATAAGTAGAGTTCCTTGCATGTACTAAGTGACTTAACATATTGTTGAATGCATAATGCATAACTAATAATTCTTCCATAAGAAAGAAATAATATTATATGTCTAAATAATCTTTAGACAGAAATAAGTTTACCCAACGTGTGTAACTTCATATTCTTTTGAATGCAAAGTAGTAGGTCAAAGGTGGCAATCTAACAAAGAAATTGTTTCCCAATTTCTATCAAGATGGGAGTAAGAAAAAAGAATTTAGATGATATCATGTGTTCAGGGTGGTATGGCCGTAGACAAGAAGAGAATTTAAAGTAATCCTTAGTAAAAGAAAAATTTTCAAATTTTACTGAAACTTTGATTCAGAAAATTGATGAAAATTAGCTCTGAGGTATTAACATTTGATATTGTTTATCTTTACAAAAGTACTAGTAGAAAAGTACATTTATTTTTTTTTTTTTTTAAGATTTACTAGTGAGGCTAAAGGAAGGGACTTCGGTCAATACAGCAGTGTTTTCTGACAAATTCACTAAAAAAATCCTTCCGTTAAGAGTAAAAATTGCTAGGATGATTTTTTTTTAAAAGAAAATTTACAATGCCGATGACCAGTTATTAGAAAATTATTTCTAAATATTTTTTCATAATCATAAATCATACAGGAAAAGAACACAATAGTGTGTCTCACTTGATATTTTGAACTTATAAAGCTAAAGCTAAACAAGTGAAGTAACTAACAACTTTATGATTATCAGTGCTATAGGTTGAGAGGTTTTCCTCAAAATATTGATTTATGCCCAGAGCTAAATAAGTAATGAAGTGGAGAAGAGAAATAGCATGCACATTTGGAAATTGCTGAATATAATGTAAGAATTTAAAAACAAAACTGCAAGGATGCTGAAATAATTTTCTTTTCCAGAATACAGAATGGTATCACATAAAAACCTAGTTTTAGAAATATTCAAGAAAATACTTGACTATTAATATTAAAAATTTTTAATGAAACGTCAATTATTTTTATTTTTTCTTTCTTTTTTTTTTTTTTTTAAGGATTAGAAAAACTTTATACTGTTAGGTAGACAGTTAGACATGAGCAACGGGGGGAACAGGAGCCTAGTCAGAGACCGCCTAAGGAACACCCTATTGGTAGTTAGAGAATCCCTCATACATCCCCAGAAACAAAGAAGAGAAGGGCCATAGTCTTAGCTGGTCTAATCCAGCCACAGAAGCCTGTGCAGAAAGTACTACCCTAATTTGCCCACAATCTAATGCTCATTATACTATTTATAATACCATGTTTATCCTGGAAGTTCATGAAATCTAATTATAACAGACTGAATTTTGGGTAAGCTCATTCACAATAAGCAAAGCGTTATACAGCAGCCAAGTGTCAATCAAAATGACTTCATGTGCAATCACCCAGGAATGCCTTTAGAACCACCCATCATGGCCCAAATATAATTCAGACATTCCCACTTCTGGGTTGTTAAAGCTCTTTTTGCTAAAACCATGTTCCTCCTTGGAGAATGTTTTATGTCTTTCTAAAATATGCTTTTAATAAATCTTTTCTAAATCTCACTGACCTGTGATTCTTCACTGTGTAGATGAGAAAGAACCGAGGAAAAATGCTAATTACATTTCTGTACCATTATCATCCCCCATGTGCTGGGGTGACCTCAAAATTCAAATCGCCCCTAATGGTAACAATATTACCTGTGTAACTTAATCTAGTTTTCCTTTGGTTTTATTACTTTCATCAGCATCTAATCATGAAAACTTTAACTTCCTGTCTTATTATACATTTTCAATAGAATTTATTGGTATGCATTTTTATTACGATGATGTAGCAGAGGAAGGAAAAGAAGAAAACTACCATAAAGAAAGTGGACTATATTCTACAAATTCTTCTAGGAACTTTCACATACTTCATTTTATTTAAATAAAAACTAAAACTCAAGGAGAATTACTGTTATGCACAAAAACAGTACAAATGATTTAAGCTAAAATAGGTCGTAATGTTAGAATAATAACTTATTTATGAACGTTAGTTAACCTTAATTTTTGATGACATTCACAGACTAGAAATAAATTGTAATAACATTCTACAACCACACTTTTTCTCCTATGTTATAGGCGTAATTAATAGTAACAACAACACAACAACAACAACAACAACAACAAACAGCAAGTTTTACAGCCACAAGGTTTTTGCTCTCTACGAAACAACTATATTTTTGCCCTGACCTTCAAGTTTCAAAGACTCCTTCAGGAAATACAAAATAGGCCACAGAAGTTACTCACTCTGCCTTGGGATCAGATTCTTTCTGTGCTCTGAATACTTGTATTCTGATCTTAGGGCACTTGGCCTTTTAGATTTTAGAGGAACACTTGCTCCAACTTTCCATTTTAGAATACAAGAAGCTCAAAATTCCACACTGAGCCTAAATTCTTCACATTCCCAATTCCAAATCATTTGTATTACTTATATTATGAATTTGTTCTCAACAGAATTATAAGCTCATTTTAGAAAGAGATCATTTCTTCATCTAAATCATAGTAAGTATAATTTCTTAAGTGTTTCCCATGTGAAAGATGAATTCCACATGATTTCCTACATATGTAATAAGCCCAAAACATGTTTTTTGTTTTGCTTTGGGTTTTTTTTTTTGTCATATTTATTGATAATGAAACTCAGACATATGTCAATTGCACAAGCCACTCAATGATTTAAATGGCTCATCTGGGATTCCATTCCAATCTTCATCATCAGCATTATAGGACTTTGCACTCAGTATGTGTTTATAGTTTACATAATTAAATAAAACCTCTCAGACCTATTTCTCTGAGTTAATGATTGTAAAATTCTTTGTCTCCTGACTACTGAGAAATACAAATCCTCTGCCATTTATGCTAATTTCCTTACTTGATACTCTTGGTCTTAGCAACCACAGAGCCATAGTCTCTGCTTTCAACCCCTGGCTCCTCACTATGTAAGATTCTCCGACCACCTCACCCTGGCATGAAGAATAAACACTTCAAACTAATTTGCAACTATCATATAATATCCTACGTATCTATAGTATAACATTATTTCAATATATGTTTTCTATACAGAATCTTTAGTAACATAAATGGTTCATCATAGGGATAGCAGTGTGACATTTTTCTAATTAATCTATAGTTGCCAGATAAAGGTTGATTTAACATCCAAGTCCTGAGAGTTTCAAAAAGTAACGAAGCCCATTATATTTAATTAAATGTTTATACAATAATTAAATAAATTTATTGTTATATAATTTTGATATCTGGTCCATGATGAAACATTTTCATTTAATAATTTATAGACTTAACCCTTCCTAGTAGATACTGAATAAATAAGTTACTGACTATAAAGATTTTTCATGTTTTTCTAAACAACTTTAAAAGTTTGATTAACGTTTACAAAATTATTTGTGCCCATTAAATATAAAGATAGATAAATAAAATGACAAGGAGTAATAATGTTGAAAAAGCAAATCATGTCAACAATATAGGACAAACACAATATGTTATAGAAAAAACAAGTGTATTAAATTAATTGTAAACCAGTATACAGTCCATGGAAAATTAAAGATTCTCCACCAAGCCCAAACCAGATCATTAATTAGAATATTAAGCTTCATACCCTAAGGAGGATCACATTCTTTATAAAGAATTTGACAGATATGAGTAAACATTTAGAAAACAAATGCTTAGAATGGACAGCAGATAAATTCATGCCTTAAAGGTGACTCTACGTTGTATAAGAAGTTGTTCTGCTGAGTCATTTATTTACAAATAGTCTTTGAGTTTAGCCTATATCTTTTTTTAACATTAAAATGTGGCCTAAATTTAAGATTGATAAAAAGATACATTTTCCTGCTATGAAACTGAGAGTTTAGGAATCTCTTCATATGCATAGCTGTAAAATTAGGTTGGTTCTAATTTGTATGCAATAATTTAAGTATTATATTTTGTATTCATTTATAATTTGGAAAGGAGTTTATGCTATTATAATGAGTTTTGAGGTAGATTTTAAAAGAAAAATTTTACATAATAATTTACATCTTTTTTTTTCTCTTTCAAAGGGAAAAAAAGTGTTATCAGATTCAGGAAGAACTTAGTATATTTGGAAGATGATATACTATTAGTACATCATCTAATATTATAGCTAACTAGAGTTCTCTACCAGCTATGTACCAAAGAATCATGGAATATTGTTGAATTAGTCAGAATGTTCTTACGCATTAAAATTAAAATGGTTGTGGATGAAGTGTTCTAATATTTTAACAAGTAAATACTAGTCAGCACTTCTTTCACAAAGTACCTAGGATTAAAAAATAATAATTTTGTTTTATTCCTTTAGAAAAGAACAAAAAATTCTCCAGAGTAATATCAAAAATGATAAAGAAAAACCTTTTTAAAATTTCCTTGCCTCAAGATGCAGTCTGGGGAGGTTAAGACGTAGAAAGGGGAGGAAAATAAAAACTAATTTTATCTTTGTCATGAAGTCATATTATCATGAAAACAGTAGTCCAGAAATTAGAAAAAGCTTTCTAAAAAGAAGCTAATGAGCCTCCCAAAAGGCATATGCAAATTAATTAATCTCATTACAAGTAAAAAAAAAAAAAAAACACATGTTATAATGTACGACATAGTGTAGGTTTAAAAATCCTGTTTTTAAGTTTTCTGAGGTTTGTAGCTATTATTGACAATGATCAAATGTAAGAGAATAAAAATTTTTAGTATTTGTCTTCAAAATTATAGTAGGTGGAAGTGAGAAATTAATTAATCTACCAAATCAGTTTGAACCAAACTCGAATCCAAATAGTTCCCATATCATTAAGTATATTATACCAATTATTATGAACCAAATATTTGTGTCTCCTCATAATTCATATGTTGACGTCCTAACCCTTAATGTGATGGTATTAGGAGTTGAGCCTTCCGGAGGTTATTAAACCAGAAAGATGAAGCTCACACGAATGAGATTAACATCTTTATAAAAGAGATCTCAGAGAGCTACTCTGTTTTTTGTATGAGGGCCCAATGAGAAGATGACTACCTATAAAGCAGGAAGCAGGTTCTCATCAGACCTGAATCTCTTAATGCCTTGATTTTGGACTTTTCAGCCTCCAGAACTATGAGTAATAAATTTATTTTGTTTATAAGCCACGCAGTCTATGGTATTCTGTTATAGCAGCCTAAACAGACCACGACATCAATATCTCACCAGAGGTCATCATGTAACTACATATCTACCACCAGAGGAAACAACACAAAAATAAGAATTTTTGTCTGTTTTGTTCACTTTTGTGTCTTTGATGTACAGAACACACAATAACACAAAAACACTTAGTTGTTGAAGGAATGTTACTTTCTTTTCTGACTTCTTTTCTTCCTCTTTGATTCTTTTTTAGAGTGGATATTTATTGCTTGAGCCAGCTTAACAGTTATTTACTTTTCTAAGAATAGCACTCTGATTGTTATTGCATCATCACCCCTCCCTAATCCTCAGCCTGTGCAATTCAGGCAGGCTGACATTGTCCCCACCCTCAAACAGGACAGGCTCCAGAAAGGAGCATACATTTAATTTGGCCAATAGGAAGAGTCTATCCAATTGAGGCATATGATTTGTTCAGATGGGTATGCGACCATATCAGACAAAGGAGACTCAGTTAAAGAACTTTTCCTGAAACTGTTAAGACAGAGAAGCTTTTATACTGAAGTTGCTGAGTAGGTGGGCTATACTCCTGTCCATCCCAACACATCATGGCAGGAAGTTATTCAAATGAAAGCAAAAGAAAACTAAGCCAAGTAATGGTAAAATGTATATTCTAAGCATCATCTAAGCTCTGGATTCTAGCCCTGAAGCTAGTTCTATCCCATTATTTTTAAGTTATGTGACCCAATAAATTTCATTTTTATAAATCTAGTTTGAGTGGAACCCTGTTACTTGCTACTGAAAGAGCCATGACAAATATATTCTCTAATGCCACTGCATTAATGAAGGCCCTATATACAGAAGAAAAGAAAATGCCATGTTGTCATATAACAAGGGGAAAGAGTGACGGTCATAGTGAACTCTCAGAAATGTCCAGCAGTATTTATGTTCTTCTTTGAATTTACTCAGAATACTTTTCGAAAGGAGAAAGAATAGTATTTGTTTTTCTATTAACAGTTCTAACTGGTTTTTCCTTGTGTGACTTGCCACAGGTTGTTTCAGCACTGCTGACTATACAACAAAAGTAAATCACAATTAGTCCTTACTTTTTTGCCAATAATAAATAACCATAGGTATGGTTTAGAAACACAGAAAGAATAATCTATATTTTAGAAAGAGCTACAACTTATAAAATCACATAGAAGCCTAAAATTGCTTCAGGAATCATAAACATATATGCCTTAATTTTACAGTTGAAGAAAATTAAGGAATTTGCCTAACATCATATCATACCAAAGGTGAAGGCTGTAACATAGCAAACCATAGTATAACTCTACTTATTTTTATACAATAATTTCTTTCCAGAGACTTGCTTTTAAATCACATACATAAGAACTTAAAATATTTATTTAAGTTTAGAATTCTATTCACATGCAGAAAATTGGTTCACAGTTGCTGCATATATGTATTAGCACTGGCAAGAATGACAAAGAATTTCATAGTGTACTCTGCTAAATAAGAATTCATTAAACAATCATTTCATTAACACCCTCAAAATCCCAATATAAACATACGAGAGTGAAGAATTAAACTGCTTCATTTGTAGAGATTTGGCTATCTTTTAAGTCAATGGTACATAATTTATCTAATGCTACTTTAGTGTCCTGACAAACTTAATTTATCCCTAATACCAGTAAGAACAGGTGTATGAATTATTTTAGTAATTGCCCAAGAGGATAAAAGGCCAATATAGAATACATTTACATATATTAAATATAAAATTTTCAGTGAAGAAAACTCAAAATCTGAGACAAAATATTCTCTATATTATATATGTTAAATAAAAACTATTTTTTAAGTTAAAATCTAATTTAAAAGAAACAGGTCTTAGCAAAGCTACCTTTTAAATGGAAACACATTTTAGTCTAATTCAGCATGGACTATAGAGAACTAAAACAGGTAGTTAAGATGAAATCTTATGTTTCTGAAAGATTTCTCAAATTATATTTGGTATTTCTTAACATTTTGTTGTTTCAATATTATTATAAAAACAATTCATAATCATATGAAATAACCATATTATATGACAAATAAAAAGTGCTTTGAAGTATCTGAATGAAAGGCTTTGTGTTAATACATTATTAATTCAATAATATCAAAGAACTTAAAAGAGAAAGTCATTTCATGGGGAAAATACATTTTAAAGTTGATATGAATCATAAGAAATTCTTATATTTTAAGGCAGTCAGTCTTATAATTAAGAACCTTGCAAACATCTCCCCTGGCAGGACAATAAAATAAGCAATGTTGGGAGAAATATGAGTACAAAAACACCTCCATTGTTCATAATTAATCACTCAATCTTCTTTCTGGCAACAGACCCAAGAACACTTTTTTGTAATGGGACAAAAACTAATTGGTAGATTCACTCTGACCAGGTCATCATATGCCTATCGTGAAATTTAAATACATTATGGATAATCCAGTTTTCAGTGTGTCAGCTTGTCTGGATGTGTGTGTTGTGTGTGTATAATAATATATAATATATATATTTATATAATATATATATATATACACATATTTCATAGTGTAATGGAAATAATATTAAGCTCTGTTTAGAAACCTAAGCCATATCCTCAGCACTATCCAAAGGAAGAATGGAGGAATTTGGTGGCTTAGTCATAACTCTTATTCATGAATTCTATGCAATTTGATATTCAGGATCTTGCAGTGAAAAACTCCTTGGCTAGAATATCAGTATATTTCCTTGAACCAAGGGAAGCTCAGACTTGAAAACTGCACATTGGACATCTATTTATTGATTTTGTTTGTCCTTTACTGACTTTGGCATCGGGGACCTGGCACCATTAAGGATATCCTGTGACAAGTATCTGGCAACAACAGACGAATTAAACTAAGAAAAGTTCTTAGAAATGTATCTCACATTGTAGCTTGAATATTACAGCCATAAGCAAGAGTTTTCATTGCTCTGGAAGGAGACAAAAAGTGGTATTTAAACTGAAGTTTAATATCTCCAATTCTGTTTGCTTTCCTGTCTGGTCATTTCTCAAAGCTCAGAGTATTCTGAGCAAAGTTCTCCGGGTTAATTTGTAAATCACACACACACACACACACACACACACACACACACACACACACACACAAATTTAAAAAAAATTAAAGATGTTATTAGTGGGGCCATTGATTACAAAATGGATAATATATGTCCCTGTATGTTTCAGAGAATATGGCTAGAAAAAGAGTGGATATAAATTCTTGTAATAACATACTGGTTGGCGCCGTCATTTGTTTTGCTCAGACTCTGCAGGATGATTTTCCTTCTGGTATGCATTTTTTCATGCCTACTTTTGAGTCAAGTGTTGGTATATGGCAAATAATCTTAAAGTGAGGATAGTAGATAAAATATATGTACCGCAGCATGTGACAGAAAGACTTTTTTAAAAGTAGCTATTGGGAAGTAAGGTATTAAGCAAATGTAAAAGTGTATATCTTAGAAGTCAGCGATAGTCAAAATAATAGAAAGGAGATTATTATGCGTGAAGCACTGTGCAAAGTTTCATATTTTATTTATCATTAAATTCTCATTAAAAACCATATGGAATAAACGCTGTACTTTCTTTTTACAGATTAGGAAACTAAGGCTCAAAGAGGTTAAAAACCCCTGCTAAACAAATTTCACAAAAGAGAAAATCAGGATTTCGATCCAAATCTCTCTGGATTTGAAGCTCTTATCTTTTTCACTACAAAGTGCTGCCTCAAAAATAAGCAGCTAAAGGAAATGTAGTAGAAACTGCTTCTTTCAGGATTGTATTTAGCACATGAAATGTAAACATAAAGTTTATGTTTAATTATATCTCATACATTATTTTCAAATGTTTTAAGAAAAAAAGATTTAATTCATTTTGCTTTATTTCTATTTTTCTACAGGAAAAAAAAAAACTAAGATTTCAAATGAATAAATCCGTAAAGGCTTATTTTATTTTAAACAAACCCTAAAACAATAAATTTGCAAGTGTATATATTGCAATTGCCAATAACTCTGAAAGATCTCTTTAAAAATAAAAGTTTATCCTTTCCCGAATATTCACTAGGAATAGATTATTCATGTTTAATTCTGGCATAAAAATGTATGGAGATTTATAGGCTTAGCTGATTCTTTCATTTTTACAGACCTGTTCACTATTACATTTCAAGTTTTGCTGCATGAAATTCTTATTCACATTGGAAATACACTCCTATTAATAGGCATTTGTTCACTAAGATTTCATTATAATCCAAGATGTGTGTAGAATTGAAAAGTAAATTATTATCCTATACTTTTAAGTGATTTGGTCGTCAGTTTGAAAAGAACAGCTTTTGAAATATGACAGTTAATGATAATGCTGCACTTCCACTTGCTGTCACAATTCACAACAAAAACAGGGTGGAAACATTTCCAAAACAATAAACACAAACCCATGAGAGCTTAGACATTTTCCCTTGCATAGTTATACATGGTAGATTGCTTTAATGGCCCTATTCTTTACCCCTTCCTGTATATTCTACATTTGCCACGTGCCTTTTTAGTTCTTCTCACTGAGACAGATAATCTCTTACCTCACTTCTTGCATTTGAGCTCACCTGTGTCTTGCTTTGGTCACCAGAATGATGGCAAATGTGATGCAAGCAGAGGCTTAAGAAAAGAACTTACACATTTCTGTTTACTTTTGTACTTGGCCATTGCCATGAGTACATGGTCAGCTCTCCTTCATAATGAGAGGCAATCATGGACCAAAGCGGAGTTGCCTCAGTTATGCCAGTAACTTGAAGTGTAACTAGTGCCAGCTAATTCTCCCGAACCACTCTCTCACTTCTCCCCCCACCCCCCCACCCCCGCCAAATACGCATATAAGTGAACTCAGCCAGCTAGCCAAACTAGATCCAGATCAGCTGAACCTCACAAACTCATGAGCTAGAAATGTTTCTTGTTGTCTGCTGCTAAGATTTGGTGGTTGTTCATAATGCCACAATATCGTGGCAATATTTAAATTATAAACTGTCTCCTCTTTTGTTGTTGTTGTTGTTTATAAGGCTATAAGTGGGAATCTGCAATTAAGGATTAAGTTCATCATAATAAAGTATATTTCCTATTTCTTAATTAGGAAATAGCCCATGAGCATATTTCTACATTTATGGTCACAGTAAGTTACCATTTATTGAGAATCTTCTATTTTTCTGAGAACTTCTAAATATAAATAAATAGTTCAAAAGGTAATGTCTGGAATAATTTGAACAACAAAATAATGTAGTAATGGACTATAATCCAAAGCATAAAATAGTGGATAAATAAATAATGAGAATAGCTTAGTCTCCCATGCAGATAATTCCAAATAATTTATTAAAATATTCCAACTTCAAGGAGGTGGAGAATATGTATTCACTCTTAAGTGTGGGGCTGTGCATAGTGACATTCTTCTAAAGAATACAGTACAGAAAGAGGCAAGAGAGTAACTTTAGAGTGGAGAAACCTGACAAAGACCAGTTCAGCCAGGGTATGAAAGTTAACATCAACATTAATAAGTCACGTTGATGGTATGTACATTTGATGTGATGTGATGAGAATGGCATTTTTCATGTGTAGTCCCCCTCAAATCTATAACTTCAATCCAAACATGATCATAAGGAAAACATCAGACAAATCCCAATAAAGGAATATCTTCTTAAATACATGACCAGTACTCATCTCAACTGTCAAGACCATTAAAAAGGTACAAAGAATAAGGGAGAAAGTGCACCACTGTCATAGCGAAGAAGAGCTTAAGGGGACATGATGACTTAAGGTCAGGTGCTATCCTAACATTCCAGAAAAATATTAGGTAAAAACTAAGAGAGTATGAATAAGGTAGGAACTTTAGTAAATAATTATGTAATTATTATTGGTTATTTTAATTATCAGCACAGGGTTTTTGTTTGTTTTTTTTTTAATCTGAAAATTTGTAATTTCCCAAACACTACCATAGAGAAATGAATTTTGACAGATTTCTAATTTAATACAGACATGAATAAACAAACTGTGTTATTCTGAAAAATAACATAATTTTGTAGGTTAAGATGATTTTAATTCTAAAATGGATTTAAATGAGTGGATTGCACACTATTTTAATATAATTTTGAAAATAAAATGCAAATTACATAACTAATTTTTAACTATCCTTTCCTAAAATTGTCAAATATCACTTTTTGTCACACTCTTTCTAGAGAAGATTAATGGTAAGATCACAGCAATACCAGCTGTTTAAATATTCTTTTTATTTACAATGCTAGCTTAATAAATAACCAATCTGCCTAGCAACTATAACCTTTTTACAGCTGAAAAGCTTTCATGGAGATCCCCTACATATGGAACATTATTATTTTTAATACTAGGCCATTATCCTTAATAATTTAATATATGAGACAAATGTTCAGTGCAGTGACAAAAATAACCACTAGCTTGTATGCTTTGTGGCTTTAAAAAAATTAAGAATATCCAATGGGCTTTGGTAAACAGGTCTAAAAGATAAAGGAAGCAGGTGTAGAAGACATTTAATAAAACATGCCTCTCATTTTTATTCCTTTTCTGTTTGGTTTCTTGGGAATCTCTGTTTAACAGTGAACTGCAGTATATTTGCTTCAGGCAGATGCTTTTATCCTCTTTGTCTACTGATGTGGCAACCAAAAGAGAGATGGTAAAAAATATGGTCGAAACCTAACATTAAGTTTTAAAAAGCAAAGTAGACATTTTGCCAATAGAATTACAGTGTTAAGCAATTTAAAATGTTGTTTAATATGTATAAACCCAAAGTTGGGCATGATATGAAAGTGTAGTTTATGGATTCTAATCATGGGTTATAATGAAATCACATTACATCTGATTTTTTTTTTTTTTTCTGTAAATAAGAGTATCAACGTGAATTCATAGTCCAGCATAAAGGTTATACAGAGGAAGAATGGAGAAATGTAAGTCATTAAGTCATAAAGATTAAACATTCATTTCTGGCCTCCTGAAGGGTCTGTTTATGCCAATATTAGTCTGGAGACCAACTCCAGAGCACTGTAGCACCTCCTTGTTTTCTTCCATGCCCTCACAACTATACTTTCTAGTTTTAATACTTTTTTACGGTTAACTATTTCAAATACTAGTAGTAGTAATTCACTTTTGCTTTGCATAATGGTCCACATGCCAACTACATCTCTCCACAGGAGAGACACATAATAGAATTATTAAGAGATTTAAATGTGCTGTTTCATGAATTACCTTTTAAAAGTAGTAATTCTGAAACACACATTAGAAGTCTATACTGTAATGTCTACTCCCTTCACTTTGCTCAATATCTAATTTCCTTATTAATGAGGTTAGCAGAAAATTAAATAATGGTGTTTGTATATACATTCCTATTATTTATGTATCTATAACACACTATATGTATTTTAAAAATACGTATAGAATACTTCACTAATCTCTTCTAGTGCCAGAAAACAAAAAACATGAATATCACAATATTTTTGAAAGAAAAACTTTTATAAAAATCTTTTCTTTTCATATAAGAAAGCGATTTAAGGATATAAGGATAAAAATTTAAGTTAAGAGACAGAAAAATCTTGATATGCATGGTTTTCTTTTAAACTTCATTATTTCCAGGTTTGTTAAATCTTAAGAGGAACATTCTGTCAAAGGGGCCTCTTAACCCTGGAAAATCTTTTGGTCAAAGAACCTAAGCTTAAATTCTAAGGTTGTCTGATAATATTTACTCAGTCATGGGGAGTTTACAAAGGATATGAGTAGTGTGATCCCAAGAGCACATAGCAACTCCAGGCTTTCTAGGCACTCAAATATTTAGTTCAGATAATTCAGGATTACAAATGGATTTTAAAATATTTTTCTTTCCTTTTCAAAATTCTTGTGTTGTAGGCTAGGGGGAGAGGGATAAAATGTATATTACCTCAACCCAACATTTGATCTCCCTACTATTCTATTTCAATGATTACAGGTTGTCTCTCATCTTGAAATGCTTTGTCTGGAAACTTCCTTTGTATATCGTGTAGGCATTTTCCAATGGAAACAACTTTTTGCCTGTGGTGATTAGGTTTTCAGGAGAGGCCGCAGAAGCAAAGTAAGGGTTAATGAAGAGTTGGAGAGAAGCCTAGGAAGAGAGTTAAAAAGCACAGGTTGGTGAGGTTATGTTGAGCCAAAATGAAGTCCAGGATTTATCTAAGAATCTGATAAACTCTATGGACTCTCCTCGTACAAAACCTCAAAGGCACCCCAAACTTTGCCTACATTTTCATGGAATAGAGAACATTGTGAAGCTCATTTAAGGACCCCAGAACCTCAGGGGTTAAGAACCCTTGCTCTAGATAGAAAGTTAGACAAGGCAGGGAGATACAGATACACCTCAGATATATTGCAGTTTCAGTTCCAGACCACCACAATAAAGCTAGTACAGGCAGATCTTAGAGATACTGTGGGCTCAGTTTCAGGCCACCATGTTAAGGTGAACGTAGCAATAAAGCAAGTCAAAATCTTTTTGTCGGTGAATGTCTTGTCCTCAGTTTGCAAAAAACGCAACACCTGTGTAGCAGAATAAAGCAAGGTATGCCTATAGATGATGAAACGTGAATTCTGAGGGAGACTAGAGTTTTCTTGTCTCCAGGTCTCCCTTTCTTTCCTTCACCATGTAAAGGCAATCTTCAGCCTATGGTGGTGAACCAGTGGGGACAGAGGGCAAGAAGCGCAGCACTGGAAGTTTTAAGGCAATCTAAATTACAGTGTCTTTCTCCCCTTATCCCGCTTTTTTTTGCCTCGCAGCTGTTCCTCCTCCCTTCTCCTCTGTCATTAGGTGAAAGAAAGAGACATAGCTGCAAGGGCTGCTGCAGTTTGTCAGAAAAAGGAGGAGCACAGCCAGTCTTTTTGGTAAGAGAGTGGTAAAGATTACCTTTGCCAGCCATCCTGTTCTCCCAGCAACCCTCGCTTCTCTTTCTCCCTCCTGTGTTTGCTTTCCTTCCACTTCTCCAGTGTGCAAGGAATTACTAAGAACTGAAGAAGTTTCTTTGTAAAAGCATGGGCAGTGATCTCCTTTCCCCCTCCTGCTTTCTACACTCTTTAAGGATCCCTTTTAAGACAGGACAATTCCACCTGACATCGAGGAATGTAGGGGATCTCCATGTCTGGTCAAATGTATTAGAAATATCCCAATCTTTGTAAAGTACAAGACTGTCTATATTTTGTTAAATTTTAAATAATAGAAATATTTAAAGAACAAGTTTGAAAAAAAAATTCTAATGATTCGTTGCTGTTGTTAATCCCAGTCATATTTATAATGTCCACGAGAAAATACATTTATATGCTAATTTACATTGTGAATATGAAGTGAGTAGAAATTCTAAATTGGCCAGACTTCCTTTCACCTAGCCAAGGTCAGGTTGTCCCAGAGGAGAGCCCTTTTAGAAAAAATATAATGATGTATACTCTTGGACCTTGTTTGCCAGGTATTATATTCTTTCTTCCATTGTCTAGAAATCCTAAAAGTAGCCCCAAATACCTAATAACTTAATTTTTCCAGTAGAGATGTCTAGGAATTGTGTCTAAATCTTATAAAATTCTGGGCAGGCTTACAAATTTTATGTATTTTGCCCAGTGACCTTTATCCTAGTTGCTTATGTTAGTTAACAATCTAAACTACAATTGAACATTTTCTTTACATCAGAATATTGAGTTTTTTTATTAAACACACTTCTTTGTATTTTTGATTTCTAAAATAATATTGAAAGAACTTAGGTGCCAAGAGCCTTCAAAAATAGAATAGATATAGAAAGTTGATTCTTTTTATTTGCCACTAACTGTAAAGATCATTTAGTTTAAACTTCTAATTTACCATTTAGAAAACTAAGGCCCAGGGAGCTTAAATGACTGCCCAAAGTACTCAGCCAGTTAAAGTCACAAAATTAGACTGAAAAATATGCTAACACTCACTCAAATCATTTGCAGTTTATAACCCTAAAATGAGGAACATAGATAAGGCAACACCTCTAAAAATAGAGTTTAGTTTTGCTATAATCCTAAAGTTAGCATATCCTTCAAGTAAAGGAATAGGTCTCCTATGAAAGAAACAAACAAACAAATAAAACAGAAGTGAAATCTAAGGATCTCATTTTTGAAAGAAAGACCTCTCATTTTCTAAGAGATAAACAAATCACCAACCACACAGAAACTAGGTAAAGACTCTTGCCACATTCTAAAAGAATATTTTCCCATTCCAATAATTATGTGATTGATACTCCCACTCTGTAGAATCTGCCCACTTTATAGTAAAAAGTATCAAAATGATGCCAGCAAAAATACCTAGTAGCTGTAGGATTAATCTTTTTACCACATATATATTAGTGGCTATTTAATTCATGCCTACTTATTATAAGGTACTGCACGGTACATTTAAAACATAAGCTTACAGCTAATCAGAAGCTAATTAAAAACTTTATGCTATAATTTTCTGTGCTTGCTTTCATCTGTAGTTTTACAGGAGTAATTATATGATTTTTACAGTGTAATCTATTTAATTTTTATGATAAATTATTCTTTAAAGCATTACTGGAGAACAAAAATCAGTTCTCTAGAATTGAGAGTGTTCAGCAGAGGCACTAAAAGCACAAGATTTTTCTAATGGAGGCTTCTTCTCTTACTGATTGAGAGGGTTCCTTCTGGAAAAGGAGGGGATGCTCGCTTCTCTGCCCTGCTCAAGCCTTGCAGGCAAACGGAACCAAGGTGTCACCAAACATATAAGTAATATTTTTCAGAGAGATTAGCACTAAAAGAATTGCATAAATATCTAAAAATCATGGAACAAAGAACAAGATTGTAAAGGTTCTGAATTTTAGCACTGATGCCTGTATTTATTGTTAAGATAACTTGAGGCGTCTTTGAGCCTCCTTCACCCTCTCTCCAGAATAAGACTCAAAATAGCTGAACATGCTGCCACCCACAGGTTGGGGGCAGTATAGTGAAATTAAGAGTAAAGACCATGTAGTTCCAGTTCTACCACTTACGCCATGACAGTTAACGCAATGGCAGACACCTAGAAGGCGCTAAATTTTGATTTGTTTATCATAGGTAATAGAAGCCAGTCTCCCAAATTAGAAAGGAAGTCACTCTTTCCTCAAGGTTCAGCATAGTCCATCGACAAAGCATTTGCTTCTTTGAAATGTCTATGTTATTCTGAGCATGGTTTTACAGTCTGATGCCATTATACTCTAGCTGCAATTCACATTCAATTTCTGGAAAAGTCATATTTATTTCTCTTACTAATCTTGTCCTTTCCCAAAGAAATTTGCCTTCCTCCCCCTGCCCCCCCCCCCCGTTATCAATGTCTTCAAATACTGACCCTAACAATCCCAAATTATGTCTCTCTTTTAAAATATTCTCTACACTGGCCTTATAACTATTAAATATTATTTGTCCACAGCTCTAAAATCAAGCAATGTTAATTCTTCAGTATAGTACCATACAAATTCTCATTCTTATACCAACATGCATTTGCTCTGAAATACTCTCACCTTCAATATAGTAAAAAAGAACATGATTTTTGCATTAAAAATTCTAAGTATTAATCTGAATTCTGACACTTGACTAGATGTGTAACTTAGTATAGTTTGGCTCCTTGTAAAATGGGAATAACTACCCAGCAGGCTTTTTGTGAGGATTAAATGAGATAATAATAGCTAATAATATATATATATATATATTTATATATATATATATATATAATTATATAGATAATATATTATAGCTCAGGCCTCACTCTATACCATTTACATGAATCTATGCCTTTGATACTGAAAATAACCCCATGAAGTAGCTAAGATACCACTTCTTATTCATGGAGAATTTGTGGCATGGAAAGCTAACACAACTTCCTGGTAAATAGTTTGTGGCTTCTGAGCCAGCTCTCTTAACTACTAAAAAATGTATCTAGAATAGTGTACCTGGTATATGCACCAAATTTGTTAGTGAATGAATGGCAAATCTCTAAAAAAAATACTAGTTGTATTTTTCCCAAACTATTCAAATTAAGGGTAATTTATTTGACTCAAGATAAAATAGTCGCCATGAATCAATGTTACTGACTATATAATTAAATTGTTACAAGCTCTATTTTTCCCTCTGGGAAAAATACATGAACTCTTAACTACAGGCTCAAGGTTTATTGAAGCAGTGATTGCTTTGGACTTTAAATACTAAGGGCTTCTTTTTTTTTTTTTCTTTTTGTTATAGAATTAGAACAGCATTGATTTATAGAATAAAATGACGTGTGTATATAATTTTCTAGTTAAATGTGTGAAAATACTGTGTTACCAACTAAAGTATTTTGGCTAATACTGAACTAATGCAAATCTTTGTCATTAGAGAAACAAACATAGTCTTGGCAGAGAATTAGATAGAAGCAGAATTTAAGAATACCTAATTATATGGTGGTGTTTTTCTGAAAGAACAGATATAAAAAACATGGCCGATAAAATGTGATTAAATATTACTTGCCATTAAAAAAATTATTCAATACTGAAATCCTAGGATACCTGCTTGAGCCTAATGTCTTTACTACATTATTGCCACTGTTCATTCTCCACTGAAGGAATCCATACACAAATGAGGCTCCATAGACAATACTAACAGCCATTTGTACAATATATTTTTCTATAGGCTCTGAAAAATGTGCACCATGTGTTTTTATTGAATAGTATATGTGTGTTGGCGGGGAGGGATAGGTTAGCAAAGAACCACAGATGTTATCATAAAGAACCAAGGATAGTATATGTTTGTAGTAAACTAGTGCAATAAAGTTGTTACTCTAAAGACCTTTTTATTCACCACCTACATTATAGGAACGAAGATCTTGTACAAAATTTCTATTTCATCTAGCTTTTTAAAAAATGCACTAGCATCCAGTTGTTACTTTCATTGCTAACAGTAGAAACTTACATTAAAAGTTCACAGTAAAACTATATGACTTACCTGTACCCTGTGTTGTAAAATGGGATGGCGACTATATTTTCAAACAGAACTGGTATATCTGTTAGTTATGAATCTAATAATTTCTGAAAAGTGTGTTCAGCTGTTGAACTCCATTATTCCCTAGAGTAATGACTACACTTGCTCTTTCTGTCCATTAATGCTTCCCCTACTTGAATGCTTTGTATCCCATTGACTCTTTAGAAAGTGGCTAGAGAAAAAATCAGTTTATCTGGCATAATTTTATAATTATCAGTGACTAAAACACCAGTTGTTTGAAAAGCTGTTCTATTTTATCACTATTCAATACTCTGTTTTATAACATACTGAAGAAATCCAATACTACCCCATAATGATAACACCCAGCATGTTGCACATGTTAAATTATTCTTATGGTCTCCATAAAGGAAGAAAGGCACTATTTTCTCCATTAATCACTTGTGGTCTTGAAAAGCACATATTTTTCCAAAGTCTATAAAACATCTCCTAGGCAAAGCAAATGTTCAGGAGCATTAATTCACTAATCAGCCTCCATAAAGTGCATTGATTCAGGTAAGAAAGAGGAAAGTCAACAAATTTTCTGCCTGAGTGCATTACCAGTACTACTGGAAACAGGGTTGGAGTAGCTCATTGTTTTAAAGTATTGTTGCCCTGAAGCAGTCAAAATTATTCAAAACTGAGGCCCTAGAAGTGGCGTTAAATGTTTCTAACCGCAAGTTTTGACTCAAAAATTAACAAAAATCTCCCAGAAATTTTTTTAACTAGAGCACTTCTTTGGAGCTCCACTTTAATTTTCATGGATTGGACAAGGTTATAGAACCTTGTGTCCTAATATTGCTACATTTGGAGATAGGGCCTCTAAGGAGAATTAAGGTTAAATGAATTTGTAAAGATGGGGCCCTATCCAATAGGATTAGTGTCCTTATAAGAAGTGATATCACAACCATAGAGTTCTTTCTCTTTGACTCCTAAAATGTGAGGACACAATGAGAAGGCAGCCATCTGCAAGCAAGAAGACCGCTTTTACCATTAACCCAACTGGCTGCCACCTTGATCATAAACTTCCCAGCTTCCAGTACTGTGGGAAAATAAATTTCGGCTGCTTATGCTACCAGTCTATGGTAGTTTGTTGTGGAAGACTGAGTTGACTAGTAAACCTGGTATAATAGTATAATTTTCCTTTCAAATAATTTCTGATTTCTCTTTTACCTTATATTTAAAATATTCTCGATGTTTTAATTTTGTAAACAACTTAAATCTATTTTCATAAGAGATGAGAAAATAATTAAAACAAAGGGAAAAAAAGAAGGAAGATGAAAAAGAAAAGAGAGGAAGAGAAGAAGGATAACATCCAACAGTAATTCTTTCCAAGAAGTTAGATAAGTCAACCGTCTGTGATACAATAGGATTACTTACCTTTTAGGAAATTTTTTAAAGTATTAATATTTTCTAATATTTCTGATTTTAAAATATAAGATAATATTTTTGATTCTTCAAAAATTCCAAAGTGTTTGTATTTGTGCTTATACACATAAAAAGGCTTTATCACTTTCTCTGCCCCGTTCATCTTCCATATTCAGATGGTTAGAACAGTGAGCCTATAGCTAAGCCAGGCAAACAGCAGCCTTACAACAAATGTTCACTTTGGGGAATAAAATTAAATTCTATCTTCACTATGTGACTTTCTTCACAATGTGAACTTATGTGATACTATATCAACCTGCATGTCTTATTCTCCAAGGAAATTTTTTTTTTTATAACCATCTATTTATTTTAACAGTGTACTATTAACTCTCAATTAGTAGCAACTACTTCTACTAGAAAAATAAGACTCCTGGGATCACTTATAATTTCTAGTATGCTACATTTTTTAAAAATTCCCTATAGGAAATTTTATTACCATCTACTTTAAAGCCTGACAAAATTTTGCACTTTAAATTCATGTTCCTTCTTTACCTCTGGACTTTCCCTGTCAAAACAACCTTGGAAACATCGCAGAGTTATTGAGTACCCTGTGATGGAGTTTGAGGGATCACTTTTACCAATTCTCAAGGCAAAGTAACTCTTTCTTGACTTATTACCTTGTTTCCCCATTAGCGCTCTCTAATCATTGGTGTTTCTCTGACCCCTGTTTTTGGTTTTCATTTCAATTAGGTACGTCTTATGTGGTCCAAACTTAATTTGACACATTTGTGTTTGACACATTTTCTCAAATCAGCAATGAAAAAAAGGAGCATAAATCTGAATGTGGCTCAGAACGAGATACCTATTAAACTTAGACACTTTGCAGAATTCTCCCCTAACATCAATTTATATGGTTTCATTATGGCCTTTAAAAGAAGTAAATGAAAATTCAAACTATAACACCACATTTTTTTTTACATTTTTGAGAAAAATGTGTAGAAAATTTCTATTTTGTATATATAGGGATTAATATATTTTTATCTTATAGAACCCTCTTTTAGAGAACTATAAAAATTGGGGATTGGAATTTGCAGGAAAAGAGAAATGATCTCAAGAAAAGCAGAATGAACCATCTATTCAAGGAAATAGAAATGGAAATTGATAAGGTTTATTTATAAGAAGGCAAAAAATGATAGAAACAAAAGAATAGGTGAAGAATAATACAGAAGAAATGCAAGGAAATGTTTGGTATAAAAAAAGAGAACTTAGGAAAAATTCCATCTGTGACAAGTAGCATTTTTTTCTATAGTGAATATTTCGGAGATTCAAGAAACTAAACATGAAATTGAATACCTAACATATCAAACACTAGCTTTTGTCCTAAATATATTTTTATAATATTACAGATTTCATTTCTATTTTTGTCACAGTCTTCTAATGCTGCAAATTTGAAGTTACATAATAGTCACAAGGATATAAAGTACAGCATAGAGAATATAGTCAATGATATTGTAATAAGTATGTGTAGTTCCAGATGGGTGCTAGACTAATAGGAGGGAATCCCTTCATACATTATATAAATGTCTAACCATTATACTGTACACATGGAACTAATATCAAATAATACTGAATGTCAACTGTAATTGAAAAATAACAAGTGAAATTAATTCAAAAAATAACCCCCCCAAATTCCGAGGCAAATGAATCTTAATGCATCAGATTAACTTACTAGCAAAACCAAAGCAAACCAAAGAAACAAATAATAAAACACATCAGAAGAAAAACAATCTAATCCCTCAACCATCACAATCCATGGTTTTAGAAAAGTTTATTATATGAAGTGAATCAGAGCTGTCTTTTTTTTTTTTTTTAATCTCTTGGTAGTACAGTCTGAAAGAAGCACATCTGCTTGACTGCAGATTAAAGGAGAAATGGTGTCCTACTCAACCCTTCAGCTGTTTCTTAATGGAGAATTAACTTCAAAGCTTTTGGAACATTTAAATTCTTACTCTAAAGCTAGCCAATGCACAGTGCTCCATGTCAGAAACAGAAATCTAATTTTAAATGAGACAGCTAGTGAAGATTGCATTTTAATATTCTTAAAACCAAAAAAAGCCACCTTTTCAACCCCTTTATTCTGTTTTACCTTTAAAAATCAAGTAAGAGACATTTTCAAAACACACAAGATTTGAACTAAAGCTTATACTTGATGAATTTAAAGACATCTGTAAGAAAGAATGAGCACAGCCATACATCACAGGAGGAAATGAGAATAAAACACATTTCTTCACAGAGTGAGTCAGCACCAATGAACCACATAATCGGATCCCTCAAATTAATCAGCAAAAGTACAATTTTTTTCTGGTACTTTTAACAATTAGGTCACACCTCTCTTCTCAAGTTACAGCAAAGAATATAATACTCATTCCTGGGGAAAAAAAAGGGTGGGGGGAGGTAGTAATTCTTCCATTCCCAGAGACACTAAAATGGCTCATCATCAATCATTCAAAGAATATTGACAAAAAGAGGGGACAAATTTTATTCCATATGTCTAAGAGGAATACAAAATAAAAGAGCATAAATGGTTTACACTAATCATAATCACCACTACTACTTCAAAAGAACAACTATACTGAGAAAAAGAAGTGATATTTATAGAAAATGCACAGTATTTAGTGCTTTACATACGTTACCTTATTTAACTTTTATAACCATCATAAGAAGAGTAATAATTATCTCCCAATTTCTTGATTTAAAAACAAAACCTGAGACTAAACAATTATGTTCAAGGTAACAGAACCAGCAAGTGGTCAAGGTGGGATTTGAGCTCAGGTTAGAATAATTAAAAAAGAGTCTATTATCTTCTCACTATGGTTCATTCATTCATTCAACGATTTTTTTACTAAATATCTATTACTCTTCTATGCTGTGTATTTGGGCCAAAATGTTGAAAAATGTAACTGTCACTGTCCTCAAAGAACTTAAGAATCATTTGAAGAACATTAGACCTGGAATAAGTAAATGCAACACAGTGAATGTAGTGTAAAAATTCTAGAGTATTTAAAAATAGGTCATCAAGGCGTGGAGTGGGGAGTGAGGAAGAAATCATTAAAGCTGAGAAGAGTCACTAGAAGAAAGGTGAGAGTTAGCCATATGAAACAGAAGCCTTAGAGGCAGAGGAAACTGTGTCTAAAGGCCTTGGGATGTAGTGGGCAGGGAGACTTTTAGGAAAATAAAGGAAGTTTGGTAAAGTTGACACTTGGGTACAGAGGAGATAAATTAGGCAAAGAATGTATGGTGCTGGGCTTTTCTTATAGGTCATACAAGGATTTTTTATCTTCAATGAGAGGTTAATGAGATGCTATTGAAATATTTTAAGCAAGGGTAACATGATCAGATTTGAATTTTTAAAAAATCTATAATATGAGAATAAATTATACGGTGTGAAAGAGAAATGTGGGGAAATGAGTTAGGAAGCTATTGCAGTAGCTCAAGGAAGAAATAATTTTGGCTTGAACTAAGAGGATGGCAATGTATAAAAGTGGAGAAAATATGTCAAGATGCATCAGATATTAAGGAAGTAGAATAAACAGAATTAATTGACTGTGGGATATGACAAATGGAGATGTGTCAAGGATAAAGACACTGGTCTAAAAATTGATTGCATGGTGGTGTCACTTCCAAGATTGGGAAGACAGAAGGAGAAGGACTATGGGGTAATTTTATAAAAACAACATTGTTATTATTATCAATAATAATGATGATGAGAATCAATTGTTGTGTTGCAAAAACTATGTTTAGTACTTTGTATATATTATCTCATTTCTCACAGCTCCTTCTCTGAAGTAATTCTTATAATCTCAATATAAGTGGAAAAATTAAGAACTGAACTGAAAAGTTTGGTAACTTTCACATTTGGTATGTGCTAATGCCAACTGAATAGAATATAAGGAAAGAAACATTAAAAAGAAATTAAATGGTACATCTGGAGAAAAGATAGCTCAAGGCATTGACAAAGTTGCACTTCATGGTCTAAGGTCCTAAGGGGACTTCTAATAAATTTATTCTCCAATACAAATTATTATTAAGAAGAGTCTACACTACACCCTTGAAAGAGAGAATGCAAGGTCAAGTTGGGAATGACAAATGTAGTAACGAATCAGGAGCCAGGTAAAAACGAATGGAATGGGCTGACTTTGGAAACAAGCAGGAGAGGTGAAAGACTATCCCCAAAGAACATCACTGAGCACATCTGCCTTGTCTGTTGACAAGTAGTTAGTGCAGGAGAGTGCATGGTTGTTTTATAAACATGCAATGAAGAATATCAAAAGGAGAATACACCCAACATAAAATAAAACCTATACCTACTTTAGACCCCAAAATATCTCAGTTATCATGACTATACTTTAACTATACAACCCACAGAATGACAGTAAAACCTACAAAATGAACATTCTCTGTGAAGTCTACTGATGCTCCTTTAAGGTTGCATCAAAGAAAAGCCACATAAGGAACATATAGCATTTGACATAAATTTATAGGATGATTTAAAGGGAAATGAGGGCACAAAGACAAAAATTGTGGTAGGAAGATACAATAAAATTCTATTAGAAATAATTAAAAGATTATACATAAAAATAAAATCAATTTCCATGGCCACTTTGATTCAACATACTCATTTATATGGTTTCCAGAAGAGAACCAATAATTGTTCTCATGGTTGGCAATAATGCAGTTGCGGGGCTATCTTAAGGGTATATTTGTAAATTGTTGTCAGTGGACAGAAATTTTCATTTCCTACGACCTCCTATGTAAAAGCTGCTCCTGAAGGGTTTATTATTTGGTGATCTCTGCTAATCTTACACTTAACACAATTTCTGTGTTTTTACAAAAACTTCTAAATCATAGACCTAGACACATCTATAAGATTTATTTGTTTTAGAAAAATTCTATGTTCCATAGTTCTCTCTAAGGAACTTTATCTCAAGTAATTAATCCTTAAATCTCTGAGACCAAAGTGACGAAGACAAGCAATTCTTGTTTACTGAGAAAGAGCAAGTTCAGGCACCTTGCCCAGAGTCTCTCAAAAAATAAGCATGAAAAAATGTGCATCCATCAACTACCCCAACATGCTCTCTAAAGAGGACTTTGCAACATTTCCAGTCTACTAACCTGACAGTGCATGCAAAACAGTACTTTACAGGGTAGCCAAAACTATCTAAGCTAGCATGGATCTTGTTGGTGTTCTAATATATCTCTTCAGTTAACTATATACTCATTGCTATGGATCAGATTAAGTTTGCCTCTGGCTCTTATCTTCCCCAAAGATTCTTGAATGCTTTCCCTTCTTCCAAACTCTCTCTGCAAATATATCTTAAATGCTAGCATCACACTTAACTTCTGCAAATACAAATTGGGTCTTTTCATTCCCCTGGTCAAAGAAGCCTTTGATGTTTTCTCACAATAAGCTCCAACCTCTTAGCCTAGATTTCAAATTTTTCTTCCATTTAATTAAAATTTACATTTTTGGACTTTATTTCTCACTATGCTCTGACTCTTAGCTCATTTATTAGAAATAAACAAACACACATATATGCATGCACATGAGCATGCTATACATTGCAGTTTTCTGAACATGCTCTGAGCTTATTTACATGTATCCCCCCCCCCATCAATATTGGTCATGATGTTTTGCATATAGTAGGCATCACATTCCTGAATGGAACTGAATAATATTTGATAAATAACATCATAGCATATGGCCATTCTAGGCCTAAGTAAAGATAATTATATACTATTCCATTTTCCTCCATTCAGTGAGTGCAAAATTTCAGTCAAAAATATTGCACATTCTATTTTATAGTTACTTTTTGTGTGTTTCTTCAATATTTAGAGATTGTAATGAAAAGGAAGACTACAATGATTAAATGCATGTTGCAATAAGGAGAAGCTATGGGTACATTATCTATTCAGTATTAAGCCTGCTCTATGTCAACTGTAGAGATACTTGACATTGTTTTATCTATAATTCCAAATAACTAACTAGTTAAATATCAATCCTTTCAACTGAAGGTCAGAGATGAGACAGGTAACTTATGCTGTGTCCAGTTATTAAGTGCCAAAGCAGGAACCAGAAATCAGTTATGTTTGACTGTTGAGCCTAGGCATGTTGTGGGCTACAGCACAATTCCCAGGTCTGCAAGACTGAAATGATGTTTGAATGTGCATAGAGAAGATGAAGAAACTACTCTGCATCCTGCTTTATCAGCAAACTTAAACAGAAATTTAACACCAGAAAGAACTACTATACAAATAGACCTTTTCTATAACTGTCCAACCTGTGATACTTAACCTAAAATATATGATGTCATCAGATACACTTTAAATTATGATAATTATAAAATATGATCTTCACTGACATATTAAACATCAATCACTGTGTCAAGTAGTTAATTTACTAATTAATTTAATTGATAAGAACACTGAGGTAAATACTGTCATTATACATATTTTATCAATGAAGAAATGGAAACTCAGGCATGTTATTAATCTATCCAAGGTAACATGCTAGCAAGTATTAAAACTTTGATTTAGAACTAGGCATACTGGATTGGCAAGTATATTTCCTAACTTTATGCACAGATTCGTATAATCCAGGCAAATTTGAGCACGTGAAAATGTTAAATTTAGTCTACGGCCTTGACACCCTGAACGTGTCCAATCCCGTCTAGTCTTGGAAGGGTCAGGCCTGGTTAGTACTTGGATAAGAGACCACCTAGGAAGACCAGGTGCTGTATGCATAAAAAAGAAAGAAAGACAAAAAAAGAAAATGTTCATTTAGATAAACCGTTTATTATCGTCATGTGATGAGGAGTATATACACATGAGATTTATGATCATTTACTTTAAAAGGTTTCCTTAGAGAAATTCTAGTTAATATTCTCACTAACATACCACCAATTATTATTGAGTATCTAATATAAAATATTAACATACTGGATGAACATTAATATGAATTTGATATATTTATTTCATATTTTCTCTTAATATTTTCCAAAATTAGGGGGCTAGGGAAATTTTTCCTAAACGCAACAAAATCATCATTTGTTTTCTGCTCATGCTGACTTTTGGTGCTATATCTAAATCATTTTTCTTCTGAACATAGCACCAAAGACTGTAAATCATCCCATGTGTAAAAGAAACACTGTGGCACTTAAAAAATAGGATTCTGAATTAAAATTAGATTATTTTCCAAACACAAAAGTATGAAATTATTAACTTGCATAAAGATAAGTAAAAACTAATTTTATTAATTTTAAGTAGAAAATCTCTCTATTTTGTTTTATCCTTAACAATGTTACTGAGAGGTATATTTGTTTAAATTTTTGAGTATCACATTTCAAATTAATTAAATTATACTATTCAAACATTATCTACCATATCAGTTTATAATGACAATAAAGCACGTTTATTTCCAAAGTTTTTTGACCTTCCTGTTCTTTTTTTTTAACCACAGCCTACAAGGTTGGAAAGGCAGAATGCTGAAGGAAACTGATGACCTAATTATTTGGGCACATGGCTCTCTTCTTTCTCCCTGTATGAGTACTGTCCTGAGATATGAAAACTTTCAGTATTACTTAATAAAATCATAGGTCTGAAAGGGACTCTAGCAGTTTATCCCTTCTTTCTCCAGGTTTCACTCGTATTGTTCTATACTGATACTATTAATCCAGACATATAATGTCTCCAGGAGAAAAGATTCCATTTCCTCCTTCAGGAACCTGTTTCTGTTCATAAAAAGTCCTTACCACTATGAAAGTTTTCCCCTTTGTTCCTGTTTACAATATAACATTTTAAATGTGATTGAATTATTTCTTATACTTTTCATCTTTAGGGCAAATATACTCTACACCTTCATTTTAGATTACACTTCTTTCCTAGGTTATGAGACCTCAGACACAGAGGGTTGTGGAGCTTTCCATATGTTCTGCTCTTCAGCATCAGAAGCTGTTTGTGCCAGCAGGGTCTCAGAGTCACCCGAGGACGTCTACTGCCTGAAAGGCAGCATCACTCTATTCAGCTCCGTTCGCATGGCCAACCAGTACTCTAAACTTTGAGCAGTGCATACCAACTTGCCTTCTGGCCCTGTGCTGATTTTGATGAATAATGTTTTCATAGACAATATCCCATAAAATGGGAATAACTGATGTTATAAGGGCTATTGTGAGAATCACACGAGTTAAAACATGTGATGAGTGCCTGGCGCATAGTACAATGTCAATTAAATGTTAGCTATTGCATCTGCTGCCACTGATATTATTTGCACTTGTCCTATTACTGCTATTGCTAGCACTACTACTTCTACTGCTACTGTTATTGGTATATTCTCTTACTACTACTGTGGTTAATGCTACTACTATTACTTCTACCTCTGCTTCTACTGCTATTATATCCTGACTGATGCACTTTCTTTCAACGAGTGAGGCATCTAGAGTGAACTAGAGTGCCTTGGCGGGCTGGGGGTCACCTCCTCCCGTTCCCCACTCCTCTTAATTGCACAGTTGAGCTGGGTTCTCCCTGATTACACGGCCTCTAACACAATTATTATCCAAAGTTGACAAAGACACTGCAGCAAATTTATACAGATCAGGGCCTCTGGGTTTTCTGGCTCTTCATCCTTCCCGAGAACTTTCTGACAGTCTGTCATTTTGTAAGATACGCATTAATGTTCTTCTATTAACATGAATAATTGAAAGTTCATCTAATAGAAATATCTTTCAATATTATATGATGTTTACCAACTATATTAATGGTTTGGGAGAAGCACTTTACACAAGTATACAGAAAATTATAAGGCTCAACCCAATATTAAATTTCTTATAAAGGTCTATAAATGAGGAATGTTGCACTTTTTTTCCTCTGTAAGTTGATGTAAAAAAGAAATTTTGAAAATAATTAACTTTTTCATAATAATTTGTATTGTGTCCCACAATCATTTTTAATATTTATTCCTCAAACAAATCCTCATGGGAGTGTTATGGCATCATCAAACACTTTTTCACAGATGAAACGTCTAAAGTATGGATATGAAGCAATTTAAGGATGGGTCAAAAATATGATTAGATTTCATAGACTCTGAGATGCTAGCATGCTGTTAAGTCAATTAAAGCCTGCCTGCAGCATAAAGGTAAACAGAATAAATGAGTTAGCGTTTAGATTTACAAATAAACAAACAGCGGATCACAAATCAAGTTAGTAAGGCCTATTTTCTTGGAGGCAGAAAAAGCATTGGAGTACACGAACACAAACACACCACATAAACTTACACATACACAGACCCGGGAGAAACAAACATTAACCTTTCAGCCCTGATTTCCTTTGAACCAACTCTAATTCTGTGATGAATTTTGTGGTAGACATCAGAGCAGACACTACCTCCCTTCCTCCAACTTAAGACAGCTTGTCTTTGTAATTTCTAATGCAGCCTGACCAACCTGCCTTTCTCGTTGTGCTAATTCTGGGTGACCTGATTGGCAATCTTGGAGACTGAGATTGCAAACAGTATGGCTGTTCAGATGGCCCTGTTATAACATCGAAGGTGACTGTGAGGATAAAATAAAGCCAGTAGTTTAAAATTACAAGTACCAAGTTCAAATTCATGTAGGTATTGTTCACATAAATATATAGACCAATACGGCCTAATGTCATTGTGGTTATATAGCTTCTGTTGGCAAGCTAAGGCACAATAATCCATCTATTGTTAGAAGAGGAAATTCTCAATATTATGATGAAGCATCTAGAATTAGCACATATCTTAACAGAAATTTTCACTGGGCATAAATGAAATTACTAGATTATCTAATAAGTTGTTTTACTTGCTTTCTGCATAAGCTATATACTTAAAACATACAAAGGAGAGGTTCAGTAAAGTTTTGGAAATATTATTTTTATCATTCTCTTTGCTTAGTGTTTGTTATTATTCACTATCCCAGAATTTTACAGTCTCTGCAGTTTCTCTTCTCTGTTTTTCTGAATAGTAGATTCAATTCTCTTCTCTTCTCTTCCTTCACCCAATGAATCCCACAACCACTTCCACCACCACTACGTAGCATGCCATCTTCAGAAGATCTTTCACTTGAATATTTCTTCAATTCTGTGTAGGATATGCTCTTTCTCTGTATCAAACTCCTGAAGGCTTTTTACTTATCTCTGAAACTGGGACTGAAAAATGTTAAACATTTTTATCATCATCATATTGCTGTTCTGAAATCTATAAAATTACAGAAGGGCATAAAAATGTCATTATATAAATGCGAGGGATACATTATGCTTGGAAAATGATACTGAGGTTCCTCAAAAATTAAAAATAGAACTACCATATGATCCAACAATTTCACTTCACTTCTAGGTATATATTCAAAGGAAATTAAAACAGGATGTTGAAAAGATATCAGCACTCCCATTTTTATTGCAGCATTATTCACAAAAGCCGAAATACAAAAGCAGCCTATGTGTCCATCAATGAATGAATGGATAAAGAAGATGTGATACATAGGAATACAATTAGGCTACAGGGGAGAAGGAAAGCCTGTCACTTTGTGACAACATGGATGGACCTCGAGGGCATGCTGAGACAAATAAGTCAGACTGAGAAAGACAAATACTAATGATAACACATATATGTGGAATCTAGAAAAGACAAATTCAGAGAAACAAGGAGCAGAGAGGTTGCCAAGGTTGGGGAATGAAGCGAATGGGAGATGTTGTCAAAGTGCACACACTTCCAGCTATAAGATTACCAGCGTTGGGGACCTAATGTACAACATGTTGATTACACCTAATACCATATCATATACTTGAATGTTATCAACAGAGTAGATATCAAATATTCTCACTAAAAAGAAAAGAAAAGAAAAGAAAGAAAAGAAAAGAAAAGAAAAGAAAAGAAAAGAAAAAGAAAAGAAAGGAAAGGAAAGAAAAAGAAAAGAAATGGTAACTTTGTGATAGAATGGACAAAGTAGCTAATACTTTGTTAGTAATTGTTTTGCAGTTTATAAATGTATCAAATCAATCCATTGTCTATCTTAAACTTATACAATGTTGTGTCAATTGTATATTAATCAAGGTGGGATAAAAAAGGGAACGTTATGTTTGATCAGTCTATGACTCAAAAGTTCTCCTTCAACACTATTAATGAATAATATTAACATTTTATTTTAAAATTCTTTTAAAATATTATATACATGTGAAAATTATGCTTTGTTATTTATAAATTAAACAACATTTAGAGATGTCAAAAAGTAGTTTTTCAAATTTAATAGTAAAATATCTCACCAATGGCAAATGAAAAGCTTTCAATTATCTGCAAACATAAGAAAAATACTACATCTCATTGATGATCTGAGATAGTTACTGTTTTTGTTCTTCATTTGTATGTTTAAAGTCACCTAAATTAACTTTATCAGCCTTCATAGGACAACGTAGTTACTCCTGCTTTTAACTTCAATTATTAGAAACAAAAGTAGTGACAAAAAATAAAATCTGTATATAAGAATAAAGATACTAATGAGTCAGTGATAAAAAGTAGGAGATGGAGTGGGGAATGAGGTAAGATTTAGGACATTTGCTACTTTTTAAGAGCAGTTTTTATACAATGGGATGCAAGCTGTCTGCTAAACAAGTTAATTTTAGCCAGTGAGTAAGAATACTCTGTATTCTCAGGCGAATGGTAATTCTGCTGAAAGAGAGCCACAGTTTTTCAAACAGAGTGACCCTTGTTGTCTTTGTGTGAACTGACTGGCTCTTTTGGATTTTCCAGGGAGGGCAGGTTTTCACAGTTTGGGTGGTCAGAAAAGCCTAACCTGCAAGCTTAGACTGAAAGCATAAAGTGATCAAGAAATAACATTAAATCCTTACAAGAGAGAAATTAAAATAATGATAATAACTGGGTATAGTCTTTTGCTTATTCCATTCACTGTTTCTCTTTGCATAAAAATCGGATTAGGAAATTTAAAGGGTTGCAGACAAATCTACTTAGGTCTAGTATGTGTATATATAATGCAGTAATAGATATTCATTGAAACTAAATATTTTTGTTAGCTACTCTTAATTATTTTAACTAGTTTGTTTAAACTAACTCTTTAGCATATGGATAATAACTAAATTAATATTCTAGTATAGTGTTACATTTTTTATCTTTTCAAATTTATAAAGTTTAAGAGGGAAGATGACAATTATAAAACAGTGACATGCAATTTCCTTTAAAGCTAAAATGTATAGGACAAAAATAGTTAGGTCAGAAAACATTTACTGAAATGTGTTAGGTACCATGATGAATATAAAAATAAGGTGACCAGTGTCCAAACTTTATCTGAATAATTTCTGCTGAATTTGAGGCTCGTTTATTTATGAAATGGAAGAGACCATTAAACCCAAGTACCATTCTTTTTTAATTATTTATTTAATGATAAGTCTATTGCTATCTGTATTTTAAGGGAATCTTAAATATGCCTTATAAGAAATTCAAATTTGGGGCTGTGCTTCTGTGTACATACTTTGAGTGAATTGCTCAAAGTCACTTAAGATTCACAAGGAAAAGTGTTGAGAATTAGAACAAACTAAAGGAAGTATAAAGGTAGAGGGGAAAAAAGAGGCTTATAAGGGCTACAAGTCCTTTTTGCTGCTCTTGGCAGAAGGCACGAAGTGAAACACAATCTCTATTGCTGAAAAAATACAGACATGAATTAATGTTGATTAAAAATTAGCAAATATTATCAGCTTCTTTAAAATATCTCTCCTAAACATGCTATATTTAATGGTTTAGGGTACAAAAGATAAGACCAAAGCAGAAGCCATAAAAGAGGCTTTCATACTAGGAAAATAATTTATACAACAAACACAAGTGTAGTCATTCCAGCTGGCATGCTGCTATCCATCCTAATTATTGCAATAAATGAACCACTGGCCATCACTTTTTAAAAGACTATGGAAAACTGGAGGGTTACCAAAAGATCAGAAAGAAAAGCTTTATGTTAAAGTGATGATTAAATTGAAAATCAGGCCATAATGCTGATGATACATGTTTACTGGGATAAACAAGGCAGCTTTGTCTTTGAAAACTATATCCATCTGACCTAAATTTCTTGATAAATTGATAAGCAACTATACAATTTGTGTGCTCCACACACTAGATTGCATTTACAGAAAGCATTTTTACTACTGCAAGTAATTACAAAAAGGGTCCTGCAGTGGGCATGGGACAGTGGAGGATAGGCTAATGGGAAATCTAGTGGGTAGTCAGCATTGCTTTCCTTTAGTAAAGCTGTTCCCAAACTGTGGTCCCAGGACCAGCAGCATCAGCAACACATGGAGATGTTAGAAACTGAAATTCTGGACCCCACTTCAGAAGTATTGAAATCAATCCGAAATTCAGGGGGTTGGGCCCAGGAAGTTACATTTTAACAAGCTCTCGGGGTGATTCCGAGGTGTGTGCATGTATGAGAAGCACTGCTGCGCTGAAATGAAGGCTCTGTGGGACCATTCTGTGTCCACTTCTGCATCTCTAGTATCCATCTAACCCATGGTGGGCACTCAATAAATGTTTGTTGAATGAATTAATTACAAAGAAGTTTTTCCTTTAAGGAAGTAGGTTGAAAAGATATCCCACACCATCATTTTAAGGTACTTTTGGTGCTGGCAAACAATTTTATTTATAAAATTAGTTAAACATTTTTTAAAATGTCATTAAAATGGGAGAATTCTTATTTGAATTTAGAGTCAGTTGTATTTGAAAAACAAAATGTTCTTTAAAAAGATATTGTGACAATCATTACATAACTAGTTTTAAATTTGTGCATGGGTAGTTTGGTTTTGTTGTTGTTGTTGTTGTTGGAGGGTGATTATTTAAGGAGGGTTCAGTCATAAAAATAGAATCTATTACCTATCATTATCTATAACCTGCATAAATTATTTTCTTGATTTAATCATGCATTTAAACTTTTAGCTATCACTTCTTATTACTCAACATAACATAATATATTCATAGAATTATGTATCACAGAACAACTCTAGCACTTTGGATAGGTTTAATTCATATATACATGTGTATAACTGGCAAAAGATATGTTTTATTTTTTCTAAATCACTGTTTACAGAGAAAAAGTACAAATAAAAATGTGAAAAAATAATTTGATTTGTATCTGTAGTCTCTAAACTTATATTGCCAGTTAACTAAGGGAACAAATTCTAAGAGGAAAATTTATGAACCTCAATGGGCTGAGTAATGACCATCATCATTTCACAAAGTACAGTTTTAGAAAACACACCTTTTTTTGCATTTTTTGTTTAAATTATAAACTTGCATAAAAAGTGGGAAATTGGGCAAAGCAATAAATTTGAACTCTAGTATACCACTTAATATAGGCTCACAAAAAATGCTACTTTAAAAAAGTAACGCAATTCATCTGGAAGAGGAAATCTGTCACTATGAACCAAAAATTGGCTGAAAGTCATAACCAGAAAGTTAACAAATACTTCAATGCTACCTAATGACATACATATCCTTTTTATAAAAAATTACTATTTCACATGCTAACATATAAGAAAAGAACTATAAAAAGGCTAAGAAATTAATCCAGAGGACATAATCTTTGAAAGGATTGATAACTCATAAGGGGACAATCTCTTTTCCTGAATGCCATTTGTGGGATCAACCATTCTAATAATTGCTGCTGCCATGAGTATCTAAAACAGGGTGGCGGGGGCGGGGGGGGGGGGGGAACAGAAAAGGAAAACAAACAAACAAACAAAAAGAACCAGGCAGTGGGGAAGCTATGGTTCCATGATATTTTGACTCCTAGATAATAAATACTTCCAAAGAGTGTCCAAAAACATAAGTCTTCTACAACTCAACTTAAAAACTCAACTGTTCATAATGTCTTTATCCATCTTTTGGTTTCATGTTTGAGGAAGAAGCCAACAAGTTCCTAAGCACTCTTCACCTATCCCCTGGTCTCCTCCTCTTCCTCTAACTTTAACACTTTGTTCGATCAATCCCCATTTGCTTCCATGTTTGGTTCTGCCCCTTTGGCTTCCTCTTTGTTTTCTGTTGGCTCATACTTATATTAAGATCTCTTCTAGTCCAAAAATTCTCAAGGATCAAACTTCTTATCTCTTTAACCTCCTATTCCTCTCCTTACAATCATCACCAACTCCATTCTCTGTCTGCATTGTACTCTAACAATTTGTGCAATGACTGTGTCTTCTTGCACCTTTTGAATGCAGATACTGTATCTTATTCACCTTTATCCAGCGAAATAGCTACATGCAATGGTTTGTTATAATAAATGCACAATAAATATTAGGTTCATTAAGTTAAATAATAATGTACTAGGGTAAGCAAGTATTATTTTGCCTGACCAGTCTTTTCTGTTATCACATCCCCTGTTTTTATGAAACTGCACAGAAATCTGCCAACTTCTCCTCCACCATTTATAGTTGATTTGTCCTAAGTCAGTACCTGACCCAAATTGAGCCAATTAGAATCCTTTCTGTGCAAATTTGGAATAGAAACTAGGCAAACCATGCTGGTTAGTTTCTTAAATGGAAGAGAATTAACTCTAGAAACTACAGACTGCCATATGACCTTAGAATAAACATGATAATCTGCAGAAAGAAGACGTAAAAAGAAAGAAAAACTGAGAAACGGAGACAAAGAGAACAGATAGCATTCATACTCTTGATTCTAATTAGCTCCCAAGTCCTAGTTCTAGCTGTATCATCTCCCATGGTTATACAGATTTCTTGTATCCTCATTAAATTTTTCCCATTTTTGCATGAGCTAGATCCAGTAGACTCCCGTCACTGATATAAAATATCCTAAATAATACAGGTGCCGGAATCATGGGTCATATTTTGTTAATTATTTTTAACTTAATAAGAGAAAAGCATATTTTCAGGAGGGGAATCTAAAATAGAAAGCTAGTGTAGAAATGTCACTTGACATTAGACATAACAACTATAACACATCAGTACACATAGAGAATAAGTTAGTAAAAACAAAAAATCTGCATGTGGGAAGCGGGATCCTAATTGTTGTTTTGGATGTCTATATTTCTGTATATTCTTCAAGGACCAAAAGTTCTAGGTACCTGTTATACCATACAAGATTAAAATGACATTATATGAAACATCATCCTGAAAATGTTCCATTGAATATCATTCAGTCTAAAATGTAAAAGCATATCCATTGTGGTTACTAAATGTACTTTCCTTAAAGGAGAAATATAGAAGTGTCCAAAGCAACCATTAAAAAATTTTAATGGCACAAATCCTTTGTCAATAAGTTGGCTGGAAGTTTATTTGATATAAATCGCATATGCTGATTTTCAACTTGTGGTAAGCTTTGGATATAATGTTTGTGGCACGAGTTCATGCTTTACTTACTGTATTTCCAATTATAATGTTATGAAAAACTCTCTATGGCTATTATTACCTACCCTGAATTTGTTTCACCAATTTTAAAACTACTTTTACTTTCCACATTAATGGAAAGTATAACTACATAGAGTAAAACCTCATAAAGGATTCAGAAAAAGCAAAGGCAATCTCTTTAAGCTAGTGAATTATTAAATAATTTTCCAAAATATAGTCATTGCCTAGTCACATTTTCTGTATGGCTGCAGTTAATTTTAAAATTTAAAAAATCACTTCCCAAATTAAGTAAATGCACATGACAATAAATGCCTGTCCAGGAGAGTTCCAGGAGATGGCCACAGAGCTGTGTAATTTTAAATGTACTCAGTGTAACTCCAAAATATGGAAAATCATTTTCACAAGTATTTTGTGGAATATGTTTCATGTTTTGTGTTTTCTAAAAACAGTGATAACTTAAAAGTCCTCTAAGACAAAAGTCTGTTTTCCAAAGTCAGCTGAGGAGACAAAGGAAATCCCTGAAGCCTTAGCAAATGTAAACGGCAGCAAAGCAGCAAAAAAAAAAAAAAAAAAAAAAAAAAAAAAAAAAAAAAAAAATTTGTATGGTCCCCTGAAGGTGAAACAAGGATTTGGAAAACCTAGGCATCTTAGGCATCTGTGATCTGTGAAGGACGGTGGAGGCTTCCTGACCATGGCTATGTGGTCTGCAGTAGGGAACTAGAAGTATCTCAAGATGTCTAGCCCTGCCTCACACATCCTGTTTAGGCACTGACATATGCAGGTCATGAGTCATATGTTGTGGGTACACATGGAGAAGTAAAAAATGAAACAAAACACAATCAGCCAACTGTCCCAAAGTACTCCCTTCTGTACTCCCTTTGGGGGTACAATTATCTAAGAATTGCTTGTAATTCTTTCAGTTTTAGGTGCTTTACTTACTGTTACCACAGTTATCAAAACTGCCATAGTACTATGGCTATTGATGCAGCATTTTGGAGGAAATGAACTAGAACTATATTGTAAAAACACACTAAGCCTTTTGGTTTGCTCCCATGGCTGTTGGATTATTGTGGTAATTTGAAGGGATTCATAATACCTCCCATATACTATTCATCCTAGCTCATAAATTGAAAGCACATTTACTTATATCAGTCTGACTTCAATATTTAACAGTGAGGTCGTTGAAAATACTTGGAACATTTGATTACCTAAGGCAGATGTTCATTGTTAATAACTAAAAAAAACCTTTTACTCCCTGTGTTAATTTTTGTATCTTCTTCTTTCAGTTGTTTCTTTTCAAACATGTTTACGTATATTCTAAAATCTAATCTCTTTTGACTTAGCATCTTGACTAGCTGTGAACTAAAACATCAGATACAAAAGAGGGCCCAGAAATCAAAACAATTTGGATTTCTAAATGCCAGAATATGATCTAAAAGTAAGACACTATTATCTCATGTTTCAAAAGAAACATTTTATTAGTGGTCTTTCAGATAAATGCCAGAGATAATAGCCATAAGGAGAATGTGGCCAAGTGGTGCCTCTTTGAATCAGGTGAGTTATAAATATGTTTTGTATAAATCTACTCTCAAAAAGAATCAACCTTGATGTTGCAAAGATTTCTAGGAGGGTAAACTCTATCTTACAGAATTTACACCTGCTAAATTCCTCCAAGAAGAGGTAAGATTTAATATTCTTTTATTTACCTAATTAGCTCTTAAATTAGAATAACAAAAATGTTTTACTTACAGATATTTAGGCTTCCAAATTTTCTATGATTGATAAAAACAGTTTGGCAATACAATTTTTCTATATTCGGTATAGTAAGGTTATATCCTTGAAAATCTCTGTGGATTCTAGCTTTCACTTATGAGGTGCTAAGCATTCAACATATTGGGCAAAAAGTAGCAGTAATGCAATTATTATTGGCTACTTCCCCAAATTTAAAATTACCCATATTTGTGAGCTTAAAATTTAAAATTGGACAATATAAATCCCAAATAATAAAAAAAAAAACATATGCAGCTTTGAAGAAATGAACAAGTTTCTTTTGTTCTGTTGTATTTTTATTTATAATGCAGAAACATAATTCTAGATTATAACAGAAATCAAATAGTCCTAAATCTGAATCATGTTTCATTTGTGTAATATACTTATATAACATATTTTATTTGTAAACATGATAACTAATGTTTCTTAAACACTGTTTCTCCAAGTGTCTCAAATCAGACATTGGATTAAATAATGGCTAACAAATTTCTTTACATAAAGAATTAGAAAAGGTTATTCATATTGTGAATTTTAAGGTGAGAAAAAAATACACCATTTCACAAATGAATTTGATTGTGGACTAACTATTGGGAATCACAAGAATTTGAGAAACATTTCTCCAGGACAACTATGCCACATGCTTCTGCACTAATCTATGTCATTAAACATGGTGTCAGAAAATTATTACTGATACAAAATTTAAATTCATTTTATTTTTTCTCATGCTCACTTGTCATCACAGGTATGAATTTGTTCACTATTCTTTACGCAATCTTTAAGTGGTCATCATATAGTATTTCAACTTTACATTTGGAAATCACTTCAAAACACCAATCAATAAGTCTGCAATCACATAAAATATGATTTAAACTTAAATGTGGACTAGTATTATTAAAAAGTCCAATAAAAATGAAGAATCATTTTAATTCCAATTGTTTGAAGGTTTACTGTAGTAAGTCAGAAAACTGGGAAGGGCAAGAGAAGAAACACAAAAATGAATGTAACTGTTATTCTAAAATTTCATAATCATGGATAATACTACGTTTAATTAAATGGCTTAATTCCATAATTCAAAATGAGCACATTAACTACTTGAGAAGTATGTCTCTTCTATATTTTTGGTAGTAGCACCATTATTACAATAATCTTTACAGTAGTAGTTCATTTAAAAATCAGCAATCATATGAAAGAGTACATGGTTAGTATCTCAAAGTCTCAGTCTATAATTTCAGAGACAGACATTATTAAGATTCTTGTATGTTTTTCAGAAGAAAAAAATCTCTGTATACAGAAGCATTTTAAATGACTGCATCTTTTTAAATACATATTCCATTTTCATACCACACACATTGCTCTGCTGCCCTTTTTTCTTACTATTCATCCTTATATTTTTAATAATAAGGATAAAGAAAAATGTAGTGGAATAATTTTCTACTTCACGTAGAATTTTTTTTCTTTTTTTCTATTACATTTGAATATGCATCATGTTTGAATTTTTTCTTGGAAGGTACAGTATATTAAAACATTCAGCTTAAGATATTAACAACGATGGCAGTACTAATAATAATAGCTACATCTCTGAAGCCTGTACTACTTGATATTCATTTTGCTAATCACTTTACAAATATTATCTCAGTTCTTTCAACAAACCTCTGATATAATTACCATCATTCCTTTCATTTTACAGATAAGGAAATTGACCTAGAGATGTTACTTATGACATAATTTGTCCACTTAAATAACTTGTTTCAGTTATTCATCCTTTGTCTTTTCTTTTGCAAAAGGCTTAATATAACCACTCAATTTATAGTTTCTAAATCTTGACTCTAATGTCTCAGACTTCAAGAGCTAAAGATCCACAGGGTGTGGTTAGAACCATCTGGAATCTAATTAAGTTCAAAAGATGCCCATTTTATGTTTTATAAGAAAAAAAAAAGAGAAAAATCTGGTTCCTTAACCAAAAAAAAAAGTTTTCTTAAAAGCATATGTCTATAATGTAATATTAAGCTAAGGTTCAGATCCAAATTCGCATACTCAAAATTTATAGACAAGTTTAACCAGAAAGAATCAAATTACAGTTTCTTCCTATCGCTTTACAGATAAGAAACATTAAACACCAATCACAATTTATTACTCTTTTATACTGATGTCTAAGTTGAAAGAGACATCAGAATATCTCTGCCCAGAGTATGAAATACATATAAAAGCATCCCAGATAGACAAGCGCCTCTAAAATTTTGTAATACTATACAGGATCGCAGTTTCTGAGTCTTCCTCAAAAGTAGCATAATCAAAGTCAAGGAACTACTTTTTTCTTTCATCTGTTGAATCCTGTTTTGTTGTTATTATTATTGTGAGATAGCTGTCTGTGAAGACAAGCAATTATGGATCAGTGTTTTCATTACAGCTATTAATTCACCCTCCTTATCCCTTCCTTCTCTTGACTGTAACCACCCCTCATAGAACCTGTATTCTATAAGGTTTCATCAATTTATTTTTCTCTGAATTAAATTAAGCTTCTCTCTCTATTTTTTTTTTAAGTATGGAGACTGAAATAAAATATAATACTGTACTCTCATGAAATTTGTTCTGTTTTGAGTAGGGGACAAGTTGTATCCCTCCTTGTCATAATTTCATACTCTTTGTCTATATTGTATTTTTTTATTTCTATTTCTATTTCTTAATTTCAATTATTTTATTTATGGTCCACTGTGACCAAGAATCTCAATCTGCAAACTGTTACATGGCTAGCTCTTATCCAAGCATACTGATGAGGACAGAGAGGAACAAATAACACAAAGGAGACAACACAAAAATCGTTTTTATTTGGCAGTGGAATAAAATCACACAATACACATAATCACATGGAAGGAAGCCTGCTAGCCTAATATCGTCATTGAATAAGCAAAGAAACAGAAAGCAGGAACATGAAGTGACTAACCAAAATCCTAGGGCTGCTGACAAAGACAGAACTGAAACCTGCAGCTTTATCTTCCCTTTCTAGTCTTCTTCATCACTCTGCCATTGATCACTGGCAGTCAAGCCTCATCAGGAAGGAAGTAAAGTTCCTGGTCACTGTTATTAACTTGACAATGATACAAGTTACTATTATTGATTCAACAATGATAAACCAACACTCACTATTAAATGTTTCCTACTTTGATCACTAACTAATAAAGTTTGTAGAGTGTATGGCCTGCTTTATTAACTGCTTTTTCATTTTATTTTATTATTTGTGAAGCAGCTATAGTTAACACAGTTACATGGTTAACAAGGACACTCTGGTTCTGTTGTAAGAATCAATGTTTGCCTTTTTTTTTTTTTTTAAGTTAATGGTACATTCCATATCCTGCAAACATCTAAAGAGAAAGCTAATAGATTGTGTAATATTTCCAGAAGGCAAAGTAAATAACCAACAAAAGAGTAAAGTAAAAGATGATCTTATGTTTGAAGTGTTTCTGGGCTTTGTTGATGCTTTCTTGTTTCTTTTGTGTGTGTGTGGGTAAGGAGAATTGTTTATTTTATTTTTATTTCCTCGTGCCCTTATAGCAAACTTGTTTCAAAGCTCAGCCTGTTTGACTACTGCATGGTGTTGCAGAAAATATAATTACTCATCAGTTATTCTATTTCTCTTACGGAGAAATCTCTAAATTTCTATTTGGAAAATGACCTGGGGTAAAAAGAGAAGGCAATCTCAAAACTTGTCAATTTGAAATATCATCAACACTTAATATGCTATTAACCAGAGTGACATTGAAATTATTGAAAAATAATGTCCACTGGTTAATGTTTGTTTTCACATTCAAGTATTTTAAGTTCAGAAGGATGGTATTTCAAATCCTTGCAAAAGGAATATAATAATACTCATTATTTGGTAGTTCCTAAATTGGGTCTTTTGTCCAAACAGGCATGCATCTAATAAATGTGCCTCACTTGATAGGAAACAATATAATATACCTTTCCATGTAATTTTAATTTTTTTAAAGAAAAAAATCCACAACTCACTAAGAAAGCAATTAAATGCATATATTTACTTAATATGATGATAGGCCAAGTCTAAGCTGTCAGGAAGTAATGTCTAATGTTTAGAAGTAGGGACCATGGGAAAAAGAGTAGGAAGATAGGATGTGGGGAAAATTCTTACAAAATACAAGCATGGGGGGAAAATGTCCCTAGCCAATGAGATCAGATGTAATTGGGTTCCATTTGTGAAAAAAAAAAAAAAAAAAACAAGAGAGGGAATCTGTAACTAGGATCAAATCTGAAGTTTACACTGGCCTTGAATAATTCTATTCAGTTGTCTCATGTATAAACCCTTGTGCAGTCAATTCCAATATGATGTAGAAGCACCTCTTCTCAGCAAAGACATTTTGCTGGTTCAATTTTGTTTTCCTAGTTCTGCTTTACTAATATCCATTTCTTCTTCCTTAACACTTGTTCATCCATCAGACTTCTCTTTTCAGAATTTGAATGATCACCTACTCTGTTATACTTATTTCTCTAATTTTTACTTCCTCTGAAAACTTGGGAGGTAAACTCTTTATTCCAACCCCAGCCTCACTTTGTGAGCAAAGGGAAGCTCAAGCACTGAGCCCTGGGTTTATAGCAGGTCATTCAATAGTCTATTAACAGTATATACCCCAGCCATCTGTGTGGGAGTGGTTTCAAAAACACAGTCTTACTGTTAGATTCTCATTAGTTTAGGTATGGATCTGTATAGACAAAACTTCTGCACTCGCCACAAATTTAATATTCATAGATTGCTCAGTTGGAAACCAACAAGTACACCGCATACTTATATAATTTTACACTTAAATGGCTTTTCTCTAGCATCACTTAACTAGTTCATCTTGAAAATTAAGCAAACTAATACCATTCATAATTCTTACACTTTGATAAATAAACATGAATTTTCATTCTGCTCTTGTAGAATTTGGTAGACATTGCTAAATTTGGTCAATAATTCTAATTTCAAGAGAGCTTTGCATCCAAATTTCTCTGTAAGAAGTTTCTTTCCAGCCATTGTTCTTCCTACTTCAAGTTAAGAAATTAAGTGAATTTTAGTTATAGAGTAGAGAAATTCAAATTTGGAATTACTAGAATATATTATCAACTAAGCGTCACAGCAAAAAAGAAAAAGAAAAATTATTTTCTAGTATGATGCTACTGGTCCACAAAAGCAATCTCTGGCAACCTCTTTTTTAAACCTCAATTTCCCTTCCATGGTGGCATTCAGGTCTTATATTTCTTCTCTTTCTGTACAGAGGCCCTCCCATTTCCTCCTATACCTCCTTCAGAAGTATAAGCTGACCCTTAAGCATCACTTGTCCTCTACAGCGTATACTGAAAACTCACTTTTCCTACGATCACATCATTTAGCCTAAAATTTAACCTTTTAAAAATCTATTGACATAAACTAAAGTTTGTTGATGAAGAAACTTATTTCACCACATTAACCCTAAATTCTGTTGCCATGGAAAATTGAGAGCTCTATTATTTATAAATTGTTTTAAATGTTTGTGAGAAGATTATTTTGTTGGACCAAAACATTGCTAATGTGAAACCTATATTAGATGTCAAGAACCCAGGCATTATTTGTCACAGGAATGAGTAACAGTTTTTCAGGAGATAAAAAAAAAAAAATTGTAATGTAGCTAATTTGATTAATCCAGACAGGTCATCGATATGATCCAACCAGTTGTAAACAGTATATTAAAATAACAAGAAAGTCCCACTTACTTGGCTTCACTTGACAATATCTTTGCTCTACATTTTGATTATAACATATATACTATAGTACATTCAATATAACCCCACAGTGCATTTCAATATAGTACTATATTGAAAATGCTAAAAGTGAGATTAGATTTTGTAATTCAAAAACTAAAAAAGTACAGCTTTTAAATATAAAATTGGCTGTACAAATATATTGGCCATTCTTTTGTAAAGACAACTCTTCATGGAGCATAGCAGGTATTCAGTAGGTGGGAGCTAACAGTGACAACATGTTAGATTTCTATTGTTTTATCTAGACAAGAACTTTTATAACATATTAGAAAAATATTAGAATTTCTTTGCAAGAATTCTGTAGACAACTTGACTATCAGACCACAGAAGTAAAAAATTACTAACAAGTTGGTCTATGGGGAATGACAGAATAAAATGATGATACAGAAGTTAAATTCAGAACAACTAGGTAAATCCCAAGTAAAGCAAAGAAATGAATCAAGGCTTTGACAAAGGCTCTAAGTAAAAGAAATTTAAGAGTTAAGATTATTCTGCTCAGAGAAGAGACATCATACAAACTTAAAACTATTAAGGTTTCAGCTATCAATACTAACAAATAAAACCATAGTGTGATAAATATAATTCTATGCTTTTTTAAAAAAATCAATACTAGCCTGTTTCTTAAAATAATATGTTAGTTTCAAGAGAAAAAGATTTATTTTTTAGGAAAAATAAATCTTTCATTTTTTTCATACATTTTTCTTAGGTTTATGTCTGAATTTTTTAAATTCTTCAACAGAAAATACTTTTGCTCCTTCCCTCTGATAACTACTAAATGTCCATGAATTATTGAATTGCACACTTGAAACTTACATAATTTTATTAACCATTGTCCCCCAATAAATAAAAAACAAAACACTTTTGCAAAAATAATGCCATATTTCATTCAAATTATCTCAAATATTTCATTGTTAACAGCATTCAAAACATAGCCTACAATACAAATGTATTTTCTATGTCACAAATCTATTAAATATTGCCTACAGGGCTGATCAACTTGTTCTAAAATATTTTCTATACTATTTTTGCCATATTCTGGAAAATGCCCTGATCCACAGGTTTAATCTAAGAACCAAGAACTAAAAACAGGAGAAATAAAATATTACTAGTCATTTTCTTCATATTGAGAATGTGTTCCTACAATCATCCTAGAAAAACTTACAGTTTTAAAAACAAACTAGTTTAAATATTCATATTTCTCTGGCACTTACTGTTCAATGCCAGCGAGAATTCTAGAAAAGTGTAGTTATTAAAGTTTTTATTTTACATTAACCTGGATTGACACCTGGAGGAAAAATTGACCTAACCTTATTCCCTTTCTTTTTATACCTCATTGCATAGCTTGGGTAGAATATGGCAAATACTTTTTTGTTTTTGTTTTCATTTTAAGAATCATAATTCAGAGGGTATATCATTCTCCAATTAAAGTTCTAAAAGCAATTGAAAAATTGTCTCAATATAAGTATTTCTTATTCATATGTAAATAGATGTTGAAGTTTTAAATAGGCTTATTAATAATCAAAATTTCTAATTTTGACTAATGCATTTATTTAATCATCATACATGTACTGGGAATATACTATATAAACACTGAGTAGAAAAAAGATTAAGAAGACATAGTCCCTGTCTCCCTCGAAAGGAACATGACAAGAATAAATAGGCAATAAGCAATAAACAAAATGAGCTCTGAAATACAGAAGACAAACACTTTAGGGAGATTAAAGGAGAATTTCTGGAGGAAATGGCATCTAAATTGTGTTCTGAAGGATGGGGGCACTAGTTATTTTTCAAGTAAAGGAAGGGTGATGGAAGAGGATGTGAAGGAAAGAGTTCTAGAATAAGACAGCAACATGAAAAACAAGCCAGGGAAGGACAAGGCCATGGCACATCTAGAAATATGGCAGGAACATGGAATTCCAAGAAAGACTGTATTGAAAAATGTATAAAGACCTTAAATGCTTTGATAGGATGTTTGTATTTTATCCTTACTCTAATGGATATGTAACCAGATCAGTTACCAGTTCCTCCTCATATCTTATACCATTTTGATAGCAGAGGAGAGAAGAGATTGGAGGGGGCTAGAATGAAGTTTGAGAAATCTGTTAGATTACAGACATTTATTTTCTCACTTTTTTAGAATGTTAGATCACTGTGCATTATTTTACTCTGAATCTAGAGTCTACATAAATCTGTCCTTTGAGTGCACACACTTTCCTACTTTTAACTTACTTCAGGCCAATTTAAACTAATGGTTTACTATGCTCTCAGATATTGTGAACTACAGCCTGCAAGGTATCTCATTTTTATTTTTAAATTTATCTTTAAATTTAGAGTTTGATCTCAGATTGCAATGCAATGATGTTTCATTACCAGATGAGGATGGTATCATATGAATATGATACTAATAATTAATGGATAAAGTCAGGGAGTTTGTGAATGACCTATGTTTTATAAAGTGAGTAGATTGAAGGTTATGTCCAATATATAATATGACACTACTCTCATTAATATTCTATGTCTTCAGTGGAATAAAAAGGTGGCATGGGGAGGAGCTATAGTTGACAGTTTTATAACTTTGTCTCTTTTTTATGTACTCAGGGGAGTAAATTGGTTTATAATAATTATTACTTGAATAATACTAACAACTTATGGATAGCTTATTTTTTTGACAATTGCATTATCAAATGAGCTTTATGTGTATTAATTCATTTAACCTTCTCAACAACCCTAACAGATAAGTACTATTATCCCTATTGCACAGGTTAGGACAGAAGAGGGGCTAAGTACTTTGCCCAATATCACCTGGCTGGGAGGATGGCAAGTGGAGACGTAGGTTTCAAAACCACATAATTTGGCTCCAGAAGCCACATTCTCAAACTCTAATCTATAATGGAAAGTAGACACAATAAAATGAGCACTAACTTTAAAGGATACTTAAAACTGTAATGAACGAGCTATATAGGCCTCCATTCCCAGGTTGCCCTTCTCACAACACCTTAAGATTAGATATCTAATTTCAACATGAAATGATTAAAAGCTGTCTCTGTGTTGGCAATTCTAAATATGCTAGAGAAATGGGCCATTTCTTCAACTGATTGCATTTTTGTAATAAATTAGGAATTCTAATGTGTAAGATTATGTAATTTTCTATGGAACTCAACAAAATAATTTCCATTTTGAATAAAAAAATAAGTGGGGATGATCACTTAAAACTGTTAATTGAACCTCAGGTAAAAGTTATTGATTACCAACAATGCAAACTTTTACACATTTTTTTCTTAATTGATGTTAGAATATTTAATCTTAGAATTTATAAGCTGCAAAGATCTTAAAAATAATATGATATAATACTTCCATGACAAAAGCGAATCTCATAAGAAGTAAATGAATTGTCAGGGTCACACAAGTAATGGATATCAAATTAGACTGAAAATATAATTGGAGTTATCTAAATCAAGGGGATATTTGGGAAAATAACAGAGAGAAAGACATAAGTAGAGCTTATTTCCATGTAGAAATCTCTAATCATTTGGTTAAAAATATAGCCAAAGTAATTGAGAAAAATACCAGCTATTTTTTCTCCTATTCCAATATATGTTTTAATTTAACCGATACACAAAAGTAATAACAAAAGTCATTGTTTTATCACTTGCTATATTAGAGTGATGCCTTGCTATAGTAGAGTGAAGTACGCTTCTCAAGCATATACCTACTTTAATTTCTTTCAGCAATCTATTATTCAAAGGGCAGAAAGAACTAAGAATTAGAGTTTAAAATATAAATTATTTGTAGAAGCATTTTTAAAATTCCATTAATGAAAGAATATTGTTCAATTTCCCAAACACCATTAATGTTAAAATTATGTTTAATAATCTCACTACTAAATTAGAGAAAAATCATAATAAATAAAGCATTCTATAGTGCTAATTAAAAGAAAGTAGGAGAACTCCTTTATTGAATGGCAGCTGAGAAAATGTGCTTTATAGCCAAAATTATAATTTACCATCAAAATGATTCCATTATAATAATCATAATTTTTTTCTCTTTCTAAGGTCTAATATCTTTTAAATTCTAGACACACATATACAATATCAATTTTGTAGACTATTATCATAAATTACATATGTGCTTATAGTTTTGGAACATGTGTTCTTTTTTTCTTAATGGTCTTTGTGGGAATTATATTTTAAAGCCATAATTTTCAATTTGTGTTTTGTTTGTTTGTTTGTTTGTTTTTCTTGAGTTGATCAAACTAAAAAGTTACTTGATATATATTGGGAATCTGAAATATCCTAATAAGAATATTAATTCCAATTTTGTTCTGGAAATCCAAAAACTGTACTTAGATGGAGCTGGATATATCTTCCAATTAGTAAAATGAAGTATTTCACATACTTTTTTGATATGACTAAACTAACATTAACTATTATAATTACTGAAAAATGTGATTCATAGTAATTATTATGGGTTGAGAGTCCACTGTGTGCCAGAAACTGAAAAGTGCACTATACACTCATTACCTTTTTGAATATTCATATCCATGAACTTGGTAGTATTGCCATGCTCATTTTACAAATGAGAAAACAGATAAGAGCTAGGAATCAAACTAATGCTCTGATCCATAGCCCAAGTTTTGAGCTCTTGTGCAATGGAATCTGTGCTCTATATTGACAGTGTGTGAAATCTGTGCACATTGACAATCTATAAAAATTAAACAGATAATTTTTTTTTAAATATCATTGATCTATAGCCATGCTGTCTATAAGAAAATCACTATTTAGTCAGTTCAAATCTTTTGTAAACAAACATTTTGGATCAATTCTAGAAAATAATAACCTCCAAAGCATGCCCTGAAACTCTGCTCTTTTTTACTGTTTTGTCATTTATTTTAGTAAGGAGATATATTTCTTATCAAAAAAAGAAAAATAGCTGAGCAGATACAGTTTGTTTTAATAAACAGATATTTATTTTCTATTCTATGATGATAAGAAAAGCAATTTTATCTTACACTAAACAGTCATTTTTAAAAGAAAATTTCTATTTGAGAACTAGATTATCATCCACTGGTGTTGGGTTGAGTACGGGATTAATCCAACAGGGTAATTCCAACTATGTATTACATTTTACTCTTAAATTTGATAGCAAAAGCATTATTCATATTTAGAATCATGCCCATCTCTGTAAAAATATAAAATATATGTCTTATAAACAGTGTAAACATTTTTATTGAAAAATGTCATACTTACCATCTAGGTAGAGAAAAAATTTGCAGAATAAAGTATAAATGCCACAAGTTCAAACACTTAAAACTAAATGCTAAGCAGAAACTGACTTATTCATGAAATTACAGTAGTGAATATTGATATTAACTCCATTACAAATATTTGTTGCTATGTTTTAAAACATATATTTTCAGCATCTTCTTGTTGAAAATTTCATATACATATTATTATGGTTTTTCTATATAAAAGTGGCTATAAAATAAATATTTTACTCTTTTCCATAATAGGCCCCAAAACTACAGGGTGAAATACATTTAATGGCACTGATTTTTTAAATAAATTTACAGAAGATAGTACTTTTTCTCAGCTCATAAACAATTTTGATGAGTCTGTTAAAATAAACTTGTTGGGAGAATTGTTCAAAGTATGATTTGCTTAAAAGTAACTGAAGTCTGTTTAGCAATACCTATTACACAGGGTTTACAAAATGGCATTAGTTAGACCACCCACACAATGTATACTGAACAATAAACTAACATAAATATCTAGAAACCATTTATGTAATAAAAAACAATATCAACTATTCTTAAGGTTTCCATAGGGTATAAATGTTCCAAAATGGAAGAAAATATGGCTTATAATTGCATAGGTTATGTTTTAAAAGTTAGACATCTTATGTGTAAAAAGCAATGACAATAATTCATAGTAAATGCACTTCTTCCATCCAGTTTTGGTCCCATCTCAAGTATAACAAACATAGGCACCAATCTATACACAGCTTTGGCCTTATAAGTGAGTGTGCATGCTTATTGCACCTCTAATTCTAATATTTCCCATAAGCTTTAAATAAATAAAAACCAATCTGTTATCCTGTTGTTTTTTTTTAAGTTATACTAATAATATAAAGTTATAGAGGAAGTATGAGAAAGGGGCATCCCAATATACTTTTGTTGGAACTTTTTAAAAGCATATACTTTTTATTGAGATAATTGACAAATATCATTGCACTAGTTTTAAGTTTCTAACATAATATTTTAATATATGTATATAGTGCAAAGTAATTATCACAATAAGTTTGGTTAATGTCCATCACTGTATACATAATTAAATTTTTTCTTGTGATTAGAAATTTTAAGACCTACTCTCTTAGCAACTTTCAAATATATAATAAAATATGTACTCTTTGAACTGTAATTTTCTAATTTCTTTCTAAATGAAAAAAACATATATTCTTTAACTCAGCAATTTCACTCCAGGACATTTCCCTGTCAACATAACTGCACATATGCATAAAAACTTGTATTAGGATGTTCATTTCTGTATTGTTTATAATAAAACAAGATCAGAAAACAATCTATATTTTCAAAAATTGAGGAGATGGTTACATTAATTGTGGTGTCTACAATAAAATCCAGTATGCTATGTTAAAAAATGAGGTAAAGTTATATATGCTGACATGGGATAATCTCTTCATCTTCAAAATGTGCTGCTAAGTGGAAAGGAAAGGTACCAAATGGTGAATATAGAATGTTCCCATTTCATTTTTTTAAAGGGGGGAAATGTATATGCAAATATTTGCTAGTGTCTGAGTATATGAAAAATATCAAAGAGATCCTCTTCTGAACCCCACAACTAGTAAGTAAACTAGAGAAACTACAGAAAAGTACTTGAACAACTTTAAGGAATTCCTGGTCACCTCCAGGAGTTAGAAGCCATGTTCCTTCCCACCTTAGGTCTTCACTTATACCATTTAGCTTGCTTATTCCTCAGCACATACCTCAAATATCACTTCCTAAAAGAAATTTTCTGATTTTTTTCCCCCTAAACTCCAGGCCAAATCTGGCAACTCTGATGTAAAATTCTATTTGTCCTTGTAGTACTTAGCAAAACTTCTAACAAATAATTATAGAATGAGTTGATTGATGTCTGTTTCCCAGCGAAGATACAATGTCTTAGAGTGATAGGAACTAGTTTATGGCATTAACCCCAACACCAAACACAGCGCTTTGCACATATTGAGCTCTCAATAAACAGAGTATTTATTTCATGTTGTTATCTATGTGGAATTTTTAATTCACACAAGTTTTACTATTGAGTTAGGCAACGATGTGACCTTAGGCAAGTAGCTAAGTAATTTTAGGTTTTTTATAGCTCCAAAACCTTGAATCTATGAGTCTAGGCATAAATGAAACTAAGAACATTGTTGTCTCTAAAAGCTGGCTAATTTGCTATTGAATTTTAGGTAATCTCTTAACCCGAGGCTTCTCTTTTCCAGCTGTCAAGTAAGAGAACTGAACAAGATGAATGTCTTGTTCTAAGGCATCTTCTCTTTTTTCCAACAACCCGTCTTCTATCATGTTTTAGCTTCTGACCATGAACTGCATATTGTATGCCTTTAACCCTTCAATCTCTCTCTCTCTCTCTCTCCCTCTCCCTCTCTCTCTCCCTCTCCCTCTCCCTCTCCCTCTCCCTCTCCCTCTCTCTCTTTTTCTCTCTTTCTCTCTCTCCCACACACACGCACACACTCATACACACTGAATTTTTCTATGACTTTATTTCAGGGAAAGATAAGGTTTGAGCAGTAGAAAACAGCATTCTTACTAGACACTGCTTGAGCTTTAATAAACTGTCATATTTCTTGCCCAAAGATCTAGAAGAGGAGGATGAAAATTGTAAATATGGGGCTAAGGATCTGCAGTAGGGTCTTTGCTGCTACTACACCCCACTATTATTGTGAGAGGTGAACTGATTGCAAAAATTGTCCTAATTCTTTCTCTTGGTCTTTATCCATACCTTTTCTGAAGTATTTTTAGCTCTTTCATTCAATAGGTGGAGATGACTTCCCCACCCTTGAATTTGAGCTGAGTGTGGGACTTGTCTCCACCAACAAAATGTGGCTTCCACCAAGAGAATAAGCCTCGGGAAGCATATTAAAGAATGAAACACCAGGGAGAGGAGTCGATTGTCCCTGAACAGTCAGCCAACCCCAAAAGAAAAGCTGCCTAGGCTGACTTATAATGAACTTTTGTTATAATGAACAGTCAGCCAACCCCCAAAAGAAAAGCTGCCTAGGCTGACTTATAATGAACTTTTGTAGAATGAAGACATCCAGCTAAAATTAGAAAAACACCCAACTGTCCTGACTGTCCAACCTGTGCAATAGTGTACACATAAAATAGTTGCTGATTTAAAGCAGTGTTTTGGAGTACTTTATTATGTGGTATAACTGACTGATAGACTGTGGCTCAAAAATTTAATGAGTAGTTAGACCTCTTTGCATGTTTTTTGATTGACTTGGAGCTAGGTAAATTCTATATCCAGAAACCTCCCCACTAACAGGGAAATACTTGGGAATATGCTCACAAAAGTTTTAGCCACAATAGTCAACACCTTCTTCCTTCATTCTTTTTTATTGACGAGGACAATACTGTGATATCCTGTATCTTGTGGGCTTAGATGATATTCTCTCACCGTTCTTTATCTCCAACTACTTTGGGGACTTTCTGAGTAACTGAAACACTTGGAAATAGCTGAACCAAATAACTCTTGGGTGCCTAATTAGGAATACTAACTGTACTAGCCATATTGTTGGCTGCCTCAAGTCAAGTCACAATTTCTAATACAACTGTAGCTTACATGTACAGAAAGACTTGGGGCTTCCTTCAATTTTATTGACATCCCTGCAATTATTTTTTAGACACAAATTGATAGTAAGCTACCAAGAAATCTTATAAAAGAACAGAATGGAAAGTGTGCAATTGGCTGATAAAGGATTTCAGGATTAGACTGAAACAGGCCTTCTCCAAATACTCTATAGCTAAGTATAGCTCTCAGGTGAATTTCAAGCACCATTATTCTCTTGGCATATCAGGTTAATTCTGTTTCCATTCCAATCCATGAGATCATTAATGTCCCACACTCGCTACAATATTCTGGGGTTCTAGGCTATAACCTTGCCTCTCTGTCATACTTGACATTAAAGGAGCATATAACTCCTATTGATAGTTCAATAGGAGCTTGATGTAGCTGATGCTTAAAATTGAAAAAAAAAAAAACCAAATGTTTAGAAACATGCAGTAGTCAGGATGATGAATTCATGTCTTACAGTTAAGTACTCTAAGGCAGACATATAGACAAGCATAATAATTATAGTAACTGTATAATTTGTCATCCAAACTGTACTTTTGAGAGAAAAATAGGGTACTATTAATAACTGAATCAGGACATCAGGTGTAAAACAGAACTGTCTTGGATATACCAGGCTATATATTTATCAAGTGATAAAGGAGAAAGTTTTAGGGAAAAGAAAGAAGGAGAAACAATCCAGAGAAAGTTGGCATCTGTCTAATTTCTGATTAATCTGTTCTCCCATAGTTTAGTTTTATTATGTTGTAACGCTATGAATTCTTAGAAGGTCAGACACAGGCATGTTCATTAAATACTTCAACTCAAAGTCAAATTAAGTAATTCTTTAATTAGAAACTGTTTTGGTTCATGCACAACTCTGATTTTCTCTTAAATGTATTGGATAATTGAGAACTGACTGGATAAGTAACAGAAGCAGCACTAAAAGCTAATTTCATTCTTGGAACATACACTATAACAATGGCTTATGATAATAAGTTGCCATAATACAATTGCTGAATACCACAGCACATTTAGAACTCGTGCTAGCTGAAATATATATGGTATTCCACCTAATAATATGGTGGAAGAGAGAGAAGATAAATTTCGTTGTTTAAGCAGAAAAAATTAGCTGAATGAAAACATCAGTAATTACAAATATATGTTAATAACACTTTAACCTTATCAAATTGCTTATAATCCTTTTCTTAAATATAGAAGATATATTTTAGTCTTGGCTTTCATCTCCATAGTAAAGGGAAAATTCTGACCTGATACAAAAAATTAATGAGAAATATAAATGGATATTTCTCTGGTCTTTTTCATTTCTTATTGAAAAGAAATTGATATCCAAAAGTAATAATCAAATAAATATTGATTCATCACCAACCCCTCCCATGAAAACTTTCTTTAATATTCCAGTGAGTTAACTCATTTCTTAATATGCCTCATACATTCATATGTAAGAAATGAAACGTATCTTTGTGAAAATCTAACAATGAAGAATAAAATTAACAATTTGAGAGGAGTTAAATTTAATTTTCTATGTATACACAGAGGGACAGAGAGATACTCTCTTATCATAGCTGCACCTACGTTGCTCTCCTGCATATTGGGAGAGTAACATATAGATCATATGTATCTACTTGAGTTAATGGCTTCAGAGAGCTAGGGCTCTTTGATGATGTTTTATGCAAATTAAATGGCCAGAACAGAAAGAGATGTGTTTCAGAATATAAAACAAGGTGATTGTAAAACATTTAAAATACTATATGACAAAATACTGCCATCTTATACCAAGTAATGCTGGCAACTTAGTGCTCAATTTTACAAATGCCTATGTTTAATGGTGTGAAAACTTGGGAAGTAGAAAAAAAAGAAGAAAAAAAACATTTTGCCTGCTTTTTATAAAATGATCATGATAATTAAGTACAATAAAGAGTGTTACTCTATTAAGAATATAGTAAAAGTCTTAATAGAGAATGTCTTAACTTGAAGAGTTCAAAATACTGAGCAAGGGAATTATTAATCAAAACCATGCATTAATAGGGAGAAAATTAAAAGGAGCAGAAAAATAACTTTCCCAAGGTCACAACATTCTTATATAGCATAGCTAAAAATTAAACACATGGATTCTGACCTTAAAATGTAAAATTTTCTGGTAACACTTATGACTATTAAAGTAGGTTTTTATTGATTTTTTCTTTTTAATAAGTCAACAGTAAACAAGATTCCCTTCTAAATTTCTTTTTTAAAAAGACAGGATAGTTTAAATTTTCTGTAAAGTCAGAAAAAGTTTGTAATCCAACTTTTGTTTAGATTAGTCATGAAAACATTTTGGAATGGTATAGAATTGAAAACACGAGGAAAGCATTAGTATCTTCTATTTATTTCTATATTGCACTGACAACCATGGTGCAGTGCAAATCAATTTCTTTGTTTAAGAGCATTTGGGGGCTATATATAAGGTTTTGTCATTTTTATTTTGTTCTAGGAACTGTATGTGAAGTTTTGAGGCAAACTTCCAGAAGGCATGGGTTATGCTAATGGGTTTTTTTGAGATCTGAAAAGCTTTCCCCACTCTTGGGGTCTCTTTACTCAGGAGAATGAGAGACTAATTCCTCTCCATCACATTTTTTTTTTAACAGTCCTATACAGGCCTACTGAGGAATAAACACAAGATATTACAATGAGTTTATAAAACCAGGAAAAAAGACGGAAAGTTAGCAAAATAGCCACTGACATTTTCTAGTAAAACAATTTACATGGATTGTGTCCACTCAGGCTATCTGAAAGCATTAGAAAAATACAGAAAAATGGCTCTGCCTTGCCCTAATCAGCTTTTTAATCTTCGGTCATTAAAAACAGAGTTTTGAGCTACAGTTATCTCAGAGAGAAGATTCTTACTTAATCTACTATTTTCCTTACCTATGAGAGTGCTGAAGCCCAAAAGAGTGAAATGACTTGCTCAAGATGCCTAAAGGTAGATGTTCCTGAGCCAAGCCTAGAAAAAGTAATACCCTATTAAATTGTAATTTTTATTGGATCAATTAAACCATCAAGGAAAATACAATATCTACTGGTTATTAAGCAGTTTGTAGTTTTAAAATTAATAAATTTTAATAGTCTCAGCTCAAGAAGTCTCTATTTGAGTTGATGCTTTTCCCAAGGCCTTACTGCAATAAACCAATTCTTTCTGAACATAATATCACTGAAAAAAACCTGTAAGTGTGATTATGTCTTAGAATGAACCTGTATCAGTGAGCAATGAAGAAAAATGCCAGAGAAGAGTGAACACAGATGACCCAAGTGAAGAAACAGTTAACTGCAGGACCCCACCTCCTTGTTGTAAATAATCAAGGAAAGCCTTTTTTAAAGCAATACAAAATGTCACCACAGGCTGACGCTCTTTCTATAAGAATAATGAGATTCTTTGCTCCTCAGAAGATGCGCACATACTTCATTGCCTTTGTAAGTCCCAAATCAGTTTTCATGGTTCTATACAAATTTTTTTCCTTCCCTTCAAAACAGAAGCATGCCATACCTAAATGAATCAACATTTATGTAAGGACTACAGACCAAAAGATCTGCAGGATCAGGTTCATGAACTCGAATTTTGTCCTGTAGGTCTGGACACACTATTACAAAATGCTCCGGAAATGAAGGGCGGCAGGCTGGGAAGTCACTTAGTCCCTTTGACTAAACCAGCCATTGGCTTGGCATGCCCACCGGACTCAGCTCTGCAGAGATCTCAGAAGGTGCACTTGCTGTCCAGGACTTTCGTCCTGAGTCCCGACATGGCCTTTTTAGTGCCACAACCCTATCTTTTAAAACACACTGTCACCTCACCGAGAACTTAGCGCATGTGCTGGTGGATACATTCAAAAAAACTACCGATCCTAGGGGCTGAGGCTTCAGACCCCTGGGGGAGCCCGGCTGACGCTCTCCGAAAGCGCGCAGCTGGGTGCAGAGAAGAAACACGAGCCCACGCGCCAATAGTATCACCACTAAGGGGGTCTGAAAGTGGAACCTATCACCTTTTAGCAGTTAAATGTGCGAAAAAATCTGTCCTCTGAGGTGGCCCCACTGAAAATAAATACCAGCGCGACCGTACAGAAAAGGAAACTGGGCGTGTGCGTGTGCTCCCGGGGTGGGACTGTAGGTGAGATTACCCTCTCGAAGTGGCGAGAAGGTTAAACTGAAAACTGTGGGCCTGTGGATCTTTGTATTTTACAAACGACATCACTCTCGTCCTCCCTTCTTTCCCCTTGGCTCCAGAGTGAGTGTCCTTCCTTCTCACATCCGACACTGGGTTTACAAAAAAGAGAAAGCTACACCGTGCCAAATCCAAAGAGATCTCCCCGCCAGACCTGCCGGGTATTCTTTCCCCACTCCACTTGCTTTAAGGATGGTTCAGTTTGCGTTTTACAGTCCCCGCCCCATAGCCGGAGGTACAGCACTGATACCTCTTTCTCCAGCCTCAAAATAGCAGGTGAGCGCTTCATCACACAGAAATGTAAACTTTAATATAGAGATCGCGAGAGGGCACACCTCTCCCCTGCATCATTACCACCACAAACACACACAGCAGCAGTTCACAGACACCTGTGATCCTCAAGTCTCTAGCCCCGAGCCTCACTTTCCCCGTTTTCCTGGGAAATATTCAGAGGCTTTCAAACCTCTTCTTTGGCCTCAACTTGCCAAACACTGAAGGGCGGTTCAGAAATTTAAGATGCGAAAGGGAAGTGAGTTTTTCTTTGATAAAAACTAAGGAAATGGGTAAAAGAACAAACAGAAGCCGAAATAACAAGTAGGAGTTTCACTTGGAACTGTCTAGGAAGGGTGAGAGATCAAAACTTCAAAGGGAGAAAAATTTTCAAAAAATCCTCAAGTCTAGCGAGGAAAGGAACCTGATGCTCTGTCAACTGACAGGCGAGAACGCAGAACGCGCTGTTAGGACCAACTACTGTCAGCCATCCGCAGGTCTCAGGATGACAGAGCTAAGGGACAGCCGTAGGGGTGAGAAAAGGAATTCCCAGAGAGATATTTTAGTTTGGGGGGATTTTGCCTTGTTTCTTCTAAGGCTAAGTACAGAACTGAGACCTGAGGTTGAATCACGGGTCTTGAAAAATTCACAAACCCCTCAATAAGGTCTCACAAATCTAGCTGCTTATATTCTAGTTCAGGCTGAGCCCTTAGCCTGCCGCCACCCCTACACTCTCTTCTTAGACTCTCTTCCTGTCTCCTCCAAGACAATGAAGGAAGAGGTGTCCAAATCACAATTTAAGCTTTGGGAGGATTTTTTTACACGAGTGATCAAAGTCCCCTTTTCCTCTACCCCTCCCAACGCCTCTTCACCTCATGACATGGGGAAGTTACCAGGGGGTTTTGTCATTAAAAAGTGCTGCCAGTCATTGCCTGCGAGAGCTAAGCGAAAGGAACACTGCCCGGAGCGAAGTGCTGTGGACTTTGAGGTCCAGGGATTGGAGGGATTATCAGCGGGCGAGAGCTCCTTGCCACCAAAGGAGGGGAGAGAGTAAGGCGATCCTGCCTGCGGGTTCCTGGACCCCTGACCCCGGCCGCACCCAAAGTTCCTGGAAATTGACTCAGTGCCCCCAGTCTCTGCCCAAACTTGAGCCAACCGGCCGAGCCCAAATGTGAGGTATAGGTAATTGAACCCAGAACAGCTCTGCGTCCACACCGCCATCCCTTTACCTCCCCCCACGCTTCTGGGAACACTACCCAGGCGGTGTAAAGCCCGGGCCAGGGACGAAGAGAAACTGCCCCTAAGCCCACGTTGGTCTGGGGCCGCTCCGAGGACCTTGCTCACCTGGCCTGAGGACAGCAGCGGAGATCAAGAGGCAGAAGACCAGACGGCAGGAGGGGGCCGCCTTCGATGCCATATTTCTCCTCCTCCTAGGGGGCCACCGAAAGAGTCTGCGTTGCAGGAGGGGGCGTCGTTCCTTTCCCCACGCTGCCGGAGCGCTCGCAGGTCGGGACACAAGGGGCAGCGGCTTCTCCCAGACACACCGCCCCCTGAGCTGTGGCGCTGCACCTTCGGGTCTCCGCCTCACGTAACTTTCCACCACGCAGCGCCCCAACTCCTCCTCCCTCCCTTTCAACACTCGCCCTTGGCCCTCTTGTCTGCTCCTCCTGAGACCGGCGACCCTCTTTTCCCGGGAGACACTTGAATAATTTGGAAAGGTATACGTGGTTCTTTTTTCCTGGTCTGTTATTTCTCCTCTCTTGGAATAATAATAATAATGGTAGTGGCAGTGTGCATAAAAAAGCCGGGTGCTAGGAAGGAATCTCCTTGGGTGGCAACAGGGCGCGGAGGGTCCAGTCGGTCTCCTCAGGTGGCAGCAGCGGTGGCGGTGATAGCAGCAAGGATAGCAGCGGTGGCAGCAGCGCTCCGGGCTGCTCTGAGTGGAGGGACTGGAAGGCGTGTGTAAGCTGCCTCTTTCCTCCTCCCTTCCTCCCTCCTTTTTTTTTCTCCCAGCTTCCAGGGCGCAGCGCAGGGCAGGTGGTTGGAGCGCAGATCCGCAGCCTAGAGGCGCTGCAGGACCGAGGCGTAGACTGCCCAGGTCCGGAACTTCGCCGGGTAGGCGCGCGCGCGGATTGCAGAGGCCCGTTGGGCGGGGTTTCTCGTGGCCCCGCCCCTGGAGCCACACCTGCCAATAGGGAGCAGACACAGAAGCCGCGCGCTCGGGTGGGCCGCGCGGGGAGCGCCACTTCTCTGTGGCGTTCCCCTTGTGATAAAGCCTCTCAGTTGACACTGCCTACTCAGCCTCCTCGCGGTTCAGAAAGCCAGACTGCCCTTTTCGTTCCCCAAGACTCCCATAGCATTGACTCCCTACTCGGGGACTTTTCGCGGTGAGGTGGCAGCCTCTTTCGCCTATATGGAGAGTAGTGGGGCAGGCCAGGGCGGTGGGGGTGGAAAACTCACCCCGTACGCGCACTTTGGGTCCAAGGGCGGGAGCGAAGGAGGAAGGGAGGGGTTGGAGGAGGTGGCACAGGTGGAAACTCCCTTCCTGGCAGTTAACAGGACAGGCTACGGGTTGGCTGGGGGCTCCCCACGTACTGAGCTGATTCCGCCCCTTCCTCCCCACCCTCGCCGCCCTGTCAAACCACCTTTTGAAGCACATGACTTCAGTGCACTGCCCAGTACCAAATAGAAAATATTTACTCTTTCCCGGGGGAAATTAAATCAGGAGTTTCTAGGCCATACTTCGTCACACGGATTTTCCGAATGTCTGCAAAGCCAGAGCATGTGTCTTTTTTCTTTGAATTAAGCGGCGATTTTAAGTTGCAAACAGAAAATTCTTAAATTACTCAGATTAAAAACCAAGCTTCTCCTCTTTCGTACCAGAAAGCCAGGCACCCCCAGCAAATGGACAAGCTTCTCGAGCAATTTCTAAAGACTGAACCACCTCCCAGGCGGAACATCTGGAAGCTGTGCAGCTTTCAAATCAGGCAGAGGGCATGAAATAATATTTTTCCTCTAAAACACCGGGGTGGAGCCGTCAGAGCCCAAAGTGTCTCTAAATCAGGGATGCGGGATCACACACTCTCATCCCCGAAGCTTAATAAAATATTGGTCCCTGAGCCACTTCGCCGGGGCATTAAATAGCTTTTCGTGCATCACAGGGTCACCCTTCCGTGAGGCTAGTCTCCAGCAGAGAACGCCAACTAGTGATCCTCTCCTACTGTGCTTCATCAAAAGGCTTCCAGTTATCAGCTAGATGAGGATGAGGGAAATTTGCGTCAGGAGAAGCTTAATAAAACAATCGCGTGCGCGCGCGTACACACACACACACACACACACACACACACACACACAATGATCTTTGAATTCATTCTCTTTTCATCCTATTAAACTATTAAACTCCATCTTCAGCTGTGATGTTGGTCAAACGCTGGACTTGCTTGCCCTAATGGTTCTCCTTACATTACAGTAACAGTTTCTAGAGTAAAGCGCTTATATTTTTCCTCTTAAAATAAGTAGTTTCTCCCCTTGCTTTTAACCTTAACATTTCATTTGCATCTTATGAACCAACAGGAAAGCTAATGTTATGAGGCAAATGATTTTTAATTCACTATTCCATGTATTCCATAAATAAGTTTCACTGAATTGCTAGCATTCCGATGGATCCCATAGAATTCCTATGAGGAATTGTTTCTCTTTAATTTTTTTTTTTTAGGCGAGGCAACCCTTGATTGACCTCACAAATTGCAAGGACCTTGTCAGCTTAAAATACCTTATTTATTTGTTTGTTTGTTTGTTTGTTTCTTTGTTTATTTATTTATTTATTACACCTACAGCACCTGGTCTTCCTAGGTGGTGTCGCATCCAGGTACTAACCAGGCCCAACCTTGCTTAGCGCTTAGCTTCTGCGATCAGACAGCTTCAGGCTTGTTCAAGGTAGCATGGCCTAGAGGGAATTGTTTTTCTTTTAAATGCAGCTCTATGTAGTATATATTAGAACAAATCATCCTGGCTGTATATTTAACCTGGATGTCCCATTTTGTCTATCTGACCTCCTTTATTTTGGAGTGGGAGTTAATATAGCATAATTGTTAAATAGTTAATCTGCAAAGTCAGACTGTTTGATCTGGGCTCTGACATTTACTAGGGGCAATCTTGTTCAACTCACTTACCCTCTCTAAGCCTCAGTTTCCTTAAATATAAAATGTGACAATGATACTGTCAGCCTCTTGAGAGATTGCTGTGAGAATTAAGTGAGATCACAAATAACTGGCTAGATATAGTAGAAAGAGGGGCTTTGGAGAGTAGTCAGTGTCTATTTAAAATCCCTGTTCTGCCCTTACTCAGTGAGTGACCTTGAGCAAAGGTCAGTCACACAATCAAAGTGTGATGACACATTATAGTACTACCTTCAAAAATGTGCAGCTAAATTGGATCAAAATATATTCTGAGAATTAAGGATATAGTATACACACATACACACAAGACACAGAATTCTAGAAGCAACTGCCTTAGATACAAACATGTATAATACATATTTGTGTATAAAGTCAATTGCTTTCAGAATTCCTCTTTCAGAATGTCCTAGTTTAGGAAAATGCCTCGATAAGCCACTTGGAGCAGCAACTCTCAAGGCTATTAGTCATATATAGTTAAAGCCGCAAAAGTGATGGTGAAACTACTCTATATTTAACAACATAATAAAAATAAAAATAGAAATTTGATAGGAGAATGAAGGAAGAGATATTGAGAAGAGAGTAAGGAACAAAGACTAAGTTGCAGTTATGAGTTTGGAAATGGTAGAAGGCCTTCACATATCTTTTCATGAATTAACTAGTTATTGTTATGTTATTTTAACCAAGTTATATGAATTAATGGAATAATCCCCCTCAGAAATAATCCTATGAGATAGATGCTATTATCTTAATTTTACTCATGAAGAAACTGAAGCCTAGAGACATGAAGTAACTTCCCCAAGGTCAGGCAGTGATTCATACTAATGGTAAAGCTGTGATTCTATCCCAGGCACTTTGATGTTAGAGCTTTATTCATATCCACTTTCTTTATCAGAAATGTCTAACAATAAATTTGTGACTTTCTTTTTGGTTGCAGGGAGACTTGATTTAAATATAAATTCCTTTATCTTTCAAAAATTTTAATAAAACTTCCTGCCCTCAAGCACATTTTTCTTAAGAAAATTAGCTAATAAGGTAGTGCATCCCAGGGGTCCCCAACCCCTGGGATGAGGACTAGTACCAGTCTGTGGCCTGTTAGGAACTGGGATCCACATAAGGAGATGAACAGTGAGCTAGCAAGTGAAGCTTCATCTGCATTTGCAGTCACTCTCAGTGCTAGTATCACTGCCTGAGCTCCACCTCAGGCCATCAAGCATTAGATTCTCATAGGAGCACCAGTCCCTGGTGCCAAAAAGGTTGGGGACTGCTGATGCACTCTATCTGTATGATAGATATAGTACATTTGAGATGACAAGACCATTTCAAGACTGAAATAATTTAGCATAAGCAAAAGCTCAGAGTAAGAAATAAACTTAAGAGTGTAAGCTCCACAAAATAACATAGCAGAGTATTTGTCCTTCAAATCTAGGGAATGGGAGGTTAGGTCTACCTAACTCATTTCTTAAAAAGCTTTTCCAGCTACATCTGGATCACAAATGCTTTTGTTACAACTGAGGATATATAATATTCTAATGATACTTACTAGACAGTTTAGTTATAATTCAGATCATCATAATGGGTACTTCTTACTGAAAAAGATAAAATAAATAATGTTCAGCCAAAGGAAATCATATTTCATGTTATGTGGAACATAAGACTTTTGCATCTTTAGTATAAAATAATTCATCAACAGTCAGGATAATATGCTCAAAGCAATGACACAGGACAGTAGGCAACATTCCTGCTTAGAATCTGTTGAGATCAGAACTCAGGACCCAGAGAGGGTCAGGCCAGGAACCTTAAACCATCAATCTGTGACAACATCGCAAGGTCAGGCAGTGAGCATTTAAAGAATTGAAGTGATTTTCTTTTCCTTCTAATTAATGTAAACAATTTTCCACTGGAGATGAAATTTCACCAAAGATGGTTTGGGAGGCTAATGACATTTGTTCCTTATCTTTATATCATAGTGTTCTTGGTGACTTCCTAGTTTTTTGAACAAAACAAAACTTATATACAACTCAAGAGTACTCAAAAAATCTAATTCACATTCTTTCCTTCACCTCCCCATCAGTAATTACACAGTTCTAGCCAAAACTTTACAAATACATTTGGCACTCTGTAAATATTTATATATAAATGATAGTGATGAGAAAGAATTCCTTTTTACAGAACATAGACCTTGAAACAAACATAAAAGAGGTTGATAGGAGATGGAATGTGTTTCCCCTGGGTCTTCAATTATGGGACTAGTAAGGATGATTTTTAGTACTAATTACATTTTGGATTTTCCCACCATACCACCAAGCAATTCTTGAACACAAACTGGGTGTACTACAATTCAACTCAATTCTTACACTATTTACCTGGAGAGAGTGTCTGCTAGATGAAAAATTACATAAGCCAAGGTATGTGAAAAGAGGAGTGAGCTTCCTTGCTTTCTGAGCATGCTACTCTCCCTGAATCTCTGCATGCTCACCAACCCTGAAGCACTTGGCACCTGTCCTTTGGGTTTTTGTGAAGGCTTCATTGCATAGAAATGTTTGATTAAATCATTGTTGATTAAACTTAATCTTCAGCCCACTACCTTCTCTGGAAGTTTGGGGGTGGGACTAAAAGTTCCGACCCTTTAATCAAATGGTTGAGTCCTCTGGAAACCAGCCCCAATCTTAGGTTACCTTAGGAGCTTTCCAAAAGTCACCCAGTTAATATAACAGATGATACCTTTATGCTCTCATTACTTAGGAAATTCCAAAAGTTTAAAGAGCTCTATGCAGAAAATAGGTCAAAGACCAAATATGTATTTCTTATTATAAATCACAATATCACAACTAGGTAGACTAAGGTTTAGGAAATGCAAAGAAAATGAGTCAAATCCTAGCCATCATAGTGAAAACTTTGAAATACAATGTAAAGAAACCTAATCTTATAGGAGGAAAAGAGTGATAAAACTATTTGGCATAGATGAGAATAAAACAAAAAGGGCCATGTTGAAAACAAATCATCATAGAACCCCGACTAGTAAACAGGCAGTAGATGAGCAAGGCCCGGGTCTAATGCACTATAACAAAGATTGAAGTTGAGGACTAAGTGGGGTTTATGTTAAGTCTAGAAAGATAAAACTATTTTAAAGAGGCACAGAGATTATATAGGAACAAGATAAAATATGCTTCATTTCTTGACCTCAAGGTTTTTTAAGTCAATAATTCCTAAAATCACTCTAAGAAATATTCCCTTAAATTTCATTGTTTAATTTCTATTTTAATAGTAATATCAGTCATCGTTTTAATAGAATTTTACAACTCACATTCTCAATAATGCTAGCTAATAAAGATATATCACTGGAGCTCAGGAAAGAAAAAACTTTCAAAGCCTATGGTAAACATTATGTTCTTATTTCAGACTGTAGATTGCTCAATGTCTGGGTACAAAAAGAAATGCATAGCTATTTCAATTGAAGCAGAAATTTACTTAGTCATTTTCCTTCCTGTCTTAGATATGAGAAATGAAGAATCTAGCAAGGCTACTTAATTATAAAACTTACACTACAACTATAAAATGGATGTCAAAAACTCCTAGTATACTAAATACTCATAATTCATTAGTGATTTCAATTGGTGCATAAAATTTACTCAGAAAGTGTAAGAGTCTGAGTTCACTCTACAACTTGAGAGTTTCCCTTCAGAGGTATCTATATGTTTTCAACTTTCAACTAAAATAACAGCTCTTTGAGTTTTGAGTAATAGAAAGTGATTCAGGATACTTTTTTTATAAAATGTTTGATATCTTAAAATAGATTTCAACTTCATTAATTCTCAAGAAATACTCCAAAATTATCTCTGCTTGCTTTGTCATATACCTGCTAGGCACTATGGTCCCTGATAATTTCACTCAGAAATTTGAGGTGGACATATAATGACTGCAGAAATATGAAAACAATATGTATTTGATTTTCTAAAACCAACAAATCACCATGGATTTAATGGACTCCTAGAAATCCAAATTAATCAAATATGAGGCCTAGGTTATCTATACTATTTCCCCTTAAAATAAGTAAGATAGTCAAGTTTACAGTAAGATATTAAGAAGCAATTCTTGGATAAACATGTAATTCTCAAGGAGTGACATTAATCAGCACACAAAAAAAGGACTAATAACACTGAATGAAGGCTCATTAATTATGTAACATAATATAGAACCTTAGAATATTAATGCTTTTTAGAGCCTTACAAGTAATTTAGATGAAAGGTTTTAAATCTTTATTTAAACAAATCTTTTATTCTAATGTAGGCTTACTCTGAAGTCCAGTTTCCTATTTCACTTTTGTTTGAGCCATTCAAACTATTGTGGTCTCTTCACTATTCCTAAATACACCTACCACATTTCCAGATTAGGCCTTTGCACTTGCTGTTTCAATGTGTGTGTGTGTATGTATGTGTATATATATGTATATATATATATATATAATATAATTATATATATATAATATAATATATATATATATATATTTTATGCCTACAGCACCTGGTTTCCTAGGTGGTCTCCCATCCAAGTATTAACCAGGCCTACCCCTGCTTAGCTTCCGAGATCAGATGGGATCAGGCTTGTTCTGGGTAGCATGGCCATAGACTGGCCCTGCTGTTTCTAATCCTTGAACTCTTCTCCTCAGTTATTAGTGTAGCTTTCTCTATCACCTCCTTCAAAGTGTTTGTTTAAATGTCACCTTCTCATTGAAGCTTTCCATGAACAACTATTTAACATTTTAACCCCCTCTCCAATCTCTTTATCTCCTTTCTTAATATTTTTTCTCCATAGACTTTACCAGCATATAATATGATATATATTTAAATTACATATCTTGAATGTTGTCTGTCTCCTCTTTACTAGAATGAATACTCAATAAGGGCAGAGATTTGTGTCTTTTATTCTTTGCCATTAGCATAGAATAGATACATAGTAGGCAGACTATACTATTTGATTAATGATTTCACCAATTTATGAATACATGAATAAATAATTATTTTCAAGATAATTTATAAACTGATATATGCAGGTTGCTTTGGCTGCAGTTTGAGAAGCAGCCTGTAGATGCTTTAAGGCTTTCAGCATAGATAGAAAGCCTACAAAGCCAGTCTAATTATATTTTGTGACAAATGGGGTAATAGACATCCCGGGAGCCAGAGACTTAAGCAAATTCACATGGCTATGAGTGCCTCTTGCTTAAATGAAAATGGACCACTTTCAGATAGAATAAAAACACAAGATACCCTATAACTTTTAAGTCAAATTCTCAGCATAATAAAAAGTTTGGATACACATCAGAAAGTATTAGTCATTTTCAAATATAGTGCATTTATCCAAACTCTTTTCAGAAAAAACATTCTGAATAATGTTCTGTAAGTTCTCTCACAAGGTATGATTATGGATGCAGTACCAATATTGCAAAGTCTACAGAAGTGGTTCAATATTTAAGATTTTAAGCCTCAGTGTTCTTTATACTTTGTTCTTACAGGGTAGATTTGGCAAAATTAGAATTCAAAGCAATGTATTCTACAAACATAGATGATTCATAACCTACTCAACTAACAGCGTTATAGGACACATATTTAATTTAATTTAATGTTTAGCATTTTGCATTACATGGAGGTGTTGAATGTGTTTACTTTTCTTTGTAAGGGCAAGAAATTTACATAATAATTGAACCTGAAGGTAAAAAGCTTGTGAGAAAATACAATACATATTAAAACATATATAAGCCAATACATAAAAGATTTATAAACATGCTTATGCTTCCATTAAAATTGCAAGAATCTGTGATGTGTTTTAGTTGTCAAGAAGGCAAATTAAATGATTTTTGGTTATTGCTTCTAGTTTTGAAATGTGTTAAAACTAGTTAATTGATATATCTCTAAGAAAAATGATTTGCCTTTTTATAGAGACTGGCATCTAAGTTATAGAGCGAGGCATTCTGTCCAAGACTGGTTAACTATAAAGTTAGAAGAGAATCCCCAAAGAGTGTGACTCTGAATTATTTTTCCTAGGCTCAAGGACATTCCCAAAGAGTGCAAGGTCTAGGGTTATTGCTTAGATTTTTTCAGGGCTGAGACAAATCTTGAATTCAGCAGTAAATGAAGACTGAATCCAACTTTTAAAAGCAAAGACACACCAAAGGGAAGCTTTGGAGTATGTACAGAGGGGAAATCATACTCATTTAGTCTGACCGAGTAGCTGGGTCTTGGTGCTCATGGCTTTTCCCCACACCAGCAGCATAGTCATCTTCTATTCACACTTCTCACCTCATACGGTCTTCAACTTTGGGGATCTCCCCAGAAAGACTGCAACAAACTCTCAGATTACTCTACCTTGAGGTGATTTTTCAGCATCTGTTCAAATTCCTGCCATGAAATTTAAGTTGGGAAGAACTTTTTTTCTAGTGCTGACTTGTCCTTCCAGTTCTAAAATGATCAGCATCTCCTTCTCCTTTTTTCCTTCCAAACTAATACCTTGTCTTTCACTTGTTCTGTAGAGGCTCAGCATTTTGAAATAATAAAGTCATGACTATTATCAATGAAAAAAAAATGAATGTATTGTAGTCTGTGTGACAATGAAATATAGAGATGTCCAAAGAGAGATGAGTCATAGATCAGAGAAACCAAATAAAATGAATTATCATATCTTAGAATAGAGGCCAAGAAAAAAACTTAACTCTTGGTATTTCCTATCCCCTATCCTGTGTATCTTGTGCTTTTTTTTTTTTTTTTTTTTTTTTTTTTAAGTTAGGGAGACATTATTTTGACAATCTCAGTTAGCTAGCAGGAGTTTGCCATCAGGTCAGCAAATTTTTACTAAGGTTTTTGTAATGGTAAGGATACTTTCAACTGAAAGTGACAAAAACACACTCCAAGGAGCTTAACCAAAGCAAACCAAATCAAAACATAACAAAACAACAGGCAAAACAAAAACAAACGAAAAAAAACAGGGGGTGACATACTTTTTTAAATGACTGGAAATCCCCAAAGTGTGTATAGTATGTATATGAATTAGCATAGCAGGATCCAGACAGACATTTGAGCAAAGTTGACAAGGCTCTTTGTCCTTCTTCCCATATCTTGGTTTTACATGCTGTTGCTGGAGCTTGAGTATTTTATCAATTTCTTCTGCTGCAGCTCTACTTCTTCTATACGGAAAAGATAATTACCTTTAAACATGAGTTAATATCTACAGAATTAAAATCCTAAAGGAATAAATATCCTCTCACTTACAGAAAAAGTTTAATGGCTTTATCCATCTCTGGAGTAATTTACTGTAAATAGGAGGATCCAGAAGCATGACTGACGATTGGCCAGGCCTAAGTCATATGTCCACCCCTGAAATCAGAGGGCAGCTGGCCATCATGCTCAACAGAACCTCAAAATCACAGGGATTGTTGCCATTCCCCAATAAGTAGACAAAAACAGTAGACATCCACTTTATTTTCTTTATATTATTTTTTATTGCTTCTTAGGACCAAAATGCTTTCTACCCAGATTATGTAGAAAAAGAGCTCTTGCTTATAAGAAGGGGAAAATAGAAATATTCTGCAACATGGGTAAATAATTTTATTTTTATTTTTTCTTTTTTTAAAGTTCTAGATTATTGACAGAGGGAAAACAAGCATTATTTGCAGGTACTAGCTAATGTTTTGTTTTGTTTTGTTTCTCTTTAGTATCCTACATACTGTCTGACTATTGGGGATATAAGGGAAGCATTGGTGGTGGTGTTATCCTTAGAAAGATGTAAAATAGAGTAACAAAATAAACTGATGTATTTGCAAATGTATTTATTTCCCTTGGATACTAATTCAATAAAACATGCATTCAGCCAGTCTGACAGAGCGAGCAGGTATTTAAGATCTCTTTTGAAGGAGCATCAACTAACTCTTTTCAACTTTATTGTCCATATATTTGCTAAGGCTCATTTCCATCACTTTATCACCTTCATCTGTCTGCTGTTGTCCTCCTCATAAAGAAAGAGAGAAGCAGATAAATAGCCAGAAATTCATATTGGCCAACATTTTTGAGTCATCTAGCCTAGTTTCAGTCTTTTGAGTATGTTTTCAGTTTAGCAGTCATTAAGACAAGTGTGCCTGCTGACAGTTTTAGATAAAATAAGTCAATGTTCAGGTCTTCTTTTTTCAAGCAAATTGCCACCCCTTAGGAACAGTGATTTTAAGCAAGTAGCTGCCCCTGCCAATCCTAAATCACACTTTCTATTTGATCTAAACACAATGAGCTCAATCTACCTACCTTCTTTTCAGCCTTCATCCATTACTAGTCTTTTGATATACAGTAAATACACCATAAATGCTGCTTTAGGACGTATTTGTAGAGTAGACAATTCAGATAATCAGGAATGCATGCCCAATGGAGACTAAAATGCATTTTACAGAGCATAAAGGTAGAAACAACTAGTGAAGAGAGCACTGGATTAGGAATAAGAATGTTTAAATTTCAATCTCAGAACACAGGATATAAAAACTGTAGGAACTCCATGACTGAGTAACTTTAGTTTGAGTTCCAAGTCTGTCTTTATCTGTGCAGCCTCACCAAGTTACTGACCTCAGCTTCCTAATCTGTTAAATGAACTGAAGAATAGCTTTGTACTTACTCTCAAAAGTTAAGAGGGTCAAATATTTTAAAGGATGCTAAATTTGTGTACAGTAGTCTTTAAATAAAAGGTGGCAATTAGCATCCTTCCACTAGTGACTGTGTGGTTTAATCCTCTTAAGTTTCAAAGATTTTAACTATACCTGTAAAAGTAAGAGAGTTAATTTGTTCCTTCTTAAAAGCCTTGTTGAAAGGCTTCTTGAATGAAATTCTTTGTGCCTAAAGTCCTATATTCTAGAAACATATAGAAGACTTAATGCCAATATTTTGGTGTTTCATGACTTCTATCTCAGGCTCCCATCATCTGTACAGAAAGTTTTCAACCAGTGTCTCTACCATCTGGCTTTTCTTCCATTATTCTGACTTCCTCTGTTTTCTAAAAACAGACAGAAACAAAAATTTGATTATTTCACTTTCTTTCTTTAAAATCTCTGCTGGAGTCATTTTACCTATAGGTTTAAAGCTAAAGTTATTAGCAAGATCTCTAAAATTCTTGATATTCTTGCCCCTAGTTTCATATTTGCCTGTCTTAGTTTCATATCACAGTACACTCTCATGAACCCTCTGCAGATTGAACCCTCAATCAGATTGAACTCACGGTTTCCAAAATACACCATGCAGCCTTGCTCAACTTGTGACATTGCATATGTGTTTCCCTGAGCCTGAAATGCACTTACCACCCCCAAAGCTTGTTTTCCTAGGATACTCCTACCCATATTTCAAGACCCACTTCACATGTCAAATCGTCTTTTAAACCTTTTCTGATTCCCCTAGGCAGTGTTAGTCATGCTGCCTCTGTATTTCTACAGCACTAGCACTTACCTCTTTGAATCATATTTATCTGTTTACAAGTCTGGTTCCTCACTGAAATAGTGGTTCCTTAATAGTGACAAGTCTGGAGTTAGAGTGTCTGGTTTACAACCCCCACCCCGACAACACATTCTAGATATATGAGCTTGAGGAAGCTATTCAGCTTCTTTAATCTCCAATTTTCTCACCTATAAAATGAAACTTTCCATTATAAAGATCCTTATAATAATTAAAAGAGAAAAATACATGTAAAGCTCCTACCCTTATGCCTAATATATACCAAGGACTCAATGAATATCATTAAAGATGACGTTGATGAGGTAGGAGAGCAGAAAGAGAAGAGAAAGTGATGGGAAAAAAACCCGACCTCATTTGTCTTTTCAGTCTCTGGACCATTTCCCAGGTTTTGGCACCTAGCCAGGCTCTATGCATGTTTGTTGAATGAATAATTGTGCTAGTTTACAACAGAGTTAAAACAGATTCCAGCAGTTTTCTCACACCTGAGTCCAAGGATGTTGAATTAATTTTCAGGGTGCCAGAAACTAAAATGCAGATGAAGAGGAGGAGTAGAGGAGGTAAAAGACAGTAGGAGAGCCAGAACAGAATGATTGTGTTGGGATACAGAGTACAGGTCAAATAACCTACTTCACAACTTCATCTAAGTACTTCAGTTGTTTTTATCAGTATAAACTGAAACAGGCTGAGAGAGAGAGAAAGAGAGAGAGAGAATAGGTGCAGATTCCCAGTCTAAAGAGCAACCCCACCAGTAGCCATCACTTGGGTCTAAGGGAAGTCAAAGCAAAGTCCTCTGACATATTTTGAAAGCCTGATGGTAAAACAGCAACCCAGCCCGGGGTGGGGAGAAAATTTTAGTTCCTGCAAAAGAGGGCGGGAGGGACAGAGCTCACCTAATAATGGAACCCCTGAACTAGAAAGAACCGGAACATTGAGAGTGGAAGACCAAATTAGCCGAATAGTATACTCTGAAGGCATTTAAGCAGATACAAACCTGTTACACAGGACATAAAAATCAAGACAAATTTGTCCAGACCAGCCTGGAATTAGACTAGGGATGAGGTGGGAATAGGATAAGAGAAAATTAATTGGGGAAGGAGAACCGAAGAGGTGGAGAGAAAATCAGTACTGCTGCATTTACTTCAAAAAAGAGGGAAAAATAAGCTCTCCTAATTTGCCCTTGGTGGAGAACAAAATATACATACATACATACATACATACATACGTACATACATACATACTACGTATACATACGTACATACATACATACATACATACATAAAATAAAAAAGAACCAAGCAAGCAAGAGAAGTGCCCTTGTTTTCCTTCTTCCAACTGAGTCTTTTCCTCCAGCTCCAGAACCCACGTGCGAAGTTTTTTTTCTTCTTTGCGTCATTCTGGGCCCCCAGCAGCGCTTGGCAGCATAGCGATTCTCCAGATCCAGTTGGCCTTGATCTGGAGACCACACGGGTCAGGAAGCTGACCCAGTTCTCCCTCTCTTTTCGTTTTCTCTCGTCCTCTTCTGTTCTTCCCTAGGGTCCCTCCGCTCCTCCGCTTGGCTATCGCCTCTTCCCTACCTGGCGGGAAGAGGGTCGGTTGATGCTTGGAGTTGGCAGCGTCCCAAAGGCTACTCCCACTTTTCCTCTCCCAGAAACTACACTTTTTTTTTTTTTTTTCTGAGAGGAGAGTGAATTTTATGGCTGACAACCTTCTGTCCACATTCCAAGGGCCTGACACCGGGTGCGGCCCATGGCTGCTGGCTCCGGGACGGCTGGGGCCAGGGCTGGGATCCGGGAGAGCCCGGCTTGAGACTCCCTAGCTGAAGACGAGCCCGCCTTCTCCACTTCCACCTTCCCCTCACCCTACTACTTGGCTAGACTGGGGACCGCCTACCCCTTGGATCTCAGGGCTCCTGCCTCCAGTGGAAGAGGTTATTCTCAAGGTGTGGTCCCATAAAATTGTCCTGAGATTTTGTTCCTACAGGTGAGGGCTGCAGCCTGCCTCCTTGGTCAGAAGTCATTGATTCATCATTTCAGGGAAGTAGATAGACTGAAGTATGTAGAGAAATGTCACAAGTATGTTAAACAAAATAAACAAATGTCCATGCCCTGTCATTATCACCAACAATAAAAAGTCCAAGATTCTCCCAATTTCTTTTCTTTCTCTTTCTTTCTTTTCTTTTTTCTTTTCTCTTTCTTTCTTTCTTTCTTTCTTTCTTTCTTTCTTTCTTTCTTTCTTTCTTTCTTTCTTCTTTCTTTCTTTTCTTTCTCTCTCTCTCTCTCTCTCTCTCTCTCTCTCTCTCTTTCTTTCTTTCTTTCTTTCTTTCTTTCTTTCTTTCTTTCTTTGTTGCCTGGAGGAGCTCCTAGTAGCCCCAGTCTGTCATAACTTTTCATTATAAATGGCACTATATTCCAGATAATGTCTGGAATTGATGATTGGACTTAAATTCCAATCAATATAGAATTGATGATTGGACTTAAAGCAACACCCAATCTATTGAAAATAAATACAACTACTATTATTGGAAAAATTTCTCAGCAACCAAGAATGTGTAAATTCTGGAAGGCTACTACTTGAGTCTCTGATCCGGAAATTAGAAATTGAAATTGGAATGTAAAATACCTGACAATACAGCTGAGTTAGTTGCACAAAGTGAAAGGCCTGCTCATGTCATAGGGGTTCAGGGACATTGTTTTATTTTTAGTTGAGAATGCTGATCTTGGCATAATCGATACTCAGAAAGTCATTAAATTGATGTAAACAAAATCATAAGAAATCCTTGGGCAGTATCTGAAAGGGATGGAAGGGAGCATTTAATTCTCTGCCATCCAATAAAAAGGAACTGTTCAGCTTTCAAAATACATTTCAGTTATACAGTCAGACAATAAAATAGAATCCCCACTAAAGTAATTAGAGAGTATGAGGTTGCAGTTGGGATTTTTATCTTGGTTAAAGCAAATAAAATACTTTGGAAGGAATGAGATCAAACTTGTTAAAACTTGGATTTGCAGATATATAAAGTAGCTTGGATAAGATGAATTCAGGTGGAAATGACCATTTTTATTATGTTCAGGAAGGCATTAGAATGTCAGAAGAAATGCTGGCAATGAGATTTATTGCCATAAGCCTAGTTGACAAGTTCCATTTTGCTGAGTATCTTGGATAGAGGAAGGAAGCCAGCTTTTCAGGAGGTGGTTAAAGAAACTGCAAAATGTTCAGTAATCCAAGGAGACCTCAGTGGGGGAGGAATATGTTACTCTCGGTCTGCTGAGAGGCTTCTGGGAACCTTAAGTCCCCTATTCTATCACAGATTTGCTTATTCCTTGTCAGAACATTTGTACTAGGTAAATAATAAAGATATGAGATGTGACAGATAGTGTGTGTGTGTGCGCGCGCACTCGTGCACATGTGTGTACTCTGAATCTTTGAATACATATATTTAAAGATTCAGAGATTCAGAAGGATTTTAATATAAATCATTTAGTAGTAAAGTTACATGTATATATTGTTGTACATTTTGAAGGCCACTTACATACATCTTGTGTTGCCTAGATGGCGAACAGTAGGAGTCCCATTTTAAAGTTAAGAAAATGAGTATAAAATGAGAGAAGTGATTTTCCCAGTGTCCTTTCAATTTGCCACAGAACCTTTCATGGTATTTGTGATTCATAAGCATGAACTTTAAACCTACATGGGATCTCAACACATCTTCTTTTCTTGACTATTTCCTCTCTCCTTTTTAGTTTGAATATTTAGTTGAAATCCTATCAAAATTTTCAACAGTTCTCCATACATCCTTATTTTCTGTTCTTCCTTGATTTGTTTTTTCTTTAGCCCTTCTATTTAACACACCTTAAACTTTACATATTCATTTTGCTTTTTTGCATATGCTTTTCTCTTCTAAAGAATGAAGACAGGGAATTATTTTTAAGGGATGGGGGGTGGCAGGGTGGAACTTTTTTCTGCTGTATCTCTGGTGCCGAGAAAAGTACCTAGCAACTAGTAGTCACTCAATAATTATTTGTTAAAAGAATGTATGCACACATGGATGAATGAATGCTTGAAAATAATCGATTTGTTTATTTGGATCTAATTAGCATCTTTCTGCCACTGCTTTTTGTGAAGGAGAGGTGCTAATTAATTAGTTACAAAAAAAAAGTAATGAAAGTAAGCTCATTGCAGATCCCTGGACGCTTGATGTGGAGATAATATTTCTTCCTTGTTTCCTTAAGTTTTTTTCTGACTATCTACAAAATGTGGCATTTGGGTCCTCAATTCAGATCATCAAATAATATCTCTACTACAACCTGGAATATTTTTTTTATGTCTTATGTCTTTGCTACCTCCTACTCCCGCTTCACCTTTCTCTTGAGTGCACAACCCTCAGGAAATGGCCCCTGCCTATACTCAAGCTGGAGGGTATTTTTCCTTGACCTGTGCCCTTTACTTAGGATCTTTCTGGATTTTTTCTCCCTCATTAAATTTTACCTACCATTGTTTCCCTTTCCTCTGGTGTCTGCTTTCCATACTGTTTTATGCTTCATAGGTAATATATTTTTATTTTGTTAGAATCTAGTTTTATCAGAGTTGGAATGCCTCATAGTACAGCTTCTCTCCTAGTGAAGCAAATCTTTCTACAGCATTGACAAGTGAAAAGCTGTGTGGATGAGAATTCGGTCCCTGGACATAAGACAGACATGCTGTCTGCCTTTTACCAATTATTACCAAGTTTCATGTCCTTCATTTAAAAATGATGTTAGAATAGATCTCATCTCCTAGGGCCACTGTGAGTATTAAATAGGAAAATTCAAAGGAAATATATAGAATACTTCCTTGCCAGTAGTAATTACTAATAAATATTAGCTATTACTAGTAACATTCTTGGTAAATGGTTTTCCAGACTCCATTTTAATGCTATCAGTGTTGGGGAAGGAGAGCGCTACTTTCTTGAATCAATAAGACCTTTTTGAAGACACGTAGTCCACCCGCTCTAAAGATCCTTTAGAATTAGCCTAAACCTACCTCCTTATAGCTTCCTTCCACTGGTCCCCATTATTTACTTGGAGAAACATAAAGTACATATGTGCTATTACGTATGCCCCCCTAATTTATCTGTTGAAGCACTAGCCCTCAATGTGATAGTATTTGGAGATGTGGCTTAATTTAGGTGAAGTCATGAGAGTGGTGCCCTCATGATGAAATTAGTATCCTAAAAGAAGGAGACAAGAGAGCCAACTATTATTTAAGCCACCCAATCGATATTATTTTATTATAGTGTCTTGAGCTGACTGAAACATGGATCTTGTCTTTCATTAGGAAACATTTTTAATTTCTTAACACAATTATTATAGACCATTTACATTTTCCTCATTTCACACTAAGACTTTCCATTCCTTCAACTGTTGTTCATCTGTAGTAGTTTCTCATACCATCACCAACTGACTACTCTTCACGATGTCTGATTTACTATGTGCCTTTTTAAGAGCTGCACAAGCAAAAAATGCAGAGGCCTAATTTTTGTATAACTACAAATTACAGTGAAGATATTATCTTCCATGATCTGGACATTCTATTCTTAATGGAGGCTGAGATTTCATTAGATTTCTCAGCAACTACGTCACACAATTGGAGACATGTCTAGCTTGTCAACCACATGAAACAGTAAGAACTCCAGGTCTTTTTCATGTGAAGCACTGATAAACCAGGTCCAGCCTGTTCTGTACATGAGTAACTAAGAGTGTGTCTAACAGCAGGGTTTAACTTTTATTCCTGTTAAGTTACACTAAAGGAACTTCTGTAGACAATGCCTTCAATCTGCTGTTCTCAACCTTTTTTTTCCTCAATATACATGAATGATAGTATTCACATGAAATACAAATGCCGTGGAAACAACCATGATTATTTGAAATTTCCATCTGTCAGTTTTAACTCCACACTTTACTCTTATGTGCAAAATAGCATACCAGAACTTGAGTTAGTAAAACAAAGAACTAAATGTAAAAAACAATGGCCTAAAACCTTTGGAAGATCACATAGGTTAATACCTTCATTATATTAGCAAAGAAAATAATTTCTTACACAATATCAAAAAGAAAGAAACAATACACAAATAATAAAGGAAGAAGCTGAGATATTTGATTTTATTAAAACAAAAACATCACCAATCCCCAAAAACAGATGAAAGATACTCGCAATACATAATTTGTAAAGGACTAGTATGTTCCCCCAAATGACAAAAAAAATTCTTACAAATCATTAAGAAAAAGACAATCAATAGAGAAATTGGTAAAAGACAAATATATACTTCACAAGAGGAGAAACCTGATATTTTAAGTCATATGAAAACAATTAGCAATACTAATTAGGAAAATGTAACTTAGAACTCAATAAGCTAGAACTTGATATCCATTATTGCTGTAAAAATTAAAATGACTGACAATACAAATATGAGGGAGGAGTTACAGTGATGGGAACTCTCATATATTACTGGTGAGTGCCAATTGATACCTAGCCAAATTAAACATGAGCATATGCTATATATTATACAAGCTAGAGGCCAAGATACTGTAAAATAAAATCCCAGTAAGATTTGCTTCTCAAGTAACCTTCCCAAGTGAATGGTTGAGTTTTGGGGATGTCCTCTTCCACAGTTATTTGAGGATATTTCCATTTCATTAGTTGGTGCTTTTTGTTTGTTTGTTTGTTTTTGGTCATTGCTCCTATTATAGCTGGATTGCAGGCACATGAATGTCCCTGAGTGTGTGAAGGGAACAAGAGCATGGAGTACACATCCAATTTTTTAAGGTACAGACCGGAAGTGTCTTACTCCCTCTTCACTTAGACTCCATTAGCAAAAACTTAGCCGCGTGGCCACAGATGGCTGTAAGAAGATGAAGAAATGTCATTCCTAGTCCTTAATAGAGGAAGAAGAGAATGGATGTAATGAGCAATCTTTATCATGCCCTATGACACAGCAACTCTATTCCTGTATTTTAGAGGCTTGTTTCTAATTGTTCACCAGGAGACATTGCACAAGAATATTTATAACAGCATTGTTTTACTAACAAAAGAATCTGAAAGTAATTAAATCATCCAGGCAGAATAAATGATTTGAGGTGTACAATGGTATACTATATAGTCACAAAAGTAAACAAACTAAAGCTACAGATAGATGAATGTCACAGCAATGCTAAAAAATAAACAAGTCACAGAATATACACAGGATGATTCCATTTGCCTAATGTTTATAAAAAGAAAAAAAAAGAAAAAAAAGTTAATGTTTAGGGATACCTAATGGGTGGTGAACTGAAAACAATAAGAGAATGAAATCTCAAAAGTCAGGATAATGAGTAGCTGTCTTTTGTGCGAAGGAAGTAAATGAAATTGGGGAAAAGCACTCAGTAGTACAAGCACCGCTCTATTTCTTAACTGGGTGGTGATTACACGTGCTGCTTCTTTTCTGTGTGCGTATGTTGAGCAACAAAATCTTTCCTGGAAAAACAGACTTAAAATTATTTTTTAAAATCCTGCATTTTAACTATATAAGTAACCAATCGTTTGTGACACGTAGTTTGCCACGCATGTTAAGACAACATAATCATTGTTTTACCCAGAGGATGGACTGGAAGAGGGAATTTCAGCCATTCTGGAAATAAGCTTCAGGGAAGATAACTTCAGGGATGTTGGGGAATGTGTGCTCCCTCAATCACATAATGCAGGCTCAGTCTTTCTTTTGTCCTCTAGGTGGGTCAACTCATTCTGTGCCCATCTATATGCAAATTGTATAACAGAGCACGCACTCTGTACTAGGCACTGATTTTAAGAAGTAGCAAGCCTAAGTCAGTGTTCTCACCAATTTTTTCAATGCAGCACAGTGTTGAGAACATAATTCTAGAATTAGGGTGCCTGTGTTAAAATCCTGATTCTGCCCCGTAACCATAGACAATTTTCTTCACTACATCTTCATTTCCTCATCTGTAAAATGAGAATTTTAATAGTACCTACTTTATAGGGTTATTGTGGGGGTTAAACAATATAATGTCTAATAATTTCACACATCTGTTATGTAGTAGGTGCTTAAAAATATTAAGTTAAAAAATTAAAAGATAGAAATTTTTTTTTCAGTTGGCAATTAGTCAATATCAAGAGATGTAGAAATGTAACATCCTGCCTGGCCAAACATAGGATATTTTTAACCTTGTTACATATGTGTAAAAACTAGTTCTAACGTGACAGCTCTGTCATGTAATGGGCACTCAATAAATCTTAGCTTCTTTTTATTTTAAGATATTTGGAAGCTTTGTCCTCTTTCTTTCAATGTTATTATCTGTGAATCTACTAATTAGAGCCACAAGTTGTAATTAGGAGGTAGAATTCCTGTAAGAGAAAGTCAATCTGTCCAGAGCTGTAAATTTTTGTTCTGAAATTTTTGCTGATGTCTGGAAGTCAGTATTGAAAGGAGTCACTGATTTAAAAAAAAATGTAAAATTAAATGGGATAACTATATGTAAGCTCTTAGTACTGTAATAGTATATAATGGGAACTTAGTATACTTGAATTTTCTTTTCCTCTTTTGGAGTTGCTTTAGATCCTGAATAAAACACTAAAATAAATCCTTAAAATATCTTTGTCTTTGGAATTTGAGTCTGATTCTTGGAAATATTTAAAAGCCTCTCAGAACTAAGTATGGTGAATAATAAATGTGAGCAAGTTGAATAATACTATTTTGGTCAAAAATGAGTTGTGATTAAATTAATGAGACTTTTACTTAAACAAGCTAGTAAACTGACTCTGAAGGCAGTTCAGTTCCCAAAAGAGGTTCCACACATGGTTTAGGTAATAAGAATATCTTTGGAATAATTTTAAAGATTCTTTTTCATTTCATCGAGCCATGTAGATTTCACTTATATGTAGTCTAGTCATATCTGTTATTAAAATATTAAAATAATTCTGTGCCCATTACCTATAGCCTCTGACTTAAATTACCCTATTTATGGTTCCCCCAACTTTCCACCTGCCCCTGCCCCTACACTAGGTTAATTTATGGCATCCCAAGGGGTCGAAACCCACTTTAGTACTACGGCCAGTGTCAAAATTTATTGGCTGATGCCAATAACATTCAGTTAGCTAATTATTTTGAATACTTTCTGTCACACTATCTACCACCAGCAATTTCATTGTTCTGGTAATGCTCAATTGAATGTTTAGCTTGAATAGTTTGTATAACAACAATTTCTTTCCGAGATGACTAGAACAGAAAATTAGTAGTTTTTTGGAATAACTTATCACCCTCAAAATCATTTCCTTAATAAAGTGTTTCATATTAAGACTTTAGATATATTTACCATAAACGAATAAATCCTTTCTTAATGTTTACAGACAGGAAGGGGTCCTAAATATTTCTGGAGTCAATTCTAATTCTCTTATAGATGCTAAAGCATAATTAATTCTATCAATGATAATTCATGGGATTCCTAGGTATTATAAAAATAAACTGAATAAAGTCCTAGATGCTTATAAGACAGATAGTACAGATCAATCTAATCTGGAAACCTGGCATGAAAAAAATCATTGAAAATCTGTTTCGGTATTTATGGTCTGTTTACTTTCAAAATTTTCAGTTGTTCCCCATTGCATTCACCTCATTGATATTTTTATTGGTCACAAATGGTGATTTTTCATTTCTGCCATAAATAACTCTATGTTATAGGCAATTTTCCATTAGGGTTTCAATTGACATTAATTGAGATTGTCAGCTATTGGTATCATGTGATCACACATTCAGGCTATAACAGCAGTTTACCTACACTAATTCCAAAGATGCTATATTATAAAGCAAACACCATTATAAAGAAAATGTTATAAAAACTTTTATGACTTTTTCTTTACATTTCTTTATATACATTTGAAAGTAATTTTGTTTTCTTTTGATATCCCTTGCATTTTAAAAATGATGGGAAAAAATCAAGGGAAAATAGAACCAAAGAACCTTAAGACAGTCAGGGTCTCCAGCACCTAATACAGTGCCTGTCACAGAAAGGTGTTCAATCAATGGTTAGTGAATGGAGAACTATCTAAGCATAGAAATCCTGTGCCTTAAGTATTTTCTTCAGTTACAATTTTAAGTTCTTGGATACAGGCCTTGTGGTAGCCAAGAATGGACTTTTGAGCAGTTGAGACCCTTCTCTACTTAATTTTTATCTTGAAAAGACTGCATGGTAGATGATATGTAGGAGGTTTCTGGGCTCTATTGTAAAAAGCTTTCTCATTTTGAGAAGAAAAAAAAAAAGCCACTTTACAAGCTATGGAGTAAAACAGTGTAATACAGATGTCAAGTCCAGACTGATACATTTTCCTACAATACTGTGTTTAAAATAGCTTGCAGAAGCTAACAAAATAAGGAGAAAGAAATAGAAAGAAAAAGATGATCTTATGTTCATTGCCAAAATAGCAACTACCCTGGCTTCTTCATTACAAAGTGATAGAGCCCAGGCAGTAGTATGGTTCTCAACACAGCAGCCTGTTGAAGTCCTGTGAAATGCATGTAGTTTTATGGTCTCTTCTCTGAGGATACACATTTAGTGCTTATTTTAATAGTTGGATATGGTTACATATCCAACTAGAATGATGTATTAGTTATCTATTGCTGTATAAGTTACCCTAATACTTAGTAAAAATAAATGTTTGTAATCTCTATTTTTGTAAGTCAGTAATTTGAGAGTGGCTTACTTCAGCAAATCTGACTCTGGGTCTCTCATGAGGCTAAGTAAAAATGTGGGCTGGAATTACAATCCTGCGACGGTTTGACTGGGTTTGGAAGAGCCGCTTCCAATATGGCTTACTCAAATGGCTAGCAACTTGTTGCTCGTTGTTGGCAGGAGGCTTCAATTCTTCCTATGTTACTAGCTTCATCTCAGTGCTGCTTGAGTGTCCTCATAACGTGGCTACTGGCTTTACTCAGTGAGCGATCTAAGAGACATCTTAATAACAGCCTCAGAAGTCACATATCGTTACATCTTCAATATTCTATTGTCAAACCGATCAGCCTTAATCATTGTGGAAGAGTGTGAATACAAGAAAGATTATAATGTGGGAATCATCTTGGTGGCTACCATAAATGCTAGTAATTTAAACGTAAACGGCGTGCACTGGAAAGCTAAAGAATAGTGTATCCTCTCTCCAGTTCTCCATCTTGCTAAAACCTTATATAATTTTCTAACTACTAAGATTATTCCATTTAATCCTCATCAGAAAACTATGAGTGAGATATAACATTGGTCTCATTTTTAGGTGAGAAATCAGAGACCTAGAGCGATTTAAGTAATTATGCAAGTTTACACAACTAGTAAGTGATTGGGTTAGGATTTCAACTCACTGCTCTCATTGGTTTTATTTAATACATTGCAATAAGAAATAGACAGATGGGAATATTGCAGCTATTTAACTAATAAATATAAATAGAAAATAAGGTAGAATCAGGGGTTTGTGATGATGTATGAGATGCTACACAGGAAAGATCTCTCCTGAATTTTTATCAGAGCTAGATAAACTCTTAATCATTAAACCAGAGAAGTTTCTGAGTTCCGAACAGTAGCTTTGTATTCAACAAACACGACTTTGCCTGGTTCTTAGGGTCTTAGATACCAAGATACTCAGTTAATTATGTTTAGAAACAATTGCTTTAAAAATAAAAATTCAAGGTAATTCACTTATAATATACAATTGTTTGCCAGAACAATTAGGTGTTTATTTTGATCTAACTCTGTACAGTGTTATTTAGTTAATTTTATCAATTGGAATAATTCAGGTTATGCTACTGCGACAACCGCATGATTTCAATGTCCTGAAACAACAAAGATTTATTTCTTGCTCAAACTTGTTCAACTCTTGTCAGCAGGGTGATTTCATCGTAGTGTGTCGAGGAACTAGGCTGATGCAGGCTCTGTGTCACATGCTTCCAGGGCAGATGTGGGATTTATGGAATCTGAGCCCCATACACTTTTAAATGCTTTTAAAAAAGAAATGTAATACAAAATTACAGAATTAAATATAGTGGCTTGAATTAGGCCTATCCAAATGGGAGCCCTAAAAATCAAGGTTTTTTGTTTGTTTTTTTAAATTAGTTCATAATAAATCAGTCTCATACTTTAGTGATTTCTAGGTCAGGGAGAAAGAATATATATAATCGCACACTTACTATTCAAGCTTTAATCTGGAAATGACACAGCCAAGTACAAAGTTGGGAAGCATAATTCTACCATATATCCCCAAGGAAAAGAGCTGGGAATATTTGGTAAACAGCAGTAATAACTGCAGTAATCAGGAGCAGAGGCAAGAGAAATACATGATTTGAATGCATAGTGATATTATCGTTTTAAACCTTGCATCTATTTGTGCAAAATATTGTTACTTATCCCTCAGAGTGGAATCACAAGTTAGCTTTCTTGGATTACATGCCCAAAATTATGGTATAAGCAGTGTGTGTTTCATGAATTCTTGTTTTCTTTTCCTTTAAAAGTAATCAATCCTTTTTGGATTGATGCATTCTTTTTAAATATGACACTATCTTTTGTCAAGTCATATGACATAATAGCTATAAATATACACCTATGGATTTATATAGTACATGGATGTATAGATATAATACTGCAGAGAGTATACTACATATATACTATAATATACTACAGATATAGTATATTATATGTACATATAGATATGCATATATGTATGCATATTTAGTGTGTGTGTGTGTGTGTGTGTGTGTGTGTGTGTGTGGTGTGTGTGCTGGCTGGATTAATACATCTGAGAAACTGCATGTAGTGCAGTGCACCTGGTATGAGACATTGGTATCAGTGCTGAGCTCATTTGTGCAACAAGACATTTATGACGTGCAATCATTGCTGATCTGGGTGAAGCTGACAAATTCCAGGAACGGGTACAGGTTGTACAAAAGACCTAAGACAGAAAGGGAAGTTGAAAAGCCTAAAGCCTATCTCAATCAGCTATAAAGGATCTGATAGAAGTAACCAGAAATAAATGCAGGTTGACCTCATTGCTGCCGGGACGCCACCAGAAGAGATAGACTGGCAAGCCAACTCTGTGTTGGCTGGCCTGTGGAGAGCCTTAAAACCTGAACAAGAGTTCAGACCTGCCGCACCTGCACCTACCATCCCTGATCCTCCCCGCAACTACCTGTTTTAGCAGTCTTCTGGGTTGTAGTTCTATGTGGGGCATGGGTGCTTCCCACAACCCAGGTTTAGGACTCAGATCAAGATTGCTTCCAGTGGGGACCATTGAGGCCAACTGGATGATTTATGTCAAGCTCACTATTCACTGATCCCCAAGAAGGAAACAAAGGTGATAGCTCTAGTTGATACTGAAGCAGAATATATTCTAATACATGTAACCCTTAGAAGTTTTCTTTTTCTCCTTACACCATTGATGGTTACAAAGGACAAACGATTATGGTCAGGAAGGCCCTTTGACACTGCAAATTGGTACTCTACCCCACAAATATGAGATTTTTATCTCTTCAATAAAAGAGAACATATTGGGCATTGATGTCCCAAAGTCAGCCTCTGTAAACCTTTATCAATGAATTCTATATTCAAGTTAGAGTAATCAAACTAATGTTTAGGAGAAATGCCAACTGGCAGTAAGTCTAATACCCCCTCAAGGAGTAGCAAGTGTCAAATAATAAAAATTACTTTGGAGGTGGAGGCATAATAGGAGAAACTATCTAAGAACAGTACCAAGTGGGTATTGTGCACTTTGCCCATAGTGCTTTCAACATCGCATATGACTGGTAAAAAAGCCACATAGCTCATGGTGAATGACCGTGGACTACAAAGAAACTGAGTAAGGTAATAACTTCCATCCATGTGACTGTGCCCAATATTGTCACTATTTTAGATACGTTAGGAGTGTACCAAGCTGTATTGGACTTAGCAAATGTTACATTTTTGTATACCTGTGACCACTGAGTTATAAGATCAATTCCCATTGTTGTGGGAATAACAACAATGGACTTTGCAAGGACCTCCATAAGGTTACATGCATAGCCCCACAAGATGTCATGGGATGGTGACCTAAGATCTGCCTCTATTCTCATTTCCCACATCAGTAAAATGGGCCTATTACATTGATGATATAATGTTGACATGTGAAGGCTTGACTCTGCTGTAAGGCCTTCTGCAGACATTGCTGGAACATTGTTGAGACAGAGGATGGGCAGTAAATTCATAGAAAATTAAAAGCCCAAGTAGCATCATAAAATTGGGGATGTGTGTAGAGCCTCCAAATGCCCCTGTCCCTATTCCTGTGGTGGCCCTTGAGGCCTACAAAAAGGGAATGAAAATTCCCACTAATACCTGCTACACAGATGGGTCTAGTCAGGTCAACTCATCCACTTGGACTGAAGTTGCAATTTAGCTCAACACTCACATCTGAATGGAACCATAAGCAAATCACAATAGCTAGAGGGCTGAACTCAGAGTGTTTTGGCTGGTGATTTCATGAACCCTGGCCATTAACCCTTTTCCTGAGTTGGTATTCCGAAGAAATTAACTGTATGGCTTGGACAATGGGAAACCAAGGAGTAGACAATCATGAATAAGCTCTTGTGGGGTCAGGACACCTGGAAAAATATTCGAGTTCTTCGGCAAGAGCCTGAGGCTGTCTTTGATATCTTTTATGTCCTGGTTCATAAGGTACTGACATCCTCTGGCAATCAGGAAGCTGATGTCCTAGCTTGGCAACTGATCTTTCAGTAGATACAGCAGATTAGGTACGTGGAAAGAGCAGCCACTATAGCACCAGGTGGGATGGCATATTGCCAAAGATGCCAGTTGCCCTTGAAATAGAGCGAATTGGTTAATGCAGTAACAGCATGTGCTATGTGTTCTATACAATGCCCAAGGCAATTGCTGATGGACTCTGGGACCCTTCACCGATGAAGGAGTTTTCAACTGATGAGGTATTGGTGAATTGATTATATTGGTCCCCTCTGTCTGAGTGAGAGTTTAGGTATGCTTTCATTTTGTGGACACTGTATTTGGCCTAACCCAAGCTTTCTACTCTGCTATACAAATCAGGCGCCAATATTAGAGGATTAGAAAAACTGAGTACCAGGCACAACCAGTAAGGTCTATACACCAGACTAGGGACCTCTTCTGAAACATCTAACACTGTAAAGGTTTGAAAATCAAGGGAGATAGACACTGCCCTGACTCTCACTGTGGATTTATATAGTATGCTGTTGAGAACACCAAGCCCCATCCTGACTGGGAAAGGCATCATCTACTGGAATTTGCAATGGGACATCTCATCTAGTTGGGTGAATTACTCCACACCCTTGAGTGAGGGAGAACTACTCAGTCTCCACTGGGATCATCTTGCTGCAAGCCAGAACTTTTAAAACACCTGTATCCGGAACGGAACACACACCATTGAAGAGGGCAAAAGATGGGGTCCTGGTCTGGTGCATTCGCTCCCAGGCCATCTCCTCATGTCTGACAGAACTGCCTGCCTTGGCCAACATGTATGGTATGCACCACCAGGTTAAGTTCCTAAAACTGCCAACCTCCATCTCCTGAGGGCCAGATGGGCACATTTCTGTTTCCTATTGGTATTTATTTGGCTGCCATCTTTGTTTCTTCCATTGGCCTGGGCAATGGTATAGCAGGCATAGAAGCCCTTCCTAAATCCACTCAAGAAGCTTAAATCAGGGGTCTCCACCTCCTGGGCCATGGACCAGTACCGGTTTGTGGCCTGTTAAATAAAAACAGGGCCGTACAGGAGGAGGTGAGTGGCAAGAGAGCAAGTGAAACTTCATCTGCGTTTGCGGCCACTCCCCAGCATAGCATCCCCACCTCAGCTCCACCTCAGATCATCATGCATTAGATTCTCATAGGAGCACTGGTCCCTGGTGCCAAAAAGGTTGGGGACCACTGCCTTAAATGATTGCTGGCAAAGCCCGTCTTTACTGAACACTGAAATATCTCCAATAAGAAAATCTGTTCTCCAAATTAAGATGACTTTGGTCATTATGACTGCCTCATAAGGAGACAGCTATGCAATTATCCAAAGAGAAAATTGTGTGTTCATACCTGATGAGTCTGCTAGTGTGTCTTCTTTACTAAATCATACAAAGACACAAGTAAATGCCCTGAGTGAACCAACCCTAGGATAGGGGACTCTATAAATCGGGTTCAAATCATGGGGCTCTTGGTGTTAAAAATGGTTACTAATTTTGGCAATCATTATCTTGATCTGTGTTTTCTCTTGCATGTGCCTAGGCTGTCACTGTGGTATCTGCTTCTAGCGCAGCCACATAGCCACCAAATGAGCCACTTCCCTGCTAGTGAAACCCCTTTCTGACTGCTCAGGTCACATGGTGGAAGAGGGGGATGGGCATGTAAGATTGTAAGAGCTGGTCATGAGGGGCAGAGTGTTGAGGAAGGTACCAAGAGGACGTGACCGTAGATTGACTCACAATCTCCATCCGAGCAATCAGAAACTCCTTTCTTCTCCCCAGTACTTGAAATGTAAGTTCTGCCCTGTCCCCACAATCTAAGCCATTTTCAAGGATGCAGTCTTGAGAGAACAATGTGTTGTCAAGACCATCTGGACTGAACACGTGAAGTAACTGAATCAAGTCAGTTTTCTATACAAATTTTTAAGTGTCTGGAGGGTGGGTGCAGAGACCTACTCATTCCTTTGCAGCCACCCATTCAAGACAAGCCTCATATGCAAGCTCCCTTGCTTGTTGAACCTGCCCCTACCCATCTGGAGTGGCTAGCTTCTTTCTTCAGTCTTTCCTTGCCTGCAGAAGAGGCCAATTTGTGAACTAACAGTGGAATATTCAGAACTTAATTTTCATTGGAATTAAAATCCTATCTAAATTCTTTCTAACTTAATAAGCTAGGATTACAGAAGCTTCATATTATAACATGGGAGTAAACATGACAACTGTGTTTTTGAGATATTGCTTGTTTACTGATAGAGGTAGGGATTCTAGAAAAAAAAATCTGCAAGATTTATGCTGTTTCTTCATGCATGGAGAAACTAATTACAGATTACTTAGAATTTGCCCAAAAGGTCTCTGAATTATTATTATTGTAGATTATTTATTTTTTCCTGTGTTTCATATAGTAACATAATGCAAAAACATTCAAAAGTAGTAGGGAAAGAAGAGAACAAAAATTTAAAACCACAAGACCTGTCTTATTAAATTAACTTCTCTCTCACTGACTCCACTCTCTTATTTGAGTGGTTTCCTATAACTTTAGACACTGAGTAGCAGAATATATATGAATTACAAATTATTCAAATATTTATTTTACAGAAAGGTGCTTATTACTATTACCAATGCTCGATATGTTCCCAGTGTATTTGAGATTAAACCATGATCATATATATATATATATAATAGTATCAACCTATTATTAATGTTCCAGGATCTTTTCCTACTTTAGACAATAATCATGGGACAGGTTATATGGATTCTTAATTTGCAGTTAGAATGTCTTTTCAACTATGTTTATACTGCTCATATTTTCTGTATCATTTTCTTTCATTTCAGCTCATAGATCTATTACTCTAAATTCTTAAAGCAGGATCATTGGTGACATTCATTTGTGCCACATCCTGCTTTTTATTTGAATTTCCTAAATAAGTTTCCGTATTTCAAATCATATTAAATTAACTGATGTAGGGGAATGTACACTTAAAACAAAACAAAACAAGAAAACTTCTCACTGAGTCTAGCAATTAATATTTGTTGAATGAAGTAATAAAAACACAAAGTTATTCAGCCAGCATAAAGCCTCTTTAGTACTTGTGTTGATGTTATGCACTTTAGTTTAGTAGAAAGAAATAGGTACATACTTTAACTTATTAAAGATATTTTTAACCAGAAAAATTATAGGTTAAAAGAGAATCCTTTCTTTGGGACTTCTCCCTCTTACAAGGCAAACAAAATAGATCCATGGCAAAAATAATTTTAGAAAAATGATTTTTGAAAGAAGAGAAGACAACACAGAATTGTAGCAATAGTAATTTTTGTTAAGTGTTTCATAAAACACAAATATATATTTTTTAATAAAAAGTAAAATTGGGAAAACACAAATGTCAAAAAATTATCTGTCAAGTTTGAGATTTGATAACTATATGACTTCCTATACATTATTAAATTAAGTCACTAGTTCATTATTGAAAATCCATTTTATAGGTAGTTCAACAGATGTTTACTAGTCATTTTTTTTTTTGCCTCACCCTAGTCTCAGACCTCCTTCATATAAGCCCACATTCCTGCATGTCTGTGTTGCTCAACTCAGCACTAGTTTGAAGTGGACAATTTGCATATCACACAATACAGAAACTCAAAGGTCACCAGGCTCCACAGAAAGCCTGAATCGCCTTAAGGCACTTTCATTAATTGATTAATTTATTAAGGTTTTGCGTGCCAGTAAAGGTGTTAGCAGACAGCTGTGAAAATGACAGACTGAAACTATCACCTAAAAATGTAATTTCTATGGTAATACCCTTTAATTATTTTTTTCTTAAAATTTGTATTGGTATATAACTAGTCTGTTCGCCTTATATAATTAAAATATATGAAATGCTCAGCATTTTAAAAAGGGAATCTGATGCTTTATGCTCAACTGTTTGCTTTCACATCGAAATAATTACCATATTATCGATGAAATATTGAAAGCAAAGTCTATAGCATGCCTTCTAAAGCACATAAGCAAACATCTTTCAATTTTAAAAAATTGGTTGACAAGATCCTCATATCTAAGTATATATGCTATTATCGGATCATATGCATTGCTCTTCTAAATTTTTCCTTCATACTTGATGTAGAACTTCTATTAAAATTTATATTTCTTTTAGTTTCCATATTTGTTTTATTCTTTACTTTTTTTGCTGCACATGTTACATGATAGAGACAGGAAAATACACCGTTTATTTTATTTCAAGGAGAGATAATGATACAATAGTATAGAGTTCAGAGAAAGGTAATGATAATGAATTTCCCTGCAGCTGAACTTCCCAAGTTTCAATACTATGTAAAAACTCGCCAATATACTAAGTATACACTAATATTCTAATATAAATCACTGATATATTAAGTATACAGCTGTAATTCTCTCTAAGAAAGCATTAATTTGAAGCAGAAGTTGATTCATTACTGCAACACATAATTACTTAAAACTAAAACCCAATTGTTTTAGAGTTGGTATCTAGTACATGCTATCCTAGATAATGAGCAGATGCAGAAATGAATGAGTGACTAAGAACATATGTTAAGGTGAAACTCATAAAGATAAGCTGGATATCACTGAGAATTTTAAATGAGTTGGGGGGGGAAAAAAAAGAAAAAAATCATTGAATTTTTTACAACAAAGAGGTATCAAGAGGGTATTGTGATGAGATAAATAGGAATGCCTGCAGTAACAAGCTGCTTCTCCTTAAGTTAATTGAAGCCTCTGGCTCATATGTTTTTGAAGACCAGTAAATATATCTGCAAAATTGTGGTAGCTGATGGTGTAGCAGGACATAGAGGCAACTTTTTCTACATGTTGTATTTTCAAGGCAATAAAGCAAAAGTTAAGGCATTAGAAGGAAAGGTAGTGAAAGGATACATCTCAAATTGGCCTATCACTTTGGCCTTATTAAGGAGAAATATGTTAAGGCATTAAAATAAGATATTGAGTACAAATCCCTAGAATATGACAAACAAAATTTAAAAAATAGATTATGATCATGGAAAAAAGGTGGAGGTAATAACGTTTGCTCTGTTACAGACACCATGTCTTAAGGAAATCTAGAATAACAATGTACAAGAGATAACCTGTATCTCCTGGATATGTTACATGTTTCTAATTTTCTTTTGATGAGTCACTTCGTGTTATAAACTTTTATTTATTCTAACCAGACAATGCATGGTAATTGCCTGTATATTTTCTCATGTTATTAAGATTCTTTGTATATTGTTGATAATCAACCCTGATTAATCAGAATAAATTAAATTAAATCTGCTCACATATATCACCGTCTGCTTCCATATTTATATTCACAGGAATCAGGGCACAAATAAGTCTTTAAATAATCTTTCATTTCTTTCAAAACCAGGACTCTAGTCAAATTAGTGGACAGGTAAAGCTTCATTAATGTTTTTACAGAAATGTATCCAGACTTTTAGGATACCTTGGAATTTATTAAATACAGTACCATTTAATAAAAAATCTGTATTTCTTAAGGATTTCTCATTTTTCAATATATTTATGTCTAGTTTATTATAAAACAAAGGCATATACGATAATCATAATGTAGTATGTAGCAATGAACGTAAGTATATAGTACTTCATTAGCAGGATATTTGTATTAATTGCAGACATTATTAAGAGAAACACTCAGAATATGTGTACCAATATGGCTGAAAATTTCATGATTAGCATAATTTTTAATGATTTAAACTGTTTAGGAAGTAACATTAATCATGATTATTTCTATACTCTATTTTAAAAACAATTTAGGTAGAACATTTTCATCTTTAAGTGCTATGATTTATTTAAAAGTTTCCCATTATAGAAAAACCATTCAAAGACAGTATATTATACCATTGATGAGTTATACTCCTGGTCTATACATTATAGTACATCTCACCCACAAGATTAGTGATAGCTTGTAAATGAAATGCCTTCTGTGCCTTTTAGCACGTGTAGTAATGCTAAGGAATCTGAAAAAAAAATCTTTTAGACAGGAAACAAAAATAATTTCACAAATATTTTTACTTAAATTCCAGATATCTTACCAATGCCTTTAAAGGACTCCCTTTTAAAAGATTAATTTTGAAAATCATTAACACTAAACATAAGTAATTTGTAGAAAAGTAAATTAATAGTCATCCCAAAGATGTAATCTGAGAAGCAGCTTTGTGGTTATTAAAGAGTAACAATGTGACAAATACTTTGGACCCTTCGGATCTTATTGTAATTTTTTCAATTAAATTTATTGGGATGACATTGGTTAATAAAATAATATAGATTTCAAGTGTATAATTTAATAATTTATCATCTGTATATTGCATTGTGTGTTCCCACCCAATGTCAATGTCAGATCTTCTTCTGTCACCATATATTTGACCCCATTTACCCTTATCTACTTCCTGCCTCCCACTTTCTCTCTGGTAACCACAATACTGTAGTCTGTGTCTATGAGTTTTTATTTGTCTTGTTCATTTTTTGTTTTCAATTTTATATCTCATAAATGAGTGAAATAATACAGTTCTCAACATTTTTGTCTGACTTATTTTGCCTAGCGTGATAATCTCAAGATCCACTCATGTTGTTGCATATGGCAGTATTTCATATTTTCTTATGGCTGAGTAATATTCCATCGTATATATGTACCACCTTTATCCAATCATCTATCAAAGGACACTTCAGTTGTTTCATGTCTTGGCCACGAGATTAATGCTGTAATGAATATAGGGGTACATATATCTTTATGGATAAGTGTTTTCAGATTTGGGGGTAGATACCCAGAAGAGGTATTTCTGAACTCTAAGGGGATTAGAAGCTGCATCATTCTGTGGAGTAACGACAGCTCAGAGGAAGACATTGAAAGGAAGTCTGTCTGATTAGTAACCAGTGGAGGATAAACCTGAGTAAATCACCTCCCTCTAATACCTTCTGCATTATCTGTAGCCTAGTGAAAGTTGTATTTAATGTCAGAAACTCATAGACAGATTATATAATTTGAGGAAATAGTATATGAGTCTTTGGAAGAACAGAGATACATAAGTTATTCATGCACAAGGAGTGCAAAAGAACTCTTTTATATAGGTCACTTCTCTCAGAAGCATTGTCATCATTCTTTTCATTTTGTCATTGTCACCTACCTCCAATTCTCAGCTAAGAAGTCTATTCTCTTCCAATATACATTATTTTGCAAAACAAACAAGCAAGCGAAAAGAATAGCTAATCTTTTGAAATGTCGCTCTCATGTAACTGCTATGTCTTTGATACTTATCACCTCACCACAGTACCAACTGCTACTCTTTTGTAACTGTTCTTCCTGTCTTTAGTTTCTCCTTTGTTCTGCCAATATACATATATTCCAAGATACATTTGTATGGTCAATTTGTATAACACCTAAATGTAAAAAATGATTATCTGAAAATTCTGAATAAATTATGTTAATTGCAATTGTTATATATTCCAATAATTTCTCTTTGAATCTACTCTTCTCAAGTGGGTCATTCAAGATGGTCCAAAGTCTGATCTCAGACTCTAATTTGCTTCCATAGTCTGGCCTCATCTTTGTGTCAAATTCTTTTCTGGTTTAAAGTTTTGTGATGATATTACCTTTTATTGATATTTTCCTTACCAATTCTAGCCTATATGGTCTCTTGTTTCTCTTAAATTCTATAGTTTGTGCCACACATTTAAATACATATCTCTTTCTATTTCTTTTCCATCGATCTATCTGTTCTATAATATTAATTTCATGTTTACTAACATGAAGTATATTATTCATTTAATCCTTAAAATATCTATTATTATTTCTAGTCTCAAGAATAGAAAACTAAGGCTTAGAATGTTTAACTATTACCCCAAATCACATGGCAAGAGGCAGATCTAAGTGTCCTAAATCTTTGACTTTAGAAGTATAATTTTTCACTACATGAATACTCAAGTATTTTGCCTCACATTATTATACCAGTACTTAATAAAATTCTTGTTCAAGAGGATGTTTCAAATCCTGAATACAATGAGTGAGCAGATGAAAGTGTTATGGTTTTAAGTCTGAGATTCCCAAATTGGTGATAAGCAACTTAAACCCCAGATTCATGGTTTATACTAATGTGAATGTTCCTAATGACATTATAATTGTAAACATTATAATTGCCAGTGCTTACTGAAACTTCACTATCAGCTATACTGTGCATGTATTTTCTTATTTAGTCACCAGGAAACCTAATTAGATAGTTTTTTCAGCTTACCCATTGGAAGAAACAGAGGTTCAGAAAAGTTAAAAAAGTCAACAGGCACAAAGTAATTACCAGAACCAAGAACTATATGCAGCTACATTTACTTTTTACTTTTGTCTACCTCATTATGTATTCTCCCAATCAGTACTCAGTGATGTAACACATGAAGTTTTCTGAGCTCTCCAGGGGAATTGAAAGAAGTGAGAGTCAGAACAAACTTCAGGCACACCCTTTCCCACGTACATGGAGGCCACTGACCAGGGCTATGGCAGCGCTGTTTTGCATCTGGTGGTACATCTAGGTAGAGCTTGAAGGTCTTTTTTCAAGTTTGTTCGTCTGAATAGTTATTTAGACCTTTTTAGGTTTTCTTCTGGGAAGAAACTGAAGACATTACAGTTCTGTAGTGCTCAGGGTCAGATGAAAATCACAGGAAAATGTGTGCATCCAGAGCCAAACTGAGAACATTTTGGGAAAGTAGGATTAATGGCCAAAATGAGTATCTATGTATTTGTCTATCTATATCATATTTGTTATGGTCAAATTGGAAACATAACCTGCATTTGTGAAATTTTTACTTCGTTGTTATCATTTATTATTCTGTTGAAAATAATATAACCTTCCACTGGCTTTCATTTTAAAAAATGGGCTATAGATTAAATGTTGAGAAATATAAAATATCATAAATTACTTATACAATGATTCATATAAGTACTTATGAATAATGCAAAGCCTCTGGTATATAACTTGCTACTCTATTACTGATTCAGGGATAGATAATAAATGAGAGCAAGTTTTGACCAAAACCAAGAATTTTATCAACATGAACATAATCACTTTAAGAGAATGATGAGTGAATGGAAGATATAGTATGTTATCCTTAACAAAATAATTACCAAAATTTTTGGCAAATTGAATGTCAGCAGATGACTCCTTTTATTTTCAAGGTATTCTTTTCCCTACTTTGAGCACAATGAGTATATACTTTTCTTTTTACTGTCACATAATTACAGATATTTAATATTAAAGAGATCTACCACTATATTACCTTTACATTTCTATTTCTAGTTTAATGAGTAATAAAAGTAAATAATACTGTGCTAGTTAAATGTTAAAATTCTAAAGAAGTATAAAACATGCAAAATACTAGCACATCCAATATTTATGAGCGAAAGTGTTTTGGCTGGTCTGCATAACATTAGCATTTTTCAATGATCACAGAATTTCAAGCCAAAAGAAACAAACAAAAACTGTTTAAGCAAACCAAATGATTTCGATCAGATCTGATAAACAATATTGGCAGGCAGGGTACGGGAGTTGTGAAGGATACTGAAGGGCAAGGTAAGTTGAGAAATACACACACAACTGTAACAATTGCATTTGAAATAGTATCACTTAGTATCTGTTTATTTCAACTCTAACTCTGCAGTTAATGTTCTATCTTTTCATAGCACAACTCTACATTCTAGAGTATGCCAGAGCTTGTTATTAGATAACTGATGCTGTACTAAAACTGACACACAGTGTAAATCTATACAGGGACAAATTTGTAAATGGTTGAAATATTTTGATATATGTTAAGTTCAACACATTGTTCAAGGGTCTTCTGTGGCATAAAGATGACATAATTTATTAATACATATTGTATGTCAAGAACATAGAAAATGATTTAAGGGTTTGGTAAGTAGCAAGTTTAGATCACTGTGGTGAAATAAAATGTAAAGGATATATCTACCCAGTTAGAGTGCCAGGGTAAGGAAATACTGGTTGAGTTAAATACAATTAGCTACTCTCCTTAGCAAGAACTGAAGTTGTTCTTTATCCCAGAATTGTATAATGACAACAGAATGATTTGTCAATAAATACATTGAAATCAATCATGTAAAACTGGAGTGTTAATGAAATAAAAGTACATGAAGCAGATTATACATACAGATTTGTAAAAAAATTACTGTATATCTAGAGATATCGTTCGATATAGTGCATATATTTAATGGTGAAAGAACTTCCTAATATGCTCCAAGACCTTTTAAAATATTACTTTTTATAGATAGAGACACTGAAGTTCAAGGGGGAAAAGAACTTTGCCAAATACCACACTACTATTTTGCCTGAGTCAGATTTTGCCCTAGGCCTGTTTTAGGTCTAAGTCAAACCCTATGCTCAGTTAATTATATTGAACTGTTTTTCTGTACAAAATCATTTCTTTCTTCCTTGGTGAATCTAGTAGTGTTTCTGTCTATCTCTATTATCTCTTATTCTAGTCTTTGGTATTTTTGTTTCTTTAATCCATGTTGTTCCTGCTGTATTCTATATTAGCTATTCTGGCTTAATCCAAGTTGATATATTCACTATAATAACTTATTTTCTTTATTTACAAATGCTGAGAATTCAGTCTGTAAAATATTAAAATTTTAGTCTTAGCAATAGAAGCTATGGTACTATTGTTATTACTCTCTCTTTTTCTTGTGTTTTAACTTAAATCACAGCAAACAAAGGCAATACATACTCAACATCTGGACTGAGCTACAGCTGTGTTGGAAGGATTTGGTAAGTAGCAAGAAGATTGCCGGCTGGGCTCCCTTTTCTCTTTTTCTCTCTCCTCTCCTCATCTTATACTTTCTCTCTTGAATTGCTCTCATTTTATTATGTAGGGAACTATAGCTGTAGCTGCCCAGGTACTCACATTTTCCTCATCTTGAAGGCCCACCATGGCTTATCAAGGAATTTACCTCAAGAAAAATGTCTGTTATCATCTCTTCACTTAAGTAGCATTTTTCTCCCTTTCTACTATGCTATGAGAGGGATATGTCAATTGAGTCACCAACTTCTCTTGTTTTCAAACTGAAGCAACTTCCAGGGCATTGTCCTGGTAAGAACAAGAGTTCATACAGCCTTCAACAGTTGTTTGGGTAGTTTCTGTGAAAAGGGACTGGTTAGAAATGAAAAGGCTAGAAGCTAAGCGACTTAAAATATTTTTGAGAAATACAGTAAATGGCTCAACCTCTTTTGTGTTCCTAGTTCTATTACAAGGTTAAGAAAAGAGTTTATAACTCAGTGAGTCACACAGATGTATTAAAGGAGGAAGGCATTTTAAAGAATTAGGGACAGTGAAGGAATGAAAGAACACTATTACACAGACTTGATTCATGCATTCTTTTCTAGCTCTTCTACAGTTTACGTTCATTTTGAGGGTTTTATGAACCATAGGAGAAATTATAATGGAGTCCATGTAATAGCTTTTGGGTTACTCATGAGGAAGGGAGCAGGGATTGGGGGTCTGGGTATAGTTACCTTCCTTGAGCACATGGTTACATTAAAGAAGGTGGAAACCCAATGAAATTGGAACACTGAAGTAAGGAGGGTGATATTGGTGAGTACAGTGGGGAATCAGGTGATTAACTACCAGTATGCACTGAAAATTGTATTTCTCCAACATATGGTCTATGGCATAAGTGTAAAGGGTTATATCCAACTAAAAGTTTAACACATTATTTCTTACTAATAATTACCTTTTTGGTGTTGTTTGGTTCAATTCTAGAAATAGATATTTTAGTCAAGATTGAAAATAATCGCAGTCCCTATACCTTAATCTTGTCCTCCATATTGTTGTCCTTGAGTCTGACCAAAGGACCAAAGAAAGTTAGACTAGAGAAATGGTTGCTTTTGTTCTGCAGATAACATCTTCAGACCAAGGAATTAAGACAAATCCTCTCAGAAGTGTTTTAGAAATAACTTGATACATTAACTTTGACGGCTTTATGTAAATAGTACCTCCCTAAAACATTTCGTCATTAGCATTTCCCGGAAGTTGAAAAATAGATAAAACAAAATATAATAAAAATAATTGGAAAAGTTAGAGAGATAACTCCTCAAATGGAATTCTGATGGTCACACATGGGCACATATTTATATATATGTGTGTGTGTGTTTACATATATACTCATAAATATGTATGTATACATACATATATATATACACACATATATACACACACACATATATATTTAAAATCCTTTTACAAGTATGTTATTCTTTTAAAAATTGAATTAAATCAATAGGACTTCTCTAGCATCAGTTCCAACCCAATAATGAAGGTGCAATAGAGAATGCTATTTCTCATGGAATTACTTCTGTAAGATATACGATTGAGTGAAATCACTTGACGATGACTAGGCTTATTATTTCTCTAGGTTTTATGGTTTTATAAGATACTCATTTGCATTTTCTAACTTCCAGGATTTTCTTATAGCTTGATACAGTAACCTCATTGATTTTAAAATGTTAAAGTTAAAAGGATGTGAGAATTTTTTTTTCTAAAGAAGTTCTCAGTCTCCAACCTGAGTGATTGGACCATATTTATATTATTCAGAGGTATTTTCCTCAGGATGGACTTAAATTTTAGTACATTTTATATTAACAAAAAGTCTTTTATCCCCTCAAATTAGGAAACTATTTTATCCTGAACATTGTTACAGAATGCGATGCTAACATCTTTCTCAACAAATTTTAAGATTGAATTTTGACGTATTATGTTCCACAATGGCTATATACATATAACTCATTATTGACTACTGACACACTAAATAAATAAATACAGGAATTGTTTATAATACAAAAGCTGTGTAAAACTATGAGATCATTGTAAGAGCTTTTCACAAAATTATTAATATATAGTTAGGAACTATCTACTGATTACTATTTATAATCTTGGCATGAATTAATTCTAACATTTAACTCTATTCTTAGTCTGTAGCTTATTAAAATAAAATTGAATTTCTCAGTTTATTTGCCAGAGAGCAAAGAGCATTTCTATCATATCAAAAAGTTCATTTTAATAGATTCAAGAAGCAAATGCGTTGTTAAAAGCTCTTGCATACCTTCATATCTCCTTCTTTTGGCTGTAGTTGTGGTCTCATTTTAATTTTTTTAAAGTGTCATTAAACACATTTTATTGGCAGGTGTGGTAGGTTGAATAATGGCTTTCATACAATGACCACATTCTAATCCCTGAAACCTGAGAATACGTTTTATTACATGGCAAAGAATTGAGGTAGCCAATTGAATTACGGTGGCTTATCAGTTAACCATGAGAGGGGGGAATTTCCAGGATTATACAGGTGGTCCCAATGTAAACACAAGCATCCTTATAAGTAAATGAGGGAGCAGAAGTCAATGAGCCTGAAAAGGCAAGAAAGAGGAGCCTCCAGAGAGGAATACAGCTTTGTTGAAACCTTGATTTTAGCTCAGTATGCTCATATCAGACTTCTGAATCACAGAACTGTAAGGTAATAAATTTGTATTATTTAAACTCACTAAATTTGTGTTAAGTTGTTATAGCAGCAATAGGAAACTAATATAACAAGCAGTACTCTATGTGTGTAACCTCGAAATTTTCTCCTGCTAATTTTAAGGAATTAAAAAGATAATTAAAGTTTGTAATTCTTAATTTAACTCATTCTAACAAGATTTAATTCTGGAAAAGACTTTCACTTCCAAATTTCCCAGAAAACAAATAAACAACAACTTGGTAGCAATAGTGGTAGTTATAGTCTAAACTAAATATTTCTTTTAGATCTTGATCAGATTTTGTTTGCACTGGCTTGTCATACCTACAACTTCTTTTTCTTCAAATAGTATGGCCTGGAGACATTTGACAACGAACCTTGACCCCAGCAGCTTCTACTTACAGTTCAGAAGCCCATTTTCCATTCTGGTAACTTTGTCTTCTGTCTTGCTGACTTTTATAGGGTTCTGCTTCTCTGCTGAGATCCCTCTGATGGAATTCTCAGTGGTTCTTTGATTGTTTAACTCTGGGCACTGTCTGTCATACCATACTTAGTACTATAATGTGCCCTGTTGGGGTCAGTCTCACCCCAAATCAGGCTTGGAATCCAAGGCTATTGTTTGCCTATAAGGGAATTTAGATAGATTCAATATCTGTCCCCTGTGAGAATAATAAAATGAAGCAAAACCCCAAGACATGTGTGAGACTTACCTAGGTATAATTTAGGATGTTTCCTGTGCTCAGAATATGACAAGCTTATAAATTTTTAAAACAGATTTTCTGGCTGCCTGAATGTTTGGCATTAAAGCATAGGATTTCTTTCTAATAAAAAAAAAAAAAACACACACACATAATATCACTTCTTTAGACAATGTCAAGAAGTCTAATCAAGAGTTGACTGTGAGCCAACACTTGCCATCAGCTCTGTCGAGATATAATGATGGAGACTAAGAATATGTTAACTATTTCTCTTGGTTTTCTAAACTGAGTCTCCATCAAGTTAGGTCAGCTAGAATAACATATCTGAGTGGTATTAGCTTAGTTTCTTACAGAAATGCTTTTATGATATGATTTAATATTATGCTCTAAGCTTTTATAGAAGGTTGACATAAGAAATGGCCATTTGAACATTCTTTATTGCTTGAGAAATGGTAATTGAAGACCTTGTCCATAATGTAACCTAAAATCTCTTCTCCTATAAGACTCCACATGAAAAAGACCCTCTTAAATTTTGTATTAGAAAGAAAACTATCTTACCAAGTAAACTTTCCTGCTGCTTTTTATTAGCAAGTGAAAGCCATATTAGACAATGGGTTTAATTTACAATAATAGTATGTAAACAAACAAAAAACCTGTATAACATCACTCAAAATAAAGTTCCTTCCATTTTAAAGAAGTATCCCAGAATAACTTCTCAAAGTTACAAACTGATTTTGAACATAACCCTTTTTCCTATCTCATCCTTCAGGAAAATGAGACTTGCACAAAAACAAAATGACAAATGAAGCATCTCAGGATGATGTTCATTAATCTCCCTGCATGTAAACTTGATAGGAAGCAGTGGAGCTTTTCTATTGAGTGGTTAAGACTCTGGTTTGAGTAAATCCCAGATCACTCCACTTATGAGCTGAGGCCATGAGATACTTACTTAACCTCTCAGTTTCAGTTTCCTGTCTGTAAAGTGGAAATAATATACTATCAACTTCCTAGGATTGCGATGAAGATTAAATGTGATAATTCTTATAAAGTACTTAACACAGTGCCTAGCATATAAGGTACAAGACTTAGTAGCTATGGGTATTGTACAAATAGATGTGGTAGGTGGTAACAATGATGATAATGTAATTATGACAATGATGATGATCTCAGTAAAGGTAGACCCAGTAGGTTGGGGATCCCCAATAGGGACTTCCTTAGAAATGATTAAAGCTTCCTTAGAAATCATCCTGGACCATGTTTTCAGAGAGAGGTATAAAAGTACTAGAGTTATTCTTTCTCCAGTTGAAGGAGTAAGATTTAGACTATTTTTTTACTTCGAGCCTCTTACCAGCTCTGTAAAGACAAATATGGCTGGGTTAATCTTAGGACAAGAAGGGCCAGCCTCTATTTTGTTTTTGGGAAAAAAATATATAAGGGACTCCTAAAGTTCATGCTTGGTCTAGCTCACATTATAAGATGGGTGATGACTACGCAGGGATTTGTGCCAAATCCTTAGCCAGAATAAGAGTATGTATTGCTGGAGCATTGGTTTTCAAACTTTTTGGTCTCAGGATTCTTACACTTAAAAATTACTGAAGATGGAAAATATTTATATATGTGGATTAGAGTCACTGGTATTTCCTGTACTAAAAGTTAATATGGAAAAAATTAAATATTTATTAACTCAATTAAAATAGCACTAATTAATTCAGTGCATGTTAACATAAAAACTATTTTTATGAAAATAACTATTTCCCAGAGCAAAAAGAAATGAGTAAAGTGGCATTATTTTACATTTTTGAATTTATTTAATACTTGATTTAATAGAAGACAGATGAATTACATATCTACTTCTGCATTCAGTTGGTTATGATGTGTTGTTTGGTTGCAGTAAACAAAGTAAATCCAGCATTACAAAGATGTTTAGTAAGAAAAGTGAAGAGTATTTTAATAGCTTTTTGAAATAATTTTGGATATTTTTTTCACACTACTCCACTCCACAAGTGGTAACTTCTTAAAGGTTAGTTGGAATGTGGAAACTAAAACCCGTATCAATGAACTTCTCAATCTGTTACATTAAAATTATTAAAACTACCTTTGCATTATTCAGCCATGCTCGATTTTTACATCATCATGCATTTTTCATTTGAAAAACATTGGTCCATTGAATTATGCAGATTCCCAAATGTTGAAACATTTTATTATACATTGTTAAATAGTAACAATTTAAATAATCTAGTGAGATTTTTAAAATCAGACTAGAAAAACCTTTCTGTATTGAAACACTGTCAAACTCATAGAGACGGATATAAATTTTTCGAAATTTGGTTTTGGCTTGAAAGCTCAAAATATTTATCCTTGCCAACAAATATTGTCAGTTGTTTCCTTGAAGTATTAGGCTCACTGTGTTCATTTTTGAGAAAGTATCTGCCACATTCTGGAGTCTGAGTACTCGTAGTTTATCTGTTCATGGCTCTTTCAAGTAAACCTAATGTTCCATGAAAAAAGCAGATAGTTCAGCTTGCAACTCCAACAATTGCACAAGTGCTTGTCTCTGAGACAATTATCATATGTCAGGGTACAGCAAAAGTGATTTATATTTAAAAAGTCATGAACTCGAGGGTTGGTATGAAATAAAACTAATAATCTTTACTGCTTAGTTAAGGACTTGAAGTAAAACTGACATTTTTACTGCAAGCGTACAACAATACAGAATGTAATGACTATTAACTCAATTTAATCTTGATGCTTTGTTTTGTGCATGAGCATCAATGGTCTCACTCACTCTTGTAGCATCAGAGCAAATTTAAGACAGTGAAATAGACAAATATATTTTAGTATTATGTACTGCTAGATCATATGTCTGGAAACCTAAGTGAACAGATAAACTATTATGTGGGTTGGAACCAGAGATTTGGGATGGGGATTCACAAGAACATAGGTGAGGATTGTTTGTTTCACCTAAAGCCTTCCAATTTTCAATTTTTTTTGTATATCATATAGATCAACACTTCTAGTTCCTCATTTTAGGCACAGAGACCAGGAGGAACATAAAGACTCTGATGTCACTTTTTAATTATATTTTAGTGTTAATTAGTTTTGGTCAGCATAATTCAGTGTACCCTTATAAAAAATGTGTGTGTGTGTGTGTGTACTTACATACCAATTATATAACTTCATAGTTATCTATACTTATATGGACAGTTATGGGATAAATTGTGTGCCTTCAAAATTCATGTGTTCAAGTCTTAAGCCCCAGTATCTAGAATGTGACTGTATTTGGAAATGGGGTCTTTAAGAGGTAATTAAGTTAAAGTGAGTTCATTAGGCTGGGCCCTAATCCAATATGACTGGTGTCCTTTTAAGAAGGGTTAGGACACAGACACATACAAAGGAAAGACATGTGAAGACATAGGAAGAAGTCAGCAATCTACAGACCAAGGAGAAAGACCTCCAAAGAAACCAGTCTTGCTCTCATCTTGATTCTGGTCTTCTGGCCTCCAGAGCTGTGAGAAAATAAATTTTTGTTTAAGCACACATCTGTTGTCCTTTGTATGGAGACCGAGAAAACTAGTATCTGATTATTAAAAGAATTTCAAGCAGTAGTATAGAAGTATAGAGAGAAATGAAGATTGAGTTATTCAGTCATTTTGAAAAAAAGAAGAATGGAATACTGACTGGCTATTTTGTATCAATAGCCAAAGCTTTCACTGCCAGTCCTTTTAGGGCTCTGAGATTCAACCTTAGTACTCATGCTCTTATTCCGACTTTTAGTTCCCAAGCACACACTTTTAGAGTGAGTAGGCTATATTTTCTAATATTATTTTTCTTAAAAAATAAAACCTCACCAATACTAATAGAATGCTACTGCCCAAATAGATTATAGATTTCACAATGTTCGCTGTCAGTGTGGAATACTCTAATGCCTTGCTATTCAAAGGCAATTACAGACTGGCAGCATCAATATCATCCGAGAGTTTGTCAGAAAATCAGAGTCTTGGGCCCCACTCTAAATCTACTGAATTAGGATCTGCATCTTAAAACTATTCCCATGTGATTTTTATGCACAGTAAACTTTGAGACATACACTAAAGGAATATGCCTAGAAACATATTTTTTATAGGATTCAAATTTTTATAGAAAGGCAAAGCTTGTAATTTCCTAAAAAATGTACAATGTGTGGGAATTTTCCAAGCCACATATAGTACACTTGTTTTTGAAATCACTTTTACAGTATTTCAGTCACCAGGGTGCCAGTATATTTTGCTTGACATATGACTTCTTTCTTCTAGGTAAATCCAGGACATGCAGAAGCAATCACATTTCTCTTTTAGTGTTAGTACTTCATGGGAAAAACACATTTATTACCACAGTTACCCTCCATAAAAAAAAAAAAAATAAATAAAAGATTGAGAATCTCTTATGTGCATTTTCAACAAATTAAAAGTTTTTCTCATTCTTACCATTTTTTAAAAAGAATTCAGTGAGGATATCCCCAAATCTGCTGTACATACAATATATTCTGAGTATATTTCCTGTTAGATCATTACTAAATTGAATGCCTGTACTGAACTCCATAAATTAATTTGTTGAGTCTAGGCTGGAGTCTAGCTCTTCACTACAACGTGGAAACAGCTGGATGTCTTAGAGATTTCTCATATTCCTTTTGTAGATCAGAATTATATGTATTTTCCTAAGAAGTACTGTGGACTATGAGAGTCTGCCAAAAATCTCTCCTGTCAGGACTAGTTTAATCTGGCATATATTTACTTAGTGAAAGCACTATCTGATAGTAACATCACCAACAACCTGTCAAATAGAAAAGTGTTTTTTTTTCATCTTCATAAAGTGCTGTATTGAAAATCCATTCTGAAGAAGTTGCCAGTGGTATCATTTTATTTGTAGATTTAAAAGAATGTATACAGGAATAGATACTATAACTGATATCTAGGGCTGCCATACGTTAATGTTTTAATGATAATGCTAATTTTAGCAAAAATGTCTACATAGGAAAGTTATATCATTTATTTGCACTTTTAGGTTATTTGTAAGCAGTGAGGATGAATTTAAACTTAGACAGTGGTGTTTTTGAGTGAGGTAATCTCTGCTTATCCCACATGGCATGACCTCCATAAATCAAAAATAACAGTTCTCCCACCCTCAGACGCTGACATTTGGCAAGCCAGCTGATATACCTTGTTCCTTGGAAACATGTCATCTTTTCTGTCCTCCAGATGTTCCTAGTAGAAATTTGCCAAAACTTCCCAGATAAAAATGGGAGAATAAAGAGGCATTCGAGATCTTTCCTAGAAGTTTTAGTAGAGAATTACTTTATATTTTCAAACAGTCATTTCTAAGATGATGTAATCTTTAAACATTTGAATAATTGCAGCATGTTATCAATTAATGATCACTAGGATTTTCATGTTTAACAGTAGTTCATTCTGGGTGAATGGGCTAACCTTGAAATATATAATGTAGTTATACGGTCCAATGGTTTTTCAATAATTGCATTTTAATAGCTGTACTTCTAAAGACAAATGCAAACACATAGGAAGAGGTTATAACTCATTATCCATTTTCTTTTTAAAGAATAAAATGACCTCAGGAAAATACCATTAATTATGTAAAAGTTGACAAAATCCCCAAGATTTTCTACTGAAAAATCCTAATCATTAATAGTACATTTTATGATTTTTAGAAATTTCCATCAAAGTACCAGTTCAAAATATTTGTATAAATACAAAAACTCATAAAAAATTTCTCTTTTTAAAAAATAAGGCATATATATTGACTTACTATTTATGTATCATATTTATATATATAAAGTCATCTTTTAAATATATGTAACTGTATATAGTTGAAATTAGAAATATTTTGGACTAAATGAAAATAAAAACATCAAAAAGCATAAACTATAAAAGAAAATTATAGTTACACAATTTTATATATATAGTTATAAACAATATACATTTGATGAGTTGTAAAATGTATATAGTTGTATAACTATCACCACAATTGTTATGGGCTGAATTATGTGCCCCCCACTTCAATTCATATGCTTAAGCCCTAAGCAGCAGTACTTGAGAATGACTATTTGGAGAGAAGGCCTTTAAAGAGGTAATTAAGGTTACATGAGGTCATATGGGTGGGCCTAATCCAATATGACTGTGTCCTTATAAGAAACAAAATTTGGACACACCAAAACACTAAAGATGTTGCTGCACAGAGAAAAGACCATGTGAGAGACAGCACCTGTAAGCTAAAGAGAGAGGCCTTAGAGGACACGACCTTGCCAGCATCTTGATCTTGTATTTCTAGCTCTAGACTATGAGAAAATAAGCTTCTGTTGGTTAAGCCACCCAGTCTCTGATATTTTGTTATGGCAACTCTAGCAAACTAATGCAATAGTCACAATCCAAGACATCTCCATTATTCCCTCAAAGTCTCCCTTTGCATTTATTCCATTCTCAGTCCCTAGTAATCACTGACCTGATAACTCTCTCTACAACTTTGCCTTTCGAGACCAGAACACAATATAAATGCAACCATGCAGTATGTATCCTTCAGGGTTTGGCTTATTTAGTTAGAATAAGCTTTAGGTATTCACCATATTATTGAGCATATTAGCTTGTTATTTTATTTATTTTTATTTTTGCTGAGCAGTATTTTATCATTCAGATGTACCACAATTAGCTTACCCATTTAACAGTTGGGCTATTTCTTTTGGCTATTATAAAGAGCTGCAAACATTCTCATGCAGGTTTTGGGGTAAACATCAGTTTTTATTTCTCTTGGTAAATACCTAGGTGGGATTGCTGAGTCATGTGATAATATATTTATAGTTTGTAACATACTGTTAAACTTCCAAAATGACTGTACCATTTGCATTTGCCAACAATATATGATAGTCTAGTTGTTCTACATCTTCACCAGCACTTAGCATTTTTAGTTTTTAAAATTTTATTATTTTGGTAGGTAGTGTTACCTCCCTGGAGTTGAATATTCATTTCCTAGCGATTAAAGGTTTTGGGCACCTTATACGTGCTCACTTGCCAACTACATATTTCTTTGATACAGTATGCTCAAATGTTTGCATATCTTTAACTGTTATTTTTCTTCTGATAAAAATGCATATTCTGGGTACAAATCCATTAATAGTTATGGATATTTTCTTTCAGCCTTTGTTTTGTTTAAAATTCCCCCCCAGCTTCATTGAAATATAATTGACTTATACATTGTATAATTTTAAGGCAAATGTGATGATTCAATATAAGAATATATTATAAAATGATTACTACAGTTAAGATTAGTTAACACATCTGTCATTTCACAGAGTTAGTTCCCCAACACCAAGTAAGAACTTTATAATCTACTTTCTTAGCAATTTTCAAGTGTATGATTCAATATTGTTAACTTAGTATCCTTTAACTATCCATTTCCCCACCTTTGGCAACTAACAATCTACACTTTATTTCTATGAGTTCAATTTTTTTTTAAGATTACATGTGAGATCATTAGTATTTTTTTTTTTTTGACTCATTTCACTTAGGGTAATGCTCGTAGGTTTTATCCATGTTGTCCAATGGCAGATTTCCTCCTTTTTATAGTTGGATAGCATTTCATTGATGTATATATGTTTACATTAAGTCTTACTTAAGGTCATCAATAGATTTGAGAACTGCAGTGAAAGACTTGTAACAAAACCAATTTTACCATACGCTAATTAATATAAAAACAAGAGTTAAGTTTCTATGGCATAACATCACCATTATAAGAAAACTACATTTAATGAAATGAAATTTGAGAATCTGCTGTATACCACACTCTTTATCCATTCATCATCCAAGGTAATTTAGGCTGTTTTTTATATCTTGGCTATTGTAAATAATGCAGCAATGAATTGGAGTGCAGACATCTTTTTAAGATAGTGATTTCATTTCATCAAATACATAGCTAGAAGAGAAATTGCTGTGTCATATAATAGTCATATTCTTAATTTTTAAAAGAAACTTCATACAATTTTCCATAGTGGCTATACTGATTTACTTCCCATCAACAGTGTGCAAGTCTTCCCTTTTCTCCACATCTTGTCAATACTTATTATCTCTTGTCTTTTTGATGATAACAACAGGTTTGAGCTAATATCTCATTGTGGTTTTGATTTGCAGTTCCCTGATAATTAGTGTTGTTGAGCACCTTCTCTATGACTGTTGGCAATTTGTGTATCTGCTTTGGAAAATGTTGATTCAAGTCTCTCTCCATTTTTAAATCAGATTGTTTATTTATTTATTTATTTATTTAGTTAGTTAGTTAGTTTTTTGCTATTTCTTTGCTGTGCAAAGATTGTAGTTTAATGTAGTCACACTTATTTTGTCTTAGTTGCTTTTGGTGTCAATCCAAAAACTTATTTCTAAGACCAATGTCAAGGAACTAATCACTTTGCTTTCTTCTAGGAGTTTATGATTTTAAGTCTTACATTTAAGTCTTTAATCCATTTTGATTGTATTTTGTGTAATGTAGTATAGGGGTCCAGTATTATTCTTTTATGTAAGTGTCTAGTTTCCCAACACCATTTATTGATGAGACTATCTCTTACCCATTGTTCACTGTTGTAACTTAATTGCCATGTATGTGTATATGGGTTTATTTCTCAACTCTTGAATTTGTTTCATTGATCTATGTTATTTTTATGCCATACTGTTTTGATTACTATAGATTTGTAATTTAGTTTGAAGTTTAATAGGAAGTGTGATGCCTCAGTTTTTTTCTTTCTCAAGATTGCTTTGCTACTTGGGGTTTTGTTTATTTAAGATCTTATTTAAGATCTTTTTTTTAAATGTAGACATTAATTGCATAAACTTCCATCTTAGAACTGCTTTGCTGCATCCATGATTTTGGTATTGTATTCCATTTTCATTTGTCTCAAGATGATTTTTTATTTCTTTTGACCATTGGTTGTTTAGTGGCATGTTGTTTAATTTCTACTTTTCATGAATTTTTATTTTCTTGTAATTGATTTCTATTAATTATAAGTAATTATAATTAATTATCATAAGTAATTATACCATTACTGTTGAAAAGATCCTTTGTATTTCAGTCTTCTTAAATTTATTATGACTTGTTTTGTGGCCTAACATATGATCCATTCTGGAGAACATTCCATATGCACTTGAGAAGACTGTGTATTTTGCTGCTTTTGGATGGAATGGTCTGTAATGTCTGTTAAGCCCATCTAATACTATATGTAGCTCTCCTACTGATTTTCTGTCTGGGTGATCTATCCATTGTTGAAAATGGGGTAGTAAAGTCCACTACTCCTATAGTATTGCTTTCTATTACTCCTTTCAGTTCTATTAATATTTCTTTATACATTTGGGTGATCCTAAATGGATATATAAATATTTATAAATGTTATAACCTATATTGGACAGAACACTTTATCATTATATAATGTCTTTCTTTGTCTCTTATTACAGTTGTCTAAAGTCTCCCTAACTGACCTCTTTCCACCAGTTTAAGGCTGCAAGTTTGGCTTTTTCCTCGACAAGGAGGGATGCATGGATGGGACAATGGAAGGGTGGGCCAAAGCATCCCTGGACACACTGTCTGTCACTGGCCCTGAATTCACCATGAAAATACAAGAGGAATGAGACATAGTTTGTACCCCAAGGAGCCCAATGCTTCTCAAACTTCTGTAGCCAACTACCACAGATGACTGAACATTCCCTACATAACCCCCAAAGCCTTAGGGAAGACTGTGCATTTGCTGCAAGTGAGAAATTTCTTGGAAGTCTCCACTCTGAGCTTACAATTGACGTGAATTGAGTGTCTTATTCCATAGCATGCGTGTGACGCATGCACGCACACGCACACACACACACACACACACACACAGACACACACATATAGTGCTTTTTATAAAAAAAAAAAAAAAGGCAATGTTGCCTCCATATCATTTAGGAAAGACAGGCCATTTTCAGCAGATGCTTTTGGAAACATCTTGTGACCCTGGGCAAGTGTCTTTCATAGCTTTTTTTAACCACATTCTTAGTTTGGAAAAAAACAACACTTTCACTGCATCTTGCTTCCCAACAGGGGCTATGTGTCTGCATTGGGCCAGAGCTAAGGAGAACTTCTTGAAAGATATTTTCAAAAGCATCTACTGAGAATGGCCTGTCTTTCCTAAAAGATCTGGGGGCAACACTGTCATTTTTAATAAAAACCACTATGTGTGTGTGTGTGTGTGTGTGTGTGTGTGTGTGTGTGTGTGTGTGTGTGTGTAATAAGACACTCAATTTAAGTCAATTGTAAGCTCAGAGTGGAGACTTCCAAGAAATTTCTCACTTGCGGCAAATGCACAGCTTCCCTAAGGCTTTGGGGTTATGTAGGGAATGTTCAGTCATCTGTGGTAGTTGGCTACAGAAGTTTGAGAAGCATTGGGCTCCTTGGGGTACAAACTACGTCTCATTCTTTTCTGTATCGTCATGGTGAATTCAGGGCCAGCGACAGACAGTGTGCCCAGGGATGCTTTGGCTTACCCTTCCATTGTCCCATCCGTGCATCCAAACTTGTCGAAGAAGCCAAACTGGCAGCTTTAAACTGATGGAAAGAGGTCAGTTTTGGGAGACTTCAGACAGCTGTGGGTCTTAATTCTGACTCTGTCACTTAATAGCTGTGTGATCACCTCTGAGGCTCAGTTTTCTCAATTTTAAATGCATATGAAAGGACCACCACGACCACGATGACGGGGTGCACAGCACAGAGAATGCAATTAGAATGAATACATTGGCTAGGTGGAAGGTCAGGGGAGTGAGGGAGCACTGGGGTGGATCATTTTATGAACTATATGGATGTCTAATCAATGTACTGTATACTCGAATCTAATTAAAATTTTTAAAAAGATTAAAAAATAACCAAATAATTTTGTATTTAACTATGTAAAATGCCAGCTTTATTTAACATGTACTGAATTGGATCTTTTTCTGAACTATATTTTCGTCCATTGTTCTGTTTATCTATATAAGCATCAATATTACATTATAAGCATTGCTTAATAATATTTTTAACATGTTATGTAATTTACTGATTGATGACATAGGCTTTATTGTATGTTCAATTTTCATATTAAATGGAGGCTATTTTCAAGTCTTAATTTTTAACATTAATCTTCTATTCTTATGCAAGTTTTATATTGATTTAATTTTAGTAGCTTCAGATAATTTGTAAAATTTTCTCTGGTTAGTTTTTCATCATTACTATTATTTAAAAATTTTCTTACTTATTTCCACCTCTTTATATTATGAAATTAACTCAAATATTAGCTTTTCTTATTTAAAAAAATCATTAGAATATTGATGGTAATTTTCCTGTTACAGGAATTTGAGAAAGATTGGTATTTTTTATACTTGCTACTGTTTATAAGAGAATCATGCCTAGCACTGAAGCTAAATTTCCCAAAGCTATCTGAATATCTGATGAGACCTCACAAGTCTTTGCTACTGAAAAGACCCAAGGAAACAGAAGCGTAAGTGCTTGTAGGTCAGCCATCCCTGAGGCTTTCTTTGGGTCACTGACTTTGATTTTCTGAAATACCAAAAGTAATTCTTTATCCTTCAGGAACATATTCAAAGTCAATATTTTTCTTTTATGTACGCTACAGTAGTAAGAATGGAAGTTTTTTTTTTTTTTTTTTTTTTTTTGTAGCCTATTTGTTAGAAGAATTATAGTTTGGTCTTTGATCTATTGTCAGTGATTATTTCTGGCCTAGTGAAGAAAAATAGAAGCAAGCAGTTAAAATAGGAGAAATCTCAGAGCTCTCTCTATCATACATCTCTTTTAATTGGTCTCAAAGAAAATTCCCAAGAAGAAGCACATATCAGTATCTTTTACTTATACAAACCACTTTAAATCTTAATGGCAAAAATTATAACCATTTATTTATTTCATATTTTTGTAGGTTAGTTACATAGGCTGGATTTAGCTATGTGGTTCTTCAGTTGACTTGGCTGAATTCACTCATGTACCTGAAATTAGCTACCAGTCAACTAGTTCTGCTTCTGCAGGCTGACTCTGTTGATTGAGACAGCAGTGTTCCACAACGTCCTGCAGACTTTAGCTTCAGCTTCTTTACATGACACCAGTGGCTGAAGTTCCTAGAGTAGCAAGAGAAGAAACTTCAATACTACTTAAGGCCTTGGCCTGTAATTTTTATGGGCCAATTTTCATGTATTCTTTGGATTCAAACCAATCAAATGGCTAGAAGTAAGGAAATGGACTCCACCTCTTGATGAAAAGAGCAATAATTGTTCTGACTAATTTTGAAAACTACACAAGTACCAAGAACTGTATTTGACAACAGAGACTTAAACCAAAAACAAGGAATAAACATAGGTTCTAGAGAGTTACAAGATTTTTGCTGTGTATTATCTAGTAATGACAAATTTCATCTTGTTGGGTGTAATTTTACCTTGTGGTACTAAGGAAAGCATTCTGTAGATCTGTAGTGAAGTCTAAGATTATGTATTTCTAACAAATTTTGAGGTAATGATGATGCTGTTGGTCTGCAGAGCACACTTGCAGGAGCAAGTCATTGAATCAGTGCCATCAAGGTACTTGGTGGCCTGGAAGCATCAATATCACTTATGGAAAATGCAATTTCTTGACACTCATCCCTGTCCTATGAATAAAATTTCTAGGTAGGGCTTTGAAGTCTGTGTTTTGACAAGCTTTTCTGGGGATTCTAAAATAAATTAAAGGTCTGTTTTTTGTTTGTTTGTTTGTCTGTTTGTTTACTTATTTATTTATTTTGATGTCCATTAAAGTTTGATAAGCAATGCATTCAATGGTATTAGGTAGAAAAGAGGAAGTGCAGTCGAGAAGGAAGAAGTATAAATCATTGGACTTATATAGTAAGTACTTGCAGGATTTGTTCTACCAAGTGTGAATGCAGACCTTTGAAGAACACATATAAACTACAAATAATATTGCCAAACAAGATGTAGACGTTTATGGAATGATTACCTTGGAAGAAAAAGATGAATAATGGTGGTGGACAATACCTTTAGAAGAATTACCTATGTTTTTTTATAGTTGGCAGCAGTCTAGAGCTTTCCATTCCCATGTTATGTTTTTATTAATGTTCTTATAGTGAACATTGAAGAAAAGCCTCTCTCGTGTATGACTGTGAGTCTAATCAATCCAAGCTCGGGCATGTTTTACTACTGTCAGCTATGAGTTTTCTTTCTATTTTCTTGCCACAGATTTCTGATAAATTTATTCAAAATGGTCCAGCAATACCATCATAGCTTAACTTTTTTCCAATGTATTTGGCACATATAGGTATTCATAGTACACTTGAGACATTTTGTAGAATTTACAGAATTCTCTAATATACACAATTGAAATTTGATCCAAAAGTCAAACTATTTGTTGAGGAGTTTGAATGTTTAGATGAAACAAAGTTACCCCTTTGTGATGCAAGTATGAAGTACCATGTGAAAAAATAAGGAAAAGTTTCAATTCTCATTTCTAATGTTGTGGACATTATTTCACCTGGTTAAGATAAGACTTACCTTCAAACTATTTAAAAGTAGTTTCTTTTTAAACCACTGGGCCACATCAAATACATAGGCTCTATTTGTAGTTATCTGAAATAATACTCAGAGTTCAAAAAAAAGAATGGTCTTTGTTTCATTTCATGAAATATTTATCTTATTCACTGAGACAGTCTAAAGATTTAATATTCTAATCTTGTTGAACTATTGAAGACTTTGCTCATTCTTATATCAAGAGCAAAGAACACTGGGCATAGAATTTTTACTGGCTATGTGACCTTATGCAAATCACTTAGCCTCTCTAAGCTTCTTAGTATTGCCACTTCTTGATGAAGATGCCTAGAAGTATTCTTGATTAGTCCAAATATAAAAACAAAAAGTCCTTCTTATGAGTAACTGGTTTATTTTTATCTCATTAACATAGTGAATACTGTAACTGATTTAGGGAGCTGGCTAGGTAGAAAGATAGATAAAATACCAGCCTAACATAACTGACTCTCACTTTCTTCATCTTTAAACGTAAAAATATTATGTAAATATCAGTTGATTTTCAATAAAATTAACAAGATTGTTCCAAAATTTTGTAATTTGGTGAAAATTTAAGAAGTCAAGCATGCTGAATTTTGTCTTTATCTCTATGTTGGCTATCATTTTGTTATTTCAAACTATCTAGGGATCAATTTTTAGTTATTATGCTTGACATTGTGTAGATATTTCCTCAATTACTTCTATTTTCTATCATATCTTAGAAAGCGAAAGGCAAAGGGTGTGTAACATTACCATCAACAATGGTTTTCAGAAGTGTCCAGGCAATGTTGATGCTTATTCCAGTCATCATTGTGTCAATCTCAACTCTATCGTAGGCTTCTTATGTTAATTTTTAAATGGCTAAGGGACTATAAAATATGCAATAAAATCACAATCTCTTAACTTATTAACTTATTTAACAAATTAACTTGTTAACTTTTTTTTCAAATAGTTTCATTTTACTGCTTTTTTCATTTGTTTCTTATAAATTTTTTATGGGTTCTCTGGAAAGAGTTAAAAAGAAACATGAATAAAATTTCCACCCATAAGCAATAGGTAGCATTCACTTCCTTTCTAATTTCAGTGACTTCAGTCTCTAAAAAGAGAAAAATTATAGTTAAAAAAAATCTACAAAGGTTCACATTAGCAAGGCTGAATATAGGAAAATAACAATACAAATAATGGGTAAAAGACTCCATTCTATAATAATTATCAAAATTTTGAAGAATATGTTCCAGAAAAATTCATTAAGCATCTCATGGGATTTCCCCTTTTCATTAAAAATCAGAAAAGAAAAAAGTTTGAGAAAATTCACATATGACTAAGCACAATTTCTCTCAAACTTATATGTTGTTTCTACAACTATGGCATGGTATCCATAAGACCAACTCTCATTCCATTACCAAATGAAAGGGCTAGGACTGTAAAACTCTTATTCTGTAGTCGCTATCATCATCTTTTTGTGTCAAACTTTTCCTCTTAAAGGCTGCTACTGATGGTCTTATCAGGTATATTTGATAAGAAAATAATGTTGTAGAACGTAAAAAAGTTGAAGGCCTGGAACTGAACCTTCTGCTATGAATTATCATCCATGTTATAGATACAGGAGTCTGCTATAAACAAGAGAAGTGAAAATTAGCAAGTGTAAATCCTTAAGCCTTCAGATTGGGTAACTGATTACTTATGATGTTTAGTTTTCAACATGGCATAAAGTTGAGGAAGTTCAAATTTATTCCATCATATGTGAATATACCTGGTTCATGCATGGTCCTTCTTTGACTCTTTTTTTAAAGAACTCGTGTAAAGGGATTCCTATTTCATCATAGCTAAATAGACACAAGCTGCCAATAAGGTTCAGCTTCTGCTAGACAATAAGGGTTTGATTTAAAAAAAAATACATTAAAATATAAAGTCTATTTTCCATCTGATTATGTGAAAGAGGAGTGCTGATGCTACCTTTCATTTCTTAATTTGTTTCAGAAATGCTTCAACACAACATCAGTGCTCAATTCATGTCTTCTATAGGACTGGATACACAGAATCTTATGGTCTAATGCAGTTAGTGAGAATCTTCACATTTTTCCTACTGTTTTAGTTTGGGTAGGAGGTTGGGCAAAGCTGGCACTCACTAAGATCAAAGCACTCCTGTGCTCAGAGGACGTATTATTTAAAACCTTTAGTGTATTTTGAGAGAGACCCTTTTATTTAGTTTCATCTGTGTCCTCTGTGCTGATACCACTCTATTAGCAGTTGCAGAGAAGACAGGAGCACGGGAGGTCCCACATGGCGCATTGCATCCCAGTAGGTCTGTTTAACATGGGTGTTTTCTTAGAACATTTAGCTGCAGACCTGAGAGAAATTTTCTCTGAAAGATTTATTTTATTAGCTGTAAACTATCAGCAATTTTTCATCTTCTTCCAGTTGCGTTATGATTAAAATTCCTACTAATTTTAGAAATTTGTTGTTTTAGATTAAAATTTGCAATTTTTGAATATATGGTTGTTTCTGAATTACAAATTCAAATGTCTTTATAAGCACAATGATCTAAGGTCCCCTTTTAATTGAACTTTTAACATTTTTTAATTGTGATTCTTTCAACTATGCTCACTGGTCTTTGAAATTATGGCAAATTTGAAAGTAATTAAAAGATTTTTAATCCCTGGAGTAGTGACAGTACTATCTGTAATCAATTTTCATCTTTTGTAGAGCTAGCCAGACTTCAGAATTTGGGAGTAGAAACCATCTAACCAAGTTCATATAACTACAATACCTTTAGGTGTGATTATAGAAGATAATCAGTTGGTAGTTTAAATACGAGAATAAGCCTTGTTAGAATATAGCAGGTCACTTCCTGGAATTATGTTTCTGTCAGAAGCTGATGACTTCCTCAAAAGTGTGTTTGGAGAAAGTTTAGTGAAGACATTCTTTACATTGTGGGCAAGATTAAAAAAATAATAACTAACAAGGATGGTGTAATATTCTGGGGCTTGAGATAGTAGAAAGATATTACCATCCCTGGGGCTGAAGGATAAAGGGAGGCAGGGGTTATCAAAACCCAATAGGGAACAGCCTGACAAGAGCTGTGGCCTATAGAAGAGGAAATAGCCTCTGATGATCTTTCTCTTCTTGCCTTTTTTCCCTCTGGTGCTTTCCATCAAGTATACCCAACCAGAAGCCACAAAGAAGAGAGATTCCCAGAGCAAAGACAACTGCAAGGAAGGATAAAGGCTGAATCTGGTGGGGCAATATATCCTTCACAGTCACCTCTTTTGTCTCTCAGTATCTATTCTTGACAGTTTGAATGAAAATCTTGTGTCCCCACACATGGATGAGGTAATGATAATTCAGTCACATTTTCTCCCAGAAATATAAATCATTAACTATTACTCGTGTGCTTCATGTGAAGTAGCATAATCTTCTCATTATCTACCAGTCCCTTGAACTGATTTTTGCCATTCTAAGTGACACAAAACTCAGGATATGAATTCTTACTAGTTGATCTTTATTAGAGTGTTTTCTATTGACCAGGACTACTGGGGAGGGGAGTACTAGAGTTGCCCAGTGAATGCTAAGTTCAAGCCATAGTCTTCCTTGTCCTCGTTGTGAGGCAGCAAACCAATTTCGACTTAATAATTGAGATCACTCAGTCAGTAAGATGATATCTTTCTTTTTCCCTATTGGTTTAATAAAGAACACGTAATAACCAGCTCCCAGTCTCAGCTCTCATTTAAGATAACCACAACTGTATTCTCCAGTGGAGCAATGGTTCTCCGAAGCACAATGAGTACTAAATTCAAGCCCCATGTTTCAGGTATTAGTGGTATGCATTTTTTAGGTGAATTTTATTTGATGTAATGAAAAGACGAGACCATACCATCTTTATCTTTTACTTATAGGTTACGTTACCTTTGACTATAGTTATGGCAGCACACTACTGACTACTGGTTAACCATTTATACTGCATCTGAAGAGTATAAATCTCAGAAACCTCATAGGATGGTATCTCAGTTGTATATCAAACAAGCTTCAGATAGCCATTCTACTCTTTTATTCAAGTCAGATGTTTCTTAGTGATAAGGCACATGGTAATGTGAATGTGAGCCCATTTTTATAATTATTTCAACATGAAATAAGTTGCTTTGCCAGAGGTAATGTTGTATGGGATGCCATAGTAAAGGGGATGGCATTGTATATGTTCACAGATGGTGAAGCTGAAAGAATCATCACAGCCAGTGAAGATGTATCTCTATTGTATCTACTCCACTGATAAAAAAATTGTCAATGACAGAAGATGTCCAATGTGCCTGGCTGGTCCTCCAAAGAATGGTGCCATATTAGGGGCTTAGAGTTAACCTTAGAAGCTGAGGTAAAGGAAAAAGGAAAGGAAGAGTTACTAGGACTCAGTACTCAGTGAGTGCTATAGCCCAGGAAATGTAAAAAAAAAAAAAAAAAAAAAAAAAGCAACATACACATTGCAGAGCATCAGTGAAAGAAATAAAGAATAAATAACCTGGCTTTTGTTTTCTCTCATCTTTCCACCTCTGTCTGGCCATATGCAACCAGAAACCAGAGGGTAAGCCTATTTGATGCTGTCCCTAAAGACAGTGTTTAGAGTACAGAGAATGGAGTGGGGTAAAGAAGGATGCAGGGTGGATCTAAAGAGGTGAAGGAAGAACTTCTCAAACTGTCAAGAAGTCCATTGAGTAAGCAGAGTTAAATCTGGATGGAGCCACAATGCTGAAGGCCTTTTCAAGGCTCTCAAACTCCATAAACCACATTAAATTATTATGGAACATATCTTGATGTCAGAGAGTTTGACTTCAAACCCTGTTTTTCCTATTTATTAGCTGGAGAACCCCGGAAAAGATCCTGATTCCTAATTTGAGATGTTTTCAAAATGGGAGCTGTATCCGCTCTAAATCAGTGTTTGATATGTAGCATTGTGACCCCATAGCCAGGGTTCACAGGTTCTGGAATCAAGAGGTGAAAGCGGGAGAGGTACCATTTACCCTAATGAACAATCAGCAAACCTTTCTTTCCTGTCCACATGACTTTATGCTCTCCTGGCCTAGAGGTGTTAGTTTCAGAGAGAAGTCCATCTACCAGAAGACAATAGCAAGCCCACTGAACTGGAGGTTGAGACTGCCTCCTGGTCTCTTTGGGCTCCTCATGGCTCTGAATCAACAAAGAAAGAAGGGAATTACTGTATGGGCTATGAAAATTAATCCTGATTACCAAAGCAAATCACACTGCTACTACACAGCATAGGGAGGGATGAGTATGTCTGGAATACAAGTGATCCCTTAGATGCTTTTCTTAGTACTGACATGCCTTATGATTAAAGTTAAGGGAAAACTAAAACAAACCAATTGAAGCAAAGCCATTAATGGCACAGACACTTTAGGAATAAAGGTTTGGGTTACCCCACCAGGCAAAGAATCAGAACCAGCTGAAGTATTTTCTTAGGGAAAAGGGAACATGAAATAGCAGAAGTAGTTAGAAATAACACTTATAACCGCCAGTTGCAGAAATGAGAACTGCAAATGTTGTCAATATTATTTTTATGAATATGTTTGTATGTATGTTATTAAGCAAAAGTATTTGTTTTCTTCCCTCTTTTATCTTTTTTACCACATAGCTTAAACTGTGTTAGCTTTACGTTGTGGTATTTAAGTTATAGGATACCAAAGAGGAGAGTGAATAATTACCCAATGACTTTGTATCCTCTTCCAGGAAAAGGATAGTATTGTACACAGGATGGATATATCCTGTAAGAAGAAAGTATGACTTCTGTATTGCCTTTATTTAGAGATTAAATATGGTTTAAGGAGCTATGTCTTGGTGCCAGGTTGACAAGGAGTGACTATCATGTTTAAATTTTATCTGCCAACTTGGCTAGGCTATGGTACCCAGTTGTTCAGTTAAGCACTAGTCTAGATGTTTCTGTGAAGATAGTTTATAGGTGGGATTAACATGTATAATAATCAGTTGACTTTAAGGAAAGTAGATGGGCTCATTCAATCAGCTGAGACCTTGAAGCCAAAACCAATTTCCCAGAAAAGAAGAAATTCTGCCTTTAGACTGTAACAAAAAAACCTGCCTCAATCTCCAAGCTGCTGGCCTGCTCTGTAGATTTTAAGCCAAAGACATCACTCACCTGTTTCTAGCCTGTCACTTTACTCTACCAGTGTTGGACTTGCCAACTCCACCGTCACATGAGCCAATTTCTTAAAATCATTCTATCATCTCTCTCTGTCTGTCTACCTACCATCGTCTTATCTCATTAGTTCTTTTCTCTGGAGATCACTGACTGATGATATAGGTGCTAAAAGTTCTTCTATAGATGTTTTTCACATTAAATAAAGTAACATATGTGTGATATAAGTTGTGTGTTAGTTGTAAGAAAAAAATAATTTAACTGAAATTCACTTATACAATCATGTATATTCACAACTTGTGTGGTAGGCTATTTTTTTCAAAGTTGGCTCCATTGATACATGGAAATACTTTTTTTTTTTTTTTGTAATACTCTTTTTATAATTGATATTAACACACTTCTATAGGGAGGTACAAGTTTATGTTACTTCTCCCTGAAAGGGGGTACACATCTGTAAGAGACTCTACCAATAGAACGAAGCAGAGGCAATCCTTCCTGAATTTTGAAGTTAGATCATAAAAGGCAACATAACTTCAGTGTGTGTGTGTGCGTGAGTGCATGTGTGTATGTGTGTGTCTGTGTGTTTGTCATTCTCTCCTCTGTTTCTGTGCTTTTCTTTCCTTCAGTACCTAGCTACCATTGTAAGAGGGCACCATCCCACATGGAGAGGACTTGTGTAGGCGATTCAGCCCACAGCCCCAAATAGTTCCCCAGCTGACAGCCAGCATTCGTTTCTAAATGTATGAATGAATGAGCTTCAAATGACTCCAACTCACAACCTTCGAGTATTTTAGTTGAGGATCTCTAATTACAGAGCAGAAGTAAGTCATCTCACAGTGTCCTGTATGAATTCCTGTCCATAGGAAACATAAGAGATATATTTATTGTCACTTTAAGTCACTAAATATTAGGGCAATTTGTCATACAGTAATGTATAATAAATACAACATGCTTTATTGAAAAAAATCTAAAGGTGGTATAATTTTAGGCATGATTTGATTATAGATGCCTATGTTTCTCTGTGATATTTTTTTTCTAAGTTCTGGTTTTCTTTGTGCGTTGGCTTTACCCACTTATGAAAGAAAAATAGCTATATTTGTTCCACTGCCTCACATTTCAATAATACATGGTCTAGAATAAAGAGATCACTTTTCTTTAAGCATTCCCAGAAAAAATTCTGAAATTGATCTATATTAAGTCACATGGCCACCTCTAAAATAATTTAAGTCCTAGGCATATGGAATGTAACCATTGGCTTATCTTGGTATGTTGTTCCCATCCTTGAAATCACAGAACTTCTCAAACCTATATCAAGGATTCTCTGGAGAAGAAGAATAGATACTCTGGAAGCAACCATAGATTTTCACTATAAATACTGCATAATTTTTGATATCTGAAATTCTTTATACATGATACTTATAATTACTTAGCTTATTAGCATCAGATATTTTCTCATGTATTACCTTGGTATTCATCAATCACCTAAATTTGCATTACTCTCTCACTCAAGAAGATATAAACAATTATATGCTGTAATCTTTTCCCCTTTAATTTTAAGGCTAACTATTTCTATAATGCTTAGTAAATGTCCCTATCTCTATTTGAATTAGCTACAGCATTCACAGGCTCTGCTTAAAATTAAGCCTTTCTATACATTATTTCTTGAAATCATCTTTAGAATATTTGGCAATGTTAGGTGACAGCATATGTTTAATGTTGTTAAAAGCAGAATCATTTTAGCAGAGGTCTGGAATAGTGCTTTAAATCTACAAAAGGTACACCCTACAGTGGTCCTAGAATAGCATTTAATAAGAATAGAAGGAAGAGAGCTTGGAGTGTACAACATGAGCAATATAAGATACAAAGAGTTAGTGTTAGTGGTTAGATTAGTTCCTAAATTCTTTTCTGAAGAATGTTATTTCTGTGGGACAAAAAAAAAAAAAAAAAAGGTTTCAGAAGTTAAATATGTTTGAAAACTGCTATGCAGTGTCATGCCATTTTGGAAATTCAGAATTCAGATTAATGTATTAAAGAATCTAAAAAATTCTATAGTGAAGGGATTGCTTAATTTTGATTGCCCAGTTTTCCCAAATAGGTTTGGAAAACAAAGATGGATCACTTATTTTAAAGAGAAATTCATTATCAAAAATGGAAATGACAGTGTGATGTGTACTAGGAGGTCAAATAATGAAATATGGTTTATTACTAATAAAAATAAGCCATAAAGCAAGAAATAGATTGTTTGAAACCTTAAAGTAATAAAAGAAGAGAAAGAATGTAAACCATACTAAGGTCATCTTAAATGGCAGTTTTGTTTCAGCTAAGAAGGAATAAACCCATTCAACTTTGTTTCTCTCACTAATAACAATTAAATTCCTGGACAGATTTTTTTTTTTTAACAACTCACTGATGACTTGGAAAAATAAATAATAGCAGTCAGATTCAGGGGAGTTATCAAAACCTCTGAAATGACCAATATAGTGGTTTGTTTTTCTTCCTTCCTTCCTTCCTTTCTTTCATTCTCTTTCATTTCTTTCCTTTCCCTTCCTTCCTCCCTCCCTCCTTTTTCTTCCTTCCTTCCTTCCTTCCTTCCTTCCTTCCTTCCTTCCTTCCTTCCTTCCTTCCTTCCTTCCTTCCTTTCTCTTTCTTTCTTTCTTTCTTTCTTTCTTTCTTTCTTTCTTTCTTTCTTTCTTTCTTTCTTCTTTCTTTCTTTCTTTTCTTTCTCTTTCTTTCCTTTCTTCTTTCCTTTCTTCCTTTCTTCTCTTCCTCCTTCCTTCTTCCTTCCTTCCTTCCTTCCTTCCTTCCTTCCTTCCTTCCTTCCTTCTCCCTCCCTCCCTCCTCCCTCCCTCCCTCTCTCTCTCTCTCTCTCTCTCTCTCTCTCTCTCTCTCTCTCTCTCTCTCTCTCCACACCCCTCCCCCCTCTCTCTCCTTCTTTTCTTCTCTTTCATCATCCCCTGGCTTATATTCTAGGCAGTCTAAATCATGAAATTTTACAGAGTGTATGGATAGAAAGGCTCTAGAAACTTTTGTTTTTTTTAAGCTAGAGGTCCAGAAAGTGGACCTCCGTGGGATGGAAAGTGCATGTATGTGTAAGTGTGTACATGTGTGCACGCTTGCACGTGTGTGCACAAGTCCCACATTTTTTCCCCCTATTATTCTCTTACCTTTGAGCTGAAGCAAGCCCTCCGTTTTCATGAAGCTGCAATATTGGCAGTAGTACTGGAGGCAGCAGCTACACGGGTGCTTAAAACACGGAGAAAATTCTTCTCTCTGACCAGAAGAATTTGGAAATGACATGTATGGAATGTAAAGTATGCGAAGGGAATCCCAATTATTTTTTACTGTCTTTTCACTTACTACTTTGTCCAGAGAAAGATCCAGTTGTAGAAAAAAAGTAAATGTTGCTGGATGTAAATTAGGAAAAATAAAAAACAAAAATAGTTTTGAAAGATCCTTAAGTATGATTCAGTTATAAGCAAATTTTGACACATATTGTATATATGTCTAAGAAAAAAACTAGCAGTAATTCGATTTGGGGAAGTTATGACTATTTTAGGAATATCTGGAAAACTATGGATCTTTTTCTTTAACTATATCCAGTTAGACATTTTAGGACATTGTTGTATACAAATATGCTGGAACTTTTAAGTTCAAGAGGTTCCCTGATGTCTTAGGCTTTATTTTTGTAAACCTTAATGGTCCATGGACCACAGATTAAAACTCTTGCCCATATAAAATATAATCAGTCTTCTATTCATGATCAAAATTAAATTTTTTATTTTATTTTATTGAGACATAATTTACATATAACATTATATTAGTTTCAAGTGTACAGCATAAAATTTGATATTTGTATATGATGCAAAATCATCACCATAAAAGTCTAGTTAACATTCATACCAATGCTCATGAATATTAACCCAATAGTATTCCAGAGTTCCCTTGTTCTCTAAAAAATTTTCTCACTAGATTATCCTCTGAAAATTGAAAACAGTTTATTAAAAAATATACAAGTTATTAAAAATATAAAGGTTCTAATAACCAAAGGTCATTGGTACTAAATCTTTTATTTATTTAATAAGAGAGTGAAAAGGTGAGGTACATAGAGCTTGTGAAGGGATTTCCATACTTGGGGCAAATTGAAGCAAATAAGACGAACTTTAAAGATTTTATAAATTTGATTTGGGTAAGCCATGTTTGCATTTCCCTGCAGTAGAATAATAAAAGCTTTGAATACACACACACACACACACACACACACACACACACACACACACACACACTTTCAAACAAATTAAAATAGAGGAAAGGCTGCTTTTATGTGTTATGTGAAGGGCTTGTTGTTTTTTAATATAGTTAACATAATTTTCATACAAAAAGATGTGCTCTAGGGAATTTGCATATCAAGTTATCATTGGGGATAATTTCATATTAGCAGAGAATCATAGGATGATTTAAAGTTTCATTTGGGGATTTAAATCTTCCCTTTTTTCCTAGTTATATTTGCAGGACTTCCTTAAAAATAGAAATGTCGAGAGTTTAAAAATTCAAGAAAGTAAATTACCCTGCAAGTCCATCATTTAGTTGCATCTAAAATCCTATTATTTTATTTCATCACTAAGAACCATTGTTCTTTTGTTTCTAAAGGTTTGAAAACTAAAGTGATATACTTTCTATATGTATTTATAGACATACATACATACATTGCTTATGCACATGCATTTTTAATGGAGATTTAGTAACTATAGAAATATGTTGGTGTGGTATTGAGTTTGAAGCTGGATATATGGATCTTTTAACATTTTTGAAATGGTTGCAGCCCTAAGGGGTGAACATGTTTATAATATTAGGGAGCTTCTGTATATTTAGTTGACAAAAAAGATAAAAAATTTATTCCAAGTTTCTATAGAAAATGTAAGATGGATGGAGGTAAAGTGGATGGACCAATATAAACTATGAGATCATATTTGGTGACTGAAAAATAAAGTGAAATGCCTTGTATTCCATCTAAGAAAGAGAAAAAAAGTACCAAGGCAATATTGTAGCTTAATGATAAATTTCCTGTGAATCGTGGTTCTTTGAAATATAATTTTCTCTTCTAAAATATTGTTTTATGTAAATTAGTATATACACATACATATGTGATATATTTTTAAATGGAAATAAAAATTGTGCACATTTTAATTCCCATACATGATTGTTTCCAATTTAGATTCAGCCTGGTGATTTTTTCTGAATGATTTGGTTCTTTTATTTCTTAACTTTTGTAAATATGTATTAAATGTCTATATACTATGTGCAAATAAACTATGGTTGCTGTATTCAAGAATTTCATAATTTAAAAGGAAAGATATTTGTCTTTCTTTTTAAAACACCTCTTTCCTTCAAAATTATGTTTTCCTTAATTTCTTAAAGTGAAGTTACTAAACCCTCATTTCTTTACGCAGAGAGAATTATTTTAACTATTTAAAGGACAGTAGTTTCAATACTTTAACTATATTTGTTGTTATGTAGAGATTGTATCCATGGTGTTATCATTTCAAGAGTATAACATTGGTAGACAGTAAGGGTTACAATCAAAGTGGATAGAAAAATTGCTTATAGATATTACTGCTTCACCATATTAGAAATGATGCTACATAATTATGGACTGTGAGGGATCAATAGGGTTAAACCTATATAGAGATATGTAAAGTGACATATCTTTAGCAGCAAAGTAGCTAGAAAGAGAATGATTCTAAGATAGAATATTGCCCCATTGATTAATTTATTCATTCATACTGAATATGGATTAATTCATTTTTTTCACTCAGTAAAATTAGTGAATACCAACTTAATATGCTTCTATCTAGATCAGTGTTTCTTAATCCTGGCTATGCATTAAAGTTACCTTGGCACCTTTAAAAAAATACAAATGCCTGTCTCCCACACTATATCTATTATAGCAGAACCACAGGATAGAGATAGCAGTAAGTTTCCAGAATCTAAGATTTTAAAAGATTTTAAAATCCAGATTTTAAAAGATAACTGGGGCTGAGAACAACTGGTTTACTTTTTTGGATACTCAAGATTAATGAAATTTATTGAATATTTTAATAATGGAAAAGACTCATGAATATCTGCTTAGTTTATATTTCTTAAAATAAATTCTTTTGTTTTGTTTAAGAAGCCAAGCTTTCTTGCATAACATTTCTTAAAGCAAATTTTTAAGTGAAACTGTTGCTTTTTGTACCTGAATTCTGAGCAGAGAGTATTGTTACTTTTAGTAACATATGCTCATTTTGTTCTACCTTTACCTAGGTCAGAACATCAGAGTAATTTGTGATTTCCTAAAAGGGTTAATGCAAAATGCACTGTGTAAGAGCTGTTTTCCACTTGGGTGAAATGGTGTTCATAGTTATATCGAAGCTTCCTCACAGTGTATTAGACTGGATGACACTATTAATATTAAGCTTACTAAAATTTTTGAAGGTTATATATTTATACACATTCAAATGATTTTTTGGTTTTGATATTATCCTATTATCTTTGTCAAGTAACCATTTATCTTGTTTGGTCAAAATGTTTCAGAAATTGAAACAATATATGTTGTTTTTTCAATCTGAAAAAACGTCTACTGTGGGCTTGAAAACACCATTGAGTCACAGTGGAAGAGCTTGTGGCCAGAATTTCTTAATCAAATTGATTTATGCTCACTGATTTCTGGAAGCATCAATTCTTAGAATGTGGCAGCTCTCCATAATTTCTTCCTGAGGAATCTCATCTATTCAGTTGCTTGAACTGGCAGCATTTAACTGCTCCCTCCAAATGAAAAATGAAAAATGCTTTTGAATCTGTTGATAAAGAATGGGCTGAATTTTGGTTAGAAATCCAAATCAATGTATATAGTTCATGTTATTAATGTCCTGAGATCTAAAAAATTACTTTTGTTATTCTTGACTATATACATTCACGAATCTCTTTACCTGTGTTAATTTGTTTAATTCAGAGCAGTGTATTTGTTCATTACTATTTTAAATAGCATCAGTTATAATGATTCTATTTACATTTTAAACTCTTACGACTGATTTTTTAGAACTTCATTATTATTTTAAAATGAAACAAACAAATGATCAGTTTATAGATTTACAGAAAACAGTGCTTGCAACAAAGCACTTATGATAATTCAACTTCTTGGTTTGAAACACTCATGTCTCAGCCATCTATCACAACTCATGTGTCTCATTTTCATATACATTCGGGTAAATATTTTATATTCTTTTTGTTTCATGCTTGTGGCTCAGAGTGCTGAATCTTACTACATAAAGCAAAAATTTTTATAAATACAGATGGTGCTTTTATCTGCAATCATCTTGCAAATATGTGCCAACTCTTGGAAAAGAAAATGGAATACACTAGAGTTTATGTATAATTCAAAACAATCTCGTCACTTACTTTCAATTCCACATCCAACACTCAAAGAAGTATTAGTTTAATGTAGAGAAAATATTTTACCGAAGTATTAATCAAGGCCCTGGCTAGTGAGCAATAGAAACTCATCTCAAAGTAGTTTAAGCAAAAGAGTATCTCTCTTACAACTCTGGTCAAAAACTCCTGAGAAGACTGGTTAAGATCATTTATCAAACCTTTCTTTGTCAAGAAAATGAAATATTCTTATTGGCAAAATATGCTCACAAGACTACTATGTTTTAGGAATAAGTAGGTGAATATTTTTCGTTTATTAAATAAATGTCCCCAAGAGAAGATCTGAAAGACATACTATTACTTAAGTAGTAGGAAGTGACATTAGACAATCACTGTACAACAGCAGAGATGTGCAATAACAAAAGCAAAATGAATAAATGATGCTTCTAGCACTAAAAGACACTAACTTTACAAATGAAACTTACCATTTATATTTTTATCCTAAGTCCTATTATGAATTGTTAGAAATCACTCTTATTCTGCTTATAGAAAATTATAGAAAGCATTCAAATGGACCAGATCCAAATAATGATACTACTTTTATAAAAAAGAAAATGAGTGTTTGATAAAATGTTAAGTAAAAGCATTACAGATAATGTTTTTTGTTAGTCCTCTTTTCTATATAACCTTCAGTTTATCTCCTATTCCTATTATTTCTCACTCCCCCACCCCCGCAACAGTGTCCTTTGCATTATTACGTGTGGAGAGAATATTTTAGTAGGAAATGTAAACTAGGCTTTTAAAAGTAGATAGGTAGGTTGCAAATTATCCTTTTAGGATGCCTTTGATTTTTCCAGTTAATTATTGTTGGCTGTTCTGTTAATACTATGAACTTTTGACATCTATGTTTTAACACATTAAAATACTCAAAAATATAAACATGCATGTAAAAATGATCTAAATAAATTTACTTTAATAAAGAAAATATTTAGAAAAATGAAGTAAATATAAGCTGGATGGGTCATGCAAAGGAACATATCTAATTATGGTAATACCCTAAAGGACTCTTTAAAATCTGGACTTAATGTTGATAGAAGAATTTTCCGAAAATAAATTAATCTTTAATGAAAACTATAAAATGTACTATTCCTGTGTAACAAATGACACAAATATAATATTTAATGTGTTCTGAGGAATCCGAGGTAGATTCTCATATCAATCCCTAATTCCTTCCCTCAAAGGAAGTGATATCTTTACCAGTGTGGTTAGTAGAACAGTTAATTGTGTTGATCTTATCTAGGTCCTCTTCAGGATTATTTTTTTCTTATAATGTCTTATTTTTGGTGACATGTCTTCTTACAGCTTAGGGCTCTTATTACTAAAACCAATAATTTTTAGTCTTTAATTGTTAACTTCAGCAAAAACTGTGTGACACTATAGCTCTGTCATTCAAATCTGAGTGCTCTGTATCTAAACGCTTTGGGGTGGCTTCATTACCTTTCTAAGATTAAAAAGTTTCCGCTTGCCTATGGTTTGTGTATATGCGGATAAGCTGTGAAGCAAGACGATTATAAGTCATTTTGTTAGCAGTCAGTCTAAGATGAAGGCAGTTTCTCCATTCACATGGCACTTTGACACTTCTTGTGTAAAATCATTAAGTGTCTCCAAGCAATGGTGTTTTGGGACACTATTATTTAATTATTTAATATTGCAAACCCAAATGTGTTGGTAACACTTTATACCTTATTAATATTTTGGCTCTGACATTGCCCTCCTCCCCTAAGCCCTTTTTGAGCCAGTCTTCAGTAATTCTGTGAAGGAGAAAGGTTGGAGAGAACACAGCTTTAGTATAAAGATCTGGATTTCTAGTGGATTCTCCAACAGATTTCACCAAGTGCCGTGGATCCTTTAAAATAATATACAAAAGTTACTAATTGTGTACATTAAGAATCAATTTATGTGCCTTTGACCTATAAAGGATTAGATGCTTTTTAAAAAATAGTCTTTATTTCTAACTTTAATTCTTTGAATTTGTCATATATTGGTTAACTCAAAGTTGCCTTGAACTAAGCATGCTAGAAAATAAATTTCCTGAACAAATTTTTGGTTAAGTGCTATATATATTATAATAATTATGATTTTCTTTCAAGTTAAGAATTTCTCAGGTTTTAATGTGCGAATGACAGTGTCTCTTCTGTGTTCTAAAAAAAGAACTTCATTGCCTTGGAGATTTGCCTCACGTTCCTATCCTAATATTGTTAATGGTGCTATTTTTGACCTCATAGACAAATGTAGCTTATTTTCTGACTTTAGTTATTTTTGACCATGTTTGTGATATTCTAGAGCTTTCAGTATAGTGATAGCCTATCTTGAACTAAACCAAAATTTTATCTTTTTTAAAAAATCAGGCCATTTATTCCACTAACATGAGAATCACCACCTGGGGTTAGAAGGAAATCATATTTCAATTCCCTTATGAACATTTTCTGCCTCTAAAAAAAACAAAACAAAAATATTACTTACATAGCACTCAGTTAAGTGCTTCACCACTTTCATTTATTATTCATAATAATAAGAGGTGCAGTTGCTTCGATTTCACATTGGAGAAATGGTCTCACTGAAAAATGAAACCAAGGTCCAGAATAAATGAAATCGGCCAAACTGGAATCACAGTGTAGACTTCCTTAGATCTTGGATGACTCAAAATTCTCTATTCTTATAGATATTATTCACTTATTTTAAAGGTTATCTGAAATTTGACTTCTTTGAAAAATAACAACTACTCTCCACCCAACAAAAAGGAAAACTAACTTCTTTTGCTTAAGTTTATGAGATGATGATTTTTGTTACATTTACTGGGAATTCAGGCTATATTCATTGATATAAAATAATTTTCAGGTTAGAGCTAAATTTTAAAAAGTCAGTTCAAATAATTGTTTTGTAACCACATCTAACCAATCGGTGATACCATCTTATAAAACAAATCATTGTAGCTCTATGTATATAACTTATATAAGATAAAAACTAAAGTTTAGAACACAATGTAATTTTTTTTTCCTATGTACTTAGCAACAAGTCATTTGGAATGAAAAGTCCTGGGTTGACATCATGAATGGAACCACTGTTTTAGTTATGTGACCTCAGGTAATTCACATTGCTTCACAATTTCTTTATCTACATGTATAATAATCTATCCTGTATGAAAATGAAAAGAAAGAAAAATGATAAAATTGCTTGGTAAAATGGTGTACTTTACAAATTTCTGACAATATTACTTTCTCTCAATATTTATATAGGTGCTGATAAACCTTAACTGATTGTTCCCCACACTTCCCCGATCTTACAATGATGACAGTAGTATCAGTGAAGAAACTGGAAAGGATATAGTTTTGTATATTTTACAATTTATGAAAATTATATTCCTATTTGTTTTCTAGTGTCTTCCATGCAACTACAGGCTTGTGTTAATTTACAAGCCAATGTCATTTTGTCTTAATATTTCAGCTTTAATATTGCTTTCTTTTGTCTGACTTCACAGAAACAAAATTATTATAGGAAAATTTTATACTGGTAATAATACTAACAAATAGAAAGACCCTCTCTGATTTTCCTAGCATGCGTTTGTTCAGTACAAAAACTTTGACTTAACTTACTGTATACATACACATACACACATATGTTGTGGATATAATATGAATTTTATGTTTATAAATTAGACACTGGTGCAAATGGGGAAAAAATTCTTATAGATATTTTGGTAGTGGTTATACTTCAGTGAATTGGAAGTCCTGCTGTGGAATAGGTGACAAGATAAACATCTTTTAGACTTTACTGCAAAAGAAAGTCTCTCTCACAGTCAAGGAAGGTGGAAAGTAAAAACTTTAAAATTCATTCTCTCTTCCTCTCTCTGTGGATCTGCCTCCATGGCCAGGATTATTCTTGGGAATTGTTTCATCCTTATAAATGCACAATGTCCAAGGATTAGGAAAAACATTGTCTCTTAATATGAGAAAAAGCTTCAAGAGTTGAATACTGCTTTTTCATGATTTATTCTTTCTGTCTTTTTCATTACTTCCTTGTGAATGGGGATATCAACTTATTATAGTCAATCTCATTTTGTTAATTATGAGTAGTGGATTTTTCTGTGAGCAGACCAAGTGTTTTAAATAATGTTTTAAATAATGTTTAAATGTTACTCTCCTGGCCTTTTTTTTTTTTGAACTTCAAGTTCACTCTTCAAATTTTAAACATTACAATGTTGGTAGTAATTAAAATTTAAAAGGTGAAAATAAATTTTTGAATTCAGTGAACTCCATGTAAGCATAGTTTTTATTTTCTAAAAAATAGAGGTTATTAATTCAACGCATTGAAATGTAGATGGAAATTATAATTTTAATTTTCAATAAATTATAGGGCATGATATGAGTTATATTGGTTTATGATAGAGAAATAAACTTTTAAAAACATAGTCTAGAATGTTAGGCATGCTCTGTATTTTTCCCCCTGGTAAATAAAGTCAACTCACAGCTATATATGTATTATGTGTATGTGTATGATATGTATAGATGTACCCAATTTTTAAATCTAATATTTTTTTTTTTGAAATGATTTATTTTTTTTATTTTTAAAATTTAATTACTTTCAAGTATACAGTACATTGGTTAAACATCTATATACTTAGTAAAATAATCCCCACTATTGCTCCCTTCCTCCTCTGACCCTCCACCTAGCCAACGTACTCATTTAATTGCATTCTCTATGCCATGCTCCCTGTCCCATGATCATCCATCAGCTACTAATTTGTTCTTCTTTAACCCTTCACCCCATTTCCCTAGACACCTAAACACCCTTCCCCTCTGTTTGTCACCAAGTTGTCCACTATATTTGTGAGTCTATTTTTGATTGTTTTTTTTTTTTTTTATTTCTCAGATTCAGATATAAGTGAAATTATATTGTTTATCTTTTTGTGTCTGACTTAAATACCTTCTAGGTCCATCAAAACAATATCTTTTCCCATCCCTTCCTTTTCTATGTAGGGGTCTTGTTTTCTTATCCTTTCAGCCACTCTATGTTTGGGTTGGAGGACTTAATTTTTTTCCATTTAAAGTGCTTATTGATAGCAATGTAGTTGTTACCATTCTTTATTCCTGTTTTTGATACATATTTTTTCTTCTTAAAGAAGTCCTTCCTGACATTTCCTATAATACTGGCTTGGTGGTGATTAATTCCTCTATCTTATTTTTGTTTGGGAAGCTCTTTATCTGCCCTTCAACTCTAAACGATAGCTTTGCTGGATAAATTATTCTTGGTTGTATATCTTGGTTCTTCACCCTGTCGAATATTTTTTTGCAAGCCCGTTTGTCCTATATAGTCTTTTGAGAAATCAGCTGCCAGTCGTATGGGTTTCCCTTAATATAATTATTTTTTCTCTTTGCTACTTTTAATATTCTTCTTTGTATTTAACTTTGGCATTTTAATTATGATGTGTCTTGGTGTGGGCCTTTCGGATCCCTGATTTTTGGAATTCTCTGAGCTTCCTGGGTTTTATATCCATTTCCTTAACCAGGAGGAAAGTTTTCAATTATTTCTTCAAACAGCTGTTCAACATCTTAATTTTCTTCTCTTATGCCTCAGATGAATTTTGGAGCTTAATAGTGTCCCATATCCTCCTTAAATTATTTTTATAGTCTTGGCATCTTTTTTCTTGTCATTCTGATTCAGTGTCCTGATTGGCTATCCTGTCCTCTAGATAGGGCATGTGATCCTCTTCTTTATTCACTTTGCTTATTCCTTTGTTTATTCCACTTAATATACTTCTCATCTCAATAATGTGTTCTCCATTTCAGACTGGTTCCCTTTTATAATTTCCATTTCCATGTTTATCTCTTTGTTTGAGGTATCTATACTTCCAAAAGTTCATTGAGCATCTTTATAACCAATGTTTTGAACTCTGCACCTGTTAGATTACTTGACTCCATTATATCTGGATCTCTGTTCTGTTCTGTCATATAGTTTCTGCTTCTTTGTCTTCTATTTTGGCTCCCTTTCTGTGTCTGTTACTATGCCAATCTCCTAGGTCTCCCAGTCTTATTAGTGTGGATTTGTGAAGTAGGTGTCCAGTGGCACAGTCCTGAGAGGGTTCAGCAGCAGGCCAAATGTAGCCCAAGCCTCTACCCTCCCGGGCCTTGTTAAGATTCAGCAAGCAATTCATAGATACTGTGCTTATAGTTGCCTCAAAAGGCCATACCAGAAACCGAGGCCAGTTGCCTCCACTAGTGTAAATCTCAGTAAGGAGCACCTGACTCGCTGAGGATACACCTGGATGTGGCTTGGGTAGGGCCCAAGGTGGGTTACGTGGGTTTCAGGGAATCCTCTGGGTGGAGCAATCTCTGTTATACAGTTTGATGATGTCACAGCTATGGCAGCATTGTGTGTGCGCACTGGTAGCGGGGCACTCAACAGGCAACAATGAATACAGCCAGCACTTCTGTACCAGGAGAGTCTCGCCTCGGCTCTCACTGCAATGACATCATCCCTGTAAGTCCCTGGTGCCCCCCGTGCACAGCTGTATCAGAAGAACTGGTGCTCAGAGTGAACAGGTCTGTCACTGTGAAAATCTGCTTGCAGATGCGGCCCCTTTAAGAGGCTTCTGCCTCAGTGGCAGCCTCCCTCTCACTCAGCCACTCAGGACCTGGCAGCCCTGCGTCCTCACCGCGTCCTACCTTCTGCCATTGCAGGATGCTTTCTTGGATTTCTCTGTAGTTTTAGGGCTTGTTCATCTAGATTTCAGGAGACTTTTTTCTTGCTGCTGCTTCTTGTTTCCATCACAACTTTGATCTGGTTGCTTGAGGGACCTCAAGCATCCAGAGCCTCTATTACCTATGCCATTTTATTCTCCTCTCTGGTATTCTAAAAATTAGGTAATAATTATAGTTTATAGTTAATTAAAATAAATAAATGAGAGGCTTTTAAAATGTTCCAATGAGAAAGGAGAAAGCCTCCTAAAATTATATATGTATATAATCTTTAGTTGATGATACCTTACATTTTAATGTATTAAAATTTTTTTTAATTGAAAAACACCCAACTTACTTTTTCAGGTGTCATTGTTTTCTTGTTCTTCAAATTTTCATAAAGAATATCATGAATTTCTTTTTTCTATGATTCAGAATTTTTTTTCTGGTCTGGAAAAATGTAAGACTATTGAAGTATAAGGCAAGACCCCACTGATGCTTATTCTGTAGCCAGAAAGAGCAAAACCTTTAGAAATAAATACTTGGTCTAATAAGGACGCACCCTTATACAAATCAGCATGTATACCCGGGAAAGTAAATGAATTGGTTTTTTATTTTCTATCAACGTGCAGAATAAAGTTTCATTATTAGCTAATAGCAAATCATGAAAGAGAATCCTTCCTTTATCCCCAAATGATAAATGTGGTTACACAAGAATGTTAATGTGGACTTTTCTTTTTCTTTTCAGGTGGTGGTAATTGGAGAAGAAAAAAAGAAAAGTGAGTCTATTTAGTAATAGAAATCACATTTCAAGGCAAAGTAATTGCATATAATTATCCCTTTCTTTTCAGTTTCCAAATTTGATTTCATGTAAATCGGATGATTGTCAAACAAAGACTCTCACGATAAAAGTTAAAAAATCTTCTTTAATGTTCCTTCTAAAATAACATACAGGGATGTATATGCTTTAACTTTGATGTTTAAACTTCTCTTTGTGGTTGACTACTGTGACTTGGGCAACTTTATTTTAACATTTTTGTAACTCAATTGACCTTTAGAAATGAAAGATATAATTAGAATTTACAAATAGACATTTAATAAGAAGTAATTTAGTATTGGTTTGAAGGGTTATTTCCTATTAAAACTTCCAGTATGAGACTAGCTTTCAGAAATATCTCCATAACTATGTCAAAACTTCACTTCTCGGCTTCCCAGAACAGACCTGCTCTCAAGTGTTCTGATTGTAAGTCTGATTATAAGCAAATGTGTACAAGCTGCATGAGGCCTAAGTGTTGGTTAAGAAATACATACATATAGCTCGAGACACCCTTCAAATACTAAAAATAATGTCTGAAATCCTGGGTTGTAGGCTGTCCTCTACTGTAACCAGGGCCAACATCACTTTTTTTCTCTAAATCAGTCTAGGTCCAACTGGATTAAGATTGTAAAGCTCGTTCTTACTTACATTTACATGTAAAAAATATTTGCTCATTTATATAGACATTATATGTAAGTATATATACATATATTTAATAACAACTTCACTGAAGTATATTGTATATGCTATCTACTTTATTCTTTTAATGTATGCAACTAAGTATTTTTTAGTAAATTTGCAAAGTTGTGCAGTCATCACTATCTAATTCTAGAACACTTTTTTTCACCTCCCCCCAAAGAAGCCTTGCATCCATCAGCAGCCACTCTCCATTCTTGGGTATATCTAGGCCGTGGCAACAACTAATCTACTTTCTTTCTATGGATATGCCTATTGTGGACATTTCATTTAAGTGGAAACATACAATATGTGGTCTTTTGTGTCTGACTTCTTTCACTTAGAAAAATGTTTTTAACATTCATCCATGTTGTAGCCTATATTAGCATTTTATTTCTTAATATGGCTGATAATATTCCATTTAAGATATACTGAGCTTTGTTTATCATTTCATCAGTTGATGGACATTGGGTTGTTTTCAGTTCTTGGCTGTTATGAGTAATGCTAATATGAACATATGTGTACATGCTTTGCATGGACATGTTTTCAATTTTCTTGGGTATGTACCTAAGAGTAGAATTGCTAGGTCGTTATGGTAATTCTATTTTTAAATTTTGAGAACTTGCCAAATAGTTTTACAAAGATGCTGCAACATTTTACATTCTCACTAGCAATATCTGTGGAGTTAAGTATATTTAATAATATATTTAAATATTCCATCAAAATATTAAGGGGAAACACCCATGTAGATAATAAATGTGTTTTGATTTTTAGTCTGATACTTATAATGATATATATTTTCTTAGCAAAGCATTACAAAGTTGTTACAATTAGTCTACCAGAAAACAAATTTGCACCCCACAAGTTCAGATTATAGCAAGAACTTAAACATGTAAATTCACATTCAATGATATGAAATTTTCAGGGTATAAATCTCTGTGGAACCCAATTGATGCAAATAATTCTTTCAATAGTTACTTTCTGACTACAAATCTTTTGGCAACTTTTCTCAGAATAAATGATTCTAGGAGAAAAGTTTAGAGTTGATATATTTCTGAAATCATTATAAAATTAGTTTATTATGAATATACTTGCAAAAGTTCAGTGAGATTTAAGTCCAAAAATATTCATTGTTTTGTGTGTGTGTGTGGTGTGTGTGTGTGTGGTGTTGTGGTGTGTGTGTGTGTGTGTAACATCAGCATCAACAGCAACAAAAAAACAAATGTAAGGTTTCTTTCAATAAGTTACAGATTGAAGAAGTTATATATCTATGATTTCACACAAAGCAGTCCTTGAAAAGACTGTGTAGGCCACTATATTAAATAGACGGAATAATTTTTAAAACAGATTTTAATAAAAATTTAAAAAGACAGTGCTTAATATAAAATATACATATGTAAAATTATAATTGAATTTGTGCATATATTTAGCTATAGCGATTCTCTGTGACCAGAATCATTAGAAACTATAAAGAACAATTGTCCTTAAAGAGAAGGATGAGGGAGTGTGAGAAAGAGAAATTTTCTTTTGTATTCTTTGGTACTTTCTAACACTTACACATGTTATTACCTTTATATTTCCCTCAACAAATATCAAGAGAGTTATCTGGGTAGTTAGATTTATTTTCTCCATATTAAAAAATGTTGTACTAAAATGACAGATCTATGTACAAAACAAACAAACAAAACAAAACAAAACATGAGATAAAGGCTGACATAAAGCTGACACAAGCAAGGTAAGTTAGTTAGCAAAAAGAAAATGTAACGATGATCTGCTGGATATGCCTCATCTATTTAAAATAGCAAAATTAAAGAAGCTGGCTATGGTAAAGTTCAAGCATTGCTGGGACTTGAAGTTCCTTTTTGGAGTCAGCTCAAATCCTCAGAAACTAGCCTGCATCCTGCATGGCTTGTGTTTCAGTAGCCTGTGGCTGATATTCAGGGGGATAATTTAGAAATTGTGCATCTTGATTGCAGCCAGGCAAGCCAGGTGCCTGCTCAAACAAGGTTTTTTATTGTTCTCTCTGTGGTTTTCAAATAGAAGATGTGAGAAAAGAAAATGGTACTCTAATGGAGGATTCTGTGCCAGATAGTCCTGCTCCCCTGCTGTCCCATAGTTAATCTGACTCTAAACCATTTGTCATTCAGTATTCATGCTGGCCTATTTGATTCTTGGCCAACACCTTCAATTCAGAGTTGAGCCAATCAACTGTCCTGGCTGAGTTTGGGTGCTCTGGGGACTCTGCCTAAACTCTAGCTAGAAGTCCTAGGGTATCTTACAAGAGCTACATAGAACTAAACTAACATGGTTTTATAAAGATAAATGAGGAGAAACTGGACCCAAGTTTCTGTGCAGCATTATACCTTATCCAGGAAACACCTATTTCATACTCTGCTATTTTGTAATCTCACTGATGTTAATGCATTAGAACAATGGTGCTCAACCAGGGTAATTTCATGCCCTCCTACCCCCACAATTGGCTATGTCTGGAGACAGTTTTAATTGTAACTCCTGGAGGATGGGAGTGTTACTGACATCTACTAGGTAGAGGGCCTTGATTCTACTAAAATCCAAACAGAAAGCCTTACCACACCAAAGAATTATCTTGTTCAAAATGTAAATACTGCTCCAGCTTAGAAACCCTAAATTAGAGGCGCACATTCAAAGAATCTTCTGAAGATCTTACTTGAATTATAGGTAGGAAATCTCAGCTGAATTGAGATCCTACTTTTTTTTTTTTCTTCTTTTCTTTTGATGGAGGGTTCTTGCCAAAATATAATCTCTCCAGCTACACCATAGGTAAACTCAGGGAAAACGTTTCTTTTCACTTGGGCTATTTTGACTATAAACTCAGAAGGGACCTTCTAGGCTCTGAGCAGTGCTCAGTCAGGACTTTAAAGGGAAATGATGATGTATTCTAAATACACCATGCCAAAGAGCAACAGAGTAGAATATGAACCATTTGTCTCTTCCTAATAATTCAGAACCTACTCTCCTTTTAATTATTCCTCTCTCTCAGTCACTGTATTTAATCTCTCTTTTCTTTTTTGTAGGTATTTAAACTTTTTCTTTATTGTGTACTCTCTCTGTTCTTCTACCTCTTTGTCTTTCCCATCATTCTGTCTTTTCCCTCTATTTTCTGCTTCTTCTGTCCTTTTCATTTCCACCCCTTCTCTCTATCTGACTTCCTCATGTATTATTTCTCCCTCAGATGTTTTCTTTTGTCTTCTGGGTTAATCTCTCTCTATGTGTATCTTTTCTCAGTTTTCTACCTTTCTCATTCTTTCTCTTGTTGTATTCCCTTTTCTTCACTTTTTCTTTCACGTACTCATAGATCTGAAGCATAAACCAAGAAGTTGTGCTTATTGTATACAAATTTAAGCACTTATTTTATATTCTTCTTACTGAAAAACAATTTGTATTTTATTAAATTTTAAGATTGTTAAAATCTATTATAAATATCACTGTACCTCACTTCCTCCAGCATGAACATGGCACCTTGTATGGGATACACATGTGGACATATTAGCATGTAAACATCTATTGAATTTAATTATATATAGTCTTTAGTATATCAATTTCCAGTCCCTTCCTAATTTAGACACACACACATGCATGAACATACACATACATACACACACATCACATGAACACATCCTGAGATGCTAACAAGGTGTAATAATGACAGAGCAGTTAGGCCCTGTACAGACTTGATAGAATCACTATAGGCAGAGATCTTTTTACTGCCTCAGTTTATAACAGAGAGGATAGCTGACCATTTCTCTAACATTTGAATCACCATTGGTTACAGATCTCTTAAGCTTGTCACCTCTGATCTCAAATCCTGGATGAATTTACAGGCTTAAGCCTCCCAACTCTCAATGTCCTCAAACAGATTCTAAGTAGTAACACATCCCCAAATCCTTAGAATGTATTTAAAGCTTTGAAGTATATTTCACCTTCTCCATAAGGGAAATGGCAAACAATAACTTGAAAGGTGACTTTCTGGCAGGTGTGTGTCTCCTAGACTGTGATTTATCTCAAGCGGGAAAGTTGTCTACATTGTATTTGTAGTGCTCTGGGGATATACATGTGCTCATGTCTTGGGAGCTATTTGTTGACCTTATTGGTTGAAAATGCATTATGTTTATATTATAATACCTTACATCAATTACAAATCAAATCATGTAGTACTCTAATCTCCATAATGTCATGCAAACTCCAGTGCCTGGAAAGCAGGTGATTTTTGAGGCGGTTGTTGAGCTGCAGAGATGTTCATGGAAAATACCCGTGAAGGTATGGTAGTCCAACCCTTTCAGCAGCACTAAAACATATTGTCAAGCTCAGGCTGCTAGGTGGTTAAACTTTTAGGATTGGAACATCTAAAAATAAATGGGGAAAAATAAATGTAGGGATGACCTTTTGAAAGAAACATTCCATGTCTGAGACCTAAAGTAACTGACAGAGTGCATGAGCCATAGGGGTCTGACAAGAAGGCATTAAAAGGCATCCCTGCTGGATGAAGAATGGCTTTCACTTTTTTTTTTTTCATTGCTAATTGATGATTTTCACTATTGTTCTAAAAGAAATCTTATGGTCAGAGAATTTGAAGGGCTGCTATTTACGTACAGACAATATGACAGCGGATATATTCAGAACACAGGGTACATCATGAAGATAAGAAGGACTGCACTTTTAAATCTATATCTCACCCAGAAAATTTATGTTATGAAAATAGTCAATCTTTTTTTACTATGATGCTCATTTAAAACTTTACTTCAGACATTGTCTGGCTTGCACTAAATGTTCCATATAATAAAGCTTCTCTTTTCTTCCCTCTATGCTCACACCCCTCACACCCCAGCCCTGCTTCGGAACACTAATGTCAGTTTTCGTTCCACTTTAGATAATGAGCAGGATGAACTGCAGGTTTCAAGAGGATTTGTGCTCTCAGTTGATAAACACATTGAAAAGGAACCTAGACTCATTCCCTGTTTCATATTAACCATTTCTTCGAAATGGTACCATGTAGCCATTAATATATCGAGAGAGAGAGAGAGAGAGAAGAGAGAGAGAGAGAGAGAGAGAGAGAGGAGCAGAAGTGCTTGCTCAGTATATTTCAGGTATTTCGAATAACAGTATTTCAAAATAAGTGATTTGTTTCCCTTTACTTGGATTAAAAAAAAAAAAAAAGCAGCTTATGTATTTGTCTGCTTCACTGGTTCAGAATATTGGGTCCCGTTATCGAAATAGAGACAATACAGACCATTCGTGTGACAGACACTAATACTGTATACATGTGTACCTCTTGGAGCAGCCAGACAGATAAGCTCGGCAGCCCTTGTCCCTGTGTGAATTTTCTGTCCATCACCACTGAGAAATGAACAAAAAAAATCACTCAAAGGTCTCTGACTACAACCTCACCCAGTATTGAAAAAAGGAGAGAGAAGGCACTTACCTGACCTTTCATGGGATGCTTGAAGTAGGTATCCTAATGCCCTCCCCAGGCCTTATTTCTCTACCACTGCCAGATACTCTTTTTCTTGATCATTGTCACATTTAACATTACTCAGAATTTTATATTGTTAATTGTTTCATTTTAATAATTTTTTCAAAATTAAAAATACAGGAAAATACAACAACAACAACAACAAAACCCATCATTTAAATTCCTACCACCCAGTAACAACTTATCACTTTGGAAAAAAAAAAAAAAAACAAACAAAAAAAACAAGCCTATATTGCTTTTTGTAAAAATAATTTATGTTCACTGTAGAGAATTTAAGCAGTGCAGAAAAGTACAAAATAACATTAGGAACAAAAGCCAATTTCACTATTTAGGAATAATCCTCTTTATTCTAGGCGAACATTATTCCAGACATAATCCAAATAAACAACAGGAAAATAATTTTACAAATATTGAATTGTACTATCAATGTGTTAAAAAATAAAAGAACATTAATTTTACTTTTACTTGAATTCAAGGGAGAAAAACTGAAAGTAAATTAAAGAGACTGTTGAACCTCAGATAAATCTGTCTTTAACAAAAGATTTTCTTTAAAAATGTCTTCTAAGAAAAAAAGTCATACAAATAATTAAGACTTTGAAGTCATTTTTTAAAACAATGTTTACAATTTTAAACAGTTCAAGTCCTGCTATGAAATAAAAGAATTTACTTCTTTTGCACACATCTTCTCAACTTTTCTATCCATATATATCCTGGTTCTTGTTTGGTTTTAATTTTCTAGAATTATAAAATAAATGTTTAGTTTAATATCCATATTTCCTTCAGTTGTTTGGTCATTTTATGTCTAAGTGGGTCAGCCTTATGCATACAAAAATATTGTTTTTTTTCACCACTCTATCACCTAGTGCCTGAAACATAGTAGATATTCAATATGTAGTCAATTGAATTTTATTTATCTCTATAGTGTGTACTGAGTTGAATGAATACATGGCTATATTTTTAGATAATGAATTTAGTGTTCATTACTATTTCTTTTAGTATAGTATCTCTTTCTCAGGTGTGCATATTAATTCAAATCTGAATTGTCAGGATTTTGTTATCCCACCCCCCTGCCAAAAAGTGCTATGGGTAACATATTTCTGAAATTTCTTTATGTTTAGTAACAATTTCTAGGAATTTATAACTGAATTTTATCTTCTGTGGGTATAATGGGTCACAGTTTTGCCCTCAGGATTTGACAGTCATCAATCAGTCTATTTTGCTGTTTTTGAACGTTAATGTGAAGTTTGAGGCCAGGCTGATTTTTTTCCTTTTTAGGTAATATTCTTTTTTCTCTGCCTTGACATATATTTAAAAGCTTTCTTCATCTTGTATATTGTCCATTTTTTTCTATTAGGACCTCAAATATATTAATCAGAGTTACTTTAAAGTTTCTATCTTGTTTCAATATTGATGTCATATCTGAATCTGGTTGATTCTTTTGTCTCTTGGGAAATGTTGTCTTGTCTTGCCTTTTCATATGCCTAGTAATTATTTGTTGTGGCAGCCATCTTGTAGAGGACAGTAGAGCTTGAGCTAAATAGCCCTTATCCTTGGAAATGGATACATCTTTCTTCCTTCAGGGCATTAGAGTCAGTATTTAACTTCCTCTAGTCTGGAGTTGAGCTAGACTGGAGGTTTGTTTTCCTTGGTTATCCTCAATGTGCCATAAACATCAAATACCTCTAGTGATACTCTGTTGTTAGGATGAGGGCTGAGATGCCAGAGAGTTTCTCTCAGAGCTTATTCCACCCCCAGTTTTAGATTATTCCTTTGTGCTGCTGCCCATCTGCAAATCTGGAGGGTCATGTCCATGCTCCTGGTACACCACTCCCTTAATTATTAGTCTTTTGGTAATGGTGGTGGAAAGTTGCATTCTTTATTATTCTGAATAAGCCTAGATTATAAGTAGACACAATGTCCCTGAACATCGGTGCCCTGGTCTTCTTAGTGCTCATATTCCTACTCTGGCCATAGTTCTGGGTCTAGGCTGGATTTCTGTTCTTCTTCTGAAGGTGAAGATTTTTTTCTCTTTCCTTCCCTTAGCTGCAATGGATTTTTACTAATGCACTGAAAGTGACAGATTTTGTTCCCTTTCCCATACAAATTAAATCATTTGTTTCATAGGGATAATGGAAGGGTCCCATTAGAGATTTTTACCACCCATGGTGGCTGCTGTTATCCCCTCCTCGCCACCCCCTCCCCCCCACCACTCCCACACACATCATTAAGGACATTTACATCTGCTCAAGACTCTCAACAAGTGGGGCTAATGGAGCAAAAGTCAGAAAGAGAATACACTCTTCTTGTATCCTCAGACTGATGGGCTCCTCCTATACTCTTAGCAACTCACATTTACTTTCCAATCTGTGAACTATGCTAGCTCAATTCTTATTGGTGTCAAATTGTTATCTGCCTCAGACAACCAAATATATGCTGCCTATTCCTGCAGACTCTTGTCTCTTTGCAACTATACATCATCCTTTCCTACCACCAGCAGAAACCAGAAGTCTATCTTGAGAAAAAAAATAATAATTTTTGTATTCTCAAAGTTCAGCTCCTCAATACAAGATGTCTTGGTGTGACCATTTTATGTTGAATTTCCCTGTATTCTCTTAAAATCTGCAGTCTTTTCTCTTTTTTTTCCTCAAGGAAATTTTCTTGAACCAAATGATTGAATACAGGCTTTTATTAGTTATCAATTTTATGAATGAGTTTCTTACTACAGGGATAGCAATTATCATTATAATGGAACATCTTCATCTTTTTAAATCATTCACTTATCTCTAATTTCTTGCAACTCATTTTCATTTAGTTTGATGATAACAGTATTTCCTCTGAGTTCTTCAAATTCTAAGGCTCTCTATTCTGCTGCTTTCTTTGTTGTAATCTAACCTATTTGTCAGTTATGTAGAGATGGATTTAGTCTTAAATTTTTTTTCTTCAGTAATAAATCACCACTTTAGATCTTATTTTTTATTTTATTATTCACCTTTGAGTTTTTTATACCAAATCAGTGAATTTATTAAGTTTTTATATAATAAGAAGCAAAGCAATTATGAGGAATTCCCCTTTTCCAAAGATTTATTTTGTCTAGTTTAGTTTCTTTGTCTTCTGCAGGATATATTTTTTCTCTCATATTATATAATATGTTTTTTCAGTATGTTGTTATGCTCTATTCAGAATTTAGAAACCATATATACCTGCCTGCCTATTAAGTATAAGCCACTTATGTATTCAACAGAACATTAAAACTTTCCCTGAACTAAAATCCTCTCCATCCACTCCGCAACATCCAATATTATATTATTTCTATACAGCATATATTGGCGAAAAGCTCTACAATTTACCTACTTTCCCAATGCAGAAACCTATGAGTCATTCATGAATATTCCTTTTCTTCTCCCAGAGGCTTTGCTGTTATTTTGGCAAGAGATGTTGGGTCTGATATTTCAGGTAGTGGTAGTCTGGATGTACAAGAAATAAGTTTTGGAAGGATTTGTGACATTTGTTGCATGACCTTGCTCAGATAATTTAAATGCACTGAACTTTATTTTCCTCATTTTAAAACAGGGATAATATTAGCCCATATCTCATATTGTGGCGAAGTTTAAATTATGTGATAACTCTGGGTTTTTCATGGTACCCTTTTTGTAGAGACCAAGACCTAGTAAAGTGCCTCATAAAAGATAGTTATTTTTGTTATTATACATTTCAAGTGCATTAATATATCAAAAATCACATAGCTAATAAGTGGAATATATGGATTTTTAAACTAGGCCACCTAAGTTACAACACTTTTTGTTTTTTAATCATGTCACTCTCTTATAGGTAGGCTGGAAGGAGCAGTAGGCTAGAGGGCAGATGAGTGCTAATTCAGCAATGGGTCAAGGTACATCTAGATTGGATGTAAAGAGCATTTTCTTTGTCACAAAGCAAGGGAAGATTCTATCATGAGAACTTTTAAACTTTTTCTGTTCAAAATATCTGAGCTTTTATTTACATTTCCACTTCAGCTTCTGTGCTACCCACTTTAGGAAAGGTTGCTCAAAACTCATTCCTTTGACCTTCCCTTATACCGATAAATCGGGGAAACCAAGGCTTGTGGTCATACATTTTACCTGTCCCACCTGTATTAAGGAGCAGACTATCACATGCACAGTGATTTCATGTCCAGGCAGTCTGGAGAATCATAGATCAGTTGGCAGACAGACGGTGAAACATGCAATGTTTGTAATGATATGTGTTGTACAATCATATGAGATAGATTGCATATATAATGCTCATCAGTGTGGAGTCATCTGGGGAAGCATCTGTTGAATTTAGTTTGCCAGCTTGAGGAAAAGATATTGCCAAAAGGTTGGCAAAGGCATTTATGTTCTTATTGTATGAAGCAAATTTATACGTTTTACTGTGACTCCTGGAGTGAAAGTGAAGCAACACCTCCCTAGAGAAGGAACCATGGGGCCACACCCACCATTCTGCCACTCCACTGAAGATGTGCCATATGCCACAAAATCCTCAAGGGGTTCGAAGCAGAGAGCTATGTACTAATGGAGTCATTTTCTTTAATGCAAAAACACAGCTGGAAAATATTCTTCTTAAGCAATAAGAGCATCAAAGTGTGCATATTACGTATACACCTAAGGACATGACTCTACAGATGTGGTACTTGCAGTGATTTTTAGGGGACCACACAAATCTATCAATAAAAGGAGAAAGAACTTGTGAGAATAAGACTATGCTAGCTTTTTCCTGCTCATCTTTCACATAAATTACATATATACAAAATAAATTATTCATTATCAAAATGTATCTCTGGAAATGTTTTTAAAGAAGCTTATCAAAACATAAACTCTCAAGCTCAAATGGAAATATAGCTCATTATAAATTGCTAAATTACAGCTTCTATGTCATCCATATGATTTGAAGAAAATTTCACAACTCCTTATGGTTTCAGCACAGTATAGAAAATAAACACTCTTTTGTGTTTGGCTGTCTCTATCTTGAAAGTCTCTCACATAGTTTACTGACTTGGAACACGGTTGGATCTGAGATTAGGAATTTCTTTTCTGTCTGCGTATCAATATTCTCCCTGTTTGGGAAGCACCACATACTAGCAAAATACTCTTTAAACAAGGTTGTTACTCAGTAAGAGTAGTGACCAACCTATTTTCCATGGGGACAGTAATTTTTCTTTCTTTAGTTCTAGTAGTGAATTCCAAAACATATTAAGCCATTGACCTATTTCCCCCCTTAAAACAGTGTCTTGATCAGATCAATTTCAATTGATCTCTATACTCATCTTAGTGTTAAGTGTTGTTTTTCTTTACCATATGGAGATTTCAAAGTTCACTGAGATGGTCTCCCTTAATAACCATTTCTGGGTTCCTTCCCAGGCCAGGAAATATACATTTGAGTTTCTCAGAACCTTCAATAATACCTCATTCCTTTTTTTATCAAAATTTAGAGAAAACTTGTTTATCCTCAGGCATTTATTTCTTTGAGAGAAAATAAGTTTTTCCATTCTTTTTTTCTATAGAAGTGATACCTTTAATCACATTTTGATCATGAAATCCATAGTCAAGACTCTTTATTTCCCTAATAGTATGATTCATTTTGGAAAATTCTTGGTCTAGATGAATTAGACAAATATTTCTTCCTGATTTATTATTGTGTTATAAATCTTGTCATAAGCCAATTTCTCATGGCATAATCTTAGTCCAAATTCTTCTACCAGTATTGTGATTATACTCATCTGTTTTATTACTGGTATCTAAACAAGATAATACAAGGTGATATCATAATTAATTTCATCTCTCTTGTAGAAATCATAGGCTATACAGTCCCTTTTTATTTCTGAGAGCTTTATAGAAAGATATGCTGTTTTGCATAATACTACATTCTGAAGTTCTCTTATTCCCATGTAGAATCACATTTTAATAAATTAATATTTAATTAAGTATTTTTATAAATTAGGAAATTTGAAATTAGTATACGCATATAAAAAGATTAACATGTGGATTGTATTGAATGAAAGATTTAGAGACATATTTTGAGTAAAAGGCTAATATAATAACTGGAAATACCAAGATATTTTGCCTTTATCAAAACATAAATGCTCTTGGGAGACAACTTGGAAATCTAAAGGATTTATTTGTCAATGTAGACAGGTCAGCAGATGCTCACTCAAATAATTTATATTTTAAAGAGTTGTAAACTTCTGGTCAACTTTTAGGGAAATGTTAAATTGTAGACCATTTTGGTAGCAATTAGTAAATTATATCTTAAAGTTTATTTAATGCTAACTGAATAGTTTTTCTAAAAGCAAAAAATGACTACTAATATAAAGATTTAACCTTTTTCTTCCCTGTTCCTAGATCATTATTTGCATAATCTGTATGCAAATGTACTTATTTGCTAATGTACTTAGAAGTGCTATGGATAAGTTGCTTAAAAAATAGTAATTGAATTTGTATATATGCCAATAACTTTTAGTTTTCATTGAATTTCTTTTAGAAATCCAAAATTAATACCCACTGGAAAATAGCTGCCTAGTTCGTAGTGCGTCCATTCACATTGGTTTGATACAGGAAGTAATTAAAAAATAAAGCTTTATTTTCATTTTTACTACATTAAATTCTGGTTCAGATAGATTACAATTTACCTTCCTTCTTGTTTCAGATAGCTAGGATTTCACACAGAATGAAACTGATTTATAAATAATTGTAGAAGAAGTTGAGGCTTTAAAGATTAGAGGAATTTGCCTTCAATAGGTATTAAAGGTCATGAAGACCCTCCATTATACCATTTAAATGAATGCCATAAGGTTATATTAAGAATGAGTATACCAACAAAAGAAAAAAACTATCAGATGACATTATCAGGCAGAATCAGTGTAGTTAGGACTGGGAATCAACCCGAAACCTGCAGAGAAGGTGCTATTCCTGGTGTTACCCACATCTTCTTTACAAATTAATTTTTTTTTTCACCAAGCACTTTTCACATTACTCCTCTCCTCAAGCCAACATTAGCAGTTAAAAGATTATTATTTTCCCCACTCTAAGCAAAACTGAGCAGTTAAGATATTATTTTCATAGAAATCCCAGGCTTAAACCTGATATTTTTTTCATAGTATCCACTCTGTAAAACCTCCTGAACATCTGAAGAAAAAGCAAAGAATGAATCTGTTGATGTTAGTGTGGAAAATCCTTAAGTATCTATCCACTCCATGCAAGTAATTGTTAGTGAAATGTGATATGCAAAATAAATAAATAATAAGTAATGTGCAAAATAAATAAATAAATGACAGTTGCTTCTTTTAAGAAGCTTATAATCTATTAATTTTGAACTATAAGTCTGTTTGCATGAGCACATTTTATATGGATAGCAATATAAGGCATCAGACCAGAAAATAGTAAAGTCTACCTGAGTAATCCTGTCAAAACATTCTGTAGGAATTCATAAGCACAATGGCTCAACTGATGACAGAAGACATCATGGAGGTATAATTGTTGAATGACCTAATGAGATGTCATTTGCTTGTTTTCTTAGGGCAGGGGTTGAAAAACTCTAGTCCATGGACAAAATTTGGTCCAGTTCTTATTTTTGTAAATACAGTTTTATAGGAACAAAACTACCTTTATTCATTTATGTTTGTCCATGGCTGCTTTCACATTACAATGGCAGAGTCGAGTATATACTTGGATCAGGGCCCCTTTGGTTTGCAAAGCCTATCAAATTTACATCTGGCCTTTTTCAGGAAAACAACAACAACAAAATTGATTTCTTTCTCAGGAGATTAAAATATTAAAATAGATAATCTTGTTAGTCATGGAGAGTAAGTTTAGGTTAAAGATATGTTCATTTCTAGACATTATGACTTCAAAGTAATTGAGAAAATATAGTAGGTAGTTGATAAGGATCTAGAACTTCTAAAAATTCCAGGCTAAACCTAGTGTTTTGATCACTTTCCAGTAGAAGTGCTGCAGTTGACATCTTATGATAGAAAATATATATTCTGATGGATATTTTGTAATGATAAAAAACAGAAGCCTAAGGACTTTTGAAATATTCTTGAAAATATATTTCAGAACACTGAAAACAGCTCAGATGATAGGATGTTAGTGAATTGGTTGAAATATCTGTCATAACTGGTTGATACTGTGTGTTAAATACTTTAAATACTAACTCTCTTTATGAGAGGGTAGTCTTAGAAATAAATTATATCATCTTTTACCCTGAGATAGAAAGAAAAGAGAGAAGAATAATATTATTGAGACAGAGCTTTAAAATTGTAGAGAAAATAAAATGAGAAACCTCATAGATTAAACTAAAAGAGTAAATGTACTAGCAAATCTATTTTAAAGATAAATTGTGACACTGTAGATGAATACGAGATAATACTTGGCAGTCACTGCTTTAAATACTTTACATATTGCATTTCTTTAAAACTCACCAGAACCTTTGATGCAGGTGCTATTATTATTTTATAGATGGGGAAACTGATGTTCAGAAAACTTTGTATCAAGTTCCAATGACATGGTGATGCCGGATAAACCTGAACACTAACAGCTGTGTTCTTCTGCCTCTCCTAAAAACAGAAAGAAAATGAGCTTATTATGTATGTGTGGTGTGTGTCTATTTTTTTTTTTACTCTCTTTTCACTTGTAAAAATAAGCGCTTTTTTTTTTTTTTTTTTTGAGACAGCAAACATTATTTGAAATAAAAGAATTACAGTCTGGGGGCCGAGATTTGGACAGACAAAACCTAAATTGCGCGTATTTCAGGTAAAGACAAGGGTTCTTTATGAGAAAAAAAGGAAAGCAAATAATTAACTGAATAGAATGATTGAATTTCCATTGGTGCTAAAAAGCTGAGTTACTCTTTACTCATCACTATTACTGATTCTAAAGAATGTCCAAAATCATCAATCCTCATAATCAGGAGATCTGCTGCTTTCTGTTAGCTTTAAAATTAACTTTTAATTTTGCAATACTTTTAGATATACAAAAAGTTGCAGAGATAGTGTGAGAGAGAGTTCCTATGTTATCTTCACTTAGTTTCCCTTAAGTTAATATCTTACAAAATCATGGTACTTTTGTCAAAATCAAGAAATTAACATTGCTACATTAACTAGAGACTTTACTTGGATTTTACAATTTTTTCATTAATATCCTTTTTCTCTTTGAAGATCCAACACAGGATACCATGTTGCGTTTTGTTCCTCTTTATTTTTGATCTCTCTCTCTATCTGGTTTATTTTCCTCCAACTTTCCCATCCTCTGATCATATCTTTTTTCCTTTTCCAGTTTTTCTTTCTTTTACTGTCCCCATTGTTTTTTTTATCTGATTATTTCCTGCCAAACTGATACCATTCAAAAAAGGAAATATTTTGAAGGGTATTGAACTAGCTTGGGAAGTTTCATGAATGGCCTGACAAGGAGTTGTTTAACCTGGAGTTGTTACTCTTGGTGGTGGTGTTTTATTGCAATAAACTGAGAAAAATGGGTATTAAATCTGTATCAATTCAAATCTCTTTTAGAATCATGACCTAAAAGAGTGTCTTTAGTCTTTCAGTCAATAGTTGAAATTCCATTTCCCATAAAATAAAATATAAAAACAAAAAAAATGAATTTAGAATCCAACTTTCTTAATATTACAGTATTTTAAATTAAAGATTGCCATTGTACTCTATACCTTTGAAGATATTAATGCTTCTGATCACATAGATTGGTTGTTGGACTAGAGTATGTTTCTTTTAGTAGTTTGCTCTAAAGATGTCTAAGGATGCTGCAATGTCAAGATGTAGTTTTAAGGTCAAAGCAATAAGTATGAAACCCAGATTTTGATAGTAAAATGAAGGCAAAAAACCCAGCTGATGCCTCGGTAGACAGATACAAATGGCATTGCATGTGATCAGCCTGAAGACCAAAGAAAATTTTTACTGGTAATTTTTTCAATTTTTCAAAGTAAAAGAAAGCGTCTTAAAGTGAAAGTGATTGTGGAGAGATGATGAGGAGTTGACAAAATTGTGAGGAGGATGATAATTTCTAGAACCAAATCTCTGTTAAAGATAAAAATGAATACTAAAGAAGTAAGAACAAGAGTGTGAAGAAAAGAAAAACTATATAGGACATTACAAAGACTTAAGAGTCTTTTAATTTTATTGTGTTATAACTTGTGTAAAGCAGAAGGAAGAAAAGAAATCCTGAAAACATTAAAAAGTAACTATTACCAAATGAGGAATAATTTTAAGGCAATGTTACTTTCCCTTAAAGACTGTGGAAAATCACAGTAAACTTGTTTAAGGTGACATACATAAGTGATGATGCAGCTCCCAATGAGCCTTGAGGGACATGCTATACTGTAATTAGATGGGCACCCTTCACAAAGTTGCTTTCTCGCTTGCTCACACTCTGAATCTTTTAATTCAGCTAGCTTATAAGTGGATCTTAAAAAAAAAAAAAAACCCACATGCATTAAAAACTTTCCCATCCCATGAGAAATTCATGCAATTTAATATGCATGAAAATTACCCCTATATTTGCTTACTTTGTTTTCTGAGACACTGATTTTCTTTTGTTTAAACTTACGGCACTCACAAATTGCTCTACCGCCTATTCTACCACATGTATTAATTTTGTTGATGAGTTTCTGTGACAGTGTGGATGCTGTTGGTCCTGGAAAGTAGTACTTATGGACATACTTCACTTGGTGTGACATATTTCAAACAATATTAATACACAGCAGGTAGAAAACTCTTTTCTTTTTGTTTGTATTCAATTTTATTTGTACTAATATAAAACATTAAAAAAAAAAAAAAAAATAGTATTTCACGGCAGACTCCGCCAGAGCCTTCTACACGCTCAATTTCTACTCCCCAGAGAGACAACTTCTTTCCTATCTCATAGCTATCGATAGACAACTTTTTAATACATGAAGTGAGAGGTGGGTAATAACAGATGCCTGAGAGAGAGAAAAGACAGAAACTCTCAGGTAGACTGAATACTTACTTACCCTATAGAATCAAAAAGCAAGCAAAATTCTGAAGAAAAAAAATAAAGGTAATTCATATGGCTGTACCTTAATTGCTCTCTTTCTCGGCAAGGGGAAGATGTAGCAGCATAGCAGTAGACTTCTAGGGAGTGAGAAAAGGTTTTTCACTGATCTAGATGTTTTTTAATGTAAATTTTCAGTGGTACCACTCAGGAATGCGAATGTATGGTATCCATTGGCAGCATCAGAAGAAAGTCAGTTTTCATTATGCATAAAACAGCTGCTGTGGCCAGTCAGCCTTGCAGCTTTTATTCTCATTTACCCTGATCATTATGTTAGTAATTATTAACATTAATTGGAGCAACCTCTAGGAGGAAATGACATGCTTAAGGCTAGGGAATCAAGACATAGTTAGAATGAGCCGATCCTAGGAGCTCGCTTGAGCTGTCTTAGAGAAAATTTATATTGGAAGGTATAAAACATCAGTAGCAATATACCAGTAACCAGTGGTGGTATAATAAGAAATATGTTTGCTTTTTGTTTCTGGTTCCTGAAACAAGCTTCTAAACCTGTGGAAATCCCTGAGTGTCAGGAGTGTCTTTTCTTATTCACAAGGAACCCCTTTTGATCATAACAGTTTATGCTAATAAGGTGACAGAGTGGGGCCCCTTGGTAATTTTAGGATTGGGCTGGTTACCAGAAAAATAAGTGATTATAGTGCTTAAACTTTCTTCCCCACTCTCTGACCTCTGGGAACATGACGAGCAAACTAGAGGTTGAACTCTATGAAAAGTCACAAACAAAAAGATTTGAGGAGCCTCTGGGTTGGTGGATACGTCCAGGTGCTGGTGATGGTATGTCTGGAGGGGCACAGAACCTCTGAACAGTGCTACCCAGCCCCCATATGTTTCCCTATGAATCTCTTCCATTTGGCTGTTCTTTGGTTGTATCCTTTATAATAAACTGATAAACTGAAGTGCCTTCCTGAGTTCAGTGAGCCATTCTAGCAAATCATTGAACCTTTGGAGGGGGTCATGGGAACTCCTAATTTATAGCTTTGTTGATCAGCAGTACAGATAACAAACCGAGATTTGGAATTGGAGGTCTGAAGTGGGGCAGTCTTGTGCAGCTGAGCCTTCACCTATGGGGTCTAGGCCACCTCCCTATTGTTAGTGTCAGAATTGAATTGTAGGACACCCAGCAGTGTCTAGAGAATCAAAGAATTTGTTGTTGCTGCTGGAAATGTAAAATCTCAGGCTCCACTCCAGACTTATTGCTTCAAATTCAGCCTTTTACCAGGATCCTCAGGTGATGCATTCACACATTAAAATTTGAGAATCACTGTGGGAGAAACTTTACAAAATTCATATTAAGATTCATTACCCAATTTAAGAGCACACATTTATCGCTAGCATGAAGGCTAAACAGGTATGTCTCTTGGAGATTCCAAAGTAAAATTGAATTCACTTGTGAGACTTGCAGATTTTGGGTCTGTATCCTCATTATGCAGAAAAGCATGAGCTGTTAAATTTGAGGCTGCTCACTCAGTATTCAAATCCAGTACTTAGTATAATATTCAGAGGCGGAATGTAGGCTGCTCCGTCCGCTTGCTTTAACATTTTCATGCAGGCAAAATTATGGGAAAACAATGAGTTATGGATGGAATCACAGAAGGAGAGATGGAAAGGAAGGCAGCTAAAATGGGAGGAAAGGAGACATATTTCGCTTTTGAGAAAGTAATGAGTTCAAGAGCAGAGTATATCCATCTGAGCCTGCACATGTATTTCAATACTAGCTGGCAGAGCCATTGTCCCATTAAGTGACAGCCGTGAGTCACTGCCACTTTCATAGCAACTAGTGAGTACAAATGGGTGAGTAGGAGGGAGAAGGTGTTCTTACAGAGTAAAGAATTTGGGTGATTTTTTGTTTAATCTCTCTTTCTTGTAGACCAGAATGGTAAAGTGTATCTATTCACCATCCAAGTGAAACATCTTTAGTTTTGCAAGAAATAGATTTCTTACAGTGCTTAGTAGTAGTTTTTGGAGTAAAAATTCTCTGCTACGTCCTCAAAGATCTTCTGTTTCTATAGACTTAATTCTTTTCCAAAGTCTCTTGTGCCACCTTTCTCTATAATGAGAAACCATTCACACACACACACACACACACACACACACACACACACACACACGGCAGTAGCAAAACCTCACTTTCATCTTCACAGAGGAGCACCGGGAGAAGTGGTGGGAGAACATTTTATGGAAGGAAGACAAGATGAAATCAGAAATGAAATGAAGTTAAGAGACACATAATAAAAAGAGCCAGGAATATTTAGCTATAACTAGCTAAGGGGGGGAAAAAAGCTTCAAAATTTTTTGTGTTCTCAATATTAGTGTCATACCTGAATAAATCAAGATTTGCATGTCTATTTTTGCTTCTATTCTTGAGAATATACCGCACACAGAGTAATCCTAAATTGTAGCAGAGATATAAAAATATTCTAGTTTTGCTCCAGTTCTCTTCACCACCTTCTTCTGAAAGAATAAGGTATGCATCATTACAAAGGCGTTTCTTGCAGGGGTGTACCACACGCTTTTGTTCTGATTGGACTCAGGCCTGTACTTTGGACCTGTTTCATTCTTTCATTAAAGAATGCATGAAAATAGGGCCCAAATGAGAGAGAATTTGACTAGTCAGCAAACCAGGATAAACTCAGTTCTTCACATTTATGAAATGAAATCATTTTCTGCATCCCATCTGCCTTGACAAAGTGTCATAAATTTGGATTATACGTCAATTATCCAAATTTACCTCTCTATACTTTCTCCTTGGAATATGAATGGGAATTTTAATTTAAAGCTTTCTTATGCACAAAACTTCCCCTCAGAACTATGTTTTAACCACCATCCTGCTCTATCTCATATTGCCAAACATTTTCTCTTTCCAAGGTCATCTGTTTTACTACATCACTGGAAATGAAGTGGGACGTATGGTTCTGTTTAATCAAATTTCATGCTCTACTGCTTCCATCTTTTGGCCTCTCTGCTAATTGATCAAGTTTTCAATTAAAGTCTTCCATCTTTGTTTTAATTCTTTAAGGTTTTTATTCCATTAGATGATTTCATGAGATCTGACCTGATAGCTATCCCCTTATTTGCCTAATGTGTTGTTTGCATTGAGGAGACACTATTCTCTTTTCCCTGACTTCATCCTATTTCTTACAGTTAAATTTCTCCTTGGATTGGCTTTGTCCTCTGCATTTGGTATCTTTAAAATTTTGATTTATTCATTCAGGAGGGGATTAGCTTATTTCACGTATTATCAGGGATTTCAAAAAAAAAAAGCACACTTTGCACCTTTTCAAGTGTCATATTCAGTAACAATTAAGCAAAATGGAAGTAGCAGCTAGCAAATAGCTATAGTTAACAGCTGGCAGGCATGTGACATTCTCTTTAATGTAGGGTGCTTCTCAGTGAGGTCTCTAATGAGCTGTAACACTACTTGGTCATCAAACTCATTGATTGTTTCTATAGATCAGTTAAAGTGCTAACCCAACAAATACACGTAGCACTCCATTTCTCTGATTACTCATTTTTATTCTTGATAAGGAAATTTTCATTCCTGAAGCTGCAGTAAATCAAATCTGCCTTGAAATTCACTAATGAGTGATGTATTAAAATATAATAGTTATTAAAATGACTACATTTTCAAAAACCCAGGAATGCATGTTGCAGGATCAATATAAATATGCATTGTCTAGTAGGGATTTGCTCATTGTAAAATAATTCTTAATTTTAAAATGTGGAAGTTAACTTTAAATCTAATACTTTCAATGCTGTGGAAGGAATTCAGACACACTCCATTTCATAAAAGCCTTTTACAGTGCATGACACTGTCGTATTAAAGTTTACTATGTAGAGGTTTTATAATGTAAAAGTCTCACTTTATGGTAATCTTCAAATCAAATTTGAACGCCCATAAAATATATTTCTTTACCTGCTTCTTAGTGGAACTCAGGTGCAGATTGGGCCGGTGGCTCATGGCTTCGCTCTGAGGCTTGCTGTTCATCCTGAAAGCAGTGGTTTGTGGAGTACATAATAGCTTGCTTCTACAAATATATTTTAAATGTTTAGAACCTAGCAATAATTTTAACAAGATTTTCACACTTTATAGCTTCTTTTATTTCTGTTTGCTACTTGATAACAATTTAGCTTGTTGCATGGATTAAAATGCCAAAGAGCAGTTTTTAAAGATGGGTGTATGTAAGGTGCATAGGATAACATGCCCTTTAAAAATTGGAAAACTAACAACTCCAAATTGTGAAATAATTTTTAACCACATTTGAGATTTCTGAGTCCACAAAACCTCAACTCCAAGCCAATGTACATTTAAGGATACTTCTGGAAAGGGGCATAACACTGTAATTAAGGAAGGAATTGTTTAAACTATTCTAAAACTTCTCTATATTTTAGGTAAAAAATCCCTTATAAAATAAAAATAATAAAAAAGCCTTAGCCGAGCATTTGCCAAGAGTATAACTGCCTGTTTTACCTGAATATTCTAGTCTCCAGATAGAAAAACTCTTCAACTGTCCCAGTGCTTGTTTGTCTAAATGAAAATCATTTTGTTTTTAAAAATTTACAGTGTTGTGAATGATCAAATTGAACCATACACATCATAAATCAAAAACAATTTTGCCTATGAATGCACCCTATCAATTAAATATACATTTCCCCCTACATTCTGTAGTTTTTAAGGCAGGGACTTTACACCTTGTAGTGTAGAATGATCATTTCAGGGAGACTGTACCCCTGCAGATGCAGATTCAGATCCAGTTGATCTGCAGTAGAAACACGAGTCTGCATTAAGTCACTGTCCCTCCATCCCCCTCCTCCCCTGTGCCCCACCCTCGTTACCCAGTATCATTCTGATGCAGGTCATTCTTATAAAGATCCTTAAAGCACACTGTGAGGAACATGGCTTTAACAGGTCACTAATCCAGCTTCTTATAAAGACCTAGAACTTTACCTGTTTACTGAAAGATGTTGAAACCTTAAATATGTTAGTTGATTTTAATGCGTTGAATGGTCAAAAACTATTGAATATTAGCTCTCTTTTTCATTATCATTCAACTTAGTACTTGTTAAAAAAATCTAGAAAGGTAGCCTGACCTGCAAATTTTTATTTGAAAAATTTCTTAAGATGGCCATCTTCTTTAATTTTTACTTAAGTACATCTATTTTGTGGGGCTAAATAATCTGTTTTCTGAGTTTAGGTAATTTCTTGGTGTGATCTTTATCACATAAAAAATATTAGCTCATAGAGTGAACACACTAACCTTTTCATTATTTAATCTCATTAAAGGAACAAATAACCCTGATAAGACTTCTAGAGTTAATTGTAATTTTATGTTTCTACTCCTCTAGGGCACACTTTTTTCCTAACATGTTTCAATTGAAATAAAGTGACAATTGGAGATCAATTGTATTAAATCTACATTTGTGACTTGATCCCCACTGTTTTCATTATTAGTCAGGAAAGTGGGCAACACTGTATCATTGGAAAACCATGTTGTCTGTGGGCAACACTGGATCATTGTAATAGAGAGCTGGGAACTCCAGATTCTTGTTCCTGAATAAAATTCCTCACTCCGAATGTGAAATACATTTATGTCATTATCTATGTTTATCTGTTGCTATGTCCAGGTCAACCTCTCTGAGGAGTATATTAGAGTTGGTCCAAATCGATCTGCACATTCAAGCACATGGCCATTTACAGTCCATATCTGTTAGCTGAAGAATGCACTAGAGCTTTCCTACAATGCTTTCTTAGGTGGGACTACCCTTTGAAATTTTCTTTCAAAATAGTCTTGTTGGTTAATTATGTTCTTTTAAGGAGATTTTAGATCTAGGATGGCAGAACTCTTCAAATCCATTACGTATCCCTTTCCCCCTCTATCCTAGCACAGCCAACCTGGCTTCTCTCATTCTAGCTCCATGTGCAGCAACATAAATCTCCAACTGGAGTTTGTCTTCACAGTGGAAAATGAGTGAAGCATGAAAAGAAATATGAAGTTTATTTTCTTAAGTGCCTCCCCAGAGAAGATATGCTCAAATCTTCACTTCCTTCTGAGCTATTCCAACTCTTTGAACTTCTGCAAGAAAGGAAACTGTATATATTATTGGGGAAAGTGAGACTAGGGGAGAAAGGGAATGAAAGTATCAGAGATCAGCAGATCCTGAGAATGAGGCCCTGTGCATTTTTAAGGGTGGTGGTTTATTTTCTCTGTTAATTTCCTGCTTGGATTTGAAAGAAAGTATTGGTAAATAATAACATTAATCAGAAGTGGTTTTTCATTCAGCAGTTTTGGAAAGAGCAAAGAGATTAAAAGCTATGTTACCTTACATTTGCATACACAAGATCAGATCATTCTAAAATGAAGTGGAATTAGGTTTGCACTTGGAATAAGAAGTGAGGCCAAGGGAGGTCATGTGGGAACAGAATGTCCTGGCCAGGTCAGTTTATTTCTACAAGTTCTCCTTTCTTATCTGTAAAAATATACTAACAGGAACTTTCAGGGTTCTTATCTTTAAAATTCTACAGTTTTAAATAGGAACTGCTTATATTTCTTCTACTCCTGGAGTTGATCAATGTTTCTTCAGAATAGATGTTTTCTTGCATGTTTTTGCTGAGGGCTGACGGGCCCACTCTAAAGCTGAGTACATGCATAAGCTTCAGGTGGTTTGTGGAGCCAGAACATTTTGTACAAATTTAGTGGATATGTGCTTTTATATATTTTCTGGGGCATCACAGGATTTTTTTTTAAATCTGATTCTCTAGGAGTTTGTAATCTCCAACAATTGCCAGAAGGAAAGGAAATGTAAAAGAATTGTATTTATGCAGGTTCTGAGAGAAACTTCCATATGGCTGGAGAGGACTATAGGAGTTTCATGCTTCCTACCTCCTTTCTGGGAAGTGACAGTATTTAAAATTTGGAGTTATATGAGATACTATGATTTTAATAAAATTTAAACATCATATTTAAACAAAACATACAAAAATAAAACAAAGCCCACGATGATAGGGTATCATTAAAGGGACACTAAAAAAGCTCCCAATGGCCAAAGTTAGAACCATTTAAACAACAAAATAAAGTAATATTGGATTATAACCCAAAGAATAAGAGAAATATCCACAAGTCCCATACAGGCTAAATAAATAATTGAATAAAGAAATGAATTGGAGAGAATAGGCAAATTTCCCATGTAGAAGAATTCCAAATAATTTATGAGGCTACTTCAGTCTTGAGAAGGTAGAAAATATCTCATTGTGATTCCTTAAGACTAGACTATGCATAGTGACCTTCTTCCAGAGTGCAGTAATCATGGAAAGGTTGGAGGAAAAGTGACTTTATAGTGGAGAAACCCTGATAAATACTATCTCCTGTCAGAAGATCAAGGTGAATATCGACAATTATAAGTCACAGTGATAGTATGTACCCTTGATATGATGTGATGAGAATGCCAATTTATCTCTGTGATCTTCTTCCCAACCATATATTATTCTTATCTAATCATGAGAAAATATCAGACTAATCCCAATGAAAAATATTCTACAAAATATGTAACTAGTAGTCTTCAAAAGTGTCAAGATCTTAGAAACCATGGAAAGTCTGAACTGTCACAGCCAAGAGAAGCCTAAAGACACATGATCATTAAATGTAATGCAGTATCTTGGAAGAGAAAAAGGACACTAGGACAAAAATCAGATAATCGAAATAAAGTATGGAATTTATTTTAAAAAATGGTGGAGAGAGAAAAAAATGGCATAGATGGTAGAGGCTCTGTTCATCCCTCTGGCAACCAAATCAAAGTTGTGACAGAAATAAGGAACAGCAGCAAAAAACACTCCTAGGATCTAAATGAATAAGCCATGCAACTACAGATAAATCCAAGAAAAACCCTGCGATGGCAGAAGGACGGGGCGAGGACGTGGGGCTGCCCGGTCCTGAGTGGCTGAGTAAGACGGAGGCTGCAGCAGCGGCAGAGGCAGATGCCCCTTAAAGGGGCCGCATCAGCGACCAGATTTTCACGGTGATGGACCTGCTTGTTCTGAGCGCCAGTGTCGATTCAGCTGCACGCAGGGGGCATGAGGGACTTAGAGGGAGACGTTGTCGGAGTGAGGGCTGAAGGGAGACTGCTCGGTACAGATGTGCTGGGGTTATCCGTTGTTCCTGTTGAGTCCTTCCACCTAACAGTGCGCAAGACACAGGGCTGCCATAGCTGTGACATCATCAACCTGGATAATGGAGGTCGCTCTGCCCAGTGGATTCCCTGACATTCTACCTTCCCCAGTTTGAGGCCCCACCCAAGTCACAACAGTGTATCCGTAGTGAGTCAGGGTGCTCCTTGCTGACACTCACACTGGTGGAGGCAGCTGACCTCAGTTTCTGGTGTAGCCTTTTGAAGCAACTACAAGCACAGCATCCGTTGATTGCCTGTTTAATCTCAATAGGTGGCCCCGGAGGTGTAAAGGCTTGGGCTAAATTTGGGCTGCAGCTGAACCCTCTCAGGACTGTGCCACTGAACACCTACTTCACAAATCTGCACTAATAAGTCTGAGAGACTTAGGAGCTTTGCTTGGTACATAGAAACAGACATGGAAAGGCAGCCAAAATGGGAAGACAAAGAAGCACAAACTATATGACAGAATAGAAGAGAGATCCAGATATAATGGAGTCAATAATCTAACAGGTGCAGAGTTCAAAACATTGGTTACAAAGATGCTCAATGAACTTTTGGGAAGTGTAGATAAATTCAGTGAGAACTTCAACAAAGAGATAAACATAAAAATGGAAGCAGAAATTATAAAAAAGGAACCAGTCTGAAATGAATAACATTATCTGAGATGAGAAGTATATTAAATAAAATAAACAAAGGAATAAATAAAATGAATAAAGAAGGATCAAATGCCCTATCTAGAGGACAGGACAGCCAATCAGGACACTCAATCAGAATGGCAAGAAAAAAGATGCCAAGACTATAAAAATAATTTAAGGAGGATATGGGACACTATTACGGCTCCAAATATTTGTCTGAGGGAGTAACAGAAGAAAATCGAAATGTTAAACAGCTGTTTGAAGAAATGATGGAAAACTTCCTCACCTGGTTGAAATGGACATAAAACCCAGGAAGCTCAGAGAATTCCAAAAATCAGGGATCCAAAGAGGCCCACACCAAGACACTCATAATTAAAATGCCAAAGGTTGAATACAAAGAAAAAATATTAAAAGCAGCAAGAGAAAAACAAATAATTACTTATAAGGAACACCCATAAGACTGGCAGCTGATTTCTCATAAGAAGCTATGCTGGACAAAGGGGCTTGACAAAAAATATTCGACAGAATGAAGACCTGGGATATACGACCAAGAATAATTTATCCAACAAAGCTATCATTTAGAGTTGAAGGACAGATAAAGAGCTTCCCAGACAAAAATAAACTAAAAATAAGCCAGTGTTACAGAAAATGTTGGAGGGACTTCTTTAAGAAGAAAAAAACAATCAAAAACAGGAATAAAAATGGCAACAACTATATTCTTATCAATAAGTACCTTAAATAGAAAATAATTAAGTGCTCCAACCAAAAGATAGAGTGGCTGAAAGGATAAGAAAACAAGAACTCTACATATGAAAAGGAAGGAGATGGGAAAAGATATTGCTTTGATGGACCTACAAGTTATTTAAGTCAGACAGAGAAAGATAAACACTATATGATTTCACTTATATGTGGAATCTAAGGAATAAAAAGAACAAACTAATCAAAAACAGACTCACAAATGTAATGGACAATTTGGTGATGGACAGAGGGGAGGAAGGTTTCGGGGGACTGGGAGAATAGGGTGAAGAAGTACAAATTAGTAACTGATAGATGGTCATGGGGATGGGGAGCAGAGCATAGAGAATGCAATTAGCATTAATACATTGGCTAGGTGGAGGGTCAGGGGAGGGAGGGAGCAATTGGGGGATTGTTTTGGAACTATATAGGTGTCTAACCAATATACAGTCTATTTGAAACTAATTAAAATTTTAAAAAATGGTGGAGTATTTGTATATGTGTGTAAACACATCCTAAAAATTACAATGAAATGTATTATGAATGGGATCTTGCATAATTATTAAGAGAAGACTTTAGACATGATTTATGGTGTTCAAATCAAGGCTCTGTCAATAATTATAAGCTGTATAGCTTTCAGTAGTTATTTAAAATCTCTGATCCTCATTTTCCTTAACTCTAAAATTAATACACACAAATCTCTAGGCCAGTTTCTGGCCCACAAAAACATAATTATTGATTGGAAAAATGAAATAATATAGAAATATGATTTTACATACTAACCTATATAGGTACACTTGTATTTAATAATAATGGTTATAACTAACATTTATATAGTGTTTTGTAGTTTATGAAGTGATAGAATGTGCATGAATCTATTGGAGCTTTTTTGATATACTGTGATCCTCATTTTACAAATGGGGAAACCAGTTTAAAATTTTATTAAATATTATAGCTAAATGACAGAGCTGGGATTCAACATGTATTCTGATTTCAAAGCCCATATGATTTCAATAGTATAAGACTGCCATATAAGCAGTTTCTACCTGCAAACTCTTCAGAAATTTTAAATTAAAAAAAATTAAAGTTCCAAAATATTGCTCCAAAGCTTCATTCTCAACATTTTATTACATTATTTCTCACAGAACCCTTAAGGAGATAGAAGAATCAACACTGACTTCTATACTTTGCAAATGCAAAAGTAATGCTCTCAGATTTTTCTTCTTTTCACATTAGATATTTGCTATGAACTGAGAGAAAATCTACCTTAAAACACTAACTTTTATTATGGTCCAATATGCAATTGATCTGTGTTAAGATGTGGACAATGCAATAATGACTACAGTAAGAGTTTGGCTATGTATTATCTATGCCTTTGTCAAAATCTAAATTAGGTGATATATCCCTCACATATGCATTTAATGCTTCAATGTTCATATATCATAAGAGGATTATATTTTTTACCATTAAATATTAAAGAAAACATAATCATGAATTTTTTGTTTTGCAAAAGACCAACAAATCCAATTTACATAGTACACAGGTTAGCTTTATACAATGAATTAATTTGTTGCATAAATTTGAATTTTCTGGAATTATATACATGCATTTGCATACATGTATAATTTCGATAAAAAATATATATGCATGTGTATAAAGTGTGTATGTATGGCACTGTCAGACCATGTATGAGGGTACTGTGTAGAAACGTCATCCTGCAGTCATGTGAATATGATTGTTTTGTACATAGTGGAAGGAGGAAGATGGAAGCCCAAGATTACAATAAATCACAAGTTTATTATTTATTATTCTTTAACAAATTACCCCCAAACTTAATGACTTAAAACAATAAACATCTCACGGTTTCTGTGGATAAGGGATCTGGGTGCCTCTGGTTCAAGTTGTTTCAGGAGATTACCAAAACCTGTAAAGATGTCATCGCTAATGCATTGCCTTCAACCTCTAGTGTAAAATTCTGATTAAACAAGTAGGAAAACAAAAGGCCCAAGTTAGGCATTTTAGGTGAAAAATTAGATTTAAGAACAAGTAATTTAGAGATACTGGCATCAACAATAAATTCTGTTACTAGGGCAGTGGTCTCATCTAAAGGCTTAATGCGCTTTGGAGGATCAGCTTCTAAACTCACTCACATGCTTGTTGGCAAAATTCAGTTTTACCAGTTTTTGGAGGAAACCCTCAGTTCCTCATTGGCAGTTGGTCAGAGGCCTTCTTAATTCTTAGACACTTGGGTTCCTCCACAGGGCAGCTCACAACATGGCAGTTGACTTCCCTTGGAGTCTGAGAGCAGATGAGTGACCAAAAAAAATCATTCTTTCTACAACTTATCTTGGAAGTGACCTTCCACCACTTCTGCCATATTCTTTTGTAAACTTCAGTCACTGGATCCAACACACACTTAAGGTAATGAATTACAAAAGGCATGCACAGCCAGAGGTAGGGATATTGGAGTCATTTTAGGGTCTATGACATAAGCATAATTTTTTTTTATGAGAAAATAATGAGAAACACTGAAGGAATGTTACTTTTATTTGGCTCAAGGATAGATGATGTTAGATGGCAGGGGTGGCTCTGTGGCCAGCGATGTGTATCTCAGATGTCTAGGTAAGATATGGAATACTGCCTCTTATCTGCAGTTGCAATATATGGAGTTGACAGATAAGTCAGAGTGAATATTTAACAAACTCGATTTCTCTTCCTGGGCACACAGCTAGATAAAATTTGCAAGCATTTTTTTGCAGGTAGGTGTGGACATGTGACTGAGTCTAGACAAAATAATGCAAATAGAAGTTATATGAACCACATTTAGATGGATCAAAAAAAAATCTCATGTACAATCCTCTATGTTCTTTTCCACTTCAGGCGGATAGGGTGAAGACAAACTCAAGGGTGTCTTTGTAAGGCCATGTTGATTTTGGTAGACCTCAAGATGAAATGAATCTTGGCATCTGAGCACATGACTGGAGGGAGCCAACTACTGATCAAGAATAGTCATTTTAAACATTAAGTGAGAAGGAAATGAACTTCTACTTAATTAAACACCAAGGATATAGAGTTCATCGATTACAGAGCTAGATACTGTGACTACTACAAGAAACAGTATATGAAGTCGCAGTCCTAAACCAAACAATTAAGCTCCAACAATGCAAAGACAAACAGAAATGTAAGACTACAGCTTAATTATTCTTTAATCCAATGCCTAGTGTAGTTTTTGGCACAAGGCAAGTTCTTTATAATTTTGATAAAATAATAGATGCTGATCCAAATTAGTCAGCTAATAAGGGAAGCTGATGTATGTAAGGTTTAAGAGCTAATAGAATTGAACCTACAGCAGTATCCTAAATTTTCCATGGTGGTTTTTGGTTTGTTTCATTGTTAATGCATTGCCTTCAACTCTAGTGTGAAATTCTAATTAAACAAGTAGGAAAATGAAAGGCCAAGTTAGGAGCTTTAGGTCAAAAATTAGATTTAGAGTGAGTAATTTAGAGGCACTGGCAGCAACAATAAATTCAGTTTACTAAATACTTACCTTACATTTTCACCAGCTTTTATTATCAACTCAGATATATCACTACTTGTCTTTTCCCCAAAGCATTATAGACTTGATTCCTTTGTAGATTACATAATATCTTGTAAATTTGTTTTTTACTATGTGTGTATTCTCTCCTATTTTTATTTACAGACATAATTGAGGACTTACTACGTGCCAAGCATTGTGCCACATGTTGAAAATGTTGAGATGGAAAAGATGCCTGTGTCTTTAAGGAGTTCAGGCTCAGGAATTTAAGAAAAACAAAGTTGACAGTTGCAGCATGCTTTAATGGGCAATAGCTAAAGTGCTAGCATTAAGAGCATAATCTTCACAAAGTGTAAGTAGAATACCACAAATTGATGTTAATATCCATCTAATTTTCCTCTTTATTATTGTACCCCTCCTTCTTACTCTATACATTTACATGTACTGGATACTTTTTAGCCATTAGTATTTTCCAGCATATTTTCTATATTCCAACATTGTTTCATTTGATCTGTAGCTAATAAGAAAGAAAATAATACATGCCACATGATGCCACACTTTCAATACTGTTTGGATGAAATGTTACAACTCTGCGATCAGCAGGAATTTGCTTCTCTTTCTGTAGCAAATAATAAATCTCAGGGGGCAAACATCTGGCTGGCAGCTTTGGGCAGAGAGGATATAGATTTTTGTAGCCTAGGAAATGAGGAGGGAGGTGGGCATTTAAGAAAGGAAGGCCTCTCTCTGAACCTAAACGTGTCCTACGGGTTTGCAGAATAGTCAGAATCCTGTCAAGGATCAAGTTTAATGAAGCAAAGAAGGCAGGACTGCTTTTCTATATATGCCAATTCTTATTTTTTTTTTGATGTTGTTGTTTTCTTTGCCACTCTCTTGCTTGTCCTTGGCTAATAGCTAGTGCCCTGAGCACTTACATGATGCCAGCACTGGTCTAATGCTTTGCTTAGCATTGTCTCATATAACACTCATGACAACTCATGGGAAGCTATTGATATTATCTTTATTTTATCAAAGGAGAAAGTAAGTGAGTATAGGCTTAACTGTTGTATATTAAATAAATGATGAGGCAGTCTGGCTCTGGTGGACTGCCTCTTAATAATTTTATTTTCTGAATATTACTCTACTCTTTTCCTAAAATTCTTACCATCTCTTTATTGAAACTGAGAATTAGAATTGCCCCAAATATCCATAGTTACTAAATTATATGCTTATTTTGATAATTTAATTTTTTTCAAGAGTAATTGTGATGAACTTATAAAGCAAGAGAAGAAACAAAAATCACCTATAACCCTTCCATCCAAGAGTAAACGCTGTTACCAACTTTGGTATATATCAAACACATATACAACATGTAGCTGACATCCACTGAGCCTTTCTAATATGGCCAGTCTTACAGGTAATAACATGTTGTTAGATTTTTCTTTCAAGTTTCAAGTCACAGATACACACTCAGGCTAATTCAACTGATATTTTCTTGAATGAGTAGTGTAGAACATCCCCAGTGGATAGAGCGCTCATGCCAGATTACCTTCAATAGTGTTAATTTATTCTGGAGTTGCTCAATAGTCTTGTTTCAAGCCTGTCAATCCAACATTCTTTTTCACTATCAAATTTTTCCCAGTCTAGATGATAAATCATATGGTTATCTATGAAGGCCACTGGCTAGCCAGATGAAGACTGTTTAAGTTATTCAGTAATGGATCCAAGATATGGAAAAATAAAAGTAAAACCTTTGTATTAAGATTCTCCTGATTAGATTGATAAAAAAGAGAAAATTAATTTAAAAATTTTACCTGAATAACAAGATTGGTAGAATAGCATTAACCATTATTTAGAGAGAGCATAGCAACAGGATCTAAAAAGGTACTTCCTTTTCAAGTATACTGGGATCTTTTTACAAGGATCACATACTAGAATGAAAATGTACCCAAGCAATTTTTAAAAGCTGATATTCTATTGGCATAAAGCTGATTATATTTTATGCTACAATACATTAAAAATAGAAGAAAATAATGAGAATGGAATTAAAATGTGTCAAAGGCATGAAAACTTAAAAAAAAAAAGTGTTCTTGAAAAGTGCCTAAGTTAGGGAAGGAATGCAGAATGTAATACCAAGAAAATGAAATGAAAATATAAATACAGCATGTAAAAAAGTATGGAATTCTGCCAAAATAGCACTTAGGAGAAAATTTAGCACTCAAAATACCTCTGTTTGTATGGTAGAAAAGGGGAAAAAACAATGAACTAAGCTTCTACCTAAAGTATTTAGAAAAGAATAAAGCAACATGTCAAGAAAATTTTAAAAAAGGAAATAATAAAAATAGAAATATGTAGAACAATAATAGAAAAGAGATCTAATTCACAATAAAGCAAACATTAAATTCTTAGGAAAGAATTTAAGAGCTGAAAATGATGCATAAAATCATCAAGGTTTATTGGAGAATACTGAAATAAATGAAGGCAAACTATATTTCTGAATATGAAAACAATAATATTCTCAATATGTCAGATGTTCCAACTTTCAGTACAGCTCTGTATAGTCTTAGTGAAAGAATCAAAATGATTTACTTTATACTGTAAGCTGACAAAAAAATTCTAAGAATGCATATGAGAGCATAAATAGGTCAAAATATCAAAAAGTTTTTTGAAAAAGAGAGTTGAGAATCTTAACTCCCATTTATTAAAGTCAAGTAAATGATAAAAAAAAGAGCAAGGTTTCCTTTTTTGTGGAAATAAAATAAACTTCAGATATATTAAATATTTAAATGTAAAAACATGTTAAAAAAGAAAATAACTACTAGAAATTTGGAATGGTCTTTTTAAAGCAGAGATGTTATAGAAAATATCAAAATAAAGAAAATCTACAGATTATACTATAATTTTTAGCTTCTATACAAATAAAAGATTGCAATGAAATTAAAAGTAAAAATGTAGAATCTGTTTCAGAAAAAAAGTGGAAATATTTTACATCAGCACTATATCAAGTCTTTGTTTAACATTTAAAAAATTATAGCAAATAGAGAGATTATAAAATAGTTACTTAGTTCAACAGATATTTATTGAACATCTACATTCTCAAAATACTTATAAAAACATTATCACTACCCTCAAGGAGCTTGCAGCTGCTAACCATGTAAACATATGGCAAAGAAATGCAAATCAGAAGACTACTAAATCATTTTATACTTACTTAACTGATATAATTAAAGCTAAATATACATTCTTACTATAGATGATTTTTTAAAATGAATTCATTCACAATACAGGTATCAATTCTAAAATCTATGTACACTTTTATACTTTAAAAATTTACCATAATCCACATTAACTATTGACATATTCAGAAATTTATATTAATGAAAAAGAGAACATCACTTGTAACATCCAGAAATAACTATAGTTATATATTTAGTGTATGTTCTAACCTTTTTTGTATGCATACTTATTTATTTAACAAATAGTATCATACGATAATATTGTTTTAATCTCTTAATATTTAATTATATAGAATAAGTATTTTTGATATTAATAATATACTTCCAAATTATAATTTTTACTTATTTCATCAAATTCTATGGCAGACATATACCATAATGTTTTTGACTAATCCCTTTTTGTTAGCCTGATGGTTCCAGTTTTGTACTATCATCTAATTCATTCAGTAAATATTTATTGCATTAATTAATGTCTTAGGTTCTTTGGATAGAGTGATGAACAGGGCAGATGGGTATCTTTCCCCAGGGGCCTTTAATTTGGATTGCTGTGTTGACCATGCTGTTGGCCTTGGGCTTCAATTTGCTGAAGCAAGCCCATATTCTATTGCTGTAGTGTTCTAACTTCTGAAGGAGCTCCTGCAACCATCTCTCACCATACTGTTATACCACAAAGCTTATGCTCCCTAGTTGCTTGCTGCTGCACTCCTCTCTACACTACAGACTAAGAGAAAATATCTGACTCCACATTAGAGCCACTTTTTCTTTTACTTCAGATTAGGGATAAATTCTATAAATTCGAATTGCTTGTTATCTTTGAGAGAATGTTAAGACCAAATTCATCATGCCTCACTTCTTTTCCAACTTGTTCATCACCCCAAATGTGATTTTTTGCAGGTATCAAACTGATTCCTATATGTATTTCTCGAACGCTCAGTCATGCCTTTCTCTTAACAACCTTCTATCTCTCTGCATTCTACTAAACTTTCCCACAGTACCCTATGAAATTATCTCTGTATTACAAACATTCCTAAGTCTTTATTTCCTCTGAGGAAATCACTACTAAGCTCTTATAGGCTGCTATTTTTCTCTATGAGACATATTCCTACCAGATATCTGTCTAAATACCATATATAGTGCTATTTCCCCTGGCACTAATGGTAGTAGACTGTTAGATCTATTGAACAAGAGTTGCACTTCAAAGTGCTAAAGTGCATGTAAAATATTAAAATACTTTTTCCTCTTTTTAATTTCTTTAAGTGTGTGGTTCAATATTTATAAATATTCATGTATATTACATACACACACACACACACACACACACACGTGATATATCATTTCGTAATCCTCCTCTGATAGGTGAACATAGGGAAGCCTGTGTGAGGTGAAGAGCTAAGGTAGAGACGTAGATATAAAAGTGGTAGGTGACATGGGGATTTGGGCCATTTATTTGCGTAGCTAATTTGTGCCCTCTAGACCTGCTCAAGTACAATTCTAAATGCACTACTTCTATTTTAGAATTGGTTTCTGTTGTGCTTATCCCCATTTGTGACTTTGTGCAATTGTGAACATTCAGTTTATAATAGACTCTAGTGTGAGAGATTCACCAACTAAAAACATGACAATTTTGATTTCACATTCAGAAATTGAAAGCAATTATAAGTGTGTAAAACAGACTTGGATCAGGACCCTAGATATTACATAACCTACATATACCTTTGCCCTAATTAGTGGATTATGATGGGGCTTTGAGTATTCAACAACTGTCTACAGGTAGGTTCCATAGAAAATTTAGCATTCTTTTTGATTCAGTTATATTTATTGAATAAAGAGTAAGAGAGCCCCTTGGGGAAAGTCTGGGGAGTATATTTGGCTCATCCTCAGATGCTCCCTTTTAAGATTATAAGGTGATTGCTGTGGTTCCAGGACTTAGACACAGACATCACATTGTCAGCATATATGTCTTTCTTTACATCAGTAAAGAAACTTTTCTCAGAAGTCCCAAGAGGACTTTCTGTCATAATTTTTTTATTTTGGCCAAAATTATATCAAAATCCTTGGTCATTGAAAGAGAAATGGAGATTTCAAGGCTGGCTTAGTCCAATCAAGATTTATCCCTGGAGTTGGGGAGAGGACCACTTTTCCCTGGATTTTAAAAGATGAAAAAAAAAAAAAAAAGAGAGAGAGAGATAAAAGGAAACAAAGCATTTTATTAACTTAGTCTAACTTTATTCAAGTCTTCTTAAATATTATTTTTAAAACAGTGCCATACATCGCCAGAAAGTTTTAATATCAGCATATGACCTGGAATAAAACCACAAGACTTTTCTACTCTCTTATGCATCAGTGTATGCTAGAATGTAGGATAATGGATATTTCTGTGAAATAAAACAAAAATAAACCTGACTATTTTAATGTTTGTTAATATGAAAACTTTATATAATAAGCTTTATTATAATAAGCTTTACTTACACTGTTTCCATCGAGTGAAGCAATCCAGTTAGAAAAGTTAATTTTTCTGAGTGGAACTGTTAGCATCGTCTGATAGCAATACAAGTGATTATAAATTTCTCAGCATGTACTGTCATTAACACCCTTTCCACATATCCATATATACACACCGTATTGTAGAAAAGCAACTTTTCTGTAGGAGACTTAGCTGACCTGAATGTGAATTAGTTTCATATGGACCTAGGAAATGAGGACACAATAATAGAACGACTCAAAATCCTTAATGCTTACCGGGAGGCTGTAGAGCTATCAGGCATCCAGAAGTCCAAGTTGCTTTCAGCCTCCTTAAGGTGGAAATGACTCTTGTGTTGTTATTCTGTTATTCAGCTTAAACCAGGTGCTAAGCACATGAATTTGTCAGAGAAGACTGCCACCAGAGATTAAGTAATATTATATTTTAGAAATAATATGTTGTGCCTTTGTGAATAGCACAGAGTCTGATGACTAGGTCTTTGTAAACATTTTATAAAGACATAAATAAACCATTTGTGACTTCAAATTGCAACCATTTTGAGAAACCTGAAAGCTGTTTCAGAAAGGAAGTGCCAAATTTATTGAGAGTACAAAAGGAAACACTTGTCTGTTGAGCATGTTTCACAGAACTGTATAGTTACTTGTCTCTTCAGGTATAAAATAATAGCCTGATGCTTTATTTTGATGGCTGGCTTATCTATGGAGCTAATAGAACATCAAGTAAAGCTTTGTGAACTGAAAGTTTTTAAATGTTCCTCTACCAGATGACTAAGAATAAACAAACAAACAAACCAACCGAAGTGATTTGAGAACTGTGAATAGTAGTCAGCTATTTTCCTTCTTGCTCCAGGGTTTAAAAACAAAGTACATTTTTACAGATTTCATTTCCATTATACAAAAGTGATATATTATTATTATTAGACAAGCAAGTAAATTGTTATATATATCTCATGTGGGGCAAGCCTCTGCTCTTTCTCTTATGCATATCCATATCTTGAATAAAATCTGGTAACAAATTAGGTGTTGCCCACAAAGTATCTGTATTACTTCAGGCTACATCAACAAAATATCTTCCTAGGTTTGTTCCATGAATATTTATTCAGATTATTATTTGTAGATTGATGACTTGCTGAACTGAAACTGGGATGGCTGTCCAAGATTTATTCTACTTTGTTTTCTTCACAAACTGTGGAACTCATTCATGGTCTCTGTGGCTTGAGAGTGAAGGATATTTTTCTCTGACTTGATATTTCAATATCTTTTCTATTTTTTTTATTGCCAGATTAAAGAAGTTTAAATCGATTTGTCAATAGAGCTACTATTCAAGTAAGTTTCAGTAACACCCTATTTTGTTTTCCCCTGTGAGAAGGAAAAGAAGGATGGTGAGAAGATCATAAGCAAATTGGTTATTTTAAAAGTAAATGACCAGCTTGTGATCTGTGAGTAGGCCATATTGGTACCAATTAGCATCTATTGCCATGGGCCTTCTAAGGGAGAATAGAAAAATTTAGCTTGTGGTTACCTTATGCGTCTTACTGTGATACATCAGTAATTAATATCAAAATGAAATGGAGAGTTTCAGTGGGGTTAACCCCCAAGACAAGAGAGTGAAACAGTAAAAGAGATAATTAAGGGAAAGCTAACCTTTATTTGTTGTTGTTGTTTCAGTTTTTTTCTCCTTCCCAAATCTAGTCTTAGGTGACCAAGATATCCTCTTTTTGTAAACGGCAGCAGTGTTAGTCTAGAAGAGCAGATGGGCAGCTCAGTCTGAACAAAATGTCAAGCTAACTGTGGAACTTGACCCATTACCTTTGATGATTACTGGTCTTAGACACAGCTGCTACAATTATTCATCTAAAGTTAGACTAGGATCTCTTCTGGATCGCAATTTTTGCAGTCAAATTTAAAAACTAAAAAAGATAATGATAGAAAATTCACTTTGACTTAAAGTCTACTTGGCATGAAGCTCTAAAATGATCCTCTGCTTTACAGATACCTATGAACACCTTCCCGCAAAGTTCTTACATTTCCTTAAACCCTATGTCCAGACAACCATCATTTTTCACCACTAATTAACTCTCCTTTCCAATTTCTACATTTGTGCCAACTACATTATTCTTCTTCCAATTTACTACATGAACTCTTGTGGTGTTATTCCTTCTTTCACTAATTATATGCCTATTTTCCAAAACCTTAGGCAATCAACCTTTATAAGAACTCTTAGATTTATACCTTTCTCTCCATTTTCACTATTAGTACTAAAATATAGAGCTTCCAGCTCACAGGTACCAACCTCTTTTACCTGGTCTTTGATCCTTTTTTGCTTTATTACCTTTTATCATGAAATAGATATGATGCTAATATTTGATGAAGTCAAAAGCCTGTACAGCAAGAAACAGTCTATGGATTTTATTGTGATTGTATGGTGACTTGTTGTGATTATTATTGGTGATTACATGGTGACGAAAGGCAAATTAAGTAACCCTATTTTCCATAGATTTTTAAATCTATTACATAAGGTTAATTATTTACCTCAGATTACTGCTGTAAGGATTTTAAGGAGACTTATTCAAAATATCTCTCATATGAGAAGCACTCCATGTGTTTGCTATTATGTGTGTGTGTGTATGTATATGTGTGTGTGATCCAAAAGAAAACAATTCTTTTTTTATGCTAACTGATTAAAAGTCTAGTAGTTGTCTGCCAACTATTGGATACAAATTCCTTAGTCTGGTTTATACAGACCTGTTGTATCGTCTTTCCTTGACTATTCTTAATCTTTCCCTTTAGCTACAGGTAAACATTCAGTTATAGTCTCTACTTTTTCCTAGACATCCAATATCCAGTTCCAACTTTGTGAATATTATCCCTTGTTTAAAAATTCAACCCCCTTCTTTTATATCTGGGCTTTGCCTCAACTACTCCATACAATCCTCTTGGAAGAATACACCACATGGTGGTTTTTATATCATTCCACAACTTTTTTTTCTTAATTAAACACACAACTTGTGCTATGATACCTTCTGCTGATTTAGGTATTTGAGATAGTATCACTCTCAAGTTATTGAATTTATGTGTCTTCGCATATAAGTTATAAGTTCCCTGAGGGTAGGAACCATGCCTTCCACCTTCCTTTATAAATCCATAGTGCTTAGAATAGTGAAGTAGATAGTAAGTGATTAAAAAACACTTGTCTAATCTAGTTGAATAATCATTTTGAAATTTTCTATCTAGATTTCTTTGTATGTACATTCTTGAAAAAGCCCAAGATATAGAAAAATAAAATTTCAATTCACTTTGTTTTTAGCTTTTTATAGCTTAAAATAGCTAATTAAGAATAAAAGTCCCTACTTAAGAAACTTGCAAACTAAAGAGTACAGATTTTTGTCAAGACAAGAAGGTTTTAGGGATTCATTTTAACCTTGTGAGAGGACCATTGTCCTTTTTTCCCCTATAGTCTTTAACCTCTAGCCTGAACCTCTTTTTTTCTCCCCAATTTCCTCCTCTAACAAACCCTATAAAATTCTACACAATGGGGTCTCTTCCCAATTTCCAAGCTCATGCCACCTCTTTTCCTTTTCCTGCAGCAAGCTATATCACCCGCTTTCCAGTCCTTGAACACGCAAGACTCTTTGCTGCTACTTTAGGACTATTGCATTTGCAATTCTGTTTGCCTAGAATGTTCTTCCTCTGACACTCTGTATACTGCATCCTCATGTCTTGTCAGCTAAACTCAAGGGTACCTCCTCAGACATCATTTCTGTGACCATCCTATTCAAGGTCTTGTCCTTTTCCCATCACCTTCTGTCATGAGTCCTCATTTAGTTCCTTTATAGCACTGAGCACAGCCTAAAATACACCATGTCTACTTTTTGCCTTTCTGTTGCTATCTGTCTTCACTGGGGTACATGTTCCACAATGGCTGGGACCTTAGTCTTATGTCCATTGTTGTATTTCTAGTACTTATGAGAGCACCTTACATTCAGTGGCAATTCACATAATAATTGAATGAATAATACACTTTTAATAATAAGTTTGAGCTGCAGTTATGTGAAACACTGATCATTCATATATTCTCCACTGCTCTGGAGTAAGTTAGTCTTATATATATAGTAAATAAATTATTTTGATAAAGCAAAGTTTCATTTCTTTCCATTTGTGAAAGAACTAATGGAACCTGGGTATATGTTTTCCTTCCATCCATTTCCTCTCTATGGTACAACTGGTGAAATACAATAATTATTTTAATAGCTGCTAATGTTTTTAAGCAAAAGTAAAACATGTCTTGCCCTCAGAGTTTGCCAGGGTTTCTGACTCACTCTGCCAGTTAATGGGAAAATAAAATAAAATTTACATTTGCAACTTCTGCAGCGTTTCATAGATGTGGAAACAAAATAGTGTCTCAGTTTAGAGTGTAAGAATTTACATGATGATATTTAATATATAAATTATGTACCCTTACTAATCTAGGGAAACATATGTACTTTCTTCTTTGCCCACTGTATATGATTATTCTTCTTTCTACTGTGAGTTATCACTAACCATGTTTATCTTCTGCTGTCAGATCTTCAGTTCTACCAATACAAAGTTCTCAATCTCCAACAATAGTCTGATACTTATTCTTTTTCTGTGTCTTAGCTTATATTTCTTTTCCAGCCTAGATGGCTAATTTTGTTTCAAGGTCTGGTCCAAGTTCTCCATCATCTATGAATTGTTCTCTTCCAATCTTATTTATTATATTTTTCACTTCTGTCCTTAATATATGATGTCTAAAATTTTTCCACTTTTTAAAATAAATATTTATGTGTTCTCTCTCTAATAAGAATTTAAAAGTTCTTTAGGGAAGAAACTATTTTATATATTTCTCTTTCAACCCCTATAGCTCCTAGTACTGTCTGAACTCGTCATGTGTGTGCTCACTAAATATTTGCTGAATTGAAATGGATTGTAAGAAGCCATGGAGAGAAGAAAATAGAAATCTACAGTGTATGGTAAAGCTCAGCTAAACCTGTGTTTCTAATATTGTCCATTTAATCTTTGAAGAAAGCTTAAATGAAGTTGTAAACTAACCATTTTTTTCTTGTCAAATTGAAGGTGTTAATAAGAATGACCAAAGGGCAACAACCTGTGATAAAAGAAGAGGAAAGTTTAGGTATTAGATCAGTAAAATTATTCTACTTAATCTGAATCTTTAATTGTGCTAATTTTGCTTTCCATAGAGAAATGTATACACACAGTCCAGGAGAGACAGCGAAAGCTAAAGAGATTTTTGATAACAGCTCATTTTGAAGAAATATGATCGTATAGATTAAAGCAAACACCCACAGATGTCTGTCTTCATCAGTTGTCTGTATTTGAGAAACCTGTTTTTCTGTGATTCCCTCTGTCTCTGTTCTGAATTCTCAAAGAAATGTGTGTTGACCCAGAGAATGAATTAGTGAACTACTGATTCCTTTCAGCTGTCCTGTATAAGAAAACTTAGTCTCGCATAATAATCAGATGAACTTTCTAAATTTTGATGGTGAGAACTGTTTTCCCTTTCTTTCTCTTGGTAGACAGGGAGTTTTCATACCACCACAGGACTTTTCCTGAGCTTATGTTTTCTGGTATAATATTTTTATTTCTTTACTTCTCATTTACCCAATTCATTTTTCTGGTGAGTTCAATTCAGTTTTTCCGGTGAGTTTTTCTTGTTTTAATTTTACAATCACTATTTCCCTAATTTTTAATTTCATAAAACTTTTTAGGAAATAGGTAGTGTAAATGGTGTTATTTTATAAAATCTTGGCCTACTATTAGGACCAAATGTCCTACTCTAAAAAATCCAAATTACAACAGAAGGTTTGTGTTTTGTGTTTTTGTTTTTGTTTTTGTTTTTTGCCACCAGCATACTTTCCCTTTTCCATGCACCGAATGTTGCTTTTCCCTGAGAATGTGTACTTGCAGTCGAGTCTCATAGTTACTCTGACCTTGAGAGAAGTGGAAAATAGCTTCCTGTTTCTCTGCAGCACCGCAAAGGCAAACCTCACCCAGTTAATGATTCCAACTGAAGGTGAGAAATGAAAATGTTAGCACAATACCAGTAAGAGAGATACACTTTTATTTCAGAGCTGAGATAAAGGGTGTGTGTTAGTATGGACTTCCTGCATAGAGAGGCTTACTAGACAGGAGAGCAAGATACCTACTTCAGGTCTGTTGACATGCAACTTTTGAGGAGAGGGGTTTAGAACTGAGATAGGGAAAAACTGATGGGAATCCTCATAACTCATGAGCAACATCCATTCTACTATATTGGATCAATTCAAGAGAAACATAAACTTTATCTCTGAGTGGAAACATTATACTACCCTCATCTAACATTTTTTCTTTGCACCATTCAAAAACCCTTCTGCCTGATCTAAATTCAGTCAAATGTGGATGAGTCTATTTCAGAGAAAAAATACTATATCAAGTCTCTTCAGAGTTGAAAAATCTGTATTGGAATAAAAATTCCGGTAAGTATTATTATGCTGATATAGCAGTGATTTATACATTATAATGGAATATAAATGGTTTCAGGCAAGTACATTTTCTTGATAACCTAAATTATCCTTATTCATTGCAGCTTTATATTTGTATCGTTTGGGATAAAAGTCATTCAAAGTGTATTATACACTGATTTGCCTTTCTAAACAGAGCATAATGATCATTATACACTCATTTTATTAATGCCAAGAATCCTCAGAATAAAGAATAATTGTTATTTGGTGCTATAGTATAGGACTATTACTTACAGTCTGAAGTGACTTCCTAGTACAACAGGAAGCAATATTCTCATGGTATGATGTGAGAGACTACCGTTTAATAAGTAAGAAGTTGAAAAGTTAACTAATTAGAATCTGAAGTTAATAGTGAGGCACAAACAACTTATAGATATACTTGCCTCATGAGCCCCAAACTTAATATTACTCTTGTTTCAAAGTACCTCTGAGGTAGCTTCATATTTCCCCTTAAAATTAAAGCGAATGGTTTGAAATGGGCATAACCGATACACAAGCAACATCCCTGTAAGGAAGATGGCTCTAGCTTTTCCATTTTTTCCCCCATCTTTGATTACGTCCAAATGCAGCTTTCATTGAACATATTTTGCCTTTCCTAGAGTTGCAGTCATATTTCAGTTATTCCTAGGAGACCCCTTATCACTATGAAGATCACTAAAGCTGTTTTGATTAAATGTTACTTGGGGAAATACTTTCTAATGTTATTTAATTCTACTGTAGTTTGGATGAAAAACAGTATTATAATGGGCAGCGAATGCCTCCTTCGAAGGAAAGGACATTGCTTTGCTGTCCATGCTCCTTACCTTGATTGTGGACTAATTAATTCCCCTTCTCCCAACAGAACTGAGAATTTTAAACAGTGATGTACAGTGAGACTTGCTATGATGCTGTCCCAACAGATTTGCTGCAGGATTCAAACTGTTTCTTCAGGGCACATTTTAACTTTTCGGGAAGTTCCTCTGACCTAGTATATTTACCCAGCTCTTAATAATATAGCATACACGGTCTCTCCACACTCATTCATAAATGAAAGAGCATTGTATCCTCTCCAGATTGCATGCTTCCTTTCCTCTTTATGGCTCTGATCTGATTTACAATGTCAAGACATTTCTGGAGAGCAAAACTGTTCTTTGTACTTAATGGGAGATAAACTTAGGGAAACAAACAGAGGAAACAATTTGAACAGAGACAACTGTAACCTGACAAATAATAGCCCTTAGCTCTTCATCACACTCCAACTTGGTCTTTGCTAAATGTCTGGAAGTCTACACATTTCTTGTTTCCCAAAAAGGCTTACCTTACTAATAGTTTTGAAAAGTGGCCTGGTTGGAGGAATGTTCTGTGGTGCTAACTATAATAGCTTTTTCTCTGAACCTGAAGCCCTCTTAACTGAGAGACAGATAAAACCCTATCATCTACTTCATTTTCTCTAAATCTTTTTTTTTTTCCCTTGCCTTTAAGAAAAAAAAAAATGGAAATAGTTGGAAGCACATTAAGGACACAAGACAGAGAAAAATGTAGGTTCCTGTAATGTTTAAGGGAGATGAAAATCATCTGCTTTTGGGAACTGCTTAACGAAAGTTAGCTGGTGCATTAGTTATCCAAATTACCTCTTGCTTTTATCCCAAAGACAATATACAGCTGAATTGTTAAATGATGTGCACTTTTTTTTTTTCAAGAGCAAGATTGAACATTTAATCAGGTCAATAATTATTCACGCATTAGCACAGTCTTCTTCTTAAAGTGTAACGGTGACTCACTGGGTATATAGTCATTATTACTGATTAGCAGGAAATTATTTTTGCGCATCAGTGGTTCATGTGAAAACAGCTAAATTTATTATGCTGAGTTATTTAACAGTTGGACCATGTGAGAACTCTGGTATTACTGTTGTGACTAAATCTTTATACATATAGCAGTAGATAATTATGGAGAAACTGTACCACAGAGTTACTATTACAGTTTAATTTTGCTACTAACAGGTCCAAGTTTCTGAAGTTTGATACCTTGGACATTCATAATGCACTTCCATAATGTTTCCTTATAGATAAACCTATTTGATAAAGAGAGAAATGAAGAGAAAAATAAATATTAAAACAGTAGAAGATAAAATACAAAGAGCAGAGAATAAGTATTACAAAAAAAGAGAGAAAAGTGAATAAGATACAGGAAATATGGAATGAGAAAGATACAATTTAATTTAGTTTGAATTGTTATTAGGATGATATTTAATGAAGTACTTGAAATTCTCTTTGGTTTACACACTGATATTTAATGTTGTAAATGAAAGACAAATTCTATGTTTCATTTCAATCATTTCTACATAGTAAATATTCCAAGAAGAAAATTTGCAAATCATTACTGGTATTTGTTCCTTTTGGGAGCAGATAAAGGCATCTTACAGATGATATATTAATTTGATCTTGATCTTGATTGTGCCTTACTTCATCTCTACTTCCTCCTATTACACTAACTCAAAATTAGATTGTTTTTTTAAAAAATCAAGATATTACATAATTTCATATGTAAATATATCAGCATATATTGCTGAAAGGTAAGAATTCCCCTTTAATCATAGCACAATATAGTCATATCTAATAAAGAATTTGAAATAGCCCATATTATAAAATATAAAGTTCGTGTTCAAATTTTCCCAATTTATAATAGTTTGTTTACAACTGGTTTGTTTAAATTAGTATCCGAGTAAGCTAAAAACATTGTGTTTATTTTGATATGTCTCATTAGCATCTTTTTAATCTGTAGGTTACACTTTCTACTAATTTTTGACCTTGCAATTTATTGGTTGAAAACCAGTTTATTTGCATGTCTTGATCTGATTCAGACTCGTTACTTTTGGCAAAAACGCCTTATATGTGGTGGTGAACCTTCTATGAGGAGAACATATATCTGGTTACCTCTTTTTGAGGTTAGCATTCAAGCATTTTGTTAATTTGAATATTTGTTTCATGTGAGAGAGACATGTTACATGCTTGGTTATTTCCTTCTTATCACTTTCTAAATAATGAATTTGTTGTCTTCCTTCACCCAAAGTGATTAATATACTTTTAAATATTTTGAACTTGGGTTTTACCATAGATTATTGTATCTCTACATTACAGTTTTAATTTTTATTTAATACACAAATTGTCCATCTTTGGCACAAAGAGACTTTTCAAGTTGGCTCCTCCATCCTTTGGATATGACTCCAGCAGTCTTTGATGGAGCCCTTGTTAACAGGTATGACCTAATGTTCAGGATCATCTTCAAACATTTCTTCTTCCAAACCTGGAATTAGCCATTGCCTCAATGATTTTGGGTTCTGTTTAGTGGGGAATGCTATGCTGAGATAAGTAAATGAATGCCAGTGCTTTTTGTTTGTTGGTTGGTTGGTTTTAACCAATGATTACTTGTTGTTACTAGGCACCTTTTTCTCTTTTTAGTGGACAAGTTTATAAATTTTTTAAGAAAAGTAAACCATAAATTTATAATGACATTTTCAATTCTAATTTATCATTATGGGTTTCCAGTTAACTCCATTGATTTCACAATTACTTATTTGCTTTTTTTTTTTTTTTTTGGATATTTAACATTTATGAACAGCTGCTTTAACCAATTATATCCAGCTCTTTATGTCCACTCAGGAAGGGTAGGAAAATTGCTGTGTTTTTAGTTACTTTATTTCTCTTTAATAGGCCAGCAAATAAACATATAGTACATTTGGTTTTGCTTCTGAATTTTGGGGCCTACAGTTATTTCATTTTGATATGGCTCTGTCTTATAATTATAAAATATTTATATAGTTTAAACACATCTGCAAAGCAAGTATATTCAGAGAAGACTAACCTCTACTGCTAGTCCCTCGACCATGTTCTTCTCCCCTTCATAGATATACATTTGACTAAATTTAGGCTTTATCCTTTTCTTTTGAAACAAAATAATTATTTATATGTTTTACTAGATAATGTTAGCCTGGCTTTTTTTTTTTTTAACTTAATATTAAATCCTGGAGACTACTCCACAGGTATATATGGAACTCTCTCTTCTTCCTTTTAATAATTGTGTTGTATTCCATTGTGTGAATTTATAGTAATTATTCAACCAGTTCCTTATTGATGAACTTGTGCTTGCTTTCAATCTTTAGCTACTAAAAATTGTGCTTTAATAAATAGCTTTGCACATAATTTCACCCATAGTTTTGCCATTATGTTTTTGGAATGAAATTCTGAGAAGTGGGATTTCTGGGTCAAAGGACACCTGCATATATAAATTTGTTATATATTGATAAATTATTTTTCAATATTTTTCATTTTACCTACAATGTATGAAAATGCTTCGTTCATGATAGTTTCACTAAAAGACTATATTATCCATCCTTTGGATTTTAACTATACTGATAAAAATGGTATCTCAATAAAGGTTAATTTGCACTTATCACATTAAGATGTTAATTTGCTGTGTTTAATGGGTTTTTGTTTATTTTTTAGTAAGGTTTATGATCATATTAAAGGCTATTTTTAATATATAATATCTAGCTTTTTTTTTTACCTTTTAAAAAAATATATATTTTTTATGTATTAGGAAGTATGGCAGGTTGCAAAAATGACCACACTCCTTCCTGCATTCATTCCCTTCGAAATGTTCTTTCTCAGTTCTTCTTATGAAAATTTAGAATCCATTTACTTGTTACTTTGAACCAAGGTTAGGCTTAGAACTTGTTTGTGCCAAAAGAATTTGGTAGAAGCTGCCTTGTACCAATGCCAACTGTGGGCCTCTTGAGACATTGCATGTGTTTCTCAGATTGTGGGAACCCTGTCTCACTGCTCTGTGAGCCAGTCCTGGCTACTCTGCTATAGGATGAGAGTCCACATGGAGCAGAGATAAACCATTATTGCTAATGTTGGCTTAGAGAGGACATGGAAAATGAGTGAGCCCAGCAGAAACCAGAAGAACCAAATATACTCATTCCAAAATTTAAACCAGAATCATGACAAAAATACATTATTTTTGTTTAAGCTTCTAAATTTCAAGATATTTTATTGCTCAGGAAAGGCTCACATGAAGATAATAGTACATTTTCCATGAAGTATTACACACATTTCCTTAGTTTGTATATTGTCTTTATAAATGGCTAAACATTCTGTGTATTTTTCTTTACATTTACTTCCACTTTGTTTTAACTTTAGTTTTTACTTTTGCTTTTATTTACCTTTTATTTTTTTCCCACATGAAAACATGGTTTTATTAGCAATAGCACTGAACCTATAATTTTATGTCCTTCTTTTTTAATCTAACTATATATCATAAACATTTTCCTATGTTTCTATATTATGTTTATAATTATAAGTTTTAATTATAAATTATTTTATGTCCTTAAGTTTACCATAATTTATAAATCCTTTCATTTCTTTTATGTTTATTGCTATTATAGATAATGCTATAATGGATAGCATTTTCTTTATTGAATTGTTTTTATGATAATTTCTATCAATGGAATTAAAGAGTCAAAAGGTACAAAAGGTTTATAGTTTTGGCTATAGTTGGATACCTAGTTTTCCAAATAATATAACTTGTAGTTCCACCAGCAGTATGTATTGGACTCTTCCTAGTAACAAATTTTATTTATTTATTTTTTTTTTATGAATTAAGCATGCCCTTTTCCCAAAGCAAGTTTTGGAAATAGTTTAAAAATCAAACAGTAATGATATCAAGCATAAGACTGCAGTCTTCTGTCGACCCTTTCCACAGTTCTCTATTCCCCCAGTAGATGCCACGTTCATGTCTTTCAGCCATTTTCTTTGGTGTTTAGGTAGGTTCCAAACTAACTTATTTTGAGTATCTTTCTAAATTTCAGGTATTGTGTACTGACTTCCTACTATGGAAACTGAAGATTTGCTCTCTTAAACTCCTCTTACACTCTAGTGTCCCTCTCATAGACATGTATGCCTCCCTTTCCATCAAACAACCCCAGTTTTAAACATTCAAGTTAACTTTTAAATCAGAGTTTTAAATTATCCTGGCTATGTATATATTGTTTAATTCAGAGCCAAGTCGAGCACTATTTTTAAATTTCCTTTCTTGAACAAATTTTCATTTTTATATTTTAGAGTTAATTGCCCTTAATTATTGTTATTTAATTTTCTTATAATCTCTGGTTAAACACCTCAACACTTCAATACTTCTCAGTCCCATTTTTCCTAAGTCAAAGTTATCAATCTATTCTAGAACTTTAATTCTTTAAGTCTTCTGCTTTGGTCTGCATGGTTGTTCTCTAGGTTTGACACATATCCATCATCCTCACACTTTTCATTCTCCAGGAAATTCTCTACAACTGTGGCTGTGCTGGATTTAGTATTTCATGGATACCATGGAAAAAGAACATTTGTTCTGTTTTGTATGCCCAACACCTGAAGCCTTTTCTGCAATTAGGGAAATCTTCACTCTTATAGTCATTGTAGGAAAGTAAAAGTGACTTTCTGATTAGTGCTAAAAATGCTAGCACCTCACTTTTCCCAAAACACTTTCAGCCAGGATACAAATGTATGAGATAGGATGACTCATTCAAGTGTGTTCATGGCAAACTTTAACATGGCTCACAATGCATAAAAGAAGGACACAGAATGCTGCTCTCTTTGGTGGCAGCAGAAATAACACTTTGCAGATGGAGTTCTTGGTGTAGTCTGTGGCATCTCAAGCCCCTGGTCAATATTTTAAGAGTCTCTGGTAGCTAACTGGTCTTTCCCATCCCTGCAGTATTCTCATTGCTTCTTTAGATCTGCTACAGAAGCCAAGCTTGACTCTCTGGAAATGTGCTGGAAATCCTAACTTTGTAATCATGCGATTGGCCCAAATCATTGTTTTTCTCACCTCACTTCCCAACAAGTGGCCCAAGCCATGTATCTACATTGTAATCTCAGGGGTATCTCCAGGCAAGATCCCAGCGGTTTCGTATGCAAAATAAAAAAGGCCTCAGTGACTGTTTTTCCATTTCACTCACTCATCATTCATTCATTCATTCATTCATTCATTTTTATATCCAAAACCTTTAATAACAAGGCAGAACCTGGGGTGTTTTTGTAGCCGCAGCTGGAACTTCAATCTCTGCTACAATTGAACTTCTGGTCTTTGCAGTGTCTTTAGGGTTTGGTGTTGCTCTGTGGGATTCCCTGGGCTTTGCTGAAAAACCTGTACACCTCCCAGCCCTTACAAGGACAGCAGAGCATTGCCTAAGCCCTTGGGGAATTCAGGGCCAGCTGGTTGGAGGTGAGGATCTTGCCCCCTGCCTGGAAGGTGTGATTCTGGGCGTGGCTGCTTACTCTGCAGCACACAAACACCTTTTCACCTCCTGGAGACACACAACATTTTTTTGTTGTTGTTCTTACAAAAATAGCTGTTTTGTCTTCCTGGCCAGGAAGCTTCATCTTCTGCATCATCAGGAAAGGGGAGAGAGTCAGCTGGTTGGTGTGACTCATGTATAATCTCTTCGAACCAAACTTGGTTAAAGGTAGAGTTGGCTTTTCTGGCCAGAAAGCTGTAGAGCTTGACCAGTAGTAGCCTTTGGTAGATATCATGGGTCCTGGGCAAATTGCTCCCAATCTTTCCCTCCTTGCTGTAGAGGATGTTGACCCCATGGTGGAGCCACTCCACCTCACCCAAAACACAGCTCAAGAGATGTGAAATGTGTCACATCTTTTTGGTGACAATGCTGTGTGGCCTGGCTTGTTTTTCTAACCCTTGATTATATAAGTTATCCATATCTTACAGATAAACTCTTTGTCTAGATAATCATCTATACTCCTCTTTTGTTATTTGAAACTAGACACTCTGATTAATATGGAACTTGAAGATATATTGTATCTTGTTTCTTATTTATTTCTTTGTTTTGTGGGAGACATTCTCCAGCAGCTTTAGGTAATTATGTAGAGGGAGAAATTTTTTGAGAGCATACATATCGGAAATTTTTTTCTGCCTTTACAATTGATAATTTACACTTAAATTTTTAGTTAGCAAATCGTGCCTCAGAATTTTGAAAACATTTTTACATTTGTTTTATTGCTTTCAGCATTGCTGTTGGGAAGGCTGATGGTACTTTTAACAGTTTTTTGCACATTAATCTTGTCTCTCTAAAGTTTCATGATCCTCTTTTATCCCTCAGGTGATGAAATTTTGCAGTGACAGACTTCTATGTGAGTTAGTTTAGTTTTGTTTCTCCATTTATTTCTGTAGGGTTCTTTATGATCTTTTCAATGTGGAGATCCATATCTAACAGTTAAATTTGGGGAATTTTTCTTGCGTTATTTCTTTGATAATTTTTCCCTCTCATTTTCTCTGCTTTCTTTATCTGGGCCTCCTATTTCATAAATGTTGGACTTTCTGAATCAATCTTTTTTTACCTTATATTTTCCGTCCTATTTTTCTTTATTTTTGTTTTATTTTCTGGGAGATATCCTCAACTTTATTTCCCAATCTTTCCATTATTCTTGGTTTTTGCTATTATATTTTGGTTTTCTAAGAACTTTTTTGTTATCTAAAATGATCCCTTTTTTGTAGCATTCTGATTTGGGGTTATAATTATAATCTCTCTCTTATTTCTTCAAGAAAACAAAATATTTGAAAAATATTTTGCTTCGTAATTTTTCTTGGTTTCTTTTTTTTCTGTACATTTTTATTTTCATGTTTCATATTAGAGACTTTCCACAACTGGCTGGTGGTCCTTGGCCTCCTATTTATATTGAGTGAGGCACTGAAGTTTACTGGAGCTCTGTTTTCTCAGATGGCTTATGGGTGAGATTTACTCATGGGAGAACTCAGGCTTTTTATTATGTTTGAGGGGCCCCTTACTGTCAATATCTGTGGGACTTTTTCCTTTTGGTCTATTTTTTTCTTCCAATTCTTCCATTGAGGATTTTGACCTGGATGTACTAGGATGGGAAAGAGTGTGGTAGACTCAAGGTTTGTTAATTGAGTTATCACTTAAATCTCATTATTAGTACCTTACCTTTTCCCCTCACCTGTTCTTTATATCTTTAGATGAGGTCCTCTATTGTTCAACTTTTTCAGAGGATAAACGTCATCTTTCGCATAGGTAGGAGAGATATAATTATTGGCTGACTGGCATGACAGAAGAGGATATAGCAGCTTTTTAAAAAGACTTAGCCTCTTACTATCCTTTTGCTGTGCTTGCATCTTCATTAAATTAACAGATCCCTCCAATTCTTTGGGGTTCTATAGTGTGAAACTGCTAGGTTCTTGTTAGCCCCTACTTCTACACACACACACACACACACACACACACACACACACACACACACACACAATCTTCCTCAGTATTAACAGCCTATTTGTTTTCCAGTTTTAAAAATTTAGTTAATGTCTCTACATTGCTATACTTTTCTTTGATTTTGTTTGTCAATTTTTTTTTTAGTTGCTACCATTTTGGATGTTTTAGGTGGAGCAGAAATGAATGCATGTGTTAAAGTCACAATGCTTAACCAGAAAATTATAAGTACATGTCTTTTAGAAGTAAAAATCAGGTGGTAAAGAATCTTTCTATGGGCAAGTTAAATACTAAAGCCTATAGTGGGATGGAAATTCTGAATTTTAGAAACTGTCCCTAGGCTTTTTCATATATCTAATCTTCATAGATTGTCATTTATTCTAGAATTGTATATCTTTCTGCTTTGCCTCAATTACTGTACTCAGTATTAGAAACATGTTATTGTCACTTTATCTTACATGTTCCACCTCTAACTATCTCTCATGGAAAAGATCAATATTATCAAAAATTATAACTCTTATCACACACACTCCAAATTCTAGTTTTGTATTCTTTAACTTAGCTGAGTCATTAATTTAATCTTTTCTCCTAAGGTTACTCTTTTATATTATCTATATCTGGAAATACCTTTTCTTCACTCTCCGAAATTTTATTTCCTTTTGAATATAATTTTATTCTAATTAATAAACATGAGTTAAGTAATATTTATGTAACTGTTATTATGTATTATTATTTATACACATAAGGCATTCTACCCCCGATTTTCCTTTCTAGCCAACAGCAAATTATAAGTGTTCGGTAAATGTTCAACATTATAGATAGAGGGGAAACAAGAGTGTAGAAAGATTAGGGAATGAAGAGTTATCATGCATAGAGGTGCACAGAAAGAAGAACAGAAGATAACTAGATAGTCATTATGAGTCAAATTATCATCTAATGTCAAATAACTGGATATTTATTTTCATTTATCTATACCATCTAGCATATAAATCTTGACTCTCTTCTTTAATATATTGGTTATTTAATTTTTTCAATGAATTATTTTGTTATGAAAAACACTAAGTAAAATGCCTATCTATTCTACAATAGCTTTAAGACACAAGTTATACAAGGTAGAAGAGAAAATAAATATAGTGTTTTTCCCTTTAGGTAGATATACAAGGTATGCTTTTAAGTAAATAAAAGAATAATAAATGCCTTCTGGCTATGTTGTTAGTCCAGTGTAACCATGGAAACCGTTATCTCATTAGAGAACATCAGCTTGTTGTTCTTGAATGAAATGACAGTGAAATTTTAAAGGTTGTCATTTTTGTTTCCAGATTGGAAACTTGTACTGTGACTTCACTTTCTACTTCTTTTTGTGTTTGGACTAGCAAATCTATTTTTCTTCAGACATTTTTGTTTGACTAGGTCAGGAATCAAACCCTAGGTTCTTGAAGAGATTAGGTTCATAAATCAATCATGCTTGAGAAATGGGTATTTAAACATTCAATTTTTTCATTATAATGCTCTAGGCTTCTTACTCTGATCCTAGTGGCATCTTGCCCATAGTCACTGAATCATTTGCTTCATGTTGTTCAGCTTAACATCCTATGTTTTTATTCTATACATGTAAGGTTTTCCAGAATGGGTACTTAAAATGTTCATATTTTTTAAGGTTTAGTATATTTTAAAAAAATTAAAGTACAGTGTTTTCCTCTATTTTTATTTGTCAAATATTTTCTATCTTCACTCTTTATCCTGGCCAAATAATATTGATGCTTTTCTTTCCTTATGGGTGATCTGCTTCAACATAAACAGGGATTCTCATTTTGCTCAATTATTATATCACATTTTATCTTTCACATAGTAAGCACTCAATAATTAATTCATTATGAACACACTGATGCCCTTCTATAATGGACATATAGTATTTACTCTTTACTTTCCATATTCTATAATATTGATTTAATATTTTAATTGCTGGAATTGAAAATGAAAAATGATTGCTGTTTGCCTTATAACAATAACAGTAATGTCTATCTCGTTGATTTTAAAAAAGACTTAACCTCCCCCTCACACACATTTTAACATCTCTGATATTGGAAAGCATCTACAATGATAGCATGCTATGATTTAATTGAATTTTTTTCTTTCTTCCTTCTCTTTTTCCCTCCTCTTCCTCCCTTCCATTTTTTTTTATTGTTGTTCTTTTTGGATCATAATGTAGTGATATATCTTAGAGTCGATGTAGATTTTTTTTTTTGATGAAATAGCATAGGTAAACTTAACTGAATTCCTATTGTATATTAATGTGCATGAAGTATTTTTTTTTTCTATTTTACCAATGAAACTTAAGCCAAAAAGTAAGTAAGTTATATCTAGTAAATGGTGGGATTTAAATTGATATTGTTCAAGTCCAAAGATTGTGCTCTTTACATACTAAATAAACATCTATTCACAATCTGTGAAGTGTTACTGAACAGAGCTCTTAAGTTGTAGAAAAAAATTATATATTCTAGAGTTGGAAGAAAATTTAAAACCTGGCTAAATGAGGTTCTGGCTGATGATAGGAGTAACAACCAATGAGCAATGGAAAAAGGAAGCCAAAGATAGTAAACGAATCTGGTGACCAATCACAGAAATGATGATTGTAGAGACTTTGCATATTATTTAACTGTTATATTGTGTGTGTGTGTTTATTTGTATGCTACCATTTTCTTCAACCTTTGCTTTCCTCCTTTTATGTTATGTATATACTAGTGGTAGTTAAATTTACAAGTTAGTCTTTTAGATAACAAAATATTCAGTAGGACTCTTCCTGAATTTGTGAAGCAATTTATACAGCCAGTGATAAATATGATGGCTTTTCATAGTCTCATTTTAGGGAAAGAGTCTTTTCTTTTTAAGAGTAACTATACAGATATAACATTGTTTTGTTGTTGTATGGGAGTTAAAATGTATGTAACAGGGAGCATTCAATGAACTGTACAACTTATCTATTTATTGCCTATTAGCTCCAAATTCACCCATTTTGCCTGATCTGTAAAAATGGATCTGGACCCTTTGGCAACTGACACAACGTTGGGCTTTCTCAGTACAGAGGGATAGAGAGACACTGCAAGAGGAAAGTGTTTTGTTTTCTGGTTTGGGAGTGATCTAGCAGCAGGTTCCCAAGGCATGAACAACTTCTGCATTGCTTGACGTCCACAGCTCCCGTAGTTGCTTCATTCTGCAGTGCATGGCAGCACCTAATGGCTAGCAGCTTCCAATCAGGTGATTTTGCAGTGAGAGGCACCTCTCCGTATATAGCTTTCACAAGCATGTTAGAGCACAGAGTTCCTGCAAATAAAGTCAACTAGGCACCACAGCAAATTCTCTGTCATTCAACGGGTCATGGCTCTACCCTCTCCTGCAAGGTCTGTATCTCAGGCCTGGCATAGGGGGAAGACATTCTCTCAGGTGTTCAGTCTCAATTTTAAAGGCAGTGACTGCTCATTATACGTGCAATTCCCATATTTTTGGAATTCCCTTTACTTTTTAACAGCTGATATCTCCTTATTCCAATCTTTCATTATAGTTAATTATTCATTATATTAATTTTTCTTTTTAAATACTTTGTGGTTTTCTTTCCTGATCAAACTAATGACTGCCTGACCTCAATTTCCAAGCTTTCAGACCGCTACCCTGTACTTTCACTGCTTGTTACCATTAATAGGGATAGTTTAAAGCTGATAATACTGTAGCTTTGCTATTTTTTAAAGATAAATAATTAATGTGTTGGGTAGTAGGATAATATAGTTTTGGAGGAGAAGGAACATTATAAATTATTCAGTTTGCTATTTCTTTATCCAGAGGTGGAAACTGAGGCCAAAACAACTTCAAGAATGTTGAAATCCATATTTGTCTATTTATATATCATCATTGCCTATCATAGAATTGATATTTAGGAAGTGTAAATTGAATTAAAGTGAGTGAATTTACTTGGAAAATTTTATTGAGCACTGTGCTTGTAGCTGCAGATGGAGAAATGATTTAGGCAGAAATACTTCTTCCCCTCAAGAGGTTTCCAGGCAAACAGCAAATTTGAAATCAGAATTATAACTTTGGTTTAAATCAAGCCATTATTATTTTGGTTATTATTGTCAAACTGAATTGTGACTGAAATTCAAAGCTGGTTTTCTTTGGGCAGATTTTGTACCTGTCTCTAAAACTTCATAGGAAAGAGAATAATGTGAACATGTTTAAACTTAATTTAACTTTGATACAGCTATTAGAACCTGCTATCTTACAGCATAAGCTTTGTCTAGTTACCTCTAAAAGCTCACTTTCCAGCACACACATTTACAGTTTAACTCTGTCACTTATGGGGATGTTATCTTTATGCAAGAATCCCAAACTCTTTTTAGATTTTAATTTGGCAGAAACTTTGTATTCCACTTCTTAGAATGATGAGTAACAGGAAATAAGCCACAATCTATTATGGCCAGACTGTGAAATGCCTTGAATATTTAGTTTATGGGATTTTAATAATAAACCTTGGCTGAACTGGCTTATCAATTCTGATAACCTTTAGAAATTTAATAAATGTCTACCACATCTTCATAGATATATTTATTTGAAAACATAATTTGTAATAATCTAGACCACTTATTTTGCTAATATAAATTTACCTTTCTTTCCCTTTTGGTTGGGAGATTAGGATGTATTTCAATTCAGTGACATATTTTTAAGACAAATTTCAGTTGAATTTGAATCAAACATATCTTTTTAATTCTGGGAATAGTGCTAAAAATTTTAAAATTTTACTATCATAATAAGTGGTAAAATCCTATATTTGGTAAAATCCTATAAGTGGTAAAATCCTATCTTGTATTCTATATAAATATCTTACCTCTAATCATTATGGGGAACTGTATCAGCACATTTCACAAAACTTGGAATTATCCTACCTTTAAAAAACAGAATTTCTGATAATTGACATAATTTAGAGAATTATTTGTCTGATAACAATTTTTTTTCTCATGTAACATTCATTAGCAGATAAGTAAACTTCAGGATATCAATAATTAAGTGGCTCTTTAATTCCATTTTAGAATTTTAAAATAAAAATGGCTAAGAAAAACTAAGAAAAGTAAAAGCTAGTGGATTCTGAGAACAAAAAAGAAATAAGCAATACCTTGATCAAATAGTGATTTTAACATTCTCTTGTTTTAAGTAATAACTTTTTTGAGAAGTCACCATTTTAACTGTTTACTTTGTGTCTAGTATCATCATCTTAAATTGGTGACATACATTTAATATCTAGGGCATCATCGTATTTTTGAAAGTATCACCTTTTCTGCTTTTCCTTCCTGCTCTCCCTTATATTTCTGTGTCTATTTCCTGATGATTTTTCAGTTCTCAAGCTCGTTTCCCCTGACACATACTTACTCCTTGCTTGTTCAGAACTTCTGCTGACCTCTTAAAGGTCATGGCAGATACAAATTCTACATGAATATAAGAGAGAAAGGATTTGACCCTTTGCTTTCATTGGCCCCTCCCGAGGTCATTTCTTTTATTATATGGTACTATAGAAATGCTTACTGTTTTTAAAAATAATAATTTAAAAAGTACTATGAATAAAGTATTAAAAATCAAAAAATCTTCTGTGATCTATAAACAAGGAAAACCACATGTACAATTTATATGTATTTTATTCTATTTTTTCTATGCACTTAGGAAAAGTAATTAGGGTTATACTTTATAAAAAATTAGTAGCACGCAGTTTTTTAATTTTCATATTATATGATGGGAATTTTTCATTAATAATCTTCAAAGACGTAATTTTTTATAGTTTCATAACATTTTATCATACAGAATAGCACCTTTAGTTGCTATTGAAAATGAATTTCCAAGTAATCTCACATTTTATCAAGGAGGTGGATGTCCCATAATGAATCATGGGAACATTGGGGCATGTTGCATATACTCTGGGAAGGCAGCAGATAGAGTCCCTGCCTATCACATTTTTTACAAGCAAGAACATGCCTCTCTGACACAACTGGCCTAGAGGAAAAGAAACAAAGTGCCTCACCAGTTTGTTTCGTTCAGTGTAAAATGGAAAAAGATGACTGGAACTTGTTTTCCCTAGTGTGATACTTGCTAAATGTAGAATCTGTACAAGGGACAATGAAAATCTAAGGTAATGGCATAAATAATTTATGGAATATCCATCATTTACCTATAAAAGTAAATCAATACTATATTTTGACCTTAATGCACTAAGAATGATGCAATCTTCATTTAAATCCTTTTCTTCAATTAACCTCCTCTTCTAATTTTTACAATGGGGTGATAGACTCCAAAGTGACCTTCAAGTTGCCAGTGTCTTTGGCTTACTGTAAATGGCCATTCAAGATAACAATTAAGTGTAACTATTCAAATGTTTAACTTTTCATAAAATCTAAACTCTTTCTTAGAGTAAAAATGTTCACAGTAGCAAATCTAATTCTAAGTAAAGGATTTTGCTAAGATAGAGAGTTTTTTTTCCTCCTAATTATAATTATGGTAGGGTGAATTCTCTAACCAGGCTTATTGTTTTTAGGAGAATAACGATGCTGGTCAACTGGTATCAACATGGTACAAACCTGTGGAGTTTGGTGGGTCTTTTGAAGTCATCTATTTTGCATATTTTAACATCTCATTATATTAAATCTGTGACTAATATTTAAATGTGAAAGCTTTTTCATATGAGAAACATGTGATAATTTCTAACCATAGAGTTCACGAATAGATAAGCTATTTTGAAAGTCAAAATTAGATGGATGTTCATTTATCTGTTCAAATAGTAGAACAATTTAATAGTTTTCATAAAACGTATTTAAAAATTTTTTTTGAGAAAATTCTCTATATTTATATAATGGCAATGTTACATCCATATTCAATAAATATTTGAGCTGTTTGATTCCTGGTGAGCATCTTTAATGACGCTTACCTAGATATCTAAATTTAGCCATTAGAGTTATTTTCTGGTGTTGAAATTAGACCTTGACTGTAATTTTGGATTAAATCTTTTTGCGTATTTTGCAGTTGGTGTAATGGAGGAAAACATAAAGCACATGCGTGTGGAATTAGAGAGAGAGAGAGGCAATATTTTAAAATAGAATTTGATAATTTACTAGGAAAAAAATGTTGCCTATGTTAACAAACAATAATAACAACAACTCATGTAGGGTTTAAAAATGTTATTGTGCATTTATTCTCTGTCATTTTTACAGTGTGCAATAACTTTAATAGGATGTGTGTATCTTTTTGTTTGTTTGTTTTGTTGTAAGATTCACTTTGGGACCAATCATTTCACCAAAGAAGTGAATCTCTATTTTTAAGAGTAATACATTTAATTAAAATTTGCTTTTCATCTGAGACTACTTACAATCTTCAGTTAAAAGAGAAAAATAAAAAACAGAAGAAATTAATTTTTGCTAGTTAAACTGCTTTGTGAACTGTAAACTTTAGAGCTTGAATGAAGTTATAGCTCCTCTAGTTCAATATTCTTCCTTTAACAATGAGGATACTGAAGTCAAGAGAGGTGGCCTGACTTATAATAGCCCCTTGGAGGCATGAATGGGAGTGAGAAGTGAGGCCTTTGCAGCCTTGGGCAATTACTTGGGTAATACTCTGTGAAGATGAATTTGTTCTCATTATTCATTTATTTTAAGCCTTTATGTATTCATAGGTCTCATATGAGCAAATACTTTATCACAACAATTAAATTTATTATTTATTTCTAACAATATGAAAGGCCAATATTTATAAATATTTCTGTTTTCTGGTAGGTAAAATTGCCTTTAAAATCATAATTTAAAAAACATAACATTTCTGATACAATGTCTTTTATGTATCGAAATGAAGAAATAAGAAAATTTTGTTGTCATCCAAGAGCCAGGAGTATTACCCTGATTATGATGAAAAGCAACTAGGAATGCTGCTCAGTTCCTCTTCTAAACACCACTTGAAAATTCTTAAATGACTTTGGGCAAGTCCCTTAAGCTATTAGCACTTATATTTCTTTATTGCAGAAAGGTGATAATAGCTGTCCTCTGGCTGTTAACCTTTAACCAATATGTTGTGGACACATCGATTCTTCTTTTATTGAAATATTAAGTTTCTTGATGTGCCTGTGTTTATGACTGGGCTGAATATTTTTTAATATCTTCCCAGCAGGGCTGTAGAAAGAAGACTGAAAAATAGATGAAAATTAATTCTCAGATTAGATTTAATTATTGCTGTGAACTTTTCCATAAAAATAATTTCATCAAATCAGCTAGCAAGCAAATGGCAGAAGCTACTCAAGAATGGAATTCTATGATCATCCAAAGTCAGTGTGGTCCACTGATCTGAAGTACCTTCGCCTGAAAGCAAATTCTTGGGTCCTATTCTAAGTACACTCAATCAGAAACTCAAGTTGAAGTCAAGTTCTCTGTGTTTTAATAAACTCTATATGTAATTTGATATGTGCTAACATTTCAGAACCACTGGTCTAAACTAAAACAAAACAATAGCTAAAATGGATTCGTAGAAATCAAATCATTTTAGTCTTGGTAAGAAAATTCATGCTATATTGGTTATATATGTTTTGATGTTCACTCAGGGGGACAAGAGACTGTGTTATACCCCAAGGATTGCTTATCCTAAGTTTAGTGTATCACTGGGATTGTCAAAGGATGTCAGGGAAATCTCAAAGGTTTGATAGCCAAATATTAGGGAATTGGATTAGGCAGAAGATCAGTAAGGAAAATATGGTTGCTGCTGAGATGTTGGTATCAGAAATGTAATAATTTGTTCTGTGTACAAATGAAAACTAAGAAAAGGTACAGGTACTCTAAAAGAAGTATAGAAGTAGTACGTTAAAAGGTTATGATTATTTTAGAGTGCTACTCATGTTCAGCATTCATTTTTGTAAATAAATGTTTGACTTGGTATTAAAATAATGGTAGTTGTGAGGTTTAATTTAGTTCCTTGAGATTAAGGATATCAAAGAAGGCAGAAGGATTTGCTTTGTTACAAAGATATTAGTTTTATATACTTTATACTGTAATAAAATTTTTTGTAGTGAAAATAACTTTTCTCAGGGAAGATCATTACAAAATAAAGCTAATTTAGTGCTGGAAAAAGTTATTTTTATAGTTGTGGTAGTTTGAACAATGTTGCTGATTCTAGCATGGAAGAAGAATGATACTGACAAATGTGTCTAAGGCTTAGATTGAACATTGCTGGTCATATACAAGTGATTCTCAAAGTAGTTGTTCTGGAGAAGTTAGGGGAAACGTGGTGAGTCTGTCAAAATAGCCTGGATGATTACATTAAACTATTCATGTTTCTCAACATCTCACATATCCTCATATCCATTTTACATTGCAACCTTAAGAATACTGTGTTAGATTATGGTAAATCTAAAAAAAAAAAAAAAAAAAAAAAAAAAAAAAAAAAAAAAAAAAAAAAAAGGTCTTTAGGGATAACTCAGTTATTTGCATTGTTACCTCATCTGTAATATTCATGTATCTATTCAAAATGGATAGAAATGATTACATACATATCAGCTAGCCTTTAATGTCATGAGTTTCTATGAGAATAGATGAAGAAGGGAAGCCCAATAGTTTCACAGTGATTTTTCTTTTAATTTCTTCTATAACCTATCAGGATTTTTCTACTGATAATGGATTTTTTTTTTTTTTTTACTTATCTGTTTTCCTAAAACAAATCATAAATGTTATTAAAAATGAGACTGTTAGGTTTGGAGATGTCAGAAGACCTGCCTTGGCCAATCAATAGATCTTTGTAAGGAAGACGCCTCTAAATATGAAGTCATCTATTGATTGCTTAAAACTCTACCATTGCCCTAATCCTTTTTATTCATTATCATTAATAGGGCGATGTAAGTTGGTTAATATCCAGTTTTTGAGGATGCTGGTTTTGAGAAAAGACAGGAAAGTGACCACTTTAAACTTCTGAATTTGGAAAGCTGGTTATATTAGAGGTAGAGAGTTCTTAATCTGATCTTCGGTCCACTGTAGTCAGTGACCTTCAGTCCTGACTAACCCCTTTCTGGCTGTCAGCTCTATGGACAGTCTACCCAGCCATTTCTGCTTCAGCTTAAATTAGTGCTCTCTTAGGGTCCTTTGGTCAACCTCATCTTGCCGGCCCCCTTCTTTTGTCCTGACGTTCTCTTAGATCCATAGTTCCTGTTGTCCTCTTGTCAGTGTCACCAGCTGCTCCATCAGGTCAGGTAAGATCAAGACGTTCTTTTATAGCTCCAACATTTTTTTCTGAAACCATAATAAAGGCAGATAGAATGCTGAGACAAGGCATAGGCAATATAGATATAACAGTTGTATACCTTTAACTTGAGGAAAACAATACATTTTTATACATAAGATATATGCCACACAGTGGCAGAACACGGGATCTCTCAGAAGAAATCAAGTCATTGGTTGTGTGGTGTTCTATTAGCATCCTTAATATTTGTCAGCTTCTCGTTACACATTGCTGTGATTACTTGATTACTGTCTCAAAACTGTTTTATAAAGGCATAGTCTATGACTGTTTGGTTTGCTATATGTGTACTCGGATCTTTGTGTCTAAGACATAAGTGCTTAAGAAATAGAGGAGGCAGTAGGGATAATCTTAGTGAGGAAAGTAGTATGGGACAGGGAACAAGGTTAATGTGTAAGGAATGTTCTGATCCAGCTTGAGTAGAGATTTCCTGTGTGAGTAGTAGAAGATGAGGTTAAACCTGTAAAGTGGACAGATGATGGAAGACTTGGCTCAATGGTGAGTTGGAGCTGCTTTGAATTGGCTCATGAAACCCTATTATGCACATCTTCTTCCACTTTTGGGAACTCAGTCATGTTGAGAGTATTTACACTATAGAAATCAGCAAATAGTGCAAATTAGGGTTCTTTCCCAATAAACACAAACACAAAGAACCAAATGTTGTTAAACATTTATAAGCAAATCACTGCATTATATTTTAGGCTTCAAAGGTGATACTTATTTCTAGGTTAAATATGAGATAGAAGAATGAAACAAATATTTTTAAGATTAAAAGTCATTATTAGCATCATCATAATGTGGAACTATTATGATGAATAAAAGCCAAAAATCAGAAGCTAGTAATTTCAGTTAGAAAATAACCTGGCAAAATTGGTGGTTTGAGACTTATTTTACTACTCTTTTGCACGAAATTATTGCCTAGAATTTTTTCTCCCCTCAAGTTTCTTCAGGTCAGTGAAATTCCTTCCATTCTCAGAAAATCATCTGGTTTTAGGGTAACCTCAATTTTGTAGAAAACTAACAATAAAATTATTTGCTATTAAATTTTATATATTTTTTTCTACTTGTGAAAAAAATAAAATAGTTCCTTGTATAAATAACAAATTATAAAAATTTTTATATCTTTATAATGTGTAAAGATATAAAAGAGATAGCACCCATAACATATAGATAGAGAACGATTGGTAAATTTTTAAAAAATTATTTTTCTAGGGATAATCCAATAATTCTAATTTTCTTTTCTATTTCACTTTTCTTTGTAATACTTATCACCTTGTAATAAAATATTTATTTTTGTTTACTCTTTCTTCTCTTCTAGAATGTATGTGATAATATAAATTCACCTATTCTTTCTCCTTATTCAAGATTTCATTCACCTTAATTTTTAATTCACTTGTGAGTTAAATGAAATCATAAGTTATAAGATTAATTTCAATATTTTTTTCCAAATTCCTCCTTGTTGTCTCAACTACCATTCAATGACTATTGCCTTGAAATGCCACTGTTATCACATTTAGAATTTCCCTATATACTTTGCTGTTTCTTATTTTACATTAATTTTATTTAATTATTCAATTAGTCATTTATCCAACAAATACTCACTAGATATTACTATGTACCAGGTACTGTACTAGTTGAATGCTTTGGGGAAAATTAGCTTCATTCTCAATTAACTTAGGTTTGTTGTTGTTGTTGTTGTTGTTGTTGTTGTTGTTGTTGTTTTTAACTATACCTAGTTCAGCTTAGCTTGGCCTAAATTATCCCTGTCCAGCTGTCTAGTGAATCATTTATTTTTAAGTTGTTGCCTGTTAGCCTGAGATTTAAGTGGAGCAGCAGTGGAAGCAAATGTAACAATGAAATCGAAGGAGCAAGGGGATATAGAGAGGACTTAAGAACGGAAAAGTAAAAATTTTTATATGAAGCAAGGGCAAATTAAAGGACTTTAAAGCCCTAAATAGTCTTAAAAGGAAAGTCATATTTAAACTCTGTGTTAAACATAAATAACTCTAAGTGACATATTAAAAAAATAGTTTTGAAATTCACTTTTATTTATTTAGGGGGAAATAAGGGTTCATATAGAACAAATTCTAATGTAATAAAAATTAAGAAATGAATACAAAAGGAGTTCCTATTTTTGAGAAGCTTATCACTTATAGTTAAGAAGTCAGAAATAACAGGTGTAGCACAATGGGTAAAGTAACAGAAGATATAAAGAGAACTTCCACCAGAGATCACAGAGGGAATGGGCAGGCTGTCTAGAAGATGTGATAATTGAATTGGGTCTTAAGTTGAATGTGGGTTCTTCAGAAAGGGGAGTGGAGTACGTCATACAATGTCAGAGACTTCTCTGTGTAGAGATATGAAGAGTGAATTTTAGGACAGTAAAGAACTTGAGGAAATTTTCAGAAATATAAAAAAATTATGCTGTGCTCGAAAAAGGGTCAGTTGCCTGATACAGCTAAATAGTTGTGTTATGTAAGTGGGGAGAGAGAGAACAAAAAAGTATTAGCTTGGGCCATTTCTTAGAAGACTATGTGGAAGACTCTGTTGGCTATATACACAATACATACTGCAACCAGTTTTCCTCACAAATAAAACCCCAATATTTTTACAGTAACGATGTGCCAAGGAAAACACACAACTCTAAGACTTCTGAGGGTGTCCATATTACATAATTTTTCATGTGTTTTATTTATTTGAAGAAGTATTTATTGGTATTTTCTTATCCAGGCACTATTCTAGGCACTTGAGTGCAGTGATAATAAACAAAATAGGCATAGTCTCAAATCTGGATGAACTAATGCGTGAATGGAGGACATTCAATACAACCAAAGGAAAAAAAATGTAAAATACAAAGTATGCTATCTAACTACTATGGGAGGAAAATCAAGTAGGAAAGTGTTTACTTTAAATAGGATGGTCGTGAATTTTGGAGAGAGAGAATTCAAGGCAGAAAGGGCAGGAAATCTTGAGTCAAGTGTGCCTAGTATATTCAAGAAAAATCAAGAATAGTAAGGAAGATGGTCAGAGATGAATAAACAGGGTAGATGCTCTAGAACCCTGTGGATATATCGTTCTGTGTGAGATTAGAAGCCATTGGAAGTTCTGAGCAAAGAAATGACAAGCTCTGACTGGCTTTTAACAGTATCTCTCTGACTGTTGTCTTAGTGGTAGTCCGTAATGGGTCAAGATTGATGGCAGGGTGGCAAGTTAAGAGGTTATTAAAGTCACCCAGGTGAAACATGTTAGTAACTCAGACAAAGCTTGTAGCCATGAAGGTAGGAAGAGAAGTAGTCAGAGTCAGGGTGTGTTGTATTTTAAAGATAAAAGATTTGCTGAGAGATTGCATATGAGGTGTGTGAATAACATAGGAATTGAAGAAAACCATAAAAGTTTATCCTAACCTAATCATAGGATGTTATGATTATTAATTGAAAATTCCAGAAAGGAAGATTTAGGAGAAATAGGGTTTTTGTGTTGTTGTTTGTTTTTTTGTTTTGGCAATTGTCTTATTTTCCCTGTTTTTTATTTTCCTAAGTGCAAAAATCATGAATTTGGTTTGGGACTTGTAAAATTTAAGTGGCCTATTGACATTCACCTAGAGATGTCAAAGTGACATTTGGTTTTAGGCCGGGGAGAAATCTTGACTGTACATATTTATTTGGATGCTGTCAATGTAAAGAGGTTTCAAAACATTGAGATTGTCAAAGGTCATTAAAGGACGGGATGTAGATAAAGAAAAAGAGAAGAGATGAAAAGCTAAGTCCTGGGGCTTTCTCACATCAAGATTTCAAATTGGGGAGAGGAATTAGCAAAGGAAACTTAGAAGGAACAACCAGGGAGGTAGAAAGAAAACCAAGAGTGGGGTGTTCTGAATGTCAGGTGAAGAAAGTTTCAAAGAGAATAGGAGGATTAACTATTTCAAATGCATGTTATAGTACAAACTAGAAGAGAACTGCAAATAACCTTTGGATTTGGTGATGTCATGGGTGAACTTGGCCAGAGTTTTAGCGAAATGGTGGAAATTAAATCTGATTTAACTGATGTCAAGAGAAAATGGGAAGAGAAGTTTTGAAATCAGTTATAATACATATGCCATTCCATAAGGAGTTGTGCTATAAAAGTAATTTTTTAAAAAAAAAATAATATAGAGAAATGACAGCATGCGTATTTGTTGACTGGAAATAATAAGAGACAGGGGGCAATATGTTTTGATAGATGAAATAGAAGGAATATTATCCATAAAGTTTTGGAGAACTATCCAGTCTTGAAGTTTGTAGGTGAGAAGATATGGTGATGGAAGTTTATCAAAAGTTTTTTATTGCTTGCTTCAGGTTTCTCAGGGATATATGAAGCAAGATCATGAGGGGAAAATGAAAATGTGCAATGAAGGTATGAAGGCTTACGAAGAGAAGAACATAGGAACTAGTCCTTGTTGGGCAGTGGGGACATGACTGGACCAGAAAAGACAACTGGGCAAGATGAAGCCTCCCTTGCACTCTTTCCTGCATGGAATGTAGGTGCAGTGATAAAGGCACAGTAGCAACATGCAATCATGGCACAAGAATTTGAGGACAAAAGTTTCATGTGAGTAAGTGCAAGCAACCTTTAATCTGTTCTGGCATCTTGTAACTGTTCTACCTTTTCCTTTACTTCTGAACTTCAGAATGCATGAGAAAAATAAAATGTCTATTTGGTAGTCAGGTCTCTATGCATATACCCCTGAACTCTATCCTAACATACACCATAGGCTTAGACTTATTTGTTAGATAAAGGGAGTCATGAATTTTTCAAAGAAAGATATGACATGACTGGTACTAAGATTTAGAAGATCACTGTGGTATAGCAGATGGACTTTCCAAAAGTCTATGTTACCGCTATCTCTGGATAACACTAGCTTGGCTTAGTGTCAAAAGCCATTATTACCTATGTAAAATTTACTGATGCTTGTAGCAAGAAGTATACTTTTTCAATCAAAACTCATTGAAATATGGTGTAAATAGGTTCTTTTTTTTTCTGATGGGAAATTATTGGGTGAAGGCAGTGGTGTCAAAGATTGTGTGAGAATAAATTGCAGTAAGTCTTCAAATTTATAAAAGTGAGCTATAGATTACCAGTGTGGATTTTGGACATACTGTCAGTGTTCCCACATAGATAACTGTCAGCAAAGATTGGCTTTCAAAATATATAAAAGTTCTATTGTATTATTCAAGGCCCTATATTCATGTTGAGTTGATAAATATGTAAGTTCTTTAAATAATAATTTAAAACTTTAAAATTCTGTGAGATACTCTCCAATTCAGGGCACATCTGCACAGATATCTGTGATGGGGGTACCTGAAAACTTAGTGTAGACAAGGCACATGTTCCTAGATGGTCAATTTCATGGCAATAAATTAAAAATACTTTTCTGTTTAAAATAACTACCAATTTATTAAACAACAAAATATATATTCTCATGATTGTGAAGGTACATAAAACTAAAGAAATTGAGCTTTCTAAATCTAAATCATTAAATTATTCTTTTATTTTATTGATTTGTTTACTCATAAATATTGATCTCTTTGTACTAAGCATCTGGTTAGGTAAAGAGAATAAAATGTCAGACAAGTAAAACAAGCCCTGTCAACAGAAAGCAAACCTATTTTAGGAAAGGAAGGAAGGAAGGAAGGAAGAGAGGGAAGAAAGAAAGAGAAAGAAAGAAAGAAAAAGAAAAGAGAACTCAATTTACTGAACACTTACTATGCGCCTGTCACTATGGACCAGATCTTTGATATATATTTTACACACTCATTGCTCTTCTGTCCTGTTGCTGGAGTGCCATTAATAACTGAATATCTCTCTGGTTAAAAGATAGTTGAAGAGATTTATAAACAATTATAAAAGAAGGGCTTCTTGTTGAAAAGTTAACAGTGAATTAAATTTGAAATATATTTATACAATCTGAATATTGTAGCACCTAGAAATTTCAGTATGGTGAAACTTCATTCTGGATTTTGCTGTTAGCCATTATGTAATGAAAATTTTAGAAATTATTAGCATTAAGATAGAGTGGACATAAGATACAAATGGCAAAGGGTTCTTTAAACTTAAATAAATCATAGTAATTACTATAGTCACTTTTTTAGAGGTTGATGTCTTAGTTTGTAGACTATCCTGGCCTCATTAATGTCATTTTCTTTAACTTCCCTTTGCTTGACTTATAAAAGCTTCTCTATTTTCTATCACTTTTTTTTTCAGAAAGTATTCCAAAAGTTTGATGAAGAAGATAGTTGAAATTAGTGACAAAAATAAGCTATGTTGTTAATGTCATATTCCAAATGTCCAAATAGCATACATATGGAAACTTGCTGTAGTGGAATAGTATTTTTTTTCTCAGTCTCCTACCTTTTATATCATTGTTTCTATTTTGGAAGTTATATTGTCTTATGCATATATGAATAAAATATACTTAAAGAATAATATAAACCTTTTTAGTGTGGGAAGATGGGTGATTTGTTCCAATATTTTGCTTCTCAGTAATTTTAATTTTTAGCCAATAAGAATAGTATTAATTTTATTAATAAAAATATGCTTAACATTTAAAATAAGTCTTGGAAAGAAATGACTAAAATATGCCTCTTTAAAGCCCTGCTAAATTCACCAAAGTGATAAGCATAAATTTCAAGCAATATTATATTTTTAAAAACAGTATTAAAATACCATTATGATACTGAATTAACCTCTGTTTTGGGCCCATTATCACCAAACCTTTATGGACTCACACCTAAGTGACCCAAAGAGTGTTTTTTCTTTATGGAAAAACTTTATGACCTCAGCTGGAGAGGAAATACAAGAAGATGCTGCCAAGAAAATATTTCCTAACCAAACTATCAGGTGGAGTCACGTGCAGGAAAAAAAACAAAACAAAACAGTGAAGAAGAGTAGGTGGTAGAGAATAACATATGCCCATAACTAAATCGGAATTTCCATCAAGCTTAGAGACCTGAGCATTTTCCATGACACAAGAAGTTCCTAAACAAGAGCTTTATTTTCATTAAACAACCCACTGCTGATATTTTTCCACTAAAGACAACTGCTTCTCTGAAAAGTTTTGATTTTTAAAATTTACTTTTTGTAAAATAATTTGAAAAAAATATTATATTCTGGAGTTTTAGGCATTTATATTTAAAAGAAAAATACATTCATCAAGCAGTTTGAAATTATAGTGCCTTTGTTAAGCTATTTTTTTATTGTGGATAAAATAATGTCATGAATTAATTTATATTAAAAACTGTGGTGAGTTCATTGCTGATGTTTCATGAGTATCTGGACTTTCACAGATTTTTAATATAATATTGATTAGATTATCTAGCTAACTAGCTAGATACATACAAATATGTTACACATACTGTACTTTTTTTTTGCAGTAAAATACATAGGGACTCTTTTAAAGTGGGTCTTGAGAATTATTTTAAGGCAAAATTTGATTTGTCAGAAGCATGGAAGAAATAGTCTGTAATGACATGGAAATTTGGGGTAGATGACTATTTTTTTAAAAAATTAACAAATGGTATACAATCTTCTGTACATTGATTTCTTGGTCAGTAAAAAGAGGCTTGATGAGGAGGGCTGGAGAGTGAACTGAATAATATTACTTAAACTTATTGTCTATTTTTATAGGATTGTAAATTTCTGGGAGACACTTTAAACTGAGCATGAATGTGTGCTTTTTCATAGTTCTCTAATTTTACAGATTGGTTATCTCACATATTTTGCTTCCATGAAATACATATTTTACTTCCCAAATAAATAGGCTGAGAGGTTGTTGTTGTTATTATTATTATTATTATTATTATTATTATTGGTATAATTAAGATTGTTATTGCTAGAAAACAAATTTTAAACCATTGCCCATGTAATTTTCTAATAATTGGTAAATTTATAAATAAGTGAAATTTAGATAAGCAAGTTAAGTGATAACTATCATCTCATTTCTGCCCCACTCCCACCCCCACCATAACTATTGCTGCCATTTTTACTACGTTGATAAAGAGGTAAAGTGCTTTAAAAAGTCTGTTTTTTTTGTCTTCATTTTCATTTTTGTAAAACAACTTGATAAAATGTCCTAAATTATTTTTCAGGAGATATTTATTGTTTAAAAGAAAGTCTGTGTTAATAGATATGGCAATTAAAAATGTTCAAGTGTTATTTTTTTAAAAAGCCAGAATTACTAGAAGCAGTTTAGTAAATTATGTCTAATAACTGGATCATACAGTCCAGGGACTAGTTGACTGTTTTTTTTAAATAGTATTGATCAATCAGTCCAGACATGGAAGCTAAAAATTCAGATGATATTGTTTGTTTTCCATGGTCCTGTGCTTGAACAAAAGGAATGGGAGAGGATATGGAGAAAGGAGAACCAAAAAAGTAGAAAAAATACTATCCATGAGAAAAGGAAAATAATAAAGTTTGAATATTATGGAAGAAGCAATAACATGGGTACATATAAGTATCATTTAATATTTAGAATTGAGTGAAATATTAGTTTGAACATATTCAACATTCAGAGATGATTTATTTACCTAAATTTATAATAATTGTTAAAATGCACTTTATTAAATATTTACCAATGTGGGAAAGTATGCTCCTATAAAAACTGATGTAGCCACCTGAGAAGTCATAATTTGGGATAACAACATGGTTAAAAGGTACTGCAGGCAATGAATAATTATAGGCTAAACACAGAGTAATGACAGAGAAATCAGTTATGAGAATTAAGTACCACAGATTTTTATTGGTACAAAACCATATAGCATTTTGATGAAGAATGTGGACTCTGCAGTCAGACAGCTTACATTTTAAATACAGCCCTCATCATTTAGAAGCTGTACTCTCCGTACCTCACTTCCTTATCTAAAACATGAGGATGAAAATAAGATCCAAGCTCATAGGATTTTTTGGAGGATTAAATGCATATTGTATGTGATTGTATATGTGTGTAGTTGTATATGAATATGTGATTGTATGATTGTGTGTATGTAATTGTGTATGTGATTGTGTATGTAATTATGTATAAGCAAGTGAATGCATATATGTGATTGTGGACAGTATGTAATTGTGTATGTGCATGTATATGTGTATGTGAAGGTACACCTGTGGTTATGTGTACATGTGTGTATATGTATGCATATGTGATTGTATGTGTGTGTATATATATATGCATGCATATATGATTTGAGTATACTTGACACACAGTAGGTCTTCCATGGAAGTAAATTATAGCTATAAGTGGTAATTGCATTGAAAAGGAGAGAAGATAAGGAGGAAGGACAAGGAATAGCTGGGGAAAATTTTAACAGAGCAATTTAGGTGAAATTAGTACCCTTTTGTTTGTGTTCAGAAGGATAAGGACTAGTTAGGAAGATTATGCTGAGGCAATAATTTAATTGCTACTGAAAAAAAGACAAAGGGGAACAATGTAATACCTCAGAGAGTGGTGAATGCTAGTGTCAGTTCAAGGAATTCATAAATTGATGAATCAAAAAATTGTTTAGACTTCTCTAAAACATTTTCTTGATTTGATTCTAGGTCCTTTACTCTGAGTTTCTAATGTAATTTTTAAAGGGTAGAGATTTTCTCCATTCTGCTAATATGTTTCTATGGGTCATATGCTCATGTTCCAAAAACATTCAGGTTATACAGACATACTAGGAAGTTTCTGGAATTGCTCAGCAGTGCTTTAAAGTTTGATTTATTGATTGAACTACCCTTTTTTTCTTCTTCTAATATCATATTAAAATTTAGCATATTTTAGGAACAAGATTATGTGACTTTATCCTGCTGGCTTGTGAGTTTTAGAATTAACTTTGGACAGGGTTTACTAAATGTCTGCACAAGAAGAACTTAAGCCGCTAGGAGGAGGGTAAATACATAAGTTAAATATACCAAGGGTGGTGTATGATTGTTAACTATCTTTACTTCTGTTTGCTGCTAACTTTGCATATTAAATATTATCTAGATTCTGGATGCAGAAGCATGTTCTGTCAACATAAAAATGTACCCCATTCTGTTTTTATGGCATAATTTTTTTATAATCTTTTCCTAATGCAAAATACAGGATAAATTCTCTTCTCCATAGAAAACTTATAAAGGGCTTCAGATAAATTCAGTAGGTCTATTTATAGAGACAGAACTTATATTTACTAAGTTTTTAAAATTATAAAACAAGTTAATCCATTGACGCATTAGCTAACATATTTGTCTCTCTTAGGCAGTATTCTCATAATCTTTTATTTGAAAGCAAACATTTGTGATTATTCAAACATTTTTTTTTTTTTCTGAAGAACACAAGTATTTCTGAACGTTACCTGAGGGCCATACCATTTTCATGAGATCTGGAAAATGGGAAGCATTAATATTTTCATGGTACAGCTATTAAAATCAGGAATGAACTCAAGTTAGAATGCCTTGCTCAAGGTTATAGAGTGAATCAGTGGGAGAATTGGTGATCTGGGTTGGTAATTTCAATGACCATATGGGTTAAAAAGGCATTTTTATTGAGGAGATTGGTGAGAGAAAACAGTTTATTCAGATGTCCTTAGTGTAGCTTGTACCAAATTTTACTTTGATAGTCCTTTATGATGTTGCCCAGACATGGAAAGACATTGTCCATAAATATTGTCTAGAGATTTCAGAACTATGTAGTTATTTTTTAATCAAACTTTTTCCATTTCTAATCTCCATACATTCAGGAAAATCTATTTCTTAGAGCATTTGCCAGAGATGCCAGAATAAAAATCAAATTCTAACTCATTAATTTCAAAGGCATCAGTGTGTTTTCTCTGTAATATTTAGGAAGATATATCTGCCTCTTCTATTTTAGACAGAGTCAACTTCTAACCACCCTTATAATTGCAGCTCACCTAAAGAAGTGTTCCTTATGTTGCTTTACTTAATCTGTCTAAAAGGTTGAAAGTTCAGGCTGATATGCATAAATAAATGAAGGGTAATTCAGTACACGAATCATTTATTACCTTCGTCTGTCATGGTAATTTTCTTAGAATCTTATCATTAATGTCAGGGAGTATTAAATGAGCATCGAATGTTAAACCCCAGAGGTATAAAGAGACATGAGAGGCAGGGCTTCCCCTAAGTGAGCTTATGATTCATTTAGAGAAAGAGAATATATTTGAAAATACAGCTCATGTAATGAGCTAGGATGTCCTAAGTAGTAAATAAATGGTAGAGTCAATGAAGGTCACTGAAAGTTAGTAGTGTGAGGTTAAAATAAATGGAAGTAATTGGGAGAAGTTTCATTTAAAAAGTAGAAATAAGCTGGTCCTCAAAGGAAAAGTGTGATCTATAGCAGAATTGACAAATAGATTTCAATTTGACTGAGAATTCTAATTAATAATGACTTCCTAGACTAATGTTAAAGATTGTGAGACTAACTCAATCAATATATTATAACATCACCTCTATCGATAAGAATATTAGGTTACAGAATATCTCTCTTATTTGAGACCAAAATATGACTTTTTATGGCTTTTCCCTTGAAAAATAAGCTTTGGGTCTTGCCAGTGGAGAGACGTGAGTGGACAGAACAGATCTTTCAGCCAGCTGCTTGGAGGACTCAGGATACCTCACAACCCATTGAGGTGGGATAGAGAATTCTGGAGAGAGCAAGAGTAAGAAGAAAATGTTCTACTTTCAACTCAGCAGAGAGGACAGGAATGGGAAATGAACGTACTCTATTTATAGGCGGGTAAATTCCGGAGTGAGTGCAAGAGTCAGTATGTTGTCATGCATGAGCAGTGACCTTTATCTCAATCTCACTAATTATTCCTCTGTCATGGTAAAGAGTAAATAAGGTGGGGGAGGGTGTGGAGAAAATGACCATTTTTTTTTCTATTATTTTTAAGATGATTATATATATATATATATATATATATATATATATTATACACACATATATAATATATAAAAGTGATTATATATATAAAGATGATTATATATATACATATGCATATTATATATATAAATATATATAAAGAGATAAAGATAGAAAATTCTCAATAGTTTTCATGTTTTTTGTCAGCCTAGGTGTGAATGCAGAGAGGAATGAGTTTCTCATGTCTGCCACAGGTGTGAGGTGAAGGATTGGTGGCACCTCCGTCGCATATTTTGATCGTTAAAGATGACCAGGAGGACATTCTAATCAATGATAATGATGAAAGAGAAAGACATGGGGCAGGGATAGATGATTCAAGCCGTAAGATGTTAACTATTTTGCTGTGGTTATGAGGTCAATACTAGGGGATGCCGAAGGACATTTATATATGAGTTTTTATAATTTCTTTCTCCTTAACAAAGGGCTCACAACTTTTCTCATTCTTTGGTCTCATCTCTTCTTTTTGAATATTAGAGAGCACCAGAAGGTGGACACTTCTTTTTTCGGGAAGAAGAGTCTGTTTCCATCACAAACCTTTTTATTTGGCTGACCAAGCTCATTTTGGATGTTCCAGACAGTTCTTTCTACATAGAAGTTTCTGTTAGTGAGGTGATCAAAGGTCCAGAAGTTTTCAAATGTAAAAATATGTTTGGGAAGAGAAAAAAAGCCATGAAAGTTCATACCAAAATTATTTTAATAATTATATTTGTCTTTTTATGTTCTCTACATACATTTTTTGTATTATAATTATTAGGCCATAAACATTTTGAGGGTATCTTGTAGAATTTCTGGCTCATATAGACTCTTAGTTATACATTGAGACATTTCTGTGGGGCAGGATATCTGGGTCAGTTTATCCATGATTGTACTTAAGAGGATATATATTTGCAATCCCAGACAGTCTAGGGATGATGGACATTTGGAGGGTAATGACTGCTATCCTGTGATATTTGTTTTGTCTTGTTTTGTTTTGTTTTGTTTTGTTTTGTTTTTTTTAACCAGTTTATATTTTACATATTATGACCTGGGTTTAAATTCCAACTAAAACACTGAAAATCTGGAGACCTTAACAAATCATCAAAACTCTCTAAGGCTCATTCGGCTACTTGCTTGCATAAGGATAACACTTTCTGCTTTGCCTACATTACAGAGTTTTATGAGGATAAAATGTGACACTGGAAAATTAGAAAGTGCTTTACGAATTTACATAACTTTTTATAGCATCTCTGAGACAAGTAAAGTGGGCTATAAGGTCATTCATTACCTAACCCCTAATTAAGGAATGACCTTTCCTTCAGGAACTTTATTAAACTCCATTCTGTATTCACCTGAAAACCATCCAAACATCACCCAGCCAGCAAGCCCTCTAGCAACACTGGTTGCTAATAATTTGGATGCCATTGTCTGTGATCTTGGCAAATGGAATATTAAAGAAAAATGCAAGCTTATGAGGGCCAGTTTTCTTTCATTGACTATTAATAATATGTAAAAGTATTACAAAATTGAAGTTTGTTTTGGTAGCTTACATTTTCTTTTTGTTTAAGTACAGAAAAATGTTTGAGTTTTATGAACATTAATCTTAGTGAGAAGTTTTTACTGGTTATATATCACTATTTGATAGATGATAGAATTATTTAAGAAGTTAGACATTAGTGTGGAAATGGAAAATATATCTCATTAGTGTGTTTCATAGCATGCTTGCCACTATTGTGTTGGTGATACTAAGTGTCAGTGTATCAACCCTGGACTGCTTTTATCTATGAGCTGTATTCTTTAAACAGCCAGCCCTTATTCACACCTCTATTTTTAGCAGATATTGTTTTATACTGAAGTGTAAAAAACCATGACACAGTCATCATTCTTAAGTACAGCTTTAAAAAACACATTTCTATTAAAATGTTCAGTCTCCCCATTGTATACTTTGGACACTGAAACATTGACTTGGGAACAGATTGATACTTGGCATTACATCACCCTCACAAAGAATTAGTTTAGAACTAAATAAGATAATGTTGATTGTCTTGTATAAACACACCAGGTTTCTAAAGTCTGTTTTTATTTTGTATTAAGATATTTGTCAGTAATGACTAACAAATATTTTTTTTTAAATGGGAAGTTGATCAGAATAATATTCTGTCAAGTATATTTATTTTAAACACACACACATGTGCTTGGCATTTGTCATTGTAAATACTACGGTGTAAAAGTTAATTAAAAAAAGAAAATTGTGAAGACACAAAGACTTTGTCCTTTGCCTCATTAAAGTTACACTTTTGGAACTTGGAAAATGGATCTGTTTCTCAAACCATCTTCTGTACAAGAAAATATAAAAAAATGAAGATCTATTTCCCCTAAACTCTTTTTCCAATTAATTCTAATTCCTTACTTTCCAGGTCCATTTATGACCCAATCAATATTGTAAACGACAGCAGCTAATTCTTGGCTTTCATCACTCTCCAAAGACCAGTGCATAGATGACCTTAACACTTTTCCTTGCTTGCTAGAGATTAGAGGAGCAAATGTACCATACCAATAAATATATGCCAGGGGACTCTAGTACGCCCTGGTTGTTTTTCAGAAGTCATACAACTAGCAAAAGCTGCTGGGATTACCACAACAGAGAACCAGTTCTTTGCCACGTCCAGAGGGTAAAATGTCAAGAGTTAAATGATGCAGCAATGGCAGAAAGAGTGAGATGCTAAGTAATGTCTTTGCATGCTTCAGAAGTCACCATCACCCTAGATCCAACTCTGCCTTACACAGTATTGTATTGTTACATGTACTCTTGAAGTAATAAATGTTCTCAAGTTGAAGCAATTGGTTAAAATTGTTACTAGTGTTTGGGGGACATGTCTAAAGAGCAAAAGTAAAGGCATATATTTGGTGAGAAAGACATTAATCAAAGATGAAGGCCTAATTTTTGTAGCTGGGTAGCATATAGGAGGAGCAAAGATCAGGATTGTTGAGTTTATAAAATCATTATGAAGTTTTTCATCAATCCAGGTGGTACACAAATATTACCATAAAAATAAAATAATTTTCTCTTGTTATTTTTCCAAGGCAGAATTTTAACTCACCCTGAGAATGTATTTACAGAGCAGTTGGTATAGAAAAATAGTGATAATATCCAAAATAATCAAAATATTAGCATTGTAAAAATTAGATTTATTACTGATATTCCCTCTTCATTTAAATATTGTTGCATATTAGTTAGCAGCATTCCTTACGTGACCGGGTTAGTTCTCAGGAAACTATAATTTATTTTTTATTTCATTTGACTAATGGTTGGTTTCCCCTTGGAAACATTTTCTTATGACTCATTTTTTATCAATCAGTGATGACATTTAATGTTCTTTGTATAAAATCACAAAATACTTCTGGTTGCATTTTTTAATTGTCATTGTAAATATTATTACTAGAGCTTATAAGATCTATCTGAAATCCACATGAAACCTTATATATCAAATCTACTGATAACCAGATTATTTAATGTTAGTATTAATTCACTTGATAGATTAATTTCAGGGACATATCACATTTTAATTCTAGGTAACATGTTTCTAAGACAGCTTAGGAAAGGTTTAATTTCAAAAGCCACATAATCAAGTCGAGACACATAGAGCCACATGAATCCATATTTTACTAAAAGGTCATTGTACTCTTAAGAATACAAAGGAGGATACTCATAACATCATCAGAACAGGAATATCTGAGACTGGTTAGTCACATACACATTGGGAAAGTTATTTTATCACTGTGATGTTAAATGACTATGATGTCATTACAAGGCTATGTAGATAGAGGCAAGACAAGGGAAAAAAGAGCTGATTCATATTGAAAAAAGAAAATCCTAAATAATAAGGCAATGGCCTCAAAACAGTGACCAGGAAATTACTTTCAGAGCAAGATGCTCTAGGGCAAAAGTGTTTCTTTAACAAATATTGTTTAAGGCAGTGAAATCTGTTTGCCATCATTTCTTTCCTCCTAGGTGATTAAATGCAGAAGAAAAACAGTCATTTGATAGGCACAGAAGCTATTTACTGAAAGTATATTCAATCACCATAAACATTATTTTTACAGCAAGACTAGCAAAAGATACTATGGGGGATCCCATAAAACATTTTTAAAAAGAAAAAAATGATAGTACCATATATTTTTATGAGGGTTTCAGAGTGATCTGTATGCAGCTGTTTCTTCCAAGTACTGCCTGACATTGCAAGCTCTCATTTTGGATCCAGATGGCATAAAATTCAGTTCCCAAATGGAAGAGATTTTATAAGCTAAAGAATAGGTTCAGAGCTTGTCTTGTTTTGTGACTAAGGATGATTCCTGATTATTCTCTCTATATTTGTCATCTATTAAGTGAGATAATCTATTGTAATATAAACACTAAATAATTACGAAACATTTAATTGCCTGTGGATCCTTTTAAAGACAAATACAAACAGAAAAACCCCCATGATACGTTCCCCAAACTGGATTTTTTTCTGTCTCCTCTTTCTAAAAATTTGACATAAGTGATTATGTAAGAAAAGACTGTCTTGTTCAATTCTCTGAGGTTTACATGTAGAAGCTGCAAGGTTTAGTTTGCTAGAGATAGGACAGACCCAAACTTTCAAGGTTAGACCTGCCTTATCCAGGAGGAATATGGGGAGCTATGAAAAGAGAGTTGCCAGTGGATTTGATGGAACAAAACAGCTAGTATAAGCCCTGGTGTGGGTGATTAAGGCATTCACTTAGGTGGAGTTGGAATCCTCTATCTAGACTGACTTAAGTAACTACACAATCCCCTAATGCTGGGTCAATAATCCTTACTTTTTTTTTTTTTTTTTTTTAGCTGTGACATATCTACCTTGCCCTCTTTTGTCTTTACCCTCTCTTCCTGATACTCCTTCATCTTTCCTATCTTTCCCAGTCCAGGGACATTTTTACACCTTCAAATTTTTTCTTAAGATGTAGACTACCAAAGCACAAAGATAGAGACTCAAGATTTTTTTTTTTTAAGTTCTCTCATATTACTTCCTTGAGGCAATAAATGTAAAATTGTCTAAATCAGTTTTTCTCAACATTGTCTGCACCAAAGGATCATCTGTGGGAGCTTTTGAAAACATACTGGTGTGTATTTGTACCCCAGAGGGACATTGCAGGCAAAAGTATTTTAAATTCATTTTCATTTTTTATTATTTCATTAAATTTATTTAATTTATTAAATGTATTAGAGTGACCTTGGTTAAAAATTATATAGGTTTCAAGTATATACACTTCAATAACACATCATATGTATATGTATTGTGTGTTCACTACCCAAAGTTAAATTTTAAATTTAAATGCATTCTAGTGTAGCCCGGTTTGAGGACATCTGGTTAGGTATTTGAATAGGGGAAGGGTAAAGGTGACAAAAGAAATGAAGAAATGATGAGAACTATTAATTAATCTTCAAAAAAATTATTTTGTGCATAGTAGTTTTAAACTATAAACTATATTTATATAGTTGTTTTAAAAGATCAAGCATACTTTCAAAGAAAGTTTGCCACTATTCAAAGTATTCAAAAGGCTGTGTTACAGTTTTGGAAGATATTTTAAGGGTATTTTGAGCACAAGCAGCATGGCTGAAATGTATGTGTTGTTTAAAATATAACTATATTGAAAAGGAACTATAGAAGTGGAATCCACAATTCTGGCATGTTGAAAAGAACAACATAATAATCTTAGTAATTTCAGTTATTGTTTAGTCAGAAGACATTGTCCAAAAAAACTTAAGTAGAATTTTTGTGTAAAAATCTAAAAATAAAATCTATAATACATCTGTACTTTTTAAAAAAGGAAAAGGCCAATTTTGCTTACCTTCCCTCATAGATTCATTACACTGTGATATATCATAAAGGCCTAGTCTCTGGAAATTTATCTAATCTACCCAAAACTTCACACATTTTCTGACATATAGATTTGCCTGACTCTGGTGACATTTCCCAAGCTTTATATATTGGCCCAATGTTTTTCTTCTATGATGTCTTCCCTTAGGGTTTTTCTTCTTTTTCCACAGTTTCAATTTCCATGTTATTTAGATGATATTCACATCTGTCACAGCCTCTTTATTCTCTGAAAAGATTTTTTTTATTTTCACCTGATGAGTCATTTCAAAGGAAATATATTCATTGAGCCATAAGAGGGCAGTCATCACTGATTCCAGACAGGAAGCTGAAAAAAGTATATATTGGATTTTAATGGGCCCCATTTCTTATTTTTGATATAATTTGTGAATGAAAACAATGTGAGAAGCATATCACAATCCAGAAAAAAAAAATTAGCCAAGACATTACATTATTTTTCATTATATTAAGGGAGCTCTGGGATATTCCTGTTATATTGCAAAATATTTTTACAGCATTGTATTATAAATATTCTTTCAAGATACTTAAAACTGAATATATTCATAATATAAATAAGCGCAATTAAGTAATAAAATTCGTGCATTTAAAAATGGATTTAAGCAACCATTTCTTTTAATAAGTGTAATAAGTATCCTATGTAATTTTAATAGTATGTTTTTCTCTTGAGAAAATGCTGAACTACTGGAAAATAACTGATAATGATCGTAGTACTTTATTCTACGAATATAATGTATAGAGAATTAAATTTAAGAAAGAACATTGAGTGACCTCTAGTCTGCTGATTTGAGAGAAGAAAAATAAAAAATATTTTTATTATTTTTTATACAGCATATCACTCCCTTCTCTCTCTGTCCTTGAATTCTAGTTTTTGCTATATGGGAAAAAAATATTTAGATTAGTTTCTATGATTTTATTTATACTCAAATGCATGTAATTAAAACAATATAATATGGACTATAAAATTATACTGAAGTGTGTGTGTTATTATATCCCTAGTTGCTAATACCCCAAATAGCTTTTAAATAATAATAATAATAATAATAATAATAATAATAATAAAGACATAATTTGCTCTTAGTAACGTAAGACCTTAATATTGCCGAATTCTTAAATGTAAGGTATATTTTTTTTGAAGTGCAAACCCTTGTACAAAAGCATACTTGTATAAATGAAAAGTTAAGATGGGTTTATTTTTATAAATAAATGAACTTTTCATCTTTTATTTATCTTGAAAACACCTCAACATATTTCCAGCCCATTATGGCCAGAGGCTATTTTGAAGTTATGCTGTGCACAGCATAGCCAGTGTGCAAGGCTAGCCTGGTATGCCTGCTATTTTGCTCTTTGTATGAAGATTTTATTCAGATAATTGGACTATTTTTTTATTTGATAGGCACTGACCTGCACAATGAGGGTGTAGCCTTCATTATTCACCCTGGAATGTTTTTTTAAAGAGCAAGGGAAACAAGATAGCTAATCGTGAAATTTCCTATGAGTGTTTGGTTTTGTTTTCATCACAAAAATGTACATTCTTAGGAGCTGGCAATAATCTGAAATGACTTTAACAACTTGGAAAAATTATCTTTCTCCTTTTTGTTCAAATGAATACGTGTTCCTGGGGGTTGTCCATGAATATTGTCTTTACCTTTGACTTTGCTGGAATATATCTCTGATCATGTGGTCAGAGTCTTGAACTTATTTATGTCTCAGTTCTGCAACCAGTGGAAACTCATGTGATGTCAGTAGGCATTTGAAGAGCTAAATAGAAATGTCCCAAAGACTATTAGCCAAAGGAAGTCTGTGATATTTTCACTTCCTCAAAGAAATCATAATTATCAAATAGAGAAAATGTTTGGGAACCAGGGACTGTAGAAACTCATTTATATTAAACTTGTAGAAGACTGACTGCAGTTGACCCACTGAAGAGCCCTAGTCAGCTATAGATATAGATGTGTGCTTCTTTTGGCTGAAGCTGAACCTGTGAGAATGGATGAGCATCCTCTCTAAAAGAATTAAAGAGCCCTGGATGGAATCTGAGGCAAACTTCGGAAAGGCATACTTAGAGAAACTAGAATAAGAAAAAACATAAATGAAGAAAAAGCTTGACCTCTGTGTCAACGGCATACAAACCATATAAAAGAACATTGGTAGATAATCAGGAATGATTTCAAGAGCAAGAGATCCTCAGCATGGGTTCAATTTGTGCAAGAAAAGGCACTTATACTAAAACATGTTTTCAAAGTAATTCCCATAATCATTCTGGGAGGTGATCTAATATAATTCTTTTGTGCGAATGAGGAAATGTAAAACTATAATGGTTAGGTAATTTTTTTAAAGTCTGGAGGAGTTACTGTTTAAACTTTCTGTTCCTACAAACTGGCTTAGACTATTTCAGAAAGCCATTCCCCCTACCATCTAATTTTTTTTTCTGCGTTGATTTAAAATAAATTGTATTCACCATTTTCTTTTGAAATTTCATATTAACAGATGCAAAGTGTTTTATAATTGAATATCTATTAAATAAACTATTTTACATTGAATTCTCATTTTGCTAAGGGAATATTTTGCAAGAGTTTTGCTTTCCTTCCTTTTATTTTCCTTTTTTGAGATTTTCCAAGAATGAACATTTTAGTAGTGCTCTCAATAGAATACACTCCCCCCCCCAAAAAAAAAGAAATAAAGAAAAGAAAAAGAAAAAGGTGCATTATGACCATTATCTTGTTGAAATGCAGTGAAATAAAGTTTTCAAAAGCTTTTAACCTTTGCTTTTGTTTCTTAAATTCAGAATTCAGCCTTTCTGAAAAGGATGTCTATATTAATTTCCTAGGGCTGCTGTAACAAAGTACCGCAAACTGGGTGGCTTAACTAACAGAAATTGATTCTCGCAGTTCTGGAGGCTAGAAATCTGAAATCAAGATGTAGACAGAGTTAGTTCATCTGAGGGCTGTGAGGGAGAATTTGTTTCATCCCTTTCTCCTCACATCTGGAGGCCTCAGAGGTTCCTTGGCTTGTAGATGACATTCTCCCTATGTAATCACATCATCTTCCCTCTACGTGTGTTTGTCTCTGTGCTCAAAGCTTCCCTTTTGATAAGTATATAGTTATATTTTATTAGCCTGTCCCAGTAACCTCATCTTTATCATCTACAAAGACTTTACCTCCAAATAAGTTCACATTCAGAAGTACAGAGGCTCGGAACTTTAATATATTTTGGGGACAGTATAATTTATTACATAACAATTTCTTAATCAAGATTAATGAAAACTTAACAACATCTTATACTGATGTTTATAAACATTTTATTTGATCATTTCCTTCAGCATTTAAACATACTCAAGACCAGAATTATAATAGAAACGTCATCCCTCATTTTAACACCACCCTCAAGCTACCATTCCTATTTTCATCCTCTTATATTTGAGCTTCTTGAAGAAACTATTGTATGCTTGTGTCTTTATTTCCACACACCCACATTTACCCTACTATAATATGTTTTCACATTTCATATCATGCTGATGAAATAGTCTCTAAACAGGTTAATGATAATCTCCATTTGAGATTTTTTTCTGTTCTCAATTTGTTTGTCTTTGAGGATCATTATTGGAAGTTGCTGTCTTCAATGAACCCTAAATATGCCTGTATATTCTTTCTGACTATGCCAAGGAGGCAAGTTCCTGTCTATTTACTTAGGCCTTTCTCAGGGTTGTGTTTGTAGCAAGAAATCCTGAAGAATAAGGTAACATTTTCCTCCATATACAGAGCATACTTGCTTTTACCATTCTATAAAAATGGTTAATATTCCAAGTTCAGTTTACTTTCCTGTAATTCAACCCATTGCATGGGCAGGTACCTATCATGGGCACTTCACATCTCTCCATGGAACTCGGAGGACATGAGGAGACAAGAAGAACATTATACTGTTGCTGTCACTATTTTTGTTGTGAATCATGAACAGCAAAGTCTTTTTTCTCTAACCCAGGATTCTCATATCTTCTGCCAATAATCATACTATAGTAACAGACTAGCTTATTAGCTTGCACACAAATAAAACTCCCAGTCTCTTCATGGTTCTTGATAATTATTTGACATTATTTGACTTTCTTCAACTGTTGCTTCTCTGGCCATACCTTTCCAGATTTCCTTTCCAAGCAGTTCCTTTTCTAATGAGTCATTAATTTCTGGAGTTTCTTAAAACTCAGAAATAGGTATTTTTCTAATAATCTCTTTGTAGGAAATTTTAACTCATCCTCATCTGGTTACTGTGATGATGCCCAGATTTATTTCTCTACTCAGAGCTCTTCCTTGGTATATCAGTATATCCAACTACTGACCTAGCACTTGGATATTTTGACGATATCACAAATTCATTATGTATATGGCCGGATTCACGGCCATTCTCTTCAAACCTGGTCTTCTTTCACTATTCCATCTCACAGTAAATGGCATCATAATTTATCCACTTGCTCAGGCCATTCCCTTCTGTCTCTCTCTTCTAATGTATCACCAACACTAATTGCTTTTATCATTTCAATATCCACAGAATCTATTTTTCTCTTCATTGTTACCTTCATGCCGTTCTTTAGCTACCATTAACTCTTAAGTGGACATCCCAATACTTCCTTCTACATTCATTCTGTTCTTCCTCCAATCTATTTTTTAACTTTAGCCAGAGTGAATCATTACTTTAAAACTCACATTGAATCATGGCATCCCTCTGCTTGAAGGCTGCTTAAATCTTCATTGAACATAAGGTAAAGGTCTTTGGTTTACTTCTTCTGCTCATTATTTTGATCATAGCCCATGTAAAGCTTTCAGTGACTTTCCAGTCATATCTGAATTCTTTATTACATAATCAGATATAACCTTATTTCCTTTCTTCAAATCACTTTTGCAGATGATTATTATATAGCTTTAGTGTCATTATTTAATTAACGTCTATGTCCCTTCTCAGATAGTAAGCTCCATGAAAGTAAAGATCCATGTTTGAATTAATTCTCATTGTACCTCTAGCAAGTTGTACAGTATTTGTCCCTAAATTGGCACTCAAATATTTGAGAATGAACAAAACAGAATGACCATTTTTGAAGAAATAATCACCTATTTTTCCTTATCTAAAAATGTTTGTTGTGGTTTAGCTAACAACTCATACAAAAGCCAATGGTACATTTAAAATTATAAATCAGGTCATGTTAGCCCTTAAATAAAATCCTTCATGACTTTCCATCATAATTAGAATGAATTTATATTCCATATCCTGGCTACAAAGTCCTATATGATTTACCCCTGGATAACTCATGACCTTTCTTATAGAACTCTTTCTCTCATGTACTACAATAAAGTCACAGTGCATTTTACTCTCTTATATATTAATATCTCTGGGTATTCCCACCCAGAAGCCATATGCCAACTATTCCTCTTAATCTTTGCTTCATTGACTACTTTTGTTACTTAGAGTTTAAATATCACCTAAGTTTCCTTGTCCTTTAAATTTTAAGCAGTGATCCAATCACTCCTCAGTACTTTTCACAATTTGGTATTTTTCCTATCTGATTGTTTATTTACTTATAGTCCATGTTCTATCGCTCCCTCTGCCCCCCAACACACACCAGTAAAAATGCTTTGCATGTAGACTTTCTCATTCATTGTTGCACCCCCAGGTCTTATAAGAGTGCCAAGTACATTGTGGTACACAATAAATAATTTTTGAATAAGTTAATCTATTCTTAAATTTGGGAGTCAGATAATTTCCAGCAATGCCTTTGGTCTAGGAAATTAGAACATCTCATATTACCAATTGTGAGATTTATTATGATTTCTAACATGGCCCAAAACATTTTTTTTTTTTATATAATTTGGAGTTTGTCTCCATATCAGTAAGGAATCAGTAGGTCTATGATTTTTCTGTTTTCTTCATCACCGATTTACCTTGAAAACAAATTGTCTGTTCTTTTCAGCAACATAAAATGGAACAAAGATTTAAACTAATGTGACAGAATGTTCTGATATTCAGAGCAAGGTTAGTGTAAATACAGAGAAGCCAAAGGGTGCCCCAGCAATCCTCTGATCTTGAAACACGTCTTCCTTCTGTGCTCTTCCAGTATTTAGATTTGAAAGCAACAGGCTGGATATAGAATCACAAACACTACAATATTGTCAAAAGTAGAACTTGATCATTTCAACCTCTTTAACTTTAAGGTGTGGATAAATAACTTCTTTTCCATTTTTTTTTCTAGTTTTCTAAAGGTACTAGCAATAAAAGCAAGTTAGCTCAGCTGCCTCTCTTTTGAATTGTGTTGCCATCACAACTAAAGCTTGAAATCTATAGGACTCCTAAACAGGAAGTAGAGACATATTTAGAAAGAAGTTAGAAAAAAATTGCATTTATTTGATAATTTTACAAATACTAGAGGAAGAAAATATTCCTCATATGCAGCTCAGCATGTCGCCTTTTACTTGTTTGCATTAGAGAAAATACGGTACAAATTCTCTGATACCGCTGAAAAACTTTTTGAGGCATGTTTTGGCCTTCCAGAGTTTGCCTTAGGCAAAATTTTGAAATATTTCGAATTGTTCTTGTAGATCTTTTATTAGTGTTTCCCTTTATTTTGACATTACCAATCCATTGTATCCAAAGGTCCAACAATTTAGCTCTTCATCTTTATCTTTCCTTGGAAGGGTGCCATAATCTGTAATTTCACTTCATTTTCCTCCTTCTCCCATGCAAGGCTCTGTTTAATTTGATTAACAAATTTGAACTAGCTAGGAAGAACTAGTTAGTGAATATATTACTCTTTCAGGAAATGTACTTTTCTTTAAATCAAGGGCTATCTTTTTCATAAAAAATGTGACTTTAATGATCTTCCTATTTAGTCTTTACAGGTTATTATTATTATTTTTATTATTATTTTGTAATCAAATAAGAATAAGGCAGTTCTATTTGAATTAACAAAGACATATTAGAAGTAATAAGTCTGACAATCAATCACACAGTCTTGTAGAAAGGGAGGCTATGATTTGGCAAATGTATTAAGCTCTAACAATTTTTGAAATAGTGTCCAAAGGCCATGAGACATAGCATGTGACACATGATCAAGTTTATCACTTCAGACATGTGAAAGTAATCAAAGACCTAGTGGTTAAGTGGTAAGGAAAATAAAACTCAAATCCCTTTTTTGAAATATCAGTGAACCAAAAAGAAAATAAGGCCAGAACCAATTGCAAGATATACTTGAAGGTCAGTTGTAAACAGCTCATGGGTGGTTGGCAAATAGTTTTGTGTTCACAATTAGAAGCCTTTTCAGGAACCAGATCCACATTGTGCCGCTTCTAATAAAGCTGGTATCTGGTATTTTGGAAAAGGAGGGCACTTTGGAGAAAGGCCACCAATGCATGGAAGCAGATGTCCCTTGCTTAACACTCCAGATCTAAGACTCTCTAATGAGAGTAAAAATGGTCATTACTTCTTCTTCATTTTCTTAATTTTCTACTACAACTCAAACACAAATGGGTATGAAATGATTATATGGCAAAATCTCCATTAATTAATATGCAGTCTGGATAAATTAAGCAAGAAAATATTTATTCATTGTGGAATATTTTGTTTGTCAATAGTAAGTGCTTTATAAATGGCAGAAGTTATTTAAACATAGTATTATTAATATGATTTTTTTGTGACTGTGGGTTGTGCAGTGAGATACAACTTTAGTTTTTAGAAACAGTCAGCAATCATATTTTTGTTGAATAAAGAATTTTCCTCTAGTCAGTACTCAGTCTAGAAGATACTTTTTTTCATGTAAAGTCACAGTACTCAGTAAGAGAAATTTCGGTAAGCTGGAGAAAAGAATGAAGGATAGAGGTGAGTAGTCTGGTTTGAAACAATATGGATTAGGGGTATATAGGCAGTGTCTAACATACTGGCTAACATATATATGTACTAGGCACTTAGTACATGCACATATGCATATATATGTAATAATATATATGAATCCATTTAATAGATATATTGCTATCTTTATATGTCTTCTCATTTTCTTAATGCCTCTACATGGTGATTATTTTTTTCATTTTATATATAAGAAAATTGTGGCCTTAAGCAACTTCAATGAGTTCCAATGCTCTATATTATTTAAAAATTTTCTGACTCCAAAACTGAGTCATGGACTTCTCTTAAGAAAGAAATCAGAAGACAATGTGAGATAGAACAGCGGAAGAGAAAGTGAGGATGTATGCAAAGACACAGTATAGCAGCTTTGGTATTATACCTTTTTAGGTTTGATGATGACTCCATCAGGTACTTCTTGGGATATTGTAATCAAGATAATTGATTGTTGTAAGCTTTGGTTTGCTTATCTTTGACATAGGTCTAATGATACCAAGCACAGATACAAGAAGCTCAGTAAACAAGGATAAATCCCACACAAAAACCAAAACCAAAAAAAAACAAAAAACCCTACACCTAGGCATATCATATTGAAACTGCAGAAAATCAAAGATAAAGAGTACGAGGCATTCAATGATTAAAAACAAAAGACCTCAAAAATAATATGTAGCTTCGGTATACCATTAATATAACTATTGTTTGGTAAATTGCATGCTATATAATGACATATAGAGTCTAATGATAAAAAATGATTATTTTAGCATGTTTATAATATATAGGGAAAAAAAGTTCTAATTATTAAGGAGAGGTACAGAAACTGATGGACTCTTTAGACATTTCTACCTTTGTGTGGCCCAGCACTTTTTATAAATTATTGTGTGAATAAGTCTGATATTCGGTTACCTTGCCAGATAATATAGATCCAATGTAAACATTAGTGTCAGCATGTAGATTACTGTCCACAAGGGTCTAAGGGAGAAATCATTCAAATTGAATTTAAAAATAGATGTTCTAGTGGTTTAAAATCAAATTATGTGCAAAAGATAGGAGACTATTTTATATATAATTAGTCATTGACAAATAGCACATAATACTTCAAATAACTTTGTCACCTCAATTTCTACTTCCTTTGGACTATTTTTCCTACTTTGTATTAGAAAATATCTAAGGCTTTTTAGTGAATTATGTTGTCACGAAAGGATAAAGTCTCAGTTTATAGTCTTTGTACTTCCTGTCACATGACCTCTCCTTTCATCAGAAAATTTACCACAAAAAATTCTAAAAATGCTCCCATTCTCTAACATACCTGCTGGCTCCCTCTCCTTCTTGAACTGTGTAGCAGGGGTGTCCAGAGGTGGTACAACTTCACCTGCAGAACATAAAACATGGAAACCTGCCTAGGTACCGCTTCTAAAAGGAAGCATGATTGAAGTCTTAAAAAAAGAAATCAGGAGAATTCCACAAAACACACTGAATTCTTCCAGTTAGAATCTATGATGGTTTCACAACTTATTTTCTTTATTACTTTTATAAGTTAGTCCTAGAATTTCATTAAAGCTTTTGGATTTTTGTCCACTTTCTCAGAGCCTCACATTTTATTAATGGATATAAAATCTCAAGTTTAATTTTTTTCTAAGTCAATGTTTTAGTTGTGGAAATTTTTTAATAACAAAAACTCTTATTTTCTTTTTTTCCTATTTTTCCATCCTGTATATCCTTAAACATATTTATTTTATTTAAGATATTAGCTAAGGAACATATTATAATATAGCAAAACAGGAGAGAAATTTGTACTCAATTTATGAGGCACATGCTAATAGTTAATGAATAATAATGAAGTCATGTATGGGTAGACATATCAAGGCCTACTTGCCTTTATTTGTGCCTTCTTATAAAGTTATTATTAGAAATTTTGATTTTCATATTTAATCTTGTTTCGATGTTCTGGGATCAGGTGAAGTCTAAGTTCAGTATTTCCTCTGTCGAGAAGAAATATTTAAGAAGTGAATGTAGAATTCAAAATTTGGATTCTTTCCATTTTAGTAGACTACATCTTATAAACAGATGATTATTCCGGAATTTAGGAAAAAAGAGATGCCAGATGGTGAGAGTAAAAAGCAACATTCAGATTGAAATTACTACTATAATAGAGAGAGAAATAAAGAAAGAACTCTCATAGTAATATGTTTTGGATTATCTGTTTTATCTATTTTAAGTGTTCTTTAGAGTAAACATTCTTCTTTAAGGAATTCAGTAATATATACCTTGACAACACACTTTCTGAATTGAGTTCTGGATCCTAATTTCTGTTTTATGAAGAGGTCTGTGTTGTACATTTACTAAATATAGCTGATTGGTCTTGATTGAAGACTTCACTCATTAACAGTTGGGTGGGTAGTAGTATAAGTTCCTCTGAGTGGTACTAGTAGGTTAGGACAGTAGACAAGACTTATTCCACAAATATTTATAAGCATATTTTATGATCAAAGCATTCTATTTAGGGATTTACTTTCAAAAGTAATGGCAGAGAACACTGGGGGCAAGGTTGTTAATGTGAGAATAAATTTATTGAACTGCCTTACATAGATTTATAAATCATAAAAACTGTTTAGCATCTGAGAGGACCATGTATGGACCCAAGAATGTGTACTTTTATGTATTAGTTAAAATTCTGGATTTTTAAAACTGGTTCTTTGAAAATGTTAGGTGACTCAACCTATGCATATTCATTTCATGTCACCAAGTACATTCAAAGTTTATGATGGACTTAAAAAGTCTAAATGATATTAGTCCATGCTTCTTTTAGAGCATGGAATAAAAAGAAATGGTGACTCCAAGCAACAGTTGGTTCCATAAATTTGGAAAGAGCATGTGAGAGAGAAAGAGAGAGAGAGAGAGAGAGAAGAGACAGAGACAGAGACAGAGAGAGAGAGAGAGAGACAAAGAGAGAGAGAGAAAGAGAGGGAGATTATTCTGTTTCTGACTTTTAAATATATTATACTTAAAATCTTAGTGCAAACTTTTAATTCTGTGCTAGATTACTCACAATTTCTGTAGTAATTCTTCTTCCCCGTATATGCATGCACCTTTACAATGTGAATTAACCGTTTGTGCAATCAAAACGTGGAGCCTTTTCCCCCTACCTCTAGAATCTCGGCTCATTCAACTTGCTTTGACCAATCAAATATGGCAGAAGTGACATTGTGTAATGTTTGAGCATCGTTCTCAATAGATCTTGCAGTTTTCACACTTGCCCTCTTGGAATGCTTTTATCATCATGTGACATCTAGCCTACTGTAAAGTAAAAGGTCACATGGAACAGAGACAAGCCACTGCAGCTGAGCCATTTGAGGCCAACCAGCTGACAGACAGCAACAACCATCAGAAATGTGGCTGAAGCCATCTTATGTATTCCAGCACCAGTTGAACAACAGATGACTTCATCTATTTAAGTGGTCCTAGAAGATACCAACAGAACTAGCTGCCCAGATGAGCACCTAATCCAAATTGTGGAATTATGACCAAGTAAAATGGTGGTTGTTTTAATCCATATTTTGTGGTGGTTATGCAGCAATACATGATTGAAATACATTCCTAGTATTTAATTTATTGAATCTTATTCATGTGATCCCGTAACAATTTTATCTTGATGTTTACTTAAAATTACTGTCATGTTCATGCATTTAAGTAGCAATATTTACTAAGTACTTCCTGCATGCAGTGTGTGATTACATACCTCTCACTTTCTTGGGCTTTTGAAAAGGAAATAATCACATAAGTGTTTGTCCTAATACACTGATATAGTAATATAATACTATAGGTAAGGGCACTTTCTTAAGAATCTATGAAATAATTTATGTTTTACTCTACACACATACATGCCATATTTGCCAAACACTTAGCATTAGGAAGTCAGGAAGACAAAGCAAAAGATTGTCAGAGGGAGTGTTCTGAAGGATGAGTTTTGACGTGAGCCTGAAGAAAGAAAAGCTTGGTGTACTAATGCAATTCTGAATGATAAATGATGTCAAGGAAAATAAGAACTTGTGCTCAGGAAAGCTAAGAAGCCTCAATAGTATTATGAATTTCTGTTAATAAACTGTCGGCACTATTGTGCATCACAAATTTTGTATTCATTGGTGTTTGAACCATTGTTTCTACTACAGTAAAGTGTTGCTGTCATCCCAAACAAATGTTCTTTGGGAACAGGCCTGCTTTTAACTTGGAAAAAAATTTCTTTTCTTTTACTATGTCTCTCTCGATGTTTACCATAATCATTGGAGAAATAATTATGTATTTGAAATAATTTAAAATTATTTATTTACAGATTTCTTATCTCCCACCTTCCTTTCCTCATTTCCATTTACCATTTCAGTTTATTTGCCCTTGTTCTACAAGGTGTCTGAAGAGTGAAAGAATATTGCAATTAATCTTATTGTAAGTAAATAAATGTCTCTTTAGAAAGCCACTGAGGTAGCCTGTTAATTAAGTTAGAACAGGAGATGAGGACAAGAAATAACAACTATCAACTGATATCAAAATCTAAAACATAGCCAAAGTAATTATTCATAGTGAAAAGCCTGAATTAAAGAAAATTATTTACAAAGGGAGAAATATAAATGGAGCTCACTAATTCTCCCAGTCTTCCTTGGAAGCTCTTACTCTTTTTTTTTCTTTTTTTTTTTTTTTTTTTTCTCCTGATTCAGGCAGAAGTTGTGAACACTTAAAAATCAGAGAATTGATTCTGAAGTGGGAAAGAAGTGTTGCTCTTCATTGTATCAGGAATAAATATCTTGCATTGCAAATAATTGCTATTTTTCTAAATGACTCTTATTGGGACACTTCAATTGATACTTTGGCTCCTCTCTAAAAGCAATGTATTGCTACGCCTTGTTGCTAAGCAACACCCCACAATGAGAAAAGCTGAATTCTGAGATTTTAGTGGCAGATTCAAAAAATGTTCTCTATCTGTAATTTAATATTAGATGGCATGTCTATGTATCTTTGAATTACATGAAGCATAACTTATCTCAGACAATCTAGAAAGTTTCTTGATCAAAATGTGATTTCTTTCAAGTTACAAAAGACTTTAAGGTACATAGCATATGTCAGCTTTTAAAAATTTAATAAGTGATTGCATTGAAACAATCTAATGTTTTACAGTTGTGCAACCATTAGCTATATTCAGCCGGCATTTTTATGGAGAAGAACAATCTTGCCAAACGTTTATGAAATGAAGGTGCTGGGAGACAATTCTCCATGGATATCTTGTGTTTTTGCATGTCTTGCAAGCAAAGGCACTGACAGTCTTTTATAGAAGCTATCTTTTCAAGAATGCTTGTACAACAAACAATTTTGGCAGGCAGAGATTATGTCTCCCTCCAGAACAAAAAAGCAGATTTACTTACACCTTTAAAAGATAGAAATAGTGGCTCCTTCTGGAGTGAAGAGCAAGCATGTTTACTGTCCATTATAAAAGGTTCAAGTTCTCTAGGTTCAGTGTTCAACTCTGGTAATGCAATTCACTATGTATACAAGTATCACTTGGCTCTCTGCTCTCTTTGCATCACCCTGTGGGAACCTGTATAAAAAAGAGCTAATACTCTAGCTATTGTTATTGCTGTGAGTAATAAGTGCCTTTTGTCTCTGAGTCCAAAGTCTTGTGACTGCTAACAGCATTTATGAAACTGTGGCTGGCTAACTTGTGTTGACTGTTAAAAATGCTGGCCGTCAGCAAAAAGGATTTATTGGGAAAAAAGAAAGAATTAAAAATTTGGTATGTGCAACCACGGCAAGCCTCCTGCAATTCACCAGGGAAACGAAAGAGAGGAAATTCTTACATAGAAGGGAAGAGGAAGTGCGGGGGTTGTTATAACAAGTTCTTTTTATAGGGCTTTTGCAACTGACATAGGACATGAGAGCTTCTCTTATAGGCCCTCCTGAGTCCTGTCTGTGTGAAAGTTTTCGTGATTAATTTTGACATTTTCCCCTTTTGATCAAGATCTTTCTTTGAAAACATCACAGATCAACAGTACAGTCTTCTGATTTCTGTGGCCTTTTGTCCCTCGATGTTGGGAAGGACCTCTTATGGGTATCTTGTCCCATGTTGGAGGGACAATGTATGGCCTGAAAATCATACCTATTCGGGTTTGAAAAGCAACAGGTGCAGCGTTTAACAAGAAGAAATTCACAGCAAAATTAAAACAACATAACAAACGTGGTGTATATAAAGATACTAAACCAGGAGCTCAGATCTGAAAGACCTGGTCATTATTATCCTGGTGAAACAACTGGTGAAGGGTCACTCTTTCACAATAGATTGGGAAATGCAACCAAGAACACTTTTTTTTTTTTTTTTTCCAAGAAAGAGAAAAAGAAATATAGTAAGAAGTGACAGTAAAAAAAGGTTGTATAGGCCTGGTCCAGTTATTTTGGGAAAGCTATTTTCTTCAGATGCTGCCACTTCAGTTTATTGACAACTTTAATTTCAAGTCCTCAGACTACGTGCAGGTCCAGTAAGGGTCTGGTGCCTTCTTCAGGTGTGACATGTGAACCCAAGAGTCTACTCCCTAGAGTGCAGCAGAACAAGAGTTAGTCAATGATAACTGATGGAGGCCCTTCCAGTCAGGCTGGAGGGAATCTTTTTGGGGATGTCTTTTCCAATAAACAACAGCTCTAGGTTGCAGAGTGTGGTGTTTGAAGTTTTATTTCCTGGGAATGCACTAGTAAAAGATTGTTCTACCAAGGCATAGTTATTTTCAATAGAAGCTATTAGGCCTTTACAATCTTGAAGTATATCTCTCTTTATCAATGGCAAATTGAAAGAAACAGGAGCCAGATACATGGGGTGTCCTGGATTTATCTCAAAAACTGAGAGTTGATGTGAGATTTAAAAGGATGAATGACAATGCTTTTGGCCAAGGTATCTTGAGGATTTCTACAATTTTGCCAACTAAATCTTAATAAGATCATTAGTATGTTCAATTAAACTGGAGAATCGAGGGTGGTAAATGCAGTGAAAATGTTATAAAACTGGCCAAACAGCACAGACTTGTTGAAGCACCCAGGCAGTGAAATGGGTTCCCCCATCACTGTGGAGATTGGAAGGAGTTCTCCAGGTAGGAATAATATATATTTTTTTAAACAGGACTTTAACCGCAGAAGAGGGAGTAGCTTGTCTACAAAGAAAGCTTCAGTCCAGTAAGAAAACACATCATGACTGAAACATATTTAAATCCATGAGATGGGGGGAAAATGTAAGAAATTCATTTGCCAAACCTCAAATGGTTCATTAGGTAATTTTAAATGTCCGGGAGCCATACGAACAAATTCCCTTGCCTTATACTTTGGACAGTTGGGACAGGTGAAGTAGGCACTTCTCATAGTTTTATTAATTTTTCCCCACCAATGTTGATTCACGGATGCCATCATTTTATAATTGGACCAATGGTTTAATGCATATATGGTATCTAGGAGTGGAAATTTTAGAGTCTCCAGTAGGACTGGATTATTATTTTGTTCAAGCCAGAGCTTTCTCTTTTTATTAACAGTTGTTTATTTTCCAATCTTATTTTTCCTTTTCTGAAACCAATTTTTGGGCTTCTTTGGCCATTTTGTGTGTGTGAATGTGTGAGTTATCAGCTGGGGAAGTACGTATTTGGGCCATGACAGAGCTTTGACTGCTTATGGTTCTTTTAAGGGCATTTCTTGTGAAAATACCAGCAAGGTGATGTCCTTTCGCTTCTAGAGGTCAAACTTAGAATGCCCTGGGATCTTAATAATATCTAAAGCAAAGGGTAAAAATATAGCATTCAATAATTCCTGAAAATATGAGCCATTTTAAATTTTATTTCCACCGGAAATAAGGAAAACCGCATTGCTTTTATAACAATCCAAAATCACGAGCTACTCTGAAACCGTATCTACTGTCATATAAATGTTGGCAGCTTTGTCTTTGGCTAAAATACAAGCCCTAGTGGGAGCATACAATTCAATCTGTTAGACTAAAGTAGCCAAAGGTAAAAATGCTGTCTCATTGAGTTACAAAAGGAGTTACAATAGCATAAGCACAATACTTACCCACTTTCATTCTTTAAAATAAACAATCTGTAAACCATAAGAAGTTAGCATTTACCCAGAGGAGTTTCCTACAGATTATCATGGGTGTCAGGAGGTGATCTGCATGTATTAAGCAGCTGCAAGGAGCTTTGATGGTGTTAGAGGAAAGTTAAGTGAAGAGCAGTTAACAAAAGGACTTCATAGGAGGTGAGGTGACTGAAAAATATCGGGTGTAAAGAGTATCAGGAGGGCTTCTACTGCATTGAATACAAAGATAATTAAAAGGAATCCTGCAAGGATTTCCTCTGTAGCTTTAACCAACTGGGCAGTGGCAGTAATGGCTCTTAGGCAAGGGGGGTACCCAGAGCCATAGGGTCTAATTGCTATTATAATAAATCCTTTGGATTCATAGTGATCCCCATGTTTTTGGATAAGTACCCAAAAGGCATTTTAAATTTTCATATATAAAAAATAAAAAAAAAAGAGGGTCTGATAATTGGGATGCCCAAGAGCACGTGGGTTCGTTAAACTCTCCTTTAAGGCCTTAAAAGCTGTCATCATGTTGTTCCAATAAAATCAGGTGGGGACTGTCATGCTTTAATAAAACATACCGAGGTTTGGCCATAACAGAGGGAGATAGGGATTCTCTTTCAGTTATAGCCAACTAGCCCAAAAAAGTCTCACATTTAATGCTTAGTTTTGGGCTTTGGGAAACCTAGGATGTCATGAAGTCTATCTGGACCCCAACAGATACCCCAAATATCAAACCTGGGATTTGGCAAACTGCAATTTTTCTTTAGAGAATTTTTGTCACTTTAAGGCGAAATGTTTTAACAGGTGCATGCTATCTTGTTGTGAGGAGACATAGGAGGAAGCTCAAAGTAAGAAGCAAAGAATCTACATACTGCAAATGAAATAGAGCCTCTATGGAAAGTTATCCAAATTCAGTCTTCAGGATTTGTGAGAAAATAAGAAACAACTCTCAGTAAAACTCTTTGAAGCGTTACACTGTCCAGGTAAATTGTTTCCTTAGCAAGTGAAGGCAAGAAGGTACTCGCTACTTTCCTCACTGGAATACTAAAAAAAATAAAAAAATAAAAAATAATAAAAAAAAATGCACAACATAAATCAACATTTAAGTAAATTGATTTAAGTAAATTTACTTTCAGTAGGATGGATGCTACTAATGTATGAGGAAAAACAACAATATTTATTGCTTGGAGATCCTGGACAAACCTCTACTCTTGTTCCTTTTAAATTTTTTAACAAGTAAAATAGAAAGTTGCAGGGACTAGTGAAAGGGACAATAAGTACTTGAGTTTTAAAGTCTATTACAGGCTTTATGCCTTGAAAGGCCTTTTTATGTATGGGGTATTAATTGGTTCTGGAAAGGGTTTTTGAGGAATCTATTTGAATTTTAATAAGAGGTACACTGTGGATTCTGCTAATATCAGTTGAAGATTTTGCCCATAAAGGGGATGGAAGCTGATCCAATAGGGCGAATGATTAGTGCTCCCAGATTCAGCTATAGTGCCATCAGAAATAGAACCATTAAAAGATGTTGAAGGGTCATTTAGTTCACCTGATTGGCTATTTTGACAGCGACTATCAAATTCTAGGATTATTTCCTTCTTTTGGGAAAAATTCCAGAATAATACTTTTTAAAGAAGTCTTGGCCTAATAAATGAACAGGGGTGGAGGAACAAGGAACAAAAGAGTATAAATCTCTTAAATGGCCTAAACAAAAAGGGATGGATTCAGAGACAGGAACCTATTGAGATTTATTTAAGATTCTCTTTATTTGAACTGTGTTATTATTTTGAGGCAGGGCCTGCTTATAGCAGTGGGGTTGAGCACTAAGAGTAGAGGTCTGGTATCAATAAGGAAAGAGAGAAATTTATTCCCAATCTGGAGAAAAGTATCTCTACTTTAATTAAGAGGAAGGACTGGGAAAAGTTCACGTGGTTCCTCACAGCCCTGACTTTGGGAGTTAGGGTGATCTTGGAAGTCTGTAGAAGACTGAGGGTGTCTGAAGCTCTTAAATTTGTGATAATTTATTATTCAATGTCCTAGTTCTTCACAATAAAAGAGGAAGCTAAGAGGTTTCTGGTTTCATCTGGGAACCTTCATTTGCTAGAGTTGAACATTAAACAATTTTAGTGATCTTTTTTCTAAGTGACTTGTTTAGGGTGCAAGCATGTTTATTTTCCAGATTAACCAATCTATAGTGGATGTGGTTTGCCATTCTATCCTGGGAAAGGTCTTAGTTCAGCCGATTAATAAACATAGAATTAAAGGCTACTCAAGTAGAATCATCATTTGAAGGAAGGTCAGAATTGTCTTTAAAAATAAGCTGAAATAAATTAGAATAGTCATTAAGACTGTAATAATCATCAGGCTCTTGTGAGCAAGCTTAAATTTTGTTCCAATCAACAGGCATTTGAAAGAAGGCTCCTGTAATTACTCAGTGGAGATCTTCAGCAAGGCTTTTCTTTTTCTTTTCTTTTCTTTCTTTTTCTTTTTTTTTTTGCATTTTTGTCAAAAATCAGAAGTTTGTTGTTCTAAATTCCTGTCAGGATGTTCCCAAAGGTTGTTCTCATCCAATGCTGAACCTGACCATCACTGACTACCATATGAACTTGCTGATATAAATCAGAAACCTAGGCTGGTAGATTTGAATAACTATATTAAACCCTTTGGCAATCTGTGAGGATCCTCTGTTACCTTAGGACATGCTTTAACTATAGATCACAATTCAGCTTTATCGCAGGGAACATAAAAAACTTGGGGTTCATCGGGATCCTCAAGTGATTTAACATTAAAGAGACACGTACTGGTAGGTTCAGAGGAAGAGGGACTTAGAGAAGGTTTAGAGGAAGATGGTACAGGAGGTGGAGCCGGAGACTAGGAAGCTGGGAGTAGAGGGCAAGATGGCACAGGAGGCAGAGAGTGAGACACAGGAGTTGAGGAAGAAGAAGAGTCCGATTGCTTCAGAGGCAGAGCCTGAGACAAAGGAATCAAGGGGAAAGGGGAAGATGGTGTTGGAGGACAGGAACACAAGATTTCAAAATTCAGCTTCTTTTTCTTTAAACATGTGTTAGCCTTAGTTAATTTTAAAACTTTATTTTGATAAGAAGCAACTTCAAATTCCTGGTAATTTGAGAAGCCTTAAAATACCACTCAAAATAGGCGTTCCATTTAGTTTTGCCAGTTTCAGAGCTATGATTGTCCAATTCAGCTTCAAGAAAAGTAAGTGTGAAGATTTCAAAAGTTTCTCATAATGGCCATTGATGTTCTAAATTACTTTTGCTCAGGTCAGTCCATTTAGTTAAAAAATGTGCATGAGGAGATACCTTGCTTTATAAAAACATAAATTTAGTCAGGGTCCCTGAGTTCCTGGGAGATTTTTCAGAGGTTTTTCTATAGTAAAAAGCTCAAAACAGCCTAACAGCTAAAACTTAAATAGCAAAAAAAAGAAAAAGAAAAAGAAAAAAAAAGCTTAAAAGAACCTAAGCAGCCTTAAATAGTTTGAGTAGCTCACAGACTTAATACCAGCCAGATCCATTTAGAAGAGTCCAGTCCTGAAAGTGTCGAGTCAATGACTGAAGCAACAGGAATTCAGAGAAGCAACTTGATCCCAAAGGAATCAGGCTATAAGCTTAAACAGTGGAGTTCTAGCAGAATATACTGCTCCTGAAAGAGCCTGACCACAGTTTCAATGGGACAGTTGATTCCAGGTTCCAGGGATCCAAACAGAATCAGACTGACAACCAGCACAAACAACCCAGTTTCAGAAGAATCAAGTCGATGGCTAACATGAAATAGCATGATCTCCTGTGGATTCGGGCCAAAGTGCTGAAAGAGAGCTCAGAGACAAACAAGGCCTTTTACCAAACCAACCAAAAAAACCAAACACTTCTAAACAGATCTTGAATGAAGCCTTGAAGAGCTTCAAAATTCAAGAAGAGTAGAAGCTCAAATCCAACAGAAAAATTACCCTCAAGCCTCTGCAATGGGGAGAAAACTAGGGAGCTCAAATAGCTCTGCAGGTGCCAGATCTGTTTGCTCACCAGCCCAGGAGCTATTTGGGGTCTTCTCTGGATCCTGGATGAGCCCTCAAATGTACTGATCACAAAACGAAAAGTGACCCAGGCATTCCTGAACAGAAAGGATCTATTAAAAAAATATATGACTGCAATCTGGTATCTACAACCACGGTGAGTGACATTCAAGGAAACAAAGAGAGGAAGTTTTTATATAGAGGGGAAGAGGAAGTGAGGGGGGCTGTTATAACCCTAGAGTTTTTCTTGTAGGGCTTTTAAGACAGACATAGAACATGAGTGCTCTCTCGATAGGTCCTGCCAATTCTTGTCTTGGTTAAAATCCTTGTTATTAATTTTGATACTTGTTAAACTACAAGAGGGTAGATTTTCTGACCCTTTATAGTTTTTAACAGAAGGCATACTTTTGTTGGCAGTTAATGTTATATTAAGTGCAGCCAACTAAATGAAGCTTTAGCAGATTTTGACTCTTAAAAAGTAAGGAACAAACAAAAAGTACATAAAAATATTAATTATGTTGATATCAGAAACATCTAAAACTATAGAAATGTGCAGATCTTCACTTCTTTAAAATGACTTTTCTCTTTTTCCTGACTCAAACTGGCCGTGGGCCCACTTGCTTCTTTACTTTCCTTATCCTTCTGTATACTGCATGACCACTCCCTTATTTATTAAGCCCTTAGATCAGCATCAAATAATCTCAGGAACAAAGCTTCAGGCCTGTTGACCACAGAACAGTGTTTCAATTGAACTAAAGATAACATCTTTCAGATCCAGACCCATGAAGGGAGAAGGACCCTATCAGTATCCCTTGAAAGGCAGAAGAACCCTACCAGCATCCCTTGAAACCAAACAGGATGATACCATGACTGACATCAGGACCTGATGCAATGATCAACTGCCTCCTACCCTAGCCTTGACTAACCATTAAAGCCCACAAATCCCAGCTCCTTTATCTACTAATGAGTTTTTCCTTTTATAACCTATGCCCTAGTGGCCATCAGGGAGCCAGGTCTTTGAGCACTAGTTCACCTATGTCTTCAGGCTTGGTGGTATTTCCTTAAATAAACCCCTACTTTGCTAAAAAACTCTTGTCCATGTCTCTTTTGGCTTTGATATGTGCAGGCAAAATGAACCCCTTGAGTTTGATAATAACTTTAGAGAATTTTGTAAGAGTTTATTTGAGCCAAAACTGATGACAATTGCCAGGAAGCAAGATCCCAGTTGCCCTGGAGAATAAGTTATTCAGTTTCATTTATGCATTTGGAATTAAGGAGGGATCATAAGAAAGATTACATGAAAGTAGGAGAAAACAAAGCAGAAATTGGATTACAGAATGGTTATTAAGATTACATGCTCTCTTGAGGTTGGTTACACCTTCAAGGGGTATTACTTCTGGTATTTTAAACTAGATGCACAAGAACAATGGAAGGGCTTGCTTAAGGCATGGATAAGCCTTTAAAGAAATTATATGCCTAGAATGTGACTACCCACCATGACCTGTTTAGTTAGGAATTTATGATCAGATCACCCTGTGTGGTCACTTTCCATAGAACCCCTGTTTCATCCACAATTATAAGTAGCAGCATGAAATGTGGGTTCTAGCCATGTGATTAAGAATGTACAATTTGCACCTCATCTTTAATTGTATGAGATAATTTGTTCCCTGTTTAAAAAGTTTAACCTTGAGCCAAGATGTCAAGGAGAAATTCTTTTGGGTAGGTGAAACTTCCCAGAATGTTAAATATCATTCCATTCAGACATTTTTCTACTTAGCCTAAATATATATCCCTGATCATGACTCAGTTAAGGAAAATCAGATTACTAATATCTGATCTTAATATTATATACCAGTGATATTATGATTGATAAGAATTATATATTTAGTCTTCATCCTCATTTTTGGCATAGAGTTCTAAAACCCTTGAGATTTCCTTAGTGATAAAAGCAATGTTCAGGATTGTCTTTTGTCATGTTAATGAGCTGTCTGTTGGACTGCCGCTAGGTCACCGGAGGATGGGGACTGGTTGCCAAGGGAGCCAAGCATGTGATGGGAGGTTTGAAACTTTTAGTCCCACCTTTTAATTTCCAGGGAAGGGAGAGGGACTGGAGGTTGAATCCATCACCAATGGTGAATAATTTAATTATCATGCTATATAGTGAAGCCTCCATAAAAACCAAAAGGATGAGGTCGAAAAAGCTTCCAGGTTGGTGAATGTGTGGAGATTTGGGCAGAGTGATCAGCTATAAGAGGGCATGGAAGCTCTGAGCACTTTCCCCATGCCTTGCCCTATGTATCTCTTGATAGGTCTATTTGTATTCCTTAATATTCTTTGTGAAAAATGGTAATCTAGTGAGTATAGGGTTTTCCAAGTTCTGTAAGCTGCTCTGGCAAGCTAATTAAACCCAAAGAGGCAGTTGTGGGAACTTCTGATTTATAGTCACTCAGTCAGTAATATAGGTAACCACCTTGGCTTGAAATTGGCATCTGAAAGGGGAGCGAAGTTTTATGGGACTGAGCCCTTAACCTGTGGGATCCGATGCTATGTCTAGGTAGATATGTTGTAGCCGCCGACCCCCGAAAGACACATGGACCACCAGAACTCAATGAGTTATAGGAAACACTCTTTATTTAGCCAGCTGGGTCTGCCAGGGGTACACAGACCCCTAATTAAGCAGCCCCAAAATGTAGAGGTACAGGGTTTTTAAGCCCCAAATCCCATTCTTCATTCCATCTAAACACAAAGATCTATCTTTCTTCTATTCATTACCTGTCAACTCACAGTTCAGGTGCGTAAGTGGGTGTACAGAAGCAGAAAGCTTATTGTTTGAATGTTATGTTCCTATGGGTGACAGCCTATGTTCCCATGGACATAGCCATGTTCCCATGGACACAGCCAAGCAGTAACTTTCCTGCAAGTAATAAATTTCTAGCAGTCATTTTTCAGCCATTACAGATAGTGTGAGAATTGAGTTGAATTCTAGGACACCCACTTGGTGTTGGAGAATTGGTTGGTAGTATGAGAAAAACTCTCATCTCCTGACAGTGAAATTGGGTGCAGAACCCTTAATATCACTGGTTCTTATTTTTTAAAATATATATCAGAATTATTGTGAGAATGTTAAAACATAGATTGCTGGGCTTCATTCATAGAATTTCTGTTCCAATAAGTCCTGAGAATTTGCATATTTTACAAGTTCCAGATAAATGCTAATGCTTTAATCTAGGAAACTGACTTTGAGAATCACTGATAAAGAATAATGTTTGGAAATGTTATAGCATATTTAAAGTGCTAATAATTTATAATCGTACAGACCTAGGTTAGAATCCCAGCTCTGCTTATTGTATAATTTTGGAAAATATAATTTCTCTGAGATTCAGTTTCTTCATTTGTAAGATGGGACTAATAATAATACCTATTTTAAAAGGAGGTTTTTAATATTGAGTTATTCATTTAAAGTGATTTTAACAGTGTATGACACTTAGTAGATATTCAAAAATGATAATATCATTACATTACTATATTCTGAAGTAACTTTTTTACAATATTTGCAAAAGAGCACTTTAAATATTAAATCCTCTCTTAGTTCATTTAAAATATAGTTGGAAGGGTAATATCATATATATAAAAGATATAAAAATGTAAAACTGTTAAATATCATAGAACTGACTAACATATTTTTGTTAAATCAGAGTGTAATCCCTGAAGCATGCTGTCTATTTGGACAGGTTCTCCTAAGTTTTATTAAAATGTCTCATATGTATGCCAAAACTTTTTTTGGTGATGAGGCCTGCTTACATTCCTATGAATGTGCATGCCCTTCTTGTTGTGATGGTTGTTTTCACTTAAAATTGGACATCACCCCTATGATATCTATGGTAGCAGATTGCTTTAAATTTATAAAAATTGCCGTAAAGCCTGAGAAAGTCCATTCAGAGTTACAAGAGAAATCACCAATTTTCAATGTGATGATATTTTATGTGTTTTTTTCCCCCTCTAATTTTTATTTTTCCTCTAACAAGGAAATATTTTCTCTGTCTTTTTTTAAGTATCGGAAAAAGGAAATTCATAAGAAGCACATGTTCCTTGTTATAGAGACATTTTTAAATGTCTATTTCAGTATTTGTGTATATAAGTGTGTGTGTATATACATGCATAATTCTCAAAGACAATCAATAATATAGCACAGAAGTTTTAAAAAGTCTTAAATCCTTGTAAATCAATGTGTAGGCCATAGTTAGGCAGAATTAGCATCACCTGGGAGACTGTGAGTACTGTAGAATCTTGGCCCTCACCCCAGGCCTACTGAATCAAAATCTGAGTTTTAATAAAATCCTTAGGTGAATCTTATGCTCTTTAAAATTTGAAAAGCACTGATTTAATGATGTCTCTGATGGTGTGAATTAATTTTCTTTTATTCAGTTGATGCATATTTCTTCTTTCTATTAAAAACTAGGCATGGTTTGTGACATAATTACAAAGAAATAAGAGAACACATGCTCTTACCTGTCTATATTAAAATTATATAACATTGGATGTCACCAAATATCTTCTAGAAGTGCATATGAATAGTTAAAAAGCTTCTGTATACAAAAAGAAATAATTGACAAAGCAAAGGGGCAACCATCTGAATGGTAGAACATATTTGCTAACAATGCTTCCAATAAAGACATATTTTTCAAAATATATAAAGAATTCATACAACTCAACAATAAAAGAACAAATAATCCAATTAAAAAAACGGACAGAGGACCTGAACAGACACTTCTCACAAGAAAATACATGAACAGCCTACAGTCATATGAAAAAATGTTCAACTTCACTAGCTATCAGGAAAACGCAAATCAAAACCACAATAACATACCACCTCACACCTGTTATAATGACTGTTATCAATAGGACAAGTAATAACAAGTGTTAGAGAGGTTGTGGAGAAAAAGGAAACCTCATACACTGTTTGTGGGAATGTATATTGGTACAGCCAGTATGGGAAATAGTATGGAGATTTTTCAAGTAACTAAGAATAGAATCATATAACCCAACAATCCGTCTTCTGAGTATTTACTCTCAAAAAATTTGAAAAAAAGTTATCAGCAAAGTTATATGCACCCTGAAATTCATTACAACATTATCCACGGTGGCCAAGACATCAAATAACCAAAGTGCTGATCAATAGATGATTGGATAAAGAAGATTTAGTACCTATACACAATGGAATATTATTCAGCAGTAAGAAAAGATGAAATACTGCCATTTGGGATAACATGGATGAATCTTGAGATTATGATGCTAAGTGAAATAAATCAGATAGAAAAAGTTTAGAACCGTGTGTTTCACTTATATGTGGGATACAAAACTAAAAGTAACAAATAAACATGGTAAACAAACATAGACTCATGAACATGAGCAGTAGATTAATGATTACCAGAAGGAAGGGGGTTACGTGGGGGGAGGTAGATAAGGGTAAAGAGAGTCAAATATATGGTGATGGAAGAAAATTTAACTTTGGGTAGTGAGCACACAATATAATATACATATGATGTATTATGTACACTTGAAATCTATTTGATTTTATTAACTGATTTCACTTCAATAATTTTAATAAATTTAACAAAAGTAAAATGTTAACTTCTTACACTTTAAGATAGGTTAAAAAGAAGAGGGCTAAATATTGGTCACATTAACTTCTGATGCCCATTTTCCTACCTATTGGAAGAATTTGTTATTCTTCTCAACAAAAATGATGAGTTTAGACCCTCTAACCTCCATTGCTCCATCCTGGTGAGAATATAGAGGTAGTGGTCTCGATTGCAAGGATAGGGCAGGACTTCAGCCTATGTCCACAGAGAGGTTATTCTCAAGGTTATACATAACAGGTGTCAGATATTTATCAGGGAGCCTTTGAGGACAACAAACTTTATGCCACTGACAAGAGTAAGGATCTAAGTAGCAACTAAGAACTTTCTATGGTTGGTAGAGTCTTGCCACAAGCATGAAATCATTTCAGAAAGAATTGTATAGGGCAATTATAAGAGCAATAGCAAAACATGGATGATCAATCAGAGACAGTCAGGCTGGACTATACATGGGAAGGTCATCAAATCTTCTAATGAGTTTTCATGAATTCTCAGCCAGGAAAAATTGGAAATTAATGATAATAATAACAAAAAACTTTATGACTTAGAGTTTGGTTATAATTATGAAAAACTGCATTTATTATGAGGATTCAGTTATCTTCATAAATTCTGGGGATAAATTTTCTCTCCAAGTGCTGTAGCCATCAGACTCTGTAGATCACACTGACAACTATACTACCCAGAATGGTCACTATCAGGAATGTAATACTCTTTAAAAAACTGATTTATGGACATGGTAGTTGTATGTTCCTGTGAATTTAGAAACAGGTCTCATACAAAGTCATTCCATTCACATTTCTGCCAGTTAATTTATTAATCAAAGGATTACCTTACCTTCTCAGATAAGGCTTGGGAAGAAGTTAGCATGCTTAGTCTATTTTTTTACCTTTTTTTCCCATCCTCCTTCTAATTTTTTGTTAGTTATTTCTATATTTAAAACACACACACACACACACACACACACACACACAGTATGTCCTATTTTATTGACCTTATTCATTGTTTAGTTGAAGTTCTACAGTGAAGTATAAAATCAGAGTTTGTGCCCAGACCTCATGCTGAAGTTTCTCCTTTGATTCCCATCCAGGAATGTCTTATGTCTATGTTTATGAAGGATTCTCTTGTTACGTCTTTGCATATTTTCAATCAGATCAATACAGTTTTAGAAATATTAATTCTAATATCTTGAATTATTTCATACTCCTTTTAATATAATATGTTAATCTATGACATTTTAAAATTGGAAATATCCAATACCTTTTTTTGGTGTTAATTTTTTCACATGCTTCTTCCACACTGACCTCTCTAATTGTTTGAGATTTATCAGTTAATTTTCCTGTGGTTCTCATATATTTTTCTTTTTTTCTGAAAATAATTCTGCATAATATTTACACATTTTATTTCATTTTACTGTTTTTAATTATGTGGGCTAGTACTTACAGAAATATTTTTAAATAAGGGTGGGAAAATTGTGAATCTTTATCCCATTCTTTTTATTTTGAAGTTTTGGAGAACATTATCTTATTTTTAGATATATTTTTTTTGTTTTTTGTTTTTTGTTTTGTTTGTTTTTTTTTTTTTACATTTTCACCAATACACTTAATCATAATGCCTGATGAATTTATTAGATAAATTTGAGGCAGTTATTAGTAGAATAAAGTATTTGGGTCCTATGAACCTAAGTATGTGACTAATTTTACCAATAGCTTAATAAACGATAAAACACTCTTGAATTCCTGGAACAAATCCTCTTTGACCATGACATTTCAGAATAATGTGTATTACAATGAGTTTAATTCATTCTTACTCATAGATACAAGGTATATGATATACTACCTTGTCTGATCAACTCTATCTGGTCCTTGAAATCCAATATTTGGTACTGAATTAGACCCTTGAGCTTGGTTGCTAATGCCAGGTCAGAGTACTAAATAGCCAGGCCATCTTTCCTGAGGGAAATTCTCTGTTTTAAGTTTATAGGTAACTTTCCTACCATCGGGGAAAACTACTTTCATTAGTTTACTGAGAAAGTACTGGATAGCTAGGGAAAAGAGTTGGTTTATTCACCTCGCTAAGATGGTTATTAAGAGTATCACACATTATAGTGGCCTCTCAGCAATCACTCATCTGGAATACAGAATCCATCTCATCCATGAGTGGTGGGTATTGATATTTCAGAAGACTTACGACATGGAAAAAACAAGACCTAAAGATGGGTGAGGAGGATGTTTAGAGAATATGTTCATGGCTAAACCTTTCAGAACAAGAATATGAAAATATTTTTTAAAATACCTTTTTCTTCATAGGTAAATGAGTTTTAAAGCATAATTAATTTATATTCAAACTTCCCCCTCACCTCTCTTTGATATGGATATGTACATAGTTTATATATAGCTGCAAAATTTGTTCTTAATAGTTCTTTTCCATATCCTATATAATTTGTATAACAACTTTCATTAATCTTCATTTATATATAATATGTAGTTTCCATTTTAATTGCTTCTTTTTTTTCCCTCAGAATTATATAGAAGTGCTAATAAATTTCAGAGTGAAAAGATGATTTATGACTACATATTACTTATAAATTTCTAATGTTATTACATTGTAGTTAAATAATGTGACATTATTGATTTTTCTGCTATGTGGGATTTGTTGAGATTTTGGCTGTCCCATAGGACTGTGATAAGTGTATTGTGGACAAATACACTTAATTAGTGTTACTTAAATTGTCTATGGTTTATTTTTTTTCTCTTTGTTTCATTGAACTCTGGATTTTTAAAGAAATGTATTAAAATCTCACATTGTGTCAATTTTTAATTTGTTACCAGTCTTACATAAATTATTGTAAGTTCTATTGTTTGATAAATATTATATCATGACAATTAAAAATATTATTTTGCTTCACCTTCAATTCTATTTAAGATTTCTGTCTTGATTCCACTTCATCTGATATTAACATTGTTGCACTCAATTTCTATTGGCTGGTATTGATCTGTTAAATCTTTTATACAGTATACAGATTAAGAATTTTAATGAGCAAAAACAAAACACTTTAATCTGAGAGTTTCTCAACAGAAAATATATTTCATTCATATTCATTATTATGAATATATTTGGACATATTTGTTGTATTTTAATAATTGTCTTTTACATTTTTTATTATTTCTTTTTTTCCTTTTCTCTATTTTTAAAATGTATTTAATTTTATTATGGTGACATTGGTTAACAAAATCCAGTAAGTTTCAGGTGTACAATTCAACAGTAAGGTATATATATATTGCATTGTGTGTTCACCACCCATAGTTAAATATCTTTCTGTCATCACGTATTTGACCTCTTTACCCCATCTACCCCCTCCTCCCTCACTCCCATCTTCTAGTAACCACTAGTCTATTGTCCATGTCTATGAGTCTCTGTTTGTTTGTCCTGTTTCTTGCCTTTAGATTTATATCCCACGTATAAGTGATATCATGTAGTTTTCAACTTTTTCTGTCTGGCTTATTTCACTTAGCCTGATTTTCTCAAGCTTTTCTGTATTTGAATAAACAAGTTTTCTTTGTTCCATTTTCACATTGTGTTTTCAAATATTTTAAATTTCATGTTGATAGTTCTTAAGATATTATATATTTGTAAAGAACAAGTATTTTTTAAAAAAGAATTTTAATTAGGTTTAAAAAATTTATTGAGCATCTACCATAAACCAGTCACTATGTTCAGTGCTTTAATACAGCGATCTGTTTACAAAGTGAAATGTGAGGTAATTTTAAGACTAGTGAGATATTGACTACTATAATAATTTAATTTTCAATATTTATTAGAAATCTAGCTAGAACATAAAAATAATAATTTTATGTGTAGTTTTGTTTAAAGAAGGCTAAGTAACTAAAATTGAGTCAATCTAAAATGGATTTAAAATATTCAGTAACTATTAAAGGACTTATGACATTAAAAAAATCTTGACGATAAATACAGATATATGCGTTATCTCTTCACAGTAATGTATTTTATTTTGGAGGTTAGAAAACTAGTGCTCGGTGGCTGCTATGTATTAAGCTCTGATCAAGACTTCTGGAAAATACTAGTAAACAAAAAGGAAGAAACTCTTTGCCCTCATGGAGTCTGCCTTCTAGTGGAGGAAAACAGGAGGACTAGTCAAGAAACATCAAAAATAAGTTAATTTAGTAAATATAGTTTACTGGAAGCTGATCGATGTTGTGGAAGAAAGAGATAGAGCAAGGTAAAGGTAGTTGAGAGTGGCAGGGCTGTTGGTGGTGCTGGTGGTAGTGGTGTGGGCAGTTGTAAATTTTCTCAACATTGTATTTTAAAGGATTTTAAAACTTTAAAAGAGTTCTAGAAAAGTACAGTAGTCCTCCCTTATACGTGATTTTACTTATCCATGGTCAACCATGATTCAAATATATTAAATAAAAAATTCCAGAAATAAACAATTTATTTTTTAAATTGTGCAGCATCATTTTGATAGCATTTTATGCTGTCCTGCTCTGTCCTATTTGGGATATAAATCATTTCTTTGTGCAGCCCATTCACATTGTACATGGTCTCTGCCCCTTAGTCACTTAGTAGCCTAGCCATCTTTGTTATAAGAGAGAGAGAGAGAGAGAGAGAGAGAGAGAGAGAGAGAGAGAGACACTACATTCACATAATGTTTATTACAGTATACTGTTATAGTTGTTCTATTTTATATTAGTTATTGTTAACCTCTCGCTGTGTCTAATTTAATTAAATTAGATAAATTAAACTTTGTCATATATATGTATGTATATAAGAAAAAAAAACATAGTATATATAGTGTTCAGTACTACTTGTAATTTCAGGCATCCACTGGGGATCTTGGAACATATACTGTACATATGCCCTTTACCTAGACCCAGAGTCACCAATTGTTAAATCTTTCTGTCTAATGTCCTCCCTCTCTTCTCCTCCCCTCCCATCTCCTCTCCTCTATCCTCCCCTCCCTCTCTTTCCCCTCCCCTCTCTCTCCCCTCCTCTCTCCTCTTTCCTTACACACACACACACACACACACACACACACACACACACACACACACACTTTTAAACCATTTTAGAGTGTCAGACACAATACCACTATAACACTATATCCCCAAGTGTTCAGTAAGTTTAATAACTGATAACCAAAGCTGGCTTAAGGGGTATTCCTAAACTGGCTACTTTAGCATTATCCGGAACGCATTCTAAAAATTAAGTAAGCAGCAAGGAGTTTGACGCTAGTGGTTCTGAAGTAAATTGGGGCCCAGCAATTTATACTTATTAATCTCCTCCAAGTGATTCAGACACATAAATATGTTCAGGAACCAGTGGCTCAATTTAGGGTCAAAGAAGGTGTAAGGAAGTGAAAAAAGCCTCAGAAGGCACGAGCCAGTTGAGACAGCAGTTCCTGAAACTGAGAGGAAGCTTGCCAAAGGGAGGAGACCCTTTTTGTATTTTCTGCTATTGTGAAAATTGAAACTGAAAAAGATGGGCAGCCAACGTTTCAATCTTTTTCAAAAACAATTTAAGGTTCTTTTTCTTAAGATTGCTTTTATTTCTTTCAAATAACCTTTAGGTATAACTCACTTAAAAAATAGGAAGTATTCCATCGGTATTTGTTAATTGAATTCTTGAAAGAGTTAATCTTTTATGTTCTTGTTTCTTTACCTAAGATATTGTATTAAGAAGCTTTTTGTTCCTTTATATTCTCTAAGGAAAATAAATTGCAAACATATTTAACGCTTTTTAATTTTTGTGTGTGTATATATGTAATAGTGAATGCCAATACATCATTTTTCCCCACCTCCTCAAAAATAAAACGGGGTATGTGGCAAAGACTCCTTCTTTGATTTAACTGTAGTCAGGGTATTTTGAGTCTTCTTTCTGACTAGGTTCTACCTTTGGGTTCTGTCCTTGGTCCACTTTCAGTTTTAGTAAGAATCCTGCTGAGTCATTCTAGCGAAACTCCATCGCCCTTGGGATACGACTACATTGACTGCCTTCAGCAAGAATATTATTAGGTCAGTTTAGCAAAATTACCTTACTTGATAGTAATTTTCCATCCAAGGACCCCCTCATCCTGCTCTTTAGCTATAAATTTCTACTTTTCCTTACTATATTCAGAATTGAGCTCAGTGTCTCTCCCCTGCTATACAACCCCATCATAGTAATGGCCCTGAATAAAGCCTGCCTTACCATTCTTTAACAAGAGTGTCATGAATAACTTTTTCTTTAACAGTGGTCAAGAAAGTATGGAAACTGGTGTATTCTATACCCATTTTGGAGACCGATAACTATAGCATTTTGAAAACCCTGAGAAATCTTGAAGGTATTACTAAACCTAAAATTTCCCAGCTTTATTTGATTATTAAGTCTTTTGAGATAAAATAAATATATTTAACTTTTAATTATTTTCCATGTGGAGAGGAAAATTGTGTAGAGCTGGGTTGGTATAGTATAGTCCTGAGACCATCAGGATCAATATCAACTGAGCATTCCTTTATAATGCAGATTCTCAGGTACCATCTCATGCCTACAAAATCAGAAACTGCATTATAACAAGATTCCCTAGTGATTTATACACATATCAACTTTAAGAAATACTCATGTAGATAATATAAAAGAGTATATATCACCATATTCACTTTATTGATTCTGCACTGCATAAAAATGCTTTTTTGGGGGGTTTTAGTTAAACCGCTCTATATTCCTTGATTAAATACTGATGGCTTAAAGGAAATATGTTCCATAACTGTTAGGAGTGGCATGAAAAAATGCCCTGTGACTAAAAATTTCCGACAGACAGATATTCAATAGATTTTTTTTTTAAAATAACCTCGTTTGAGTACAACTATGTAAATGTTTTGCACGACATTACTGTTTTGTTTTCAAATTTAATTTTTAATTTTATCAAGATAATATATGTCCACAGTTTAAACAGTCAGACACTATTACCAGCCCTATAAAACATATAGTACTCTTTTATCCTAAACCTTTCTACTCCTTCATTCTACTTTTCAGAGGCTTGCACTTTAAATCACTTTTGCTTTGTAATTTACATATGTATATACATATATTTTTAAAAGATTGAAAAACCAAAATATTACAATATTTACATAAGTTAACATACTCAATATATATAAAGATTTTCTTTTTGCTTTTTCAAACTTTGAAGAAGTCTTTTGATTTTTTAAAATCAACAGAGATTTTACTTTTCTTGTATCACTCTCTTGACCACCTCTTCCTGTCCTCTTGCTCTGTACTCCCAAAATAAATATATCACAAGTTTCTGTTAACTCAACATGAATGGTTTACATTACTAATTTAATCCAAATTCCTGAAAAAAAACACAACAACCCTAAATTGTATTAAGTAATCTAATATCTCAGGTAATCTATTGTTTCCATTTATTTTCTGTTAAAGAGATTCCTCCTGAAGACTTTTATCTCCCTACTTGGATCTGAACTGCCTGTTCTTTTGATCAGATGCACGAATGTTTTCCTCAGACCGGCTTTCACTACCATCCTACAATTCGATTTACTTCCTTCTTACTTTGGATTATCTGTTTTCAAGGTACTTTTAGTTCTTTTTCAAGTCTTTGTTTCTTGAAGCATCCTTAACTTCCAGGTGGATGAATATAGTAGCTTCAAGAAATGGAGATTCCTTTTTTTGAAAAATTACATGCATGAAAAAGCATTTTATTCCCTCACACTGTATTGTTGCAATTTATTCCATATCTTCTATAGATTGTTTTTCTTTAAAATTTAGATTCTTCTCTCAAGAACCATGTTCTGAAACAGAATAGTGTGAGTTGGTATGTGTCTCTTTTCATTTATGGTTCTAATAGACAATTTAAATCTGGAAGATTATCTTCTTGGGAATTTTGGAAAATTTTCTTATGTCTTTCATTACTTCTTTTCTCCATGTTCTTTATTTGCTCTTTCTGAAAATATCATTTGCCTGCTGAACCTACTAGATCGATCCTTAATTTTAATTATTTTCTTATTCTTTTTTTCTCTTTCTTGTCTAGTTTTCCAGTGGTGTCATTAGGTTTATCTTATAACTCTTCTATTTATTTTCTATTTACTTTTGTTTTTATTATTTATATATATACATACACACATATATACACACAGACACAAATAACATCCATGTATATTTTATGTATATCATATTCTCTATTATCTCTCTGGAGGTAATTAAGATTTTTATCTGCTAGTTTGATATTATATTAGTTTTTTACCTGCTCCTTGTTTTGTTTCAATTTCCTTTTACTTTCATTCTTTCTGTTTTGATTTCTTTTGTGTTTCTATGTTTTAATTTTACTTTTCAAAGCAATTATAAGAGAAACTAAGGTTTCTTTTGTTTTTGTTTTGTTTGTGTGTTTATTTGTTTTAAGAAGTAAGCCTTTATTTCCTTGTTTCACAAATAAAGCTGGCTGTGTTGGCTGGAACTATTTTAAGCTTTACTTTATATATAAATAAAATACCTTAAAATAAATTGTTTCATTCACTTGGCAGGAAAGTGATCTATTCACGTTACAAATGACTCCATAGTCAACTCTCTTAACGTATAAGCTATATTAACTTCTCCTTTTCCATATTGATACGTAGAACAGTATCATAGAAAAAACTATTGCTGAAAGGATAACTTTTATGCATAATCAGAAAGAAAAGCAAATATGGTTCACTGATTTTACAATTTTGTAATGTTATGATCTTTTGAAGTTTTTATAAGCATTTAAAAATATACAACTATTATTATAACACACATTTACATGATCATGTTAATTATCTACACACCAAATGATTTCTCATGGATGGACAGTTTAAATATCCTATATTTGGTTAAAAGGTTATTTTTTTAGTATGAATGTATAAAGAAAAATAATAATTACTGCTAAGGTCCCATGTCTTGTGTTTCTTCTCTGAGAGATGAAGTGTTCTTGACCAAAAAAAAAAAAAAAAAAAAAAAAAAAAAAAAAAAAAAAAGATATGGTTTAATGGTTGGAAATTCACATATGCAAAAAATATCTTTCAAGTTTGATTTATTGGAAACAACCAAATACAAACACCAATCCTACTTGAACAGACAAAAATAAGCCTACATTCTGAAGTATTTTTACTTTAAAAAATAACAACTGAGTTTAAAATCTTTAAGAACCATTTTATTTGTGCGTGTTTCTCAAATAGTGTTCAGGAAACAGAAGCTACATAGAATTGACAGTGTTATTTTATAAAAAGCCCCTGGACAGATACTTGTGCTAATTCTGGGTTAAATGAAGACGCTGTAGGAGTCTACATACACTTAGATGTGATGACATACATAACAACTTTTCAAGAAAGGATATTAAGGGTATTGTACAAGATAAAGAAGATATTTCACTATTTATGGTGCCTATATTTGATGGAACACTAGAGGTTACAATATACAATCCACCATCCAACTTTTTACAGTTTAAAGAATTGAGATTTTGAGAGTATTAAGTGCATTGCTTGAGGTTGTTATCTAATATCTAGCATTATTGTATCTTAGACAGAACCATACTAGGTTAAAAGCTCCAAAATTTGTGATGTGAAGAATTTAGAAGCTATCAGTGAAATAACTAATGATTTAACAAGAATGGGTTAAAATGAATTAAAATATCTCTATATAGGGGTGAGTATGTAATTTGTACAGTCTAATGCAAAATGAAATTTAGAGTCCCTTATTCAAAAAACAGGAAGAAGAAAGTTTAAAGATACTAAAATATAAAGTTTTTTGTTTAAAAATATTTTATTGCTTATGAAATGTAATAAATATAGTAGAGATGCACAAGGAATGACAGAATCTTAAAAACTGCAGGAAAATAATAATTTGGTCTTATAACTTTTATAATGATGATATATAGAATGATATACCTTATACATGATTATATAATGATAATACTTTATTAATGTGATAACTTGATCTTTCTGACTTATTTTTTAACAATTTATTAAGCTATCAAATTTATACTTTTTTTTAATCTATAGAAATGAAAGTAATATTGTTATCGTTGGAGTGATCAAAGTTCTGGTAACACACACCTCTAGGTCCTTTTCATTGCCGAAGAAGTGAATTTCAACTCAGTGAATAAGAGAAATATTTGTTTATTAAAAACATGTTATGAAGTAGAAGACAGGCCAAACCTAAAACTGGCTAACCACGTGTTAATAAGGATACTACCTTTGGATGGGAGCATTATATTTGGGACCATGATGGGTGGTTACAAAGGCATTCTTGCGTGATTGGAAAGTGAGGTCATTTTGATTAACACTTGATTGCTATGTGACTCTTGGCCTAGTGCGCATGTGGGCTCCCAGAATTTAGTCTGTTATAATTTGATACATGAACTTCCAGCCATAAACATTGTATTATAATGAAGCTTTAAATGTAAGCAAATTAGGGTAGTATCTTCTGTGCAGTTATCTGTAGCCAGATTAGGCCAATGAAGACTATGCCCATCCTTTCTTTTGTCTACGGGGATGCAGGAGGAATTTTGTAACTACCAAACAGGGTGTGCTTTGGATGGTCTCTAGGCTGGGCCCTTATTCCTTTGTTCACCTTGTTGCTCATGTCTGACTAGCTACCTAAAAATATCAGTCACAATATTTATCAAATAATTATCAAATAAATTTTGGTAATATTTATTTTGAGAGGGGTCTATCAAAATAAGAGTTGGAATAACTTACTAATTATTAATTATTTCAGAATAAAAATTGTGGTATATCCAGAGCTGATGATTCCTGAGAAGTAACTTTAAAAAATTAACTCTTCTAAGAAGTCAATTTCATGTAACTCTAATTTTAATTGTAAATACTAATGTGTACTATGGTATTTTAATGTAACTGATATTTCCTGTAACTTGTGAAAGGTATACAAAAAAAAAAAATGACTTCGTGATGTGTTTATAATTCAAAATGCCTGTTTACGCTATCACTGTCTTTCATTACAGATAAATTAGTTAAAATATATTTTTTGTAAATAATTGTTTCAATCTAATCTTCATATGAAAAATAATGTTCTTTTCTATCAAATATGATAACCTTTCAATTTAATTTCTATTTCTATGCCTATAGATATTTACTTTGCAATGTTGCAGCAGGTTTCAAAACCGGAGTCGCATCCCTTTGAAGAGTTTTAATAACTTGTTTACATATTTTATTGCAATGTTCATGTGCACACTTTTATTTTGTCATAATTTACTAACACATGATTTCTGCCTGAGCACCAGCAGTTCTTGTTTCAACATCCAGGCTAGAGGTTAACATTTGTGCAAATGTGGCAGGGACAGGCTGTGGGAATGCACAGGGAAGCTGGCATTTCATTACTGATGCCACTGATGCCACTGCAGCTGCCATCACTGCTATTATTGCCACCAATCTGGCTCCAGGGCCCAGTTTCAGCTGCCCCGTGGGCCCTGTGGTGTCACAGATGGACCAGACATGCACACCATGTGACCAGGTCACCTGCTTGGAATGCATGCTGCCTCCATGCTCTTAGGCCTGAGCTTGTGTGTGCGTTCACTAAGTGTAATTCCTCTGCTTACAGACATCCTCCATGTCCCATTGAATTTCACTTACAATACGTAAATTCAAAGTTGAAATTACGAAGAATTTCAAGACAGAGCAGAGCATTAAACCAATGCAAGACCCTAGAATGACTGACATGGTTTGCACATTCTGTTGCTGGCTCTGTTTCTATGTATGGAATTTATGTTATCTCCGTGTTATGTCCCAGTGTAATGAAAACTTCGAACCCTAATCCAAAGCCTCTGAGAAGGCCTAGATCTCAGAACTGAAGTTGAAAGACTATAGTATTCAAATTTCTTTCTATAAAGCTCTTAAGTACTTTTTTTTTTTTTAACTGTGCTGAAGGGCATCATTTTACCCTTCTTTCAATAGTTAACTTTGGTGTGATTTGCAGGCAATAAAGACAGAGGCATCATTAATTATGTGAAAGCCATGCTCTTTGCTTTATAAATGTGACACTTTCAAGGATAGTGGTTGTTTGTGATGACAGTTGTTTATTTCTGAGAATTTGGTCACTGGATCTTTTTGAAATTAATCTTAAAATTTCTCCTAAATAATAGCATTAAACAAATCACTTATTTTAAACTTGACAGTGACTATAATTGAGTTAAGTTCTTCTAAATCACAGAGATATACTTTTTATAGAATCTACTTCTACTTTATGAACTTACTCTTTAGACACAGATTAATTTCTAAAGGAACTGATAAATAAGGTTCAATAGATATTACATCTCATGAAAATTAAATTTCAAATTGTAATTACAAATATAACAGATGAATAATATATACTAGTGCATTATTTATAGTAATAACAGATGGAAGTTTGTTGTATTAGGTAAGACTAGTTGGAGAGTATTGGCCACAGACATTGTGATAGAACATTCTTTAATTAAATTTATTGGCATTGATTGGGTACTACTGTTCAAGTATATAAAAAAATAAAATAGACATAATCTTTGTTTTAAAGGAGCTTAAAGCTGAAGAAAAAAAAAAACAACCTCAATTAAAAACAACCACACATTTATTATAAAAAAGTGAACATTTGCTGAATCCTGCAAAATTTCATAACTGATAACCTATAATCTAATTTTTCTCTGACTTACTAATAAACTCTCAACTGACTACAGAATTTTTTATGTGCTTCATGAATGCTAACTATGATTATGCATAAGAGCTTTTACACAGGTCATCTTATTTAGAATCATGACAACTCAATGAAACAGCATCATTTTTATTTTATAGATGAGGAAGCTATATCATTGTGAGTTTTAAAAAAACATCCTCAGGTAATTCAGCAAGTAAGCTGCATAATTGAGAAGTGAATTCAAAACCAATCTATTTTACTTTGAAGCTGTATCCACTGCCCTGGGTTGTTCTTATAGTGGTTTCTTTGACATATCACACTCTGAAGATTCAAGTCTAGAGGAAACTTTCTCAGCTCTGCATGATAGTATTTTTCTAAGGGGATGAGAATGAGGGCTACTAATGGAAGAATGGGAGCTATTTGTGGTTAAATGTGTTTAGCTAAATTCTCTTACTCCCATTGGAAATTCATAAAATATATTAGCAAGTTCAATGACATAACTCACCTACAATATGAAATGTAAATCAATTGTGCTTGCTCAGTTAGCACATATACTAAAAAATTGCAAAGAAACACAGAATAGCATCAAAGTCCTCAAAGAGGAATGATACATATAATTTCAAAAAGCACTGTATTCCTTTATGCCTTACCTATTTCAAGATACATTGTAAAATATATGTCTGATAATTTTTATTTAACTGCAAAGTATTTTTCACATTTATTTGTGTATTCTCTCTTTCCCGAATACCAATTAACACATTATAGAAATATTGTTTTATCAAACAAGATTTGGGGAAAAAATGATATGGAGATATAGCTTCAGAGAGAGATGTATAACTTTTGAGAAACATTAACCACAATGCTATAGACTAGAGAGAGAATATCTAAATCAGTGTTTCACAGTTAGGGCCCAGTTTGTTTGTTTAATTCTTATTATTATTGAGGAGAGAAGTGCCATAATTAATGACAAATTATATTTATTTAAAACAATCATCATACAAGTTTGGAAGGAGATGATTTTTACTGAAGATGCCTTTTGTTAACCAATCTATGAAATCATTGCTGGAATAGTGATGTAGTACAGTAAAACAGTAGTAAATGTGTGGGAGATGTTGCGCTGTATAGTTCAACTAGAGGAAAAAGAAAATGAGTTCAAATTGAATTAAAAAGAAAAGAAAAAGAAGATAAAAGGAGAGAAAAGGAAAGGAAAGAAAGGAAAGGAAAGGAAAGGAAAGGAAAGGAAAGGAAAGGAAAGGAAAGGAAAAGGAAAGGAAAGGAAAGGAAAGGAAAAGAAAAAAAAGAAAAGAAAAAAGGAAAGGAAAGAAAAGCCATGACTAGGCTTAAATCTTAAAATTCTGCAATTTAAGAAGAGTTATCTATAACAATTAAAAGAGAGAGAGAAATCTCAAAAAGTAAAAGAAAAATATAGTTCCTAATATTGTAAAAAGAAAAATACAAAATGGAAAGAGAATATCAATTGTTTTAATCCACAAGATTATTTTGCATAGGCGTATTTTTTTTTTTAAACTGTTCTTAAAAACTCAAATTTTCTTCCAAATATAGGGAAAATAAGTCTTTAATGTCTGGTAGATCTGTATTTCTTCACCTTGCTTGAGCTCCTGACTAGTTACCTCATCAATAAACTTAAGCCAGTAATGTCTTTTGAAAAATCAGAATACTAAAATAGTATGATTTTCAAAACTAATTGGAAATTAGTGCATAAAAAATGATGACCTATTGTTTCATTTTGACCTGGTAGTTACCTTTTCTATAAGAAGCCTCGACCTAATTGAGTCTTAGTAAGATAACCTGTCTTAATATTCCTATAATTATTCTTTCAGCTGAGAATCTTGAAGTGAAGATTGAAAGGGCTTGTGCAGGAATGTTCTGAGAAACCCCAAGATTTAGTGAATAATATTTTTTTTAAAAAAAGCACTTCTTCTTCAGCAAGTAGCTCTTGTATTTGCTTGTGGAGTATCATGCTGGGCACCAGAAGGGATATGATAGGGGCAGCAGGGCTTGATTTTTTTTCTATTGCTTTGGTACCCTGAAGCAATCTTTTTAATGGGGCAGGTATTTTAAAAATAACACTTACTTAAAAGAATCCATAGTCTTTGTAGGAGTATCAGCATCTTGAAAACTTCCTGACTTGGTTTTCATTACTGGAAGAAGAAAAAAACAAAAACAAATGAAACTTCTGTTGAGAGAATATTGCCACAACAGGGGTCGTGATGTGGGTCGTGATGTGGGTCTCTTTATAATAGAAATGAAGGTAGGCTGCATTTTAGATCTCACTAATCTCCCAACATCTGTCTCTTATTCAGTTTCTTAGATCCAGATTTTTTTTTGTAATGTTAAATGTATATTAACTTTGTAAATTAAGCATGAAAAGAAATATTCCTGTGTGTATTTTATTTGTGGGTAAAAAACAAAATGGCGAATGAAGTAGAAAAATTAATTTAAATCAGGGGTCTCCAACCACCCAGTCGTGGACTGGTACCAGTCCCTGGTCTATTTGAAACTGGGCTGCACGGTAGGAGGTGAGCTATTGGTTCTGTATTTGCAGCCACTCCCCAAGGCTAGCATCACTGCTTCAGCTCCACAAAAGATCATAGGAGCACTGGTCTCTGGTGCCAAAATGTTGGGGACCGCTGATTTAAACAACATTTTTTTTTTGTTTTATTGTAATAGAAAAAAATTTCAATGATTGACTTTGAACACAGATGTGTATGTGTGTGTGTGTGTGTGTATGTATATATATAATGTATATATAAACATATAAACCTTTAGAAAGTTATTATCACTAAATAAATATCTTCTTTAACTTTGAATAACAAGTATCAATTTGAATTACAATATTTCTCTCTCCATCGTCATAATCCATTAGAGAAACATACTCATATAAGCATTTTTAGATATCTCACTATTGTAAAAACACTTAGAGCAATGCTTTTCAATGTATGGGACATGCATCTCAGCAACAAAATGAATCAACCTGTGTACTTTGATCTTCGGTGCAGCAACACCTTAAGCTCTCCCAAGATTTATTAAATTAGATTCGAAAGGGAGGTGGAGATCTGGGAATTGTACTTTACTAAGATTCAGCTAGTTTGACATGATAAACTTCAACTATTTCTCACTTAATGTTGTAGCAGAATAATTTCTTGTACACAATTTCTGGAGATATATATATATTTAATGAAAGTTGTATGTATTCATCTGTTCGGGCTGCCATAGTAAAATGCCACAGACTGGGTGGCTTAAACAAAAGGAATTTATTTTCTTACAGTTCTTGGAAAGTCCAAGATCAAGTTTCCAGCAGGATTTGGTTTCTAGTGAGGCCTCTCTTGCTGGCTTGCAAATGGCAGTTTTCTCACTATGTTCTCACATGGCATTTCCTTGGTGTGTGTGTGCAAAGAAAAAGAGTGAGTTCTCTGATGTCTATTCTTATAAAGACACTAATGATTTCATTGTACCTTAATTAATTCTTTAGGCACAAGAAAGGTTAGGGCTTTAACATATAACTTTTGGGGAGATCCAAACATTGAGACCATAACATAGTACAATATATTTTGATAACTGCTAAGTTCCTTTCATAAAACTGCAAAACAATAATAGTAAAAAAGCATTAACTCTGCCCATAAAAATAGGAAAACTTGAAAACAAATGACTCTAGTTTCTTAAATCTTTCTTTTCCAAGAGAGAAACTTTATAATTAGTTCAGTTAAACTTTTGCATCTTAGAAACTGAATTCATTATCTTTAAAATTTATATTCTGTGATCATTCTAAACACAAAGGATAAGCAATGAAAAAAACATCTGAAAGAATTTCAAATTTTAGCCAAACCAAAGGACGTAGACCATCCCCAAAGCTTAATATAGGACCGGGTTCAACACACGGTCATGGAGGGGAGTGCTGGAGGTTAATACCTTTGAAAGACAACTGAACTTTGAGAAGCTGGAGAAAAAGCAAGAGAAATGTAGAAAACTCAGAAAGTAGAGTTTCAGGGAAAGGAGCAAGAAGACTTCACTGCCTGATTGTGTTGAAGAGAATTGAAGAAATACAGACTTGGGTACCAAAGAGAAGCAGGTTTTATTCCTATCTCTAGATGACTAAGGATACTTAAGTTTTCTGATATTGTAGTTCCATTATGAAACAGAATGCTATCTTATCTTTTCATTGATGGATAAAAAATTGCCACAACAGTAGCTCACAACAATGCCCATTTATCATCTCACTGTTTTTACAAATCAGGATTCTGGGCACAGCTTACCTAGGTCCTCTGCTCAGGGTCGCACAAGTCTGCAATCAAGAGGCTGACTAAGCTGCGTTCTCATCTGGAGGCATATAAATGGAAAGAGATATGAGTCTAAGCTTGCTGAAGTTGTTAGCAGAATTAATTTCCTTGAGATTGTCTGACTGAGGGCTCTGACTTTCTACTTACTGTGGCTATTGACTGTCCTCAGGTCCTACAGATTCTAAAGGCTGTCCACAAATTCTTTCTACACAAATTTCCTCAAAGATGTTAGCTCTATTTTGCCAAAACAGTCTTATAAGCATATAACCAAATAGTTGTTTTATAATTTTTATATAAGTATATAACCATATATGTTATATAATCATAACATAATTGTAGAAGTGACATTTAACATAATCTAATCAAGAAAGTGACACTTATGCTGTATTTTATAGGTAAGAAGTAAGTCACAGATCACAGTTGCACTCAAAAGGAGGAGACTTAAAAAAGCATAACTCATTAGGGTCTCCTTTGGCTCTGTCTTCCACAGATGATATTATCCCAAACAACTCTTTTGGCATTAAGTAAGATAATATACATAGAGTGCATGGTTCCTATTAGGTACTACTTATACAGGAGACATGAATGTATCCACAGATATATCTAATGAAGAACAGTTCTTCTGAGGCAGTAAATGATCTTTTTACCCTGCCTCATCTCAGAGACTTGACATAGAGCAACTAGGGAGTTTACCTTGTCCATCTTGATAGGCATTGCCTTTGTTTCTTACAGCCAGTTTATATTAAAAGCTCAGTCTGGAGTGACTCTCAGGAAAAAAAAAAAGAAAAAAAACACATTAAGGAGTGAAAAATGACAAATTACTTCCTCTTTCTGCCCCTGCCCATCCCCCTCAACAAACACCTTGATGATATATCTATCTATCTATATCTATATCTATATATATCTACAACACTTAGAGGCATTACGCTGTTCTCTGGATGCTCTGGGACCCTCTTAGGCACTTCCCTGTAATTCACACTCCTTAGAAACAGTCTAATACTATAAATCAAACTAATAACAAACTTTATTTCATCACTATACCAACCCTTCCCCCTGGACTTTGCAGTTATATAGCTATTGAGAAGCTTATTTAATTCAACATATTTCTTAAGATGGTACCTATCTTAGGGAATGCTGATAGATAAGGTGCTTGCATCCTGTGTTTCAACACATGAACCAATTATATAGCTTTAAAAAAACTATTCAGTGCCTAAATTGACATTTCTTACAAATGCACATTACAGGGAAGGGATCTCAAAATAATCACTCTTGGAAGAGTAATAAATGTTTAATTACTCTCTACAGCTTACAAGGCAGTTTTAAAGATATTTTCTCAGTCCTGATATCATCTATGAAAAATGTTTCATCCATAGTTCTTTAAGAGAGTTCTGTGAATTTCTTTTAAGATACTTAAAATTATCAGATGGCAAGTATAAAAAATACAAATAAAATGTTTCTTAAATTTAACATATATTTTACAGAGAAAATGAGTGGAATATATTTTAATCGATAGTTTACACTTAACTACCAATGGCTTTGAGAGTAATCACTCCATGACTATTTAAGTGGGTTGGTAAAGAGGAGGTAGACATCATGTGCTTTAGTGGAGTGGTTCTTGTATTAGAAAGTTTAAGAAAAACTGAATTAGATTGAAGTTTCCAATGCCTTGTAAATTAAAAATATCCAGGAAATAGATGTTTATTTGGGCATGTAGTGCTTTATTTCAGCACTTTAGGGACTGTGAAATGCTGGCATGTGGATTAGGAGCTTTGGCACCAGCTAGCAGGGAGCTTACTGTTCAGACATCAACCAGTAGCCCTCGGTCACCTCCAGAAGACAGCCTATCAAGCATGAAGCCTCTCTCATCAGCTTGTGTTTCTGTGCATGACAGGCATTTTCAGGACCAGAGGGGAAATGGCTTAGCTGAATCCTTTTTCATTGCTTGAATCAGCTTCACTGAACTGAATCATTAACTGTAAAAATGGAAGTATCAATTTGATGAAGATTAAGGCATTTTCCACCTTTAGCATACATTGGATTAAAGGGATGGAATAAGATGTAGTAAGTAGTATGGATGGTTGGACAGTGAATGGTATTGTGTGGACAGCTATGTCACACTTCTTACTCAGGACCCTATCCTCATCTCAAAGCTGGAACTCTTAATGTGAATAAAACTTGACAATTCAATTTAAATGAAGCAGAAAATAGATAATACATAAACTTCAAACCAAGACCCAGAACTGTCCACATAATTTGCAGGACACAGTGTAAAATGAAAATATAGAGCCTCTTTTACAAAAATATTAAAATTTTCAAGATGGCAGCAACAGAGTATTAGAAACAATTGCAGGGCCCTTCTGAGCATGGGGCCCTGTGTGACTACCAGGCCACGTACTGTGAAGCTGGCCCTGAAAGATCATACCCTTCACCCCTGCAATCTCTCAAACATCAGTAGCACAGTTATCCTTAGGATAGAATAAAGATGTGCTTTCATTGCACTTTAGAGGGAAGATGGGATCCTAGGAGCATGAAGAGTGAAACATTGATTTTGCCTACTGGCTGTAGCCAAAACATGCAAGGATCTTATGTTAGCTCTGGCTGTCTGGCCCACCCTTCAAGTGCACACATGCTGCTCTGTGCTTCCTTCTTCTTTTTACCATTTGATACTTGTTTTAGTCAAAATACACATGTATTAAAAATTCTAGCAAACAAGATGAGTTTTTTCTTTTTTTCCTATAGTATGTACCATCAAGAAAAATTCTTATTTTAATTTGTTTCTTTGAAGAGGATATATAATCATGTCTTTATGTGAATATTATAAAGTGTCATAAAATCTTCAGTTTTGGAATCAAACTTGTATAGATTTTTGACTGCTTCTATCACTTCATAGTTGTTTGATCTTTGGCAAACCATCCATCTTCCTTGAGTCCCTATTTACTAATGTACGTGGCAATAAAAATAACTACTTCATGGGGCTGTTTTATGCATTAAATGAGAACTGTTTTTAAAGACAAATGTGACACATTCATATTTTATTATATTTATTATTATAATTTATGATGATGATAATAATTATTATATTATAATTTCTAACCATACTTTTCAGAAAAATATCAGTTAGTTTTATCTTGTCTTAAAGTGTTTACAATTTGGAAGCATAGAAGTAGAGAGATCTTCAAAGATTTTCTGACTTAGTAGCTCTTAAATTTGTTGGGATCATAGATCCTTTTGAATGCTGATGAAAGGCCACGGACCCTTATTGTCTCCCAAAGTTACACATACATTCGGCATCTGTTTCAGGAGATTCTTTCACTACCTAAAGTTCCTATGAAGGCAGGTTAAAAAAGAATGGTATCAAACTTCATATTACATATTCATAAAACAGAACTGGCATTGACCTCTAAGTATCCAGTTCCTATTATTGAAAGCTACTCTTTTCACAGCCTGTTCTGTTTCCTAAATATGGATCTATTTTGTTTTGTTTTGTTTTGTTTTTTTCTTTGCCACAGAAATGCTGAGCACAGCCTGGAATTTAATGAGAACATCAAATAGTGATGCAATGTTTTCTTTCAAAGAAAATCAATGTACTAACTGTCTTTTTGAATGCCTCTGTCTTCTGAGAGACCCTTCAGTGCTGTGAAATTCTTCCCTTTAAGTCACTACTTCTAATATATTGCTACTCACAACATTAATGATTTTATATTCAGGCAAATTAATGGAATTTAGGTTTTGGAAAGTAATAACTATATGAGCCTTTTAATTTGACTTAGGGGTTGTCACATTGATACTTATTTTGTTTTTTCTTTTTTAGTTAATTAATTCTATTTACCTTTATTTATTTATTACTTCTTTTCCTTTTATTCCTCTCACATTAGGCTTTGGGTCTAATTTGAAAATCATTTAGAAAAGCAGCCTCAGGGGACATTTGAGATCTTGCTCCCAGCATATGTCATCAGTTTGGCTCAAATAAACTATTTTAAAACTTCATCAACAACAACAACAACAACAACAACAACAACAACAACAACAACAAAGCAACCCAAGTATCTAATCTCTACCTGATCACCAACATTTGCATTTAACTGTCCAAAATTTATTTCATATCCTTCCCTCCTCTTTAGGTACTTTCACCTTCTCTTATTATACAACAAACTCAGGCAGCAGCAGATGCATTGACACTTCCAAAGAGACTGTGAAAGTAAAGCTAAAAGAGAATTGGAAAGCAAAATTCCTTTATAGCAATTAGGCTCATAGCCTGGTTTCCATTTTGTTCTCTATCTGGTTTCCATTTAACCCATATAGGTTCCTTCTTATTCCTAAGCACACATTCCAGGGTTTATGTTCATGGCTGAGAGATGCATGTAGAAAGTATGTAAAGAATAACTTCCAAACATTAACCCAAGGGGGATGCCAAATTATTTTTTATGGATATTTTGGCTCCAAATCATTGTTATATTTCTCCCAGTCTATATCAAGTTGTTGTTGAAAGGTAGATATCTCGATTATTTCCACATTTCTTACGACAATACTGTAAGACAAAATCCAGGAGGAATTGAAATATCATCTCTCATGTTTAGCCAGGATGAAGTTATATGACATTTAAAGTGCAAGAGCAGAGAAAGTATCTGCCAACCTGGAAGTTTGTAATCCCATTTCTAAACACTTACTGAGATGCCACATGAATCCCACAGCTGCCTACATGCCATCTGCTCTTGTTCATATTGGATATGATCAGATGTGAATCTCAAAGACCTTACTGAAGCTAAGCCTTATTTGAGTACCAAATCGTTAACTTTCACCCAGACTCATCACATTTCGCCTTCTCTCCATACAGGTTTTGTTGAATAGGGAAGTAATTGACATGCAGCAGGTAAGAACCATCACAATGATAGAAAGAAATTTAAGTGCACATTTCTTCAGGGTCATTGAACTTTGACAGAGTTGCCCAGCTTTTCATTACTTAACATGCTTGTATAATTTTTCTATATTTCTAAAAGTTGTGTGTGAGCTTGCTCACATTTTTAATGGCTTCTCCTCTTACTAATAAAAAAAAGATAAATGCTTCTCATGTGGTAAGTGTCATTGGAGAGAAGAGGCATTAATGGAAGACTTGTCAGAGAATTCTGCCTCAAGAGAAAGCAGAATGGGATCCTCTCTGTGTTCGAGGAGTTGATGGAGTTTCAAGTGGGAATCATTATACTAAACTAGTCCCAATAGCTTATCTTTTCACAGTTACAGATTCACACCTTTGGTGTGAAACCCTTTCAGTTTTCAAAAGTGTAGCTATTAAATTGCAAGTTATCTTAGAAAATATTAGACAATATTTGCTAATCCCCCAGTTGAAAGCCAATTAAACACTCAATCCTATTAGAACAGGGCATGGAATGGGTGTCAAGATAATGAGCGTTGGATGGCAAAGGTGTTCTTAAAGTTGAAGGTACAGAAAGACAAATATCATCTGCTTCCTGATCTGTTAAAATTGGATTCCACTCTTAACTGTGGTACTTCAGTCAGAGACGATGATGAGCTGCACAAAACTGACCAACAGCAGTCTTTACATTTAAATTACAGGTAAATGTTTGAAGAATGTCTGACTGATGATGGTATTATTGGGTCCAAAATAAATTCATTAACAATGCACTCTTAGAGCTCTCTGCAATGTGCATAGCCTTTTCACAATCACAATTTTAATTTTTGTTATAAGTCTATATTCATGTGGAACACCTGCTATTTACACTATCATTTACAGAGAAATTATTGATATTGCACACAGTAAGTATACAGGAGCAAACAGTACTTTACTAGTGAGGACTTTGGAGAAGAAAACTTAGGATCAGGAACTGAGCTACAAATAAAAAAAGTGATTTATCCATGGTTATATCAGAGATATTCATGTGAAATGTGCATTTTTATCTTTATTATTTTTAGTTTACATTGCTTAAAATGTATAAATCATTTATGGCAACATCATTTTTACTGTGTTTGAGCATGCAGGTTTTTTTTTTGTTTTTTTTTTTTTTTCATTTCTGATAATAATTGAAGTGATTTGCTGGGATGGCTTTTCTATTTACTATAAGTCAATAAGGGAGAAGGAGACATGACAATGTAAATGATCAAAGAGAAAAATAATACATATGGGATCTCTTTTGGGTATTCTTCATAGTTCTTTCAGAATATTGCTTCCAATAATATATTCCTGGACAGGTAAATAATCTTAACTTACTTAAACTTTAGGATTAGAAGGTATAACTATTTTTTTCTAAATTTATTTTTGTTGGAACATGAAGAGAGAGTGATATTTTCATAATTTTCAAATTTCTGAATTAAAAATGTGATTATGTGACCTGGCCTATACTATTTTTTATTATTTTTAAATATGAAAATGCAATAATAGAAAAACCTATGTCACATTTAGTTTTATACTTAAATCTCATTTACAGAAAGAAATAAAAATATATGAAACCAGGATTAGTCGAGACTAAACAACAAATGATTGCTGTTGATTGGAGTCAAGTTTTTGGTTTGTGACAGAATAAAGAAAGTTAATTTAGAAAGAAAAACAATGAGGACAATATAAATCTCTCTATATTTTTCTTTTAGATATCAAAGCATTTTAGAATGTAATCTTATAGTACAAAACCCAAACTCCCACCAAAAGCATTCAGTGAAATCTAATTATTCCTTCAAATTTGCATGTTTACATAGGCAATCTCCTAGTTGCACTAATGTTATTTCTCTGGTGATGCTTAATTAATTAGCACCCATTCCTTACAGGATTTTGTCTGTTCAAAGCCAATAACCCTTGAATAGAGTGAATACAAAATTCTTCTCAGAGGTTTACTTTAAAATTCTATGTGTTTTTCTGTAGCCTTTGAAAGACATTCGAAGGACTGAATTTGTGAACAAGTAGTAAAATAGGCTGTAGACAATGGCAATAATAATCTATTAGTATGTCTTAACTTTTCATAAACTGTTGCTAAATAAGTTCACCTGTTCTTTTTGAATAAATTGAGGACTTAGAGAAGGTAACAATAAAAGATGTTGTATCAATCTCTTATGAGTGATTGTCCATGATAAAAGCATCTTCCTTTTAAATTATTTATTTATTTATTTTTATCAAAAACGTTTACTTTAGTTCTTAGAGAAGAAGAGAGTTATAAAACTAATGGTGTTAGCCATTGCACTGGGTATTCCAGTAGGGGCCATATCTGGGAGACATCTCAGATAAAATGCAAAGGCCTGATCCTAAACCGATTAGAGATCATTCACAACTACTAGACTTATCTGTTGTTGTTGTTGTTGATTTTGATGACAGTGGTTGAGATAGTTTATTGGTATAAGGAAGTCAATGGATTTAAGAGTATAATGCACTTAAAATTTAGAAGACCAGAGTGGGAGCCTAGGCTTTGTATCTCATAAATACAGTTTATTAAAGTTCTCTGAACTTCTTTTTCACCTTTTCTAAAATTCATAAAATAAAAATTCATATTTAGGGAGGCTCAGGTGTGAGGTATGCTGAAATCTCAGAACCTCAGAACTAGGAACACTTTTCAGTTATTTAGTGCTGTATAACAACTCACCCTAAATTTATTGTCTTAACAGCAATACAGTTTATTTCTCATGATTGTGTTTCTTGAATGAGTTTTCTACTGGTCTAACCTAGATTATTTGTGTTGCATCTAGCTCTGGGATTGACTAGAGGCAAGGCTCAGTTGGACCATTAGCTAGGTTAACCAGTTTTCTTCTATAGTGCCTTTCTGTGGAGCTGGCTTGGGCTTTGCCACTGTGTGGCAGTTTCAATCAGTGTTCCAATATAGAGGATTTTGAGTATGTAAAAATGGAAACTACAAAGCTCTTGAAGTCTATTGTTGGAAAGTCTACAGTGTCCCTTCCATCACATTTTATTGGACAAACCATGTAACAAGGCCAGCCCACATTCAAGTGGATAAATAAAAAATCAGACTCATCACTTGTTGAGAGAAGTGGTGAATTCGCATTTCAGAAAGCATGCGATATGAAAGCTATTATTATGGTCATATTTAGAAATGATCTATGAAAGAAAGAAAGTGCTAAAGCTGGAATTTGAGCATAGGATGCTGTTAAAGTACACAGACTGGTGATAGGATTCCTCCTGCAAAGGAAACCCAGCTTTTTAAGTTGCAATATCCAGAGTCCATTCCCCAAAAGTGTTTAATGAATCTTGCTTAAAAGCATAGACTCCAGATGCAAAAGAACTTTGGGGTTAAAATCTAGTTCACTATTCCCTGACCATCTGTGCCTCAATTTCCTCACCTTTATACAATGAAGAGAAAAATAGTTTTGATCTCAGAGAGTTGTTATTTTGAAGATTAAACAATTACTATATTTAATCGGCTTAGAACAGTGCCTGGAAAATGTAAAAACCTCATGTTTATTACTTCTTTTCTTCTTATTATTGCAATATATCTAGATGCACTTTGGGTGGAGGCTGGTGTAAAGTTAGCAAGAGATTTCAGTCATAGCTACAACTGGGAATTCAGGATCGGTCAGTTTCAAGAAGTCTATAGTCTTTAGGGATCTAGTTACAGAGCACATGAAGTAAACACAGTGAAAAGAAGTCATCCTCCTGGAAGGAGATCTGACAGGAGGTAGGTGATCTGTCAATATCTGGAGTGTAAGGCAAAACCCTAATTCTTAGGCCATAAAGTACAGAGCTGAGTAAATAGAAATAAATAATACAGGAGAACCCAATCACATGCACACATTTATGAATGGGATCAACTTTGTCTGTAGCTTTGTAGGGATAAGGGTATATTGGGTTTTCTCAGACTAAAAACTCTTATCAGTGTATAAGTGACTCTTAGGACAAAAGGAAACCCAATTGTCTTGGCTGAATCACTGAACCTAAGATATAAGACTTGATACCAACCTCCAATAAAATATATTTTTACTTTCTACCACTATTGATTGGCTTAGGAACTAAATTCAGCTTGGTCTAAAAATGGAAACAATGAGTGGATTCAGCTCTGGATTTAGGGACAGAAAATTAAATGCAGGGCTATGACACAAGGCTAGTAGCCTAGTTCACTGGATGGTTATGATGATCAAATTAAACAATGTATACCAGACAGCTTTGTAAATCATTGTCATCGAACATATTTCTTAGAGTTAGTAATTTTCCTTTTAAAATAAATGTTTGACAAATTTTCAAACTAAATATCCGAGGACAGAATCCATAATGTCATGAATGAAGGCAGAGATCTATGCCGGGCAGTCTAAGGCTGAAAGAACAGCTTAAGCTGCAATAGTGTCTAGGGACAGAGTTCAGGACTTAAGCAATCATGAAGGAAAAGGTGGCCAATGTATTAGGACTAGTAGATCAGAATGCTGAGGGTGTGGGAGGATATATCACTGTTGTGTACAGTGGAAATATGACAGAAAATTCCATGATGAGGTTTATAATCCCTCTGCCCTGGTTTTAGGCAGCCTTTCTGATGTGGATGAATGAAGGCTCACAGGTGTGTGCTGAACCTCAGAATAAATTCTGCAGGTGCTGGTGATTTCAGTAAAGGTCTATGTCCCTTTAGAGAATCCTCACCATCTAAACAAATGAAATGATTTGAATGCTTCTGTTTGCAACAGGGAACTTTATAAAAAGATGGCATGATTTCATGCTCATTGGACAGGTTTTCCAAAAAGACCTGGGCCAAGAACATTATTCTTTGAAATCCTGCTAAATTTTTTAAATGGAAATAGATTTACTCCTTAACATAAGTAACATTAATTCTATTTTAAATTTCTGATATGAGAGAGTTGAAGTTTTTAATCCCCATGTCTATGCTTTAACATTGGGACTCTTTGTAACCAATATCTGGCAAAGATGCCATCACTGTATTATTTCAAAATAGGAACATTTAAAAAATGACATTCTGCTCATTATATCTATTGTTTCATATTATATTTAGAATTCATCAAGAATGTATTGCCAAATTACTAACTTATTCCATAAGAAAATGTGAGCTTGTTTATGTAAGTGAATCTTATGAAAAAGTGAAACCACTAAACAGTAGAAATTGTATCCAAAAGACTAATTCTCTTTGCTGATTTCTACTTCTCTTACTACAAATACCAAGGGAATGATTCCTTGAACCAAATCACTCTTAGGTAAACTCAAATAATGTTCTAGGTATGAGTTGAAGTGAAAAGTTAACCAGTTACGCAATTCTTTTCCCTAAAGATGCAATTAATTCAGAAAAATCAGTTTCATTTGGGAATTATGCATATGGTCAGGCTCATCTTTATAACTGTAGCATTTAAAATAAAGTCATTCTGAATGTAAATCTTTTTTTTTTCAAATTTATCAAGTTCATATGAGCTCTCCAAGGGAGCCAGATGTTTAACTCCTGATGGCTCTAGGAAGCAGAAAAGTGAACACACACACACACACACACACACACACACACACACACACACACAGACTGGTGGGCAAGAAGCAGAAGTTAGTTAATGAGGTGGCAAGAGTGAAAAGGGTAGGAGTTTAGAGAGATTCTGAAGGAATCATTGAAATTTAATAAGATAATGAAAAGGCATCTTGACAGAAAGAAAGTTCATGAACCATGCTACTGGATTATACAATAGAGTAAGCCTGTGAGACATTTAATTTTTCTAGGAAAAACCTTTATACATTTTCACTGATTTAAAATCTACGTTCTTCTTATCAGAATTGTATTGACCTAAAACAAGGGTGTTTTTTTCTCATGCCCCAAGGTTATATAGACTGAGTTTAAATTATGAAAATAAAATATTTTTTAAATTTGATTACCCTTTATGAAAAATCATAAACTATTTATATGCTAAATTTCAAATTAGGAAAGCCTTAACAAGATTTGTGTCTCCCGTAAACCACACCGCAATCAATAGAAAAAACAAATTAATAAAGGTTAAGCCATGTACCTAACATTTTAGAAACACGTGATTCAAGTGCTTTACTAACTTTTCACAAAATATTTAAAAAACAAAAACTTGCTCCGCCTTTGTGATATACAATCAAGATAAAATGTAGTCTATAGCATGGCACTATACCAGGTCAGAATAATGTCATGTTGAAATGAATGGCTTCTCTGTTCAGGCCTTATTTATCTTATTTAGTAAGCACACTGTCCTCACTATGTGTCAGGTTCTTAGAGCAGTACTAATATATAACTCACTAAATTCCCATGACATCCTTATGATACAGGTACCATTATTTATTCCACTTTACAGATTAAGAAAACTGAGGCCTAGAAAGGTTAAGTAATTTTTCAAGTTCATGTAGCATCAAAGCAGCAGAACAGGAATAGAAATCCTAGCAGTTTGGCTTCAGAGTCTATGCTCTTAATCCATGATATTCTTATGTAGCAGCTCATAGAAAATAGGCCTAATAAGGAATGTCGCTGATGAGACAAGATCCCAAATGAGGTAAGAATACCAACTACTCTGCCTATTTTCATTTCTGCCTATATTTTCTGTAGTCACTTTAAACCTAGAATTTCCGGATTTGAACTAATTATATTCCCATCCAAATGTATTCCTTCCATATACTCAGTATTGAATAATGACTCACTAGTCATTCAGTACCTTAGGTAAAATCTAGGTGCCATTCCAGAATGCTACCCATGCTCAATGTGTATATATAATTAGTCATCAAATCATACTTTTCCTAAATATTCCCCAAATTAGCCTCTCCTTTTTATGCCATTGTTACTTTTATTGCCATTTTTCAGGCCTTTTCATCTTATGATGAGAGAATAAATCATCACTGAGTTTCTTTGATTTTAAATTTCATTCATTTTAGCTATCCTTCATTCTATTGCTAATACGATCTATAAAAAATGTTTGTTTACCATGTTTTCTTCCATTTTCTTTCATTTCTTTCATTCCATCCATATTGCCTTGTATAACATAACATATAAGACACTTTTTGGATCTGATCCCTTTCTGATCTCTTGCTACTCCCCTAAGTATACTTTATGATGTATCAAATACCAAGCATTATGCAGTTTTTATCCTCTTTGCATATGCTATTCTCTCTGCTTGGGATGTCCTACTTACCACTTGTTCTCCTGGTAAAATCATATAAATGTCCTATAAATGTCCATCAGATGTGTCCAGCAAGTCTGCTATAGCCCGGGAGAATTAGTTATGCATTGGTGTCACATCTATGCCTTGTATAGCCTTCTGTTGTATTAACCACAACTTACTGTAATTATTTATTTATTTTTTTGAATTCTGCATTAGACTCTGAGCTCCTTAAGGAGACAGTACTTAACAGGAGGTCAATAAATGTTAGTTTGATGAATTCGTTATGAATTTCTATTCTAGCTCATTCTACTCTGAGATTCTCTGCTGTCAGCAGATGGAGAAATTTGAGAAATAGTACATTCTAACACTCAGTCATGGCTACAGAGAAAAGATAAGATAAAAGAAATTGGAAAGTAAGGGAAGAATGCAATATTTCATTTAAGGTGAAGGAGGAATCAGTCTTTATTTAAACTGAATCCATTTTTATCTTCTAAATTGGCAAGATGTTACTTCCAATATATTAATATCTAATCCCCTATTGTTCTACTTGGGGTTATCCTGACTTGACATTCTACTATGTGTGGTCTCAATAGTTGTGCCTAGCAGTGCCAACAGTAAGTCCATCAGGGCTCTTTTATCTCAAAAATTTCAGTACTGGCATCAATCATTCCTCCAGCTTGATCTCTGCTTCTCTGCATTCCTGTCATTTTGCAAATAGAATCAGTCCCGTCATCTGTTCTAAAGTCAATTTTGTTCAAAATTACTATAGCCACTCCACATCTTTTATTGATTGCACATTATATTTTTTAATATTTGCTTTTTCCATCATCTTATTTTTCACCTATTTATATTTTCATATATGAATTGAATTTCTTGTAGGCAGTATTAATTTCATTGTTGCTTTTAAATCCAATATGACAATCTCTAACATTTATTTTGGTTGATAACATACAATGCAATAATATACATAGTTAGATTTAAAACTATTGTCTTGCTATTTGCTTTCTATTTGTCTCATTTTTTTTTTGCATAATTTTATCCCTGCTTTTGGAGTAATTGTGTATTTTTAACACTTCTTTTCTCATTGGCATACCTCTTTACAAACTTTTAGCAATTATCCTAACACTGGCAATATATATCTTTAATATATCACAACCAACCTTCCAGGAATATAATAGTACTCACATATATTATTATCTGTCTTGTATAATTCCTGGCAAGGAATTTGCTGTTATACAAACTTCTGATCCCCTATGTGTAATATGCATTTTTCCCCTCTCTACCTATTTTTAAGATTTTTTGAGTGTGTGTGTGTGTGTGTGTGTGTGGTGTGTGTGTGTGTGAGAGAGAGAGAGAGAGAGAGAGAGAGAGAGAGAGAGAGAGAGAGAGAGAGAGAGATTATCTTGAGTGACACTCTCAAATATGTCATATATCATGTATGTCTTTCATTATTTTGGAAAACTCTTTACCATTATCACTTCAAATACTTCAAATATTCCCTCAGTTCCATTCTTTTCCTGCTCCTTAAGAAACTCAAAGCATGCATTTATTAGACTATATAAAATTTTCCATGGTTTCTGGATAATCTTTTTGCCCTTTTTCTTCCCTCTTTTTTTTTTTTATGTTTCAGTTTGGATAGTTTATATTGACCTATTTTTAAATTTATTTTTTTCTTTAACTGTTTTGAATTTACTAATAAACCTGCCAATTAAATTTTTCTGTGCATCTTTAAAAATATATTCAGCATTTGCACTTGATTCTTTTATATAGTTTTCACTCTGGTGAAACTCTCCATCTGTAAATACATATTCTCTCTTTTGTATTTCCCATTAGATTAAAAAAAAAGCTTTTAGTCATAGTTATTTTAAAATTCTTGTCTGAGAGTTACAACATATGGTCTCTTATTTCTGATTCAGCTTATTATATATATATACACACACTCACATATACATATATATATGCATACATATATACACAAACACACATACATACATATATATACATATACACATATGTACATATACACATGTACATATACATACATAAATATACTGTATATGTGTACATATAGGTACATATACATATATATATACACACACATATATATTGTTTGGTTTTCTTTCTTTTGTTTTTTGTTTGCTTTTTTAATGTCTTGTAATCTTTGATTAACTTCATAACATCATGTTAGACTTGTGAAACTGGAGGCCAATAAACTATATGCCTTGAAGTTATGCCTGTTTTTCTGCCAAGTTGTTAGTGAGGTATGTGATTTAGTGATCTAGTCAGGAGTTGACTAGATGTCAGTTTTATTATTTCTATGGTCATCTTTAGTGCACCACTTGCTTCAATTTTCTTTAATTTGGGCTGCTCTTGTCTTGTTTTTAAGGTTTGAGTTATGTTTTTCCGGGTGAGTTTTCTCAGTATAAGTACTCCATCCTCAGCTTTCAGCTATTCGTGAATACCTATGTCAGAGCTGGAGGCCTTTCTCCATGCCCTTGCCTTATCCTCCACAGCAAATTACTGTTGCTTGTTGCTGTTTACTAGGATTATCTTTGGGTCAGGGTTTTCCTATCTTCCCTCCTCCCCCAATCCAGCCTGATAATTATGAAGGCCCTGTGTACCTTGGCTTTGCAAACATGGTTTTCTTAGCATTCCAATGTCTCATTTCCATGACAGTTAAACGAATGCTTATATTTGTGGTTCATTTAGATGGAAGTTTTCTTCCTCTCAAGTAGCAATATTTGATATAAATATAAGAGTCTAGATCCCAAATGATGTCCTGACATCTTGGTTTCTTGTTATCTTCTAGAGGAAACAGTTTGTTCCTCTACTTGTCCCTCAGCTACAAGGTCTTTGCCTATGCTCCAGGTGTGGCAGATTTTGCTGCCCTTATATCAGCAGCTGAAAGCTTTTGCTTCATGAGACAGAAAATTCTAGAGAAATATGCACTATTTAATTACTGTTTCTTCCCCACTCCAATTACTTCTTCATACCTGCATCCCCCACTCTCTGCTCATGTCTTTCCCTTAACCTTTTTTGTCACTCAGTAAAGACCTATGAGAACGTTTTTCAGGTGAGAAAAGACCTCCCTTATACCCTGGACTCAGTTATTTCAAGCTGACAAACTTATCTATCTTGGACTTCAACAATTACATAAAATTGGGCAATTACATTTTTTTCTTACCTGTTTACACATGCTAGTGTCTATTCTATGCTCTGTCACAGATGTGACATTTTTGTATCTTGTTTTCCCTTGGAGAAGCTTGTGTATCTTTGGAATTTACCTGGTTAAATAGTGCCTTAATACTCTTGCTCTCTGACAGGTTTGAGAAATTGTGATTTTGTGTTTTATTTTCCCCCCAGCTTTTCTTCATTGTTGATGCGGGGGCAACATTATTTTCAGCTTTCCAAAACAAGAAAACTAATTTTATATATCTTATTTCTCCACCTGTTATTGGATACAAATTCCTTGGCCAGAAGCCCAACCACATAGTAAGATAATGAAAATATTGAAGTCAAAGATTCATTTACCCACTATTTTCTAATATAGTAAAAAAATTTTCATTTAAGGGGAATCTACCAAATACAGATATGAAATCATATTGATGATAATTATGACTACACAATTAGATAAGTGTTACAAGCTCTGCATTAGAGATGATTTACAGGGAAATTAATAATTTCCTTATAACAGATCAATTTTGGATCTTAGATTTAAATAAAATTACAGAGATGAAATTACAATTTATATTTTTATAACTTTGGATTCTACGCTTTTTTTCTATCATGAGACTAATGAGTTTCCATAATAGAACTACGTTTAGGATAAAAATATGGAGTCACTTTCATTGAAGACAAGGAAAAAATAGCAAACAACAAACATTATGAGTATTATAACAGAGATGTGAACAAAGTGCTATAGTGCTATAGAAATACAAATATACTATGTATTTACCCCAAAGATTTGAAAACCAATATCCAAAAAGATATTTGCATGCCATGTTCATAGCAGCATTATTCACAGTGGCCAGGACATGGAAGCAACCGAAGTGTCCTATAATAGATGATTGGCTAAAGAAGCTGTGGAACATATCTACAATGGCATATATTACTTAGCTATAACAAAAGACGAAATACTGCCATTTGTGACAACCTGGATAGACCTCGAGATAATCATGCTAAGTGAAATAGGCCAGATAGAAAAAGTTGAAAATCACATGGTATCACTTATATGTGGATATAAACCTAAAAGCAACAAATGAGCAGGACAAACAAACAGACTCATGGACATGGACTATAGGCTAATGGTTACCAGAGGGCTATAGACTAGTGGTTACTAGTAGGGTGGAAGAGGAAGGGGGAGGTAGATGGGGTAAAGGGAATCAAATATAGAGTTTAAGGAGAGGGTGAAGTGAATAAAGGGGATTGAAATATATGGTAGCTGAAGGAAACTGGACTTTGGTTGGTAAACACAATAGAATATACAGATGTCAAATGATAATGTACACCTGAAAATTATATGATTGTATTAACCAATGTTACCCCAATAAACTTAATTTAAAAACAAACAAACAAAATACAAATTAGAATGTTATTAATAATTCTACGTAGAAGAGACATAGATAAATTTACAGTGAAGATAATATTTACCCTGTGTTTTAAAGGACTAATGAGACTTTGCAGGAATAAATCATACCGACATGCTTTTGTTAATGCCAAAACATATACATGTACAAAGCTAAGTATTGTATCCAGGAAGAAGTGGAAATCTCAATGTGGCAGGATACGTGTGTATAATATAATTTCATGGGTGTCTGACTCTAGAGAAGAACGAGATCAGGTCGTGAAGATCTTTGATACTAAACTAAGGTTTTAATTTGGAAAACATTGGAATGTTTTAAACAAGAGAGTAACAATCAGTTTTATGTTCAGCAATATGTTGATAGGATTAGTAACAATGATGAATACTCATGTTAATTGATGATATGGAGAATTACTAGTAGTCCTTAGGATATTCCAGATGAGTCCTAAGCTGAAGAAAATACAGAAGATTTGAAGAGAGGGGTAAGGTTTTACAGGCTAAAATTTTAGACAAATTGTTGGGCAATTAACTGAGACAATAAGGAAAAAAAGTCATTAAAACTTGGAGTCATTTATAATTTAGAATATAGAATGACAATATTAACTGAGATAGCATATTTAATATTCAGTGGTACCAAAATGAAGATAGCTTGTAGATGGTATGTTAAGGTTAATAAAAGACAGTAGAGACAATTTTATTCTAAATATGTTCATAAAATAGGATCACCATCTATTTACTGTTCACCTACTACATACAGAGAAACAGTTAAATGTAATTTGAAAGACACAAATCTGTTCCCCTTCTGCCAACTGTACCCTCCAAGTAACAATTGAGTTGGAGAGATGAGACAGTAATGTGTGATTAAAAGCAATACTGGGAAACAATAGAAAAGATTTTCCAAGGCAGTGAATGATTAATTGCTTAATGATTTACAAGATTTAAAAAGAAAGAGGTTAATTAGCAGTGACCAGGAAGGAAAGTAATAGAAGTTAGAGAAAGTATGCAGTACTTTTTGTGTGAGTGTATAATGAAGCTTGAATTTTAAAATGCTAGTACTTAAAAACTGCCACTCTTGAGTTTGCTGGAAGATCAAGTGATTAGGGGTAGAAACTTGCACTGACTAGGGAATTTACTGCTCTGGTTTGGTCTGTCACTCATGCGTACATAAAACAGATATCTACTCCCTCCTTGTAATGCAGCCCTGAGAAAGAAGTAATCAAAATGCATTTGCTTCCAACTGAGATGTGTTTTGTTTAATAACAGAAGTTTGGTTTATCATATGCAAAACCGTATCCCTGCTGAGAAAGAGAAATGATTATTTTTTATTGAGTCTGAGTTTATGCTATCCCATGACTGAAAACTATGATTTGTCCTTGGGATTTGGTGTTTTTTACATCCAAACATTTACTTACATTTACTGGAAGAACGGATCACTCCAGGAAAGATGCATGAGTCTGATAGTATATTCATCCCATATTAGAAAGAAAACTGCTAGCCAGATTGAGTCTGTCACAGTTCAACTTATGCTGCTTTATTAGTATGCCACATGCATTACTGTTTAGTGTTTTATGAGCCAGATACAGGAAATAATGTCAAGTAGTGTGATCGTCTTGATTCCCAGATCCAATTTTGTACGTGGAGATGGGAATTTCCCTATTTAAAAAAAAAAAAATTAGAAACTCTTTGTCTGAGAACCTTTAAATTTTGAGGAAAGGAAGGATGAAGTATTGGATTGGAGCAGTATTTATCTTGTCTCTGGGATGGAAACAAAGTTGTACTGTGACACTAAAGAGGGGAGATAATTTTGGTGGAGGCTGAGCTGGTTTTCCCTGTGTCATTTTGCTAGAGCTAGACTGGGACATAGGCTATGCTTGCACTTGTTATCCCTTCAGTGAAAATATTTTTTAAATGTTATGGCTTGAACTAAGACCTACTTTGAGAGATGAAAGAAGCAGCTCATAAACAATGCGCTTTGTGTGTGTGTGTGTGTGTGTGTGTGTGTGTGTGTGTGTGTGTGTGTGTGTGTGAAAGTGACAGGAGTTTCAGGAAGCCACTTACTAGTAGCAGGTTTGGGGAACATCAATGGTCCAAAATGAAAGCCAGTGGTGAAGAGCAGAAGGAATTTGAAGAGCACATGTGCACTTAGAGGTTCTCAGAAATTGCTTGTAGTGGAAACTTAGTAGGATGAACTTTCTGAAGACTATCTGATATGGCCTCTGTGATTGAACATTGAAGGAAAATTGAAAGTCAACATCTGGGATATGCTTATAGCTTTATCATAATTGGCCAAAGTTCAAGAGACGTTTTTGCACTAAAGGGACATTTACACATAAAAACATAGTGCAGTTAGTTTTTCTTACTCACAAGCATCTTTTAAAATGGAGTGTGCTTTATAAACTGCATGAGATTTTTGTAATTATTAAGGCTCATGCAACAAAGCAATTAATTTAAACTCACTTTCATTTTTAAAAATGAAAAAGCAGTGCATAAAAACGGATTATGGAAATGAAACAAAATACTTAAATAAATTGAAATGTCGGCACCTAATATTTTCAAAACCTAAAGTAGGTATTCTTCAGGTACTCAGGGGATTGTGTAAATGAACTGGATGTTAATATCAGTCTCAATGAGACTACTTCAAGTGTTTGCTTTAGCACTTCATGAGACTATATCTGTATAGAACTGATTTAATTAATACCCTACATCAGAGTAAATAGCAATGGAAATGAAAGATTAGTGGTGGGTGTGGTGAATCACTCAATTGCTCCAGCCCTCTAAATGGCACAAGTATGTGATAGGATTATTAATGGTGCTTGAAAATGTTCATCTCAGCGTTCTTATTTAGTAACACTTGAGGCTACAATGTCTTGATATGTATTATTCAAACTCTTTTACTCATCCTGACTTACAGCATGTTATCTGCCAGTGTCTAACCTAAAGAGCTTATTAGGTAAGCAACCGCTTTGGAACTCAGTTTTCTTTGACTCGAATGATGTAAACACTGCTTTACCATGGTGTTAAGAAATACTGAAATCATAATTTCTACACATAACTTAAATAGCAGAGAAATTCTTCAGTAAAAGTTATCTATAGTTTCTCTTAGATCAATTAATCAAACTTATGAATATAAACATAAAACCCAAAACAACTTTGACTAGTAATCTTATTATTCATTAACATTAGCAGATGTGTAAAAATGCATTGTACTTAACTAAATGAATGTTTAAAAGCCAAACACAATATTAATGAATGAATGAATGAAATAATGTTGAGTCTACTATTTCTATTTATATTGAGGCTTGGAGATATAAAGGTGAACAATGGTGATTGATTTTATAGTTTAATGGAAAAGACAAACATTGAACTAAAAATTAGACATGTAACATGTTTAATAAGTTGAAATATAGGGTAATACCGAAGCATAAACCCACTAGGCAGACCTAGTATGAGAGCTCATTTAAGGCCTTTGGCAAAAATGCAAAGTATTGCAGGCAGAGAAAACATCATTAATAAAAGCCTTAAAATGAGAAAGGTTGGACAGGGAAGTAACTTCACGAAACTGAAATAAGAACAGAATTGTTTTTGTATTTATAGAAACAGTAGCATATATATATTCTCAATTTACTTCAGTATTTTGAAATGTTTTTCAATAATATTTAATAATTTTCTTCATAAAGTTCTTATACTTCTACAATCTCTGTTCCTAAGTAATTTGTATGTTTCCCCTTTCTGTAATTCTAAATGAGATGAGGTCTTTTTTTTTTTCTTTTGAGGTAGAAACCTCCATCTGCTTGCTTATGTATTTATTTATTTTAAATTAATTTATTTTCCAATTTCAGTTGTAATATAATATTATATTAGTTTCATGTGTACAACATAGTGAATAGACATTTATATACTTATGAAGTGATATCCCTGATAAGTCTAGTACCCGTCTAACATCATACATAGTTATTCAATATTACTAAATATATTGCCTATTTTTATGACCTGCAATTCATACTTCTTAATCCCTTTCATCTTTTTCATCCATTCCCTTAATCCCCTCACTAGATTCTATTACATTTTTTTAAATGGTCAGTACTAGCACATGAAAGCACTATTTTCAAAGTTTTTCTTAATCTAGCATTACTGGTGAATCCCCTTGTTAGAAAATTTGAAGTTCACTTTTCTATGTAGATAACTGTGCAAACTATAACAAATATGTGCGTTCTTTTTCCAAATATCACATCACTCATTTTATTTTCTTATTTTTTACCTAGTATTTTCAGTTTGCTTTAAGCTTTTTCAGTGGGTATCATCAACTAATATACAGATTTCAATAGAAATGCTTCCAAAAGTTTCAAGCATTAATTCTTGGGCCTGACACTGTTTTCTGTACCTGGCTACATTAGGAACAAAGGACAGAGGTTATCTGTCCTTGTAAAGCTTATATTCTAGTAAGGGAACCAGATAATAAGTGATAAACTTAACAAATAAGTATTTTATGTGGTATGCTAGGAGATAATAGGTAAATTTTAAAAAGGAAAAATATAATACAGAAAGATGAACTGGGAGTGGGGGAGGGGAGCAAGTTGTATATTAAGTAAAGTGCTAGGATAAGTTTTATTAAGAACGTGAGATTTGAGTAAACACTTGAAGCAGATGAAATAGTCCAATGGAGAGCTGGGAACGCATTTTAGGGAACCGCTTGAGCAAGAATGTGCGTGCCACACACGAGGATGAGTAAGATGGCCAGTTAGGCTGGCAGGAGAAGAACAGTAGAATTTCAAGATGTAAAGATCAGAAGCAGGGTAGATCATAAGGGCATTATCAACCATTGTAAAATCTTTAACTTTATTCTAGGTGAGATCGTAAACCATTGGAGAGAAATTTGGTGAGAAGTAAGATGATCTACCATAAGCTCATAAGAGAATTGCTCTTGATGTTGTGTTGAGAATAGACTGTAACTGTATGAAGGTGGAAGTACTTGGGAAACCATTAGAGTAGCCTGACAAGGTGATTCATACTAGGTTGGTAGCAGTGAATTTGGTTGGAAGTAGTCATATTCCAGATATATTTTGGAGAAATAGGCAACAGAATTTGCTGATTAATTTTATATGCTATATCAGAGAAAAATGAACCAAAGTTCTCTCTCTCTCTCTCTCTCTCTCTCTCTCTCTCTCTCTCTCTCTCTCTCTCCCTCCTTCTCTCTTTCTCATTCTCTCTCTCATCTCCATCTCTCTCTCTCTGCTTATGTAACTGGAAGATTGGATTTGACATCAACTGTAAATGTAAAAGCTACAATAGAACAATTTTCTGCACATGCAGCTGGAGAGATTATAAATTACATTTTGATCTGTTGAGTTCAGGATGTCTTTTAAGCATTTAAGTGGAGATGTCCAGTAGACAAATGGACTTAAGAATTAGAATTGGAAATGAGATCTACATAAGATGCCTAAATTAGGGAGTTTTCAGCACATAGACAGTATTTAAAATCACAGACCAGATAGGATTACCGAAGGAGTGAGCATGAGAGAGGGGAGAAGTAAGCCTTGCATCATAACAATCTTAGTAATTTAGGAGACGAAGAAGAACTGAAAAAGGATAAAGAAAAGGAGTAATCAATGAAGTAAGAAGAGAAAAATGAAAGAGTTTAAAATCCTGGAAGCCAAGGGGAGAAGGGGAAATTTGTTGAGAATCAGGGAAAGATGAGTTAGATCAATGTTACAGATTGGTCAGATAAGATTGGGACCTTAGCATCCAAATGAGGCAGTAACTAGCAAACTTGACAAAGAAGTTTCATTCCTGTGATAGAGGTGGAAAAACACTCAAAGTGACTTTAAAATATAATAATAGAAGATGAATTGGAGGCATTAATATAGCAAAACTTTCAAAGAATTTTGAGGGAAAAGAGAGCAAGAAATGGCAGGGATAGTAAGGTTGATATGTTTGCATACTTTAGAAATGATCTGCATGAACTTGTGATAGAAGTGGAGCAATGCTAGAGTTTCATTTTTAAATAGATGAGAAAGAATAAGTTCTAATATACATACTAGATTTTCAAGTACTCTTCTGAGTGCTTTATCTTCACACAATCTAATCCTATGAGGTAGTTATTAACTTCACCGTTTTGCCCAGGGTTATACCTAGTTAGTTAAAGGTAGACTCAGGGTTTAAACTCAAGCAGGTTTCCTTCAAACCCCGACCTGTTAAACTTTGACATCTGATTTCCTGTCCTGTATGCAAGACTTAGCACCTATTACCCTATAGGAGCTAAATTCCCATCTGTCACTGCATGTTTCTAAAATGGAGTCCAGTATTCCTACACATGATTCACTCTGACTCAGTAATGTGTAACTTTATTACATATCTTGTTTATAGAGTTACCATAAGTTTGAGCTGTATTTTTCTTTTAGAATTTCAGTTTTTAAAATTAAATTTATTGGGGTGACATTAGTTAATACCATTATATATGTTTCAAATGTAGAATTCTATATCACCTGTATATTGAATTGTGTGCTCCCACTATCTCTAGTCTCCTTCTGTCACCACATATTGACCCCTTTGACCCATTTCATCTTTCCCCTACCCTTCTTCCTCTCTGGTAACCTTCATACCGTCATCTGTATCCATTACCATTTGCTTGGGGTAGAAGAATATATCAATGAATTAGCTTACTGTGCCCAAAGCTATATATTTAACAGGAATATTAATGATGTTTATTAAGCTGTTTAGGAGATATTGTTAATTACTTTGTGAATTCTTAGTCCATGTATTTGGATTTATTGGCAAATTTCCTCATGTTCTCGCCTAAGCGTTGAACTTCTATCATTTTTCTTGCACTTTCATATTTTGTTTTTCATCCCTAATATTTTGTTCCATTTTAACAAAATGTATTTATTTTTTCTCATGTTTAGTGTCAGCTTTTTAATCTTTGAAAAATGCCCTCTTTTTCCCCATGAGCTGACAATCCATATTCCAGCATCTAATTCAATACTTCATTTAAAAAAAAAAAAAAAAAAACTTTCTCCCTAGATTCACTTCTTATACCGCTCACATAATGTCTTTTATTTTTATAGTAGATTGTTCTCTACTGACCAACAAATTAAATTGTAGCTATTCTCTAGATATATTCTGTTTTTATATCCCAAGAATAAGTTTTAATCTCTTAGAGAGCAGGAATCTTGTCTAGTAAATTTTAAAAAATATATATTCTTTCCTGGCAATTATAATTGTGTTTTGGGCAATAATTTTTACTCAAAAATAATGTTAATTAATTAATCCTTGTTATATCTGTGATGGGATAAAAATGATAACAAAACCAATAAAATGAGAGGTGGAATCTTTTCCTTTGAGAAGTGGTAGTTTAAATTCAAGGGAAAATTAATAACTATTACTGCAACATTTTATTTATTCATCTATTCATCCATTCATTCATTCATTTTTCAACAGATATTTTTCCTTGAGTTCTGGATTCCAGGCACTGTTCTTACAACTTGAACATTGTTACTGAACAAAATAGACTAGGAGGCCTGCCCTCCTGAAGCTTTGTATGGAGCCTGTGGAAAAAGCAGATGATGAAATACTCAAGCTCATTTTAAGAGAACCCAGAGTAAGTAAAGTACCTATTAACAAAACACACACAGAAAAATGACTTTTTTTTTTTTTTTTTTTTTTTACGGATAATATTAAGCCCTGAATTTGTGGTGAAGAATTAAGTGATCTACTTTAAAAAAGTAAGATGACTGAAGTGGTCACTGTGAGATGGGGACCTAAAAGGGGGAAAACAGGGAGTTTGGGATTGAGGGTCAGGTATCACCACATCTTCCCTAACATCTGAGATACCCAAAATGTGAAATTTGAAAGGTGCTTTGAGATTAAATGGGAATACAATTCTTAACTTTTTTTACGGTGCTTAGATCATTTCAGTGTACTGTATAGTTATTTATTTTTTATTTGGCCCATCTAGTCCTTGTTGTTTTGTTTTGTTTTGTTTTGTTTTCTTTCTTGCCTCTTTAAAAATTGATTATTTTTTTATAATTCAGTTTCATCTCCTTTATTAACTTATGATTAAACCCTGTCTATTTATCTATCTATGTGTCTATCTATCCATCCATCATTGATCTAGACCAGTGGTTCTTAATATTTGTGAACATTTCACAATACTGGAGACCTCTTTGGCTGTTACCACTGGGAGATGCTACTGGTATCCAGTCTACAGAGGCCAGAGATCAACTAAACATCTACAGTGCAACAAAAAAAAAATTCTGGCTCAAAATGTCAATAGTGCCAGGATCAAGAAAACATGCCCTGGTGTTTACAATATAAACCTTGAATTCATGAGTCTACTTTCAAATATAATTACATTTCAAGTAAAGTATAATGCATTTCTGCTCCTCCCCTAGAGGCAATTAACCAATTCTCTCTATTTAAGGATGTTCCCTGAGCCTCTTCTCTCCTCCTCCATTGTCATGAACTCTGCCTCTGTTGGTGCAGGATCTTGAGCATATTTAGATATTCGACCTTTCTCTCACTGGCAGATGGCTTTTGCCTCTGTTAATACAGGCCTAGGCTAGTGACAATTGCACTTGCCACGTGGGTGTTATGGTAAGTCCTGGTAATGGGAAGTATTCTGCTTCTTCCCTAACACCAGATGGATTTTATCTTGTATGAGAGAAGGTTTCAAGATATGGGAAGATTTTGTGCTTGTCCTGCAGTGCAGAAGATCATCAACTTGTTTTTGTCATGAAACATGAATGCCACCTCCAGGCTCTGCTGCTCCACTCCCAAATGTAGGCCAGCTCTGGATACACACATCACCTAGGTGGCATCGACAGTTTTGTTTTGCCCCCAACTTTCTGTGAGGACCCCATGGAGGCCTCACTTGTATCTGGGGTTCCCAAGTGTTCTAAACTGTTATACTGGCTCATACTTAGTCTTCGTTAATTTGTTAAAATTCAGTTGCTTTCTTCTTATTTTCTTCTATACAGACTTCCTTCTTTCTCTCTTCCTATCTTCCTGTGAAATGAAACAGTGTGTACTGCTTCTCAAAAAAGCTTGTTACCTTATGGAATAGAGCTTATCTAGTTTTCTTGTGACTTCAATTTTTAAAGGGCTCCAAAAATTATGAATTGGGAAGTTATTAATCTTTTTGTTATTTAGGTTCTCAGTCAGCACCAAGTATTGTAGCATTGAAATGTATAAAGCAAACAGAACATAGGGTGGTACCACCTACTCAGCCAATAATCATAATCTATGGCAAAGTAGCTGCATGTTCTTGGTTGATGGTTCATAATCTAAAGGAAAAATCTTAAAAACATGAGTCTTCATCAAAATCCATGCATGTCCCCGAATATATACACATACACATGAAATTTACCCAATACACTACTCATTATTTATATGTCTGGTGAACTTTGATTTTTTTTCAATTTTACTTCTATTCTATTCTATTAATTCTATTTTACTTAGTACATTTTTAATAAAATATTGATTTCTACCTGATAGATTTTCCCATCCACTAATTGATAAAACTATCATTCACTGAACATTTCCTTAGCAATATTTCTAGAAGTAAAATGTTTCAAAAGTACACAGATTTACATTGACCTTCTTTTAATAGTTAAGAGATTTAATAAAAATTTGTTAAATTTTATTTAAAAAGAGATACTGTGAAAAACTCTTGATTACCTGTCTGAAATGATGACAAGAGGTTTATGAGGGGAAAAAGCAAGTACATCAGAAAGTGCTGAGAACAATAAATAATCATGTAATATATATATAGATATACATATCATGCTGATATATGTATTTATCGCTACTTATTGATAAAGTAATTTATGCCTATAGCAATTAAAACAAATTATAATGCCTATAACAATTAAAACAGAAATATCTAATATGACTAATAAATTTCTCTCTACTTTTCCTCTTTTCCCATCCCACTCACCAAGTTACTTACTCTAATAGCTTTAACGATTTCTTATGTATGCTTCTTAAAATTTTATACACAAGTTCAAGAAAAGGCACATATACCTTTTCTGGATACTAGAACTAGCATCATTGCCTCAGCTCTACCTCAGAGTCTCATAGGAGCACCGATCCCTGATGCCAAAAGGTTAGGGACAACTGTTCTAAATCACTGATCGAATTCTCTGCTTCATCTAATCTATTGTTGATTCCCTCTAATGTATTCTTTATTTTAGTTACTGTATTCTTCATTTCTGACTGGTTCTTTTCTACATCTTTTTGTCTTTATTTTTATGTTTTCTATCTCTCTGTTAAAGTTCTCACTGAGTTCTTCTACTTTTCCTTTAAGTTCATTGAGCATCCTTATAATCATTGTTTTGAATTGAGCATCTGGTAGATTGTTTGTTTCCACTTTATTTAGTTATTTTTCTGGAGTTTTGTTCTGTTCTGTCATTTGAAACATATTTCTTCGTCTCTCCATTTTGGCTGCCATCCTGCATTTGCTTCTATGTATTAGGAACGGCTGCTATGTCTCACAGTCTTCATAGAGTGGCCTTATTTAGTAGTGCCCTATGGGGATCCAGCGGCTCAGTCTTCCCTGGTCACCTGAGCCAGGTGCTCCAGGTGTATCCTTGTATGGGTTGAGTGTGTCCTCCTGTTGTAGCTGAGACTTGATTGCTGTTTGCATGTCAATGGGAGTGATTGACCTGTGGGCTGATTGGTTATGAGGACTAGCCAGTGAGAGACTGACCCTATGTAGCAGGATTTAATTTAGCATGAGCCAAAACAAGACTTGGGATAGAAAAGCCACTGCAAGTAGCTTGAGTGAGTCAGCAAGTTGGGTAGGGCTGGATCTCAGGGAATTACCAGGGTGACTAGTGTTAGTCAGGTTGATGGAGACTCAGACATACATGCCGGGGACAGGAAGGGGTAGGTTCAACAAAGAAACAACAGTTTCTGCCTGTACTTTTATCTGGGCGAAAGCTGCCCTTCCAGTCATTGCCCTGAAACTGGATAACTCAGTTTTTCCCCATTTGTCCCTGGTGCCTTCAAGCTGCTACTCCAGGGCTGCAGTTTGGAGTGACTTCATCAACGAGTCGTCCTCTCATTAACCCCTTAAACAGAATGTCTGTGACTCCAATTGTCCTCTGTTTCATTCAGCTACAGCCTTTGGTGGTTTTGCTGGTTTTCACAGTCAGAAGTTGTGGGGACTTCTCTTTTCAGACCTGGAATCCCGGGCTTGGAAGCCTGGTGTGGGGCTAGGATCCCTTGCTCCCCGAGGGGGACCTCTGTAGCCTAGATACCCCTCCCAATTTCAACCACCCCACAAGGTTGTGGAACTGGTCCTTTCTGCATCTCTGCCTCTCTCACCATTCTCGAGGTGGCCTCTTCTGTGTCTCCAATTGTAGGACTTTCATTCTGCTAGACTTCAGGTGACTGACTGCCAATGACAGCTGTTCTGTAGCTTACTTGTAATTCAGATGTAGTTGTAAGAGGGGGCAATCACCACATTTATTTAATCCACCATCTTGACCAGAAGTGTATTCTATAGTGTTTTATAGCATACTTTTTTTTTTATCCCAGTTAATACATTTTAGAGATATAAGCACTTATCTAATTTCTATTTTAAACTTCTAATAAGGATTCTTTCTATAAATGATGCAACCTTTTTTAATATAAAGGTATTTACACTTATTTTTCAGTTTTTAACTGTTATATACAATGCTATGATTATTTATCTAAAAATTTTCCAAAATTTTATTATTTTTCTATGCTAGTTTTTAAGATATAAAGACCACCCCAATACTTAGTGGTTTAAACAATAATTTATTTACATCTCTAATAATTTTTTGGGTTGGTTGATATCATCAGCTTGTTTCTTCTGTTTTTTTTTTTAAGTTTATAAATATTGTTAGAAGCAATTTAAATTTGTTGAAAGGAAATGCTTAGGTGTTTTTAAGGTGTTAACATAAAAGATTAAATGGCATAAAAACTGAAGTAAAGGTAATTAATGAATTTGGGTACTTTTGATGCAAAACCTGATGATCACATAAATATTTTAAAAAGATATTTCCACAAGTGATTGATTTTTGCTTATGTTAAAAGACAATGAGTAATTGAATCTGCTCATATTTTGTATAAGGTTTCCTTAGAACAGCATGATGGCAATATCAATAAATGGTCATGTTTCCTTTGTTTCTCTCCCTAAGTACCCCGATATAATTCTGTCTATTTAGTTATTATATATCACCTACCATCTTTGCTCCTCCAAAGCACTTTGGAACAGAACACATTCAATCAAACATAGGCTAAGAAATGCAACTCTGTCGACTAAGCTGATTCTTGAATTTCTCTCTAGGGCGCAGCTTGAAAACACAACTTGAAACAACATTTTGCTATTTAATTCATCAGCAGAAAAGTGGTTATGCTGAGATTAAATAAAGTTAGTACTGCCTAGGTAAACATGACTATTCTGTGTTGATAGTGATCAGAGTTTAGGTTACTCATATGCTCATTCAAATACGGAAACATAGGACCAATGTTGTCAAATTCATGAATTATAGTTGTTGAACATGGATTCTGATAGTATGGGTGGACCTATGCTTGTGGCTATGGAATAGGGAAAAAACAAAATCAACATTGGTATAATAAGGTTTGACGTTTCTTTGAGAAACAAAAGTTAGAAATTCAAGTCAAGGTATTCAGTATTTGAATCCACGTACATTACTCTTTGGATGCCCAGTCATTTTTATTAACGATTTTTAGAATTGCATTATTTCAACTGGTGATTGCTTATGTCAGCTTAATTATGAGTCCATTATCCTACTTCACCTGCCCTCCTCACTTTCAAAATATTTGCATAGCTTCGGAAGTATTTACATAACTTTGTAGTTTCCTCACTTTAGGAAGGTTGAGCTAATTTGTTATTAGTTTCTTCTGTTTCCATACATTCAACACTGAAGTTAGTTGTGCAAAGGGGGTGGTTTTAATATTTGGTTCTAACTACCATTGTCACTGTTCAGTAAACTCTTTATGCTTATTTGCTTCTCCCTGTTATTAATAAACTTCATATCTTGCAATCTAATTATTATTTTAGTCCCACCTTGGCAAACATGCAGCAAAAACAGAGAGAGTCAATGTTCTACATTTCAAGAAATACATCTTTAATCTTTTTAAGATGTGGTTATACCATCAATAATGGGGGATAGAAAAGTTGTATTGTTCAACTGATACCTTGCTTCTATCCCTTGTGTTTGTACTTTGTTTTAGACAAGTGGTTCTATGTTATATAATTCTCCATCTTAGATCATCTAAGCCTGCCTGAAGTAACAGCCCAAAATACAATGTGATGGAAACTTCAAAGAAAGGATTTTATCATGTTCCCACTGTAATACAATTTTTTAAAAGTAAATATTTTTAAATTATTCTATTTAATATATACTTCCAAGTATATATAAAGTATATATGTGTTTATAATACATATAAAATTATATATATGGAGATATCTGTATCTATATCTAAATCTATATCTATATCTATCTATCTATATATATATACACACAGTCTGGTAAGATGGTAAGATATCACAGTGCCTTCCAAGTATAATAGAACCATTATTTTGTTTGTTTGTTTGTTTGTTTTAATATGAGACTAAATGTTTATCTTCCTCTCTGCCTCTGGCTCCTTTCTGTTCTTTACCATAGATTTTCAGTTCAATTGCAAGGTTAAATTAGAGAATGTCCTTCTTAACTCTTAAAAATTTAAGAGAGGAATTTGGATATGAACTAAAAACACTTATGGTGGATAATTTTATGTCTACTTTACCCTCTGTGGCTCAACCATTTAAATATATTATTTTTTAATCTGTCTCCAATATATTACACTCTGTAGGGTAATTAAATTCCATTATTATGACCAATCTATGACTGCGTTATACCTATGACAAAATATTTTCTTCTCAATACCTTATTCACTAGACCTTCTATTTGGATTCTGTCCACTATTACTTCCCAATTTTTAATTAAATTTCATGTTAATGCATTATTTCTATCAGTTAAAAATAACAAAACATAATTATCATATAATTTTGAAATGTAACAATCAAAGCATCTAGAAATACTTTTTTTTTTTTTTTTTTAGATTCAAGAGAATCTAAAAATTTCATTAAGAAACTTTCTCTGGCCTGACTAATGATGTATAAAAACAGTGAGAGTCATAGACAATGGTTCCTCTTGGAAGAAATCAATTACTGTCTCATCTACTCTCTCCCTGTGGGAATAGAACAAATGGCAGTATACAATTTTAGTTGGCACAAATGCTTGCAAAATGACTCCCTTTCCTGGCTAATATCTGAAGATGTTTCAAGTGAAAGAAGGCACTAAATTTGTTGTTTACATGATTTCTTTGTCTCTTCTCCCATTTCCTTTGCCAGTTCACAGAAGCAGTGCAAATTATACTCAATATAATTCAGTTGTCACACTATGCAATGTTTAATTTACCTTCATTATAAGAATTTCAGAAATGTTTAAAGTATCTTTTGCCTTCTAGCTGATTTAAAATCCAATAAGATAACTCTGAATTAAACTTAAAATATTTAATTTATGTGAAATATGTGAATCTAACTGATGGGGTTGGTGAAAAAAGAGAAATGACAAATGGATGTTTCTTATTCTTTAATTATTGTATCAGCCAACAACCTGTCTTCCTCAAACTTGGCCATGGGCTGAAGATATAATCCTCTTAAATGTGAAAATAATAAATAATCTGGAGATCATGTCTTTTGGCACAAGTAATCCAAAAACTGTAGTTGGGAGGGGAATTAAAGATTCTCTCACCTTGCATAACCACTTGGTTTAGGTCCAATTCAAGCAAACTATCGCTAACTTATTCCTGGCCAAAAACGTTTGCTCTTTCTGAAGAAATTATGCTTGTCTAAGGCTACGAAGCTTTTCACTAAATTTTGTGTGGTATTTAAAAACAATCTAAGTGGGAATCAAAAACTAAAATAACTTTATTTGTTAGATAGATAAGTGAGTAAAGGAGATTTGTAATGCAAACGGAAGTATTGAAGATTTGGTAAGCAGGAGACTACACTACTGAATAAAAGTCATGCAAACCCAATTGAAATTAAAAACAAACAAACAAACAAACAAACAAACAAAAATACTGCTCTGGGCTACCAGAGATTTTTATGACTTTTGAGTCTGTAAACTGAAGAATACATCAATATTTTTCAGAAATATTCATCTTAGAAGATTCACTAGGAATAAAAAGAAAAGTCCATGGTCACATGTGCTCAAAGTATCTCTCTTTTTCAGATTTCTAATGTATAGCAAAACATTAAAGCAGTGGTCTCTAAAAGGGGTGTGTCTATATCATAGCACACAAATTCAATACAAGGTATGAAACTAGAGAGCATCTTTAAATATCCATTTTTATAATATTTTAAATTTGTTTATTTGTGTTTCTTATAATGTACATAACATTAGCTCAATAGTGCAATTATTAAATTTATAGATGAGTACATACACACATTTTGGGGATATATGCTCAAAATTAATTTTGGCGAAAGGCACAAAGAAAAAATTTGTAGACTCCTTTATTAGAGGATCTTAGAATTTTTGTACTAAAACAACATTGCTTTGAACTTAAATCCCCCTGGGTGACTTCATGTGTATGTATGTACTATCGATTATGAGCCAATAAAGCACACTTCGTGAAATCACTGTTTTTAAACAAACAAACAAACAAACAAACAAACAAAGCCAGATGCTGCTTTTTACCAGATAGTGTGTTTCCACTTACTGTATCTACTAACATGGGAATGATAATGACCTGAATTTTAGAGTGTTTTGCAAATTTAATTATTCCTGGAAAGTCTTGATCAAAGGGAACATAACTAAAGCAAAAAGTATCAATAAGTTGGAATTTTACTTTACTTACAAGCCAACAAGTTAGCCTGCAAAACTTCAATGGATGATGTTGAAAGACATGAGATTCCTGAGTCAGAGATGAATGACAGCTAAATGGTAGCCAGTGTATCAGCATTTTATTTTATTATTTTATTTTATTTTATTTTATTTTGTTTTGTTTTGTTTTGTTTTGTTTTGTTTTGTTTTAAAATTTTGCAAGTTCTCTAAACTCCAGTTTTCACAGGGAGGCATGAGGAGGGCTATATGACAGCTGCACATATTATGAACTGCTTACAGAAGAGGAAGCCTGAGAAAGCTGAGGTCTTTTATAATGGGTAAAAACATGCTTCCTCATTGCTTTGACTAAAGTTACTATTTTTATCTTTCAAGGCTGTTCGCTATACAAACATCTTAGAAAAGATAGTCTTGAACTGAAATCAATGAGTGCTTCTGATGGCAAGGTATGCAGAAACAGGAGAGCTTCATGAATAAATATCTCACAATTAAGATGCGCTAATGGGTTTGGGTTTAGAAGGAGTAAGCCAATGTAACCTACATCTAGCTGAATGATCTCTTTCAAACCCTTCCATACAGGATCATCTTCATGACCCACAACCAGTACAAACATACAAGCCCTTATGCTCAGAACCCCCACACCCCCCTTAAGTTTAATATCTTTGATTCTCCTGTGGTTGCTGTCTTAATAATGTCATTTTGAATCTTATGTTTGTAAGTTCAAGCTGTATAAGATAATATTACCAGAGATTTAGAGTCTTGCTTATGCAAAATCTTGTCTTCTGCCCAACTTCCTTGTCTTCTGGGATTATTCTAGGCCACCTGCTGTCCCTGACACCTCATACTCTGCCCAGCCTCTCCTACCCTAGGAAGGCTGTTGCTCTCTTTTTTTCTGGGGTAGTGACTGGGTTGTTAGTTGGGGAAGGCTCTCATTTGTTGTTGTCCTTTCCCCATACAAGGGCCTAGGTGGGATATGGTGACAACTGTCCCACCTTAGGCTGGCAATTTACATGTATTCAGAACATGGTCAGGCCAGGCTGAGACTATATACGAGTGGGAGAAATCTCCTAACCTACCCCTGATCCAGTGCATTCTGAGCACTGAAGATGCATCCTGGCATGTGTGGAAGTTTAAAGACCCTAGGTATTGCCCATTCGCCATGGTTTAGGGGTTGGCAGAACTGTGGGGGCGGGGGGCGGGGAAGATGTCTGGCTTGACATTCCTGTAGCCCACCTTAGCCCCAGTTAGGTGCAGAGTGCCAGTCTACCAACTAGCAGGAAGGGTTTGCCCAGCACTCCTTGAGTAGCAAGCAGGGCCTTAGCAACAAGGAACTGTGCTGGCCCCGGGAGGACCCCAGTTTTCCAAGAGAGCATGCCCTCTGTTGATCCATGCCTGGCAGGGCCATCATTTCTGCCTTCCGACCTTCCTGAGCCTAGATTTCATTGTCATTCTTGCCAGCTTGAGACATCCTCTAGGGATTAGCCATGAGATACAAACTGTATAATTTTGGTACTTCTTCAAATGAGTTTATGCTCTTATATTTCTGCTTACTAATATTTATATACATATATAAAACTTAATGATTAAATTTATGCTAATAAATTAATTTTTAAATTTTTCTTAGACTGATAGTAAATGACAAAGAATACACATAATGGCAAGTCGAGAGACAGCAGAAGAAAATTTTATATTTAGTACTTTTAGTACTTTTTTCCTGATTTTTTCAACAATTGTTCTTGCATTTTATTTTGCACTTGACCTCTATAATTTATGCAGCTAGTCCTGCTCACACAAGATATCTCACTTCACCTCATCCAAGGTCCTACACCTTGGGATTTACTATACTTAAAACTGTTAGAGGAGACACCTGTATTCTGCATCTGTACCATACACTTTTTCCCCTGACTTTTTACAATGGAAAGAGAGTCCCTGCTTCTATCTCATCCAACCTATTCCTTGTATCCTGCACCCTCTATCTTTTTCTTATCAGCGACCTCACACTTGCATTGTCCTTTCACCTGAATCCTGAAAACCTGGACAACTTTACTCCTGTATAATACCAGGAATAATATTACACAGGCTTTAGTATTATGCCCTGTTAAGCATATACAAACAACAACAACAACAACATCACATACAAAACAAGAAACTCTCTTAACCCACAACACTACTTTAGCTGTCTTTCTATTTCTCTGCTCTTTCACAGCAAACTGCCCCATCTCAGATGTCTAACAGACATTGCAGAATTAAGATAGCCAAAATCAGCTCTTGATTTTCCCCAAGTATGCTGGGCTCTGTATTTTTGAGCTCAGTAAATGGTATCATCATTTAATTAGTTACTCAATCCCTCGGTTTATCTTCCCTTAATCTTTCACATGCTGTCAATCAACTGTTCTCTTTTCCATCTACTTAGTTCCTATCATAGTCTCAGTTACCAATACCCCTGCTGGCAAGACTCTTGGCTAGTCACCTAATTTCATACTTGTCTTCTGCAAACCTGACATGATCTGAATAATGTTTTTAAAAACATAAATTATGTTAGTATTCAACTCTAAAATGAGCCAAGTACCATGGCTTATAAAGAGCACATGTTATTTGGGAACTTCTTGTATTATCAAATTCATCCTGTATTATTTCCCAGCATATTTTAGGCATACTGGCCACCTTGTTCCTCTCACAGGCCACAGAACTCTTTTCTTGGGGGCAGGCACCTTAGGGGATTAGTAGATATATGAAACAGTACTTGGAATATAATATTCAATAGACATTAAATAAATACATACATTACTTATCTGTCCATCTATCTTTTCTAACGTGGATTTATTAAGTATCTCCTATGTTATTATTTGAGGATAAATGTAATATTTGCAAATTGCAACAATCTCTGAAACACAAACTTTATAATAGTTTCTGTTTTTAAAGTTGCTCATTTCATTCTTTTAAATAGAAACACTTATTTGTTTCTTTAATGTAGTAGTTTGTTTTTTTCCTTTAGACTATTAGTATAATTGATTGGTAGAATCATGGTTGTGGAAACCATATAGCTTAATGGAATTCTTGAGGACCAGGAAATAAAATACATCCTGACTTTATGCCTTTATTATTCTTGACCCTGTGTGCGCATCTTTATCTAGAAGTATTATATAATATATCTATATCAGGGATGAGCAACTTTATGAAGCAGGGTATCATGTAGCTCTATCCACTTCTGATAAAATGAGAGTAAATAGCAAATGTGAATAGGGTAGAAGCACCAGAGAGTTCACATTGTCATCTGCCCTTTTACATTTTGGAGACTCTAATGTATTAAAACATTTCCTCTGTGTATAATTGGATGCTCTCTAGAGGACTATTCAGTTGCATCAATAAGATTACCAAATTGTCTACTGACTGTCTATTGACAAGGAACACCAAAAAAATCAACAGAGGACTGGATTTTTTGAGATGGATATATTAGAAATTGACTGAGCTACGTAATACCTGACAGTGAGGCACAGGGACAAGTCTCTTTTTTTTTCTGCCAAGCATACATGACTATATCCACTCACCTTCAAGTCTCTTTCCTCTGGGAAACCTCTCACATTTGTCAAGTCTCAAATTCCGTTATCACAGGGCTTAATGTGCTGCACCAGCTTTTCACTCCTTTATATCCTCCATTAAGATATAAACTCTGTGAGGACTATAAATGCCTTGACTATGACTTTTTCTCTGCTGAATTGAATTACTGGTTGGATAGGATTGAATCAATGAATGAACTGAGTGTTAATGTAACAGTTCATTATCATCTAAGAATAACATGAAAGTATATACAAAAAGCTATGAGAGTTCTTTCTCATGTTTTAGCTCTCTTATTTAAATCTGATAAAAGAAATTTTAAAAATCAAAGAAAGGAGTCTGTTATCTGCTCCCTGAATGATGTAGTTTGCCGGTATATGACAATGAGAGAAAAAAAAATCACAAAAGTGTTCAAGTAACTAACTATTCTAGATAATGGCTCATTTTAACACCTGCCTGCCCTCTTGCCTATATCCCTGTAGTAAACATTATCTGCCATACTCATTACATGTCTTTTTCAAATGCCTCCTCATTTCTGCCATCTCCTCAATTTGCAGACGGAGATTACGCTACATGAGGTAACCTGTTTGAACAAAACAAAAAGCTATTGTACTCGGTCCATATGTGCAACATTTCTGCCACCCTGGAATTAGTTCTTTCCTACTTACTCAAAATATCATATATATTAGTGTATGCAGCATATTTAAGAAGAGATTAGACTCTTTTTTGTGAAGGTTTAAGTTGTTAATGAGAATTTTTAAAAAGACTTTTCAGAGGTGAACTGCTGATTCGAAGAGTTAATATAAGTTAGAAATAAACAAAAGCTATTATCCCCTGAAAGTTCAGTGGTAATATTAGTCTCTAGTTCTTCCCATGGATGGTGCACAGCCTTGAAAATTACATGTAACTTAGCACTGCTGATAGGAGCCTCCTCTGAGAGAGAATATGGGAATGGTCCCTGGTTCTGGAGAGCCAATAGTAGTTATGTATATATATGTATGTATATACACACATATATAAATATTTATAAATATATATAAAACCACCCTTAGCTTATTTTCTATCCACAAAGGGTAGGCTGAGTTGCAATCAAATTTAATGTGGAAGAATTGATTATGACTTGAACACTGGTGTGTTAATAATGGTTTTTAAAATCTTCCCAGGTGAATTATGTTTTTGGTAAACCATACCAATTTGTATTTATCAAATTTAAACAAAGATATTTGGGAATAACTCAAGAAAAATACGGAGGCAATTAGAAATCAAACATAATTTACAGGGTTAACATCTTTATTTAAGAGTGAGCATCAATATTACTAAACATGTGCTGTGTAAGTTTAGTTTACCAGGAATACCTGACATCACCCCACTATCCCACCCCTCTGCCTTTCTGAAAATAATTTGTCAGTTCCTGTGTCCCAGCCGATCCATGTTTCAGGAACTGGGTATATGATTCATGGCCTTTTATTTATTATATGTATATGTTTCAGTTTTCGCTGATTCTAATGGCTGAGCTGATAATGGCTTCTTGCAATGTCTTTGTTCAGGTTGTGTGTATTGGACTCCCTTAGGTATCTTCTACAACATTACCAAGTTCAATCATAATTATTCTTGAGCTTGCTGACCTCATTGTAAATCTTAATAAATACGTTTGCTTATCTGGTCATTTGCTTTGTTCTCATGGTGCATTTTTTACTTTCCCAAACTCTCCTAATTTTTCTCCATTTGTTCATATCCATATTTGGGCTGAAAACTGTTTATATGTGAGGTTTGTTCATTTTCACTCCCTGAATGAGGATGGGAGATTTATCCAAAATTTGAGGAAAACTCATCTTGAGGTAGGAAAAGTCTGGCTTTATGCAGTATTTCTAGGAAGTATTGTTACAAAACAAAAGAAAAATTGTTTTCTGATACATTTTTGGACTCTTTCTTGTTTCTTCAATTAAAAGTAGTATATATTAATTATAGAAAAATTTGAATATAAAAACTATAAAAGAGAAAAAAAATCTCACCCATACATTCAACTTCTAGAAAGAACTTCTGTTAACTTTTTGCTATACTGCCTTCTGATCTTTTCCCAGTAAATGTAAATGCTATTTTGTATACATTAAAAAACTTTAAGTAAAATACACACACACACACACACACACACACACACACATACACATAGAGATATATTTATATCCTGGGCTCATTGTGTATATATGATTTTTATATTATTTTTTCTTTATTATATTGTGAATGATTCCCATGTCATTAAACCTTTTTTAGAAGTATTATTTTTAAAAACTTTATTATAAAATGAAATATGTCGTTGTAGAAGCAAGGTAATTGTGGACAAACATGAAAAGAAAAAACTCAGGAGTCAAAGCACTTAGAGGTATCTTTCATTAACACTTACTTCTAGATTTTTGCATATATATGTATATGTGTGTGTGTATATATATATATATATATATATATTACATATATATATATTTAGTGTTTTAAAAATAATCACCAGTATCATACCATACGAATTATTTTGTAACCACTTTTTAAATTTATTTTATATTTTCTGTCATTATAATTTTCTAATGTAAACATCATTTTAAATAACTAAATAATAATCCAAGTCTTCATTTTAAAATTTATCTGACAACCAAGCCAAGATAACAGTAATTTAATCTTATATTCACTCATGGCAAAAATATCATCTTGCAAATCTTAACTATCTGCTGCCTATTGTGAGTTTTGTAAGACCCAGAAAAAAAGGGGGCGGGAAAAAACACATTTAGAACTGAATCTGCACTTTTCTCCCTTTTCTCTTTGGATTTGAGATATATCATAAAATATTATTATAATTTTTTGTATTTCAATATTTATTCAGTCATAAGAGTATTAAATAAATTATGGATTATCTGGTAATATCTAGTCTGTGTTGTAATTCTTTTCCTATAAATAAAAGTCCTATTTACAGAGATTGAGAGATAAGAATATAAACAACATCAGAGTTAATTCAATTGTAACAAGATATAATGTGGATTATGCATTTAGAGGAAAAAGAGCTGACGGGAAAACTGTTAAGTCCTTTCTTGAACTTTAGGTGTAAGTGTTTCAAGTAAAACTAATCTATTAATGCAATAGGAAAGTAGTGGAGAAGTGTAGCTGGGAGGGGTGAAGCTGGTGGTGGAAATGATAAAAAACAAGGATGCCACAGTATCCTAGGAATATAAGGGTGGGACATTTTGGGGGTTGTAGAAGGGCCAGAACCAGATTTTGTGGAGATTAAATCTCATATCATTTTGTGTGTCCTTAAGAAAAAAGATTGCAAAATATAATTATACATTTTCTTGGAGAAATTGGTATTTATTTAAAATGAGAAATCATACAATGTTACAAATTTTAGAATGATTAAATATACCACAATTATTACAAAATTCAGAATAATAATCTAATATATTCATTAATGAAAGTCTTGACAGATATCTATAAACATTTTTCCTGCAGTTTTGGCAGCACACTTTTTGAATGCTTTATCATATGGTAAATATTTTGTAATATCACCTTCTATGGAGAATAGAAAGATAATTAAGTCTTACCTCTAGCAAGATTGATCTGAAATTGTTCTTTATTATTGATAGTTTCTTTCAGTTTCATAATTCATTACTGATAATGTCATGCAATATTTCAGGACTGTTGTCAAATTTGAGAAAGAAAGCCTATTTGAATTATCTATCAAGTGTGAACAGGGAATTTAAAGTACCTTCTGTGCAATGACTGATCTTAAATACTCAAATTCACAACTTCCATAAACCACTCTGCCATCAGTGTCATTGATGTCCTTGTTGAGGCATATTATGTTACCTTTCATTGATACAGTTTTCATGTCAAATCATCAAGGAATTTAAATTATTTTCCAATGATTCATCCTTTCATTATTTAGATTATTTGTAAAAGTCCTGAAATCTATTTATTATTTTTATTTAAAATGCCTCTCTCCACTTAATGACTGCTTTGGTATCATGTGAAGGTTTTCTATTGTTGTAATTAGCTTCTCAGAGTTAAAATATTTTGTATTTATTTCATTGTGAAATAATATTTACATACAGTAAAATGAAAAGATCTTAAATGGATAATTTAGACTTTTGACCAACATATATCCATGTAACAAACATCTCAATTGAGATATAGATTATTTCCATAAGCCCAGGAATTTCCCTTTTGTGCCTTTTTGGTCTGCCTCCACTCCCACAACATTTAGGCAACTGTTCTCATTTCTAAAATGATTGATTAGTTTTGCCGAATTTTTGTACTTCTTGTAAATGATGCCATATATTATTTATCTTTGTCCATGACTTATTTTACTCAAAATAATATTTTTGAGAGTCATCCATGTTTTTACCTGTAACAAAAATTTATTTTTTAAGAAGTTGATGAGTAGAATTCCATTATATATGACAATTGATTTATCTTCTTTTGGTGGGATTTTGAGTTATTTTCACACACAAGCTGTTATGAACATATTTCTCAAGTTCCAGCACTATTTGTTGAAAAGACTTATCCTTTAGATAATCAATTGATTATTCATAGAATTATTTGTCTACTCTTACACTAATTATTGAATTATTTGTCAACTCTTACACTAATTCCATACTGTCTTGGTTACAATAGATTACAAATAGAGCAGCTATAACCATTTTTGTATAATTCTTTTTATGGATACATTTTTAATTTCTCTTTGGTTAGTAAATGTCATAAGGTTGGCTATGTTTAACTTTATAAAAATATACCAAACAATATTTCAAAGTGATTGTACCATTTTTCAGTGTTCATCTTCATCAATATTTGCTGTTGTCAGTCTTAAATTTTTTCCATCCTAATGAGTGAATCTTTTTGTGTTTCAGTTTGTATTTTTGTGATCTTTAATGACTTTCATTACCCTGATCATTAATGATGTTGAACAATTTTTATAATTTTTTTCCACTAGATACTACATATTTATTTATTTTTATTAAATTTGTTGGGGTGACATTGGATATTAAAATCATACAGATTGCAAGTGTATAATTTAATAATGCATCATCTGTATATTGCATTGTGTGTTCACCACCCAAAGTTGAATCTCCTTCTGTCACTTTATATTTGACCCCCTTTATCATAACATACCTTCCCTGCACCCCCACATTCCCTCTGGTAACCACTAAACTGTTGTCTATCTCCATGAGTCTCTGTTTGTCTTATTTATTTGTTGCTTTCAGTTTTATATTTCACACATGAGTGAATTATATGGTTCTCAACTTTTTCTATCTGACTTATTTAGCTCTGCATGATTATCTCAAGTTTCATCCATGGCAGTATTTCATCTTTTCTTGTGACTGAGTAATATTCCTTTCTATATATGTACCACATCTTCTTTATCCAATCATCTATCAAAGAACAGTTCAGTTGTTTCCATGTCTTGGCCACCATGAATAATGCTGTAATGAACATTGGGTGGCATATACCTTTATAGATAGATGTTTTCAAAATTTTAAGATAGATACCCAGAAGAGGAATTGCTAGGTCATATGATAATTCTATTCTTAAATTTTTTGAGGAAACTGCATACTGTTTTCCACAGTGTCCATACCAGTTTACACTCTCACCAGCAGAGTATGAAGGTTCCTTTCCCCCTACAACCTCTCCGACACTTGTTATTACTTGTCTTGTTGATAACTTTAAAAAATGATTTTCTAGATCTTCTTTTATAAAGTTTCTGTTTAAATAATTTATAAATATTTTTTGCTTCTTTATATTTCTGTTATTGACTTATAAGAGTTCGTTATATACTCTAGTATAAGTCCTTTCTCCATATATATATTGGGATATGTTTTACTCATTTTCTGAATTACTTATTTTCTTAATGATGATTTTTGAAGAAAGAAACTTCTACTTTTCATAAAATCCAGTTTATCATTTTTTTTAAATTTTTGTGCTCTGTCCAAGAAATATTTACCTGCTATACCTCTTGCTTGCATCAGACACCTAATATATTATATCATGTCCTTTTGTGACTTAATGTTTGCTTTTGGGTTTAGACTTATCTCTGTTGAAACAATTTTTGTGTATGATATGAAGTATAAAGCTCAAGTTAATTTTATTTCAAAAGTTTATACATTTATTAAGTAACATTTTATAGAAGAAAACTTTTATTTTCCCACAGAATAATTTGGCATCTGTATGAATTGATTTCTGTAACCTCTCTTTTGTCTCATTGATCTCTTCGTCCAGTTGCATGCTATCTTGATTGCTCATAGATTCACAGGAGGATTTTACATAAAGTAGTGGGAGTCCTTCAACTTTATTAGAATGACCTAATTACTTTTTCTGGAAAAAAAAAAAAGAAGTCCAGAAGTATATTAGTTGGGATTATAAATATTATTTAGGGGCGAACTTACGTTTAACAAACTACATATTTTAATTTATAATGTGATAAATTTCTATATTTATTTAGGCCTTTTATATATGTTAGAAGTATTATTTTTCAGTTCATATAAAATTTATTTCTAAATATTTTGTTTTATTGTAAATGATAGTGTTTTAAATTTAATTTTACTTTTTAATATTTTTATGGGACTATATAGAAATACAAATTAATTTCTTATATTGACTTTACATCTTTCAACTTTGCTATATTCACTCATTAGTACTAGTCATATTTTGTAGATTTCCTATGATTTTCTATGGAAAAAATGAGATTGCCTTGAGATAAAGGCAGTTTTACATTTTCCTATTAAACAGTGCTGTAAGTTAGGGAAGTTAAGATTTTTGTCTTGTTTTCTATTTTCAAAAAAATATTAAATACATCATTATTAAATATGACATTAGCCGTGAGTTTTACATTATTTGATTTCAAAGAAGTTACTTCTACTTTGAGTTAACTGAATCTTTTTTTTTTTATTTTAAATCAGGAATGGGTATTCAATTAGTTATATAATTTCTCTCTGTTGCTGGAGATTATATATTTTTTTTTTCTTTTTACTCTGTTGCAGTGTAATGAGTCGACTAGTGTCCTCCCTGCTTTACATCACTTAGACATTTAGGATGCGACCTCATTTGGAAATAGAACCTTCTTAGATGACATCAGGTTAAGATGAGTTTATATTGGATTAGGATGGGCCTCAATCAAAAAGCTGGTGTCCTTATAAGAAGAGGGAAAGTTAGACACAGAAACACAGAAAGGAGAGTGCCATGTGAAGATGGAGCCAGATACTGGAGTCATGTATACAAGCTAAGGAATATCAAGAATTGCCAACAATCACCAGAAGCTAGGAGAGAAGTATGGGACAGATTCTCTTTTAGAATCTCTTGTAGTAACCAACCCTAATGACATCTCAATTTTGGACTTAAAACCTCCAGAACTCTAAGAGATTAAATTTCTGTTGTTTTAAGTTACTTCCTTTGTGCTAAATTGTTTCAAATCTAGGAAATTAATACCAATTTTGGTATGTTTCCTGTAGCATTCCCACAGGTAAGTTTCCCTGGAAAACAGACTCTGAGATGAATATTTGTGTGCACTTTTTTTCTCTAAAAAAAAAAAAAAAAGTGGGAGACTAAAGGAACCAGGAATAATCAGAGGAGGAAAACTGAACTTTGATGGAATCACAACAAGGTCCTCACCTGATCCCACAAGTAGTTCTGAAGTAGGATGACCTTTACAATTGTACCAAATTAGAGAAAGGAGGCTAGGTTTTTATAGTCCTGCATCAATTACTCACTTCCAGCAGTTTGGAGGAATGAATGCTTCAATTCAGAGGAGGCTGGGCAATCTGAGCATACCACAGCATCCACTGTGGTCTATCCCTTGCACTATTTGGATCCAACCATTTGTATTATTTCTGGCAGCAGCTACTTCAGGATTCTGGTGGGCTTCTTTTCACAGGAGAAATTTACAAGAGGACTATTAGTGGCATAAATTAAAGCCTCTGAAGCTGTAGCTACTATGAGACTAACAACGATATTGTGATTTATAGTTTCTCTATTCTCCATCCTAGAATTTTCTTATGATTAGCTCATTCAGATTATAATCCATGAGAGATCTTAGCCCTGGTCACTGTTTTTTTTTTTTTTTTTCTCAGGTTATGGTTATTATATTTGTTCATATACAATTTAATGGAGGAGAGGAATTAAAAAAAATACTCAGTTGGACCACCCAGCTATTAAAGTCTTCCCATCATTCATTATGCAACAACAGCTCTACCTACTTCTGATGGACAGTGTCAATTACACCTGCCACGTAGTGACTTCTCTTCCTGCATGCTGGTGTCTCAGTACAGAACCTAAAGTACTCAGGTGGTAGTCATAGCTTGAAATTTGATGAGATTATTATTGGGTTTCCTGAGGGAACCATTCTTATTTTGGATGTCAAGATTTAAATTAAAACCTTGAGTTGTAGGGTTGGAAGTGCAAATTTCCCAAGTAAGTCACTGAGAGTGATGGTAAATGGGGTCATTGCTGATTTCATAATTTGTTCTCTAACCCCTACATATTGAGGACACTGCACCATAAAAAGATCATTGATTTCGAGTACATACTACATCCTACAGGGTGGTGCTTATCTTTGCAACATATTGTATTCGAGCTGGTACTTCAGCTGTGCCTTCAAATTCTATTCTCTAGTTTAATAGGCTTTGGGTGATACAATATGATAGGACAAATGGACACTGCGGTGATATAACAACTTCCAAATATCCTTTGCTATAAAATGTGTCTCTATTATTAAAGCAATGATATGTTATGTAGGATTTCAAGTCATTGGATTAAATACTCTGAAACAGTATTTCTGTGGACAAGGTGGGTAAATACATAGGCAGAATATATATAATATATATCAATTCTAGTCAAAATGAATCTCTGACCCTTCTTGTATACAAGGTGTCCAAGAAAATCAACTTACAATCAATTGGCTGGTTGGTCACCTTAAGTGAAAGTGGTGTATCAATTGCTCACCGATGGTCTCTGTAGCTGGAAAGTTGACATCAGGTAAGTGTGAACCCATGATGTTGGGCCTATATATAGCTTCCATATTTGTTACCAAGTACTCATTGTGTTAACACTAGCCAAAGACAAAGCCTAACTAACACTCATGGCTAGGTAAAATATTTAGTTGTTTTTTACTCCTCAGTGAAGGGTGCTCAAACTTGGGTGGAAAGATTTGGAAATATCAACCCCAAACTGCTTCTCTGGTGGGAATTAAAATGACATACAAAGATCTTCACATTTTTGTGCCCATTTCATGGGTTTTAAATTAAACTGTGATAAAATTATCTATTTGATGGTAAGTAACTTATACCCTAAAATCTCTTCTACTCTAGTAATGCAGAGTTTATATTTAAAGATCATGTGGTTAAAATCCAGTTATGGATTGGATGTTCAGGTATATAAGAGGAATATTGGACTAGGCTCTGGTACCAAGATTACTAGCAGGATAATCCCATCCCCTCATGCTCTTTTTTTTATCTTTGGAGTCATCAGAGTTTGTGTTTAAAAAGAATCTCACTCTGTATCTGGGACTCAACAGGAATAACATAATATAGAGCAGAAATAATGGCTATATGCAGAGAGGAATGACTGTTATGAGGATTTCAAGTTTCTTTTTATGCTTTATGCTTTTAAGCTTAGTGTCAGACAGATCTTTCCATCCAACTAAGTAACATTAGCTAGTAGAAAAAGTAGTTCCTAAGCCTGTGAAATGGAGAACAATTATCACTAAATGTAGCTAATATCAATATTATTAGTTCAACCCAAAACTATGTCCAGTAAAAAGGATAGTGAATGTCCTTGTTATGTCTCCATGTGTGTGTCTTTAGAAAGTAAGAGCTGAATATTTCATTAGTATAAATTGGAAAGAATATTAGCTATAACTTAGAATTTATGTGACACCTTGCTGCTGAATTCACACCTTGAGTATCACAGAGATTAAAGAACCGAACAATGTTCAGAAAGTAGGCAAAAGAGACCTATTTGCATAAATACTGTTTCATCAGAGGTAGAATTTTCTTTTAGTGGAGTGCCAAGTGATTGCTTCAGTAACAAACTCAGGTCTGTGGGAAACCTTGTTTGATTTTTGTGCGACCAAGCTTAGAGTGGCTTTTCTAAGGCTGAGCCTCAGGTATGACACACTGTACTATGTTCAGACCCCTTTTACAGTGTTATTATCTCCCCTACTGGTTTAATTTATGTATTTAATTTTAGTTTCCTGGGTGCAATATGGCTAATTACTTGAGAACTGCAGAACCTTGTAAGTGAAAATTTTGCTTCTATAATTTGTGGTACATCAAGTATAATAATGTACATTTAATTTCCTCAAAAAAGATAATTATGCTAATAGAATTATTTGAATAAAAATTTGTACTTTCTGGTGGATTATGTTTTCTACCTGCTAATTTATGTTAATGCAAGTCAAAAATAATTTTTTAATAAGCCAGTCAACCTTGGGTGGGCAGGTCTGGGAATATCATACAGTCACCGCCTCCTCCAATATCATTCTCAGGAGAAAAAAGTTTCTCAGAGTACTGAAGGGCCAGGATTAGTTTCATTGGTGGTGGCTGCTGCTGCTGCTGCTTCTTATTCTTTTTTAAATAAAACCACTCATTCGTGGAAATATGTATCAGCATCACCATTAGCTATGGAGTGTACAATGAATATTCTTGAATGGAAGGCCAATGATAGTCACTGGTCACTGGAGCACTCATCTTCCATAGGTAATAGTTTGGTTGGATTTTATTGCTCTGTTATTAAGTGAATGTGGTTTGTTCTTATAAACCCATACCTATTTTTCTACTTACATGAATAGCATGACTAGAGTCTGAGTAAATTTTCTCATATTTTTCTTTTCTGTTGTTAACATTTTAAAATCCAACAATTTGGCAAATGTGCATATTATATGGCCATTATGAGTTTGCCATTTTCCAGGTGCTTGTTACTTTGATAAACAACATTATGATGGTAAAACCAGGCCTTTATTGAGTCATTAGACATGCAATAATATAACTTTAAATTATGAAACTATCCATATTTTTTTCTGTTCACAATGTTAATAAGCATATTAAGGAAACATTCAAATAATACAGACTACAAAGAATGAAAGCTTGCTATTAGGCTACCTTAGATAGGTCATGACTAAGAACAAAGGATTGAAATGCAGAATCAAAAAGACTTGGGTGTATATCTTGCCATGAACATGTATCAATTCTGTGTCCTTGGAAAACTCATTTTCATTCTCTAAGTCTTAGTTTCATCATCTTATGATAAAGACATAATAAGGCTGCTGTGGGATGAAGTAAAATTTAATGTGTGTGTATATATATATATATATATTAGGATTAGCAATTCCTAACACATAATAAGCATTCAATAATTGGTAGCTGTTAAAAATACATTTTATAAATCACCTTAGTAACTCATCAACATCTGTAACATACAGATGCAGCCTTGCATTTTTAAACAAATTATCTACTTTAACTCAATAAAACATTTTTAAAAATTTTATTACCAATTTGTGGGAAAAGCTCAAATTATTGCAAAAATTTTTTAAAAATTATTTTGTTCTCATGGTTGAATATGCCACTACGGTTCTTCAAAAGCAGACAGTGTAGGTGCTGCCATTAAAAGCCTCAGTTTCCTATACATAGAAATAAATTATAGAATCAGAATGGTGGTCAAATCACCTTATTTCAGAGATGAAAAAACAGGCAAGAGAGATGGAAAATGAAGGCTATCTAGACATTTTTTTCCCAATTATATTTCTATATGATTTAAAATTTGGAAGAAAACATAATTTTCCTCAGTACCTTTTAGACATTTGTTTAATTTCATGCAATGCTCTCTAAATGTACAAAAGATAAACCCAGAAAGAACTGAGGTGAATCTATGTAAACACTATGAAGTCTAGGGGCAGTTTTATACCACTTTCTTTTACTATTAAGATTTAAAACTTGGCCTCTTATTCATGGGAAAACTCTTCCCTTTTCCTGGTTGATGATATCTACATTTACTTTTCTACATAAAAATTCTTATAAAAAATCAATAGTGGCAGCAAGATAAAATTTGAAACATTTCATGAAAATAAGACTCATCGTATCTATTCTCTAAGAGTGTAGTCAAAGGCATTGTTCTCTGATGAGGGGTTTGGTGCTTTTAAGTCAGCAGCATTAGCCTTTCATCTTGCCGGTTCAATAACCATTTTCAAGAGTTCTGTTCTATGTATCTGAGCATTATTTGCTTATAAGTTATATTATAAAATTAATACTACATTAATACTAAAAAAGAGTGCTCTCATACTTCCAAGCCTTTGTACTACAGTAACAGCTAGTTATAGTCTACTTTATGAAAAATTCTGGGCTTTTGGTATTTCCTTTGTCTAATGAGCTCACAAGATATATTCCCTAAACTTTAGGAAATTATGAATGTTTTACTAATTGTTTCTCTAAATTAGTCTATCTCAGGTTACTCTGTCCTTGAACAGTTAATTGTTCCTTTCTCTCTGTTCCGGTAATACTGTTCACACACATTATTGTCTCATAGAACACATTGCCATATAATTATCTGTTTACATTATCTGTCTTCCCCACTAGACTTGAAACCACTTTAGCATAAAGACCAGGTATTCTTTATTGTTAATAGACCAACATCTAACCCTGGAGACGATGATCCAGACTAGACTTGGCACATAGTAGTACCATGTGCTGATACATATTTCTTGAAATTTATTGTATTAGACAGTTCCCATAGATCTAGTTAAAGTTTTGTTGTAATAGGCTATGTTGGGATAAATGCTAAGTGGAGAAGTAGTATTTATTGAATGCCTACTATTTGCACTGCATAGATTATCTCATTCAATTGTCACAATAATAACTGCAAAGAGGGAGCATGTACAGCCTCATTTTTTTTTTTTCTATTAGGATGTTTTCACTCAATACAGGTTAGAAATCTGCCCAGTTTTGCAAAGGCCACAAGGTATGAGGATTTGAAATAATAACATTAGCCCTCCAAAGCCATATGCAATTATATAATTCCTGACCAAGCATGTAGGATCAAGTCAAAGATAGGCAGAGGATGGAAGTTAAAAACAGAGCCAATTTTCTAAGATTAGTTTACTACTTTAGTAGAAGACAATAAAAATTAGCCAAATACATTTCACACTGTAGGGGTTACAAGTATCTATGACACACATATAAAATAATATAAGAAGTTATTTAAAAACATGAACACTGGCATCACACAGACCTGAATTCAAGTTCTGATCATGTTATTAAAATAACTATAAGATATTAGGTAAATTATAAACTTCTTAGCATCCAATATTTTAGTTATAAAATCAGGAAAATAATATTAATTTACTCACATGACTATTTTGTAGATTAATTTTATATGTCTTTTGCATAGAAAGATGCTTATTATTATCAGTTATTATTGTGTACAGGCTATACTAGGTGATTAATAGGTAGACAAAAGAGAATTTTCAAAAGCTGCATCTTATGAGAAAGGAAGCAAGTAGTTACGGTTTTTTTGTTGTTGTTGTTTTCATAAAACAAATAAAAATTAGGGACTCTGATGAAAACATACATTGGGATAATATAAATTCCTGCCTGAAATACAGCATGGATATGAAGACTTTTTATATAAGCAAACTTTATATGCATGCATTTATTTTGAGACTGATGAAACAGGGGATGGGAATTTTGATTCACCCATTCTAGTTCATACATTTTTTAAATCCACCATGCATTCAGAATTTAAATGAAATTACCAGTAACTGTTAACAAGTAGTATTAACAAAGTTTCTTTGTCCAAGAAATTATGGAATAACCAGTTGTTTCAAAAGGGAGTAGAAAATGAGTAGGTAGGAATGTATAATGGAATCCGATCATATTATTACATTGATATGAATGATTAGCATATATTTAAATGAGCTATGATAAACTAATATACAGGATTACTATATTTATAATCAGTCTTCACTAAAAACAATCCATTGTGTAGAATACTTTAGATATAAACCAAATACCCAATACTTGGTCACATAATATTCGTACTCATTTAAAGTTGACCTTGCATTGAACTACTGAGCTTCAAAATGCACCACATGTTTGATCAAGCAAATGTTTGGATTTTTTAAAAAATAAATGTTTGGAATTCTTTTTAAAAAGTCATGGAATCTTTGTTATTTGAAAAAAGATGATCTCATCCACTCTTACCACTGTGACAGCAACTTAGTTCTTAGGTATGGCTGATGTCTTCTCTGACCTTGCATAGTGTGTCTATTGGAAGATCAATTCATGGACTTCCTTTGGGAGTTAAGTCTATTGTCCAATTGTACAAAGTATTTAAAATTTTTTTTTTACCCACATATAAGTTCAAAGTACCTTTTTTTTTTTTTTTTTTTTTTGCTCTAGGGCATTGATCTTTTCTCTACTATATTAGGAGAATGTGAATAACTCCCTTACTTCATTTATATTTTTAACTCGAAGTTATAGACTGTGATCAAGTATCTACTAGTCATCTTTTCTTGTGGCCTCATAGAGAGATGTGATGCCCTCTCAGCATTTCTCTACTTTTCATCATTCAACCTTTTTGTCAGTTCTGCTACCTTTTCCCCTCCAGGCTTTTCTGTTCCTTTTATCAACCTGCAGGGGCTTGATCTGTACTACACTACCCCTTCTGATTGTCACACTAGGACTAGGTAGCCCTTGCTATTCATCCTGCACACAATCCCTTTGTCATACAGTCACTTTATTATACCAGCTGCATGTTTTTCTCTCTGTAATACTAGTGATACTCAAGAGATGGTTTAAGTGCCCACAGTCACATTCCAAAGCTATTTAGAATTGTGTTTTTTCTTCAGGTTGACATTCTATTTGACTTGAGAATGAGAATACAGTTGAATTCATGCTTCTAATTTGTTCCTAAGGGTTTATCAGGGAAAAGTCTTTTATTGGGGGTGGCCAACATACTTCAGTAAGCATTAGTTAAGGGAGAGGATTTCTTTGAAGAATAAGAAATTATTTGTTTTCAATTGTGTCTATATTAGATTATTATACATTCTAAATTTAATAAATATTTGTGGAAAAATTTACGAGTACATAGTGCATGTAAAGTATTAGGTCTCAAGTACTGCAGGAATTAAAAGTATTAGTAGGAAAGTTGAGTTTTATTTGTTTTTTAATTGTTTTTCCAGGGATGAAAATGTATTTGGCCTGGTAGAGCCACATTTCTTCTCCTTGTCAACTATGTAACCAATGGTACAGTTGTTTTGAGAGGTGGTATATAAATGGATAATAGTCCAATTTAGGGAGTATTACCATATCAAATCCAGAATTCATCCTCACTGCACAGGTATAAATTATCTGACTTGTCTAAAACTTTTACTTTGTAAAACTAAAAAATAAAAATAAATAAAAAATATAGTAATAATTAATAATAATATTAATAATACTTATTTCATGGTATTGAATAGATTCAATGAGGTCATCTAGTGCTTCCCCATAGGAAGCATTTAGTAGTGCCTGCTGTATTTATTTCATGCTTTCAGGGGACACTTGATATTTTTGCTACCCAGAATTCACATATTTTTCTTATGTGGGGAAGATATCAAAAATTAAAAAAAAAAAAGTGTACAGGCCAAAAATTCTGTCCCAGTGTGGAAAGAAACAGGAATTAATGGATTTGCCTGCATCTAGAAGTTGCAACATTGTCTCCTGGGATTGACACAAAAACATGTAATGGGCTAAAGAGTAGTATTTGTAGCAAAAGGAGAAATACCAGCTTCAGTGGGAGGGTTCTATGGGGTTACATCATTGTGGGCAGATAATTTCTTGGTTTCTGCAGAATCTCATCTGCCTCTTCAACTCAGGGGGATTTGGGTTTTCCATCCCTGTATGAAAACTCTCATCATGCAATAAACTGAGGCCAATGACAGGACTCATCCCATTTAAAAAATTTTTTAATCTCTAAGGGATTGCTATTCTTTATTGCTTGTTGTACAGTGTTGTGAATGACCTTTATTTTCATATATTTTGCCCATTTTTAAAAAGATGTTTCAGATAAGAGGGTAAATCTGGTTCCTGTTATTCCACCTTGACTGCTGGAATTGAAAGAGGGATTATAAACTGTTGAGTATGGCTTCAGTTATAATTGTGGAGTCATATTCCCCACTTAACTGTTGGGTAGGAGGAATCTAGATTCAAAGTTGGCTTAACAAATATTTCTTTCAAATGTTCATCTGGAATTTTGTCCTCCTTTGTTGTAAAGAGTAGCCCAATTAAAACCAATAAATAATATATTTTATTATTAAATATTTTGTTTATGGCTTTTCATAATTATATGCCAATTCTGCAAAATTATGACATTATTTTGGACTGTTGGCATAAAGGGAGAAGTTAGTCAATACTATGGGTGACATTGGGCTTTTCAGTGAATATGGGTAACAGTGATAGATCACAAGGAGATAAAAGAAGGGGGCTTCTTAGGACAAACATTTTTAATTACAATAGCAATGGTTTAGGTGAAAAGACTGTGGAAGAGTCTTTCTCTTTCTTTTAAATCTTCCAAATCATTTATTTCAGGAGTGGATTCTAGAAAGGCATTCTGATGCTACCATAATTAAGTTACCCAGTATCATAATGAGGCACAACTATTGATAAGAGAACCCTAGAACCTACTCAAAAATCTGCAAAGGGTTCTTGTTTCTTAAAACATTAAACACAACTAAACTTATTGGCCTGAAATACTAAGTCATCTAGATGCCCATCTTGGTGTTATACTTGGAGTGAAATTCTGACACTTTCATTTTCAGACTATGGGGGACTTTGTTTATCACTCTGTCCCTTATGCCCCTTATCTGTAAAATGGAGATCATAAGGTTACAATGGAAATTACACAAGACAAATCTCAATATATGGTCTCTATTTTTATTAAGCACTTTTACTCTGTAAAAATGTTCCCAATTGCCACTCCATGCTATACCCGAGTGTGGATGCAAATCCATTACAAGTATAACCTTTAGGTGTTGCTACAGTTCCAAGAGTTCAGTGTTAAACAAAACCATAATCACTTTACTTATTTTTCCTCTTTTATTTCTTGTACATAAATCATTCTACCTTTTGGAAGAACATTTGTTCTACATTGCCTTAATTCATCTCATGCCTATGTCAAAGGCTCTTTGAATTTAATGTCTAGTAAACACTCTTTCCTTGTAGCTCAACAAAATATCTTCTTTCACTCAATTACTCCCTGAAATTGTATATTTTACAGAATTCTTCACTTACTCCTTGAGTTTAAGTTTGCCAACTGCTACCTTTGTGAAACATACTAAAAATTAAAATTGTCTTATCACTCATCACTTTTCAAAGTATGTACTTTACTGATTGTTAACTGGTTACTTTTTGTTCTATATATTTTAGTATTTTTCTCAATTATTTAGTTTATCTTTAGTAATAAAATTGCAAAATAATATCTGCATAGAGCGCTATTTTAAAATAGGGTTACAGGCCTTAATGTTTTTAATTAAGGAAAACAATTTATTTTTAAAATTTTATTATGATTCTTTCTTTTTTACCATTATATCAGAATATGAGTAACATTTATGAAAAAAAGGACTGATGAAGCTTCTTTATATCTACTTTCTGTAATCTTTCTTTATATATAATTTATTGTTTATTTGTTTTATTGTTTTATTTACTATTTTTCTGTTTTTTATTTAGAGACTTGTAGTTAAAGGGAAACTGCATTTCCATTGAAGAATAATATAGAACTTCTATTTCTTGCTGTATTTCCCATGTTTTTAGTCTTTACTCAACTTCTATATGGTAATATACCATTTATATATTCATAAGAATGGAAGATATATAATTTTATTGGCCCCACAGACTCTCCTGATAAATAGAGCAACTACTAATACAAGAACAAGAGAGCTTTCTGTGTAAAGGCTGCTGCCAGAAAGACATGTAAAGAGTCAGATACTGTACACTCAAAGCAAAACCAATACATCTTTGAGAATCTGATACAGAACAAACTCAAAAATGCATAAAATTGAACATTTAATTGACTTATATTTTACTTTTGTACTTACATTTTATGTGAATTAGGACTTTTCACAATGCAGTGTTTCCATGCTCTACTTTGCATCATCCATTAAGAAACTCTGGCTAAACTTAGTAACCAATATTTCTGATTAGCTCTCATCATGCATCTACAGAGACATGGTTTACCTGTAGCTCAACAAAATATCTTCTTTTGATGGAATAGTCTACCTGCTATTCTACTGCATAATGCTCTTTTATGAAAAGTTGTATTTAAATAGCTATTATTGGTATTAAAAATGGTATAACATAGCTCTTCAAAGTCCTTTATCAAAACATAAGTATTACTGAACACTTACTATATTTAAGACATTGGCCTGAGAAGTATAAAATAAAACCATTACCTTTAAGAAACTGAAAATCTAGTTTCAGAGATACAGACATACATGTAAATAACTGGAAAGCATTATTAATTTATTGAATATTTACTATGTGCTGGCCACTGTCCCAAGCATATGATACAATAGTAAATAAAAATAAAGTCCATTGAATTATGTTGAATGTATGATAATAATGTCCTCAGGAAGAGTTTAAATGGTTATTTGAATGGGAATGATGGCTGCCAGTCCTGTTGTCTGAGTGATTCGCAGGGCCCAGCAAGGAGACTGAATTTCTAGAACCCTGAAAACAAAGGGTAATACCCCGAAATATGGACTCATTTTCCACTTCACCTTCAAAGGCGCATCTCCGGTGGCAGGCAAACAAATGAAGTATTGCCTCACAAATTGATTGCTTCTCTGAGGTGCCCACAAGTATATTTGGGGAGAAGATTTGAGAACAAGTTGTGGAGCGGCTATCCCTCTATGAGATCGGAATGATTCCATGAAAGAATCTGGAGGTCATGAAGGAAGCCATGGTTCAGGCAGAGGAAGCGGCTGCTGAGATTACAGGAAACGAGAAACAGGAGAAGAAATGCTTGAAGAAGGAAAAAGAAACGGTTGGCTGCCATTGCTCTTGCATCTCCAGAAAACGGTAATATGCCAGAAGAGTATGAGGAGATAAATGAAAGACCCCAAAAGAAGAAAAAATCAAAAGCTCTAGGAGGCTTCTCAGGAGAATGGAATGGAAGACTCACTTGTCTTTTTAGCCAAACTCGATAATAATAAATCTTTTTCCAAGGAGGAGCTGATTAGTAGTGATTTAGAAGAAACAGTTGCAGTGGAAGTCTCCCCAAGAGGAAGAACTCTTTCCCCAAGAGGAACCAGTTAGTGACCCTGAAGAGGCAATAACAGGAGTGTCCACAAGAAAAAGAGGAAATTCTCTTTTATGGAGATGCTGCTCAGCAGTGAACCTTAAGTTGCTGACAGCAAGAACGGCAGCTCCAAGAAAAAGAAAAAGCTCCAGAAGCTATCCCAGGGGATTAGAATGGATAGTGCCTTCCCTGGTGGGACACAATCACTCACAGTGACATTTCCCAACCCATCTCTAATATCCCAATAAAAACATTCACAAGTCAAAAAACAAACAAACAAACAAACAAATGGGTATTTGAAAGTGAATTATGTAATACCAACATAAATGTGTAATTAAGAAATGCAGTATATGAACATTCATGTATATTCAAGAAAAATATAATAAAATGGAGTCCTAGGACAAGTGTATTTAAAATCTGAGATTTTAATTATCAATTATAACAATTTTAACTGAGTGATTTTCAACTTAAGTTGGATCTTAAATTTAGATAAGAGAAAATTCAACTTTTAAAATAGAAAGTGAAGTATTTTCTTTAGGTAAAATAATTGGCTTTTGAATGTTTAATGTGATCATTAAATACATATATATATATTCATTCAGAGAGTCTCTGAGATTTTCAGCCTTAACCAAGAAGTATGGTGTATCAGATTTGGACACAAACTGATCTTGGACAAATCATTTACTTTAACTAAAATTAAATTTCTTCATCTATAAAATGAAGATACTCAGTGTGCCTACTAAAATCATTGGGATATTTAATAAGAAAATGTAATTTGTCAGACATATTAACTTTTATATATGTGTGTATATACATTATATATATAATCTTTTATATATTAGATACTATCAGTTTTATTCAATATATAAAATACTTATGAGTATTATTAAGACCTTGCATTTCTGTTTTATAATTTGATGATCTTAGAATAACTTTTATAATATAATGCTAATCCAAGCTATTCTGGCCACGTGAGTTTAACATTTCTTCCAAAAGATGACTATTTGGAAGAAATTATTATTTGTCACATACAAAGTAAGAAAAACACAATTTTATTCATTAAGAAAATAATCAGTAAATCACATCTCTAACAAATACTATTAATTAACTATCTTTAATGGGCTAAGCATTGGACTTAAGTAACTCTATGATGTATGTACTATTTTGACCTTGTTTTAAAAATGAAGAATCTGAGGATTAGAAGTGCTTACATGAATTGTCAAAAATCACATTGCTGGTAATGGAAAGCAGAGATTTCAGTTTAGTTTTAACTATTTTCAAAGATTATACATAGAATTTTGAAATGGAAAGTATAATGGACATGGAGATGCACTACCTAGATACCTCTAATAAAGGTTTTTTGCCCCAGCTGTTCCATAAAGAACCCTTCAGTATAGGAGGGCTTCTCTGTCCATGCCCTTCTCAAGCTCACGTCATTTATTCACTGATGAGAGCAAAGGTAATTCCATTATTTTGGCCCAACACAAGACAATTCTGATGGACTATTTTAATCTCAGAACTTCTTGTGTGCGTAGTTGAGGTTCTTGGCTTGCCTGTGTTGTAGATTGACTTCCTTCTCAGACGATCTTGGTTCCTTCTCCATTCTTCCCCAAGAGTTGATTCCAGTACATCCTAAAATATTCTAAACATGAAAGTCAATCTCAGGCGTGTTTCCTGGAGAATCCTACCTATAATACAGAAGTTCAATTATAGAATGATCTATTTTATCCCTTGGACTACCTCTTAGTTTCTCAACTGATTTTATTTCTTATATTTTGGAAGAGGTGCTTTAATGCTAAACTGTCAAATGGCCTTTATGCATTCCTTCTGCTCTACTTCTTGTCCCTAGATTTTGATCTGATAAAGCATGTGATAAAATTGACAATTATTCATTGCTAGTTGAAAGTGAGTTAAATAAATTTTTATCCATCTTTACCTTTATCTATCCATAAAAGTCATTGTGTGATCACATTTTCGCAAATTGAACCATACCTAACAGGTTTTGGTATAACAGAAGGACTTTTAGATTGTGGGTTAGAAAAGCTGAGTTTTTTCTTTGCCAATTCAGGTAGCTAGCTGGTGATAGAGGGCAACGTTACCTTCTCTAGCTTATCTCAAAAATAAAATACTTCTACCTAACTCTTTTAGTCCCTTCCAATTCTAATATATATATATTAATTTATGGTTGATTTTCAGAATTTTTTAGCATTGAGACTCTATTTCCTCTAGCTTTTCTATGAAGTAGTTAATGAACTGTAAACAATTACTTCAAATCACTAAAGAAACCCTGCAGTGAATCATTTATAGTGTGAATAATAACCTCCTGATGAATGCATTTTGTAAATTCTGATTTATCTATTGGAATACTTTACTTATTCTAAGAAAATATGACCTTTGACAGTGTTGTAGAGGTTGCTTCTAAAAACCATCACTCATTGGAATATAATTTCAAAGGTGAAAAATGTCACCATAGTGGGGTCACATTTTTTAACATTTTAAACATTCCTCAAATAAATATTCTTTTCTTTCCAGAAATTTACCAGTTTTTGTGACTGAGAACTTTATTTCTTAGTAGACTGTATGTGTAGAGATTCTGAACTGCATTCAAAAGCAGTAATAGATGGCCTTAAAAATAGCTTCGGCATCCTTAATATCTTCTGAAAGCATCGAGGTACACAGAAGTATTATTTTCACTGCTTTGGGAGTAATGTACAATGTGCTTCATTTCTCCAAATGAAACTATGTAAAAATTATTTATTTTACAAAGTTGTGTTGGAGGAAACATTTATTCTATCTACTAATCTGGGCTCAAGCTAAATATCAAAACTAATGATTCATCATGAAACATAAAGGTTTAATCAAACAAAGAATGAACACACGGTGCAAAAGAGACACCTCCAGGGGAAATATGCTGTATATTAGGGATTATATATATATACTTTTTAAAATTACAATTTCCAGGATGTTTTTTAATCATAGTGGCAAAGAGAATGTAAATATTAATGTCTGTCAAGTTGTTGGTTATCTAGATAGACTAAAAAATCAACTTTAATAGTTTCTGGATATGGCTACCTCATCTTCTTGAATTTCCTAAATTGCCTTCATGAAAATTAAATGCTTTTTCTCTTCTTGTTAATGAAACCTTGTTTTCATGTGATTGCACTTGATTTCTTCTCTTTCTATCAATATAGTTGTTCATATACAGATTATTCACTCTTCCTTTATGAAATTATAAATTCTTTAGAGTATAAATTTTTTCATGTCTGGATCCACAAAAATATAATCATACAATGAGAGTGAGCTCAGGATAAGTATTAGTTGAAAATGGATTAAATCTGATCTGAAAAATATTTCTGTTTTCTTCATTGATTTTTTTAAAAATTATAAGCTTATATAAACCAACAATCAGAAAGAATATAACACAACTTTGGTGATAGAACATTTATAGCAATGAAACTTAGTCTAACAATGGAGAATGTTTTAAAAGTTTGGACCCAAAAAAAGTATGAGCATTATGTTAGAGAAGAGTTAAGAGACATAACTAGTTGATAGTAATTATCATATTGTAGATAATTTAATTCTTTATAAATTTTAGAAACAATCTTAAAAGTGAAAAATAATTGTCAAAACTCCAATAGAACTCTTTGAAATTTGGCATATTGATTCTATGATTCCTTTAGAAGTATAAAAAGCATAAGTAAAAATATAACTATTAATTGTTTATTAAAAAACTGAAATCAGAATATGATTAGAGATATTTCATATCATAATGCTTCAATAGCTTCTACTGCAGTTTTTTCTATCCTTTAGTAAAATCTCTAGCGGAACTCAATACTTTGTGATCAATGACAGAACTAAAGTCATCTCATTTATATGTAACAAAAAATCTAGTTTTATATAAGTCCAACCTTTGACCCCTCTCACCAATTCCACTTGGTGTTCCCCTACTCCCTCACTCGAAACGATAAAAGGGATGTTATCTTTTTTACTTTTGTCCACTTTTGCAGAACTATTTCTTACTACTCCAAGACTGGGAAGGAATAAAGAATATTATCAGGAAAAGTCAATACTGGTTATATTGGAATCTTGTAGTAGGCACCTTTGTGTGTAGTAGGTGCTCATATGATATATGTCTTATGATATATTCATGTTAAGTCCTCTGAGAGACCCTTTGTTAGGAACTCCCATAGTGCATTCTTTACATGGGTGATAAGCTCCTTGTCTAAACTGTTATGCCTTTCAGTTCTTGTGCTCAGATGATATGCCCTAATTTTTTTTTTTTCTCCTGGGTCCTCTTTCCTCCACAGTCAGCCCCCTGAGGTAGGGGTATTGAAAGATTGCTTATAGAATGTTAAAGTTTATATTAACTAATTATGACATAAAAAAGTGCATATTCTTGTTGTAAAGTGAAATATTTAGGGTAATCTAAATTATTATGTAAAAAATATGCCCAGTATGATTTCAGCCTTATAAGACACAGCTATGGATGTTTTCACAAGCTAGTAAAAGCATTTACTTTAATATATTAAAAATGTTTAGCTCTGAATTACAAGTGATTTTTATTTTCATTTTTGTGTTTTCTACTATGAACATTTTTTGTTTTGATAAAGAGAACAAAATTAAATACCTTTTTAAAAATAGCATTTTAGAGGATTTTGAAGTGAAAAACAAAGACTATTTTAAGAGCTAACCATTACAATAGTGTCTAATGGAGGCAAAAACAGCAACAAAAATAAAAAGAACAGGTGATGCTAAATTATATTTTAGAGGCAATTTCTAAGTGGGTTTAGTGATTTGAATACTCTCCCCCAAATTCATGTCCACTCAGAGCCTCAGAATGTGACCTTGTTTGGAATAACGATTTTGGTACTTGTAATGAAAGGATCTTGAGATGAGATCATCCTGGATTCCAGTGAGCCCTAAATTCAGTGACAGGGTCCTTATAAAATAAATGAAAGGTAGATTTGAAGTACACAGACACACAGAGATGGTCATATTAAGATAGAGGCAGTCATTAAAGGTATCCAACCACAAGCCAAAAAACAGCAAGTTTTGATCTCAACCACCAGGCGTTAGAAGAAAGGCAGGGAACAGATTTGCCCTCAGAGCTTCCAGAGGGAACCAACCCCACTGACACCTTGATTTAAAAATTCTGGCCTTCAAAACTGTGAGAGAATAAATTTCTACTGTTTTACATCTCTATATTTTTGAAGATTTTTTTTTTTTTTTTTTTTTTTTTTTTTTTTTTTTTTTACAACAGCCTTAGGAAACTAATATAGCAAGAGCCTGGAGCACTCTTATTAAGTGATCAGTCTCTATTGGGGGTTTACTTTACAACATTTAGGGTAGAAGTCAAGGATATGAATATTACTCTATACAATATAGTGATGAAAATGATGACTAAAAAAGTTATACACATTTTTGTTTTATTTTCTTTGTGTAGGATATGCAGAGATGAATAAAGAAGATTTTAGTATATGAATGATGCTTCAAGAATCTATTTTGTGCTCTCTGTGTCCTCACAAACTGTGTTGCAAAAGTTATGAATGGAGTGGGTAGCCTTTTTGTTTTATGGGTTTTGTTTTCTCATTGAATTTTAATTTTTCTTCTTAAATCCAAAATGGCAAATTATATTTTTTAAGTTCCCCCAAAATGTAAATATGACTCTAAATGAAATATTTAAATCAGGGAGATGCTTTCAAAAAAAAAAACACCACTTCCCACAACACTTCCTGCTGAGAAGAGGGTTGTAATAAATACCTGCTATATTAGAACATTGCAGTGTATTGGACAGAATGACAAATAACACTATGATAATTTTAAGGAAATTGTTCTCCACATTCCAATTGCAGTTTATAAACAAGCATTGTTTTTTAAGCATAGGCTCTGGGAAATGATTCTTAGAGTCCAGCTAAATTAAGGTGCACAGTGAATAACCAAGGAATCCAGGGCCTACTGTGTGGCACAACCAGAGTTCTGAGGCTTGAAATAAGGTTTGAATGAGGGGTGTCAAGAGATATCATGTAGAGATTTAAGATGCAGTATATAAACCTTGGGTTACTGTTTATTTCTTTGCCTAACCATCCATTGTCCACTCTTAACAAAAAAATAAGGGAGGAAAAATGCTATAAATTAGACTTTAATTTATTAATGTTGTTTGATATTAATTAGATCTTAATAAATTATTGGTATTATTTATTTCTTTATTCTTATATTAATATTTTATTTTATTATCATTAAAATTAAGTTATAACTTACCTTGTTTTCTACTAAAAAAGTTCTAAATAACTTCATGGACAAAAAACAATATTGTGAAGTATTAAAAAAAGGTAGGTCAGAAATACTTTAAAAGAGGAGTTCTTAACCTAGTGTTCACAATTAGTATTCTTGAAATCCCTGAAAATTCGTGCTAAATTTGATATGTATGTGCTCATTAGTTTGGGAAGTGGCTTTATAATTGATCATGTTCTCAAAGGGTTACCAAGTCCAGAAATGTCAGGGAGCACTGCTTTAGAAAAAGAATAAAGATCATTTTACCTCTAACCCAGAATAGTCAGTTATGTTCATTAAGTATTAAATTTTGCCTTCAAAATTATGGTAGGCAATGAAGAACACACACACACACACACACACACACACACACTGCATATAGTTCTTATATAATATAGAGATATAATTTCATTTGCAGGGATAAAATTTTTTCTAATACTAAATTTCAAGAGATATAAATCATATATCTGGTTCTACAATAAATAAAATAATTTAATATCCAAACACCTTTGATGGCAGGATTGCAAAAGTTATGAACACTTTAAATTTATGTTTCTAGTGAAATAGAATAAAAGGAAAGCTTAAGACATAGTTTTACATCTTAACTGTGAAGGTATAACTTTTTTGGGGAGGGCAAGATAATACATACCAGATGTAATAATATAGTAATACAGCTCTGGCCAGAGAAATGGAAATATAACATATCTTTTAGATGAGATCTCTCAAATATCAGAGAGAGCATGTGATGAATGTCAGTCATTGCATTGTTGAATTCTTTGGCACTGGCATAAAGAGAAATTGGTTGAAGAGGGATGATTTATTTTAAGAAGTTGACAGTATTGGTTTATATTATGATGAAGAGACCACCTAAAATATGCGTAGGTATAGGCAATAGATATGTCTAAAACAAGACCAAAATTTTCTCAAAAGTGAATGTTTTATCTCATACACTTAGACAACTACTCAAAGCAGATGTGAGAATTTAAATTCAAGCCTTACTAAGCGGCCTTAAATCGTTAAAAGTTCATCATTTTGGGCCTAGAGGTTATTTACTTTTCACGGAACAAAACATTGATGTATCCACTGGTATATTTTTGGTGATTTATTTATATAATCGATTTAGAAAATGGCAAATAGTTAACAAAGTTGCAAAGTTTTAGCATAGTTTTATCAAGCTGTATCTCCAACAGTGATAATTTTATTGAGACTGCATATATTTTTTAATAATAAATATTTTTCAGTAAATAAGATTCTATTTTTGTTTTTTCTCTTAGAGGTGAATAAGTATCCATTTAATCTGATAACCATGCCAACTATTAATTTTTATATATATATATATATATATATATATATATATATATATTCTTATTTTTACTTTATTCCAAAAAGAATTGTGAGCATTTATAGAGATTCTTTAGATACCATTTTAAAAGGTGGTGGGAGAATCTCTAATGTGTTACTTTTTTCTCTCAAATGAGAAAGCCATAAACAGAATACTTCTGAAAACTATTAGGATTTTAAAAAATATCTCTATGTTTGGCTTCTTTATCTTCAAAACTTCTTTTATTTTGTTAAGCTGTTATAAAGAAAACATCATAAGAGAAAATCTCTTTGACGTTGAGTAGTAGTCTTGGCATGATTTTTTTGGATATGACATCAAAAGCACAGGCAATAAAAATACAAACAAACACATGGGATATCAAACTAAATGGCTAATGCACAGCAAGGGAATCAGTCAACAAAATGAACAGGCATCCTATGAAATGAAAGAAAATATTTTCAAACCATATATCTGACATGGAGTTAAAACCCAAAATATATAAGGAACTCATACAATTCAATAGTGAAAACTCAAAAAAAAAAAAAAACGAATTTTGAAAATAAGCAAGGACCTGAATAAACATGTCCTCCAAAGAGGAGTTACAGATGGCCAATAGGTACATGAATATGTTCTCAACATCACTAATTAGCAGGGAAATAAAAAATCAAACCACAATGATATACCACCTCACACCTGTTAGAATGACTATTATCAAAAAAGGCAAGAGATAACAAGTGTTGGGGAGGATGTGGAGAAAAGAGAACCCTTGCACACTGTTGGTGAGAATATAAGTTGGTACATCACTATGGAAAAACAATACGGAACATCTTCAAAAAATTAAAATTAGAACTACCATATGGTCCGGCAATTCCACTTCTTGGTATAAAATCTGAAGGAAATTAAATCACTATCATGAAGAGATATTTTTACTTCCATATTAACTGTATAGTTATTAACAATAGCCAAGATATAAAAGTCACTTAAGTGTTCATCAACAGATGAATATATAGAGAAAATGTCACACACACACACACACACACACACACACACACACACACATGACGGAATATAATGGAATATTATTTGGCCACACACACAAAAAAATTCTTCCATTTGTCACAACATAGATGAAGCTGGAGGACATCTTGCTAAAGAAATAAGCCAAACAGAGAAAGGCAAATACTGTATGATTATATATGGAATATAAAAACATTAAACCTAAAAACAGTGAATAGAATGGTTGTTACTGGGATCTGGGAAGAGGAGAAGATGAGAAGAGTTTAGTCAAAGAATATAAACTCTCAGTTACAAAATGAATAAGTCCTGTAAATATAATTTACAGCTTGGTGACTATAGTTAATAACACTGTATTGTGTATTTGAAATTTATTGAGTTTATCTTAAATGTTCTCACTAACAGAAAAAAAGAAAAACGAGAACTATGTTACATGATGGATGTGTTAATTAGTTTAATTGTGGTAATCATTTCACAATGTATTATGTATATCAAACCATCACGTTGTACACCTTAAATACATATATTTATGTCAATAAAGCTAAAAAAAGATATGCAAAATTATTTTATATATAAATGTATTCAATCCAACTAACAATTTAAATATTCATATATAGATTTACACAGATATATGCAAACAGGTAGAAAATAAGTATTTGTTTACATGGTCATGTTGCACACATATCATGTTTTATAATCAAGATCATGAGTTTGCCTCACCATGAATGTCAAAAATAGATTTATGAGACAAACAATAATTTTTTAAAAACCATTACATTAAAAATGCTAACATTAATTATAATTTGACTTTATTTGATTGGATACCTTTTATCCATATTTTACTTCCTTTTATGTCAATTTCAAAAGCAATAAATTAAAATGTCCATAGGTTAAATGATCTAAAATTTAATATTTCTGAGTATACATATATTTTATTATGTGATATATATAGACACAGAGAACAAATTGTAAATACGTTTATCCCATAACATGGACACCTAAATATCATTACATGAGAATGTCCAAATGTTGTGCAGAGCACATGTAGCAAAAATCAGAGTACATACAATGGATAATTTGTCAATTATTCCTAAAACTGCAAACTGACAGGTCTTTTTCACCTCTATCTAAAATGTACATCCTGATGACTCCTAATAGCTGTAGATAGTTTTGTAAATCAGTATTTGCATTTCTCAGCTGGCAGCCATAAATATGTGCAGAAGTTCCAACTACTAGTCTGTATTCTTAATGACTTCATCACCCACTGGTTACCATGGCATCATAATCTTGATGTGCATATGTACTTAATATCAGAGATCACTGTAGTGGGGTGAACAGATCCTGCTTGAATTCTTGCAGGGCAAAGGTTAAAATGCCATCCCAGGCACCCACACCTCCCTGCTATCCCCTAAAAAGAATGAGTGGTACAGCAGGTATCCCATGGTACACTGCTGGTGAGCCTAATTGGCAACAAATGCCAGATTTCCTGGATGTAAAGGATGGAAGCAAGTAGAAAAGAAGGAAATAAAGACTTGAAAGAATATCTCATTCTAATTGCACTTCTGTGCTGATGAAAATCTGACCAGTTGCTATTAACAGGTTAGATTAATAGTCAAAAGATGTGACCCTATCCTTTACATCCTTTGATCTTCTTATTTTTGAGTCACAAAATGAGATATGTGGATTAGATAACTTCCAAGATTCTTTCAGATTTGACATTCAATGTGTTCACTCCTAATCTCACTGATTTTTTTTGAAATTGGCTAGACTCTTGAAATTTGGATCCGAAGTTAATGGTTTTTTTTTTGTTTGCTTTTTTTTTTTTAAGAAAGAATGGGATAATGGAAAAAACCTGGTTGTTGACATCAGAAAGACAAAGATTCGACTCATGCTGTCTATTGCTTTTGTCTTGAGTAAGTCTCCTCAGTTTCTTTATCTGTGAAATTGAGAAAATAATATCTAGCTTACGAGATAGAGGTGGGATAATTTAATGCTCATCATACTCAGTACAGCAAAATTTCCATGAGCCTATTTGCAAATGTAAGGGAAATTAAAATATGTCAGGAAATAAATTTATATGTTATACAAAAGATTCTTTACTGAGCTGACTAAAAATATTATAATTTCCTTAATTATACCTCATTTCTAAGGATCTTTGCTGATACATACAGGCTTTCATACCTATGCTTTAATTGTGTTTTTTTAATTCACATTTAAATTCATATTTGACAAGCTTAAGTCTTATAACTAAAGTTTTTTCACACTTAATGATTTTCGCACTTGGCATATCTGATGATTGCAACCATTATATCAATTATATTAAGTTTAAGAAACATGCTTTTTACCACTAGCACAACAAAATCATTTCTGTTGTTTTATATTCACTTAAAAAAAATGATACAGCAAAATGCAAAGGTAAATTCTGATATGTTTATTTGTTTGCCGGTGCAAGATCTGAATTCTGAGTTCAGAAGACATAAGGGTACAGGTTGTAACAGAACAAAGCTTGAATGGTATAAAAACCAACCTTACAAATATCAAGTACCTATAAACATGACATATTCCTTACTGCTATATCACCTTTTTGATAAAATTATTTTCCATTTTTATATTTTGCAATTTCTAAGTAAATTTGAAACATTTTAAATTTCTTCATTTACCAGGCTATTAAAATGACACCAGCTAGTGGAAAATATGAGGAAGTTTATTTGTATTTATCTGTTTCTTCTTTTCTAAAGTATATATCAAAATCTTTTAACTAGTTTCTCTGAGACTATTTTAATGTGTAGGTGCCTAGATGAGATTCCAATTTTAAATTTACTATTTATGTTACACATATTCAATTTAGAAACAAACAAAAAGAAAAGATAGAGAAAGCAAAGATAAGCCATCCAGAAACAATCTCTATTAATATTTTGGTTTATAACTATCTAGATTTTTCCTTTATAACTATAGATGTAATTTATTGAGAAACTATGTGACTACACAATATTGTTATATTTATAAATTAGATGACACAATGTATCCATTGACAACACAATATTTTTGAACCTGTTCAAAAAAGATAATGGTAATAGAGATCACTGACTCAAGGTTAGTACCTCTATTCAATAATCCACATACTTTTTCAGGAAAAAAATACTCAGCACAAATTAATAATTTCTGTAACTTTGTTATAAGGTTTCAAAAGCTTCCAAGATAACCAATTCCTGTGTTGTAATTGGTCCAAATGTGAACTATCAAAATTTAGACCTTTCTTAAAGCACTAAAGACATCAAATATGTTCTATAACTATCATTATGAAATAAAATTAGCCTTCTACACACAAAATAGTCATGATTATGAGGAATAAGGACATCAGATGATCTCATGAACAGCATATATGTCCTATAATTTAACTTTTAGATGAATTAACATCAAATGAATTAGAATCACAGATGAGACCATTCTCCTTTTGAAAGTATGTTTTATTTGAAACCTTAAGAGTGGAACTATTTGGCAAGAAATTAGTTGTTATTTTATCAATCCAAACTATACAGTTTTGTACTGTTTGATGAATACATAATTCTATTATCTCTAATAAGGTAGAATTTTTTAAATTGGAGCTTTTTAAGTTGAAAGAGTGCTGCTATGCATCTCTTGTGAATCTTTTCTGTGAATTTACTATAATGGACTATTATGAAATGACTGGGATAAAAGCAGCAATCTAACTGGGATGAAAGCAGCAATCTGGCTTGCTGAGAAGCTCCTTCTTCCTTTAATCATTCTATGAAATTTAAACCATAGAGAAGGGCTAATGTCACATCCAAGTGCCAATTTAAGTATTCTTGAGTGATGACATTTGGTGACTTCTAATGCTGGCTGCACCTATGTAGTTATATTTTTAAAAGATGATGTGAACTGTGGCACTCATTATTTACTTTTGCAAAGTCCCCTTCTCATTTCATTATCAACATAGTGAATATGTTGTAGAAGTAAACAGAGTCTAATTTGGTAAAATGACAACAGCTGGGGATAAGAATTTAGGTGATACTTGGAATTGAACTAAAGTACACGCCAGGACTAAAATATGATTATTGTAAATTATTCAGCATCAACTGACTTTCTTTAGGGCAGAATAATTTGGTTATGGAAAAATATAAAACTTTAGTTGTTTCTCTCCTCCCTCTTCTTTTACCCCTACTCTCTTTTCTATCTTGCAATGAGTCTCCACTCTTTCTAACTCAATTTCCCCAATTCAAAGTGTCTAGTGTTTCCTCCCCTCAGGCCATTCTTTAATATAAGGCCTAAGTGTGAATGTGCACACACATACACAAACATCAATAGAGGTCATTGCCAATCAGAACATTTTCCTTAACAAATATTAAAGGGAACGAAGCTCTGAATACACCTATCTTAATTATTTTCTCTGTTTAAAAAAAGAAATGGGTAGTCATTTTTCAAGGAAATATAGGAAGGTAGATAATTTATATTTGATGTCGTATATTCTCTCATGATTGTTTTTCTCCCTTTTAAAAGTCTAGATTATTTAAATTGGGTTTAAAAATCAAACAGTAAACTTCCAGTTTAATAAAAACAAAGCAAAATGAAGTATGAACAGATGCCTTTACTTGATAAACATTCAAAAGATAATTGCTGAATAAATGAAAAATGTGAATGAACAGACATTCCTTCATTCTTTTTCGATATTAACTTCATTTCTTACCTTATTTCCTGACATCTTCCCATATCTGCCTTATTCTTTTCACTTTTAGAAATGAAGCTAAGGTAATCAAGAATAATTGTTTGTATACATTTTTCATGATTAAAACAAGAATGTTCACATTTTGATGTTACTGCATCAAATGACTGTATAAAGATATCTAACGATATACGTGTGTCGCCGTTAACTTTGCATCTGGCCAGTCCATTTATGCACCATGTCTAAACTTACCTTTTAAGTGAAAGCTGCCAGCTAGATGAGGTCCTGGGCTTTTGTTTAACGATCTCCATTCTTCAGCATTTTCTTCCGATTTCTAAGTTAAAATATCTCACTGAATACGGAGGTTCAATCCTGCGATTGAAAATACTGGATTCTCTTTTCTCAGACTTGATGACTACATTAAACTCTCTCATTTCAGACTCTAGATATTTTGGAATAACCTTTTGATTTACCCAATCATGTGATCTTCTCTTGTCTACACTTGTGTTCCATTCCAATTCCAAATAACTTCAAGTTTACTCTTGGCCTAATTTTCAAGAGGCTGTTTATGCAGATAGGGATAGAATAGGGAGAAATAGGACATAAACTGTGTACTCCAAGAAATGAAAAAGGTTGGTTGAATGGTTAAAACTCACTTCACATTACATTCAAGGTGGAATATCCTTATAAAGACACTGTGTATTGAATATATTTAACTTTATATTGGCATAAGTACTATTAGCAGTAATGTAATTTTCAGCATGGAGATAAATCTATAATGAGGGAAGAAGTAGTAATAATATTACTTTCCATTCTTCCATGCCAGTATAACTAACATAGTGAGGATTAAATGATTAACTAGAAAACAAATTAAGGACTGTTACACATAGTGGAATTATTTAATAGTGTGTGACATAGAATCTATCACGGCAATAATTTCTGTTCGATGGGGAAGACTAAATAATGTTACCTGCCTAGAAGCTTTGTTTTCCAACCCAAAACTCCAGAGTGCTTTTAAAGCTGCCTACCGCCACCCCTTATGACACAGCAGACAACATTTTGCACCATTCTTAAGAAAACAGACAGGAACAACATATATTTTCCAGCACAAAATTTAAGAGCATAGCTTCCCTAAGATTTGACATTGCCTAGATGTGTGAAGTAGAAACGGCATTGGTAGCAGCCAGGTTAAAGGAATTCATTTAACAAAAACTCTGTTGAAACTATAAATAATAAACATATAAAGCATGGATTCCTGAAAATTTTACTGTCATTTTTTCAAGTATCCATCTTTGCTGGTTGGTGGCTACAATTTTGGTCCCCAAATATAAAAAGTTCTTTGACACTTTTTCCATGATTGAAGAAATATTGACTATTTTTTTATAGGTCCTGGGTTCCTCCATTCACCCCAAGTAGTTTCAGGAATCCCAAGTGCCCAGAGTTCTGTTCAGATTGTTGCTTCATACTGAGTGTAAATAGTCATTCCAGAAAGTCCCTAACATTTCCGCAGAGGTGCTTGCTCACCTAGAACTTTGTCACCATCAACATTGCTAATATTACCACATACATCCTCACCTTCTACATATGGGTGTAACTTGAAATAAACCATGTCTAGCGCCAGTGGAACCTGAAGTGGATTGTTGTGCTTTAATCGCATATATTTGTATTAGTACTGCTGAGAAATGGAGAAAAAAACTTGCCTTTGTTGTTGTTCTTCCTTAAGGACTTGCACAAATAACTCAAAACTCAATGTGCCAGTGGTCAGTGATAAATTTTTTCCAGGCACTTTCACAGTTAGTCAGGTGTGTACTTTGCAATCTCAATTTCATAGAAATGCTGCTTCCAGCCATAACATTCCTGTTTTTATGAGCCCAAGCCCCAAGTGGTAGTGAACTATAAATCTGCTGCATCCTTTGAGAGCTGGTGCTGGTAGAGCTTAAATTCAGCAACCTGTCATTGTCGCCAGATGTCACCTGTGGACATGAAGGCCTGACTTGCTCATAATTGCTTTACCGCAGTGAAGGGAAGGCTTCAACTCTCAAAGCAAAGTTTCATAAATGCTCTAAGTGTTATAGATACAGGTATGATGCAATTCTTTCAACAAATCTTTTCAACAACTCTTACAACAAAGTTGTACTACTACTTTGCCCAAGGGTTGGTGGATTCTTCACAGTTAATCTCAGTCTATGGCACTGAATCATGTTTTCAGGCCTTTTCACTATATCCCTCCTTTCTAATGGATTTTCTCTCAGTGTACTCTGCAGTTTTTCCTCTGTCAGGGTATCACAGTCTAGTAAACCTATATGTATTGTCTGGACATCATTGTGGAAAGCCTTCAGTCCCCATCTTTTCTGCCCACCCCTTCAAAAAAATCTCAGTCCATATTTGAATAAGTCAGTTCATCCACTCCACATACTTATTCATTGTTCACTGTGCAATAATGTAGGCCTAGAGAATAGAAGAGTTTTAAAAAGAGAGAGAAAATCATAAAGTCATATATCTTTCTCTCTACATGATGACAGAATAAACAAATAAGTAAAAAATAGCATGACAGATGGTTGTAAATAATAAAGAGATAAATAAAACAAGGAAGTGAAATTATAGGTCATGCTAGGAGTGAAGATGATTTTTAATTTTGCATAGAGTGATCAGGGACTGCTTGCATGTGAAGGACACAGTTAAGCCAAGATATGAAGAATATAAAGTGAGCCAAAATATCTGGGAGGAGATTATTCTAGGCAGAGTGTACAAAAAGTATACAGAGCTCAAGGATGGAGCATCCTGGGTGGCTAAGGTAGGAATAGCCATAGGGCTAGGGTTTTAACTCTATAGAGCAGCAACTTTTATGTTTCTTCTCCAACTCAAACAAGTCTCCCATTATAATGGAAGGAAAAAGGATAGCTGACATGATCAATTAACATGGGGCACAGATGGGACTCAGCAGACCATAAAGAACCAAGACTAAACAACAAAAAAAGAGAAAAGATGCTGAGACAGCAAGGTAAAATAACGTACCTTACTGTATATAGCTAAGGATATATCCCTTAATGAGAAGTGATTTTAAAGATAATGCAAGACCAATGTGTATTTACATTTGAAAGCATTGGCTCAAGCTCTCTGCTTAATAAGCAGGGTATACCTTGTATAGAGTAGTAGTCTTAGAGGAATTAAACAATTCTTAATTGATTTAATGTTTTATTTACAAGTTTTATCAAAGATAGGAAATTTTAGCAATGGAAATTAAGTTATGAGTATGTTCAAATTTTGCCCCATTTAATAAATAGCTAAAACAAAACCTGACAACATTCTCGGACACTGTTTTAAAGAATTACAATATTTTGATATGCCCATTTTGGCACATCTCTCTTGATGTGGGCCATATTCATTCATTTAACAGATATTTTATAAGTACCTATTATTTGCAAGGCTCTGTTCTAGGTGTGAGAATGTAACAGTGAACAAAACTACATCATGTGAACCCCAAGGCCGACATATGCTGGGTACTAATGCTATACAGAAAAAATAAAGCTGGATAAATGAATAGAGAATTTCTATAGGAAAGTTCTTTAGGAAAACATATCAATTGGAATACGCTGCCATAGCAAATAAATATTCAAAAGTTATAGCTTTAAAATGTAAGTTTCCTAATACTGTTGTTCTATGTACATTGTGAGTTGGCACAAAGCTCTGTTTATTGAAAACATTTAGTGACCCAAGCTGAAGAATCAGATACCATCTTGCTTGCTGCTGATCATTGTGCTAAAGAGAAAATTGATTTCTTGAGGGGCTTGAACCAGAAAGAAGTGCAACTCATCTCTCTTCCACTTATAACTCATTGCCCAGAACTAATCTCATGGCCCACCCACCCAAAGGATAGCCAGGAAGTAGGCAGACCTATACATCTTTGTCAAACAGCACAAGACCACCATGAAGGGATATCAGAAAAGGAAAACTTTCTGTGAAGGTGACATTTTGAACCAAGTCCTGAAGGGAAATGAGGAAGTGAGAACTTGGTACAAAGAACATTCCTAGCAAAAAAGAAGAGTAAGAAAAGTCAAAGCCTATTTTGTTGGCTCAAAAAGGAAGTTTAAACCTTTTGAAATGAAAAGTATGTCTAATAAAATGTAAGAAGCTTAGATTAGGAAGAAAAATAATTGCAAATTATCTAGTTAAGAATATGATTTCAGGAGTATATTAAGCAAAGAACAATTACGTTAGTAAGAAGACAAACCAATTTTTTTAAAAGGTATAAATATATTTAAGACACTTTAATCAAAAAAAAGATATAGAAATGATAACTGAGAAAAATTTAAACATAATTAATCACTAGGGAAAAACAAATTAAAACTATTATGAGATTGCATATATACTTTCCTGGAATGGTTATAAAAAAAACAACTGACAATACCAGAGGTATGAAGGCTGTGGAAAAAGTAGACCCTTAATAGGCAGTTGCTGTGGGTATATTAAATGATGCAGTTACTTTGGAAAAACACTTTGGCAGTTTCTTAAAAGTTAAACATACACCTTATGAACAACAATAATATCATTCTTAGTTTTATATAAAGGAAACAGAAATATTTACCCATAGACTTGAGTATTATGTTCATAGCAGCATTATTTTTTCAAAAGAATCAGAATTAGAGAAAATGCAAATGTCCATGAAACGAAAATGGAAACACAAAATGTGGTATAGCTATAAAAAGGAAAACTGTCAACAATACAAAGGAATTGATTACTGTTACATATTAACAGCATAGGTAGGTCTCAAAAACATTATGCTAAATAAAAAAAAGCAGGCAAAAAGAGAAATAGTGGTATGATTCTATTTATATTTGATTATAAGAAAAAGGACAAAATTATAGTTTCATAAACAGATCGGTGGTTTCCTGGAACTGGGTGGGTGGGAGTAGGGGTTGAACTGCAATAGGCAAAAAATAATTTTTTTGGAAGAAAGTATTCTAAATCTTGGCTGTGTTGACAGTTTGACATTCAATGGTATAAATTCACTAACCTCTTTACAATGTATGCTTTTGCAGTGTGTCATATATGTGTCAATAAAGCAAGTCACAATTGCTAAAGCCTGAAAAATCAAGACTTTGGGCTTCTTTAATGTCTGCAGGAAAGTCAGGGATGCTTAGAATACTAGAAGAGAAGTAGAATTAATTTATGTGTTAGAAAGATTATGTTGACTTAACTGTAAGGTGGTAAAATTTGAAGTAAGACAACAAATGCAAATGCTTTTATATAGTAGTTTATAGGAAAGAAATTCATAAAAAACTAAAAACAAATGTTGAAGTTGAGGTGGTGCATATAAGTGCAAAATAATTTTGTTGGAGATATTTGGGATAGTTTTGAAAAGCATCGATTCTTAATGGAATGTGCTTGTCCCATAGACATTTGCCAACTATATTTTTTGGCATTTTTATTACCAAAGAAATGTGAGTAATCACATCTTTATACTATCCCTGATCTTAAGCCTAATGTTGAACACAACTCTAAATCAATACTTAGTTTCACCTTAAGACTTAGGGTTAAAAGGAAGAGTCAGTGATAGGATGCAGATCAGGGAGTATTGATGCATCTACATTATAATTGTTAAATACAAAGAAAAAAACAACCTTTTTTGCTTCATGTGGCTACTTTTTTAAAAGTACCAATAAAGCTGCATTGAAATAACTGCGTCAAACAAAATAACTGAGTGAAATTAGGTAAATAGACTTAATTTTTATAACAAATATGAGTATGATCTAGGTTAATCAGTTTAGAAGCTACAATAAGTCAAATGTAAACCATAGAAAGTCTCTGAGTGAATTATCCCTTTTTAAATTTGAAGTATATATTTTCTATACAATAATAAAACAATTTATTTTTGAAGGATTTCAAGAGTAATTTTAAGTAAATTAGAATAATAAATGGTAATTTTTTTAAATTGAGACAGAAGGAAATAGTTATAGTTATATAAGCAATTTACACTTTATGGTTTTTATAGTCTGAACTTACTTGAGCTAATAATATAAAACCTGTAAATTCTGAGCAAACAAATAATTTAAGTAGAAAAAAATTGTAAAACTAGCTTCGAGTATTTTTTACATTAAGGTTTTCATAATTACCTCTTTAGGAAATTAAGGCGATTGAAATTTTATATTGCTATTAGTTATTGCAAATAAAAGAGAAAAATAAATTGTTATTTTACATTCAATTATACTACTAAAAAAAGTTTTTTCCAAAAAATAAATTATAAACTCTATATTTAAATATTCCAAACATTTGGTTTTGTTTATATAGTAAATGCTATAATGACATTTTTATGACTATTTAGAGAGTCAGTTTTATTTTTTTCTGGAATAACAATCTCTGTTACCTGAAGCAAAAATAATTGTTCCATTTTAATTTCACAGAATTGGTTTAACTAATTTTGGAATCTAGCTAGCAAGAACAGTTGAACAGTTTTATTGTTGTTGTTGTTGTTGTTGTATGTTGTTGTTGTTGTTTAAAATCTTTCTGGAAGGAACAGATAAACTCAACATTTGAAAAGACATCAAGATAGTACAAAGTTTGTCTCTTAGGTACTAAAAGAGAAGTTAATGATTGTCTGACGGACTCTTCTAGTATCTGTTTCATAAAGCCAGTCTCTTTCCTTGTATCTAAGCCATCCTCAGTATATATAGCTTTTCTTATTGCTTATGTATATAAGAAACTGATATATAGGAAAGGTTATGGAGGATTTGCATGTGAGGTTTATCTGAGCTGGAATGGAAAAATATACATATTGATGCTTTTCTTTCCATAACTGGTCAGGACTCATTTGGCATGGTTGGGTTTTTCTTTTGTCCAGAAATAAAAGAAAATGAGTTTGGTGAACAACCATTATCTCTAACACAAATATAAAAGAGGTAGACAACACTTTCAGATACTTAGAGAAGAATTCTCATTTAAAAATTACTCTGTTCTATACTTATATAAAGATCAGATCAGAATGGAATTTTAAATCCCATCTCATTTTTTTTCTGTTGTTTTTTTTTTAAATATATATCTTTACTGAGGATAATTTATATCCCATAAACTTCAATCTTTTAAAGAACACATTTTTGTGTTTTTTATTATACTTATCACAAAATTTTATGCATCCAACACCACTAATTACAGAATAATTATTTAATCTCTAAAGAGTCCCTGTACCATTAGCAGTCATTCTGCCTCAATTCCCTGCTTGCAGCTGCTGGAAATCTCTAAATTACTTTCTGTTTATATGGAATTACCTATTTAGGACATTACATATAAATGGAATCAAATTATCTGTGGCCTTTTGTATAAAGCTTCTTTCATTTAACATGTTTTCAAGTTTAATTCATGTTGTAGCATGTATCAGTATTTCATTTCTCTTTATGGATGAAATAATGCTCTGCTGTATGGACATACCCACATTCTTTGTATGCATTCATCAGTTTATGACAGTTGTTCCCCAATTTTTGACTATATGAATATTGTTACTATGAATATGAATATTTGTGTACAAGGTTTTTGGTAAACATATGTTTTCAATTCTCTTGGGTACATACCTAGGAGTAGTCATAGGCCATATGATCTACGTTTAACTTTTTCAAGAACCTCTTAACTGTTTTCTAAAACTGTTACAACAACATTTTTCATTCTTACCAACAATTGTATGAGGGTTCCAATTTTCTTGTATCCTTGCCAACACTTATTATGTTCCATTTTTTTGGTTATAGTCATTCCAAAGTGTGTAAAATGGTATTTTCCCCCTGTGATGTTTATTTCATTTCTAAAGCGACTAATCAAAAAAATTAAATTAAATTAAATGACTAATGATGTTGAGCACCTTTTCATGTGCTTATTAGCCATATTATATATATCTTTTCTGAAGAAACATCTAAATTTTAGATATTTTTAATTGGGTTGAACATTTTAAATTGGGTTATCGAACTATTGAATGGGGGAATATTTATACAAATGACATATCCAATAAGGGATTAATTTCCAAAATATATTTTAAAAACTCTTAAAATTCAATTTAATGGAAAAGAACAACATTCCAATCAAAAATTGGGCTGAGGACATGAAAAGACATTTCTACAAAGACATGCAGATGGCCAACGGAGTTATGAAAAAATCCTCAACATCACTAATCATTAAGGAAATGCAAATCAAAACCATAATAAGATAACATCCTCAAACTAGTCAGAATAGCTATTATTTAAAAAGTTAATAAATAACATGTGTTTACGAGGATGTGTAAAAAAGAGAACTCTTGTGTATTGTTGGTGGGACTCTAAATTGGTTCAACCACTATGGAAAACAGTATGGAGAGTATATATCTACCATATGAGCTAAGCAATTTCATTTTTGGGTATTTATCAAAAAAACATTACTTTGAAATTCAAAAAGGTATATGCACCCAATGTTCATTGCAGGAATATTTACACTATCCAAGATATGGAAGCAACCTGTGTCCATGAATAGATAAATGGATAAAGAAAAGTGGTATGTATATACAATGAAATATTACCCATAAAAAATAATGATATCTTGACATTTGCAGTAACTTGGGTAGATTTCAAGGTTTTATGATAAATGAAATAAGTCAGACAGAGAGAGAGAGAGACAAATACCATTTGATATCACTTACATCTGGAATCTTAAAAAGACAAAATTAATGAACAAAACAAGTCTCACAGAAACTGCCAGAGTGAAGTGGAATGAGAGGATGGGTTAAAAAGATGAAGGGAAATATACTCAATAATTTGTGATAAGTTTATATAGTGACAGGTGATTACTAGAATTAGTAGGTGATCACATTGTAAGGTATAAAAATGTCAAAATCACAATATTGTACACTTGAAACTAATGTAACACTTCATATTAACAATACTTAAATAATAAATAAACAAATAGATTTTTTTAAACTTGGGCTATTTATTTTTAATTTTTGAGTTTTAAATGTTTCTTATATATATAAGATATAAATCTCTCTTACAAAACATTTGATTTGTAAAATATCTTAATCCATTGTGTGGGTTGTCTTTTTATTTTCTTGATAGAGGGTTTTGAACTATAAAAGTTTTTAATCTTTATTAAGTCCAGTATTTCTGTTTTCTTTTATCACCTGTGATTTTTGAGTTATGCCTAATAAACCATTGCTTATTCCAAGGTTAGAAAGTTTTAATCCTATATCTTCTAAGAGTTATATGTTTTTAGCTTTTACAATTAGGAATTAGGCCCATTTTGAGTCAACATTTGTACATAATCTGAAGTTCATTGTTGCGTTGCAAAACTTCATTGTTTTGTATGTGTATATCCAGTATCATCTGTTGAAAGTTTACTCTTTCTCCATTGGAAGGCTTAATACCCTTGTTGAAAATCAATTCAACATAAATTTAAGCATGTATTTTTAGAGTCATAACTCTAATTCATTGGTTAATATATCTATCCTTATTTAAGTTACACACAATTTTGATTATCTTTGTCATAAGTCTTAAAATGAAGAAGTATCAATCTTTCAAATTTGTTCTTTTCCAAGATTATTGTGGGTATTTGGAGTTTGTTGCAATTAAAATAAATTTTAAGATCAGATAGTCAATTCTTGCAAAATGCTAGTTGGTATTTTGTTAGAAATTGCATTGAATCTGTAGATAAATTTTGGAAGTATTGCCATCTTAACAATATTAATTAAGTCTTCTTATCCATGAATATGAAATTTCTACCCATTAATTTTTGTCCTGTATAATTCCTTCAATAATATTTTATAGTTTTAAGTATAATTTTGTGCTATTTTTATAAAATTTATTCCTAAGAAAATTATTCCTTCTGATGTCATTGTAAATGTAATTATTCTATTAATTTTATATTCAGATCATTTATTGCTACAATATAGAAATATGGTTGTTATTTGTCTATTGATCCTGTATTCTTCAACTTTGCTGGACTCGTGAGTTCTAATTGTGTATGTGCATGTGTGTGTACATATGTGAGTGTATATTCCTTGAAATTTTCTATATATAAGATTGCCATTTGCAAGTGGAGATTGTTTTACTTTTACCTTTCTAATCTGAATGTCTTTTAGTTATTTTTCTTGCATAATTTCCTTGGCTAGAAGCACTGATGAAATATTAAATAGAATTGGTGAGAGCAGTCATCTTTGTCTTGGTCCCAATGTTAGGGGAAAGTATTCAGTCGTTCATCATTAAATATAGTGTTACTGGTGAGTTTTCCATAAATAACCTAGAGTTGGGGAAGTTCCTTTTAATTTCAACATTTTTTCCTTTTTTAAAAAAATTTGTTTTGATTGAAGACAGAAAAGTTTTATTAAAGACAGTTTGCTCAGCTCTAAAAGGAAGTTAAACTTTGGTTGAGTTTTTAAAAGAATAAACATTTTAATATTCAGTACTTTGCTGAATTAATGAGTCAATATTCCTATGGCAATTCTTAGTTTTCCAGTTACTTTGCCAACTGTTGTACTTAATTTGCAATGCCACAATGTGCTAATTATTGTACTTTAAAAAAAATCTATCATGGTACTTCAGAATTATTAACTAATTGTTATACAGAATACCTGTGTGGGGTTGAAATGGTTTAACTTAAATTTTACTTCTAGAAAAAATACATTTTACTTATTAGACAACAGTAAAGTATAACAGGTAGGATCAATATTTAAATGAAACATTTAGTTGACATCATGTACAAATTTTAAAATACTAGCTTAGAAAGAAAATTCTATGTGTTTTGTGCTCTGAACACCGATAGAAAATAGTTTTGCATTATCTACTAAGACAAGGGAAACTATTACTTCAGAAAGGATACTGTACATCTAATTTTCTCTAAGGAATAGCTTAAATCAATTAAGGTATGTTTATACTTTATAAGTATATTATATCCATATAAGTACTTAATACTTAATAACATTGCATCATTATGCTTATTAATCTGTAGTATCATAGTATTTCATCGAAACTTCTACTGCTTTCTTTCTTTTTTTTAATCTACTGCATGGATGCTAATTTATGGTTATCAGGAAGGACGAAGATACCAAAAGCTTGATCTGATTTACCATTAGAAAATATACTATAAAATATCCATAATATATTAGGCAAATAAATAGGTTACAAATTTGCACATACCATATTATTTCATTAAAATATGTATACAAGAACAAATTTTTTAAAATGCTCCTTGAAAACCTAATTGTCATGATTTTATCTCTCAGCTTGAAGTACAACTTATCACATGTATTGACCAGTGAAAAAAATACGTTAGTCAGAGCTCATTTTCTTTGAAGTAACAAAACCTAAATGTTTCTATTTTAAACAAATAAATCAAGTTTGTTCACATACCTAAAAAATTTGAGCTATGTTGTTGGCTCTGGCACAGCTGTAGCATGGGTTCAAATAATAACAGAAATTTATCATTTTCTAAATGAAGGTGTTTTTAAAATAAAAACTATGTAATGCATTATTGACCTCTTTGCTGACAGTATTCTTAGGCGGACCTTCACAAAGGGCTATCAGTAGGGACGGATATTAATTTTTCATCTATTCATCCTGCTATAAAATATTTTTCCCTCAATTGCCTCAGTTTAGGTTATTTAGCAATCTCTTGATCAATGGGTATAGCCAGGAGATTGGGGAAATATGATTAAACAGGCTTGAGTCACACAAGTACCATAATGTCTAGAAAATAACTTTAGTGTTTACCTAAAGAAGACTGAGAATATGAAGAAATAGTCCCCCAAAAGAAACACTCTATGGTAGGAAAAAAGGAAAAGAAAAAAAACCCAGATAACTATTATTCTGTGGAAGGAAAGTAATTATTACAATGATTTTGTTTGTTGTTCAGTCTTCAAATTCTGAAAATACAAAACTATGTAATTTATACTGACATTCTTACTTACTGAGGTCATCTAAAAAATTGGACCTAGTAATGAAAAATGACCAAGGTCTGCTTCTAGGACTGACAGACTTCCACTGAAAAAAAAAAACAACAACCTAGACATATTACAAAAAACAATCACCTGGAGGTACTGGGAAGTGAGAAGTCATTGGACTCTGGTTGGGAGTTCACATTGATTTAAAAGAATAGAGACAGAGAGCTTTGCTGGTAAGAAAGAAAATCTGTTGCCAGCATTTCTGCACAATAAGAAATTCTGAAGGAAGTTCTTCAGGACGAACAAAATTATACTAGATGAAAAAATTCTTCAGAAAAAAGATGAAGAACATCAGAAACAAAATTTGTGGGATAGGTTTGGATTCATGGGCATGAGATAAATGCAGTTGCATAGGACCCTATGTTTAGAAGGAGGCCCTATGTTTGAGATTTAATGTTCTGTGATCACCACCTTGAAATTCTTAATAATTTTAACTTTGAATTTATTTGTCTTTTGTATGTGAAGTCCAATGGGACAATGAAGCATGTCCTGTGTACTTGGAGCCTCAGCTCCCGCATGGTCTCGCCGCTAATAACACCCAGGATGAGGTTTCGGCCACCTGTTTCCCCATCCATGCCTAGAAACCACTGCTATCCTATACCCTCAGTGTTGGCCTGGTTGTAGGTAGTCAGGGGGTTCAGGGCTGGTGCTTGTGCCCTGCACACTGAGTTGCAGGGAGAGGTTGGGCATTTGTAAGTACCTGTATTCATCCCATGAATATCTCCAAACCAAAGAGAATATGCCACTAAATAGCAAATAAAAACACCATGACAGTTTAGGAAAGGGATTTTGGTGGAAAGGAAGTTTCTTTTACTTTCTGAATATGTAGTACCACATTTTCATTTTCTCTTGGTCTGACAAATTATGTAGCAGGCCCCAATCTGGGTAAATGCAAAAGTCAATTTATATTGGCTTTTTTCCTCTAAATTTTTATATGAAACATGTAACTATTGAAAAACAAATTACAAGATTATTTTGTGTAGTTTATGATGTGCAAAATGAAACAAGTAATACAAAGAGAAGAGAGAAATCTGAAATGAGACCAGTGCTGTTGCCCCACTTAAGTGGGCATGTGAACAAAGGGAAATCGAACCTTGTGGGGAGTGCACATTCACTTGGGAGAGGCAAGGATTACCAAGTAAGTTCTCTTCCCTGCAGCTTTTAGACTGTGGATGATTGCAGTCTTCACAAAAGGCAAAAAAGTAGTGGTGGTAGGGTAGGGGTTGGAGGTGTGCTCCTGAAAAAAATTTTGCCAAACTTCTGGTGAGAAATCAGAAAAGTGAGGCCAGGAAACCATGAATATTGAAAAGAATATATGAATTTAAGAAGAGAGAGAGATCTAGAGAGGAGAATCCCCAAATCTGTCTATCCATATCTCTGACTGACCCTTAAAACATGCATGTACAGAACAGATACAAAGAAGCTCAATTAAAGAAAAACTATCCAAACAAAGCCCAGAACTGTTGCATATTAAACAAAGCATTTTAGTTTAAGCTCAGCCAAAAAATTATATTATAAAACAAAACAAACAAAAATACTCAATGGAATAAAATAAAATCTTGAATCTGCATTTTTATATAATAATGTCCAGGTTAAAGTTCAAGATTATCTGACATAGGAGTAATCAATAAACTAAAATACAAGTTTAAGTACAAAGTATATCAATTGATTTCTAAATATTTGTACAAGAATGGAGTAAATCTTTGCACTAGGAGACACAAACTTTTAAGAGGTTATTATGACTATCATTAATGAAGTAAAAGAAAACATGTTTCTAACAAATGGAAATGTCAGTAAGGAATTAGAAACAATAAAAATGAACCAAAAGGGAATATTAGATTAAAAAATACAATATATGAAATAAAATTTGAATGGATGGACATAACAACCAAATGAACATGACAGTTAAAAAAAGTAAATGAATTTAAATATGGAATTACCACAAGAAGTTTTTCAAATAGAGAACAGACAGAAAGCAAGGTTTTTAAAAAAATGAACAAGCTTCACAAACCTCTTAGGTGATACCAAATGATTAAATAAAGATACAATTAAAATATTAGAAAGAAGAAGGAGAATGAGGCAGAAAAAAATATTTAAAGACTTTAAATATTTAAATATTTAAAGACTAAAAAATATTTAAAGACTAAAAACTTTCCAAATCTGATGAACTTCAGAAACTTGGAGATATAAGGTTCTAAACTAAATGAATATTAAACAGAATAAAATAAAAATAAAATAAAAAAAAGCTTAGGTATATCATAGTCAAACTTTTAAAAACCAAAGACAGCAAATCTTAAATGCAGCAGGGAAATAAAATATTCTGTGCAGGAAAACAATGACTCAATTTAGGGCTAACTTAACATCACACGCCACAACACCACTCAAAAAAGACTGAAAATTTATCTTTAAAATGCTGAATTAAAAAAAAAATCTGTTAACCTAGAAATATATATATATATTATATATATATATATATTATATATATATAAAATATGTATATATATATATAATTAAACTTAATGGGGTGACATTGTTTAATAAATTATATAGGTTTCAAATGTACAATTCAACAATACGTCACATGTATATTGCATTGTGCATTCACCACCTAGAGTCAAATCTCCTTTCTTCACCATATCTTTGACCCTTCCTTACCCTTGTCTACCACCTCCCCTTTCCCATTTCCCTTTGGTAACCGCTAAACTGTTGTGTTCATGAGTCTCTGTTTGTCTTGTTCATTTGTTGCTTTTAGTTTTATAGCCCACATTTAAGTGAAATTCTATGGTTCTCCCCTTTTCTGACTTATTTCACTTAGTGTGATAATCTCAAGATCCATCTATGTTGTCATAGATGGCAGTATTTTATCTCTTCTTATAGCCAAGTAGTATTTTATTATATGTACGTACCACGTCTTCTTTATTCAATCACTTATTGAAGGGCATTTTGATTGTTTCCATGTCTTGGCCGCTGTGCATAATGCTGCGATGAACATTGGGGTACATATATCTTTAGGATAAATATTTTCAAATTTTGGGGGTAGATACCCAGAAGAAGGATTGCTGAGTCATATGCTAATTCTATTCTTAATATTTTGAGGAATCTCCATACTGTTTTCCATAGTGGCTGTACCAATTTACATTCCCTCGAGAAGTGTATGAGGGTTCCTTTGCCCCTACAACCTCTCTAATCCTTATTACTTTTTGTGTTGATGAGAGCCATTCGAACAGGTGTGAGGTGGTATCTTATTGTGGTTTTGATTTGCACTTTCCTAACAGCAGTAAAGTCAGGCATCTCTTATGTCTGTTGGCCATTTTGTATGTCTTCTTGGTGGAAGTGTCTTTTCAGGTTCTCTGTCATTTTTCAATTGGATTATTTGTTTTTTGTTGTTGTTATATGAGTTCTTATATTTTGGATATTAGCCTCTTAGTGGAGGTGCTGTTTGCAAATGTTCTCCCGTTCAGTTATCTCTTCGTTTTATTGATTATTTTACTATGCAGAGCTTTTTAGTTGAATATGGTCCCATTTATTTACTTTTGCTTTTAGTTCCTTTGCCTTCAAGGTCAAATTCATAAAATCATCTCTAAAGCCAAGGTCCAAGGGTTAGTACCTATATTTTATATGCAATTTATTGTTTCAGGTTTTATATTTAGGTCTTTGATCCATTTTAAGTTAATTTTTGTGGCAAAAGGTAATCTAGTATTCTTTTGAATGTGGCTTTCAAATTTTCCCAGCGCCAATTATTGAAGAGACTTTCTTTTCTTTATTGCATTCATCCTCTGTTTCTCCTTTCCTAATTTTTTACAAAATTACTTAAAAATTTTTGGAATTCTCTTTAAGTTTTCATTTTTCTGCTGACTTTTTGGCTATTCTTTTGTGCATTATTTTCATAGTGGTTGAATATATATGTGTATATATACACACACATACATACATCATATACATACATACACATATATATATAAATAAGATTATATGTATATCTTTGACAGTCTAAAAATGCAAATAGTTACAAAATATAAAAATGTTAAACTTGAATAACTATCAACTTTCTCTTTTTATTGTAGTTTTTATAGAACACAACTATATATAACATAATATTTGTAAGATATTATTATAATTTCATTTTTAATAACTACATGTTTTATAATAAATTTTGTAGAGAAAAAGGGGAAAATTGCATTTGCTTACCATTTATTCATTCTCAGTCTAGATTCAAGTTTTTATCTATTATTTATCCTTACCTCAAGAAAACATTCTTTGTCAGTTTTTGCTATATAAGTCTGCTAGCAACAAAATTTTCCTTTATCTTAAAAAATCATTAATTTGCCTTATTCTTGACAGTCATTTTAACCAGATATAGATTCTAATTCTTGTTTCTGTTGGTGAACATTAAATACGATATTACTTAGTGTTTGTCATAAATGGCCTTTTTAATGTTAAGGTACTTTCCTTCTATACCCATTTTATTAGATATTTTAATCATAAATGGATGCTGTATCTTGTTAAATGTGTTTTCTGCATCTGTAAATATAATCATATGATTATTATCCTTTATCTTGTTTACATGGTATATTACATCATCGATTTGGGCATGTCGGACTATACTTGTGCCCATGGAATTAAACCCAACTTGAACTTGATGCATAATCGTTTTAATGTGTTGTATTTGATTTGCTAATATTTTGTTTAGAATTTTTGCATTTGTATTCATCAAGAATATGGTCTATAGTTTTCTTTTTTGTCTGTGTGTATTATCCTTACTAGGCTTTGGTATCAAGGTAATGTTGGCCTTACAAAATAAATTAGGAAGTATTGCCTCTTCAATTTTTTTGAAGAGTTTGAGAAGAACAGGTATTAAATCATCTTTCAATGTTTGGTAGAATTAATCAGTAAAACCATCTGGTCCTGAACCTTTTGGGAGTTTTTTGCTGATTATTTCAATTTCTTACTGTTGAACAGTCTATTTAGAGTTTCTAGTTCTTCATGATTCAGTCTAGGAAGTTTGTATATTCTAAGAACTTGTTCATTTCATCTAGGTTACTAAATTTGTGGCATATAATCTTTCATAGTTTCTTGTATGATACTTTTATTTCTGTGGTCTCTATCTGTCATAGTAACTTCTCTTCTGATTATGTTTATTCGCATCTTTTCTCTTCTTTCCTTAGTGAGTCTAACCAGGGGATATGAATTTTCTTAATCTTCTCAAAGAACTAGCTCTTTGTTGTATTAATTTTTCTATTGCCTTTTTGTTCTGTTTCATTTATTCTGCTCTAATTTTTATTATTTTCTTCTTTCTGTTGATTTTAGTCTTCATTTGTTCACTTGCCCAAGAAGACACACAAACAGTCAATAGACATGTGAAAAAATGTTTAATGTCACTAGCTATTATAAGTTGGGAAAAATTATTTAAAACATAATGTAATATGTGGAAGACTAAGATAAATCAGAATAAATTAATAGAATTATTAGGTGACTATGGGTCCCAGGCCTAGCAGGTTCTAGGTCTGGCTGTGATCCAGACTCATGGCTAAGAATAGGACCCTGGATTTAGAATGTTACATTAGTGTAGTAGGGCACCTGCATCTAAAATATGTAAACATACGTCAGCTTGTTGTATCATGCATGTGTGGCTGATACCACTATTGTATGCCACTATATGGAGCCATGGTCTCCTGGAGAGCAGAAGTGGAGCACAAGGAAAGGAGCAAGAGAAGTGCACGCAATACTGCGCTCCCCACAATAAAGTTGGTATCTGCCATATCATTCTCAATTGGGCTTCTCACCATCGAACCTTCCCTTCTTGATTAGCTCTGTGCTGACAGTGACTTTACCAAGGCTCCAAGACACAGTCAATACATAAAAATCAATCATATTTCTATGTTCTAGCAATGAAACTGAGAAAATAAAATAAAAATTTTCATTCATGATTCCATCAAAATATTACTTGGAATAAAAAACTGTTTTATAAAAACTGTAAAGCACTTGAAATAGAATTTTAAGTAGATCTAAATACATAGAGAGATGTGCATGATGATGGATTAAAGGACTTACTAGTGTTAAAATTAAATCTTCCCAAATTGATCTATATATTTATGCTACCCCAATCAAAATCTTAATTTTTTTTAAAATAAGCTGAAAGTTTATTAAAATACATGTGAAATGGCAAAATGCCTGAGAATAGATAAAACACTTTTGAAAAATATGAGCATATTTAGAGGAACTTTTACTATCTGGTTTAAACATTTACTATAAATCTGCACTAATCAAGACAAGACACAAATATAGGTTATATAAGTAGAATAAGCCAGTAATAGGCATGACTGTCATAGTCATCGATTTTAGACAAAAGTGCCACATTAAGTTAGTGAAGAAGAGTGGTCTTTTCTACAAATGGTGTTAAAGAATTTGATATCTATATGTAACATAACGAACTTCAATCTTTACTTCACATGATAAACAAATATTCACTTGAAATGGATCATAGTCCTAACAATAAGAGTTAAACTTCGAGAGGAAACATAGAAAACTCACTTACAATATTGAAATAGGCAAAGATTTCTTTAATAGGAATCAAAAAGTACCCAAAAATGCAAGAAAGGAAAAACAAATACATAAGAATTAGGACAGATCGAAAGGGAATTGTAATATGTTTGAATATCAATAATTAGATATTAGCATATACAGTGAGATTAAAGTTATAAATATTAGAAAGGTAAAAATATTAAAAAGGTAAACATTCTGTGAATATTTTGACAATAGACTGTGTATATTTTACTTTTACATGTACATTTCTATGTGTTTAAAAATTCAAAGGAATATATGAATAATTATAAGAATTAAGAATAGTTTTATAAGGCAGCTGGATACTAAGTAAATATATAAAAATCAACTATATTTCTATGAGGACAAGTAAATGGGAAATAAAATGTAAACATGCACCTAATAGCATAAACATGACACACCAAATATTACCCAACCAAAGGTATTCAAGGTCTTTATATAAAAAATGTTTTATTATGTTACTATAAAATTATAGATAAAAAATAAATAGAAAACTAACAAAATGAAGAGACATATCATATTTATAGTTTTGAGTAATCGATCCTAAAAAGATCAATTATTCCAAACTTGATCTTTAGTTTCAAAGCACTTCTAATTGCTGTGTGTGTGTGTGAATGTGCATGTGTATTTGTATGCATGGCTACGGAACTGTCTAAGCTAATGATAAAATTAATATAAAAATTCCAAAAGTACACAAGACATTCTTAGAGAAAAATAAGCAGGAGGAAGAACTTGCCCTACCAGATGACTTTCATACACTGCTGATAGAAGTGTAAATTTTTAAAACCACATTGGAAAACAGTTTGGTATCATCTGAAAAAAGTGAAGATTATTCATACTTATTACTTAGCAATTTTATTAGTCAGTATAGCAGAACAGAAATATGTACACTTGGGTAGCAAGAGACATTTACAAAAATTTTTATTGCAGAATTTTGTTTTCTTTTAGCTGCAAACTAAAAGCAATCCAAATGTGTATTATCATTGAGATGACTACATACGTTTGTTATATAATGGAATTCTGTGTGATAACAAATGAACCAATACACATAGCATCATGAAAAAAAAATAGAAACAAAATCAAGCCAAAAGATGCCAGATACACAAAAGTATCATTTTGGTACCGTTTATAAAAGCTCAAAAGAGGTAAAATGAAACAGTAGTATTTAGAGATGTATAGAGATGTGTAATTCATGATTAATGAAAACAATAAGAAACACAAATAATTGTCATTAAAATCAAGGTAGTGGTTTACATTTGAGGAAAAGGGGTAATGTTTAGGAGGAGGCATGAGGTAGACTCATGAGGTATTGTTGACGTTTTATTTCTCTGCTAAGATTACAGTAGCCCAATTAGATGATCTTTTGAACTGTGTGTTTATATTTTGTGCACTTTTCATATGTGTTATGTTTCAAAACAAAATAAACTAATACATTATGTTATTATATATATTTCAATAACTTAGAAGTCTATATTTTATTAAAGTTGAGACATATAACTGGTAATTCTCTAAATCTACCAAGATATGTGGCCATGTGCCAAGAGAGTATTTGAAGCAACATGATAAATGTGAAACACTGCTTTTACTTGAAGTCTGAAGGTGAAAAGGGAGAATTATTATCACTACAGATAAACCATGGTTTTATATTAAAATGATAACAGATGTAGTATGGAATACAAGGTTGCATGGCTTTTAAAGCTAACTTTGAGTCTTTATTTTTTACTTTTAAGAAAGTTCTTATTTCCCTTGTGCCAGTTCAAGCTATACTTCTCCAAAACCCACCTCAAATATCCCAGCCATCTTCCCTGACTAAACATACAAATACAAATATGCACACACACATACATACAAACTAGAATAACTGAATCTTTCCTGACTTGCCTGGAACTTTCTGGGGTTCACTGATAAATGTCACTGTTGGAAAATCCTCCAATCCTTGACAAACTGGGAAGGTTGCCCAGATATACTTCAGAAGCAAAGCTTAAGAAACTCTTTCTTACATCATTTTTTTCATGCCTTTTTGGTTTATGTTTTGAACATTATCAATTATAAAACAAAGAAAGAAATGTATACTTCCAGAACCTAGAATTGTGCTAAAACCAGGAAATATTTTGACCTTAAACTATGTTACTTGATAAATCAAACTTGAATATTTTCTGCTATTTTTTCCAAGTAAAGTTTCAGCTTATGTTCAGTGTATTAGTGAGCCTTACACATGAGGTTTAATTTACCTGAGCTGAGGTGAGACAAGGCTAAGCTAATTTTAGCCAGAGGCAATCCTGAAGCAAGGTTAGAAAATGACTGGGTTTGAAAGATATATAACCATGAAACAGATATGAATAGACATCAGAAAAAGGACGATAAAATAAGTGATTGGAAGAATATTATGTAATTTGTCAACAGAAAAGTGAGGACTAGAATATATGAAAAGGAATGACTATGGCATTAAAATTGTTAATATATGACATTTTTATGAAATAAGATGAGAAAATTTAGTGTTAATACATTACATTCTGAATCACTCATTTAAAGATTTTATTCACTTTTATTTCTAGATATTTTGACATTCATTTTTATCATACTCATGTCTATCTTATGATCTCAATTCATTTTGTCGTATGCCGGTATAGCCACTAAGTCATTCAGATCTGGAAATTTTAACTTTATTTCCTACTATTCTAATTTGAACAATTATAATTTAATGTCTCGTTTTTGTTGTACTGCAGCATAAAGAAATTAATTTCACAGAAACTAAAGACTGTGGAAATTAGTAAGGCACATAATATACCAAAAAAAAAAAATGGGTCTTATTTCATAAGAAATTGCTATACAGGCATGCCTTGGAGATATTGTGAGTTCACTTTTAGACACTAGAATAAAGCGAATATAGCAAAAAAAAGTGAGTCGCTCAATTTCTTTGGCTTCCCAGTGCACATAGAAGTTATGTTCACACTATCCTGTAGTCTATTAAATGTGCAATAATATAGTGTCTAATGAAACACTGTATATACCTTAATTAAAAACACTTTATTGCTAAAAAATCATATTCATCATCTAACCCTTCAGCATTTCAAAATATTTTTGCTGGTTGAGGGTTTTGCCTTGATATTGATGGCTGCAGACTGATTAGGGTGGTGGTTGCTGAAGGATGGGGTGTATGCAACAATTACTTAAAACACAATAAAGTTTGCTGCATCAATTGACTCTTCCTTTCACAAATAATTTCTCTGTAGCATGTGATGCTGTTTAAGAACATTTTACCCACAACAGAACTTCTTTTAAAATTGAAGTCAGTCCTCTCAAACACTGTGGCTGCTTTATCAACTAAGTTTACTTAACACTCTAAATCCTTTGTTGTCATTTCAATATCTTCATAGTATCTTTACCAGGATTAGATTTTATCTCATGAGATCACTTTCTCCACTCATCATAAGAAGTAATTCCTCATCTGTTCAAGTTTTATCATGAGTTTACAGTAACTCAGTCACATCTTCAGGATCTACATGTAATTTTAGTTCTCTTGCTATTTCCACCAAATCTGCAATTACTTTCTCCACTGAAGTCCTGAAGTCCTCAAAGTCATCCATGAAGGGAATCAACTGCTCTTAAACTCCTGTTAATGTTGATATTTTTATTTTTCAAGTGTTCTTAATGACATCTAGAATGCTGAATCCTTTCCAGAAGACTTTCAGTTTACTTTCCCCAGATCCATCAGAAAAATCACTATCTATGGCAGCTATAGCCTTATAAAATGCATTTCTTAAATAATAAGACTTGAAAGTCTTGATCTATGGGCCGTAAAAGAGATGATATGTTAGCAGGTATGGAAACAACATTAATCTTAAACATCTCCATCAGAGGTTTTAGGAGACGTGGTGCATTGTCAATAAGCAGAAATAGCTTAAAAGGAATGTTTGTTTGTTTGTTTGTTTGTTTGTTTGTTTTTTCCTGAGCAGTTGGTCTCTACAGTGGACTTAAATGTTCAGTAAACCATGTTGTAAACAGATGTGCTGTCACCCAGGTTTTATTTTTTTATTGATAGAGCACAAGAAGAGTAGATTCAGCATAATTCTTAGGGGTCCTAGCATTTTTGGAATGCTGTATAAGCACTGGCTTCAACTTAAAGTCACCAGCTGCATTAGCCCCTAATGAAAGAATCACCTTGGGCTTTGAAGCTTTGAAGCCAGGCACCGACTTTTCTCGTTTAGCTATGAAAATCGTAGGCAGCATCTTTTTCTAATACAAAGTTGTTTTGCCTATACTGAAAATCTGTTTAGTATAGTCACCTTCTTTCATTAGCTTACCTAGATCTTCTAGATAACTTGCTGCAGCTTCAGAAGCATCACTTGCTGCTTCACTTTGCACCTTTGTGTTATGGACATATCTCTTTCCTTAAACCTCAAGAACCGACCTCTACTAGATTCAAACTTTCCTTTAACAACTTCCTTACCTCCCTCAGCCTTTATAGAACCCAAGAGGGTTAGGTCTTCCTCTGGTTTAGGCTTTGGCTTAAGGAAATGGGACTGGTTTCCTCTTCTAATCAGACCACTGAAACTTTCTCCATATCAGCAGTAAGGCTGTTTCACTCTCATCATTCTTGTGTTCACTGGAGTAGCACTTTTAATTTCTCTCAGGAACTTTTTCTTTGTGTTCACAATTTGTCTATTTTACACAAGAGATCTAGCTTCCGGCCTATCTCAGCTTTTGACATGCCTTTCTCAAGTAAGCTTAATCATTTTTAGCTTTTGATTTAAAGTTAGAGATGTGGAACTCTTCTTTTCACTTGAACAGTTAGAGGTCATTGGACAGGTATTAACTGGCCTAATTTCAATACTGTTGTGTCTCAGGGAATAGGGAGGCCTGAGGCAAGAGAAGAATGATGGGGGGTGGGGGTGGGCAGCCAGTCAGCAGAGCAGTCAGAACATATACAACATTTATTGATTAAGTTTACTGTTTTATAAGGTCATAGTTCATGGAACCTCAAAACAATGATAACAGTAACATTGAGATCACTTAAAATAGATCACTTTAACAAATAAAAATGAAATAATAATAATGAAAAAAGCAAATAATAATGAAAATATAATAATAATGAAAAAGTTTAAAATATTGAGAGACTCATCAAAATGTGACGCAGAAACTTAAAGTGAGCAAATGCTGTTGGGAAATTGGCACTGATGGACTTGCTTGACAAGGTTTGCCACAAAACGTTAAATTATATATATATATAAAAAAAATCTGTGAAGCACAATAAAGCAAAACACAATAAAATGAGGTATGTCTGTATAAGGAATCTGAATCATCTGTAGGTATTGATAAATTCCTGTTGATGGATGCCCTTGTAATTTACTATATGTACAAAGGTCAGTTTGCTTTTGGAGAAACAAATCCTGGCAAATGATATTCTGTTTAACTGAGTCATACTTAAAATCTGCCATTAGGGCTGGTGAAAATTTCATTTTAGAATCCAGCCGTATGGAGGAAAGGTAGCTAGAGCCCATATGGTATACTTTTGGTAAGCTTAAAATAGTGAAGATCTATTTTATCCCATTACCTTTCCAGGAAACAATATTTCCTTGAAATTTGGAGTTTTAACCTATTAAATCTTGCCTGTTTGTATAGGTACTTTCACTCCCCATAGTTAAGAATGTCATTCTACATAGCAAGGATTTTTGAGCCTTTCTGTATCTTTTTGTGACTAACTTTGGGAGCCGCCAGGGCAGACAATCCACCCTGTTTCCAACCCAAAAAGGGCAAAAGGTAGAAACATGTTTTATAACAGTTTCAGCTCTTTTAACTGAAGGCATGCTGACTTTCTGGCCTTGTGCCCACAGAAAGAGAAATGGGATGAAGCCTGCTTTTATTCTTGTTCCCAGTGCTCCCCCATGCAAGAATAACAAAAAAGTAAACTCTCCTGTTGGAAAGAGGCCCTGCTTCCTTCACAGGGTCAGAAGTTTAAGGAGAAATCATTGGATACAGTCCTTAAATTGAGCATTTGCTTAAGAACAATCTTGCTGCTATTTTTGATATGTATAATAAGAAAAAATTCTTGGAAGAGTTTGAAAACTTTAAATAAGAAAAGGAATTTTGAAAAAAAGTTCATATTATTTGTTTTCCTAGATCATTGATACTTTATAGTATAAATAATAAAACAAGAATAAAACATTTTCACTCTATATTAGATTGAAATATTTAGCATGGACCGCCCTGATTTCTACTAGTCTACAAAAAATATTCTTCAATTTTAGCAATTATAGGAAATTAGAATCGCAGCAAAGTTAACGCTGTGAAATATGGATGGATGATATGTTCTAAAACTAGAATAATCGAGAAGTTATTCTTCAGCTGCCTCAGTTGATTTTAGATTTAAATTGTCATGCTAGGAAACAGGTAAAGTCAGATAGAAATGCTTAATTTATTGGTGGCTCTTCAGTTGATTCTAATTACTTCTGGAGATTATTGAATCTTATTCATTGGAGTCCAAATTGGAGTGGACACAGAGATTGCTCACAAAACTAGATGCAGAAAACTGTCTTCCATGGGTTTATTTCCATTTGAAAGGCTTCTGAGTAGATTTTTTTTTTTTTAATCTTTAACAACATTGAGATTATTTTTTAAGCAGATTAATGTTATGGCAAAACAGAGGAAAAGATACAGAGATTTCCCATACAAAGCCCCTGCTCTCTATACCCATGAACTCTCTTGTTATCAACATCCCCGTAAAAGTGGTACATTTGTAACGACTGATAAACCTACATTGATATATCAAATCATCTGAAGTCCATAGTTTGCAATATTTTTCACTCTTGGTGTTGTACATTGTATGGGTCTGGATAAATGTATAATGACTTTCATCTATCCCTACGGTAGCATACAGAGTATTTTCACCTCCCTCAAAATTCTTTTTGCTCCAGCTATTTATCCTTTCTCTAACTCCAACACCTATTGGTTATTTTTAAAGAGTTAATTTTGATTCTATTGGAAGAGATTTTTTTTTTTAATTCTTTTTGGAACAGTGACTCTACATGATGACAAGAATAGCAGAGTAGATCCCCAAAAGTATAAAACAACCCAAGTATAATTTGACCCAGATGATAGTCTTTCTGTATGCTCTGAAGTAGAAAGACCTTTCATTCATTCAGTCTCCACAATATTTGTGCCTCCCAATTATCCACCGGCCATCTCTTCTGGATTTTTTTCAACTAGACATCCAATATAATATGCCTAGATTTATTTCCTTTTTTCCCTAACCTTCCAAAATAACCTTTCTGCACAATCACATTCTACAAAGAAGATAGGAATGCAGTGCCAGTTAACTTTTCACCTGGTATTATCATTGAATAAAGCTTTATAAACATTTGTGTGCCAATTTGGGTGGTAAGCTGGAAGATTAGGTTTTCAAATCTATGTATTTTAATCTGATAAAAAGATAACTGTTGTATCTGACACAGTATTCACTATTGAATCAAATTGCAACATCAATATTTCTATTGTATTATCATTTCATAAATGGTTTATTAATAACAACCAAAGCACTGCAGTATATCTGTAGTATCTAAATTAAAAACTACTAAGTGATATATATGATAATGTTATCCAAAGAAATATATTTGCTTTGATTATTAACAGAAAAAAATGCATATATTTCAGTAATTTTGTGCTTCACAATTATGTTAGAAACATGAGTTGGTTTTAAGAAATACTCCTGGTAAGGTAACTGTAAGTTTTATTCAGAAGAAATCTTTAAGATGGTTTCTCTTTACCAATGGGCTTTTGAATGTAAAATAACATATTTAAAATAATTCTTACTAAAACCTGATTATGCGAAAAGTACCAAGCAGATATCCTTCAATCATTTTTATCTCTTAGACAAAGATTTTGGTTTTTAATATGTGTATAATATTACAAATACTAAAATGAACAAAATATGATGCCTGCTTTACACAGATTAGGCAATGCCACAGAAATGTCAACAGTTATTTGACAATGTGGCACAAACTATTATAAAGGTATATAGGATATGTTACAGTAGTAAATATAAAAGAACTTGCAAAGTAATATTTGAATGGCATTCATATTAAGCAGAAGTATATCAGGCAGTGAAATCAAAAGTATGAGCGGATGAGTGGCAAAGGCATTCTAGACAGAAGGAACAATATTTCAAAATACATTCTTTGGAGGTTATACATTTGATATGACTATAACACAATGAGGTGAGATTAGAAAAAAATAGAATGAGGAAAGATAACAAAAGGCCTTACATATTTTATAAAAAGATATATTTTACTTTATTTTGTGGTCTATGGTTAAAAAGTAAATGATGTTTCTTTGCTTTTAAAATATGGAATGCTTCACCAATTAGAATTATGTGACATACTTTAAGTAATTCATTTTACCTAATGAATTATATTTTTGTTGGAAATTATGTTTTTGCTATTCTCTTTATTATTTTTGTTTGTACATTTGTTTTTTTTGCCTCATTTTCTCTCATCTTACATAATTCCTGATCTTTCCTTGTCTCTGTTCAAGTGTGTCCAAATTTAATTTTATATGGAAAGAACACTCTTTTTACATAAAGATACACTTTTTTTCTTGTTGGACAGAATCACATGTGTCACTTTTTCAGGTACCAACCTTTGATAAAGGAAGTACTTTGTGTCTAGAGTCTAAAAACCGTACTGATCTATGAATCTTGCTCCCAAGACCATCACATATGACTCTTCTTAGTTAATTCTTGGACCAGTCAACTTGGTCATAATGCCTATCTTTTCTACCGTAGATTTGAATTTAATGACTTTCTTATTTTATAGGAAAGAGTGAGAGGTTAGAAAGAGAGCCAGTCACCAAGTGGGTGATTCACTGATATTTGTCTCAGCAGACTGATGTTTTTTCAGTTTATTCATGTCCTTAGCTTGGTACTTCCAGGGGAAAGGACTGGCTGTTTCCTCTAGGAGGAGGACTTTCCCTGGGCTTGGCCTGAGGTGAATAATGGTGGAGGAGCTGTTCGAGAAATTTTGTTTGCTTTGTTAGTTAAAAACTGCATAACAAACAGAAAACATGAGTTATAAGCTATGCATTTTTTAAAACAGTGCTACTCATAAAAGAGGGGAACGGGAGAGCTGAACAGAATAGTAACTCAAATTGAAGCCGATATGTTTTTGGTGAGGATTACTGTGTTATAAACACATTTATATCCGATGAAATATGCTTTGTTAAGAAGATTGCTTTGTTTTGTAGGAAGATAAGTGTTGTTTATCTTTGAATTTTGAATATGAAATATAACTTCTGAAACTGCTGAGCTCTACATTTTGGACAATTTAAGATCAACAAAAATTTTTTAAGGAAAAAAAAATAATAAAACATATCCCAAAACCCAACCCCTAAATATGTGTGGGTAGCAACTGAGAACATAAATAATCTAACTTCAAAAAGCAAATTCCTTCTCCCTCAGGACATTATTATTAATAAATGAAACTATGCAGCTCCCCACGAGTATTATTATAACTCACTTAAAAAATACATGTGAAATAGATGTTTGTACTCTGTAAGTAAGAAGCAATAACTGAAGGTAAAGATTGAATTGATGGCCATGAGACCAATGGGTGATGTAGCCATTTTGAAAGACTGTAAACAAACAAACAAAAAAATGGCACAGTTAAGAAAAAATATTTTCTGACCCATGAAATGACAACAAAAATATCTGGAAAGGCAGATGGTTTAACTTTAACAACCTGCCCCTAGAATAAAGAGCATTAGAATTACAGGGATAATATTTTCTCAAGAACAAATTGCAGTTGAACAAAGTAACTGGCACAAGTAGAACTTCAGGAGGAGTGCGGCTTTGCTCTTGAGCTGAAATGTTTGCATGTAGTCGGTTTGCAGAAACAGGCTCTGCTTGCTGGCATTTAAATTTGTTTCTACTTGTCAGAAATGTCCAAGGATACACACTGAGTACAGGATATTGTTTCTTTCCAGCTGAGCTTATTTGTACATAGGGAAATGCTTTCAACACTCCAATGGGGTGGTGGTAAAGAGTGACTCTTTTCATAGTCTTCTTTCAGATTTATAAAGGAAAGTGCTTATGGGCTTGGGTGTCAAAAATCCTATGTTCTGTGGTAATACTTTAGAGATAAGAAAACAGGGTATACATATGCTACAATAAGGAAGGGCACTTTGTTTCTTGAATACTAAGCAAAAATTATATTTGCTGAGTAAAATCAATCTTAAAAATAATTTCAACAAATACTTACCTGCCGATTGAATTTCTTAAAGTCTTCTGGGTTACTATTACATGTCTGATCTAAATTAACATTTATGTTTTAAGCTTTGAGCTACTTGTAAAAGGTTAAAATATATTGTTTTTTAAAAAATTGTTTTTCTCTTATATTTGCAAAAACCCTGTTATTATAATTTTAAAAAGCTTAGAAAAAATAGACAAAACACCCATGATTTTACAACCCTAACTCAACAACCTTCATAGACATTTATCTTTTATAACTTAAAGACTTAAACCATTGATTTTCCCCCCTTTTTGTCTTGTTTCTCAGACTCTTATGTTGACACAAAAACACACTGTTATTTTTTATGAAACTCCACATTTTTTTAGCTTCAAAAAACATTTTGGCATTCTTCATTACAAAATTGGTATTGTACATATTGTTTTAAATACAAATTTTAATAGGAATTTAATAGCTAATTGGCTCTTCATTTGCTAAAGTAGATATATTATTTTAGTTTAAAATTCTGCACTTAACTAACTAAATAAAATAAATGTTCAAGTCAGATTAACCCCCTTCCAAAACTAAGAATAAAAGTAAAATTATAATTCTCTGTGTACAGAATAATGACTCTATACTTAATGAAGGTGCACTGTTGCATAATTACATCTAATTTATTCAAAGGGCAATGTTATCCTACTAAAGCTATAAACATCAAGGTAATTTTCCCTTTTTAATTGATCAAAATTATAAATATGTTTCCAATAATGTTGTAGCTTTTAAAAATTACATGAGAGAGTTTACTGTTTAAGATATCTAGGACATTTTGTAAAAATCACATAATATTTTATTGTGTTAACCAGGAGCAAAGTACAGAGAATGAGGAAAATAGAACATCTTTTGATTTTTTAAGCATTTAGAATGATATATAAGTATATTCATGAAGTACTGATGTTTTATGTGCTCTAGGCGCACAATCTAAAGTTTTAGCAACTATAATGCAATCATTATCCAAATTTGAAAGTACATTTAATGAGGCTAATAGACAACATCTCAAAGCTAAAGTGATTCATTTGTGGTGTTTCTCCTATTCTAAAATATTCACATAGAGAGGATTGGAGTCTATTTTATTTTATATGATTTTATTTGGTGTCTATTATATTTTGGTGTCTATTATATTTTATATGATTTTATTCCTTTTTACCTTTTTCCTCCTTGTTTCTCTCATCATCTTCTTCTGCTTCATGAGTTACTTTTAGTTGATCTTTGGGATATTTGAAACTTTCTTTAGACTTCAATTGCAACACTGTCACACAATTCTTACCTGACTACTTCTAAATATTAGTACTGCTTTTAAATATTATTCAAATTGTCCCACATATAAGCACATTTCCCTCTCTCCTAATAAATATGTCTGGATGCGTAGCATTGCATGAGGCAGAGATTCTGAACCAAATAGGACAAACCTAATAGTTTGAGGTGAGGGACCTTTTTTCTTTCTTTCTTTCTCTCTCTCTCTCTCATACACACACACACACACACACACACACACACACACACACACACGCTCAAGTGCGTGGACAAACATACAGACAACCTCCCCATTAACATCCAATTCTTTTAATAGTTTTTTGAAGTAGAACACAAGAAAATTAATGTGTTTGTTTATATTTTTAAGGAAAGACATTGTAGCAGGACATTAAAAGAGCAGAGTATATCATTTTTACCATTTTACTTTGTATAACTATTGCTTAAATTTTTTTTAATGATAAAATCTAAGTTTTACCCTCTTTGTGCATGCCCATCTTGTGATAGAATATAAGCAAAATAATTAATATTTATAATTTTCCATTTATTTTCATATGTATCTTTTTGTTACTTGCTATTTAATAACAATAACATGCTAATTGATCATTGAAGCCAGCATGATTGTTAATTATGAAAAGACATAAGTCCTTTCTTGAAAAATTGCATAGTCTCTACTTGTATTTTTAACTTCATATATTAAAGAAAAATACAGCTTAATTCTATTGTCTAACTCAGAGTAGATAACTATCATAATCTAAATTTTTTAATAAAATTGTCAAAAAATGAATAAAACATGTATATAATGTTAATTAAATTAACTAATATATTAGAATCAGAATTAAAGCAATTGAGAATGTAATAAATATAATAATATTGTATTTCTGAGTCACAGTAAACCATGTATATTTTTGACAATGCTAACTGACAGATTTACGTTAAATACTGATGCCAACTTAGAACTCTCTTTTTTGAATTACAAAGCACTGTATCATTTTAGACCCTTTGTCATTTATATGATACCCTTATCTTACTCTTTCCCTCATCTTCCAGCAAACTCAAACCTCATTGTTAGATTTTCTGATGTAATGATAAAATAAATCACATATAACATACACTTTTATCTAAAAATTTACTCTCTATTTCTCATTAAATTGTTGTCAACCAGTACTCCAAAAAATGTTCAATTCTTTTTATTTTATATTTTAATTATAGTTATAAATGATTAAATATACTCTAATAAATACATATAGTACTAAAACAGTAATTTTTGTTACTATTTCATTGATTCAGTTATTGTAACAGTCAGTATTATGTGTTATAAAATTATATTGATATCATATATAAAATATCAGTGATGCTAGCTGGTGCTACTACCATAATAACTGCTCGTTTGTAACAGAGTCCTTGGGATTTTCCCCTAGGTCTGAGATTTGGTAAGTCACTTATCATATATAAATCACTTACATTCATATAAAAATAGCAACTCATAACTCTTTTTCAGTGAGTCTGTTTTGAACCATACTCTATCATTTAAAACAATGATGCATTTTATATATAACTCAGGAATAACAATTTCAAAATTTGTTAATTGATCAGATAATAATACTACTATAAACTCTGTTATAAAGTTTCAATGTATTTAAATTTTACAATAAAGGTAAATATTTTTAACTTTAAATTATTTAATAAAAGATTCATAGCTCTTTGATGTGTCTCTTGCATCTTTTGCTAATGCATCATTGTTGTTTTTTTCAAACCATTCTTTGCTCCTCTGCCTATCTTCATCTCAAATGTCTTTGTTGGTTTATATATTTGTTACAGGTAATTTATGAAGCCAGCACTTTCGTAAGGAACATTATATACTTGTATGGACTCTGAAGAATGGCTCTGAGCACCTATCATCATCTCCTCTCATTTATTGCTGCTCTTTCCTGTGTGAGGTCTGAGGATAGAGCTTGGTGCAAGCTTATCTCCACCTGCCTCCATCACTTGTCTTCTAAGAGTCTGCAATTGAGAACTTTTGGACATTTAGTCTCGATGTCTCTAAGTAACCAGAATTGTCGGGGATGAGAAGGAAGAAGGTTAAAAATCTCAGTGTTATTGAGTTGAATCTATTTATATTCCACTTCTACCAAGAAGAATCTGAAGCCAACCTTTCAAAGTGGTTTCTCTTTGAAAAGCTAATTCCCAGAACAGGAGGAACAAACATTTCTGTGCTCAGAAATGAGTGATGGAGAGATCTGCTCAGGCTACTTCAAGGGAACAATTTTTAGATGAAACATGATTTAGGGAGAACTCTATAAAAGATGAAATACATATTCTGGCTTCATAATATTGGGGCTGGATGGATTTGTAGAGAATTTATTTAAAACCCTATTAAAATAGAATGGAAAGAAATGCTAAAAACTGACTGTTGTAATCCTAATCAAATCACTGTTATATGTTATCATTCCTCTGGAATGTCATCAAATTGTGATGGATTATTTTTATGCATTTAGTACTGAAAAAAAACAACAACACTCGATTGAAATATTGAATGCTTGTGACATGAATTATTATCTTGGATTTTTCACCAATGTCAGCAAGTTATTTAACTGTGGGGACTATTACTTTATCTTTTATTGCATTAATTGATTTATTTATAAATGTTAAAAGTTGAAATATAAGGACACTAATATTCTTTTTTTAAGTTTTTTAATGTAAATTTTGTTGTTTTGAATTTGGTTTTCTTTTCTTCCAATTTTAAGTCATCTCCTTTCATCCTTAGCTTGTAACATAGTGATATTTGATCTCTTCTAAGTGTGGTAACAGTAGCTATGTATAATTATGTAAACAAAGAAATTTTTTAAAAATCCTCCATAATGAAAATTTAGTTTGATTCTAATTAGGTGTTTTATGCACCAAGTTATACTCCAATTTTCCTTAGTGAAGAAGAGACATGTGTGTAGGAAATAGGACTGACCTTAAGCATAGGAAGTTTTAACAACAGCTGGCGATTTCATCATTAGTGGCTCATTCCCCATTAAGACTCTTGTTAAAGTATAGATACATTTGGGAGATATTGAACATGGAATGACTAAAGTCTGTAATAAATTAATTTACCAGAGTAACTATGAGTCTTAAAGGAATGACTGTGAAACACATAAATTTTAATATGGGGTGATCCTGGGATATACCGTGAGGCAAGGATTGGCTGTATCTGACCACTGGAAGCTAAAGGGTATGAAATATCAACAGAAAGGAGAATTGTATCATGGGACTTGGTCACCATATCCTGGTATTTGTACTTCTTATTTCTGTATATGCTTCTCTATCACAACAGTTATTATTCTCATCATCTCACATTTGTATTATTACTAGAGTGTCCTAATTGCTATCTTTTTTCTAGTCTTGCTTCTCCCTAATACATCCTCTCTGCTATTTTCAGAATTCTCTTTCTAATACACAGATCTTATATTATTACAGAGGATATTTCTAGGTTGGCAGAAAACTTCATTACCCAGCCTATACACATTCTCTGTCTTGCCACTCTCTCCTTCTATGTCAACCATCTTGAATTACTTAAATCTCCCCAAACAAAATGTCATCTTTGCTGTTTCTGTGACTTTGTACATTATATTACAGTTGCCTGAATTATTTTCCCACTCTTTTGTTACCTACTTCATGGACTCTATAAATTTTTACTGTCACAGTTAAAATATCTTCTATGTAAAGATTCCTTGAATTCACCAGAACAGAATTCTTTTTTCTCTTTATTTTTTATCTGATTTGTTCCTCTATTGCCTTATTGCCACACTTCACTGCACATAGTTGATTAAATCTCCTCCTTGATTACAGGGCCTGTGCCAAATTTGTCTTACCATTCTTAATTCTTTCCATTGTAGGACATGTAGTGGCAACTCAAAAAATCTTTGCCTAATATAAGTGATTGGGTTCTGAAACCAGTCTTTGTCTAACTTTCAACGATAAGGAAACTATAATTCTTAGTTTAATGCTGAGGAATAATTAATTATGAATTCAAATAGTTCACTTTATCATTTTTTAAAATCTCTTGACCTTTAAAATGTGATTAAAAATTCAATCTCTTTAGAGTATTTATAAGTTTCTTAGGTTGGCAATTAGACAACTGATATTAGTCCAAATGTGTGTCATAGACTGGATTTTCTAGGAAATGAACTCTGAGGTGGGAATGGGAATTTGTATGCAGAACATTTATTGGATGGTGCTACTGGAAATAATTCCTGGGAGGAATGAGAGATGCAGAATTATGTAGAGAGAGAAGTTGAATTGTGATGCACTCATACCATAGGTCTTCACCAGTCTCAAGGGGATTTTTAAAGCTTTTATTAGCATTAAGAGATGTCTGAGATTGAGGTAATGGGGCCAAGCCCCCACACAAACCAGTCCTTCGATGTGGGGTGTTCCAGAGGAGTGTAATCCTGGGTGAGACGGCACCCTTACTCTATGGGCAATTCCTAGATAGGTCTCAGTTGCGACTTCTCAGCAGCTGACACTCCCAATGACTGGAAGAATGAGTGCCTTGGTTGTGGAAGGCAGATCTAGGTAGTAAACCATAGCCTCTCCTACTCTGCTCTTCTTACAGATCTAATTAATGCATTGGCTGATCCTTTACCTGGGCCTCAGTTTCACACGAAGTTGGTGATTTGCTAGGTAGGACTAGCTGGCATCTAAAATTCTTTCCATTCTTCCTACAAGGCTTTTTAAAGTGTTTTCATTTCACTGCTATAGCTACTGGCTTTTATTTTTATGTCACAAAAATAATTGGAAAAGGTAATCATTTAGAACCACACTAAAACAAGTGGCTCACAAATAAGTACAATTAAGCTATTGTGCTTATTTACAGGGCTGCTATTAGATAATTAAAGAGAGAAAGGAATACTGTGTTTAGACAGAAACAGTGAGAGGAAGAGATTGGGCTGGTAGAACAAATTAAGACACAAGAATATGCTTTACTGAAAAATATGACTCTTATCAACATATGTCTTCGCTTAACTGCACTGACTAAAGTAATTTTCAATGATAGTGACTCCTTCTGGTTCTTTATATCCATCACTATCTTATTCTCACTGTGACATTTTTAATGAGCAGACTCTGTTGGATGATGACTTTAAGAAATTATCATGTGGAAGCAAAGGAGAACAGCAAACTGAGGTGAAAGAAATCTTCCCAAAGTGACTAAAATTATGAGTTTTGGATTATAATTCATTGTAAGTGGCATATTTTGGGCTTCAGGAGCTTTTCACTTGAAGGGTCACATTGGTAGCCAGAGGGACATAAAAGAAAATTACCCATGAGAATACTCCTATCTTTCAAAAGAAGGAGAAATTGGATTAAAGGCTCATTTCTGATGTTGTCACAGGAGCTGGGGTTTTTATGATTTGGTTTATTTATTTTGCTCTAGGAATTATTTGTTCCATTTAACCCTTCTGTTTCATTAGAAACACTATGATAGTAGCCCTGGACTGTCAGTACTGAACTCTGTTAAGAGATCATAAGAGATCCCAGAGGAATTAAAATATATGGTACACCTAAAGCTGTTGTTTTAAATATGTCAGTTTTTCTTTTCCCAAAGTTATCACTTTCCATCATTGTCAAACTTTGTGTGTGTATGTATCTGTAGTAATATAATTTAAGAATTGCTATATAGATATCTCTGTGTTCATCTCACCTACATTGACCTGTCTCAGCAGAGAGCATCATCTATAAAAATACAAGTCAAAAAATAAATAATAAAAGGAAATACAAGCCAAACTCTAAAAATAAAAGGCATGAAAGGAAATTTATATATTAAACAAAGGGGACAAATTAAGAAGTACTTTTCATGACACAGAGGAATGTACTAATTTTTTCCTTCTCATCTGAGTCCCCAAAACCTCGTTTGTCACTGCAGCTGCTCTTCAAGTAACTGTCAATTCTCCTTTCCCAATGTCTTCCCATTCTAGTCTCTGCTACTTCTCCTGTCTCTTCCCATTCCCCCCTCCTAATTAGGTTCTGTTCCGTTCTGACATACGCATACCATGCAGTTCAACTTATCCTTTCTCTTTTTTGGTGCAGATCTCTCCATCAAAAAAACAATAAAAAGCAAAGAAGTCTGCTAATGAAATTCACATTCCATCACAAATGGAGTGGACAGGGCACATTTTTAATTACCCAGATATCATTACTTCAGTGTCAGTTACATATAATTTTGTCTATTATTAGCACCCTACAGTTAATCCTAGAAAAGGATTATCTTCAAAATACTGCATCTGCTAGTAGAAGAATGGTGTGCAAAGACAACTTATTGCTTGGGTACGATAAGATAATATGATATTACATTTCCAGAAGACACCCATATTAAAGAGGATTTCTTGGAGCAGATCTAGATGATTTAGTTAAAGTGGAAGAAATAGTCACTGTACATTCTCATCTCCAAAACAGTTCTCATAATTGATTCTACTTCCTCTAGAACTGACCTCCGTAAGCTTATTATTTCAGATGTATATATTTAAAATTCACAAAGCACTCACATTCATTTACATAATTTTTGACAATGTTGGAATAAATTAATGCCATTTTTTTTGTCTTAGCTGACACCATATTTTTTTCTGTTTAAATGTCTTGTTTGTCTCTTTCCTCTGTCATAAAATTCACTAAATTTGTTTCTATCTCAGTGGTCCTTGAACTGTTATCCTCTCTCATAGATGAGGACAATGAGACTATAAAGTTAAGAATACATTGATGAATACATATTAGAATAGCTGAGCAAAATTACTAAATCCCTTCTTTTATCTCCAAGTCTAGTACTGGGTTCATTATACCTCAGAATCACATTCAAAATGGCACAACTTGAACATAAGCTATGAGAGTAGACTATGGCTAAATGTTCCACTATTATAAAGTGTAATAGTCAATAGAATGGGTATGGGATGTGGGGATACTCAAAACAAGGCTTATAAACCAAAAAACATATATTGCATATCTCCCCAATGCATATATTACATCAGGGATGGTCTTCAAGGCGTGAACTGCCTTAAATATAAAGAAAAGGAGGTTTCATAACAGATTTATTCCTAACACATCAAAAGCCATGGTATAAAGACAGATGCGTGGAGGGAGAGGGTTCATGTAATCCAATACTGCTGGTCTAGTCACGACTATGAAATAGGTATGTTCTCATATTTTCTGCTTTGGAAACTGTGTCTAGTTGTGCCATAGGAATTTTGGAACCATACACACATACTATCAAATGATTTCTGTATCACAATTTTTCTATACTCAATGTTTTTTAAATTTTTATATCTGCTTGTAGCTAGGAAATATATTTCAAGAAATATTTGTCTCCATTTCATCCCATTTCCTCAGTTCTCTGAAATTAATTCTCCCTTCCTTCCATGGTATATTTCCATGAGATAGGATCAAAAGCCTCTTCCTTTATGGCTCTCGGCATCTGGAAGTAACTTCTTGCATTTTTCTGCCTCATTGACACTATTTTTTCTATTTTTCATATAGTTCTTGAAACTCTCTTCTCTTTTGCCTAAAGCTCTCTTAATTTTCTTTTCCTTTTGTGGTTATTTAACTGTGTAATTGTATTATTTAACTATATAAATCATTTTGAGATTCTGCGTATGTAAGTCACAGTGTGAATAAAGTGTTCCTTGAATTGGGTTTGCGAGTATAGTGGAAAGTCTTGCTTAAACAGCATTCGATAAGTTGGTGTCTTTCTTGATCTTTACATTTTGCAATTTAAACCAATATGACAAAGAAAAAAAAAAAAACTACTCTTCCATGACCATCTTAAGTTTCTTTATTTTGCATATTTAATTGATTTTTTCATCAGACATGTCAACTGCCCCCTCCCTATCTCAGTGAGTTTCCCTAGACACTATAACACATTTTATGTTATTTGAAAACTGGTTGTTATTATATAGTGTAACTAGGCAAGTTGACACTACCAAGTTTCACATTTACTGAGCCATATATAATCCATAGTAATAATGATAAATGTTCCTGGCATTTATTTTGGTTTTACTTTTATAGTAATTTTCCATTGTAAATACTACTTGCTACCTACATATTATCTGTTTCCTCTGATTTCCTAAGAGAATTTCAGTTTGAGGGAGCAAGATAAATAGCTGCTCCCTAGGTTCTCTGACAGTTAGGTATACCATAAGAGCTGATCAATGAGATATAATCAGATATTGCTTGGGAGAGGTGTTTATAAAAACATTTCAAAGGAGATAAAGTCATTCGACTTCTGCTTCTTGCAATTTGCCTTTTAACCTTTCCATTTTTAACTTTCTAATTCTTCCTGTGGAGAAGGAAAACCAACACCTATAAATCCAGCAATTATGCTGTGAGTCCGATAAAACAGTCATACTAAGAATGGCAGACTTGAAATAGAGGAAAAGTCTGAGTTACTGATGACAACATGAATTTGCCATATCAACTTTGGACTATCTATCTGAAAATCTCTTGATAGATGAGAAGAAATAATCTCTTACTCTTTTATGCTAACATACTTAGGTTTTAATAATACATACATGCTTATAAATCTAAACTAATATATAATCAGAATTAGAGTGGGTTAAAGGCTCCATTCTAGTTGGGCAATGTGGGAGTCTTCCCTGAGACCTCCTCCTTGTATCTTCACAACCTACTGGGTCTGGGTCAAATGCTCTTACTATGCTTTAATAGGAATGTTGCTTACATTCATCATTTAATTTGTTGTACAGATTGTTGTGCTTGTTTGACTTTCATCACTTCTTTGATTAGGTTTCCTGGAAAACAAGCAATGAGACAGAGATTGCTTAGAGGATGTTTATTGCCCTGTGCTCACCAGATCTATACTTGAGGGGAATAAAGAAAGAGAGAATTAGGAGAGGAAAGTTTAATCTGTGATGGAGTCACAAAAAGGCCTCGGACAATGCCAGGCGAGCTCTGCTGCTGGGATAGTGCTTTGCAGTGGACATTTTCAAGACAAGAAGACTGGACTATTATATTCATCTCTTCCTTCACTACAACTGATCTTTAGATGTGAGCTTTTCCCAGATAGGAAGCATGAATTTTGCCAAGGAGGCTTAATTTGCCTAAGAGAAAATCTCAAAGAGACTCTTAGCTGACAGCCATCAGATACTATCTTTAGCATCTGGACAAATGAGTGTTATACCCCTAAAGAGTTTGGGCATGGAGAGGCTCTGTTCAGCTCCTATAAGGAAGCTCTTGCTGTACAGCTTCTGTAAATGAATTCAGCAGATAGTCATTGTCAACAAGCCCCTTTAGGATTTCTCAGTGCAAGGAACTGATTTGGCCAAACTTGAGGGGCCCCATCCAGTGGCTGATCAATGTGGGACACAATGTCCTATCCGTTTGTCCCAAAACATAAGAACTTCAATGGCTAATTGAGCTCCAGAATTCCCGATAGAATTGACTGAGGTACTTTAGGCCTACATCACAGCTTAACTTCTCCACATGCTCAAGCCTCCTTCCTCCTCTTCTCCACTAGTGTTGATCCTAAGGATATTCCCTAATAAGCATCATAAACACTAAACTCAATTTCAGAGTGTTCTCTCTGGAAAGCAAAACCTTCAAACTCAATTAGCTTGAAATGTACTAACTCCCTCCATGTTTAGTGATACCACAATAGTAGCTTTACATTAGCCATGATGAGTATTTACATTATAACGTCCACCGGGGTCCAGTAATTTGTGGAATCCACTTTCTTCATATAATAAGTTATGGAAATAACTTCTGCAGAATTCTGGTGAGTTCTTTTATTGAAGAAACTTACAGAAGAACAGTGAGTGGAAGGAATAACAGCCCCACTTCTGCAATTGATTTGACGCTGATGTTGATTCTTATTTTTCCTCTGTTCTACTCTCCATTTTAAGTTATCCTCATCTCAACAATCACTTCTGCTGGTCTAAGCAGCGTAGCTGATAGGCAATCCAGACCCATGTGTGCTGATAACAAGCTCTTCCTAAATAAATAAATGAATAAATAGGCATTCTGATGTCTAGTATTTGCCAATTTCTCTGGCGTAAATATTTTACCTTCACTAGTTTCAAGCTCCCAGTGTGATATCACTCAACATAGAATTTGGAGAGATTTATAAAAATGGTTCTCAGTTGAGAAGCCAGTATGAGCTAGCTCCAATATATGACTGTTCCAGACCCTCAGCCATGGATAGTCTGAATACCTGCTAACCATACTTTCCTTTGGCCATGGCTTTTTCACATCTACTTACCATCAAAATTAAGATATCAAATACCAAAAGGTATCTCAAAAAGCATATTCTTCCTGCCCCTTCTGTATAACAGCAGCCCATTCCTGCTAATGACCAGAGGTAATTTCCATTGCCAGATGGCGATTCCTTTCCTTGACTCTTAAAGGAATTCTTCCTTTGTTTTCTGGTGTAATTGTTTCCCATTTGCTAATCAGGATCTCTTAAGTGGCAGAACCAAGAGTTGTGGAAACAGGAAGAACATAATCTATACAATTACTGAAAGTGATAATAGGCAGAGCCATTTATATATCTACCTCTTGGTTCCTGAATTCATGTATTCTCTTTGTTAGAAATAGACTACATAATAATTATTGATTTGATTTAATGAGTATACTACTTCCTGGATGGAGTATCATCTCTATGCTAGTGTTTCATTGTCATTTTAAAATGCATTCATTTTTGGGATAGTTCTGATAGAACCAGTGGATTCAATAATCACAGTTCCCCTGATATACCTTTTTTGCTCTAAAGTGAGTTATTAGTCTGATGCTGTGTTATGCGGAATATCATGTCAGTAGACCCTCTCACATCAACTTAGGTAGTGGCACTGGCTAAGACCTTATCAGCAGAAAATACCTCATGCACTTGGGCCCTCAGATAACCTTCAACATTGCCAGCTTGGCTTTATCATTTATGCACATATTTGGCTGACTTTTGGTTAGCTGATGACCTAAGCTTGATGCTGTCAATGAACTGAGTCATTCTGCCTACTTGGTGATTAATTACCTTTTCCATCGTGTTCTCCTGTTCATTCACATGCAATATAAACGTCGTTGCACTTGTTCTTACTCTCAAAGATCCATTGGCACTTTTCTTTCCAGAAGTCTTTGTCCCTATCCTTGTCCCATTTTTTATTGTCCAGGACACACACACACACACACACACACACACACACACACACACACACACACGTGTGTGTGTGTGTGTATCCATTTTAATTACTTACAGAAGGGATAAGCAAGTGTATCCTCAAGTTCTTCCCAATGGGTGGAGTCCCCTCTTTTGTGTCTTTCAGAGACTCTATCTAGGTGAGACTTTAGTAGCAGCAGCACAATTCACTTTTTACCAAGTTTGGCCGTATTTAAGACGGCCAAAAGTCTTAAAAATCAGCCAGTCTTAAAAATCTCTCCTTCCCACATGTGAACTCTGAGTTAAGTAAGAGACCTTAATAGAGCAGAAATAGATGATATATGACATTTTGTCATTTACTTGTGCAATTACTTGAGACCTCTGGCGTACCACTTCCATCACACAGTGTGGATCACTGTTGAACTTATTATGACTTTGTGTGTTTGACAGAACCTGGCTCTTGACAGGCAGTTCTGGACACTTAGTTAATTGTCATCTCACAGTCAGGTGTTTTATATTAGGGCCTAGTAGCGGACTATCTGCTACATATAATATGACTTTGATCCATACCACCAGGAGTCTAGGTTGTGATTCCCCAGTACAGTTTGTCATAAACTCTACACAGTATTTTACCCATCACGAATACTCTGATACAATAAGATCTATAGCAGCAGGGCTGCTTGCACTGTACTCTCATCCTGAGCAAGACTTTTTTTTCTTTTGGTATTACTCAAAGCTATGTCACTAGATAATTTGACTGAAGCAATGTATTCCCACGTTGGAATACACTTCTCACAGAACTCAGTGGACCTAGTAGGCATTGTGCATTTTTCTTAATATGGAAGGTACAAGTGGCAATAATCTGTTCTTTCTTTTGTCCTGTCATACTCAGGAACACTAGACTCCTAAAAATTACATTCTTTTCCTCCAATCGGTGGATCATTGGTCTGAAAATTTGTCCAGTATCAGAAACTGGGCAAGGGATTATGGCTTTTTTGAGAGGTGGTAATCCTTAACATCCTGATTATCTATTCTTGAATTACTTTATACATTAAACAATATCATTTCATTGCCTATCTATCATGATTATAGGGTACACTGTTCTATTACTTACCTCCAAAGCTTTCTTAGATCCAAGTTCCCATGGGTGCAGGTGCAGAAAAGTTCCAGGTGTTCTAAGGTTTCAGTGCTTTGCATGATTATCTTAGATAGTCTCAACTGCAAATTTCAGATTCCCACTCCTTCCCCACCTGGGTCATGATTTTGACATAACACACTTCCTTGGGCAGGGATTTCAACTTTACCTGGAGCTTTGTAACTCTTGCAAATAAGTCCTGGCACCTGACCCTCACCTTGGTCAGTCTTTGGTTGTAAGAAATAAGAGTTTCATTATGCTGCTGAAGAGTACTCTGATTTTCACACTTTTATATTTTACCTTCACTTAGTGATTCAACAACCTAATCTTTTCAGGTTTCTTTTTCAATACACCAAGGACATTCAACAAAGACCATCAGAGTCTTGTTACCATTATGATTAATTTTTTTGTTTATTCTTAAAACTTGAAATAGTGTACTTGCTAGTACATTCCCTCCTACCAGTGTCCCATCCCCATTTAGCACTTGCAAAAATCCTGACATTTGCACTTCTATAGCATCCAAGAGCAATTAGCGCTCCACTTACACTAGTGCTGACACCTTCATTGCCTTACATTGGCTCCAAGATCCCATTTTCTCAGACTGCTCCTAATACCAACTTTCTTAGTCATTTTCCACAAAATACACTCCGAGATGGAAATTTTTGTATGGGAAGTTTATCAGAAGAGCCCTAAGGAGTGACACATCTTGGAGAATGAGGAATATGGATTTTGGAAAAGGGAGGAGTCCCAGTGCAAATCAGTTGCAACAAAGGGAAGAGTTGCAGTGCCATCAGTTTCAGCCTTCAGCCGAATCTCCAGGAAGCTCTGAACTTCCTGAGATGGTGCTTCACAGTGATTTTCCTTGTGGCAATGGAGACAGGATTTTACTCACTCATGGCAATTAGTCATTGGATGTGGATTGCCTCTGGGGAAGGGGTATGATCTTATATCAAACAGGTCTTTTCAACTCAGAAAAATTCTCAGTCATTGGTCATCAACCCTTTCAGCAGCTGATGGAATAAGTACCTTGTGCATGATGGAGGGATGTGGGTATAGCATTTGTTGTGCTCAGTCTGGACTCTGAGCTCTTAAATCAAATACTGTGACATTAATCTTTGCACTGTCAGAGCCTAAAGTAATGCCTAGCATTTAGTAGGAGATCAAAGATTTCCTCCTGAATGAGTATAATACTAGCATGTATCAATAGACTAGTACAATTATTTGTTAATCAAAGGTATGAAATAATTATTTTTTCTTTTTATTTATTTTTTACTATTTTTTATTTAAATAAAAGAAAATAAGATTTTTTCTTTAAGTTTGAGTTTATTGATACCAAAATCTATTCACTTATTTATTATTATTATTATCTCAACACATATTTGTTGAGTGCTTTGACATATACTAGGCATTAAGTAACACATTAAGGCAAATGATTCCTCTTAATGGAACATATATTTTAGGCTTCTCATTTTGTTAAGGAAAACAACTAGCTTCCTTTTTCTTATAGCCTTGTTTGAAAAGGCAGCATAAAAATTGATGTTATCTCATGCCCTTTGGGTCTCTACTAGCCATTACAATGGTAATCTTCTCTGCTCTTGAATGGCTAACATTTGCTGTATGGAGGAAAATAATGATAATTGTAGTAGTAGCCACTCCTATTACACCTGTGTGCTTAGAGCCTTTATTCTATTTAGAGTTGAATACGGACTGAAGATAAAAATAACAGCAATCTAAAATAGACGATCCTTAAATTAAGAAATCGATTGTAATTTCTCAGTTGTGGCGTGTGCTGTATATAAGCAATGTGTTTCTTCTGAGAATGAAACTCCTTTTAATAACACTTTTTAAAATAATTTATAACTAAGCCACTGCAACTATGGATATTTGTTTACCCACGTCTCTTGCAGAGCTCAGTGGCACAGCATTAGACTAATCGACAACCGGTTAAAAATTACATGATGACTTTCATCAATAATCTTAGTATTTCTCACTGGTTTAATCACTCACCCTCCCTAGATTGAAAAGATATGCTATGCAACTTCTCAAATGTATAAATATTTTAAAATATGCTATTTTTTTGCCCTACAATAGACTATTGCTATAAATAGGTAACTACTAACTCCCTATATTAGATGTTTTCTAGAGCAAATTCAGTTAAAGATAAAGCTGTGATGATCTCAATATATATCTTTCACCAAATTTCTCTATCCTTCTCAAACTCATTAGAATTACCTCTTTGATCCATTATAAACACCTAATTGAGTCAAAGAATAATACATATTAGCATATATATGTGTGAGTGTGTGTGTGTGTGTGTGTGTGTGTGTGTGTGTGTGTGTGTGTGTGTATTAGGTGAGACCAGTATTGTAGAAAGCAAATAAGTATTTCTTTGGCTTACCATGTCCTACATTTATGTTGACAAAAACCACTTGAGGTGCCATGTGTTCCAAGAGTGAGAGTATATTAAAGTCTAAAGTACATTTTATTTATAAAATGATGACATAAGAACTTATTATTATGAGTGATTACTATTCAAAAATATTTTTCTAACCTTCAGTCTCCCACACTATTTCTTACCACTTTTCACCTATAATCTTACCCCAGAGTTACCATTTTTCCTTCTTGAGTAATTTAAATTATCACTGTGTTTATGGAAACCTGTAGAACAATTGAGCACTAAAAAATAAAAACTCTTTTTAACACAGATATTTCTGCTTTAGAGAACACTAGAGTTTTGTTTCGCCAAAATTAACAACGAAAGCAGCTATATATGTAAAAAAGAGTCTAATTCATTTGTATCTGATGTCCCAAGTTTAGCTGCCTCTTTTTAATTTTATTATAATTTTTATATTTTACCAAAAATTAACAATAAAACAGAGTCTGATTGTGGGTAAAGTATTTTTCCATTGGTATCTATATAAAATATTGATCTAATTCATGATTTTTTTTCACCATTAATGTGCAAGGGAACTATCTAAAGACCTTGATAAAATGCAGATTCTGGTTCAGGAGGTCTGGGCCAGGGCCTAATAATCTGCATTTCTAAAAAGTTTCCAGATGATGTCAATGCTGCTAATTGATGAAACATACTTAGCAAAGATCTAATTGGTATGTTTTCTCACTGGAAAATTATAACTATAGAAACATAAACAACTTGCTGTGAGACACTAAAACATTCTAAACCATTGCTAATATATCACTCATGAATAGTAAAAATTAAAAAAAATACAATTAAAAAAACTAGGAAAATTGTCTCATAATAATACATGCAATATGTGTGTGTGTGTGTGTGTGTATAAATGTGCAAATTGAGAAGAAAATATGAGGAAAAATAACTCCAAGAGGAAATAAAATTTCAATATGAGCAAAAATTCAAGTCAAGTTTTAGTTTCACATAATCTCAATCTTGAAACTGATTTTAAGAATATGGACATCTTCATTGGTATCATTTTACATTCTTTCTGAGATGCTTAATGATAGCTAAAATTATATCATAGAAATAGTAGTATGTTAAATAGGAAGATTTGGAATAAAGCTTTCTATTCTGAGTTTAGAAGAGAGTTAGTTAATGTTTGGACAAAATTAAATAAAGCTCTTATTTAAACTCTGCTATAACTATACACATATCCCTAGGGAGATCTCTTCATCTCTATAGGTAATATTTTCTAACCTGAAATATGGAAATGTTGTATTAGATGTTTTCAAAATTTTTTTCTAAATTTAACAGCCTCTGATGCTATAATTCTGGTATATGTTAATGAAGTCATTTAGTAACCTACTTCTTAAATTCCCACAAATTTTTTTCTAAGTTATGGAGATTGGTGTTAGCCAACATTAGCATTTGACAAAACATCTTTAGATTCTTCTCTTTCCAATTTCCTTCAACCTTTAAAGCTACCTTTTTATTCTTTAATAAATAACCAATTCTCTTTCTCTCCCTTTTCCCTTCCAACATCACCAAAATCTCTTGTTCTGACATGCTCAGCTAGATGTTAATACTTAAGATCAACCTTAATTCTAACTTTTAATGTTCATTCTTGAATTGCAGGAGATAATCTTGGAACACAGGCACCAATTAGAATTTCTTAGATTAAACAATCGAGATCATGTATGTTTTAGGTTTGAAACAAATGCAGCAAAGATAGTAGCAATAACGTAACATAAATTAAAAGTACAAATTTAATTAAAAATTCCTAATCCAAATCCTAACCTTAATCTGTTAATGATCTCAGAGTTACAAAAAAAGATGCAGCAGTCATTTTAGTTCTACCTCCTTCCATTGCATTGCCTTACACCTTGGACTGAAGTAACTTCCAGTGAGATTAAAGGGCAGGTATGTTTTTAGTCACCTTAATTTCACTCTTTTTCACTTCTGACAGCCAGACATTGAAGAGTAGAACATTCAAAAGTAACTGAATATTCAAGAAATATTAGAAAGGCACCACACAAGCCCAGTGGAAAATGTGGGCTCCTAAAAAAACTAAGAGGACCTTAAGTTTACATCTCAGACTGATCCTTGGCACAAAGGTAATACACAACAATTAAACACACACACACACACACACACACACACACACACACACACACACACACACCCTCGAACCCTGAGGAAGGAAGAGAATCGAATTTCCACAGTTACTATATTATTAGGTTCAAGCATCCAATTTTCAACAACACCAAAAAAATCACAAAGAATACACAGAAAAAGGGAAATATGGCGATTCAAAAGAAGAAAAATAAACCAATTGAAATAGTCTCTGAAAAACACATAATTGTAATCTACTATAGAAAAATGTTGAAATAGCTGTTTAAAAGAGAATCAAAGGACTAAAAGAAGGCACAAAAAAAGTCAAGAAATTACTATTAAAAAAATCGAGGTATCAATTGAGACAAAATCAAAAAGACTTTCTGGAGCTAAAATAATACAATAATTAAGATAAAAATTTTACTACAGTGATTCAAAATCAAATATGAATGAGCAGAAGAACCAATGAACATGAAGATAAGACAATGAAAATTATGAAGTCTGAGGAATAGAATTTAAAAAATGAAAAAAAGTGAACAGAACTTAAAGGCTCTGTGGGGTACCATCAAATGGATGAATACTTGCATTGAAGGAATTCCAGAAAGAGAAGAGAGAATATTCAAAGAGATAATGGCCAAAATGTTACTAAATTTGATGAAAGATATGACTAGAAATATCTCAAAAGATCCACAAACTCCAAATAGGATAAACTCAAAGCCGTTCACACCAAAGCACATTGTCATTGAAAAAGTTTTGAAAGCAATGAGAGAAGAGTGACTCATACGATGAATACTCAATAGCATAATCAGTAGATTTTTATTAGAACATTTTTAGACTGCAAAACATTGGGTAAATATATCAAAGTGCTAAAAGAAAAAAATAACTCATAAATCAAAAATCCTATATTCAGCAAAGCTATCCTTCAAAATTGAGGGAGTAATTAAGACATTCCTAGATAAATAATAGTTGATGGTGCTCATTACTATTGGAGCTGCCCTGCAAGAAATACTAAGTCGAGTACTACAGGTTGAAATGAAAGCACAGTAGACAGTAACTCAAAACAGTATAAAGAAATAAAAATCATAATGAAATAAAGATCTCAGTAAGATAAATATGTAAGCAATTTTAAACATAAATTTTATTGGAACAATGGTATATAACTTTGGTTTTTGTTTGTTATATGATATAGGAGACATATAGACTAAAAATTACTAGTTTGAAAGCTGAGTTATAATTTTGGATTGTAATTTTACATTTTGTTTTCTATGACATTTAGGAGACTAACGTAATAAAAATTATTAATGTATGTTTTTGGACACCAAATGCTTAAAGATCTAATTTTGTGACACTAACAACTAAGAAGGGGGGATGGAGCTGTTAAATGAGCAGAGATTTTTGTATGCTATTGAAGTTAAGCTGGTATAAATTCAGATTAGAGTGTTATGTCTTTAGATAGTTCCAACCTTTTTGGAACTAGGAACTGGTGATCCTACGAGAATCTAATGCCTGATGATCTGAGGCAGAGCTGAGGTGTTGATGTTACCACTATGGAGTAGAACAGCTGCAAGTACAGATGAAGGTTTGCTTGCTTGCCTGTCTCTCACCTTGTGCTGTGTAGTGCAGTTCCTAACAAGCCATGGACCAGTACCAGTTCACAGCCGAGGATTGAGACCCCTGTTTTAGGATGGTTAATTCTCATGGTAACCACAAAGAAATAGCTAAAGAATAAACAAAAAGTATATGAAAAAAAACTTAAATGTTTCACATACACAAAACTGAACACAAAAGAAGACATTCAATGCAAGAAATAAGAGACAAAAAAGCTAAAAGTTATATAAAAATAAATAAAAAGACAAATCCTTCCTTATTAACAATTACTTTAAATGTAAATAGATTAGGTTTTCCAATCAAAAAACTGGAATTGGTAGAATAAATTTTGTAAGAAATTAAAATATATTCTCTATATATACAGGGGACTCATTTTAGACCCAAAAACACAAACATGTTGAAAGTAAAAGAATTCCATGCAAATAAAAATCAAAGTAGAGGAAGGAGTCTCTACTGACATAAGACAAAATAAATTTTAATCAAAAAGCTTACAAATGACAAAGAATTACATGATATATAATAAATAATTTATTAGAGAAAGAACATATAAGGATTATAAACATTTATGCACCTAAAAACAGATCATCAAAATAAGTGGAAGCAAAAATTGATAGAATTAAATGGAGAAAGATAAATTTCTATAATAATAGTTGTAGATAGCAATATCCCACTCTCAGTAATGGCTAGAGCAACCAGACAGATGATAAATAAGAAAATAGAGGAATAAAAGAACACAATAAATGAACTAAATTTATCAGACATAAACGGAGTATTCTGCCCAACAAAAACATAATACATATATTTTTTTAAATACACTTGGGACATTTTCCAAATAAACCATATATTAGGTGACAGATGAAGTCTCAATAGATTTCAAAAGATAGATATTGTACAAAGAATATTCTCTAACCATGACAGGATAAAGTTAGAAATCAATAACAGAATGAAAACTGAAAAAAAATATAAATTTATGGAAATTAAATAACACACTCATAAACAACAAATAGATCATGGAAACGATCACGAGGAAAATTAAAACAGATATAGAAATGAATGAAAATGAAAACACAGCATACAAAATGTATGGAATGCAGCAAATAACATGTCTATGATGAGATTTACAGCTATAAATGCCTACATTAAAAAACCAGAAAGCCAATAATTGTGTCATCAATGTAGCCAAATAAGATGTCCCTCACTCATAAATACCCTCAACCACAAATATTTCGCATCTACCCATGGACTAAAGTGTCTTTCTGGGAGCTGTGGGATTCAGCATTATCCACCAAGAGTCCCAGGAGGACTCTCACCCACTCACATGTTGCGTTATAAACATAGAAACCATGATCCCAGCTGTGGATCCTGCTTCTCTTTGCCATGGTTAGGGAACCCTGGAGGATATTGTTACAGACAATTGCCCACAGAAAAGAGTATTTTTTAAAGTTCAAGTTTCAGTAAAGTTCTATCACACTTTACAGGAAAATATATATATTTTGGACACATTGGAGAGAGGGAACAGTTTGACTTTACTTGCATCACCCTTCCTTCAAAGCAGTACACTCAGTGACAGACAAGGTCTCAGCCACTGATTTCTTCCACAGAGAAAGTGAAAGTGTGTGAGCGCTTGACTTCCCCAGCTGCATGGACACTAAAAGGAGGCCCCTCAGAGTACCAAGTCATGAACTACATGACTGAAGATGTCAAGAGTCTAGGAGAGTGGCAGATAGGACTCTCAGGGGGAATTGAAGTAATGGAGATTCCACTAACTATATTGTGAACTCCATTAAGAAGCCCCCAGGGGCTGATGAGAATATCTTGCTGCAGATCTCCTCAACAAGCCACAGAAGCCCCGTGACCCATGTGCCTCACCCACACAACCTCCCACCATGTGACCAATACCTTGTGAGCTCTCGCAATGGGCAAGCAAAACGAGAGCTTTAGAGGATGATTAGTGAGCACATGAAGAAAACTAGCCCAAATCTTCCAACCAGGGAGAAACAACAAACTTGACCTCATGTCTGCCCTTGGGAAAGCAAAAGGGAGGCTATCAGCACCTGGTCTGGTATGTTGCAGGATCAAGAGAAAGCGTAAATGCTCAAGAATTTTACCACAAGTGATAGCAAGAAGTGTGAGGCTGTCATATTTATATTGGTCCTAGAAAACCTCAGACTCCCTAGTAGGGTTGACAGAAGGTGTTTCTCTCCAAAAGTCAGTTAGTTAGTAATGTTTGTAGGAAGTGTTACTTCAAATGGAAAGACAGAAACTTGATAAGACTTGAAAAGATATAAAAATCAAGGAAACATGATACCATCAAAAACTCACGATAATTGTCTAGTAACTAACCCCCAAAACACGAAGATCTGTGATTACCCAATAAAGAATTCAAAATAACAGTTTTAAGAAAGTTCAATAAACTACAAGAAAACAATGAAAGATGATTCAATGAAATCAAGGAAACAATGCATGAATAAAATAAAAAATTAAACAAAGAGATAGAAATCATAAAAAAAAGAACCAAATGGAAATTCTGGATATGAAATATAAATGAATGAAATGAAAGATAAAATAGATACCATTAATATCAAAATGGATAAAGCATAAGAAATAATCTCTAAATTAAAAGAGAATTTTTGAAATTATTTAGACAGAGGAGAAAAAGAAAAAAAAATTAAAATAGTAAAGAAAGCCTACGTGATCTCTGGGAAACTATTAAAGAAAAAATCTGCAAATTATTGGAGTCCCAGAAAAAGAGTGAGAAAAAGGAACAGAAAACTTAGTCAATAGAATAATGACTGAGAACATTAAGAATCTGGGGAGAAAATTGGATATTTAAGTTCATGAAGCTTATAGATTACCAAACAACTTAAAAATTGAACTTAAATATTCTTCTCCAAAATTCATTATAAAAAACTGTCAAAAATCAAAGACAAGGTGAGAAACTTACAAAGCAGAAAAAGAAGCTTGCAATTTACAAGGGAACCCACTAATGCTATTAGTGAATTTCTCAGCAAAAACACTCCATGGTAGGGGAGATGGGATACTATATTAAAAATGTCGAGAGAAAAATGTTGTCAAGTAAGTATACTCTATTCAGTAATGTTATCCTTCGGAAATGAAGGAGAGATCCCAAATAATTTCCCAAACAAAAGCTGAAGTTCATCATCGCTAGACCTTCCTTATAAGAAATGCAGAAAGGAATTCTTCAAGCCAAAATGAAAGAATGTTAATTAGCAACATAAAAACATATAGAAAAACACAACACACACACACATATATACACATATATACATATGTAAATATATAGACAGATATAAAATACTGTAATACTACAATGTGGTGATGTTTAAGCCATGTAACTTTAGTATAAAAATAAAATAAACAAAAATAAATATAAAATAATTTGTTAACAAATACACAAGACTATAAGATGTAAATTGTGACATCAAAAACATAAAATGTGGGTGGAGGAGGGTATAAATCTAGAGTTTTAGAATGTGTTCAAACATGTTTCATCAACTTAATAGACTGTTATAAATATAAAATATTTTATGTAAGGCTCACGATAACCAGAAGCAAAAACCTAAAGATACAAAACATAAAGAGAAAGGAACCTAAGTATACCATATTGAAAGCCATCAAATAAAAGAAAGTAAAAGAAGAAAGGAGCAAATAAATTTTAAAACACCAGAAAACAAAATAATTGCAATAGTATGTCCATATCTATCAATAATATTTTTAAAGTGTAAATGTACTAAATTCTCCAATCAAAGTACATATAGTGGATGAATAGATAATTAAAACCAAAAACCAACTATATGCTTACTGCCCACAAGAGACTCACTTTAGCTTTAAGGATACACACATACTAAACATGAAGGGATGGAAAAAATATTCCATGCAAACAGAAAACAAAAGAAAGCAGTGGTACCTATACTTATATCAGAAAAAAATAAACTTTAAGTCAAAAACTGTTGTGCAAGTCAAAGAATGTCATATTATAATAATAATAGGGTCAATTAATTAAGAGAATATAACAATAGTAAATATGTATTAATTCGACATCAGAGCAACTAAATACATTAAGCAAATACTAACAGGTCTGAAGGTAGTAATAAGCAAAATAGCAATAAACACCTACATTAAAAAATATCAAATAAACAACCTAACTTCACAATTCAAGGGCACTATTACTCTGATACCAAAGTCCGATAAGAACACTACAAGAAAAGAGAAATAAAGGCCAGTATACTTGATAAATACAGATGGAAAAAAATCTCCACAAACCATAAGCAACCCAAATTCAACAGTACATTAAGAGGATTATACTCTACTATCAAGTGGGATTTATCCTGAGATGCAAAGAGAATTCAACACCTGCAGATTGATCAATGTCATACACCACACTAATAGAAAAAAAAGATAAAAATTATCAGATCACCTTAACAGATACAGAATGTATGTATTTGAAAAATTCATGATTTATTCATGATTAAAAAAAAAAAACAACTTGACGAATAGGATGTAGGAGAAATGAACCTCCAAATTATAAAGTACATACATGACACTCCCACAGCTAACATCATATTCAATAATGAGACATTAAACAAGCCTTCTCTTTCAGTTCGCTCAGGATCGAGACTGAATGCCCACTCTCATTACTCTTACTCAGCATGGAATTGGAAGTCCTAACTAGAGAATTTAGGCATAAAAAAAATAAAAGGCATCTAAATTTGGAAAAAAAGTGAAAATATCTGTTTTTAGATGATATGATTCTATATATAGAAAATCTACCAAAAAAAAAAAAAACTGTTAGAACTAATTTAAATATCCCGTATAGTTGCAGAATTCAAAATCAACATACAGAAATCAGTAGAGTTTCTATACACTAACAATAAAATATCTGAAAAAGAAATAGTAAAAAATCCCATTTCCAACCATCAAAACCAAAAAATACTTAAGAATAAATTTAACCAAGAAGGCAGGGGAGAAGATCTGTACACTGAAAACTTTAAGACTTTGATGAAAGAAATTTAAGATGACACAAATAAATAGAAAGTTATTCATGGATATCTTTGTGTTCATGGATTATGAGAATTAATATTATTAAAATGTTCATACTACATACAACAAGCCATCTATAGACTCAATGTAATCTTATCAAAATTCCAAAGACATTTTTTTAAAGAAATAGAAAAAACAATCCTAAAAGGTGTGTGGAGCCACAAAAGACTTCAAATAATGAAAGCACTCCTGAAAAAGAAGTACACAGCTGGAGGCATCACACATCTTGATTTAAAACTATATTAGAAAGCTGAAGAAATCAAAACAGGATGCTACTGCAATAAGAATAGACATATAGACCAATGGAACCAAATAGAGCACCCAGAAATAAACCCTTGCACATACAGCCAACTAATATTTAATGAGGGAGCCAAAAAAACTCAATGAGGAAAGGATTGCCACTTCTATAAATGGTATTGGGAAAACTAGGTAATCACATGCATGAGAATGAAATTGGCCTCCTATCTTACACCACACATGAAAACTGATTTGAAATGGAGTAAAGACTTATACAAAAGTCCTGAAGGCATAAAACTGGAAGAAAAGATAGGAAAAATCCTCCTTGACATTGGTATGACAATGATTTTTTTCAATATGATCCAAAAGTACAAGCAACAAAACAAAAACAATAAATGAGGCTACTTTAAACTCAAAATCTTCTGCACAACAAACGTGACAATCAGCAAAATGAAAAGACAACCTGTGGAATGTGAGAAAATATTTGCAAACCATCTATCTGCTAAGGGATTAATATCCAAAATATTTAAGGAACTCATACAACTCAATAGAACTAATTGAATGATTTATCCTATTAAGCACTGCTTTTCATTTGATCATTCTTCAGTTTAAAAAAATATATATATTCTATTCACTGTATTATCTAAGAGGCTAATGCTTGACTTCTACTGGTAGTTGTCCAAAGATTTGTAGAAAAACACCATAGTCTTGTATTCAAAGAGCAGCACTAGTTCTAGATAAGGTATTGAGATCAGAAAATTTATATTTGGGAAACTTCCACCTCCACTTCAGCCTAGCGAGGAAAAAAATATTCTTATTGAGAATGGCCTTTGAAATTTTTGGAAGAAGTTACTGGCCCGGTCTTTCTGGGCTAGGGAAAATTCATCAGTTGATTTCTTAGCCACATAACTGTCTTTAGTATGTCCAAAATGTTGTTTAATGTAGTTTTTTAATAAAGAAAACTTTTTTGAAAACAATTTAACCAACACTGTTTAATGATAGATCTTACTGAACAATGAAACAAGTTTAGTTATAAATAATATACTATGAACAGCACTAAGAATTGTGCTGCTCTTGATTTTCAGTCATTCTATACCAGTGAATTGAAACTCAATGTGGCGAGGCTGAGGGCAAGATCTTTGTCATCATGGTGGTCATTGTCTCTTCTTTGCTTTATTGAATATATACACACACACACATACACACACACACACACACATATATATATAGCATATATATACACACACGCACACACACTAATTATAGAAATTGTGATTTTTATTCTACAACTGCTCAAAATCTGCATTTCAGTATAGTTTTATTTGTATGATTCTAACTCATTAAGTGTTAATTTTTCATTACTGGAAATTTGCTTTCTTTCAGTAAGACATCACAGAAATGCTTGCTATAACTGATCATGGTCTTAAGAAGGGAAGCCCATGTCAGTCCTGTTCTCTCATTACTCTTAGAGGTCTGTCCCTTTATCTTCTACATCAAATCTCATTGACACTACCCACTGAGATGATTAAGCTGAAACTTAGAAGTCATTCCAGGATGCTTCTTCTCCCTCTCCTTCACCCAAATGATTTTTGACTCTTGTTGACTTAACTTCCTAAATATTTTCTGTATCTGTCTGTTATTTTCTATCTTCTGTCTTAATTCAGGTTCTCATCAACACTCAGTTGAAATTTTATAACATTATTTTGTGTGTCACCAGAGTGACCTTTCCAACAAGAAAATCTAATAGTGTTGCTCCCTGCTATGAATAATTGGTGGTTCCCCATTGCCTCTTTGTTTATATTATGTCTTTTTTACCTTTTAAACTCCAGCTATATTAAATTCCTTGATGGCACCATGCTCACTCATGCCTTCTTGCCTTTGCATGATGTTTTCATTGCCTGAAATTACAGCTCAAATTTATATCCTTGGCAAATTTCTACACATGATTTAAATCTTAGCTCATTTTACCTCTTCTGAGAAGCTTTCTCTAACTCCCACAGGAAAACTAAGTTGCTTCTTTTTCTAGCTACCACTTTATTTCCATCAAAGCTGTCATTATATTTATTATAGGTTTATTTTCTTTCTGACTCTCTAGCAGTATCCTAAATTTACATTGACAAACAGAGAGATCATGTAACTTTACCAAGGCCACCTAACTTGCTAGTCATAGAGCAGAAATTGGAATCCAGATGGTCTGACTTCAAAAATCAGGGGTTTAACCCACTTATTATGCCAACTACTATCATTCACCATGAAAATGATTGATTACCAAATGTCATCTAATCTGCTGTGTCACGGCTAGTAGGCTAAATCTTTTCCTGGCTTTGCAATAAGAAATGTGATTTTGGATTGAAAAAGTCTTTCCACTAGGCTGAAATTAACTATTTTAAGGACATTTACCGAGTCTTTCCTCATAACTTGCCTTTCTGACCAAAACATTTTGGTCATTTTCTATTTCACCATTGGATGTCCTCTATGTTCAGACTTCATGAACCACCTCAAAATTCTTTTTTCCAAAGATCTTCCCCTACTCTTCCCCTAACTAAACAATTTTTCTGAGCTTTATTTTCTTCAGTCTTAATCAAACCATTTTGCCAACTAATTTGTAAAAAGGATTTAGTGAAGCTAAAATGTCAGTTAAGATTTACATTAAAATAGGAAGTTCTTGAAATAGAAATCTTTAAGATCCAGAAGTAAGTGTCTCTTATGGAATGACAGCTTACATGTTTTGAAAAGAACATTGTGTCCAGAACTTGTCTCAAATAACAATGATTAGATAAATTTCTCCATGAATGGAGTTGGTTCTGCTTAAAAGTTACCTTTTAACTCTGAAACACTTAGTCTTTCTTCCAATATTTTATTCCCTCTAAATATAGTTTATAGGTATATGAGAGGCTTCCATTCTTAAATTTGCTAGTAAGTTACTTCTACTTCAGAGACAAGAGGAAACAAAAAGAAGACTCTGCTGACCCAAACTGCCTAACAGGAGTTTCTAAATGCACTTCACTTCATTGCACTTCATTAGTTTGAAATTATATGCTTTGATCTCATCTTTTATTAAACTCACAGACATAATGAAAAATTAATTTTGTACTGCCTTCTTGCATATCTCGTGAAGTTAAACATCATATATAATCTAACTGTAGTTACTTGTAACCCCCAAATTTAACATAATGTTCTACCAATCTTTTAATTAATAGAAAAGGTGCACTTTATTTGCCCATTAAACAGATTCAAGAAGGTAAAGCAAAGAGAAGGAAAATTCTCTCTCTGCAATACTCAGAAATCCAGTTCTATAAAAAAAGGACATAGCAAAACTTCTCAAACCATGAAGCATCGATAAGAAGTTGTAGCCAAAGTCACACATTATGAAGCTATCATCATAGTTTATGAGAGCACGATTCAAATTGGCACTAACAACTTTCTAATAATTTTTAATAGTTCAGTTGAGAAAGTATAAATATTATGGATAACATGTTTTTAAGATGTAAATTAGGAAATCTAAGCAAAAGTCTTTATCGGTAGGTCATAGGAGTTTAGAGGCTTTTGTATTGTTTTATTTTAGGTCAGATGCAGTTGAGAATATGTAGATGAGTGAGAGGTGATACAGAGAGGGAACAAAGGCACAGTTACAAAAGGAAGCCTCTTTCCCTATGGGTTGCTTGAAATTGGTTGAAATTTTCTGTTTAATTTTTGCTATACCCATTAAATTGAAACATTAACCTCTCTCTGGGAGATCAGAAGATAGTTTCATGTTTCATGATATATACATAGATCTGGGAGAGACAATGTCACAACAGAATAGAATGACATTTCTCTTCAAGTGGATGGTAGAATTGAGAAATCAGACTGCTACTGGAAGTCTAGTGTTAATGCCATCAGGAGACTACTTACAACTACTTTATTTGCGTACAGCTACTCAGTTTTACTCAAGTACACACACAATTTTTTTAAACCTTTTTTAGAATTGTGTCTTTCCCTCTCTCTAGGATGAGATACCCCTGCCATTTTTTAAAAAATTAGTCTTCTAATAGTCATTCTTCAAACCTTTGATTAAAAACATCTGCAAAGATTTCTACTAATGTATTTCTTATTACATTGTGCATACTGTTTCCTTTATATAATAAAGTATAGGTTATTTGAGGGTTGTGACTGTTTTTTTTTTACCTTGTATCTGATGAATATGTTCTATAAATATTTATCTAATATATGTATTCTAAGAACTTGAACATATTTTTGGCTCACTGAGAATTAGTTTTACCACTTCTAACAAAATGTTAGTTACCTGTATGATTTTGACCTACGTAATCTGAACAAGTTCTCTCGAAGTAAATATTTAACATTTATTGAAATGCTACCTAAACCAACATTTCCTATTTCTTTCTTTTTTTAATTTGGCTTTTTAAAATTTTTCTTTCTTTCAATTTTTTTTGTTCTATTTAAATATGTTAGTAAAGGACCTGCTCAATTCAAACAGCTAATCAAAACCACTTTATACAATGTTACTAGAAGCTGATTTTCCGTTCAACTTTGGATAACTCCAAGAGTTAAAATCTTACAGAACTAGTCTTTATTGCATAATAGGGAGGACAGTATGATTTGGCTTTAGTTTTCATTCTTGATTTTGTTTCGCTTTTCTTGTCATTAGCCAGTTTCAGATCTCCTAAAATTTACACTTATTTTTATTTTACAATTTACAAGCTGTGCTCTTCAAATTTAACCATGACTTTTACGTGCATATGTAAAATGATCTATTCTGTTCAGTAAAGGCTCTCCTGAAATTCATTCTGTGTTTGTTGGGCTCTTGTAAAATGCCTTTATTAAAGTTTCTAATGAGAGAGAGACTCAGGAGAGACAGAGACCCTGAAGACAACAGTGATATGTACACTAAACGTCTTTTTTAACCTCCATATTTCTCCCTGAATGCAGTTAGACATTGCAAGAGAATGTGTTCACTTATTAATGACCCTAATGCTCTGAAATGGTTTTATATCCACAAAGTAGCAATAAATACAAAACAATTAAAAATGTGGCCCATTACCTTCATTCGGCCAATATTTAGATAATTTAATATATGTCTAGCTTGGTAATGTAACATAGTCATACTACTGGCAGGCATTAATTAGAGCAATAACAATATATACAAAGATGAAATGATGAAGATGAAAAAAATTACTGTAATACTGTAATCTATTTCTTGTTTAATTGAACAATTTTCTTAAGGAAAGAAAAGTTTTTTTAAATAACTCTTTTTCTAATTTAATGCTATGCTTGGAACATTTCTGTAAGTGAGATTTTATTATTCTTACAGATGAGTATAATAAGTTCACAGAGATTGAGCAATTATCTAATGTTACATTGAAAGTAACTGTCAGATAATGATTTTAAACCCAGATCTGCTTGACTCCAAAAGCCAGGACATTAAATCAATTTATTATAATACCTTCTTCAATGTTTTTCCACTGACTCTGGAAGTTGTTTGGGCAAAGGCAATGAACTTTCCCTCTTTTCTTTTTTTCCTACTGCCTCTTCCCTTTTTCAATTTAACTTAATATATTTTTCTTCTTTTGTAATTGAGATATAATTAGCATATAACATTATATTAGTTTCAGATGTATGATCTAATGAATCAATATTTATATAAATTGCACAATGATCACCACAGTAAGTCTTGTTAATATCCATCACTACACATAGTAACAATTTTTTTCTTGTAATGAAAACTTTTAATTTCCACACTCAGCAACTTTCGAATATAAAATAAACATGTTCATGCATATAGCTTTGTTCATTTATTTTACCAGCTGTACAGAATTCCACTATAGAATATACTACAGTTTCATTTCAGAGTCTTATGTGATGAATATTTAGGCTGTTTACGTTTTGTTAATAAAAAATAAGGCTTTAATGAATAATCTTGTGCACATTTTCTTGAGTACTGTGTGAGTTTTACAAGGATCTACACCATGTATGAAATTTCTGGTCTTACTTATGTACATTTACTAGATATTACCTGTTACTCTGTAAGGGGCGGGGCGGGTACAGCAATTTATACTCCAACAAATGAAACATGAAAATTTACCTTTTTTATCCTTTGTCAATATCTGGAATTATCAAATAGTTATCTTGCTAATCTGGTGAATGCTAAAGAGTAGTTCCTGGTTTTTTAATTACACTTCGTTAAGGAAATTTCAGCATAATTTTATGTTTCTTGGTCATCAGAATTTCCTCTTTTGTGAATTGTGAATTAGCCCATATTTTCTATTTGTTCATGTTTAAAAATTTTAAATTGTACTCCTCAGATATTCTGGATACTAATTTTTACCCTGTTATCTATAGTTAAAGTATTCTCCTCCAGATGTATCTTGATTTTTCATTTTTTAGTGATAACTTCTATTATACACATGTATTTTATTATATGTAATATTAGCTATACATAAAATAAAATGATAGCTTAATTATATATCTTATAATATATATATATAAATAGTTACATTTGTATTTTATTTATTTTATGATCTGTGACTTTATGTTTGACTTAAATGCTCTTTTTTTTACCCTAAGGCCCTAAATATGTGCTATATTTTGTCCTAAGATTTTTAAAATTTCTTTTCACTTTTGGAGGTTTTATACAAATGTAACTTATTTTCATGACTGCGATGAGGTGAATATCTGATTTCTTTTCTTATATATAAATACCAAGTTGTCTCATTCCACTTTTTAAACTAAACAAACACTTTGGCTCTAAGAGAACTAGACTTCTTGCAAGTGGCCTCTGTCTCCTTTTTCCCTCTGCCCTGTCAGTTTCTCTTCCAAGTTCACATGAGAAACATGGTACTTAGAACCACACTTCAAGGTAAGGATTCTCTAGACTCATAAGGACATTTCTAAAATTGATAGTTTTCTTATTTTAGACATGGACAAATAGCTATTGACCCCAAAGAGAGGATATGAGACCTCCAATCTGAGATACAGTTCCTCATAGGTAATAAGTAAAGTTACTTCATCTAAGGTTTGGGTACTTAACCCTTAAAAGTGGCAGTTGAACTGGTTGAGCTTTACTTTCTATTTGAGTTTATGGAAGTTGATATATCAAAGAGACTGGGATCTTTGATCTAAAGTATTCTCCTCATCTAGCGGAAAGTTTCCAAAACTACACACATATGATTTCTGAAACCTTGTAAAGATGAGCTGATGTGGTGCCCAAAATCTCTTTTCCCTATCCTCTTCCCCACCTCCTCATTCTTCTAGGGTATTTCTCTGTTTAAAGTAGTAGTTCTTAGCCATGGCTGGAGCAAAACCACTTGGAGAGCTTTTTAAAAATTCTATTACCTGAACAACACTCACTTAAATTACACTTAAATTATAAGGTGAGTGGAGATAGGGTATAAAGTTTGGGCTTTTAAAAAAAAAATGTAGCCAGTTAATTCTAACACACAGAGGAAATCAAAAAGCATTGATTTACAAGGTTCTGATTTTGTGTTGGCTTTCTGAAAAATTAGAAAATAAAAATACTGAACCAATTTGTAGCATCTTTCTGTTTTTTGGGGTTTTTTTGGCTTTTTTTGTTTTTTTTTTTTTTTTTTTGCTGAAGTGATTCACAATTTATAAATCTTCATATTTGATTCAAAACTACTTTTTTCATTTACATTAAATCGTGCAAATTCTATGTTTCTGATCACTCTCTTTCTCCTTGCTATTATCTTTAGTGTCTCCTTTTGAAACAGGACAGCAATTTCTCCTGATTTTCTAAAAAAATAAAATAAAATAAAAAAGACTTCATAGTTTACATACTCTTTTGTCACCACCACACAAATGTTTGGAAGTTTGCATACTATAGAGGAGAAAAAATAATTTTTGCTTTATCCATCTGAGTTCTTAGCTGACCTGCCTATAATAAAATACAGATTAATAAATGAAAAGCAACAGCAGTTTATTAACATGTATACCTCACCTATACTTGGGAAATACCCAAGGAAAAATGAGTAATTCCCTGAGTTGCTCAGAATTCAGTATTAAATACCAGCTTAATAGAAAACGAGAAGCAGGAATGTAGGCTTCTTAGGGGAGAGTAAATAATTTTAAAAAAAATAAATAAATAAATTGACTTTTATAAGAATAGAAGAAAGACATAATAGTTTGTGACAAAATTTGGGTCTGGTGTCAACTTTTAAGTTCTGTGATCAGAGTCAATTTTGCCTGGTAGATAAAACTCTTTGGGTAGGAGATTTATGACAGCTGAGTTCCTTTTTTGAGGCTCTGTCTCTAGGTAGGTAAGGGAAATTCAGAAAAAGCCCCTCCCTGCATTTGAGTCTATAGCTCAAAATAATTAATATAACAAAATGGCTTATTTAGTGGTGGCATGTCCCGAACATCTACAGACATATTCTGCTACCCTTCAATACAAATCACATACATATCTCTAGATCACACTTTTGAAAAACCACTTAACACATTAAGCTTTCCCACTTATATTATTCAATTTTATAGAATACTCCACAGATATCTGAGGTTCTTATCCTATTAAAAAATGTCAAGTGATTTTCAGTTAATTTCGAGGAATAATTTGAAATGACTTCTAATGAGAGTAAAAGAATAAAGTACCAAAGCAGGACTGCATTTGAACTTCAAGAAAACAAAAGTCATATCTATAGAAGAAATATACAACTTTAAGATAGACAGCAAAGGTGGCAAAATTGTTAGAGATTTTGCATACCCTGGTTCAGTCATCAATTCAAATGAAGACTGCAACCAAGAAGTAAAGGGAAGGCTAAGACTCAAAAGGGCAGCAATGAAAGAATTAGGAAATATCATCAAGAGTGAAGATGTGTCATTAGACCAAGGCTAAGATCATCAACACACTCATATTCCCAATAACTATGTATAGATAAGAAAGTTGGACTGTGAAGAGGGCTGATAGGAAAAAAATGAATCGTTTGTAATATGGTGTTGAACGTATGCTCTATGGATACCCTGGACCACAAGAAAATGAATAAGTGGGTCCTAGAACAAATTAAGTTTGAAACATCGCTAAAGACAAAAATAAAAATACTGAAGCTGTCTTATTTCAAGTATATTAGGATAAGGTAGGATTCTTTGGAAAAGATAATGATGGGAAAGCTAGAAGGCAATGGGGAAAGAAGAAGACCAAATTTGACATGGATTGACTCCAAAAAAGCAGCAATAAGCATGAGTCTACAGGAGCTGAGCAGTGCTGTTGAGGACAGGACACTGTAGACATCACTGATTTGAAGAGTTGCTAGGAATTGGAAAAGCCTCAACAGCATGTACCGACAGCAAAGTGGAAGTCATTATTCTAGTGATGAGAGATTGGAAAGAAGACCACTTGTTTTTCTCTTCATCAGTTTTCTGCCTTGGCTTTTAAATTATGGTTTAAGAGGCATTCTCCCAAGAAAGATGAAGTGTTTATTTTGTGGAACAATCAGAAAAGTCTGAGCACAATGTTAAGGTCTTGAGTGTTTCTGAGATCACAGGAAGAAGTACATATGCCCAGGAAAAGAGCTGAACTAAGAAGAAAAGCCCCAGCAGAATGATGCGAGAATTAGTGCTGTATATTTTTAATATTACTTGTTCGAGTCAGAGAGAGACCTTACTATTTGTTGCGGTGGTACATGGTCTTCCATCTTTGTCCATCTGATCTCTCTGGTGAGTGTAATGAAACATTAAATGATTTTATGACCCTTGATCATTAATCCCAACTCTTGACTCATCAACAGCTCTTTTTCACTGCCTTCTCTTTTTAAAATTGCCAAAAGCAATTTCCAACTGGAAAAGGGCATAGAGTTTACAGGTTAGATGAGGTGCCTTCTTTTTGCATTTGACGACTTCTTACTACCATTTTTTCTCCACCAGAAATTTGGCAGGTGGTTAGGGGCTCATCACCTTGTGTTCTGCCTCAAAGCCGGCTGTCTATCAGCTCTTCCTTCTGCTCATTCAGACATATAAGCAGAGACAATGGCCTAACAGATGCTGATATTCATCCTGGATCAGCCTGTGTTGATTTTATTCTTATTAGTCTGAGCTAGTCACAGCCAGCTGGTTGCTGTTTGCCTTGACTGAGCAGTAGAAAATATACACAACTGTAATGGCCCCTTGTGTACATATACACCCAGGCGCTGGTTGCCATAACAATTTCTCCCATAGTATGAGTCATTTTTGATTACTTATGTTTTATTTGGTTGTTTTTTTGTTTGTTTGTTTTTATCTGTTTGTTTGTTTTTATTTGTTTGTGTTATGTGTGTGTTTGTTTTTTTTTTGTTTTTTTTGGTTTTTTGTTTTTCTCTTTCGAATTTGTAATTTTAAGGACAGGCAGAGAGGGAATAGCAAGGAACCAGTTTATGAGACAGATATATTTTTTAAAAACTCTCCATATTTTACTCTGTAGTAACTGGAGAAAGAAGGTAAAATTTAACTTTGTTTGCTTATTAGTTTTCTCCTAATAACAGTGAGAAGCCAATACAGAGGTTTAGACTCATAAGCAAGCTGCCTTTAAGGCATAGCTGACCAAATGTTTCCTGGGCAGCCAGGTATCACACTGGCTAGTGCTTCAATATTCACAACTTACTCCTTTATGGGTCCTAGGAGTGAAATGTTTTGAACTGGCCAGTAAGCCCTGGGGGCTTGCTGTGACCTGTTCTACTTCAGAACTAGAAGCTGACAGAATGCCACAGGCATTGTTTTACCTGATAGTAAAAGAAAATGAAAAATACTTTTCACAATTGCAATTTAGCTTTTCTGGTCTAGCCAATATTCCTGTCTTGATTTATAAAATACTTAAACCTTTTTAAAAATTTCAGTTTTAAAATAGTTTACCTGGCCTACAATATAATCTCTTCTATCCCCAACCTCTGTCTGGCTTTAGCAATTTTTTTCTGTATACTCCCCTAAACTACTTACCTATGCTATCTTTTACCCCTTTATATTAAATGAATAATAGTATTTTCTAAGGTAAGTATATTTAATTATTCTTCTCACACTCATATTTCTATTAAATCATATTTAAAAGGAAATTGAACTGCCAGACTTGTTTATTAGACCTGCTTCTAGATTCCTATTAGATATGTCCTAAGCAGATGGAATATTTGCTTTTAGTTCTGATTTAGAAAAAAATATGTGATATTATTGAAGTATTAAAAATATACTTGTTCTATATTTCAATAATTTGAATAAAGATATAGTTGTCATGCTTATCAAATTTGTGTGTGTCCTCTCTATATAAAGAACAGTAAATATATTTGATATCAGAATCAAGATCTGAGAATAGGTCAACAGACTAGAATGAAAGACTCAAAATAATAAAAACCTGATAAATATAAATATGAAATATCTCACTTAGACTCAGAAAAATCAATTGCTTAATTTTAATTTTAATACTGGGACAATTTTGGATTAAAAGGACTTTAGATTAAAAATAGCAAATACATAGTATGTATTGACTATTTCCTATTCCTTTGCCCAAGGCAGACATTTCTAATAGCACATCTCTCTTTCTCTTGGAGCCAGGATAAAATTGTGGATCTTGCTCAATAGAATGACTAGCAACTGATTAAAGTTGGCACTAGAGTTGAAACAATGACTTACAGATTTTGGACTTGAGGCCTAGACTTGAGGACTTATAGATTTTGAACTTGAGGCCTGGTTCTGACTTATAGATTTGGACTTAATGGCTCCACCAGGACTAGAAAGTTAAGTTGTGTGACTTTAGGAAAATTGTCTCCCTTCCTAGTCCTCAGTTATTATTTAGTTATTTGTAAAAATGAAATTTAAACTATTTTATTTCTAAAATCTTTTTAATTTTGATACTTTTTTTTGAAAAAGTTGAAATATATAAAAGTCATGCTCTAGATTTAAAATAATCAATGCAATCAAACTGAATTAGAGCAATTTAATTTGAAATTGCTAATATGAAGTGATAATTGTGTATATAACTGAATTTTCATATAATTTCCTAAATGTTATATGTGAAAGATATTATGTTGGAGTTATATAGAAGAGAGAAGCTAAATAATAAAGAGTTTGTAAAAATAACATGTAAACATGTTATGGGAAACTTCCTATGTTTCATCCCACAAACAAACAAACAAACAAACAAATAAAACAAAACAAAACAAAAAACAAAAGCAATAGGGAATGAGCTTGCTTTCTTATTACGAATACCTGTTAAGTAAAATAGGCACTAAAATTCTTTCTTCAAAAATGTAAATGAGACCAACATTTCAGACAGGCAGTTTTGATTCAATATATGGAATAACTTTCTATATTAAAAACTGTACAACAAAGGATTGGGCATCTTTTGAGTTCACTAGATATCCTTTTATGATGGCTGAAGATTTTGGAAACTCAGTTATGAGTCAGGCACTGTCCTAAGTGCTTTACTCATTTAATGCCCTTATTGACTCAATTAGGTAAATACTCTTATAATCTCTGCTTTAAAAAATGAGGAAATAGTGGGCCAGAGAAATTGATTAATTTGTCCAATATTGCAAAAACAGATTTAGTAAGTTGTTCAAAGTTGTACAAAGTGATAAAGACAGGACTTGCCAAAAAGCCTTGATCCAGAGCCTAGGTTGTTAACCGTATTCTTCATATCTACACTAAAATTAAATATCAGCTTGATGCTCATCTCCAGAGATATTTAAGAAGAAAATGGAAAATGAAAATGTATAATATCTAAGCTCCTTCTCACTCTATAATTAATTCTGAATTGAAATTGCCTGCATTTATCCTTTAAGTTTATGGAAATACAGTAATTTGAAAGATTATTAAACATTTTTTAAAAATTTATTATTTTTCCTAATATTGTACAGTTGCTGAAAATAACTATATAACAATATAAAGAGTGGCAATGTTAATATAGTATGGGTAAAATTACCTAATTTTATATGGATTTTCCATGTTTGATGACTTTTGATAATTTTAGCTAGGAGATTCAAGCTTAGGAAGGTATAAGAAAAGTAAAAGGTATTTTTAAAAATATCACTGCCTTCTTGAAGAAGTCTAACATTTAATATCACTTTCCATGAAAAAAAAAATCTCTATTGCTCAATAGCACTTAAACTAGTCACAATAAATGTTACTAAAATTTAAGCTTACTTTTTTATTGCTTCTACTCAGTAGCTGAAGCACCTATTAATAATCCATAAAACTTATAGAAAGTTAAACTAATGAAGACGTGAAAATTCTAGAGAAAATAAAAAAGTCTGGGTCTGCTGTTTTTTCATGTAAAAGTACAACCCATAACTCTCTTTATATACATAGCCCTTCATTATTTTCTCCAAACTTTCTGGGGCATTCATGGTCAAGTAATTCAAGGCTTGGAAAAGCTGCCCTGGAGCTTCTGGCTTTGATACAGTCTGTCCAAGAAAATAAAATTGTATTTTTTAATTCCCATCTCTATGTCTTTAAGAGTTATATGTACTTTATCATTTTGTTATTTTTATTTGCAATTAAATTAATAACTCGATGATACTAAATAAGGTCATTAGAGCTAAAATTCAATAAGTAATCGAGAGAATGATAGAGACTTATATTCTGTAATCAGATTGAGTCTGTCACTGCTGGTTCTGTAGTTCTTCATCCCAACCCTTTTATCCCTCCTGGATCATCAATAAGCCTCAGTGACCTCTGCGGATAAAGCTAGAACCCAGAGCATCATTCATCAAGCTGCTTCATCTGTTGCTACTCAGCAATACAAGAGTAGTTCTCTGGTATTTTTCCAATACAAGTCAAGTCCATATTATACTGTTATTTATTTATTTATTTATTTATTTATTTATTTGTTTGTTTGTTTGTTTGTTTGTTTATTTATTCATTCTAAATCTTGACCTTGCTTGGCAGTCATCTTTTATTCTTCTTTCTCCAATTTTCTAGCTTCTCATGGACATATTATCTCTTGATTTTTATATCTATCTATCTATCTATCTATCTATCTATCTATCATCTATCTATCTACTATCTATCATCTATCTATCATCTATCTATCTATCTATCTATCTATCTATCTATCTATCTATCTATCTATCTATCTACTTACCTATTTCCTTATTTTACATGTCCATTCAAGTATCTTTTGCTCAAGAATGAAAATGTATTATTTATTATTTGCATTATACATACCTCACCAGTATTTCCTCTCTTAACAATTGATCAATAAAAGGTGAAGGATATGTGGTTTCTCCTCAGTCAAAAAACATTAAGTTTGGTTGATATATGAGTTTTGATGATAGCATTGGCTTGCAAATTGCTGAGAGAAATGAGGGGTGGAAACAATATAAACAAATGCTATCTGAATGAAAGTAGTATTATAACTTCTATTGTGTAATAGAAAGAAGTGTTTATTGTTAGAAAAGAAGCTTAACTAATTGTTTTCTCTGATTTATACTTTATACGCTAAAGTTAAGTACTTAAGTTCTTGAATTCAAGAACGTGTTATTTATAGCTGAGGTCTTACCAGGCTATGCATAGTTACTAGATCCAGTAAATAGTCATTAAATCAATAGAATGAATGAATAAATGAATAAATAAATGAGTTTATAATAAGTTATAAAAAGTCATAGTGTGACTATTTTTATGCCCAGTTAGTATGCTAAATATTGTACCTAAAAAATAATACAACCAGTCAGGAAAAACATAATATGCGATTTTAGTAAGCTTTCCCGATTCTCTGTTATAAATATCTGTTACTATATTTTAAAATAAAAAGTCTTTGTTTACCATGTTTGTTAAAAAAGTATATTTACACATTAAGAAAACAGAAAATAAATAAAAGAAATAATTCTAACATGTACCCTTAGTTGGGTATATAGTCTTATTTATCGCTCATCATTCTTATTTATAACTGACTCATAAGTATTATGAGATACACTAGACTAGCTGCTCTTTAATTTAATTTGAATATCTGGTAATTTTATGATGTAAGTTTTTTTCCAGTGGAAAAGATAAAAACAATATTCGTAAAAGTGTTGAGAATCCCAGTCATATTAAATCATGGGAATTCAGATCTTTGCAACAAACCCTTCAATTGTTATGTATGAAAAGTGAGTTCCTATGGAATTCAACACAATGCTGAGAGCTACAGAGTGAGGCAGTGGTAGAACTTTATTTTCCTGGAACTGGGATTGTTATTTTTATTTTTAATTAGCTTTGTCCTTCCCACAGAAATTCCATTGATTGCTACAAATTCATTCCAGAAGACTGTCCTAGGTTATGCTTTTATGATTTGTTTGTTTGTCTTTTGTATCAGCTAGAAAGACCTTACTTTGGTCCAAAGTAGCCAGTAAATTTGAGTTTAGTCACTCCTGGCTTGGGTGATAATAACATGCCAATACTGGGCTATACTAAATCTACTAAAGCTTTGCATCTTTCTTTACTCCTTCTTCAAGGTACCTTTTAGTAGCATCCAATTTCCTGCTAATATCAAGGTTGCCCCCTAATCCATGTTTGTTGAAAGTGCTAATCACTCTACATACTAAATCTATTTCATACTAAATTTTCAGCAATTAATAGGGAGATGTTAAAATAAAAGCTTATCTGTAGCCCTGGACTGGCAGACAACTTAATCGTCCATTAACTGTTCTCTTTCAACCTTTTGATTTTTGTTCAGGCAACAGAAAACAGTCACTGATATCTCCTCTGAATTCATAGAGGATTCAGAGCCCTAGCCAAAAGTAAAGAAATTAGTTGCTTGTAAAGAAAAAAGGATCCTTGGGAACATTTGATGTGTTGCTAATTTATTTCGGTAATGTGTGAAAAACAAATGCTTAAGTATATTAACTCTCTTTACTTCTAATATATATTTAAAATTTTTCTTTGGTCGTAATGCTCAGCTACTGAAAATTATTGTTTTTGTTGTTGTTATTTTTAATGAAAATTTATATGTGTGTGTCTTTCTTTGCTTTTTTTGGCTTGTTTCCTTCTTTGTTTTTAGTCATTCTTAATCTCACTTCCTGAGCAAATTTCTTCTCTTAATTTTAGTATGCCTTCTATCGTTTTATCTTTAATTATTTTAGTTTTCAGTTCTCTGATGTGATAGATTTGATGCCTCTCCTCTCATGTAATCATTTTAATTTTGGAATTTTTATCTAAATCTTGAAACATAACTTTAGGATAAAAGATCTAGATTTTCAACATCAGGATGTAATTTGAATCTGTTGTAGGAGACCATTGGAGTTGCCAACCTTTTATACAAGCCAAACTAAGTATATTTTTTTGGAAAACAATGACATATTTACTTTAGGTTTGCCAAAATACTCTTCAATTTAATTCATTGAGAAAATTATGAGAGAATATGAAGATGAAACTAAAATATTTCTGCGGAATTTGCATTTTGGGATAAAGAATTAGTTCTAGCAATTAGAAAGTACCGACACACACGCACGCACGCACGCGCGTGCGCAATCCCCCCCCCCCCCGCCCACCCACACCACAACACTGATGGCTTCAAAAGATTTCCCAGGTTGTTGTTATTTTGCATTCATTTACTTTATTTCCTTTTGGAACTTACTCGGTTCTATTCTAGTTCTCTGGATTTTATTTCCACCCAACTCCAGGTATCTAGGAGTAGAATCAGAGTTACAGTGGTCGTGGGAGAGATAAAATATAAAATGCAGATTATTTTGAAAAACATATTACTGGCTGCTGAAAATTTTATCAGGAACTAAATATTATAAATTCAACTGGAAAACTTGGAGCTGCTGGGAAAATTTTTAAAATGGAGTGCAAAACAGAAGAATTTATAGGAAAAAGAAACTAGGCTTACGGATATTATTTGAAGAGATCATTAGCAAGTAAGCCCGGAATCAAATCATTGTAAGACCAGAATTCTGCTAAATGTAGTTCAGTCAGATGTTACATTAAGTTTGTTGGCCCTTCGTGGATAACTTGCAAATACCGTATTTATTATATAGTAACTTTATAAACATCTCAGAAGAAAAAAATGAAAGCCACATAACGCAAGTGAATTTAGTACAATTTTACTAATTAATACTTCATAATAAATTTAGATGATATTAAGATGAATCCTACATTCAGATGAAGACAAGGAAAAAATTAACAAATCTTTTTAGCTATAGGGTTTGAGGTGTGTGTGGGATTCTCCAGGTGCACAGAAACCGGTTTCACCACACTTGATTTTCTAATTAGCCAAACCATTAAAACCACTGCAAAAATGTATCTCATTGTTTTTTTTTTTAATTTGCTTATCTTTCCCAGCCTTTTTTGCACCTATTAAATATATTTTAGCTTCCACTTCTCCTTCTGAAATACTTTGGATAATTTGAGAGAATCCTGGAACTGAGGTTGAAAGCAAAATAAAAATAATGTATCTATGAGCTAGGCGTCAGTGTTTTCACTGCCTTGCTTTGTGAACTTTAATGAGTTATTCTATCTCCACTTTCCTTGATTCATAAAAAAGTTTGGAAAAACATTCAAACAAAAAAATCTGTAATAGCTGTTATATATCGATATCGATATCTATATATCGATACATCTATCGATATATATCTCTATATATAGATATAGAGATAGATAGAGATAGAGATAGAGATAGAGATATACACATATACATACACACATAAATATATTGCATATGAGCTGAGTATAAAAATATTTGATAGTTGCTGAATTTTTTTCAGGTCACCTCATTACTTATAGTTACATTTCTTTATATTTTGCTTACATTCCCCAAGTATTAGAATATTATTTGCCTTTGCCTGATCCCACCCAATTTCCTTCTCAGTTATTCAGCCTAGCCATTTTTGCTACATTATCTCAGTGCCTTTATTAATTTAAATACACATTTCTATTAAAGTGCATTTTATTATCAGGATTCTTCATGCACAATAGACGTGGGAAAAAAAAAAAAAAAGCTCATTACTGGAATCTGCGATATTAACAATGCTAAAGAACCAAATCAGGATGCTGACTATTTGTTCTTTGACCAGTCCAGAAAAATTCAGCTGTCTTTCAAAATACTACTTGGCATGTTCATTGTCATGGTCAAAAAAGTTTATGCCACTAGAATTTCATATATATGGACTCAAATAAACTTAAACAACAGAGAAAACAAGAAGTAGATTTAAAAAATGCATCAAACATTAAATAATAGATATTCTTTTAAATACAACTACATATTCAAAGTTTGGATAACATCAAGATACCAGTAGTAAATGGACCTAAAACAAGAGTAGATAATTTTTTAAAAATCCAAGTAGAAAATAAACATCTGATAATGAATATGCTCTCTAGTAATTAAAGATTTGTAAATTAAAACAATAAAAGTTACTTTTAAAACCTATTAAATTAACAAACATAATTCTCAATGCTAATGAGACTGGGGTAAAACTAGTGCATTTATACATTAACTGGTAGTATTGTAAATTGGTACAAAGTTTATGAAAAGCAGTATCATCATTCTGGAGACCTTTGAAAATGTTTCTACAATTGATCTTTAAACCCATTTTTCAATTAATTAAAAAATACAAAAGCAAAACAAAACTTTTTATCTTTAAGATGTTATTTAAAGCATTTAAAAATTATCGAAACAGCGGAAAATAATTTAATGATCCAAAGTCTTACAACTTAATATTAAATAAGAAAAAAAGGAGTAGATTCCAAAATTTTATGAACATTATGTATGTATATGGTCAAAGACTAAATGGGAAACAAATTACAAAAGCAACTCTTTACCTATTGTGATTATTATTTAGGTGGTTTTATTTCCAAAGTTTTCTTTTATTCTATTGCTTTAATAATAGATTGTGTAAAGAGACCATTTTTTATTAAAATATAATCCTATCAAAATTGCAACTCTCCTAAGTGATATTATAAACTTAGCAGGAATGTATTGACAACAAATTAGACCCAAGCAAGCTGGCTTTTAGGATTCAGAAGTGAGAATTATTTAGGAAAAGATTGTCTCCAAAAGAAAGAAAAAAAAAAAAGTCATTGAAAGTAAACTGTTAGTGAATGAAACTCAGAACTTTTCTACTTTAAAATTTGACTTTGGAGTCAGTAAAATCAAAGTATTAATGATCTCTATTGAAATCATAAAATGAGTGAAAGTCACCTTGTTGGTACTAGTTTATTTGCCTATATTTCACCTATTAAGTATATTTTCTTATATGTCCTCTTTTATTTGTATTTATTTGTACCTTCTTCTTCCAAGTTACTCTCTTTTAGGTTATTCCAATATCAAAGAATGAATATATGAATTTTTAAATATGTAAGTACTGTATATAAACATTTTAAGCATGCTACTTTATATTCTAAATATTTCTTTTAATTTTATATACATTTGTTTTATTTCTTCACTTACTGAATATCTTATGATAAATCTATTTTAGTTGCTATTTGAATTTCTAGTCCTCTTTTCCTATGTGAATTAGATTTTCTTTCTATTTATCCTTCTGTATCATTTTAAGTTATGTCAACCAAGGTGACAGGTTGGATGATCTCCAGATGTTTCAGTAAGTACATGTTCATATGGTTTTTTTAATCAATATCCTTCATATAAGAAAACAGTTTTTGGTGTTCTTAAGTCCCTAAATTATGATTGACCTGTGCAAGAATATAAAACTCAACAATCTCACATAAGTTACTGTCTAAAATAAGGGTCTGAGATCTGCTCATGAAAGGCAAAAATCGGCCCTCCATAGTTATGACCCTTACAATTTCCATGACAGCTTTTACCAACATACCTGTGAAATAGGTTTCCATGCTTATTCAGCCTTTCTCAGATGGTTTCTTAACATAAAATATATTTAGGCATTAATCTTTGTTTTCTATGTAAGAGCTTGAAAAAATCTATCACAGCAAATATCTCTTTCAAGATCACGAATGAAAGTACAAGTTGTCTTATTTTAAACACATCTTTTTATAATAAGTATAATTCACAAAATCCCAGGGGCCAGAATAGGTTGATTCACTCTTACAGGGTTCCATCTCCACATGAGGCCATGTTCTTCTTGGAAGCTTAGCACTGTTAGGGAACAGATTTTATCCATTATTTAAACATGGCAGCATAGGTTTGTCTAAATAATATGTGAACATTTAAGTATATATTTTTTCATGTTAATAGCTCAGAAGCAAAATTTAAGTGACTTAATAAAGGTATAAAAAAGAAAGAAATATGCTCTTGGATTCCATAGTCTATACACTTCATCTTATTTTTAAGAAATTTTAAATGTGGTAAATGAATACACAATTTACCCATCAGAATGCTAAAATAGGAGCAATTTAATTTTATTTTAAAGAGGAAAAATTGGAATCCTCTACAATGGCAGTACATATGACCTATCAGGAAAACAGATAATTTCATACCTTACTTCTAGAAAATGTGCCTAATAACTCTGTGTTAAAAAAAAAAAATCAATCTCTCTCCACTCTTCACACACATACACTCATGCATATGTAAATATTAATTTTGTTATTATTGAAGAAAACAGATTTATGAATTTTTCTATCTTTATTCTTATGTTCATCTTAAGTTTTTGTGTCCAGTAAATGTAAAGATCAATTTTCAGTATCTTCAGTATCTTCAGTGGCAGAGAATTTGCACTGGACGTTTGTTAAAAATGGCAAAATAAATTTTATTTGAACTATTGCTATAGGAGAGAGAGATTTCAGTATAAAACTGAGCTCAACTACTAATATAGCAAAGATAGTGGGGGATTTATAGTCATTGTACAGAGTGAGAGAGTGAGAGGATGGAAAATCACTAAGAGAAACTTGATTAGATATTAAGGGGGAAGAAAGTTCTGTATAAACTGGGTTCAGCCGCCTAGGACAGGTCTAGTGAAGAAGAGGACTGAAAAGAGCCTGATTAAAGTTTGGCTAAGGAGGGAGTCCTTGTTATTAGTTAGCCATCATTATATTCTTTGTGTTTTGAGCCATAATCTTAATATTAGTTACTCATTGGCTGTTAGATCTGGAAGGGGCCTCAATGATTATCTCTCAGTAGAGAGGAAGAACTGAGGCCCACAGAGGGTAAGCAATCTGCACAAAGTCACATGCTAAAAGCTGGCATAGCTCTTCTGGACCTATAGCTCCAAAGCCTAAGCCAAGGGAGATGTTTTTTAAACATTTTTTCTTGGCATATTACAGCAGATATTCTCCATTTTCCCACCTCAACAAACAATAAACTTTCTCTTTAGCCAAAACTCTTTTGTGGTAGAGTTGTGTAGGTACTATCTATTGTAAATAAACCAAATTTGTCTATATTTATTTCCCAAGTACCCCGCAATTAAACTGCCACTACACAATTATAAGTATGAACAATAGTGTTAAATAAATTAAAGGAATAAATAAATGAGTGAATGACTTCCTGCCAAACTATTCCAGGACATAAAAAAATATATAAATTTAATGAGTTATTTTTCAGTTCATACACATCTCCTCATAATCTTTGAAGAATTTCACTTTAAACTTGATTAGAATGTCTATATAGTGAAATTTAATGCCTGCTATCATTTTAAATAAAAACACGCTTTACCAAAGATATGGTTGCTTTACTCAGGTGAAACATGTCGTTTCTATATATTTATGAATTTTTCATCTCTTAAATTATTGTGTGTTATTTTCTTACTCGAAACTTTTCATGTTTCAACACACTGTCCTCTCATTTCATATAGTTTGTCTTATACTTTTATACCCTTTTGATTGAGCTCTTTGATTTTTCTTGCCCCTGCAAGCCTGAAAAGAAAAAACTCTCTCTCTCTCTCTCTCTCTCTCTCTCTCTCTCTCTCTCTCTCTCTCTCTCTCTCTCTCTCTCACACACACACACACACACACATACACATACACACACATATATTATATTTTTGGCCACTCTCTGATCACTCTATGTTTAAGACCATGGCATCTGAACTCCAAGGAAAAGCTTGGCCAACTTATTTGCTTGAAAAAATAAATTTAACATTTCTATGCCTCCATTATTCATATCTAAAATGAAGATGATAACAGATTCTCATATAATTTGGAGGAGGTTATTTCATGAGAAGTGCTTAAATTAGAGCCTAGCACACAGTAAATCATTCAATAAGCAATATGTTTGTATTGAACTCTAAGTAAATTACCTATTCAAAGATTGAGAACTATTTTAAATTGTACTCATAATTATTTTACAAAATTATTGCTCTTAAAGCTTTTTTACTAAAGACTGTTTGAATCAGTATTGTTTTCACTCCAAATTTGTACTGTACTCATCCTTTCTTCTAACTCAGAAAACGATAGACTTCCTATTCTAGTTCTCACTGTGGCTATTCTAATACTTTCTGAGACTTCTCACACTATTCAATCACACTACTATCTTTTTTCCTTTCAAACAATGACCTTACTTCCCAGATCATTATATGTTCACCTTTCTCTTTAAATTGTTTGTACATCAAACATTTTCTGAACTACGTATTTCCCTCTTCTTTCATAAGAAAAATTTCCTCTGCTCTTGTAAATCTCCTAAATCTTAATTGCTTTCATTCCCTCTCCAGACCTTGTGGCATCATTGAATTTGTTTGCATCTTCAAGCTCTCCCATCTTGACTGGATTTTGGATTTTTTTTTTTTTTTTCTAAGTTTTCAGAACCTTTTCCTGGAGTTATTCTTTCTTTAATACTACTCTTTTTCTCTTTCTATTTTTTAGAGCTATCTTTTCCTACTCCCCTACTGGAATGATACTGTTCTCTCAGAATTAACAGGTGTCAATTAACAAATCCTCTCTATTCCGAAGCTTCTTAATGTTAAGAGTACAATATTTTAATCTTCCTTTTTATTTTTCCTTCTTTCTTTCATTTTTTCCCTCACAAATAATTTGTTGAAAATCAACCAGGAAGCAACTTCTATAATCAGAAGAGTACAAGTATCTGTAACAAAGATTCCTTCCACTCAAAGATTTCCTATTAATAGGTGAGATACATGATTAATTACGTGATAATAAAAAGGGAAAGTGACTATTCCACTGAAAGAGATACAAGGAAGATTATTTTATTTTTTGATGCAATAAACATTATACCTTCTTTTCAGGATTATTATTTGAGAGCTATAGTAGTGACTGTCCTTTTCTTTTGCAACAGTTGTAATATGATGAAGGTAGAATGCATTATATCTGCTCTGCACAGGGACTATTGGTTGCATAGTGCTCAGACATATTTGAGAATTCACATACTTGTATGTATTCAAATCTTCTTGGATGCTTTAGGATTTATCTATCTTTGTGTGTGTTAATATGACCACATAGTAACATATGTTTACATTTTAACTGAAGACAAGGGCAAGTTTATTGGAAAGAAGACTGGCTAGAGATTAAGGAGATTACATTTCTAATCCTGGTTCTGGAGATCATTAGCCAAACCAGAGGTAATCTTTTAATTAGTCTAGGTTTCAATATACTCATCAAAATAAATTGGCTCAGATGTTGAACATTTTCTCTTCTTTGTTTACATTTGTGTCCTAGATGATCTCACCCATTCATAACGCACTGATAATTTCCAAATGTATAATTCCAATACAGAACATTTTTTCCCTCAAATTCAGTTCTATGTAATTAACCTACTCTTAATTATTGCTTGTAACTGAACATCTATTAGAACTTTAAGCTCTTAATGACCAGAAATGAACTCCTGGTGACTCTGCAGTCTTCCCTATCTTGACTAATAGCGGCTCCAGACTGTCTGAAATAATGTATATGTACTCCAAACTTGACTCTGTCTTGATTCTAAAACTCAAAAAGCTTTTATATATCTACCTTGGACTTCATGTCACAGAAAACAGCAACTCTGTCTTTTCAGATGTATAAAGTAAAAGCCATGGAGTTGTCCTAGATTCCTTATATTCTCTTATACCTCATATATGATATGAGAGCACATACTCTTGGTTCTACTTTTTAAATAAATCCAGAATCTGTTATCATTTGTTAAAACCAAGACCAACCTGCCAACATCTCTCACCAGAACTAGCAACACAATTCTATCTGGTTTCCCTAATTTGACTCTTGCATTCCTCACCAAGCCACTGTTTATACAAAACATCGTTAGTGATCCTTTAATAATTTAGATGTGATCATGTCATTCTGCCATATTCAGAACTCAACTGCATTCAAAATAAAACCTAAATCCTCATCGCAGCCTGCAAAGCTATAAATAATAGAGCCTTGACCTATTTTCAACTATTCTTGCCCTCATTCACTTATACTGGGCCTCCTTGCTATTATTCATATGTATCAGAAATATTCCCTGCCTAATTGAGAGCATTTACCTTCCCCTCCCTTTAATATATTCTTTCCCTGTTCATTACTTGACTCTTTTCAATCTTCTTTTAGGCCTATCCTCAAATACCACTAACAATGAAAGTGCTTTCCTAAACACTCTCTGGGAATCTGTAACTCCTATTCTACTCCATTTTTCTTTGCAATGGTTATCACTATATATACAGTGATATGTACATGTGCATGTACATACACATATATGTACATACATATATATAATACATGCACAAACTTTCTTCTTAAACTATTTATCTCCATGCTCCCATGAAAGCATTATGAGAAAAACATCATCTGTTTTATTTTCTGCCAGGGCAGGAACATATTAGCACTCAACATTAATGATTTTTTTAAACTCACTACCCAAGAAAATCAGAAACACCTTCACGAGGAAAGTGATCTTATATATGAAGGTCGTGATTACCAGATAGAAAGATAGAAGACATTATAAGAGAAAGAAATAGCAGAGAATAATAGCATCCCTATTTAGTTCTGCATTTAAATTACAATAACAATGAACAATAAAATATCGTCGCAATAAATACATAGACCAAAAAGCATACATTATTACTGGATTTCTTAATTTCTTTGGAGGCAACTTCTTTGGAGGATTGTCCTGGGTTTAAGTATAACATCACTTTTAATGATAACCAATATAATCTTCTTCCAGAAGAACAATAGATAGTAATATATGAGAAAACACCCTTTCTGTCATAAAAGTAAGAGTGGCTAACAAAATTTTAGAAAAGATGTATATACATGTGGTGAGATAGAGTCATACTTAGCCCCTTTGACATGTCTGATTTCCATTAACAAGACATTTGTCAGTAAGAATTAATGATGTCTTACATTTGTAGAGCACTCTACAGTTTTCAAAGTGTGTTCACATTCATTATCTCATTTTATACTCCAACAGTCTGTTACTGGGCATCGTAGATGTTCCCAGTCTTACTAGGCCGGTTAAGGAGCAGCACCGTGTGTGTGTGTGTGTGTGTGTGTGTGTGTGTGTGTGTGTGTGTAGAGAAAACAGTGGATAAATGAATTCATTAATGACAGGAAAAAATGTAAAAGGAATTGTGAGATGTTGTTAGAAAGTAGATGAACCAAAGGCTATTAGGCTGACCTAATCTTTAAGAAGGTTAAAGGATACTTAGCCAAAATTGCCTTTGAAGATATTTTCTTAGCAGCACTATCTGGCTGAGAAGATTAGAAATGAGTAGGAATTAATATTATTGTCTATCATGGCTGACAATTTATAATTTTCAGAATTTTGAGAAAACATTTATCATCTAAATCAATTAGAATATATGCATTACTATGATATATTTAATCAGAAAATTCAAAGATGTTGGACACTTGTGTTGATGCTCAAGGAAAACCAAGAACACGTCATGACTGCTGTAGTGCTCAGAAAGGTCGTTATTAAGGGGAATTTAAACATTGTAAAATGATTGAAGATATGATGTAAATTCAGTTATTTACAATTAATGTTATATAGCTGAAATTTGTTGAGCATTTATTATATGCCAAACACTGTGTTATGAATACTATAAACGTTTTCTTTGAAACTAAGCTACCAAATATGCACTATTATTTTCTTATTTAAAAAAAAAAAAAACAAAAACAAAAAACAAAACAGAGATCAAGCAAACTTTCCAAAGTCACAGAAAAGTTTTGTTACTGAACTAGAAATCAAACAAAAACCTGTATAAATAAAAGGCCAAACTCTTAACTATGACAGTAATGAGCATCTGGATGGCCTATGAGGTAGGTAGAATAATGCTTCTTCCTCCCAAAGACATCTATGTCCTAAAACCTAGAATATTTATTTTCTCACAGTTCTGAAGTCTAGCAGTCCAAGGTAAAGGTGTCAGCAGGTTTGTTTTTTTCCAGAGGCTTCTCCTTGGCTTGTAGATGGCTGCCTTATCCCAGTACCCTTATAAAGTCTTTACTCTGTGCAAGCACACCCCTAGTGTCTCTTTGTGTGGTCAAATACTCTACTCATAAGGAGACAAGTCAGATTGGACTATGCCTACTCTAATGGCCTCATTTTTAACTTAATCCCTTTTCAAAGGCCCTATCTCCAAATACAATCACATTCTGATGTACTGCAAGTTAAAGTTTCAAAACTAGAATATTTGGTGAACATATTCAACATGTGAATTCAGCCCATAACGGCTTTGCAGTCAAGGAGAGTAGAATAAGAGAATGCCATCTTTCCCCTCCAGATAAGTAAAAGAAACTTCTACAAAGCTGTTTGGCATTTTGAAATAGATTTCTCTGAAACTGAAAGACAGACACAGAAGGTCTGTAGCTGACTCGTGACTCAGAAAACCATATGACTTGTGCAGTTAAGATGTAGAAATAGCTATATGGAAATCAGCATGGACTTTCACAATTTATCTGAGCAAGGGAGCCATGCAAATTTCCTGTGGACCGGGGGAGTGGTGGGGGGACATTAGAGAGAGAAACAGTATGAGGTTGTTTGAAGTCCTATTCAAAAGAGCACCTATAGGGTAGAAGGACCCTCAGAAAAGCTGAATAAAGTGAACTCAGATTTCTAAGGACTGTGGAAGAAGTTGAAAACGACTCTCCGGAAATAAACACTACACTTATTAGCCCAAGTCAAAATAACTAAAGGAGAAAAGTCATTAGCAGTAGAACTATACAAGCAAAAAAGAAACAAAAATGAAAACAAAAAACAAAATTTAAATATCTACAAGAAAAAGTGTTGGTTTAAATTCTAAGCCCAAATTATACAGAAGTATCAGAAAATAAAACCTTTCTGCCGCTTTTCTACCCCTTATTCTCAGATAGTCTAAAGCTTGTGGTAACTTAAGAACTGAGAAGAAAAGAAAGTATCTCAAGTTCTAAACCCATTCTCATGATAGTTTCTAGTCTGAAAAATGCTGGAGAATGTTTGATATTAATTCTGTTTTTAATATTGATTATTATCTTGAACTACTCATTATACTTTTTATGTTAGTTTAAGTGACCATAGGACAAGTACTATGCTGATAAATAACAACTGGCTTCCTCAAATATAAAACCCTTGATCTGTGACATTTGTTTTTTTTGTTTGTTTGTTTTGTTTGTGGTATATATTTTCTTACCGTGGCTAATTCCTATCAACAGACATGATGTTATTGAAAATAGAGTTGGTATGAGATGAACACAATTGGATCTACCAATCCTCTTAGCTGGTCCCAGCATATCACCTGTAAGACTATTAAAACTAAGAGCAGAGACAAATTTATTGAAACATGAATACAGGCTTTAGGCCCCTCAATTCCATGAGCCTACAATCAGCTTTAGCAATACGATCAAGTGGTCATTGGTTTTTTGTAAATTTCACAAATGATATTCTAACCAAATTGGCACAGCTATTTCTTTCCACTATGATTTCCCCACCATCACACTTGCCTTTTAGTCAAGTGGCTTTGCTGTGGCCACGGACACATTTTAAGATCTAGTTATGCTAGATATTGCCCTTCAAAGGAGAAATGATGTCTTTTGTAATAGTGATATATTGAATAATATAAATTGTGTTAGAAAAGTGACTTATTTTGCATTACTTAACTTAAATTTTAGGTTTCTAAGGCAATAATTTTTAAAATCTTGTAGTCTCTTTTAATATATTTGTGCTCCTGAAATTTGCTTGCAAATATATTTATTTACAAACACATTAAGGGAGTGGTTGGGGGACAGGCTTTGAAGCTAGGCATAATTAGGCTGGGTTCCTGACTCTTATTTATTATCAAGTCACCTTGCCTCTTTGAGCTTCCACATTAACATCTGGAAATGAGAACAATGAAAACTACTATATTCTGTTATTGTCAGGATTAAACCACATATAAAATATGTAAAATGCTAGAAGTAGTTGTCATGAAGTAAGCACTATTCACATACTAGCTGTTGTTATTCTCACTTTATTAATTTTTTCTCAATTAAACAAAATATTATATGCATCTTTATGGAAAATATTTGTATGATTTAATATTACATGAAAGAATGCATACTTCAAAGTACCCATTAAAAATTAATGATTTTATATAACCAATTAAAAAATCTGTGAAGAAATTATTTTACATTTCTCTTTATAAACACTATTATATTTGAATTCAAGTTCCCAAACTCTTCAGTTTTTACTTCATGGAGACGTCGTATATTGCACCGAGTTTCTATTTTAGGAAAGACTGCCTCTATGGCAGAACTACAGGCCAAACTCATATCTTCATTTGGTTACAGCAAAAGTAACATATGAGTGAACTTAAACCATGTAAAATGTGCATGGTTAGACAATAGAGTGTGAGATTGTCTTCACATTTGGCACAAAGGTCAGTAATAGGTCAACCCCCATCCCATCCAACACAAGTACACACCACTCCTATTCTGTAGCATGTTGTGGACATTAATGGATTTTTAGCTGTGAACTGGACTCTCTAGGCTGAAGGGAAGAGGAGGCAGAGGAAGAACAAAGGGACATAAAAAAATTCAGCATTTTAATGGACAAATGGAACTCATTTACTGTAAGAGAGAGCTAAGATTCTCTAAAGTGATCCTTAAAGTATCGAATTCTCTCTATGATTTAGACATATATATTAAACCTCTTTATATTAAAGCCTTATTTAAAAGTATAAAATTATTTTAAATGTAATTGTGAAGATTGTTATTTAAATAATCTTATTTTATTCTTGATAAATACATAAAATATTGAAGGGTAAAATTTATAGCGTCATTCTACAAGGTTTTTTAGATCGATATGGGTATTCACATGAAATTTGATTTTTTTTTAAATGATCAGACCTTACTTTCTATACTCTGCTTTTTAGTTATAATTTTAACACTGCTTTATATTTTTATTATTTGCAAAATTTTCTCTTGTTTTCCAGATAGTTCTTCCTTGCTTTTCCAGTAGAATATGGTCATTTGATGTATGAGAAAATGTATATGAAGATTATATCTACAAGGTGACTTCACTGATTGGAGAAATGAAACTTTGGTTCCTGTGTTGGTTCATTAGGCTACTCTTCTAACCAGATCACTGACAGACAGAATGCCTGTGGTTTATTTTCTTCACAGTTCATAAATTACTAAGTATTTTTGTACCCGTTTGAGTCTGGATTTGCATCCCATGCTATGAATAAGACTATTACAGAATGTTCATCTGCCAGTGAATAATTACTTTGAAAGGCTTTTGAGATTTCAAAGGATTTAGAAAATGTATCTTTAAAAATTAGCTGAATGTTTTCAAATCCTTAAAAAATGTTGACTCAATTCTAGAATATTGATAAGATAAAGTTAACTGCTTTCTATGAAAAAGGGCAGCTCAAATTATAGACGCTCTGAATTTCTTAGAGGAATCATATTTCAGAGGAATTTGTTTTTAAAAGAATCCTCTATTATATATTTCTAAAGATTCAAGAATTTGTTTTAAAAAATCACAAAGTACCAGCAAAGCTGTTCATTTTAAAATAACAAGATTATTATATTTTTCTGTTTTTCCCTGAATTAAAATGAAGAATCAAAGCTGAACACCAAAAGCACTAAGTATCCAGTATTCTAAGTTAACAGAGACTGCAGTAGTTGAGGACAAACAATTCTCCATTTCCTTTTAGCTTTAAGAGGCACCAGGAATGATCTTACAACCCTCAACATCACTCGAAATCCAAATCAATATGAAAGGGGAACTTGAGAGAGAAGTATCTATAGTCTTTGAGGCATGCAGAATTCAAGGTGACAGAACAGGAAAGAAGACCTCAAGAGACATATCGGGCCAGCAAATTTGCTGACCTGCTCCTGCATTAGTTAAACTGAGGAAAGGACTAAAAAAGAGATAGTAGAGTGAAGAGCAAAGAAGGCTACACTCCTCTTCACACTTGCTCTTTATATTTTGATATATAGCAGTTTTCCTGAGTCAAACATTCTGGAAAATAGCTTGGCTCTGTTTTCTTGATTTTCTGCCCAAGAAGTATATCCTCTAACTGAAGATACCCCAGCAACAACAAATTCCAAAAAGTGACTTTCATTTTGTGATCTAAATTTGTATCCATGTCAATATGAGCCAGAGAAGGAGAAGTATTAACAGGGAGATGCTCACTGATTATTACCCCAAAAGAATTATCGCACCAAGAGAGCTCTAATATAACTGTGAATCACAGCTGAAAGAGTTGCAGAACAGAAGTTCTTTCTAAGGAAAAATACTTACGAAAACCAAAGTTAAGACAGGAGACAAAAATAAGGGCACTAGAAGAATTTGAAGATTTTGATACCTATAGCTAGAGCAAACATGAAACACATACCAACTCCACTAGTTTAATATAAATCCTCATATGAAAGGTCTATTTAGCTCAATTCCTATTATTTAAAACAAGCTATCTGATTTCCAGAAGAAAATTATAAGGTATTGATAAGTCTCACTCCAGGCAAACATTCTATATGCTGGCTCAGCCAGACAGTTATAGCTTTGCCTGGTAGCTTTGTGAGAGGAATAGGCTGCCCTCCCCATACCTGACTTTGTGCAACAGCCCAGTGAACTGGCATTTCTCTGGAATAAGCTGCAGATATGCACTTAGAAACACTTTCCTGAGTCATATCTGCATTCCTAACCCAAGTATCTCTATTTGGAAGCCTCCTTCTTGAGGAACCTTGCTGCCACTTCCCAGGTGCCTCTTCTAAGGCCTCTTTATTACAAGATCTTGGCTGAGGCATTTTTCCCCTCATTTTAAATCAGTACTTTCCTACTGTAGCCCTTTCACTTCTCCTTTCCCTAACCTACTAGATCCATAATCAGGCTTTTTATTTGGGGCTCCTTGGCAGAGAGATGATTCCTCTACCTTATCTGCACATTGTTTTACCATACCCTGGTGTCATCCCATGGCAAAAATGGAATCACTAGAGAGCCAGCATCTATTTTTGCCTCTTGATTATATTGTGGAAATAAGTGAATGAAGCTTTAACAAATTGGAAATAATTGAAATCTTGTAAAGCATTTCCTCAGACCACAATGTAATTAAGCTCGAAACCGACATTAGAAAGATAGTTGAAAAATCCCCAAATATTTGGAAATTAAACAATAGAGTTCAAAACAACATGTGGGTCAAAGCAGAAGTCTCAGAAATTAATAAATATTTTGAATTAAATAAAAATTAAAAGACAACTTATAAAAATTTCTAAGATGCAGCAAAAACAGTGTTTAGAGGAAAAATTATAGCATTAGATGTGTATATGAGAAAAGAAAAATGATCTAAAATTAATAACTTGAGCTTCTACATCAGAAAACTAGAGAAAAAAGAATAATTTTAGTCTATTTAAAGGGAGCAGAAACAAACAAAAGCAAAAATGAAGACCAAAAAAATTAAATTTAGAGCAAAATCAATGATCTTTAAAACAAGAAAACAAATAGAAAAAAATCTAAACTAAAGCCTATTCTTTAAAAAGATAAATAAAATCCACATACCTCTAGCAATTCTAAACAAGAAAAAAATAGAAAAGATACAAACTAATAAAATGAGAAGCAAAAGAGAGGTCATTAATACTGATTTCATGGACATAAAAATAATAATAAAATGATATTACAAATGATGCTATACACACCAATTTGATAACTCCGATGAAATGTAGCAATTCCTTCAAAGACGCAAACTACTAAAACTCACACAAGGAGAAAGAGAAAATCTGAGTGGGCATATTTCTCTTCAATGAATTGAACCGATAATTAATAACTGTCCAAAAACATAAATCAGTAGGCCCATTTCACTGTATTTCACTGGTGAAATCTACCAAATACTTAAGGAGGAAATGGCAGTAACTCTCCAAAATATCTTCCAGAAAATAGCAACATAAGTATCACTTCAAACTCATTCCACGAGGTCAGCATTACTCGTACAACAAAACCAGATAAAAATGTAACAAGAAAGAATAACTACAGACCGATATCTCTAATAAACATATTTTTGAAAATCCTTCAGTGTATAAAAAGACCAGGCAGGACTTATCCTGGGTATGCAAGGCTGGTTTAATATTAGAAAATCAATCAATGTAATACATCATATTGACAAGATAAAGAAGAAAAATTATACAATTATATCATTTGATGTGGAAAAAGAATTTGGCAAAATTGACTATTTATGATAAAAACTCTCAACAACCTAGGAATAGAAGGGAATGTCCTCAAAATTATAGTAAATATTTATCCCCTCCCCCCACCACACACCTATAACTAAATTTGCTCTTAATTAATGGGGAGAATCCGGGCACAGTCTTTAAGATCAGGAAGGATGTTTTCTCCAACTCAACATTGTACTAAATATTTTAGCCCTTACACTAAGACACAGAAGACAACTGAAAAAATAGCTCCTGCTGGAGTAATTTGAGCTATGAAATAATGTGACATTTTTAAAAATAAATATTTATGAGTTTAAACTGATATAAATAAATGATTGAACACATAAATAAACAGAATAGAAAAAATCTTGTGTGGAAAAAAAAAATTTAAGTGTAGATATTCCACTCTAACGGAGTTTGAGTTTAAATCCCACTTAAGTGTGGGTAGAACATCGTGACTTCCTTCCAAAGAGTGGAGTATATAAAGGGGCATATACTGAAAAGGGCATTGTAAAGAGCAACTTTACAGTGGACAAACCTGAGGAACACTAGTACAGCCAGGTGATTAAGTTTAACATCAACCAGAGTTAGTAATTTTAAAAATAAGTAATATAATGTGATGAGAATGGCACTTTAACTCTTTTTTCTTACTCCTGAAACACGTAACTGCAGATTAAACATGAAAGATACATCAGACAAATCCAAATTATGGAACATACTGCAAAATATCTGACCAGTCTTTCTCATAACTGCGAAGGTCAACAAAATAAGATTCTTAACAACCAAAGGGAACTTAAGGAGACATGAGTAATATGTGTAATATGGTATTCAGGAAAGAATCCTGGAAAAGAAAGAAAAAGAACATTAAGTAAAAACTAAGGATATATGAGCAAAGTACCTATTGTATTTATTTAATAATAATGTATCAATATTGGTTAATTAATATAACAAATATGCCATAATGATATAAGATGTTAATAGTAATGGATGGTGTGTGATAGTTTCTGTACTGTCTTCAAAATTTTTCTGAAAATCTCCTAATTTTCTAAATCAAAAAGATCTATTTTTTAAAAAGGTGAAAAAAAACAAATTTGTAAGAAAATGAAGAAGAAAAAAAAGATGTGGAGTGTATGCCATATCCCCTAGCATCATGACCCAAAAGGTTTTCACATTTCAGTTCATATTTATCTTCTGGATTGTTTGTCATTCAGCCTTAACTAACTGCAAATTTAGGCTATGAAGCTACTTGAAATTGAATAGTTTTATTGAAGAGAAGAGGAGAGGAGAGGAGGGAAGAGCAGGTTAGGGAAAGGGAGGAGAGGAGAGAAGAGAAGAGAAGGGAGAAGGGGAGGGGAAGGGATGAGAAAGGAGGTAAGGGGAGAGATAAAAAGAAGGAAAATGGATTTTGGAGAAATTCTAAGCTTATTTTACAGCCCCATGAGATTATTATTCTGTAGAAGAAATTCATATAAGATCCTCAAATAAGACCAGAATTTTGGAGGAGGGGGATGCTTTATAAAACTCATGAAGAATACCCTCAATAAGGGTTATATTTAATTACTCACTTAAAAAACTAGGTCACTATTGTCATGTTTGAGAACAATAAGTCTAGGTAATAAAACAGGATTATTTCAGGGCCCAAATGAGAGTAATAGAGAATAGATGAGCTCTGAGCAGTTCATCATATGGTAGATGGGTATCTCTGTGTGGTGTGGATTGAGACAGGATATGGAAATTAGTGGACCATAGAAAAGCAACCCTTAGGGGCAAGGTCTAGCAGAGGCACCTGGAAAATTTAGAACTGATGACAGAGATTGTTCACCACGTTAAATCTAATTGAAGTAACCTGAATTAGGTAAAATGTGTAATTGCTCCCAATTATATTTATATTGAATCTCATAATTCCCTTCTATTGTAATGGCTCCCTTTCCTTCACACACACACACTCACACACACACACACACATGCACACACGCACACGCACACACATGCACACACTACATTCAGTTAATTTGTGGGGGGGTTGCTATTATGAGGAAATGGACTTTAAATCTAAACCATGCTAAAAGTAGGTGACAGTTAAAGACCATGTTTATTAACTAGCTCTGAGGTGAGCAAAATAAAGGCCAGCTGAAAATTATCTTACATGAGGGAATGAGAAAACAGCTAAGGCAAGTATAATACAAGCTAGGACAGTAGGCTGGCATCAGGCACTAATGAAGACCCAAAGATTAAGGCAAGGAAAGTAGAAATAATCCAGTTTTTTTTTTTTTTTTTTTTTCAGGAGGAATGGTTGGGTTTTAGTAGTTTAGAGTATCAGGAAAGAGGCTAGTAAGACTCAATGCCTCCTACATTTTCACTCAGCAAGAGAAGCTTTAATTTCTTTTTTAATATTGAGGTTACTTGTAAAATTCCTCTTGAGGAAATATGGCTCAATTGCTTTTTAAAAGGCTAAAAGGTAACTGAATAAGAGAAAGATATAGATGTAGGTAGCCCTACAATGTCTGAGGGGATATGTTCTAATAATATTTTAATTCTGTTCAGTTAAATATATATTGACACTTTTTTTCAGAGTGTACTGGGATTACACTAATAACAGAAGTCTTAAAATGAGTTAAGAGCTCTTTTCTTCACTATCCTGGTCGCTGCAATGTCTTCTTCCGTTTTTTATTTGTTTGTTTGATCTTATGGAATTTTTTCCTCAATCTTTCATCAGTCAATATCAGAAGTTGAGTCTTCTAGTCTGATTGTAAGTCTAGATTTTCTGGAACACAGTATGCATCTAAATTTAAGAGTGTAGGGAAGATAAAGTAGATCACAGTATTCTTTCTTAACCTCATTGTTAACCTTGAGATTACAAATTCAAATGATAATGTACATTGTGAACATTCTTAGTAAAAGAGAATAAAATGCTAATACTAAAAGGCATCCAAATTTAAGTTTTTGTTAATGTTAATGTGCAAATAAACAAAATATATTAGAGTATTAAATATGGCACTCTATTATAGAAAATAACATCTTGGACAGTTTAGACCGATGACAAGAATGTGATTTGAGAAGGTGCTTTATTGGAACACTTGAAAAGGTGCAAAGTTCACTGTCAGGAAAATGATGGTAAACATGTTATTGCAGGAGATGGCGGTGAGAAGGAAAGGATCAAGTTGACAATTGCTTGATAGTGTCACAAGTGTCATTGGCAACATATAGATTGCTGAAGGCTGAGACCAAAAGGTCCAATGGAATACCAGACAGGAGAAGTGCAGCAGGTGGTTGGGCCTGAGTAGTTTCAACAGCTAGTTGTCACAGTGGTGCTGGGATCCCGACATAAGAATATGAGTCCTGGTTTAGAGCATCATAAGTCACAGGAAGGTTGTGGACCAAGATCAGGCTGATGATTAAAGAAAAAAAGAGGAAATTTATTACATCGGAGACCACTTAGGCAAAAAAAAAAAAAAAAAAAAAAAAAAGGAAAAAGAAAAGAAAAAAATCAACAGTATCCTAACTGCAGGTAAAAAGTGGGGTAAGCAGAAAAGAATTTTTAAGTGCTAGAGCATAGTATAGCCCCACTTTTTCTTTTGTGGTTCTTCCTCTTATAGATCAGAGCACCAAGAATTTCCTAAACTTCCTAAAAGGCTTGAAAATCAGAGAAACAAAATTTTTGCCTGGAGACCATTCAGTGACCAATTGGTTGAAGGCATTGGTATGCTAGCAATATATCTTCTGGCACTCATTTGGCTATGGTAAATTCCCAGTGTGACCACAGGCTTGTAGGTATCTATTGTCTTGGCAGAACAAAGAATAGTAACAAACCACACAGGAAATATTCTGGAATATTCGATCAAAATGGAGTTGGCAAGAATGTACTTGGAGAGAAAGACATTGGGGAGTTTAAGACACTTGTTTCATGGTTGTCATTTCACAAATAATAGTTTTGTTTGATCTTGGGTTAAATATAAAACCCTATCCCCTTGCATAAATTTCCATCAAAGTGGGAATGCTCTTTTACTCTACTTCCATAAAGTATAACATAGAGCAGAACAATAACTATAAAAGGAAATCGGGCATTGTGGACAAGTAATTACTATGCAAATCTAGATTTTCATAGATAGAATATAATTGCTATTATTGGGACTTGAACAGAATTCAGTGAGATTATAAGGGGTGAATTTTTTATTGGTAGTAACAGCCTACATACTATTTAATTCTTTTGGTCAGTTTTAATTTTAGTTTAAATTTTTTTTTTCTAGAAATGATTGAGGGAATTGATTCTGATTTTCTCGAGCCAAAAATACAGCTGGAACATTATTAATAGATTCCATCCAACGCTATTATTATGAGACATTGTACATTTCATTAGAGTCTACTGCCGTATGCCCAATACTGCAAATCAATTTTTGTAAAGACTTAACTTGTAATATGAAGGGTGAATACATTAAAATATACAATATCCTCTTAGCTTCTATTCTTGTATGTACTGTTTGATAACAATTGAGTATTTCACAACTCCTCTCAGTCTAAATTTCATAATTTGCACTCTGTGACTGAAGAAATGGACTGTCTGAAGTATAGCCTATTTAATGGTGGTTTTCAGTATGACTGTAGATTCAGTCGTATTCTTGGGTTAAGTGCTGCATAGCTGCAGGTCTGTCGGTGGGAGTGTGGCTATTTAATTACCAACTCAGCTGTACTCCCAAACTAGATGCGGTGACAATAATTCTGTGAGTCCAGTGCCTTTTAACTTTCATTTTCTTTATATATTTTCTTTATGTGTATGTATGTATGTATGTATCTATTTTCATATATACACACATATTTACGTATATAAGTATGTGCATGTGTGTGTGTACATATGTGTGTGTAGAGGAAACTAAGGGGTGACTGAATATAGTACTGACCAGTAAAATGTAATATGACGTTACCTATTCTGTTTTATTTTTTGGTAATTTGAATTTCAAAAGTTACTTGTTTTATTTTTTTTTAATAATACAACAAAGAATTAAGTTTAACTGGACTAGAGAAAATAAATTATATAGCATATAAATTTTACTGTTATGTCCTTAGAAATATACTTGAATTTACAAGTTATAATATTTTAGATAATTTTCTCATTCTGGTCTTCAAGGAGATTTTCCTCCTAAGTTTAGTGAGGTATATGATTAACAAAATTGTAAGATATTTGAAGTGTACAACATTATGATTTGATATATGTATATGCATTGTGAAAGGAGTCAGATCTCAAGTTAATTAACAGATATGTTACCTCACATATTTGCTTTTTTTAGATAAGTCCATTTAAATTCTACTATCTTAGCAAATTTCACTTATACAATACAATGTTATGACCACAGTAACTATGTTATACATTAGATCTTCAGATCTTATTTATCTTATATCTGAAAATTTGCAACGTTTTACCAACCTCTCTCTATTTCCCCAACCCCGGCTCCTGGCAATCAACACTTTTTTGTTTCCAGAAGTTCAAGTTTTTTGATTTTTTGTATTTGATTTCCACATATAAGTAAGGCCATTCAGTATTTGTGTTTCTCTGCTTGGCTTATTTTACTCAGTATAATGTCCTCCAGATTCATCCATATTGTCACAAATGACAGGATTTCCTTTTTTTAAAGGCCAAATAGTATACAGGAAGCTTTCTTTAAACACAAAACAAAACAATAAATTTACTTCAAATCTATAGAATAAGACCTTAATAGCTCTAAAACAGATGTAGTTCTTTAAAAAGGAATGAGAAAAATACGTTGTAATTTACTAAAGCAATCTATGCATACACAAGTGTACCTGACATTTCTGGACTCTCTCTTATAATCTCTGGTTTTATTTCTTCAAGTTCTTATTTAGGTAATAGAAAAACATTCTATCATCATCTCCATATCCTGCATTTTTGTGGAAAATAGAATAAAAAATTTTATATCTGAAGGAAAAAAGTTTTCATTGAAAACTAGAAGTATAAAATAATGTCATATTTTATCTCCAGTCTTAAATAAAGTCCAATGTCTGGGAGGAGGAATGGAAGTATAATAAAAACAATAATTGAAACATAGTACACTCTTGCTTTTGCCATTATTAATCATTTCCTTACTTACAATCATTCTCCTGTAACAAAGAACAATGACTTATTTTGGATCAGTATATAGTAAAAAAATATGCATTTAACACTGTACCATGTCTCCTCCCCCCCCCTTTTTAAGAATTCCTCACTGCATAGGATATACTTTTATTTTAAGCATTACAGTAAGATGACACAACAAGTTGTTATAGAATAAAGTAATATGGAAGTAGGAGAAAGATATTAAAAGTTACTTAAATGCAGGTTATTCAGTCAGCAGATGACCACCAGCAGTCGCTTCAATTCCTCTCATCAAGATATGGAAGATTTTTTCCCTTCTCTTGATTCTTGTTCGACCTATGTCTTGTTTTGACTAAGAGATTGAGGCAAAAGTGATGTTTTTCTAATTCCAGAGCTAGGGCCTTAGGAAGGTTGGCAGCTTCTATTATCATTCTCTTGGGATACAGCCCCACATTGAAAAGTTATGGCAGGATTACTAAGTGATGAAAGAAAAAAAAAAAAAAAAAACCCCAGCCAGCCCATAGACATTTCAGATACCACCGGAGGCACCGTGAGTGTGAACATGCTGTCCCACCCATGCTCTCAGCTGAAGGAAGCCAAATAATTCCACATTCTATCCTCAGCCAGCACCATGTGTCACAGAAAAAAATGTTCAGCTGAGTCAGCCAGCTCAAAAATTATAAGAAGTGATGAGCAATAATAAATCATTGCTATTTTAAGCCAATAGATTTTGGATTAGTTTGTTACATGAGAATCCATATGTGAAAAATGGTTTCTTTGAGTGTGTATACATTATTGTCAAGTATAAGATTTTTGATTGAAATAAACTTTGTTACAAGGAAAAAAGACCAAGCTATTCCATCTTCATTCTCATGAGTTAGATATAAGGAGAGTTTAATTATAAGAGAGCTTGGGAGGTTAGTAACTTTATCAGTTACAGTACTTTCAGCTACAAATACAAAATGCCATATTTATACTTGCTTAAAACAATGAAGACATGAGTAATACCCTATGTTAAGAAGTCTAGACATAGACTACTCAGTATTTATATGGTTGGTGGCTTAACAATATCTTCAAATAACTAGGCTCTTTTCATCCTTCTGTGTATCATTCTCAGCAAGTTATGCTCTGTATTTGGGTGTACGGTGATTTACTTTAGTTTCAGACATTACATTTCCATTCAAGGCAAGAAAGGTTCTGTCATCTGTATACTTACTTTTAAGAAAAAGTAAGTTTTCTTAGTAGCGATTCAAATCAAATAGTAGACATGTGCTATGTTCCATTCACCAGAACAGGGTCCTAGGGCCATAACTGACTGCAATGGGAAGCTGGTGTATTCCCTCTCTGTCAAAGGAATACAAGATTGTTATGACAGCTTAGACTAGTTTTGCTTTGCCATGTGTAGAGGTACACCAATGCTATCTCAAACAAAATTCTACTAATAAGAAGTAAAGGATGGAGAGCAAGCAACCAAAAAGATCTGGCAAACTGGGTGAACTCATCAATACTAGTATTGTATTATTCTGAGTTTAGAAAAAAATGATTTAAAAAAAATCTATGACTACTATTGCTCACAAAAATGCTGGCAACAGTGACTATAATCTTTCTAATAAATATAAAAAATTATTATTATTAATTTGTTGAGAGATACTTTTATAAAAAATATAAAATACTAACTTATATAGAATTTTTTTCTTTACCTATTAAGATTATCTTGATGAATCACAGTGATTGATTTTTTTACTGAGAAACTAATTTTGCTTTCCTCAGATGGATCCAACTCTGTCATGATGTATTACCTTTCTATATTTTAAAGTGTTTGTTTCGCTAACATTTTGTTTATAATTTTTGTATGTATGTTTATGGAAGAGATGAACCTCTAATTTTCTGATTTTCAGTGTCCTTTTTAATTTTGGGACTCAGATTATTCTAACATTATAAAATAATTTGAAGGGTACTCTTATTCCCCCAACCTTCCCTTCCAAAATTTTTGTATGTAATTAGACTTATTTGTTTCTTGAATATTGGTCCTGGCTTGCATTAAGGGAATAAATTTTTTGTCCAGTTTATTATGATGCAATTAATCTACTCTAAAATTGACCCATTTGGGGTACAACTTGACAAATTAAGACAAATATGTACAGTGGTGGTAACCTTAACCATGATCAGGATATAGAATATTTTTATCAAAGTGATAGACTTTCCCCTCTTACCCCTCACCCTTCCCTGGGCTAAGGTAAACAACCTTTCTTCAATGTTCCTGAGTATTTCCTCATAAAATCTATCCCTGTGTGGTAGGCAGCCTCTAACATGATCCTCCGTAATCCCCACCTCCTGCTATGTGTGCCCTGTTCAATATGTTCTCCTTGAATGTAGGCTCACTTTTAACTAATACAATATGGCACATGTGATAGGATTTCACTTCTGAGATTTGGTTAGAAAAAGACCGGGGCTTTCTCACGATGCATTCTCTTGCTCTCTCTCAAATTGCTTATTCTGGAAAAGCCAACTACCATGTATCAGTGCATTTATGTGGAAACGGTTGCATGAGTGAGCTTGGAAACCATTTTTCTGAGATCTGCCAACAGCTTTACGAGTAAGTTTGGAGAGGGATCTCAACCTTGAGATAATTATGGACATCTTGATCACAGATTTGTAAGAGACCTTAAGCCAGAACAATACAGCTGAGCCACTCCTGGATTCCTGAACCAGAGAAACAATGAGAAAACAAATGTTTAATGTTTTAGATACTAAATTTTAGTTTCTTATGTCCTTAGCAACAATTTCTGTAAACTTGGTAGCTTAAAACAATAGTAATATATTCTTTTACAGTGCAAAATCAATTCCACTGGTGAAATTACAGTATCAGCCAGCTCACAATTCATCTGCAGGCTCTAAGGCACAATCTGTTTCTTGCCTCTTCTAGCATCTGATGTCCCTTCCACCACTCTTTTCTATGCATCTCCTAGTTTGGAAATTATGTCTTCTACTTTTCTCCTTTTATAGTCTCCCTAGAATTTACTATAACTATTAGCTTATCAAAGATTAAGTTAATATTTACTTTACTCTTCTCCTAAACAAGGACTTTAAATTTTCTAATTGTAATTATTTTTTCCCAGATTATATTGCTCTCTATAATTTCAGTTTTATCTCCCTTGACTCTCTTAACAACACAAATAAGATATTGGTATTTTTATTATTTTCCATATCTTAGTATTTACACATAATTTTACTATTATCTTTGGATATCCTTTTTTTTTTAAATTATATTCTTTGCAACTAGCTATTACATAGTTATTAGCTGTACATAGCTATTTAAATCTAAATTAGTTAAAATGTTTTTTTAAATTTAGTTCCTTAGTCACATACAAGTGTTTAAAGTCACATGTGGCTTTTCGTTACCACATTGAACAGAATAAATGTAGTATAGTTCCATCTTTGCAGAAAGTTCTATTGAATAGCACTTCTTTGTAAATGCTTTTCATAATTTTTTCATAATAAACATTTTTGTTATTTTAAAAATGTCTTTATTCTGACCTCTTTCTTGAGAGACAATTGAATGAATATACAATTCTAGTTCAATGGTTATTTTCTAATTACTATGAATATATTATCTACTGTACTTGTATTTTCATTGTGATAATGAAAAGGCAGTTATTGGGCTAACTGTCATTAAGTTTCAGGTAATCCATCTTATCTCCAGCTTCTTATAAAATTATCTCTTTCTCTTTGGTGTTCTTCCATTTCATCTTATTCCATTCAGAAGGACTTTTTTTTTTTTTTTTTTTTTTTTTACTTGTTTTCCTTGAACTTTGTTTAGGTGTTCAAATCTATGATTTTATCTTTTCTCAATTCTGGTATTATTAGTCTATTTCTCTTTGATAATTGTCTGTATTTTCTCTTTTATATCCTTCCAGATATTTAATTTCTAGTCTATCTCTTTCCACATTCTCAGTTTTTACTTCATATATTTTTCTAGACATAGGTGTGCCTTATCTTATAAAATTTCTTTATATATACATTTTCTACTTTACTAAATCCCTCTTTATTTGAACTTAATCTGCTGTTTGATCTGACCTTCATTTTTCCCAATTTTAATTGTATTTTTGATTTCTAAAAAGTATTTTTTTTGTTTCCTCAAATATACTTGGTCAATTTTTTCAATTTAAATATTTCCTTTACTTTTAAAACATGATTTTAACCATATAAAGTACATTTATTTTATATTTTATAGCTTACAATTTTAACACAAGATATTTGAGATCTTAATTCTCTAGTTTGTGTAGATTTTTTAAATTCCAATTCTTATTATGGTGGTAAATTTATTTGTTGATTTTTAAAAATTGTAAACTTTTGTTCTTATGAACTCTGTTGGAATTATTTGATAATTGTAAAATGCACTCTTCTAGAAAAAATTTCTTCTTGCTTCAATAGTTCCTGAAGCTTTGAGCAGCTCATCATCCTTTACATTTTGAGTTTGAGTTTTGCACCCACATTGGTAGAAATTCTGGCTCTAAAACTATAAGGATTTAATAGATAAATAGCTTATTCTGAAAGTTTTCTCAAATTGGGTGACTTTGGGTTTTTGTTTCTTGTTTTGTTTTGTTTTGTTTTTTGTTATTTATGATGTGTTCAATTGTATCCAAGTTTTATGGGGGTGAAGAGTTGTCCTCCTCTACTTGGACTCTATGATTTTCTTTTATTCTCCTTGACAAGAGGCTATGAAAGTCCCTGGTGTTTCTAGGCTGCCACAGTTGTGCAGATATCCTCAGTGATAATGTGTTTCCATGACATACTGCACACGAGATCTCACTTCCCAGCATTTACTGGTTATAGACTATTTTCTTTCTTCCACCACTACTTCAGCTGTTTCCTATAAAGACGTTATTATGCTGACATTATTTGCCTTTTAATAAGTTTGATGTCTCATGCTCATGAGCTTATTGTAAAATGAAACATTTAAAAATCTTAAATATTTTTCAGCTGTTATTTTTGTTTTCCAGAATTATTCGGTATTGCATTATATCTTAAAGACCAAATGTAAAATATATTTTAAAATTCAAGGTAAAAATTGTTTTAGTTTTATTCTTTCATTGTATATTATATAAACTATATATGTACGTAGTAATTAGCAATAATCAATTTTTCACATAAGACACGACTTTTAAGTTAGACTCTATAGTTATAAGAGTTCAGAGGCAATGAATCATGTTAGAAAGTGAGATGAAAGGGCCAGAAGGTTCAACATAAGCTCTCGCATCCTATACTGCTCCAAATTAAAATAGCTCAACTTTTTTTCTGTTTTATATACTAGAAATCCAAGTAATATTTTATTTGAAAAAGCACAGCATCAATTTAGAATGGTTTGAAAATTATTGCTGGAAATCCTCATTTTTTTCTAATGTTTTGGGCACCAACTCAACTATAGAGGGGAACCACTTTTATCTTGCTTGAAAATAGTCTGGTTTACATGGTTAGTTAGATTTGTTATGCAATAACTTTTTATTTATTCATCCATCTTAATAGCAGGTAATCAAGTGCTAATTCAAAGAGTTTATAATATAGTTTATTATATAACATATATAATATAATAGCTATAAGTATATAGTATAATTATAAAGGTCTATCTGTATATCTTTTATGTATTACAAGGTTAATTGTTAAAAGTTTTGTCCAGAAACTTGTTTAGATTTTAGGACCTAGATAGTTCTGAATATACCATTAAAATGTATATAGTTTTTGGAAGCAGGAAATCCACAAAAATTCTCTTTACCCAAAACATGTATAGTAATTTTGAATCATTCCTAGACCACACGTATTGTGTACAGTGCTTACGAAGGCTTGAGAGTTGACCAGAGGGAGAGAACTGGATGGTAAATAGAAAAATGGTAAAATTTGAAGAAAGATTGAATCTTTTGGTTACTGATTAAATTGGCTTAAGATAATGGAACTTAAAGCTGAAATCACAGTTTTAAATCTGGTTATGTAATAACTATAGGAATCATTTATGACTATGTTAAATGGGTAATTTCTAACGCCATCTTAGGCATCTCTGTGAAAGAAAGCAGGAAAAAAGATGTCATCCTGACAGAGATCATGGGGAGGGAACATTTCTTTAAAAAGATATAAAATTTCCAACAAAAAGACAAAAAAGCATTTTTCTGTAAATATGTCTCTTGACCACTGAAGTACACTAGAATTTCACAAACTATCCATGTTTCCTACCTGCTTCGAATAGCAAAAGTGTTTAGTTACCAAAGGGGTAATTTCTTGAGAGAGATGAAAAATAAATGATCTATTGTAGGGTGAGAGAGAACTGTTTTCTTACCAGCTGTCCAAATCAGATATGGAATTCTAGGAGGACTTCCCACAAGCAATTTTGCTTCTGTTACAAATTTATTAGTAAGGGACATGATATGTCCTATGGGTCAGTTCCAAAGAGAGTGGTAACAATACTTAATTTTGTCAGAATGTGATTGATTAAAAATTAAGCGTATGATTCTCCATAGAAAAACTTGACTAACTCCTGATGTGAAGGTGTCTTAAAGAAAGAGATGTTTATAGATAGAAGGATATTTTATACATATAAGGATTAAAATAGGAAAGATGATTTCCATCAGTCTATAGATTTGACAAATCAAATTCTGTAATTAGGTTGCAATTTACTAGGCCTTCAAGTTTGGAAATCTTAGGCAATTAAGGTCAGATTTTACATTTCTTTTAATTCTACCTGAAAATTTTGTCTGGGAGAATAAAAATCTATTTGTTCTCTAACAGAAAAATAAAGACAATAGCAGATCTCAATGACAATATAACAATAAAACTATATTGTTCAGAATTCTTTGATTATATATATTTTGAAGCCAAAGTATTCCATTTTTAAAATGTACATTCTGGTTATTTGCTATTGAATCAGTATAAGTTTCCTCTTATCTGTTACATTAAGCTTCTTTCTCTTAAAATCATTTTGTATATATTTGCTTACTTATTTCTAGCTCTCGATAGTAAAGCAAGGACATCTCTCTCTCATTCTTTGTTAAGTCATTACAGAAATTACATAGAAATGATATTATTTAATGATTACAAATTATTTCAACTATAACAGTATTGGAGTATAAGGAAGTTAGCCTTAGGAAATTCTAGTGCTTCCAGCAGTACTGATAGTAGATAGAATGTGAATGCGGAAGAAATCAGACAAAGGAAACAAAGTTAACAGAGCTAAGTGAGGCTCTTCTCAAGGAGCCTCAGTGAATTTCTAAGTTAAGAATCCACAACACAGGATGTAGAAGGTGAAGGGGAAAGGAAGCATCGAATTAATTCATTAAAGAACTATATTAAAATAACGGTTTTAGGACAACTCTGTTTTCCTCTCTGTATATGGAGCACCACTCTTACCCATAGCACAAATCCTGAGGACTATTTTTAAATGAATATATATATATATATATATATATATATATATATATATACATACATACACACACATACATATATATTTTTATATATACATATATATGTATATATATGTATTTATATATACATATATATGTAATATATATATACATATGTATGTATATATATATATATATTATATAATTTAGAGGACATTAGAAATGCTTTTGCCCTAACAGAGCAGTGAACAGAGTTGAGGTATCAACTGCATCACATCAACAGAAAACAAGAAAAAATATGGAGAGAAAGGGAAACAATTTGGCAGAACAATTAAATGATAAACTGAATTGATTCACCTTTTCAGTCCCATTTATTTAGTGTTTAGAGTCTGTTCACTCTGCCTGCTTTCTTCCTGTATTCCTTCTAATGAACCGAGCCTTGAAATATTAGCTCCAAATACAAATAGTTCACACTCCTATGCAAGAGAAAGTTTTATTTGAAAAGCATTCCTTTAACCTATCTAATATTATAATTTGCAAGCTAACTGTTCTAACATAATCCTTTGTTAGTAAATACAACTGAACAACCACAGACACAGGCTCTTGAGTAAAACAATTAGCATGAAAGAGAAGGCCCAGGATGAATAAAGAGACTGACTCTAGGGAAAAAGATAATATAGTCATAACTGTAAAAACAAATTCCAATTAGTATCCTCCAAATCATTCACAAGGTATTTCCCACATAAAACTAAAACTGTTTAATATGGAAAGGGGCATGAGAGAATGTGAAGAATTGAGATTTTTTAATTTTCTCATTCAGTCAAAGGCCACCTGAGATGAGAAAAAAAAAAAAAAAAAAAACAACCCCAGGACACCTATAAGCATATCAGAAGACTTAGACAAGACCAATGAAGCAGCTTCCTCAGCTTAGAACTGACTGTACACAGGTGAGTGAATTTAGTCAAGATCAGAAGAATGTTTCATCTACATTTTAACATTATTAAATGGTCATCGTTTTAAGCTTTTGGTTTGAAAGTGGTTTGTTATGTTATCAATATGAAACAATTGATAACAAACTGGTAATATGGTTTTTAAGAGCAAATTACTAAAATTTACCAAAATGAATTTCATTTGAGCAGCTACATTTATTAAAAAATGATCTTAGTTTGACCAGCTAAGTTTTAAAAATGTTATTTGATCAGCTGAAATTATGATCAGATTATAGTTTATTCAATGATAGAAACTATAGCTCTTAAATTCATTTTATGTTATAAAACAATTGGAAAGATGTGTGATTAGAAAAAGGCAATGTGTAGGAAGTTAAATACAGCTATTTAGGTTTTAGGAAAGCCTGTTCATATTCATGGATATCCATTTTACAAGAAATATTAGAGAAATTTATTTAAGAAGAAGAAGGAAAAAAATAAATGTATTAATAATAAAATGGCAATAACTACATATCTATCAATAATTACTTTAAATGTAGGTGAATCAAATGTTCCAATTAAGAAAGAAGATGACTGAATGGATAAGAAAACAAGACCCTTATATATGCTGCCTACAAGAGACTCATTTCAGGTCAAAATGCAACACAATCTGAAAAGTAAAGGGATGGAAAAAATATTTCATGAAAATGGAAACAAACAAACAAAAAAAGTAGGATGAATAGTTATACCAGACAAAATAGACTTAAAACAAGGGTATACAAGAGAAAAAAAGGACCCAATTATCCTACTTCTGGTAGTGACCCAAACAAACCCAAAACACTACTTCGAAGGATACATGAATTCATATGTTCACTGCAGCATTATTTACAATAGTCAAGATATGGAGACAACCTGGGTGACTATCAATAGGTAAATGGATAAAGAAGAGGTGGACCTATATACATGGAATTTATTCAGCCATAAGAAAATTGAATCTTGCTATCTTCAACAACATAATTGGACCTAGTAGGTATGAGGGCTGAGTAGAGCGAGTCAGAGAAAGACAAATGTCATATGATTTTACTTACATGTGAAATCCGAAGCAAAATAACAAACAGAAACAAACTCATAGATACAGGAAATATTTTGATAGTTGCCAGATGAGGAGAAGTTGAAGCAGGGCGATGAGTGAAAGGGGAAAGGATTCAGAAGTGCACATTGACAGTTACAAATAGGCATGGAATGTAAAGGATAGCGTAAGGAATATAGTCAATGATATTATTAATAATTATGAATGATATTAAATTTATTGAGGTGATTACTTTGTATGTTATAATGTCTAATCATCATGCTGTACACCTAAAACTAATATCATATATCAATCGTAATTGAAAAAAAAATTATACAATCTAAAATATATTAATAAATAAATTAATTTTAAAAAGAACTAAACATAAGTTGTTCATAAAGTGTAAAATTAGTTGTAATTACCTAAGTGTAATACAAATGTAATATATAGATAAATTTAATAACCTCTGGAACTGTTTCTATGTAAAGGCAGCATACATGGAAGTGCCTTGGTTACAGATAAAAAGTGGAATGAGGTATGTGCAGCATCCAGGGCTCCGTTTCCTTATTTTTAAAGTGGATCCAGTAGATAAATTATTGTAAACATTTTTATGTAGTGGTATGCTTTCTATTAAAATAGTTTAATAGATAACTTAACTTCAAACATAAAAAGAAAAAATCAATTCAAAATATTGGGGTGATGAAATCTCACAGGTAAATCCACTTGGTCTTTTTTTGACCACCTCCAACCTGACCCTCAGCTCTGAAGGACCTGAAAGGATGGTTATCCTCTTTTGAAACAGTCTTATTTCAAATGTCTTTTTCACTTGTATATCCTTTGGTTCTTTGTAAATTTTTTTATCAGGTTACTCACAGTGGCATTCTATTTACAAAATAATCAATTTACACATTAAAAATAATTCACTTACTGTGGAAAAAGATACAACTTTGTAAAGTCAATAAAGAATACTTTTCTTTGAAATGTGAAATAAATGGTTAATTTCTTAGCTCCATCCTTACCTATACCACAAGGTGCTGCTATAACTCTCAACCATAACTCTCTCCACAGGATAAATGTTCACAAAAGCAAGCTAATCATCTATCTAAATTACAGTTAATGTCCAGCAGCAATGGGGTCTTGTGAGGGCGGGCGGGGCGGGGGATCACTGGCAACAAGTTTTTGACCAACTGCAAGATATTAATTTAGAAACATCCTTTCTCATTAATGCACGGATTTATTTAGAATGTCACTTATTAGACAGCCATAATTAAAACTGATTATATAGGTAATGAATCTGCTGCAAAACATTTCAAACTGCACAGAGGTATACAAAGAAAATGCACAAGATTTTCAATTTTTTATGTAGCTTCCAAAATCTGATTCCATCCCTAGATGTTGCTAGTATTAATATACAAAATATTTTCTATGTACATGCATTCACCACACATTTAATCTGTTAGAATCATTGTGTGTACATGCATTTTATTATCTATATATATGTTCTTATATAAACATATATGTTTCTCAAACTTCTTTATTTATCAATAAGTATAATGTGAGCATGCTGAATAATGAAATACACATAACTGAATAATAAATGCTTTTTTGGCACCTATTAAAATTAATATGTGAGTATACTTCTTTATCTGTTAAAATTGGAAAATACATTGACTCATGTTAGGATTTTGGACCAGCCCTGTATTCCTAGGACTAACCCATTGAATCACAATATATATTTACCTTTTTATGTATGTTACTGGATTAGATTTTCTAATATTTTATTGAGGATTTTAACATTTGTTCAATAGAAATTTTGGACTGTAATATTTTTTCAGTATTATTATTATTATTATTATTATTATTATTATTTGGGTTTGATATCAGGGCAATTTTTGCATTATTACATTAGTGAGATGTGTTCCTGCTTTAACTTTCTGGAAGAGTATATATATAATTGGCATTATTTCTTTTTAAAATATTTGTTAGAGTTTGCCAGAAAAGTCATATGGGCCTAGAGTTTGTTGCTGATATTGTAAAGATTTTAACTATAAATGTGATATATTAAATGTTATACGAATACACATATGCTCATTTCATCTATGTTGTAATATTTAACAGTAAACCTTCCCTTATTGAAATTTGTAAAATTCTTTGTTAGATTAAACATCTAGATCTATATTCTTTTATTAAATTAAACATCTGTGTCTTCTTTCTTTTTTGTGTCTAATTTTTTCACTTAGCATAGTGTCCATTCATGTTGTTGCAATTGGCAGGATTTTCCTTTTTTGGACTGAATAATATTCCATTGTGTGTGTGTGTGTGTGTGTATACCATACTTCATACTTCTTTATCCATTCACCCATTGATGGACACTTAAGTTTTTTTCATGTCTTGGCTATTATAAATAATACTGTAAGAAAATGGGACTGCAGATTTCTTTTTGAGATAGCAATTTTGTTTCCTTTGAAAAAATACCCGGAAGTGGAATTGTTAAATCATATGATAGTTCTATTTTTAATTTTTTAAGAAACTTCCATAAAATTTTCCATTGTGTTTGTGCCAATTTACATTTCCACAAATGTAATACTCTAATTTTTTTTGTGTGAGTAGTTCTTATATTTTTTAAGTATTTGTAGATAGCATTGTGTACACAAAGCAATAAAAGATAAAATAATGTACTTATTCTTTATTTCTGTGCCCTCCTATAAAATATTGATAGTTACTTTCATGTTTATAAGCTTTTAATACTTATACTTGATTTAATATTTGTACTTTAAAAGTACTATATTTTTCTAACGATAGCTTCTAATGTATAACCTAATGACTTGAGTTTATGATAGCAGTTTGTTAATACCACTGAGCAAAGAAGAAATATTCTGCTTCATCTGTGCACACTTGATTGTGTACACAGTAATAAAAATGTGCAGAGACCAGCTGTTTTTATACTACCAAGTGAAAGTTTTACCTGAGTGTCAATTTTCACACATTCATGTTAGTCTAAATTGCAATTAAAGGAAAAGCAACACATCTGCATATAAAACAATAAGCATTTAAAGAATACTCAAGAAATTGAAACGTTCAATCCTTAGTTCTTTTTTCTATGTAGTAGCTATTGCTGAAAACAGCTACTGATTTATATAGCTCAGTTACTCTTATTTTTTTTGGAAATAAATAAATTTTATATATATATGTATATATATATATGTATACACACATATATAAAATCAAACAATTCTAGTAAAAATAACACTGCATATACAACATTAGTTTTTTATGTGACAAGCTGATATTTGTAAACTAATTTTATTTGGCTTTGGGTTGCAAATTATCTTAATTCAGTTTCATGATTTATGCAAATCCAGTTTAAGTTCTTATGGCTATCTGAACTTAATATAAAGATACACCATTCCCCAAACAATGCCTCTACATTCACTCATTGCAGACTTGATTGAAAATGCTTTATAAAGGACCCACTCTATAGCTTTAAAATTCTTAGACATAAATAATATGTTTATACCTCAAATTTAAAGTGCAAAAGAAATTCTAATATCTAAATCGATGCTGAAAATTGAGTAGACTTGCTGACATGGGGATTACTATCAGCTTCAAAACTAGTGATTATATACACATTTTGGGGCAGTTAATAATTTGTCAAGTTGATCATGAGGCAGAATGGTCTTATGATAAATGGCTATTAGTGAATGGGTTTTCTGCTCTGCAAACTGATCCAGGGGCATTTAGTTTACTGACCCCAAATGATGATCCAGGAAGGCAGGCTCATGATGTTGACAAAGCATTAAAGGTAGTGTGCAAGTACATAGAGATATACTTGCATGAAGGCTCTCAAGATCACCATGTCATACCTGTAGGTTCACATTTTGGTATAAAGAATATTTTCTAAAATTGTAACAATGAATATAAATTACTTTGGAAATTATGTCAAATAAATTAATGGGCTAACCTAAATTATTTACTTATTTATAATATTAAATCTGATTTCAAATATTTTTCTTCATAGGTCGCTTTTAGTCCATTTTTTTTTACTTCTATTTTGATTCACTTCAATTCATATGTCTCACAAAAGTGCACAAAAATTACTGATTCTACAAAATTTCACTTCAACATTAATTTGAGGTAAGAAATAGGTTGAGAAAGCATACTAATTAGTGTAGTATAAGCATGCACCTTCTAATAGATTCACATTGTGGAATCTAGTAGCTGTAAAATATCATTTTCCTTTTTTAAATTAATTATTGTGAAGAACTTCAAAATTAGGTCTTTTTTTCATAGTATTTTCTTGTTTGTATGAATTTCTTGTGTGATGACATTTTATTTTTTCATTCCTCAGAGAAACATAAGTTGCATTTTTGTGCCTTCTTTCCAGTCCTGCTGCTTTAGTTACATGATCATACTTCGAGAACTGCTTGACCCATAACTGAATGACTTTGGAAAGCTTTTCTCAAACTTCTCCTTTTACCTTGAGCTCTCCAAATGTTGCTATTTTCTGATTTTGGATTTTGAAGTTATGTTTCTTATCTTGTTATCAAAAAGTTGGCCTTGATCTACAATTGACTTCCATTTCATTTTCTGTTGGCTTCCCCTCCCTTTGTTTGTATTAACGTTTTTCTTCACCGTTTCCTTTGACTCGCCCTCCTCGTATTTACCTCACATAAAATCGTGTGCTCAAAATAAACACACTCTATCTCACTTACTCTGCAAGAGCTGTCTTTCTCCTGCTGTTTTCTTGCTGTATCTCTTGTTTATCCCCAGCTACTTTGCATTGTGCCTCTCATGTTTTCTCATCACAACAGGAAATCCATCTTTTTTTCACATCTAGTCTTAAAACTTTATTTTCTTTGTCTTTTAGAACCTCAAAACATTCTCCTGCAGAGGATATAATGGCGAATTTTTTTTTTTTTTCTTGAAACGATGAAACTGGCCACACTTTGCCTGCTCAGCTTTATCAAGGAATGTTCTGGGGAAGTTTAAATAGTTCAATCACAAAGATTATACCCATTTTCAATTTTGGAGTAAGAATCGACAGTTAATTTGTGTAAGTATTAAAAGCATTGGCTTTGGACGCAAAACTTCATTTGGATCCCAATTCTACCACTTACAGATTTGGATTCTTAGGGATATTTATTCTTTCCCCATTGTGTGTGTGTGTGTGTGTGTGTGTGTGTGTGTGTGTTGTGTGTGAGTGTGTTTTCATTTTTAATACTATTATTAAATATGTAACCCATAGTACATATGTGCATGTGTGAATTAAATAATATTTATAACACTTTGCCAAATACCTGGCACATTGTTAACACTTAAAAAATAAATGCTCTAACTAGTAATTATTATTTTTAGTGTGTAACGTAGCACATTACATTTAGTGTTCTTTGTAGCATAGTCTCTAATTAAGCATCATATTAAGATGATGTCCTAGGCTTCATGCTAAGCATTTTTTGAGCAAAAGTTGTAATTATTATTCTCAGTGCAAAGTTGCCTATAAAGTAGATAACTTATCCTTCTTTTGCCATAGCTCTATTTTATAATTCTATCATCTAGTCTAACTGCCAGAACCGTGGGCTAATTTAACCATGTTTTAATGTATCCCAATTTGCCTAAACTAGTTCACAAACACTCCTGTGTTGACTGTCTCATTATAAAAGGAAGAACAATTGGTTTTGAACTACAAAGTTGAATCTCATCAGTATTGAACTGGTCTTTCTTTCAATGATATATAAAAATACACACACATATAATTTTATTCTGGCCGGTCTCTAATTTGAATCTTTCATTAACCCTTAAGCAGTTGAAGTATTTTGGAGGCAACTTCATACTAATTAAAATTGAATATTTATGACCCTGTACATTATTTCTTTCTGGGAAGTTGTACTAATATCGGTAAAAATGACCATGATAACTTCTTCCTGTACAGTAGTATTTTTGCTTTTCTTCCTTCCTCCAGCAGGGGTTGTATTGTTTGCTTTCTTTTGTTTCTCCTTAAAAATGCTCATGCTCTGTGGTTTTACAAGAAATCTAGTAAATAAAAACACCTTTTTCTGCCTTCTCCCTTCTTCATACTCTATAATGTTTTTTTTTTTTCTCTCCATGCTACTTCCCATTCTTTTTTCTTTCTTCCTTATTATGACTTCCTTCCCTTTTTTCAGTTGTAGATAATTAGTGATCCTTTCCCCATCCTTTATCAGGGATCCCCAAGTCCTGAGCCATGGGCCAGTACTGGTCCATGGTCTGTTAGGAATCAGGCTGCACAGCAGGAGGTGAGCAGTGGGCAAGTGAGTGAAGCTTCATCTGTGTTTGCAGCTGCTCCCTAGCTCCCTCCCTTCATCACTGCTTCAGCTCTACCTCAGATCATCAGGCGTTAGATTTCCATAGGAGCACTTGTCCCTGGTGCCAAAAAGGTTGGAGACCACTGCATATACAGATGAGCAAAGAAATTCTGGACTCTACTTATCTTGTCTACCATTGCTCTCTCCTAATGTGCTTCTGGAGACTTTTTTTTTTTTGAACAGGTTTTTATGATTTAATTGCCACACTTATCATTCCTGTCCTACATTTCCCTTTTCACTGGCCCTTGTACAGCTTTTCTTAATATCTATGAACCCTGATAGGGGTGTGACATTAGATTCATAGCAGTGTTTTTTTGTTTGTTTGTTTTGTTTTTGTTTTGAAGATAATTGACTATATTAAAGGTTATCCCATCCCCAAAGTGACTTTCAAAACACGCCTTTTACAGAGAATTCATAACAACTTGCTTTGTACTTTTTATATAGTTATACTTTTCATTCTTAACATTAATTAACTCTTTCAAAATTATATATGGAACACATTCCACATAACCTGGAAATTCTATGCAGTTGATAGAAGGGTTTTAAAGTCACCAAGGTATGATGTGCTAATTGTCAGCTTATTATTTAACATATTTTTTTCAAGTAAAGTAAAACATTGAAATTCTTTTCTGATATAATCAGGTTTAGTGCTTCTAGAACTGGGATTATGCCTCCACCAAGGGTAGTTCAAACTAGTAATGAATTTATTTCTCTCTCTCTCTCTCTCTCTCTCTCTCTCTCTTCTCTCTCTCTCTATCTATCTATCTATCATTTATCTATCATCTATATATCCATTATTTTTAATCTTAGAAACAGATACCAGAAATAGGTATCTGGTTTCCTTGACCGAGATTGTGAAAATATTTATAAAAGGGACAATCTTAGATTTTCATAATTTAAAATATTATTAAAAAGTCTTCACAAGTATTATAGGTTTAAGCAACATTACTAAAGCTTTAAAATGCAGTAGGCCAGATTTTATAGACTACTTGTATCTATTAGTTTTGCACAGAATTAGCCTAGCGTCGTGCCAAAAAAATCCCCATAATCATTGTTTTCTTTGTGCTGATCATATTCTTCCATAAGACTTTCTCTAAATGTATTGCAGAGTCCCTAGGGATGTGACTTATAACACGTTTTTTCAGTAGTGCATGGTGTGGCACCCCTCATCCCCCCCACCCCCACACATGAAGCTGATAGCTGAGAACCCATTCACAGAACAGCATGGGAAAGCACAAGCCTTTCAAGGACTCACAATGTACTTTTGCAATGTGGCAAATTGCTACCTGCAGGATATGATTGCAGCCACATGAGAATTTCTCCTTTATGAGATTTGGGAGGGAAAGGTGAAGGCTTTACAATGCAGAATCATATTTTTTTCTTTCACAGTAAAGAAACCCTATAATGAGTGTTTCCACAGTCATTGCTGAGATTTGGTTGAAAGATCCAGATTGGCAGATTTAACTGGTATTTTACTTTCTACGAATCCTGGTAAAATACTTTTTCCTGGATGTTTCACTTCATTGTTTTTACTAGATGCCAGTTGCAGAGGCTATGTGGTGATAGAACCTGTCTATGAGAGAAATGGTGTGTGTTTAAGTCACATGCAAGCGGGCATTAAATGGTTTAACAGGAAGCTGCTGGAGTACAGCAAGCAGGTAAACTGTAGTACCAGGAATCACTTTGGTGGAACCAAGTTGGAGTTTCCTGACAGCTAAAGGAGGAAGCAACCATAAAGGGAGGGAGAGTGAGAAATATAGGTGATTGTTTCAAGAAACGTGTGACATCTGAGATAATCTTTTCTCGATATCGTTTTATTGATAATATTGAAGAATGAGAGACAAAGGAAACCATTTCCACCACTAATGAAGCAAACGATCTGTAGAGAGCGCTTCTGGAAGGCGTTCCATTGAAAATGACTCCTGAAAATGTTGCTGGAGAATAGGGATATTCTCCTGGAGCATTGTCCAGGTTCTTGATGTCTCAAACAAAGAGTTGAGCAAGACACTGAAATATGTAAGTAAAAAAAAAAAAAAAAAAAAAAACTTTATTAGAAGGGAAAGCACACTTCCATGTGGAATTGGGCCTGAGCAAGAGAAGCGTGGCTCAAAGGCCTGATAACAAAGCCTTTGGGGTTTTTATCCCTATTTGCTGCGATATTACTTTTCTTAGAGGGAGTGGGTTTTCCTGAATTGACAACTAAGATGGACAGGACTCAGTGATTTATCATTTGCTTTCTGTGCATGTTCATTTCCAGAAATCTGTCTGTTATAATGATATTAATGAACTTCTCGGCATACGCATCGTATTATAATGATGATAAAATATTGAAGATTGTTGAGGTCTTTATTGCACAGGTTTGAGTGATTGGCTGAAACTAGTACCCAATATCCTGCTCACCTGTTTCTTTCTATGAGTTACTTTTAGCCCCCAAATGCCTTCTGGCTTGCTTAATTGTGGGCAGACTAGGGTGGACCCTTTCTAGAATAGGATGACCTCAGTGTCTTTGCAGGCAGACCCGGAATCCCTTAACTAACTTTCTTGCCCAACTCTTTTATAAGATCCATGAACTCTTTTCATTATTAGTATGGATATTGAGGATGGGAAGTCTCTTCTGTATCTCCTTCCTTCTGAGGAGGGTCATGATGTTGTCCTTGCCTATTGGGGTTTCATGGAGCTCTTTCCCTTTCTGCCTTAGCCAGGAAGGGGTCTTCGGTTTCCAACTGAAGTGCTGCTTCAGTTCCTAGACAAGAAAAAGAAGATATGAACTTATTTTTTTAAATCATATATCTATAACTTATATTATTGATTTGCCTATTAAGTGAGTAAAGGGAAACAGGCTTGGTTAAAATGTTTCTTAAAGAGTAAAAAGATCTTTGGCCTAAAGTCCCCTCTCCTCTCAGACTCTTAGTGCCCTGTCTGGCCTATTGCCATTTCTGCTAACAATGAGCCAATGACCCTTAGCAATAGTCAGAGGACCTGAGTCATCAGTTTTGGGGCAATTATCGGGATTTGAGGAAGAGGGTCTTTTTCCCAAAGAAAAGAGGAAAGAAAACTTAACTAGGTTTATTAAAAAGATTAAGAACTCTGCAAGATATGTCCCATTTCATTTTCTGCTAAAATTTTACAAGTGATGTCCTATATCAAAAAGAAATGAACAGATATTCTTTCTCTACCTCAGGAATAAAAAAATATATAAATTATAATAGATATAGCTAAAGAAATACAAATGATTGGTGAAATGTGTGTAATCAACTATTTTTTTTCTTGCTTTAAAGAGAGATCTTAAAGCAGTTTCAGACAAAGAGATAATTTTCTTTAATTAATATACTGGCTCTAAATAAAGAAAGCGAACAACCTGCTGTTATCCAGCATGAATTGATGTGTATAAAAGCAGATGAAACACAATCATGACAGTAAAGGAAGAAAAACATCATGACAGAATAAGGATGGAGATTTTTGTCGGGCAATCATGGCTAATGGTTTCCACTAAAGGGCAAAGAACGATGTGTAGTTAGCATAAGAATCACACTTTAGTAATGTTTATGTTTTTACATTTTTCTGTATATTTAAGCTTATGTTCAATGTTTTTAAAAAAAGAAACTCTGATCATTTTTTAGTGTGTTTTATTATTTAGAACTAACTTTATAATTATTTTTATAAGATTATGAGCTAAAAATAGTGGTTAGACAATGAGTTACCTGAACAAGAAGAATCTAATTGACAATTTTATTCAACACATTTTGGAGACAGATACTCTCGATTCTAATTTTTGCAGTGCTAGAAAAGGCAATAATGAACTTAATTCATGTGCAAGAGTTAGGTTAATTTATAACTAGATTATATTAATATTTAAGAAGAAATATCAGTAACCATGATTGCCTGACATCCAATTTGTAACCTGGATAATCTTGGACCTTTCTACTTTTTTTTTTTTTTTTGCTACAAATATATACATATTTTTTATTTTTTATTATATATTTTTTAAGTGTTTCTATTTCAGAATTTGTTAACCAGTATTTGGAATTATGGCAAATTTTAAAAACCCTTTCCCTATTGATAAAACATCTCTAATACTTTAACTTCTATCTTTTTTTCCAGCTGTGCATAGAGCAAGACTGTACTTGCTACTCTGCTTTGCATAAAAGTGAAGCCCCATTAAATAGTTATGGGAATTAGTATGTGATCTAAAATAATGTCTGTCATTTTCAGATCCAGCCTATAAACATGTTGCACAATCTTCCATGGTTCTCTTAACTCCTTTATCTGTTTTCGGCGGATGTAGAGAATCCAGTTGAGGGTACCAAGGTTCTAGAGCCATGGCTGGCAATTTTTTTTTTTTTTCTGAAAGGCCAAATAGTTAATCCTTTGTTTGTCGTGTATGTACATGTGTGTGTGTACGTGTGTGTGTGTATTTGTATATGTAGCATGTTAAAAATGCAAAAACCACTCTTTGTCTACATACATATGAAAAACAGATTATGAGGCCAAAATTGCTCCATGAATCCTATTTTTCTGACTCTGGCTCAAAAAGATGATGAATAAACTATATAATAGAAGCCTGAATTCCTGGCCGACTCCATGGAGCAGCATTCTTCTTACCCCTGCCTTCAATTCACAGGAGACTCTGATGGAAGCCAGAAAGCATTAAGCTCCTGAGATTTAAAGGTTGTTTGTTATATCAGTTTCTCTCAACTGACAAATATATTCTCATTTATCCAATGCTTAATTGTTTTATGATCTAACCTAAAATCAAACTGTGATATTCTTCCCAATTACCTCTTAAATTTACTGTTTAATAAACTTTAGATATTAAATAATTTAGACAAATGGTGTGTTGTAACCCCATTTCTCATTGTAGTTGACTCATCTGTCTATATTTAACACTTTTTAAATTTTACTTCATATCCAGATTCTTAAGCATTAAATATTTTCTGATTTTCTTCTTACTTGACAGCATCTTTCTGGATTCAGATACCTAAACCATTTATAGCAGAAGAGAGGTGATAGAAAGTTATTATCACGTAATATGATCTTGCCATTTGTAAACACTAAGTACCTTAATGTTTTCTGTATGTAATCCTATCATTCTAACTTGCAAAAGTGTTTGTTGGTTTCCTCTTTCAACATGAAGAGCAAAGCTCTACCAACCTAGGACCTTGCACTGAAATAAGCTAGTCATAAACTGCGTTAGGCAGTTGTCATGTTTGATTCTGATCTTGAGGACATTGTTTAGATTAGTAAGCTGGAAAAGTCTTTTAGTTCATTTTCCATTAAAATGGAATGGCATATCACCCCAAAATATTTTTTTAAACTATTCTAAACAATGACAAAAACACCAAATCATAAAAAAAAAAAAGTGTTTGACATGAAAGTACATGTATAGGTTTTCTGTTGCTGCTGTAACAAATCATCACAAACTTAATGATTTAAAACAAACAAATTTATTATCTCACAGATTCCATTGGTCAGGAGTCTGTGTGCTGATTAGTTGGTTCCTCTGTTCAGATCTCACACAGTTAAATCAAGCTGTCAGCTGGAGCTGCAATTTTCCTTTAATGGACTCTGCTTGCTTAATTTATTCAGAATTTAGTGTATCTTCATTCTTTACTTAAATCCTGACTTTACCAGAGACTCATTGTATGAACTTGAGCAAGTTTCTTGACTTATTTGTGCCTCGTTTCATCTGTAATATTTAGAAAATCATAAAAACATTTTGAGAGAAGTGACTGGAGGATTAAATAAGTTAAAACAAATAAAATGTTTAGAAAAGTGCTTAGTATATGCCACACACTCAAATGGTAGCTCTTATTATAATTAGTAGCTCATCAATTCTCATTTTGAAGATATTATTATGATCCAGCATTGCAAATCTCCTAGAATAGCATTTGAGGCTCTTGGGAAGGAAAAATTTCTCCTCTACCTTTCCAGGTTCTTCTAAGAATTAAAATGACATGGGACATTAACAGGAGAAAATCAAATTTAATTTTGTAAGTATGTAACCTCCATAAGAATATGAGGCTCATACAGACAATCAGGCTTGAATGCTTTCCTGAGCTAAGAAGAAAGGAATAGGGGTCTGAGACTTCAAAGGAGAGGAAAACAATTTACAGAAAGATGAAAAACAAGTATATGGTAAATAAATGTTTGTCGTGCTATGCAAAGATAATAGGACATTGAAAAAATAGGCCTTGTTAAGTTTACTCCAGTTTACCATACCTAGCTTCTATTCTTTGTAGTTATCTCTGATGATAGGTCTCTTTCTAGACAAACCTCTCTATCTAAATTCTTTTAGGCAGTTGGGTGGAAGTAAAAAGAAAAACTTTCTGAGTCTTTCTGTTTCTTAAAAACAACCAATCTAAAATAATCTTTATACCAAAGATATACATTTTGACATGGAAAGTTTTGCTACTCTATAAGGTCTTTTTCTACAATAAGATCCCAAACTATTATTATAGGACTCTGAGCCAGTATCTACACCCAAACTGAACCATTTATTATTTTCCAAACTCTACTTTGAAATATTTTACCTTGAACTCATGATCTATCTGAAATAGTTTTCTTCTGTATTTCTGTCAAAAATCTTGTATGTTTATTATTATTTGGACAATGAAGGGTTTCTTGATCCTGTAAAGTGTGGCTGGAAAGTAGAGAGATGGCAAGAAAGAAGGACATAAAAATAAATAAACAATCTCAGTTACTCTAGGGAAAAGTGTTTAATCCTGCACAGTCGCAGTGGCTAGCCAATTGTATTAGTCAGGGTTCTCCAGAGAAATAGAACCAGTAGTATTGATCAATTAATTTAAAGGAATTAGCTCATGTAATTCTAGAGGCTGACAAGTCCTAAGATCTGCAGTTGACAAGTTGGAGACCCAGAAGAGTCTATATATATACACACATATACATATATACATATATAGAGAGAGACCCAGAAGACACACATAGTTTCAGTTTGAAAGTTATCAGGAACCATACCGAACAAAAGCTATTCTTTTAGTCTGACTACGAAAGTCAAAAAAGACCAATAACTCAGCTCAAGGCCATTAGGCAGGAGAAGTTTCCTCTTTCTCAGCCTTTTTGTTCTATCCAGGTCTTCAATTGATTGGATGGGGCCTATGCACTTTAAAGAGAGAAATCTGCACTACATGTTCTACTGATTCAAAAGTTAATCTCATTCAAAACTTTCATGGGTATATCCAAAATAATGTTTTACCAGTTGTCTGGGCATCCCATGACCCAGTCAAATCATCCCTTAAAATTAACCATCATACTTATTCTTTACCTATTGTTGCTTTTTAAATTTGTTTTAGTGATATCATTATATCTTTAAGTATTAATAATGAATAATCTTGTCTGCAAATCTTGAGGGAAAAGACCACATCTCATCTTCAATTTTCTTCCCTTCAAGAACTTGTTTAATAATGTGTGGTTCACAGTTTCTCAATAAATACCTGACTAACAGACCTTGAACTTGATCATCTGACTCAGAGGGAGGTAGAACCAATTATTGAATAATAAAACTTCCTAGCAGCAACTAATTTAATCTTTATAAATATCCAAATCAAATCGTCAGTGAGACACTCCATATTGTCATTTTATGTTGTAGCATATAAACCAGGATTTTAAACAGCTAATCAAATGCTGCAGGTTTCAAGTAGGGAAACCAATGGATAACCTAATGTTTACAGAAATATGTATATTTTCAATAAATTTTAAGTGTAGTGGAAAGCCAACAACTATCCCATTTGTAGATTATCCTTAAAAACAACAACAACAACAGTATTTTACTCCCCATTATTTGTGATATTTTAGAAGTAAAATTTTGGTTATATTCTTAAATTTTTGACAAAAATTAGTTAAGACTGCAAATCTACGATTTCTTGCAAATTAAAGTCAGTGGAAATTTTAAATGATATTCTTTTATAACTAATAAATGTGTAATATTTGCTTATTTTAAGAAGTCTATTGATATGAATTACTGTTTAGTTTAATTAAGTCATATTTATTTGTATTTCTTGAAATTGCAGAAGTTTTCCATATATGATACTTCCTCAAATATATATAACTTCTATCCTCAACTATTTTAAATAATATTTGATAAGGATTACTTATTATTAATTTATTGATTATTGTTAATATTTAATGAACAGTAATAAGTTTCTCAGAAATTGTCATTTATGACAAATTATTTATAAATCATACTACTGTAAATACTAATACATATATATCTTTTAGAGACTGCTAAAGCAAATGATGAAAAAATAGAACCTCCTCACACAAGGAACTGTTACCTAAAAATATGGGAGGCAATAATGAAACAAAAAGCATTTATTCGAATTCAAATGATTGCATTCTGGGCAGTATAGATTCAGGCAGAAACCCAAATAGTGAGGTCCCCCTCCCACATGAGAGGGACTTGGGGTTTCTTTGAGATTGGGGAGGAAGATGAGGTAAGTTGTAAAAGTTCTTTGGTTAAAGATAGGTTTGTACTCCATAGTCTTGAGATTCAGTCATTGGTGAAGCCCAATTTCATCTGTTCTTACAAATAGGATATTCTTGTTCTTATTGACTTCCTAAAATGCTAGCAGTTTGGTGCAGTTTGGAAGATAAAGAAAAAAGACCTGCATTTCAATTCCTTTGACATGGCTACTTTGGCTCTATATGGCTTTATGTGGATTCACTCATGTTATCTAGCACAGAGCAAAATAGCATATACTGTGAACTTAGTCCAGATTTTTCTTTTTTAATAGGAGTGAACCTAAGTATATACTTGACCTTAGAATTAAAATTCTGTCCATATGAGAATTAAAATGACATGACAATTAGAAATAAAAAACATGAAATATATAAACCAAATTATATATTATATTATAATATATATAATGTTATATTATATTCATTTATTATATTATATTAATTTATTCTATTCTATTCTATATTATATCAAATTATATATATGATCAGCCAATGTTTCTTCACGATACTCAGCTTGATGTAATAATCAATCTGTTTAGATTATAGAAAATATGTATATAAATGTTTAAATTTTCTAGACAAGCTAAATTTTATTTTTCCCTTTAAGAATTAATGATTAGTTTGTTTTCTAAATGGGACTGAAAATGCAAAAAAAAAAAAAAAAAAGAAAAAAGAAAAAAGAAAAAATATGGCAGAAATTTCTATTTTTAGATTATGCTTTTTTTTCACCCAGGGTACTGTATGTACTATTTTCCTTACTATCTTATTCTCCAAATCACCTTTGTCATCTAGATGCTATTATTAGATTGCAAAATACATATTTACATATTCATAGATTTTAATCAGTCTTAGGTTGACAGTATAATCCAAAGAAGTCCTTATGTTTAGTTATAACTCCTTATTATGGCTTCAATCTTACAATTTCATGCTCTAATATAGACTATGATCTAAAAATATTTTTATTTGCATATCAGTTTTATCCCTACTGAAATTTTTCATAATTCCAACAAAATTGTTCACTAAAACTGCTCAAGCAATAGGTTGAAAAGAGTGTAAATTATTTATTGATACAGATGACTTTAAATTGAGACCCAGATTAATTTTACTAGGTCACTGGCTTTGGAGAGCTGAAAACCACATAAATAGCCAATGTTTTTCAATCAGCATAGTAAAGCATACAGTTTCTGAATAATATATATCCACTTCAAAAATTTTATTTAATTGATGAAAATATCTTTTTTGTATATATTCATTAGTTAGATTCTATCATGTTTAATAACATGACTTCACATCAATTTTGATTATTGCCAATTGCCAAAACTATGTATACATTAAATTATGCCAGATACATAGTTACTGCTGGTTCATCTTATGCTGCTTTATAGATGGTGAGCCTTTGTAAGAAATAGAAATCAATCCAACCTTTCTCCCTGCTCATCTCCATTTATAGTTAGCAAATCTGAGCTAATTTCGTGAACTTTGGGTAGATTTTTCAAGATCCTTGTCCTCAAAATAATTTTTTTTTGTGTTTAAGTTAGGGCTTAAAGTTTTAGGTTGGCTGAGGTCTCTGCTAAGGAGTACTTTCCATTATAGACTATCTCAGGTTATTGCTCTGATTTCACTTCACCTGGCAAGATGGATATAACTGTGGAATTAGACGTAATGCCTTGTGGTTGGGGGGTTTTTAATTTTTTTTTATTTTTCAATTATAGTTGACATTCAATATTATATTAGTTTCAAGTGTACATACAGCATAGTGGTTAGACATTTATATGATTTATGAAGTGATTCCCCCATAAATCTTGCACCCATCTGACACTATATACAGTTATTACAATATTATTGACTATATGCTCTAAGCTGTATTTTATATCCTGTGACTATTTTGTAACTGCCAATGCAATGTTTTTTGTTAAATAACACACTGATCTCTTTGTTAAAACAGCTCACCTGCCTTTGGTAATTTAAATCCTCTTCTTTTTCTGCATGTAAATGTACTCATTTGTAAGTCTCTTTTTGTTTTTCTTCCTCATGCTGGCATTTTTATGCCATGAGTACAGTACTCTCTCTGAACTATAGATTTTTTTTTTTCTGCAATTAAGAGAACATATGCAATTTGTAGGAATCCCTGTTTTATCTGGCCCAGGAAACATTTTAGGTAAAACATGATTTGTTTCAACTTCAAGTTTATTAGTGGACGAAAGCCAATACATTCCTCACCAACTCACAGACTTGCATGATATTTTATGTAGCATTCAGTTTAAGCAAACAAACTTTGACTATGCTTTAAAAACATCAACTCTTTCTGGTTCATTTAGGAGACACAATGCAGGATTTAAACTCTCTGGGAAACTACTCTTTTTCCTAGTCCTTTCCTCAGCAAAGCAGGCTGTTGATTCCAGACAATAAGCAATTAAATTAATTAAGCATAATTATTTATTTATTTCATATTTCCTTTGCTTAACCACACTAAAACCTAAATCTAAATTTGATCTTACTGCCATAGTCTGTATATGGAATACATATTTTATTTGTCCACACATCTATTTTATAGGCAAAAGGAAAGATACAGGTTTAGTTAACAGAATGATTAAAGAAGATGATTTAAGTAATACAAATAAACGCCCTTTAACACTGTATCTACCAGACAGTAATTTTGCTTGTTTGTTTGTTTTGTTTTGTTTTGTTTTGTTTTTGAGAGCTTCAAAATGAGGAGAAAGGCAGAAAGCTTTTATGGGTAAAGAATAAGGAACAAGGAAGAAATAAATTTAAAAAACCACCTGATTGGCTGGGCCACATAGCCAATCTTGTTTGGGGTGAGAAGGCTCAGAATTGTTTTGGTTTTTGGGACATGGCTGATGGGGTGTATACTGAGTTTCTGGTTAGGTGGAACATTTACAGGACAATAAAGTTGTCTAAGTTTCTTTTTGCTAATGTGACATCTCGGGCAGGAGCAGCTCCATTTTGGGCCTAGATATTTCTTTCAACATTTTGGAATCTCATTTTAATTCTTAAATCAGGGAATCTGATAGAACTGTATCTAATGAACTGTTATAACTATGCCATCGATAAAATAGTCTGTACCTATCTGACACATTGAAATAACCGTTAGTAAACGCCCAAATATTTGTGACAATAAATAATGTAACTCTCTAGGTAAGAGAAAACCAAATGCTTTACAAATTAAAGACATTCTTCTCACTGCATACTCTTCTGGTATATGAACTATGAAAGTTCTTTATAAAGTTGTCAACCTTTTTTTAATTTAATTTTTCTAATCCTAGAACCATAAAGAGATACAGCCAGATTTAGGTCTATCTCATGGTGAGTTTTGCTATTGGGTGAACACAATTATAATGAAATTGCACTGGATTATTATGCAGATGCACACATATATTGATGTGTTTTGCTTTTCATTTTTAGAATAAAATCAATTCTACTTTAGTGTCAGTACATTCTGAGTGGAAGGGATATCCTGCTGTGATGTGATGAGCATAATAAAGGCTGATTAAAGTGTCAATGATTCAGCTGTGTTTTGTATTACAAAGTTAAATATGGTCTTTTCATTTAAACAAAATGGTTCAGAATAGATGGGGGTTCAGGACAATAGGTCAGTGTGGAACAATTTAAGTACGTGGCTCAATCCATTGAAGAATAAAAAAGAATTTATTAACTTGGTCCCCGACCATGACTGGAGCTGTACCTCAATCTCCCTTGTACGTCATGAAAAAAATCTTTACAAACAATAAAACTTTCTGAACACACATTACTTTTTATATTCTTGGATGTGATCGAAGGCAATGTGATACCATTTGAATAATTCTTTAAAACTTTGAGAAATGGTGTTAAATTATAAAAAGCCCAGAAATTTTATTGTTCATGTATTTTGAATAATTTTCTTTTGGGGATGATGGAGGCAGATATGGGAGAATAGCTTCCAAATACCATGACAGTACTCTTGAAAATGAACTGAGATATTTTTGTAAAACATAGCTGGCTTTATTAAGCTTTATTATGATGATTGATTTCAAAGTTACAATAATAAAATAATTTGGACACTATAGTAGGAAATTAAACCACACTTTAAAAAACATTATATATAAATATAAATTGGCAGTGAATATAGTTTATAACCTTCATGTGTAAATATTATGGGTGATTGTTATTTTGTTCTTTATATTTTTCTATATATTCAGAATTTTATATATTATTTATTAATATTATGTAATCTATTTATTAGTAATAAAAACAAGTTGTAAGTTCATGAAGGAGGCATTTTTGTCATCTGATTTTAATCATAAAGTGAGCAGAATCCACTAGAATAGATAAGGTTATATATACTTCCCTTCTTCCAATTAAAAAAAAAAAAGTTATATATTAGACTCTGCTCTAAGAGATGGATTGTGATTAAACTTCAGTGGCAACAATTTTAAATTTGTATTAATTGTTAAATATACCCACTAGAAAAAGAATATGGAAATATGACACATTTTGATTTTTTCTGCACCTTCCCAAGTGGCCATCTCTGTGTCAGCAAGGACACTGTCAGGAAGGCAAATTTTTCTTCTACCCTCTTAGGTTCAATTTTTGAAGGCCTGCAAACTAAACTGACAAAAAAGAGATTAACAAAGAAATCCAATTTTCAATCATGTAATTTTATTAATATATTTATGGAAATTCATAGGAAACTGTGGCTCAAGATGGTAGTTAGAATTTGGGGTTATATAACACTTTAATCAGGGGAAAACAGTGAAAGGGTACTTCCATGAATTTTTATTTTTATTCATTTAAAGCAAATGAATTTTAATATGAGAAGGAGAGAAGACACAAGGACTTAAGGAAACAAATGACTTTTAGGAAAACGAAATGGGCCCTTGGAATAGACAGGAGGTATGATAGCTGTGAGGCAATGTCTGTTTAAATGCGGTGCTGACTCCTCTCCAACCTTAAGCATCAGTCTTTCTGTGTCTCAAAACTTCAAGGGAGGGAATTTATGACAGTTTTTTTTTTTTTTTTGAGAAATTTTGCTTTCAGGCAGATAAGAAAAAGAAAATCTATTCTTAAATGCCCTTAGCTCAAAATAATTTTTATGTTACAATGGTATATTATTGACTCCTTCAGCAATGTACATTTTATGATCTGAGACAAATTTTAAAACATGTCGGATACCTCCTCTGAATAAATAGCTTACTGGGATCAATATTTTCTCACTGTACTAGATGGCATTTCTTTTAAAATATGCAGCTTTTCAATGAATATTATAGCCCATCAGAGCCTGGGAGGTTCCCTTTGACTGATAAGGAGAGACAAGGAGAACCTGCTTATTACTAGATCCTCAGTCCTTATCTTTTCTGGTATCTCCTTACACTGTTTCACAAAGACCACCTCACAGACAATATCTGTCTGATCCTGGAATTGACAGATGGAAACAGTGGATTATTTTATTTATTTCACATTTGAAGAAATTAAAATTTCAACACTGCTCCTTTATTTATACTGTTCAGACCAACTTGAATTAATGCATATCTAATAGGTATATATTCAGTTAATACGTTAACATTTTATATCTTTAACTCAACTTAAATCTTAAATGATTCAGTGCCACATTGACATTTTCTTTCCTGCGGCTGGAAATAATTTCGTTTTAAGTAATGAACCCATATTTGTTGTAAAAAAATAAAATAGAAAATTCACATAAGCAAAAAGAAAAAGAAAAAACTTTATATAATTATATGAACAAGAGATAATTTGTTGATATTTTTATTTATGCTCTATGCAATAAAAATGTATATAAATTATTTTTATGTAACAAGGGAACTGCTGCTTCTACTCTTTTGTTTTTTATTCCGGTTTTCTCCCTGAGAAACATCATAAACATTCTTTCATGTTAATAAGGTAAGATTCCTTTTCTTGCCTTTGTCTTCTTTATGATTGAAACGTACTTTTAAAAACCATACTCTATAGCTGGATATTTAGATTGTCAAAATTTTAGCATTAAAAATATTTCACTTTTAATATCCCTTCCATATATATTTCTACATTTATCCCATTATAGCTTCAGAATACATTCTTAGAAATATGATTCAAAGTTTATACATATTTTTAAAGTAACCATAATTTTGCAAATTATAATCTTCTTTTTATAAATACATGTTTTTCTACTTGATGGTTGATAAATAACCCCACTCTGCCTTCTACCCCTTCACCCCCATGCCAATCCTATGTTCCTGTTTCTCTGATTTAAATCTAGTATTTTCCTTTTTCCTCTATCTAGAATTTTTATGTTTCTTACTACCTTTTCTATTGCCAAATAACATATCAAAGATAAAAAAAATAAAGTGGCAGTCCAATATTAATTAAATATTGAATTTCAACTTAAAACTATAAAACTTGCATCATAATGAATAGAAATTAACCTGCCGACAAAACAAAACAAAGCAAATTAAAAAAAAAAAAACACAGATTTATGAAACCATAAAGGCAAATATTTATTTAAGACAATAAAGAATTCTTCTATTTTTTAGTGGTGCTCTCTTTTAATCTCAGATTAAATTATGAAAATTACTCAACCTTAGTACTACGTTTGACTTCCTGGGAAGTATGCAATACTAACATCTACTGTTGCCAAGGAATTTATATTTAAAAGACTTTTAAAACTTAATAAACAATGAATAGAATAAAATAGCTTTTCACCATTTACAAAAGTAAACATGCAAAAATAACTGGCCAATCTGTTTGAAATTAGTCCAGTTTATGCTGATAGTTTATACAATAAAATTATCATAAAGTATAAAAAAAGTAGCGATATGGATTTATTCAATCTTGTATTCGTGTATAGATTCGATAAAGATGCGTGATTCAGAGTTCAGGTGAGTGGTTGTAGCAAAATGATCTGACATGCATCACTCTTTAGTGGAGCTGTTGAAAGATTGCAGAAAGATTATGTAATCAAAAGTGTAGTTCTCTTAAAATGAGTAATATTGTTTAATAAAGAGAGATTATTAAACTCCTTTTACTTTTTATGTTTGAAGCCTCCTTTTGTATTCCTTTGGTCCACACATATGCTAAATGAAACTGATATGAACCAGAAGCTTCCCTGGCACCAAAAGGATTCTTCATTTTCATTGTGCTTAGTATATTTCTCAGCTGAAGCCCTTTGCCATATTGGAATGCAATTGATCATTTTAAATACCTTTCTTTTCTTCTAACATTTGAACAACATATCCCTTATCCATTCTTGTGTCCTAGCACATGCATAAATAATTTGTAATTGAAAAATGTCCAGATTAGTTCCTAAATTATCACTCTGAAAGCTTACTAGATAGTAAAAAGGTTCAGAACAGGCCCTCCAAGGTATGACACTTTGGCATGAGGATTATTTTGAGCAATTGAGACATTTGAGACCCTCCCTGAAAGGTTAAGAGAGACCTTTACCTTTCCCTCAAATTTAAATTGAGGACCTTGCCCAGAGTAAGAGTTGTTACGAGAAATATTTTTATGACCTATTTGTATGGCAGGGCAAACTAATTACTGGACATTTGTTCTTATTGTCTTATGTACTAAATTCCTCCCCTCTGAAACCTAATGTCCCCATCTGATTCCATGGCTCAAGATGGCATATTTACTTCATTTTATCTTTCTGTTTAGAACCTCTCATGTATGTGGGGTTCCATACATATGAAATTAAATTTGTTTTTTTCCCTGTTAATCTGTCTCATGTCAATTTGATTATCAGACCAGTTGAAGAACTTTAGAAGGATAGACAAAATTTTATTCTCCCAAACAGAAGCTTCTATTGGCTTGACCTGAGTAATTTGTAGACTTTCCTTATCACCAGGCAAAGCCAAGAGAAACTGTCCAGACAAGCTTTTAGGCACAGTGGGAAAGATTTTTTTTTTCTTTGTAAATTTATTAAAGGAGTATAGGAGTAATCCTGACAATTTGAAAATTGTTGTTTTCCCTTTGTGGTGAATAAATTCTTGTAAAAGCAAATGTCTTATGAAAAACAAAATGTGCTTATAATACTAGATGACTTTTAAAAACCAGAATTAGATTGGGATTGCTCAGTGTCACATTGCCGTTTGCATTTTACATGTCACATTTGTTTTTGATGATGTAATAGTGAGGTAACTCTGGATGGGCTTTGGCAGGTACATTTTTTAAAGCCTCTATATAACAATGATATCACTATTATTAAATAGCTAGTCTTAAGTAGTAATGAGTAAGCTCTGAGCATGTACAGATTTGTTTTTCTGACCTCTGTTACATTACCTGCCACATTATAATGGTTCCCTGAATAGTTATGGTGGCCGATGAGATTAGTTGTCTGGATATAGATATTTGTGCCTCAGTAGAGGTAAGTGCTGATTGTAGCCATCCATGGCATTTCTCATTTTCACTGGTCACTATTATTGGAAGGAATGCAGAGAAAATAAAAGATAATAAACATTGATTAACGTTGTCATATTTCTAAAGATTCAAAACTATTATTTTTACTTGAGATTTTATTTTTTATATCAATAAAGATTGGAATATAATATTTTCTTTCAATTTTAAATGTGTTTTTCTTACAAGAATCATTATTACTATATCTGTAATTCTTGATGAAGGTCAGCCCAATTGCTGAAATCACATTTTAAAAAGATATTTTTGATATTCTAAATGATTATTGCTGAGGTTAATTTAGTATAAAAAGGATAAATCTAGTGACAATTTAATATACTCATGGCTTTTGTTCTCCTGTCATTCTTTGCATGTGACCTATTCTTGATGATAATTTAGAGGTAAGTTTTCTACTGTCACATAGGCTGAACTAGAATGACATTTCATTTCCTTAAGATATGCATATTCTGGAGATGGTTGTTAAATTATAATGTGAAAACTGAAGCGAGAAGTGAAACCATGTGACATATGAAAATCAAATGCTATTATTTGTCCATTATTTCAAAAAGCTCATTTGTCTTTCTGGAAAACCATAAGAAAGTTGGTTAGGAATAAGAATATCGAAGTATGGTTTAGGGAGATGATACCCTGGCTCTGAGAAACTGCATGTTGTTAACTTCCCAAGACTGTCTTTCTATACTTCATGGGAAACAATTATAATAAAGTGGTTATTTCTGAGAAAGAGGTGAGGGAAACAGGTTTTAGGAGGACTAGAAAAGATGTAGAGTGAATCCATACTGCTTTACTCTTTTAAAAAATGAACATAATGTGATAAAATTTTAAGATTTATAAAAAATCTTAATGGTGGATAAATATTATGAACAATGGACTCTGTGCTTTTGTATACAATTAAATTTATAAAATAGAAAGTAAATTAAAATAATCAGTGTGAAATGGAGAAGCACAAAGGTGATTCCTTAATGATTTCATCCTGTAGTTTCAATAAGGTGAACATCTTTCAGATAACTAAATATTAAGAAATATGACCTGAAAATGAGGATAAATGAACTTACTATTAACATACCAGAGTAACTCAATAATAGTCTTCACAAAATTTTGAGTACTTATACATATGGCAGATGACTTTTAGTGTGGGGAAGTAGCAAACATGAGAAAATAATCTGTATTATACTTATCTACTTCAAACTATCACTTAAGACCTCACCTATGTCTTAACAATAAAAGCTTAAAATTTAACTTAATGAAGAATACAACTAAAATGTAAAGCATTAGCATATGTCATATTAAAAAGAACATATAAGGTATTATCTTGACTTTGAGAACATCTTGATGTTTTGCCATCTGGAAAAATGTTTACAACTTTCATTGTCACAGTGTGAAACAGCTAAAATTGAAATATAAAAAGTCCTAAGAAATGTTTCAAAAACAATGCAGAAAAAGAGAATAAGAAGAGATGCCCTATGAGAAGTCTTTATTTGTAAAAGGCAAGCTGTGAGAGGAGTGTAGTTAATATTAAGAAAAGTATGGACACTGTGTATAGTGCATCTGTCTAAGCTTTGTTTAGTGTACAACTAGGCATCCATTCCTTGATACCTGTGAGAAGCTCTCCCTCACAAAATAGATAATGCCTCTTGAGAGCAGGATGAGATAAAACAAATGGATTGCAAAAAGTTCAGTAAAAATCATAACTTATTAATCTATAATGACAAACCAAAAGAAATATGGTTATTTAGGAGAAGATAACCATTATTTCTCTTAAATCTTACCTACTATGTGCCCAAGGCTATCTCCTTGACCAAACTTTAGGCAGGCCTTTCTGAGCCCTCTTGTTGACTAGGCCTCATCCTTAGGCCCTGTTTTTGGTTGGCCCAATTTAGTGGTAGTGAGAATCCTCCTAAATCAGTTTAGTTAGAATCCCCCACTCTTGATATCTAAAACCCTAGCCTGCCTTCAGCAACAATCCCATTAGGTCAGGTTAGCAAGAATCTTCCTATCCTTGGCATCTCTTGTTAGTAATTTTTCATCCACTGACTCCCTTATTCTTCTGGTTGACTATAAATCCCCAGCTGTCTGCTGTATTCAAAATTGAGCCTGATCTCTCTCCTTTATTATGATAATTTTGAGACCTATTGCAATAGTTCTGATAAAGATTTTCTCACTGTTTCAACAAGTGTCAGAATAATTTTTTCTTAAATATATGTTTTTTTTCTTCTGCTAAAAACAGAATTTGGGAACCAAACCCAGTATAGGAATTCTCATGCTATTTTAGGCATGGTATGGACAAGAATAAAATATGTTAAATTAACATTTGTATCCTGAGTGGTTCACATACAAAAGGTCCTATACTATTCACTTACAAAAATGCATATAACTTCAAAAGTGTATGAACAAAATAAGAAAATCACACACAAATAACCACATACACATACACAAACACATATACACACAAAATAACAATAAAAGCATAAGGGAAAGATCACATTAAATCAATATCAGAAGATTCTGTGAAGAATTAGTAGAAATGTATAGAATAACAAAAGTGAAGATGGAGTCGATTTCACAAAGAAATAACATTATGATAATACAAAACTGAGATACTTAAGTAGTAGAACTTAAGAGGTGGTGGTAATGACATAAGAGATGAGAAAAGGCATTTCTAATGGAAGACATGGAATGGCTAAATGAGAAAAGTTTTTATACTCAAAGAAGAGTATATTTTAGTGTAATGGATATAGTGTAAATCTCTGTCACTTATGCACCAAATAAGGCTGTCCAAAAATTCTACCTCTATATACCTGAGTTTTCTCATTCATAAGAAAAGCTAAAATATTTTGCAAGCTTATTACTGTCATGAAAAAATTATGATAATGAATGCAAAATTCTTTGTTAATCGTAAAACATTATTATGCAACTGTAAAGAATCATTACTTAATCCTCAAGCATTGAGGAGCACTTAAAGAATTTTCAGGCACTAAAAAGTATAATCATAATTTCATTTTAGAAATATTTATTGGGCAAAGTTAGAGGGAGACATGGAAAGCAAATCTATTGCAGTGGTTTAAATGAGAGATAAATAGAATTAAACCACTCCACATATAGTTAGGAGACAGATCGTACTAGATTTTAGCAACTGATTAAAAATGAAGTAAAAAAATAAGAAAATATGACTCAAAAGTTTCAATTTTGATGAGATGGTATAATTAATAGAAAGAAAATTCATGAGAAAAAGAGTTTAGAAGAAAGTTAATGTGTTTGACTTTGAAAATATATTTTAGGATGCCAGTCAGACATTTCAGCAAAAATGCTCAGCAGAGATTAAAAATAAAGGATGGTAAAGGGATATGGAGAGGAGATAAAGATTTAGGAGTCATTTTAGTATCAATTGATACAATGGAAATGAATATAGTGATAAAAAATGAGAGTGAATAAATAAAGCAATAGTGTTGTTAGTAAAACTCTAATTGATAGCATCTACCTTCATATTAGAAAGTAATGTTGGTGCTTGAAGATTACCTATTGAGATGCCAAATGATGTCAGCCAACTAAAAATGGATAGTTAGAAAACAGCTGTCTGAAGCCAGCAAAGTTACTTCTGAAATCCTTCTGTTTCTTTAAGAAAGTGTTCTATCTTAGTCAGTTCAGGCTACTGTAACACACACCATAGATTGGGTACCTTAAACAACAGAGATGATTTCTCCTAGGAGTGGAGGCTGGGAAGTTCAAGATCTGGGTGCCAGCATGGTCAGGTTCTGGGTAGAGCCCACTTCCTGGTTTACAGATGCCAGTCTTCTTGCTGTGTTCTCACATGGCAGAGAACAAATAAGAGTCCTAGTCCCTTTCTTGTCTTACAAGGACACTAATGCCATCACAGATGCTCTAGCTTCGTGACCTCATCTAAACCTAATTACCTCTCAAAGCCCACTTCCTAATACTATCTCACTGAGGGCTAGAGTTTCAACATAATAATTTTGAAGGGACACATGTATTCTCAATGTTGGGAATGTCATTCAAAGAATATTGATATTTCACGAGGAGGGAAATGGTGTTTCAGGGTTGCTCACTGTGGTAGGTAGAAAAATGGCCCTCAAAAATGTCTACCTTCTTATCTCAGAACCTATAATTATGTTGCTTTACATAACAAAAAGTACATTCACGTGTAATTATATGAAGGCTCTTGAGATGTGGAGATTATCTTGGATTATATGGGCTGTCTCATTGTAATCACAAGGCTCCATACAGAAGGGAGGCAGAAGCATCAGAGAAGAAAATGATGAAAGTAAAGGTCAGACAGGGGACATTTTAAGGATGTATGCTGTTGACTTTAAAGACAGAAGAAGAGGCCAGGAGTCAAAAATGCGCTATAAACTCTGGAAAAGGCAAGAGAAAAGATTCTCCCCACAAGCCTCCCAAATTAATCGTACTCTGCCAATACCTGATTTTAGTCCAGTAAAACCATTTTAAACTTCTCACCTCCAGAACTGTAAGATAATAATTTTATACATTTTTAAGTTCTTATAAATTTGTGAAATGTTTGTAGTAACAATAAATAAACAAATATACCTATCAATATACAGGGCCTTCTTTTACAAAGGGATTATTTCAGAGCATCTATCAATTATTTATCTTGTTTGGTGACTCAAAGAAGAAAATAGATTTTTTTTTCTTGATTGACATGAATACTGGAGGATACATGTTGATAGATCTCTCTGTTTCAGTATCTTTTGCAAGAACCCATAAAGACGAATAAAGAGATTAGCTCTGTCATTGTATGGAGGGCTCATGACTGAAAATAGCATAGAGGAAAACATAATCAAGAAATTGAGGGAGAAATAAACAAAAAATAATTCCTGAAGTCCTTGGTTGAAAAATGATCCAGCCATGAGAACTTCATAGTTCCATGAACTAACATTTTCTTTTAATAAAATTTGACTTGAATTTATGTTAATCATGACTGAAAAATCCTAGACCAATATATAAGATAAAAGATATAAGATGATACAAAAGAGAAAAAGTGGAGCTGAATTCATTGGGGTGAAACATGTTTAAAAAATGGTGAAGTTAACAGACATATTGAAATTCCTAAAATAGATATTATGGAATAGGAGAAAGGAGAACATAGGAAACAGGGGTTACATAATTGAATAAGGTAGAAACGAGATTAAAGACTGGTAATAGTAGAAAAAAAGTGAAAGAGAATATTAAAAATGATTGGTAAAAAAATAAATAATTTGCATGACTTCTAAGAAAGTTTTATAATGAATAAACACAAGAGTCATCTAAATATGATATTATGGACAAGCATAAGTGTGACCACCTAGCAGAAGCTAGTGGGAGTAGATCTGCCTTGAGTCAGATGTGCTTAATGAAAAGAACTGGGGGAAAATTGTAATGGAATTATAAATTTTTAAACAATCCATGTATTTCAAAAATTTTAGATTTGATTTTTAAAGTTTCTTTAGTTCTTTTGCCAAAATTTGAAATGTAAGAGAAAATTTCATCCAAATGAACCGATTTTTCTAATACATAGGAAATTATTTATTTTCCTAGCTCTTAGTTCATGTTGGAATAGAAAGAGTAGGAGAAAAAGGATAATAGAGATAGAGAAGTAGAAAGGAAGGAGGAATAGAAAGAAGAAAAGGAAAGATTTTAGGAAAAGGCTCTAAAGCATAGCTAATAACAGTGGTCAAGAGTGCCTCTTTCTACCAATGCCTTTACTGTATTCCCAACCACTCAGCTCTTTTGCCAGTAGTTTTCAGAAGCAATTTAAATAGTTTCACAGAATGTAGAATCTCTACAACAATGCTTAGTATAATGGATTTACTCACAGAGCACTCAGAAAACATTTGCTGATGAAAACGGCATTTGTCTTCCAAACATCACCATCCTAATGAGCAGTGAAATGGATTACAGGTGAGAAAAACAGGATTCTGGATTATGCATTGAAGGATAAATAGGAGTTGATAAAAAGTAGAGCAACATGCTTATTAACTGCCTCTTTCTTACTCTCTTGCTAGTAGACATAGATACCAGAGGATGTAGTGTATTGTATTAGCCAACATAAACCCAATTTCCTTTCTAGCCTAATTCCAGAGTATAAAGTTATTCTTCCCGGGACATGACTTCTCTTAAGAAGCAGAAATGTTTGACTGTGTTAGAGCATGATTTCATCCAAGGTAAGAATGTATTAAGCTTTAAAATGACTTTGAAAAGCTTTGGGTATCTATACTTATTGTGTGTAAAAGATTTAAAATTACTTTGAGAACTGTGGTTGCAGATTTGAAATTTGGCACAGTCTCCTGTGTTCAGTGCTGATCTGTTTCAGAGTTTCTTTAAACTTGAGCAGAGTAAGGAAAATGCCACCACTATCATCTTGGTTAAAGGTGAAGAAATATGCTTATAAAATGCAGCTATGGTGATTTTGTAAGGCCTTTTAAAAAAAACTATCTGCACAAAATTTTTTCTATATTGTCAGAAAAAAATACTAATTTTTTTTTCTTAAAATTTTCTATTTTTCCTGTCTAATGGAAGTTTAGATTTTTAAAGGCAGTTTTATCTAAATGATTCTATCTGGCTTTGCCTTTTGTAAAAGTGAATGCTTAGTGAGTCAGCAATGGAGCTAAGATTTCATCAGTTTGTTGACCAGTCTAAATATACAGGGAAATGTGAGTGGAAAACTCAAAAGTACTTTTTCAGCAAGAACATCATTTGCGTGTTAATACATATACAACTAATTGCTTGTCGTGTTTTATTACACAACCTCTAACCTCTCATAGCTAAGGACGGACACATCTTTAAGTCCCCACTTTTCTGTTATAATTTTTCTAACATAGATTTTTGTACATAAGTCAAAATTATTTTAATTATTCTTCCAGGTGAGCAAAATAATTATAAACCATTACGCAGATCACAAATTAAAAACAAACAAACAAACACATTATTTGTCAATGTTTCCAATGAAAATTAAATATGTGTCCAATGATAAAAGCTGTGCCTCAGAATGGCATGCTTTTCTGATCTGCTCCCAGGATAAACTGTATTCAGAGAAGCCTGTGTAGCCATCAGTCTGCAGAACTAGGGTTCCCTCCACTTCTTCATGCACAGGCTTTTCGAGTTTCCTCAATCAGTCTGCATGCTAATAAAGTTTGCATTCTTATTCACCAGGGGCAAATCCCAGGATATACTTAATAGCATCTAGAATGGGAGGATTAACTTGTATTGAGTTAGAATACAACTTCTAATTAGAATACAACCAAAAGCTTGTCAAAATATATGCCTTCGAGTTGAAGTAAGTTGTGATTCCTTGATATGTATGTATAAGGGGTCATGTACTGAGGTCAATTAAGTCTGTTTTGTATTTGTTAATCAGTTACCAGTCATTTATTACTATATAAGAAGACTAATGTCACAGAACTATTTATACTATTATTTTTAATTATAAGAATAATAATTATATCTAAAGTCATGAATGATACATTATAAAAATATATTTATTAAAAGATTTATTCTATTTCAAAGGCAGATGAATGATATTTCTTAGTTACTCTTCCAGAAATATGTTTTAAATATGTTTTGATGTGCCAGTGTGTAGAGGAAACATTTTAAACATTTTTTAAAATTATAAATTTGTTCAAGATATTATATATACATATTTTACATACAAATTTATCCCATGTGCCCTTATGTATCTATGTATTTCTGTTACTTCTTTTAGCCCTTCTCCCTCACCTTCTCTTACTCACCCACAATATCTAGACACTTTTGGCAGTAGTGTAAATTAAAAATAAAATAAAGCTAATTTTTTCGCTCCCCTCTCTGATATTGTTAATAATTGCTCTCTTTTACTTTTGATACTTTTTTTATAGCAGGTTAAAAGATAACTTTTATGTAGGGATTTTAGTTTCAGCTAAGACAGAGTGACATATGTATAAATAATTATCTAGCTTAGCAATGTAACACAGTTTCATCAATAGTAAAATCTATGGTTTTTTGGTCCAAGTATTGTGATGTGTTTTTTAATATGGTTTTCACAAACCCAGTGTAACCTGTAAAATGCTTGATGTTCATTGAGCACCTGTCAGACAATGTGTAGGCAATGAACTTACAGGTATTAAAAGATGCAATTAAAAACAGACTGTTCCCTATTAAATTTTTTTCAGTGTTTCAGATATCTGCAAAATATAATGTGTTTATTAGAATATAATGTGTTATTTTAAGAAGAAATGTTCTTAATAAGAAAATGAAAATGTAACAGCCACAGGTTGATATATCTGAACTTAGTGATGATGCAGCAACTATCAAAAGGGAAAATCATTGGAAAGGATTAGTTCAGTTGTCAAAATTAAATTGAGTATGCCTCAAAAGAAGGAAAAACTTAATAATAAGTTACATTATGGTTTATATTTCCAAACAACAATACCCCATAAGATTTACAGATGAATCAAAGGAAGGAGTAAGTATATTACCTATAGTTAAATAAAAGGAAAAAAAGACTAGATTGGAAAGCCTAGCATCATCCAGTTTACATATGAGTCTATGTAGGTGGGAAATTAAAGAAGTTTATGAGTAATTTAGATTTTGATTTTATAATGTATAACTAAAATCAATGTCAATCTAAAACTATCTGAGAATATGAGCAAAAAATTATAACATGATTTTTTTTTAGTTAGCTAGTTGGTAAATTTTTTTATGACTTTCAGATGCTCAAACTAAGTCCCATGTCTGTGCTCCAAATTTTCCTATGCACATAAAAAATAATTTCATGCCTAAATGGAAATTTCTGTCTGAATTTTGCATACAGAATATTCATTTACATAAACAAATTCATTTTTGAAGAAACACACTTTGTGAGTTCAACTTAGGTATCAATGAATGAAAAATTTCCTGAATAACTGGT